>JACCIA010000003.1:18697500-19964337 GCA_018906985.1 Apocrypta bakeri
GAGGAGCATTCATTATCAGTACTCGAATTGTCGAAAGCAGATTATTCTATTATCACTTTTATCGTGACGCGAAGAATTAGGTATTATAACGAAAAAAAATACACACGTATGTATATCTATATATATATACAGACACCTATGCGAAGACACCTATGCGAAGACACCTATGCGAAGACACCTATGCGAAGACACGTGGAAGACGAATGTAAAAGTGTCACATGGTCGTGTAATATATAGTAAATCGGGCGATCTATCGAAAAGAAACGAAAAGTAACTTCCGCGAGAAAGCATTAGGATCTTCGTCTTACTTATTCAATAGGAGGATGAGTGTCGTATTTTCCTGCGCTAAATTACACCCTCAATAATGCACTCTACACGCGAGTAGATTAATCGAGTGACGTTCTATAACATTTTTACGCAATACCTTTGATCCTATCTTATCCGAAAGGGTGAGAGAGGTATTATACGTGTAAAGCAATACGCGTATAATACCTATGCAATTACACGCTTAATAATGCACTAATGGAGACGTGCGTTGATTAATCGAGCGTCGTCTTTACCGAAACGTAGAATGTACGCGTAATAGCGCACAGCATGACGCGTATTATATCGTATAATACCCCTAGAATAATACACAACACGCGGTAAATAACGAAGAAGTCGGTTAAAGCTCGTAAAAAAAGTTCATTCACAACGAACGGGGGCGCGGAATGAATATTTCAGCGATGTCGAATCGTCGCTTAGATAATTATAGAAATGACACATTCCTGGTTGAGCTTGTAAGCGTAAAAATATATAAAGCTCGGCGAACGTACGAGACGAACACAACCCTTTAACGTACATTTTTTCGTTCCCAATGTCGTTTCAAGGGTCGTGTGAATATTATTTTTTTTTTCCATTAAGACTCACCGTCAAAGAATTTCCCCCCACAAATTATTCGGTTTATTATACACATCTCTAAATTTAACACGACATGACTATATGTATATAGAAGACTCTATCCAGGTTATTTTCCATCTTTCGCAGTAAAAACACGCGTTCGCTCGATTCACTCGGAAAATGTGCAAACGCACTCTTGGAATATCCAAGTCCTCTACTTGCGGATACTTATGCAGGACGCGTCAAGTCGAAGGATCGAGGGCGGAAATATTCACCACTTAGTTTTCCGAGACGTTCCGATGATTCTAAACAGGTTAGCCGTTGCTACTGCGATATACGCCCTCGGAATACATTTTCTTTATGTGTGTGTGTGTGTGTGTGTGTGTGTGTGTGCGCGTGTACAAGAAAATATATCATTTGCTCGAGGTTGATTGAGTGGCTTTGTCAACGGGATGGACGTATGTCGATAGAGAACATATTTCGAGCTGCAGATATGTGTATAACATTGTAGGGAGCAAATTTTATTTTACATACTGCGGCAGTGATTGCGCGCGTATTATGCTTCTGAAATTTTTCAAAATCGCGACGGTGAAAGATGCATCCGTTGATTCTGGTCACAGTCACTCGAAAGCGACGCAACGAATGCTCTCAAAGAGGTAAAACAAAATTTTCTTCCATCGACGTTTCTTATAATCATTAATTGTAAATTCGAGTGCGCGAAAATCGTGTCTCCGGAAATTGCATCACTCTAGTGTTTTATTCCGTTTTGTACACCCACGACTAAGTGACACATTAAGCCAGTGCGTCGTCTATTCTTAATAATCGGAATCATCAATATATATCCACGTAATATATAAGCGTGAGGCTGCGCCGTTTTCGGCAAATCAAAAAATTTCTCGCTACTGACCATCTATAAATAGCTCGAACAGCGGAGGTGGTCCGCATTCCGAAAATCTCTACGATGTCCCGATAGTGTTAGAGAGCGCGAATATATTTTACAATAAAAAAGAAGGTAATTTATCGCCTGGCGCCAGGTATATATCGAAACGGGGAAATCCCCGACCACAAGCCGTTAATGTATACCTATACGATATATGGGTATACATATACTTCATCTCCGAATTCTTTATGTTCAATGTTTAGTCATATTACAGGAGGTCACTAGGCAATATCTTCCTTCCTTATTGAGAAGCAATTATTCGATTTAACGAGATATCGGTGCACGTACACGCTGAAAATTAATTTTTTTTTTACAGAAGAAAATATTTTATTTGAATTAGGACTATACTATTCGGTATTTAACGAAAGATTTACTTCGAGTTCAACTTGTTTGCAGTTTAAGTAATTTCTTTAAATTCCAAATTTTCTTTTTTATTAGAATTAGTATTCTTATAAAACTGTTTAGCGATGTTGTTTAAATTTATTTTTATAACTATCCAACGGAATGAAACTATTTTTCTTTTATACATTCTAACAAATGTTGTCAGTGTATAAACAGAGTTTTATCATCTGTTTTAATGCGAGTTTCTATATTTATATTACGCACATTACGCAATTTGCATAGTTTCGTTTTAAGAGTATCGTATTATCTCTTGACGAGTCTTGATTAGAGTCTGATGTGTAGGACGAGCTTTTACCTGAAAGTTTGAAATTGACGAAAATTATACACGAGCTTTTACAATGTTGTACTTTGAAACGAGATAAAACAGAACTTACCTGTTACCTTGATATTTCGCTGTTCCCAGAGGCCGCAAGCGACGATCCAGTACCGAGACTAGTTGGCAGCAACTAAATCGTATCATCAAATCCATCGTTGAAGACGACGTAGAACTCAGTCTCGAGGACCGCAACCGATTAGCCAGACTTTTCTTCTCTCGGGTGAGTTTCATTTTATACTTTATCATTAAATTATAAGCAATTAAAATGTTGCCCGAAATACAAGTCAATAAATCATAAAGTCGCGAAATCATAAAGCTCCTTTTTGCACATTAGCTCACTTATGAATATTGCACGAAAAATCAAACTTCGGAATTAAAAGCAAATTTGAATTTAAACCCAATCTAAAATTAATGACGAAAAATATCGTTATTCTCTGATTACAGTGGGACGAAAACGAGATCGAAAACGCTGACGATCGAGGCGAGGGTATTGGTCTTTTTTAAGTCAACGACATTAACCCCTTAAGCAAAAAAGAAAAAATTAAACAAAGGAAAAAAAAGTATTTCTATCGAACCATGGGGACGGACTCGACTCGCGAGCGTCAGCAGCATCGCATCGCCGACCTAACAGTATTAAAATAGAAGAGAAATTTTCCTCGTTAATGTTCCGGCTTTTCCGTCAATTCAGGGGGAAAATAAAACGCAAAAGAAAGTCGGAACGTGATGTACTTTTGATTTGATTTTTTTTTTCTTCTTTAGTTCAATTGCCGAAGTATTCCAGAGCGGGTGTGTGCGTGTGTTTGTGTCTCCTCTCGTGTCTATGGGATTTTTCAATTATGTAGAATTATGTCTAGTTTGCGCGGGAGTGTGTGAGTTTCATTAGCCTATTTATTTATTTATTTCGTACTTCACTTCTGGACTTATATGTATTAACGGGCAGGGGGGAATGAGACGATTCTCGTATGTATGTATATATATATATAAGTTCAAGTATTAGGTGCTTCTGAATAAGGTATTATTAAGCCTGGCAGGTGTCTTATGTATATGTATACGAAACATTTCTGTCCTCCTCTGTTATATTTGAGCCGAAGATTAGTCTGGAGGGGATTTGACGTACCGAAGATGTATTTTCAAAAGTCTGAGTTCAAGAACATTTCTCTCTCTCTCTCTCTCTCTCTCTCTCTCTCTCTCTCTGAGGAGGACACAGTATGTAAACAACTTATATACATAATTATCGTAGCCTCATCACATTATATATCAGCTGGATTATGTATAAATGTGCGCTATTAATATGCCTGAAAACAGTATTGAAAAGGACGTGCCGTTTTAACGCACACTTTTAGCTAATTTCACGGTTTTTTTATCGTCTTACGTATAATTACTTTATTTATTTAGATAGATTTTTTTCTCTCTTTTATTTTCTTTTATTTTGCCATTAAGTTCGTTAATTTATTTTTAAACGACCATTAGCTAGCCTAATTTATTGACAAGCGAAATATCTCGTTGTCGCTTAATTTTACATAGATAGACAATTTCATTATATTTTTGTCGTTTTGTATTGCGCTAGACTCTGGAATTCGATAAATGTTTTCTCTTTTTTTGTTTTGGCGACAATTTGGTAATAACGCGATATGATGATATATGGATATATAACGAAGAGAAAAATAGTTGATAAATTATTTCCAATTGATGTGTTGTATATGTGTATAAACACGTGAAAAATGCAAAATAAATATAAATCAATGCTACTCCAGTATATCCGATATTTTCATGTCTATGTAGATTCGGAGAGAATCCGAGACTATTAGCAATCTCAAGATGTTGTGTCCGTGCGGCGAACAAGTTGTATTTTGATAAGCTGCTCTAAGGGCTTGTTTACTTATGCGCATTGTCAATTATAATTTATTTTTTTATCTCGATTACGATGCGATACAGTCAATTTTTTAGGACGTTTTTCCCATTAAAGTGTGTATATATATATATACACGTCGAATGAAGTACACTATACTACACGCGTTATATTACATTATGTAATGCGCGATACATCCATTATAATTGTATTGCGAGTGAATCGTTGATTAAATTATTTTTCTAAATGTACCATTTTTTATTATTAATTATGACGACGTGTATATTATGTTTATATCGAAATCATAAATACATGTATGATTTGCGTATAGAAAAGTGTAGAATGTGGATTGCAAAATTACCAAGCCAAAAAGACGCCAATTCGATTCCAAAACGAGTATAAATCGTTGCCGAGTAAAAAAAAATATCTGGTGGTTGTACAAGGCGAGACGATAATTTTTAATTAAATGAAAAAATAATGTTCGACAAACGATGTGCACGTGGTATTCCATGTCCGAATGAGGGATGGCTATATGCATATGAGTACTACTATATCTTCAAAGAAAAAAAGAGTAAATAAAAATCGTCATGAACATCCATATTACATATTGAGATTTATTTCATTTCAATTACACGGCCTGTATTGCCCATCCTTTCCTTTTCATTCGTTTCCTCGTTGCAGATTTCATTGTAATTCTTCCGTGTATACATATACAGCGATGTTGATTTTATTTCAAAGTCTCTAGTTTGAATATACACAAAAAAATTCGTAAGTAACCGATAAAGACATTTTAAGTGCAGAAATCAATTAACAAAGTTTCAATTGGATAAATAAGAAGTAAGAATCGTTCGAAGGGAAGATAAGAATTTTATTTTAAACTTGCAACAGACGATCGCGTCTGAAGACGATATCGACCACAAGTGATTTTCTTCGCCAAGAAACCATGTTTTCGCGTGTTGATATCGCATGCGGGCAATATTTTCCCTTACCTGCATTTCAAATGAAGTCTATGGGATTATTGAGTAATTTTATAAAAGTATATATTTGGGTCATTCCTTTCACTGCAAAACAGGTATTTGTCGATGAAATGCATCTAGAAAATGTTACCCTTTCGAAATAAATGTAAATTTTACTTCGAAACTGGCAGTGCCATCTGTAATTACGAATCTATACTGCCGGTACGTCTATTTCTACGAATTTCATTTTCATTCAGTAAAACAGAATATTATTTAATTTCATAATATAGCCTGTCACCTGAACACCGAACACTAGTATACTGAAATAGTGCACTGCTATATACATAAGTGTTATATTTTTAATTACACTTTTTGACAGTAGTCTACATGTTTTATTACAATATCTTTTTCCAGAGGAAAGCTTACTTACGCTCCAATGGTTCTTCGTCGTTTTGGTTGTCAATATTGATTTTCCGTTTTTTGAATTTTCACAAAATTCGATGATTATTTTCGAGAAAAAGCTGGTTTACGTAATAACAGTACAATTTATCTAATTATTGTATCTTGAAAGAAAATTGATGCATTGAAAAGATTGCGAAGCGCGCTTACATTTTTTGCATGAAATGAATGCGTTGTGTCGTTTGTATTTTATCGCCAAAACGAGCATACGCCATGTATCTTGATTATAACCAAACCTATAGTTTTAACATAAGACCTACATGACATCAAAGAAGCATTGTTTTAGGACTGTTTTTGGTCATTTTTGTGTCAATATATTATATACAATTCAAACAATTTTTTCATTTTGGATGCTCATGCTTTATATAGTATAAAATAAATATTTACATTTATTGTCACATGTATCGCGATTTATAAAGTGACAAACTGCATTGCAAATATAATTATGTGATTTTTTGTTATTTGTGCGCGTTACAAATTTAAAAATATAAATCATCACTTTTATAAAAAGATGCTTTTCTCCTTGCACTTAATAAAATGAGCAAATATATTCAGACTCTAATACTAGATTAATGATAACTATTCTCACAACTCTTTATACTTAAACATTTATAAATATATTCCTTAAAAACTCTTTAATTTTATCATAATAATGAAACAGTCATTCGATTGATCACAGACTTATTTTTATAATATTCTAAGATTCTTAAACCTCGACGTTAGATTTAATATAAAATCGATTTTTATTTAACGAATAACAATCTCGAGAGAGAACTCGTTTGTTCAGTCTAAAAGACAGAAATAAGACTGCGGTGCGCATCGTCAAGATCATCGTCCAGAGTTAGCAGTACCATGAAGGAGAAGAACATAGCTAAAGCTGAAAGGAAATGCCATGTGTCGTGGTAATCGAAAAAGTTTAGCAGATAACATGGTCTATTATGCTGTCGAGATTGCGCTGGAGTAAGAGCCCACGATATTGTCTTGTTGATAAAGAAATATAACGCACCACCCCATGCCAAAAAAGAGACTACTATGTATATAAGCGGTTGAAGAAGAATTTTTTCTCTGTGGCACAACTGCAATGATACAATAACAATTATAAATATGAAATTTAATTTTTGTTTTAACAGTATTATTTTTATATGCTACGGTTATATACTTACTTTCATAATAATATAGAAGAAAGTATAAAGTATAAGATTTGACATGAGAATCATAAGTAAATAAGTAGCGAAGTCTTGTTCATGATGCATGTTACCATAGACTGCTAAACCAAGATTAGCAAGATTGCCTATAACTAACAGAAGTAATCTTCTCCAATAAAGTGGTCGGAAGAGGTATATTATTCCAGAACGAGAATCGTGTCTCATTGTCTATTTTGGATAAAAAATTTCATTAATACTATGCTTCGATATGAAAGAATATTATGGTTTTAATAAATTACCATTAGCATTCGACGGAATACACCTCCATTGAATTTCCATCGGCCCATGTAATAAATTTGTGCGCTCAGCCATAGACACGTCGACAGATGAATTATAGTGAAAATTATCCAAAAGTATAATTGTCCATCTAAAACTCCAATAAGGGCTAACAATATGGTAACGGCTAAAACTCCAAATGTTACAGGAGCTTGAGCATTGATATCTGGGTGTCTATTCTGATAAATTTTGACCATGCAAAGAACTGCTATGACATACATAAAGCTTGTATCTGAAATTATAACAGAGATTTGTAACGTATACTGATTACACAATGAAAAGATTATATTGTTAATAATATTATTACCAAATTGAAAATTGCTGTGATTAGGACACAAATGATAACTTCCCGATAGAATACCTTCCATCATCAATGCAAAGCCCATAGCATAAAATAGCCCATAGTGTTGAGGAATTCCAAATCCCCTGTCTATGTGATAAGAGCTGTCATTGAATCTTTCTCTCATGTTCACAATAAATATAAAAAGTAGACCAAGTAAAACATATCCCAAATTGGAAAACACATGATTGAAATCTGATATTACGTAGAGCGGATGAGAGCAGAGAAAATTGTAGTAACACAAATCCTGATTTCCAGTTACGTGAACCACATTTTGGTATGTTACAACTAATTGAATCACTGGAGCAGTATAAAAAATTGCCACAGTAACGAGGTAGTATATGTAAAGGCGAGTTTTTTTACGGAGTATTCTTGGTTCTTTTCGAGCGAGATCGCAAACAGAAAGTACAAGTTTTGTACGTACAACATCTTTGTCACAGTATGCATCTTCCATTAGATCAATATCATCTTCGTCTAGTGAAGAATCGTCAACAAAAGAAATTTCAACATTGTCTCCTATCTGTGTATAAATAAACAAATATGGTTGATTAAACGTTTATTTTTAAAACGTAATATAAGAAAATGTTAATTTGTACTGATTAACCTCTTGAAAACCTGATATTTGGGCATTCGGTACTTGAGTAGTTTGTTCTATTCTATCAATGTCATCTTGAATGGTTCGTTCTTGCAACATTTTAGTACGATGAATTTTACAACATATCGCTCCAATAATGTATGCAATGCAGAAAGTCAATATCATTGACAATGCCGAAAATGAAGCTACAATGTAATCATGAATTGTAATGCTATTACTAATTGTTACTTCAACTATTTTTTCACGAACATAGTACGTTGAAGAATTGCCTGAACATTCAAAGTCGTCAGCATTTACAACGAAAACAATGAAAAATCCTTTTGGATAAGCATTTCTCTGTAAGAAAAAAGATATTATTATTAAACTTGTATATCGCTATTAAAAATGTAATTAAAAATGTAATATCTACAGGTACTGTGATCCCTCCTTGCGTAGTAACGGTTTGCCAGTAACCTGCATATTGTATACTTCTTTCCAAATCAAAAACAGGACACTATAAAATTGCATTTGATTAATAATTGTTCAAAGATTATTAAGTAAATTAAAAATAATGCTACTAAGTAATATTCCTTACTGATGTATTCTGAATTGAGAACGTCATACAAGTCGAAGATTTTGATTTAACTGTAATAAGAATGGATGAGCTATCTGTAAGTCCTTTGAAATCATATCCATAATAAACTGGTTGTGATGGAGTAATACTAAACTCTCTTACTTCGCCAGATCTTTAAGAAAATGATTAGCAAATATGTAATTAACAAGCGCAAAATTAATTAAAACATTGTGAAGATTGTTAGTTACCTCATATAAAAGTTTGTAACTGGGATAAGATTTAAATTGAAAGTAATATTTTCTGAAGATAAAGTAGATATACTAACAGTAACATATTGATCATCTGAATCTTGGTATTGAACTGTTTTATAAAATGAAGCAGGGCATAGAGTTCTACTCGTTATATTATAGGGAATAGGATTTTCTAAATATTTATTATCAATTTCCAAAGGTATCTGCCAAGAAAGTATTCCTTTCTTTTGCTTCACAACAACAATCAATGGATTATTTTCTTTGGCATCTTCGCTCTCTACAACAATCCTAGCAGCATTCGAACTATTAACCTGAAAATTATCATACCATTAAATATTTATATCTTAAAAATAATACACTTCGTTCACCACACAATACTTACATTACGTTCACTATAAATGAAAAGATATTCAACCGTTTTATTAATAGAATATGTATAAAGGTAACTATAATTGGCTGGAATAATGATCGGTGTTAAAGGTGTGGTTTCCACTTCTGAAGACTTAACAGTCAGAATAACAAGAATAACCGCTAAGCCAATTTTAAAAATTTCTGGATACCTCACGCAGTGCATATTTTTGAGAAACATTGTAACGAACAGAAGAAAAGAAAAGCTGCAGCTTACGCTCTGAAAATTCCATCATATTACAATGTATTAAAAAATATTAGTAAACGCAGTAATTCTATAATCAATAATCCATTTAAAATCAAACCAATCACAAAGTACTTACACATACAAAGTATATTTACCTCCTATGATTACAAGATGCTACTGATCTAACAATACAAACAACCTCACCGCTGACTAATTAATAGAATCGTCATATTTTTTAATCTCACGATTCTCGCCTAAACTTGCTTATGTCAGAGACTTTTTTTTCTACCTTAGAGCTCAAAAATCAGACACATCATTCCTCTCCATTTCTACCAGAAAATTAAGTTGTTCATAGAAGTTAAGTTATGCTTGCAAATCTTGCATATAAGTTTGGGATAATAAAATAAACTTGTGTATTGTGTTTGCACACATTCAATTGTGCGTGTGCGCTACATACGTACTTGTTACTTGTATATATATATATATATATATATATATATATATATATATATATGTCTCTTTAAGCCGTGAGCTAAGTTCTTGTATTGTTGTGCAAAGATGAAAATGAAACAGTTACTGCTTTTGGTAAATAAGAGAAGCCAATCTGACAAGCTGCGATACTCGGAATAAAAAAATGTAAGTCTTAGACTCGTACCTCAAGTGTGCTGGACACGTTGGCAACACTGCGTTTGTTCTAGTCGACGCACGCATAGAAGATTTGAAATTTCAAATATTTAAATGGAACATGGATGTGACAAGTTCTATTTGTACTTATAGATACGTTTATCTATAAATTATATTATATTCTATTAGTCGTTTAAAAAATGAAGATGATGAAGTAGTTCCACAAGTTACTTTCAAAAAAGCGCAAAGTTTTTGAAAATTTTATACTAAATGAATGCACAAGTGTTTGTATGTAAATTACAGCTTCGTTTTTTTACAAACAAATAATACATAAAAAGAGAAACTATATGCGCGGTTACATGTAATTTTGCATAAGACATATATATATATATACAAAGGACTGAAAATATTGTAGAATACGATTTATTGAGTAGTAATTTTTGTAAAAAAATGTACATTAGTGTGCGTGTCCACAGCAAGGATTACGATCGATTTTGAAGCGACGCGTTGGAAAAGGTGGTGGGGAACAATCCCCTGGCATTCTCGAGAGACCACAGGCATCGGGACATCCGCGCGAGTCTCGGCACATTCCTGGACAAGGTCCCCGAGGACAACCCAATGGAGGACAAGATATGTTGCATACCTCAGGCTCAATTTCTCTGTTCAAAAACGTTTTATTATACGTTCAATTTTATTCTTTGTATTTGCACTCGATGTTCTATTGCGTATGGACACTTACATTGATTGTATTCGGCAAACAAGATTTCTGAGGTCTCTCAAGTAATTTCGGTGTGAGTCGCACATTTCGATGATTTTACTTTTTTTATTTAACTTTATTTTTCTTGCGTTGCCAATAAATACTTGAATAATTTTGAAGTAGAGGAATTGTTATTCCTATCGAGGCCGAAGCATTTTATTTATTAATCAAATGAATACCGACGTTTTGTTATTTATAAGCTTGTTATTGGCAACTTCATTGCGAACAATGCTAATTATATTCAATTTGGAGAGCTGAGAGTCACGTTTAACAGATAAACATTTGATTTCGATACTATTTTATTCTTAAAAAGTTTAAATCGTATCCAAACTTGAATAATGGCGTGGACATAAATACATTGACAATATTAAATTGTAACATAAAAGGATTATTATGTATATTATACAAGAAATATAAACACAGAACTATTGTAATATTAATATTTTGTTTTATTATAAATCAAGAATCTAATATATTACAGCTATATAAATTTATAAAAAAAACGTACATTCTTAGATCTAGAAAGTCTATTTCGCATTTGCAAATAACACACCTATTTACAGTTAATTACACAATGAATTACGCACCATATAACTACGGATTCGTCCTTTTAAATTCGTCTATTTTTAGCCTAATGCTGTTTAGTACTTGACAATGTTTGTCCAATTTATTATTTTCCTGTCCATCTTTCAATAACAAACGATATGCAAATTCTAGCACAGCTAAGTATTCTTCTGCTCCAAGAATTTTTAAATTTAAGTCGTATAATTCATCTTTTTCGTGCAAATTAGACAGTGCCGAGGTATTCTGTGCACTATTTGAAAAAGGCTGGCGCAAGTAAGAAAAGCCCTGAGGGGTGTAAGAACTCGGCTGTGGGTAGTTCGAAGTAGGTTTGGGCAGATATGAATTTGGTTGAGGCAAATGCATCGTTGAATGTTGTAAATAAGCCGATGGTTGTGTCGCATTCCTTGTACATTGCACCCACTGCGTAGGTTGAATTGCCTGGGGTTTGTCAATTTTTCGAATTTTTTGTATTTTCTTTTCAGTAATAGCATTGGCAGTAAGATCAAGCGTTCGCCCCTCTTCTTTCTCCATGTCTCTCTTTGGACAAGAGCAAATTTGTATGGGAAGCGATTGTCTTCCAAAAATGTGTCCATTTTCATTTTCAAGAGTAAATACTAAAAATGTCGATCTTCTGTTGATACCAGTGACGCAACTGGTCATGCAAAAATATTCGTAGTCTATTTGAAAATAATCACAACCAGGATTCGGTTGTCCTACAGGTGTCACGATTGAAAGAAATTCATTCGCGTCTTCTTCGTAGAAACTACCCCACTGATTAGTCCTAAAAGTGAATTTCAGCTGAAGTGGCTCGATAGCTTCATTTTCTGGCAAATCGCTAGCTCTGTGCGCGAGACAACGTTGTACAGGTTTTTTGCGACTGTGGCTATCCTTGAAGATCATGCAGGCGCGTACTCGTAAATTCGACGAATAATTTCTCCATGAAAATTGTACAGGCAGTATCTTTTTCATACTTATGAAGACTTTGCCAAATAGCTTCGAATACTGTGAAAAAGAAGTATTTTTTAAATTATTACAATGATTCGGGTAAAAAAAGAAGTTAGAATGAAGTCTATCTTCGATTCAACTTACGACAAATGATTTCTTTCGATTCTCCTCGCGATTGATAAGAAACTCGAAGTTTAATTCTCCAAGAAAATCGTCTGGATTGACGATGACCGACGCTATTTCAGACGTGTTCTGTTGCGCTTCAGTTTCAACTGGAGGCGTTGTAATATTGGCATTATATCTCGGCGCAGCTTCTCCGTATTCGTAATTACGTTGACATTGATTGTTATAGTTAAGATCAATTGTATGTTGATTGAACTGATTAATCGGCAAGGCAGATTCCTGGTTACCTATCGTAATTACCGATTTCACAAGAGCCATCGATGCCGGCTTTGTCGATACTTCGTTGCAATAACTGACAGTTCCATTCTGTACATTATTGTAATGATTAAATACAGCTGACTGTTGACTCGGCTGGCTGAACGTTCTGCAAGAAAAAGAACGACGCGATGAACGTTAGACTTGTTTAAAGGAAAAAATTCAAATCGCTCTACTTGAAAGAGCTTATAGTACTCACGTGTAATTATACTGTGGATACTGGACAAACATCGGCTGGCTCAACGACGAACGCGTCACGACTCCGCTGTAATTCTCCATAATTAACTAATTGAAAAATCAACTATACAAAGCTTCTTCTATTCGATCGAACGCAAACTAGTACAGACGAATCGAAGCAGTCCGGAGTATCGACTGTGACGCACTGATATTATTTCTTTCAAATCGTCCCTACTTATACATTAGTATTTATACATAGTACCGCAAGGAGGTAAATCGAACCTTGTGAACTTGCCTCCAAAAGGCAGGTATCTACGCGTAACTGACAGATTAAGAGAATTAACAAAAGGATCAAGTGAGGTAATTTCTAAAGTTTGTTGTCTGGGCTAAGCTTCGACGCCGTCAATCATAAAGTCTAGCCGTTGAGTAAAGTACCAGATACCGTTAATTACTTATACCTGGAATACGTACTAGCCCTCGTTTATTGCCCACGATAACGACGTGCGCATGTACAGCAAACGCAAAACCGACTAAATAAACGTTTTCTTAAAAATTCATTACTATTTTTGTTTATTCGGCATAACGAATTTTATATCCCTAGCTACGATTCGTGTGGAAAATAATGTAAAATACTAAATAACAAATAAAAAAATTTCGAACGCATGCGTTGCAAATTATTTTACACTGTACACGTTGTAAAAAGTTCATTGGTTATAAAAATATTGAAATATTTTTACGTAAATAGAGCGTGACGCAAAGTTTCACACCTGCGATGTGTTTTGATACGCTTATAAACATTGTGTATATAGTATATATAATATATAATAATTACGTATTGTAACGAGCATTGCCCACGCAGTTAAAAATTTTCTCGCGTGTACATATTTGATTATTCAATTATGCAACTATAATAGAATCGATATAAAGATCTATTTACGATTATATTGTCTATCGCACAATTGTACGCTAATATCGTTTTTTACAGTCATTACCTCGTAAAAATATTAAAAATGTCGCTTACGGAAATTCGGTAATATAATACTTTCACTAGAAAAAAATCAAGTATACCCTTTATTTTCTACCCTTAGCGGAGCTCTGTGACTTTTTTAACTTCTTCAGCGCGCATTTGGCAGCGGTGCACTTAGCGATTCTGTAATTTCTACCAATACCCTTGTAGGATCCTTTGCCAAAGACATCGACCGTCACTCTGACTCTTCTGCCATCGGCTAATTTCTCTGGATTTCCGAATTTCGCCGTCTCGGGTTCGAGCTCGAGTAACTCACGGATCGGTGATTTTGGTACATTAGCGCTGAACTGCTCGATCTCGGATTTCATAATTTCAAAATAAACAGCCCAGACAGCGTCAAGAGACATGTTACTGTCGAGATAGATCGCACCAGCGAGTGATTCGAAGACGTCGCCTAGAGCTTTCGGTACCTCGACGTCTTCAGCCTCTTCTGCTTCTTCGAATTCTTTTTCACCGATTAGATAATATTCTTCGCTTATGGAGTGGCCGTTCTCCTCTTGAATCCTTACGAAACGGTCAATGACGGTGTTGAGACCAGGTGACAGGTGTCGGAAGTACTTGTGAAAGCCACAGCGAACTGCCAGGGAAGCGAAGATGGTGTTGTTGACCAAAGCTGACCGTAGGTCTGTGAGAGCACCAGGCGAGTGTTGCCTGGGATCTTCGTAAAGGTGTCGTGTGATAAGATAGTCCAGGACTGCATCGCCGAGAAACTCCAGACGCTGGTAGCAGTCGGTCAAGCGGTTTGGCTGATAAGAGGCGTGAGTAAAGGCTTGTAACAAGTAGCTTCTGTTTCTAAAGGTGTAATCGATCGACCGTTCCAGACTGTCGTAGCCATCCAGCATCATCTCCAGCTCTATTTCAGGGTTGGGTATGTTGCAAAACAGAGGACTCGGTGGCTCCTGGAGTTGCTTGTACCTCAGCTGTACCCAGGTAGTTGTGCCATCTTCACCAACGCTGTGGCTAGTGTAGGGAGTACTACCTGGGGGTCGGTCAACTGGAACTTTGGAGTCTGAAATAACGGTGACCTCTTCTGTGGGTAATACATGGATGCCCAGCCAGCTCATGAAGAGTAAAGCACCTCGAGGACCACACGCGATGAGGTAAGCTCCTATAAGAGCCTCCACGCAGTCGGCAATGCTCTTGTCAGGGATGCTGTGTTGCGTGATGAGGTTGTAAGGTATGAAGGACCGGAGAGGATCTCCGTTGATGCTGTTGATCCCGTTTAAAAGGCCATGATCGCTTTGGTTGAGTTCACTCTTGATGATCTCGAGTTTCTGCTCCGTTTCGCGAACCAAGTCGTTGATCTCGCTGAAGTGACTGAACGGTGGAATATCCGCTTGATTCCACATAGCTGATGGTAATCCCGATTCGATCAAGGCTTGCTCCAACTCCTTCGGCACGTAATAACACGGAGGTAACCAATTATCGTGTGGTTCAAATTTGCTGGCTATCATACTTTCGCCAAGCATTTTTTTACGACCCAAACGATACAGGTTCAAATTGCTGACTTGCTTGGAACGTAAATGACTAAGTTTACCTTCGTGGATATTGTTGTAAGTACAGAATAAGTAGGTGGTGATGGCGTATTTTAGAAAAGAATCGCCTATTGTTTCGAGTCTCTCGAGATTGATACCGTCGTTGGCATTGGACATCGTTAAAGCTTGAAGGATAAGACTAGGGCTGGGACCAGAATGTCCTTTTAATTCTGGTTGGTAGTCGAAGCTAAAGGAACCTTTGTTGTATTTCGAAACTAAATTGGACAATAAAGCTGGGCCTTGTTTATTGCATCGCTTCTTACCAGATTCGATGAGCTCGTGTTTTAAATAATTCGAAACTACAGTCATGTAATCCTCGTGTTTTCTCTCGACTTTGTTGTTCTTCAAAACTTTCCACGTCTTTCTACTGAAGGCCACGGGACTATCACTGGGGATGAACACTCCTTGAGTCAGTATCAATTCCTGGTTTACTTTAGCTTTATCGATATGCGCTAATTTGTGCAACTGATAACAGGCATCTTTGGCATCGCCTTTAAAATTCCAATTCATCATCTCAGATCGTTCCTGACGCTCGATGCAGTTCTGTTTCTCTTTCTCAGCTTCAAAAGCTTTACCCTTTTTGTCGAAAGCCTCAGCGACGTTGTCTCCGGTATAAGCGATCTTGAGACCTTCGTCGTCGTTGTCGTCACTGTCGCCGTTACTGCTGCCACCAAAATCATCGTCGCTACAACTGTTACCCATCGAATCATCGTCGTCAAATTCCGAATCGTAAGTTGGAGAGCCATATCGAATGTTACCCCATTCGTAATTCGATTGCACAGCCAGATCTGTATTGGCCTTGACTATAGGTGCCATATTTACCATTTCGTTTGACCAGGTACCGATTTCTAATTCGTCATTGCCAGAATCATCCGGTGATTCCTCTTTTATCTTGACCGCTTTTTCCTTCACAACTGGAGTTTCTTCTTTCATTTTTTCTGGTTTTTCTTTCTCCGGTTTTTCGGCCTGTGCATAATAAAAATAACAGTTAGATTTGTTTTGAAAATATCAAATAAAACAACCTCGATAATCATCTAAGCGTACGTTAAGCTTTTCTATCTCCTTTGATTTTTTCAATACATCAGCAAGGCTCCATCCGAAATCCAGCGGTGGCCAGTCAAATTCCTCGTCGAGCATCTCTTGCCCTAAACTGATTGACTGAGCTACGTGTCGACGAATCTGGTCAGCTAAAAGAAGTGCATTGATTCTATACAAAATACAAGGCAGACAAACAGCTTGTCTCCAAAGCGAAGCTGGAAATGGATGAATAGCGCATAATTCAGCTACCAGAATTTGCTTCTGTTCAAGATTCTCGCGTTTAGCACGTTTTGTCTCTTCGCTGCTCGTTGGCAAAGCCACTCCTTTGCGATTGACGTACCTGAAAAATGATTGGAATTAAAATTTTGAAAAAGAATTGTATAGATATTATAGAATCCCATTTAACATTTATTTATTAAATAATAAAGTATGGAAACTAAAATTATCTTCATTAAAACTTTACGTGGAATAAATTTTATCGTTCAGCATAGAAAAATACATACCTAGGAGTAAGGAAATTCAACCTCGCAGAGGTGTGATCAACATCCAGAAGCGGTTGTTCAAGATTCTGTATCTGAATACTATATTTTTTAGAGTAATATTCTTCAAAAGTACTGTAATCCTCTCCAGGAAAGCTGGACTGTGGATTCAAGTGATTGCAAATTTCCGCAACGTAGAAGTACTGGGGCTGATCCTGGTTACGGTACCAAGGCATAATCACAGCATCGTGATACTTACTCGCTTCAAAAACAAAGTTCTGTCGGTTTTCCTCTGATATGCGGTTTGGCATACTATTGCGATTTGCATAAATGCACTCGACAAAGTTCCAGTCCACACAAATGTCTGAGGAATTTAATTGCTTCTTGACTGGAACTATTATGTAGGAATTCTCAGAAACGTTCGGATCGAACAACATTAGGTATTTCTGTAATCTGTGAATAAAAATGTTTTTAAATTACTTTAGATTCATTAATATCAAATATAAAATTATAAACAGCTTACCTCAATACGTTAGTAAAGGTGTAATTGAGAAATGATACTACTTTGTCCACTTTCAGTTCGTCTAGTACAACAGTCTCTTTACTGAGCTTTAAATCTACACGTACCTCACCGGATCTTGTGTAAATAGGAAATGGACAAACTTTAGGAATTTTCTTACGAGTTAGTATACCAAAACCAATATCCGATTCTTCTGGAGGATATATCTTTCTGCCCCTAGTATTTTGTTCTTCGGGCAATGGACAGCTAAGTACCATATTAATGTGGTAAAGATAACACGGTTTGTCTAACTCTGGTTTGCAATCGATAAGAGCATCAGCTATTTTTTTGTAGTAATACTGTCTACGTTTAGTTGTGCCTGGGCGAGCCTCTGATAAGTTCATTTTCTCGTCATCTGGAAGAGCTGGAACTTCGCTGTCCTCCGGATGAGCTTTAAAGTTTTCTTTTCCTACAGGTAGCAGATAGTCGTCTAACTCATTTTCTTTGTGTAAACAAATGCACAACTGCAGAGCTGCCATTCTCTTTGCCAAGGCTTTGTTTGGCATTGGATAAGATGATATAGAATATTTTAACGGCGAGTTGATCGGTAGACGCAAGGCACAAATATACATTTGCTTGTCTTCAACT
The DNA here is from genome assembly GCA_018906985.1 of Apocrypta bakeri. NCBI lineage: Eukaryota > Metazoa > Arthropoda > Insecta > Hymenoptera > Pteromalidae > Apocrypta > Apocrypta bakeri. Next base: position 18,715,848 of record JACCIA010000003.1, read on the forward strand.
GTAATATCACTTATCTTCCATTCAGGAGTTAGTTTTGTGAATGTATCGCTAGGTAATTTTATGCAGTACCTGAAAAAATATTGATAATCAGAAAATTAAGTAAGTACTTATTATTTATTTAGATTTGGATATAAAGTACCTATTAATTAAAGATATAGCAGAATTTAGTGTAACTTTTGGAGCTCCTTCGTCGGGCAGAGGCTTATACACTGGTAAAAGAGGGTCATAAGCATCTGCTTCTGTTTCCTCGAATTCGTTGGCTTCCTTGCTTGTGCATTTTGATAACAAAATTTTCTCTATATAATGATAATGAGCCAATCTTTCAATATACACTTGAGACTCAATTTCAGGCACCATTAAAACATGCAAGGCATCCGTTGCTCTTGCTCTACTTTTGCATTGCACATACGATTGGTAATTCTTTGGAAAATCAAACCTCATAACGAAATTACATTTTGGAATATCAATTCCTTCTTCCAAGATAGCTGTTGAGATCAATAAATTACATTCGTGAATACGAAATTTCTTTAATACCTCTTCTTGTTTCCTGTATTCTAATTCTAAATCTCTGCCACAAAAGAGTTCGTCATTTGTTTTTTCACTGGTGTAAAGAGGACATAAAAATTGAAAACCCTCGTTGCACTTGCTTAATTCGTTTAATAAATAAAACAAAACTTTTGCAGTCATGGCATTATCTACAAAAATAACGCCACAAAGTAAATCTGGATCAGTTAGGCCACGCGAATGTCGGAATGGTCTCATCTTTTTGAATCCAGTATCTGTTATCCTATGGAAAGATTTCATCATCCTAACGGGATTCTGTTCTTTGTTATTTGCAGAATTGCTTTTTTCTGTACTATGATTCTTGGCAGTGACATTTTCCTCTTTAGGCGGAGGAGTAAAAGTCTTAAGAACTTCTATTAGTCTATGGATTTTTGGAGAAGAATATTTGGAAATTTTCTCACTTTCAGTCAAGCTGCTAAATACGTCATCGCAATAAGCTCTTATCTTTAAAAAAAGTGTAGCAACCACCCCAAGTAAAAGATAATGACGTTCATAAGGTGTTTTGATTTTAAGTTTTTCTATCAACATTAATAGAACCAGAGCTGCTCTATCCGCAGCCCAAGGCCCAAGCGTATCAAGAATGTGCAAAAATTCATGAATCATTTCACATGGCTTCTCTATTGGATTTGGGATTTTCTTTATATCTTCTAAAAATTCCTCGCTATAAATCTCAGTCGGATCATAACGATGATCTTGTAAAAAACCGAGAGTTAAATCCGTGCACTCTCTTATATAATTTTCTACGTCCTTACTATCTTGAACTTTATAAGATAATAAATATTCCTTTGGTTTAGGGCTATATCTTAAAATAGACAATAAATCACTAGCAGTTTCAATCTGACAATGTAGAAGTGACTCGATCCTTTGTATCTCAAAACTTAGTTGTCCTGGCTCATTCGTCAAACTGTACAATGGCACAGCGAAACCAATAATCTTAGTTGTATTATCACAGGAACTAAAAATATTTAAAATATTATTTAATTGATCGTTCGCAACCAAATTATGACACTTGTTGATTATAAGCAAATTTATTTCATTAGGAATAATTTTATTCCCAACTAGCAACCGATGACAAACTTCCACAGTGAGTATTAATACTTGAGCATCAGAATTAAATTTATCATCGTCGAAATCTTTAACATCACAACATTGCAAAACTGTCAAATCCGTCAATTGTTCTATATGATTAGCTTTTTCAACACAAGCTTGCTCATTTTCCAATAAATAAATCGTTCGTTTCCCATCGCGAGATAACCTCCTTCGGTTGTTTATAGCGAGTTCTTGAATTAGTTTTGTAACGACAAATGTTTGCTCCGTTATTTTTCCGAGACATATTATTATATTTTTTTCTTTGGCAGAGTAAAGAAGCTCGACTTGATGTTCACGAGGAGTAAAAGACTTTGTGTGAATGTGATCGTTGAAGTAATAAGCCATTGATGATAAAATTCGTTGAAATTTTAATAGCTAAACTACGGATTGTTAAGTATGAAAGAATAATAATTTATTCGTTTATTAATCCACGATTGTTTCGATGTTTTCGACTTTTTTTCTTGATTCCTCAGCCCATTTTTTACACTACTCGCGAATTCAAGTAAATATACTATGCTACACTACACAGCACAGTGCACAGAGCGGTCAGCGGAGTTGTAGCTTGCAACACACCTGTAGGCTGTGTGTTAATGATGCTATAGCTACTTCGTATATATATATATATACATACGCGAAAGTCGTGAGGTTTATAGGTTAGGTTTGCTTGCTCGTTGAAAGTGTTTTTTAATTTTTTTTTTATCCGTTAATTTTTATTTGAATTAATCGACAAATAATGTTGCGTAGGCATTGAGATAGAAGAAAAGTTTTGAAAAATATACTGACGTTTTTTATAGGGATTTGTCTACATTTTCTATTTTTAGTGACTATTGTTTTGACAGATGTATTGTTGTGTATACATACGGCACGTGTTGTACTTGTATGTCAATAAGATTTGTTGTTATTACGTTTTCTTTTAAAGTTATTGTTTCACAGTACGCAATATAGAAGGTTATTCGAAATGAGAGTTTTGGAGTTGTATAGTGGTATTGGCGGAATGCATTACGCTTTGAAAGGTATATAAATAATACTTTTCTTGCGATTAGTTAATGTTTTAAGTTACTAAGTTGCAGTTTATTACAGAAAGTGGTGTGAAAGGAGAAGTTGTCATGTCCATCGACATAAATACCAATGCCAAGAAAGTGTATGAGCATAACTTTCAAGATACTGTCAACGTTAGTCGTAATATTGAATCTTTGAATTTGAATGAAATCACAAAGTTAAATATCAACTGTATTCTCATGAGTCCACCTTGTCAACCTTTTACAAGAATGGGTTTAAAAAAAGATACCAACGACAACAGGTGCTCATCTTTGTTGCATGTTTTACGGATTATTCCTGACATCGCATCTTTGAAATATATCCTTTTGGAAAATGTTCAAGGCTTTGAAAATTCACTAGCACGCGAAGAAGTGATAGCGTGTTTGGAAAAGTCTGGATTTAATTACAAGGAGTTAATACTTAGCCCCTGCCAATTTAATATACCAAATTCAAGGCATCGTTACTATTTAATAGGAAAGAAAAAAGGATTAAAGTTTATATTCAATGAACCTTCTTTAATAACTTCTATACCAGAAGAAGTTTTTCAACTGTTACCTGAGAACAAGTACAGGTCGTTACCGCTTGAAGATCAGACGTCTGATTCCAGAAGTAAAGGAAAGTGTTTCAAAATCAAAAATATTTTGGAAAATGAAGTTGATTCAATGTTTCTGATTCCGGAAAAAATACTTGTAACGAAATACAAAGTGTTGGATATTCGAACACCAGAATCAAATGGTTCGTGTTGCTTTACAAAAGCTTACAGTCATTATGTTGAAGGTACAGGCTCAGTTTTCTCTCCATTATCTAATTTTAACTTTAAAGAAAAGTTCAATCAAATTAGTCAGAGCAAAGACTCGTCAGAAGATAAATTGAGAGATTTACTTTGTTTAAAACTCAGATATTTTACACCAAAGGAAGTATCAAGACTCATGTGTTTTCCGGAGTATTTTGAATTTCCAAATGATTTTACCAAAAAACAAAAATACAGATTACTAGGCAATTCAATAAATGTTCACGTAGTTAGCCAATTAATATATTTATTACATTTTGAAGCATGTCATTGACATAATACATCACCAAAAGTTTTGTAAAAAATACTTGTAATATACAATAGTATAACTTAATCCTTAAAGTAATTTTAAAATAAATTTATTTTCAAAAATGTGTCTAAATTGTTAAATACTGTAATACTATCAAGGAATAAGGTCATAAACAACAGACACATAAACTTAATCTAAGAGTATTTTGAATAAATTTGATGAATTAAAGTATCATGATTTAAAGTGACTTTAACAATCAGAATTTTGAGTTCTATAATTCACATTTATTTACCGTAGAGTAAATTAATCTATATAATATGAAAAATTCATAGTACTGGTTCAAAGATAAAGTAGGTTGGTCAAAAGAATATTTGACGATTAGAAATTTCTCAAGCTTAATTCTGTTGAAAAAAGTCCTCCACCTCGATCTAAACTCACGTAAACATGAATACTAAAGCTTTAAGAAAAAAAAAACAATTACATCGTTTCCAATTCCTGAGGAATGTGAATTTTTTTCTCCGCGGCAAATTTTTTCAAAGCCATATACTTTGAATGCCAAGATTCTATTTCATCGCGCATTCTATTATTATCATCCTGCATAGCTTCCATATCTCTGTACTCCTGAGTCTTCTCTGATTCCAACTCATCCTTTTGCTCGATTCTCTTTATACGACAACTTGCGGCGTAACCTCTGTTCTTCAGTGTTCTTCTACGTTGCTTCATGCGAATGATCTCTTCTCGAGACAATCCTCGCAGTTTTAATTGCCTATTCAAATCTCTCACAGAAATTGTCACTAATTCATCGTCGCTTATGTCCAGACAAGGTCCAGGTGATAAAGGATCCTACGATAAAATCCATACATATATACATAAATGATAAAAATCCACAGTCAACAATAAGTCCATTAAAAAAAGAATATCCACACGATAAACTCATTTTAACGCAAAGAAACGAAAATTTTCTTTCGGTTCGTAATCTGGAGTTAAAATCAATTTTATAGGCTAGCGTCATTTGCATTGCGTTGTGTAAGCATTATACCCGAAAGTAATATGAAAATAAGAGATGTACCATTTAAAAGTACATAAATCTCGACTTACCATTTTTATAGATCTTTTACCATCCATTCTTTTCCTCGCGAAAAAGATTCTCAAGTTCCGACGCCAGTAATATTTAGCTTCGGCAGATTTTCTCTGCGTTTTACGCTTTCCCAATAAATCTGCTTAGTCATCTTCGAATGTTCGTTGTCTGGCTCGCTTCGTTGAAACTTCACGTTCACCGACAACACCGCCATTGCTCTTCTGTGTAGATACAAACAGACGTTTGCACATGCACTTTGTATCGACGAAACTCGTCAGGATGGAGATACACGTCCTTTACGGCACGTTAAAACCGAATAAACGAGTAACATTGAATTTGCGATCGTGCATTTTGAAAACATACGGCGATAAGAGATAAGTTTCCGAAATGTCGAACAAAATATTTTGATAATGCAGGATGTTTGCTTTTTCTACGGTAAATAGGCGCGTTTTCTACGGTCGGTAAAGAGCGTCATCTACCTTATCGATCTCTGAGTTATATCGAGCGCAGCAACGACGGCAGCAGTAGTAGCAGTATTCGCACAGGGGGACAGGCGGACAGGCGGACAGGCGGACAGGGGGATGATTAAACATGTACATGTATCACTCGACAAACGATTTAAGAAATGCGAAAGGAAGAACTGAACTCGCTTCTGTGCGCGAATTCATCCGACCCAACAGATCGTAGTGCCATTCTCGACACTTCCCTAGTTCGTCTACCAAAACAAGAAAGAACGTAAGCTTCGAGCAAAGGACGGGAGACGCGCCGCGCTGTAAAAAGCCTAATGAAATTTTCGCAAGGGAGAATCGATTTTACGCGAAGCGCGCCGTCCTCGGAGACACGAAACTGGGAATTCCTTCTTTCCCTCCTAGCAAAAGAGAAAAAAGTCCCAAACGAAATAATTTACGCTATAATTTAAGCTCTCTCCGTAGGTAACCGGCACATTTACAAACTTCTGCGCGCGAAAAAAAACTACGCGCTCGTACGCGTCTTGTATACATCTATCTCTATACACGTATATACCGTCGATCACGACTCATTCATCCGAGAGATTTCCGAGCTTCATCGGCTTATCTTGGCGCCGTCCATAGTCCGCAAGGGATCCTGTAAGAGAAATCTATATACATATAGATACATTTATATATACATATATATGTGTATATATATAAGGAACCCCTCGACGATTGAGAGAGAGAGAGAGAGAGAGAGAGAGAGAGAGAGAGAGTGAGCGAGGGTGTGCGCGCGCGGGGTACGAATCTGGCATTGGAGGGGAGCCGCATACCGGCTTGTATGTACTACCGAAGGTCTTTCGCAGTGTTCAGTGTTGCCGCGACTCGCGCACCCTCCGCAACGACCTTGCGTCGTCCGACGACTGGCGAAAATATACATCCTTGTGAAAAAGTATACACAGCCACGCTTGGATTCTCTATAGTGCGTGCGAAGTATCGGAGCCGGCTTCGAAGCGCCGGTTCGCATAAAAACAAAACAAAAGAATATAATTCAATAAAAACACTGCTCTATTCATTCGGGGTACAAGTTATGCGCGTGTTTAATCTTTGACTCGGTTCTTTAACTGTCGAGAAAGTGCGCGTACACAACTGCATATATACACTTGTTCGAGACAAGAGACGAGCGATACACATATATATATATATGTATACAAGACGCACAGTGGACGGTTGAACGTCGACGGTTGACACCCGACTTCTTGGAAGGCTATTAGGACTCGTTAGCGGGACATGTAAGTAGAATATAAAGCTAAACTTACGCTTTGTTCCGTTTTGCCTCGTAAACTTTATAAACACGTCGAGTGTTTATTCGTCGTAAAGAAACAAAAATCCTCGTATAAGGAACTAATGGCAGTTTTCTTTTTTTGCCATTACGACGCGAATATCGGATGTACGAAAAGTCGGTATAACGCGCGAATCGGAATGTTGGTTGGGGTAGTGGGTTGCGAACGTGCTATTAATTATTTTATCTCGTGCGCAGCCCCAATAAGGATATACAGGGAATGAGAGAATCAGTCGCGGAATAATTCTCCTCAGAGCTCGGCGTCGCTGATTTGCATGTAAATATGTCGGATTTGAATACAGCACCGTTTACATTATTATTACGCCCGTGTATATGTCTATATCTATATTATATATATATACACACACACACACATAGGTATACAGATGTATGCGTATCATCGAAATTGATAACGAAGGTCTCGGATGGATGGTCTCGCGCTTTCATTGTTCAAAAACGAAATAATGCTAATTAAACGAGCGAATGCAGCCTTTTCATTCGTTATGAATACTCTTCTCTTTCAATAACGGAAAAGGACTGTATGACGTCTCGAGCTTTCGCTGTATACTTGTATCTCTTCGTGTATATATATATATATATATATATATATAAATGTATATATAATACATAAATAGCATAAATATATATAGATATATATGTTTATACTATTCGAGATAGAGCAACAGTTAACTACGTTGAATTTGCTGCTCGGCAAGCGCGTTTTATTACTGTCGCTGCGCGTGCGCTCGTGTCATCGTTGGTAACAAGTCCTTTTACGGTATTATCATTTCAGACGCAGCAACAGCTTGTAGAGCTCTGCTCTCTTCTCTCTTTCTATTTTATATATATATAATCTTTTGCAGCTTTTCGCGGCGGGTAATTCGATTTAATGCGTGGTGTCGACCGATAAAGCTTTCCCCGAGTTGCACAGGTTTACTTGTATATTATACGTATAAATGTACATAGGAGTGTGTGTATATATAAATATAAATGTATATGCGTGAATGTATAAAAAAAAATAAACCAAGAAACGCGACTTTTCAATCCGACTGGAGAGATTTTTAATAAACGCGACGAGCATCGAAGCGAAATGAGGCTTGCTGAGGGGGGGGGGGAGGGGTTGCTGCAACGACTTACAAATATAAGTAAGTGGTGAAACTGGAGCAAAAATGTACTATATTCGCAGTGAGATCGTGTCTCTCGGAAAGAGATGCAATACTACTGCTTATACGAGAGTACACACATATATATATATATATATATATATACAATATCTCGTTTCATTTTCGAGACTTTCCAGAGATACTTGATATAGAAGCTCACGAGAGTTGTAAAGTAAACTTGCCACCAAAACTAAAAAATGTTGCTACAAAGGAAAAAATTGAATAATTGTTACCTACCGATTAGGTATACTGAACTCGATAGAGTTGAATAGCAACTAAATCCATATTTTTGTATAGTATTACGTGCCTATATTGTTTCGAATGTGATAGATAAGGACTGATTACTGACTCTGGAAGTGTAATTTAATTGATTACTATGTTTAGACGAATGCATCGATGCAATGGTAGTAAATATACATTTTATAAAACAATTGGATTTGTTGAATAAATAGCCTCCATGTATTGTTATATCCTGACACTCTACTTAATGACTATTGTGATTGAATATCGATAATAAATAATATATATTTATTTATATAAAAGAGGATTTCTGTGGATATTGTTGATTACTATTTTCCAGTACATATTACTATTTTCCTACTTTACTGGATTTGTGTAATTATTACGAATTTTCGTTGTAACCATCAATACATTTTTCTATCCGCGTAGAAAATCTCGATAATGGATTTTTCCATCCTAACACAATCAGTTTGCCTGAAAAACTTGAGACTATTGACACGTATAGACACACATGCACACACACACACACACACATACATATATTCTCACAGTATTAGGCAGTCCAAACGCATAGCATTCGCGGCATCTGGCATGAGTCGGCGTCTGCAGTATCGTAATATTCGCATTGTTCGACCGACTGCGACTGACGTTTCGCGAGTTAGCTCTCTATGTTGTAGAATATACGCGTCTACGGATCTACGGCGTAAATCTGTGGATCCTATCGCTCGAGTTAGATGGATGGATTTGATATTTTTGTTTTTTTCCGTTGATTTGTAGAAGTCAGGTGTTTAGGACAAGTAGTACAAGTCGAGAGATATATACGGTTTCGCAGTTTGCGGTGTCATCACGGTGTGCCGCTTACCGCATTAGCTTATATTGCTCCCAATGGTAAAGTTAGCGCGCAAACCAGAAAGCGCATTCAAGCGTATAGGTTTACCTGTTAGAACGTTTGAGGGAGGGAATCTTATATTTTTAGACTCTTGATGAATTTTATGGGTGAAACATATATTCTTTTAACAGAAAAAAATAATATTGTTTTTTAATTTTAAATATAAAACGTTTAGTTATGGGGTTTTGCAATGAAATTTAGTGGAGTTGGCTGAGATGGTTAATTGTTTGTTGAAAAATTATTTTAATAATAAGTATTATATTTGAGATACGCAATATTGTTTATTGCTGAAATATATATTATAATATATGTAGCTTAAGGGGTTATCTAATTAAGTATTGTAAACAACATTTTTGAAAGATTTGTGCCGTTTTTATGATAAACTTTTTATTTCTGATTAGAATTGAGTCGAAGAGACTTTCGGCGAATCAAGAGCGAAATTGCGTTTTGGGAGTAGTTTTTGATTTATATAAGGTGACAAGTTGAATTTGAACCTGATCTCATGTGTATATATGATGTATCTGCTTTCAAAAATCGATAAAACAGTTTTAGACTTAAATTCGAATGATTAATTATACTACAGCTTCTAGAAAATAATAATCTAAAAAACTATTAAGAAGATTGCAATACCAATTAAATTGCAAAAAATATAATAAGAATAGTATTATATTTTTAAAAAGTAAAAAAAAAATTAAAGTCGTCTAAAAAATATTTAAATAGTATAATCTTTTTTGCATTATTTAAACCGTTTTATTAGAATATAAATTGTGAAAATTGTCAAATTATAGATTATTAAATACCCGAGTGCATGAATTTCGCGAACATATACGATTCGAGATTGTATTTGAACTGAAATATTTTTTACTGGTTTTCAGACTAAAAAACTGACCTAAAATCAAGTTATAGCAAACCTATTTAGAATTCGAACTGCAGGAAAATTAAATTTTATCATTCTCACATAGAAACAGTATATTGAACATATAATGCAAAAATCCTTTGTAGAAAATTTAAACAATTCGTTTATTTTATTATATTCACAGAATCGATAAAAAAATTGCAATAAATCAAACAGTAACTAGTTATAATTTCGTCAAAACAACCTAAAGTCAAGATCAGATTAAACGATTTCAAAGTTCAGTCGACTCCCGCGGCTGTATAGACACAACAATCAGACATTTAAATGTAGCTCTGTTTACCAATTCAAATTTAGTCCATATCTCTCTCTGTCTGTCTCTCTCTCTCTCTCTCTACGTCAAATCAAACATTATGCAGCCTACGGCTGTAGAACTGGCAAATAAGCATAGCGTAAAATCAATGCTCAGATACCTTCGAGTTACTCACATAATAAAAAAACTCGAACAAATCCAATCTTACAGTCTAACCGTAAAGAAGACGAGTTTTCTACTCTTGTGCCATTATCTGCTCTGCCGGCCTTGTACACTCAATTTTCAAGCTTAACCCTTGTGAAGGCAAACCTGAGAAGAGAAAGAGCGAGGGAGAGAGAGAGAAAGGACGAATTATTCCCTTAATTACTACAAATCGTCTCGTTCGTTAATTACGCGAGTTGCTGTTCGCTCTCTCTCTCTCTCTTCTCTAGAACGCGGCGGTCGTTAGTGGCTTGAGCTTTCATTTGGGCGCGAGAGCGGTAAAGGGGGATTTTCCCTTCCGGTAATCGTTACTTTAAGAATCTTTCGAGTATAACGACTTTTCTTCACCTTCTTTCTTTCTTTTTTCTTTTTTTACCTTCGTTTCACCTCTTGGTACGTGTATATATACCTGTGTATAAGCGAGCTTTGGATATTATGAGGGACTGCGCTAGTCGTTATCGCCGAGCGGCTTTACTTTTAAGGCGTGATTTCGACTGTATATGTATATAACCGACGAGACAAACGCAACATTGTCTATACTCTATATACGAATATTGCAGTTACTAAAACCTTTAATTATTATTTCACCTGCAGGCTACGAGTTATATAGGTATGTATGTATATTGTATATGTATATGCATATAAGGAACGTTTATATACGCGCCAGAATTATTACGGTTTATAGGAAGTAGCGAGACAGGTTGGCGTGATTTCCTTTGCGGTGAATTCAATATCCAGCGTAATGTAACCACTGCGTCTGAAATTCACTTGTGAATGTGTACGTTCGTGGAAGAATATAGAAATATAGAAATATAGAAATATAGAAATATATATACATATACATACATATCGCGACATGTGGCTTGGTTCGTACACAAAGAATCGGATGTAGAGCTTGTGGATCGACTTATATCAAAATTTGCTCCTCTCACTCGATGTATGATGCACCGAGTGTCCTATATACACAGATATGCGCACAAGAGAGACATCAAAATTTCTTCAATCGCATACTACTTTCTCGTCGCGTTTAGTAGTACTGGCGAAGCCGGCATATCTGCATATATATGCACACACACATACAAACCTAAATGCGAAATCGATTTTAAACTCAATATGTCTTATATACTCGGCACATTGCCTATTGGAAAATTCTATAGACAGCAAAATATGATTTTTCCTATCGCTTAAGAGCATAACTCGACGTTTATTTTAATCAAATTTCCATATACATAAAGACAGTTATGGTTATATCTTTTTCCATTACTGTAAGCTACTCAACGCATCACACACATGTGTATATATACGCATCCCTCGTAGAACATAAACGAGTCTCACTGACTACTGTCTTAATTATTCACGAACTTTCATAAGTAACATATCGACATCGATTCGGGGAGAACTCGGCAAAAATCCGATAAGAAAAACATACATTCACACATACACCTTATAAATGGGTCATTCCCTGACAATTCTATAGGATGAATACATTTTTTTTTAGATAAAGATATCATAGTAGTTATCATATCGTAAAATGTGGATTTTCTGAAGTCGACACCTTCGTAGGCATACTTTTAGAATTCATTCTTAGGAGATTATTATGACATAGAAAGTTTAACTAATTGTAGAACCAAAGTCGCTTTTGTGTTTCGTGAGAACTGGTTCCTTGAGGAGTTACAATTTATTAAAAATATAGCCATTTGACATCTTGTAAATTAAAGACTCTTCGTTAAAAAAAAAATCGAAAAAATCTACCAGGGTAGCAAAGGTCTAAGAAAAGTTTAAACAAATATTCAGAGGAAAAACAAATTTTTACTCGTCAATCTGTCAGAGAAACACGCATATATAGTCCATCAGCGGCAGTCGGATGCGCTACTGCGCAAACTCGAGGACTAGGTACGAAGTAGCCTCACTGATAGGTTGTTGTATCGATGTTTTATAAGAAAACAATCAATTAATAACCAGAAGAAAATTTTTTTATTGCACTAATTATCGTGTACATAAAATCAATACAGTCAAGCCTTAGCGTAAAAAAGGAATATAAATAAAATAAATTGTTGTTCTACCTCATCTAAATTAAGTTTATTAATTTTGATTCCTCCTTGTTCTCGCATAAAGTATACAGAGTACGTATTTTATAAAATATTATATTTTATAGATACACCGTGTACTGAATACGACGATTGACGAATGTTACGTTTGATATGTCTTACGATATGCATAACTTATAAGCTCTTATAAATATAAATATATCACACATATACGCTCTAGTACGTTTTTAACAAGCTTGTACCGGTTAGCAGTCGTCAGGATAACGAGTTATTCGCTAAAATTGAAATGTTACACTAATAACTCGCTATAAGGGACACGTACACATATTACATATATATATATAAAGAGACAGAAGAGCGCGACTTTACAACTTTGCCGCAGAGCTTTATTTCCAACCGCGCTTATAAACTCGCAATCCTTTTCATTCAGTTGGCAGCATTGAGCCGCGCCGTACGCTGCGCTCCATCACTTAGGAATCCTCGACATCGTATCGGCGGCCAATAGATGCGCAGCTGGAATTGAATGGAAAAGTTATTGCACGGAGACCGAGAAACTGAAAGAGGAGAATCTCTCGTGGGATCGTGAAAAAAAGGCTTTCTGATAAATAAGACGAAACCTCGTGTAGTGTCTCTTCTCGCTATGCTTACGTCAACTCAATTTTTGAAATATAATACATATATCTATGGGCCATTGATTTAATCGATTGAGATGGTTACAATTGTTGGGTAAAACTTGAAAGATAACAATTTACTTGTTTATTAATTTAGTTATTTACATTTAATATTTGTGTAAATATAAATTTCATTTAGCGTTATTTAGATCCATTTTCTTTCGGTATTAATTCTGTGCATTTTAGCGTTAAATTTAAAATATTGTCAGTCACAGTTTTTTCATTAGTGTTATTTTAATGATAGAATTTTCGAGTTTTAAATTAGTTTTAAAATAAAGTCTACTTTCACTAATTTAGCAAATAAATGGATTTGACATTAAATTTAAAAAACTGCCAATCACATTTTACTTAACAAATATTTGACAAATATTTAATCACAGTATTTTGGTAACTTAATATAAAATTCGTTAGTAACTTTGTTTAAATTTTCTATTTGCAATAATTATCAAGATCGAGTGCTCTTAAGTCGCGCATTAAAATTTACGTTATATTTTTAACAGTGTGAGAAATCCATAAAAATCCCGTGTCTTACTTTATTCATTATTTATTAAGCACATAGTAGTAGCATTTCAATATAGAGGCACATAAATTTATTCGCGCAATATCCTTTAAATTTTCCGCGCTCGTACTATATGCTTTTATATATACATATATATACACACTCACGTGTGCAGTGTACGGTACAAGCCATATCACAATGCACCTATAATAGAATCTCACTTTAGCTCTTATAGCCGACGATAAAAGTACGTAATGCCAAACATCAAGAAGTGAAATATCCAAAAATAGAAAAGTATAAAGAGTTAGTATTATCACACTTGCCATATAGTTAACATCCGACAAGCAGATTAAAAATAAGCAACACACAATGCCATTGCTTATCGAGTTTAATAAGCTACCAAATGAAGTTTTAAATTTTTAAACGCCTCTTCTCACGGGAATAAAAATATATACACTACGTCGAGTATGCGCGATACACAGTATCCGACGTGTATACGCAATGGAAAGAAACTTTTTTAATTAATTCATTTTGATTATGAAAGCTGCCACTGTTGTTACTTTATCAACGATTGTTAATAAAAAAAAAACAACAGAAAAGCTCTGACATTCGTTACTTCGACCAAAGAAAAATTCATCGTGAGATTTTACAATTATTACTTTAATTTTTGTTCTTTTCCATTGTTTAATGCATTGCTTTATTTTAATAATCACAAGTTTCGCGTTCGTGATTCGACGTGATTCTTTCGCTGCATAACTGCGGTGTTAACTTGTTTACACGACAAAGTTCTTGGCAAGATTTGAATATTCTTGACTTTCAGCGTAACGTTATATATATATATATATATATATATATATATATACTACATACACACACACACACACACACACACACACACACACACACACACACACACACACACACACACACACACACACACACACACACACACACACACACACACACACACACACACCTATATATATATATATCCGCATATAATACTGAAATTTGAAACTGCAACGAAACGTTGAAGGAAGTAAAAGTATTCGCGGTTATTATGAGCGCATGAGCTTTCGGTAAAAGGTGAGCGAGAGATTTTAATTACAAAAGCTCGTTGGTTTCGAGATGTAGCTGTAGTAATTAAAACTGTAATTAGTCATTCCGCTATGTAGACCTTTATGATCCACGATTACGGTTTAACTTCATCGGCAAAATTGATTCTATAGTTGCGCTTACTCTTTCTACTTCTTTATTTCTTTCTTTTTCTTATACAGAACGCTCTCGATCGCTTCGCTGCACAATTTGAAATGTTGAATTTAAACGACTAGGCTACAGCAGACATATACATATATATAGCTTAGCTGTAGAAATATATGGATTTTAAAAGATTAAATATATAAGCACACAGACAGTGTACGTGTGTGAAAAATGAGCGCGTTGCGTGCGAAAGACACAGAGTTGGGAACTGCCAGTTGCAGTAGGAAAGTTAGTACTGCGCTTTGTACTCATATATATATATGTATATAGTGTATATACAATATATATATATGTATATAATTTATAGAGAACCTTTCCATATCCTTATATACATACAACAGGAGCGAAGATTTTTGCTTCTTCAGTGCACTTTTATCCGTATAGCCTCTGCAATTTCCGCTCGACTTTTTTGCGGCAATGCGGCTATGGATATTCACTTCCCTTTGACGCTATATGAGGCGAATTAGCGCGCCTCCAACATAATCTCAGAGCCATTGGATGCTTTTCTCTCTCGGCTTCGTCTTAACGATTTTTTTTCCTCGTCTCATCTTCCCTCGATGAATGAGCTTCATTTCCCTCCCCCTCTCTCTCTCTCTCTCTCTTTGGAGCTTTTCCCCCTTCTATGAACTTCATCCCTTCTATTTACGAAAAAGCGCAGTATAATTTTTCGCGATCCGCAAGCTCTGAAATTAGTGTGTAGCGTATAGCGGCTAGGAATCACGAATCCGGGAAAGCAGTAGCAGCCGCTCGATAAACTTTTTTTTTTCGCCAGGCGGTTAATGGCAAGTTGCGTGAGCTCCCCTTCGTATATATGTGTATATATATATAAATTGTTCTTGCGTGTGCCATGTCTGGTGTGGCTCAGCAATGATCGTTAAATATTTAGTCGCTGAACCTGCGCCAGTCGGTATATACCTTTTTTACGCGACGTGTTACGTCGAAAAACTTTCGATACTTATGTGTGTAGACGCACATCCATGTACATATATATTTTCGGGTGTTGATGGCGAATTTCTTTTTTTTTTTTTGTTTCTTGGTCTCGTCTTTATATATTGCGCACGCGAGAACAATTTTCTTCGAGAGATCGGAAGCCGCCAGAGGGTTACATAAATATTTTTTACTGCTCGAGTACGTGTGCCGCGTACTTGCACCTGCGAGCTTTAAAAAGCTTATATGACTCTTTTTCAACGCCGCTTCTGCGAGTGAGCATTTTTTTTTCTCCTACCTTCGTCGCCTTGTGCACGTGCGCGCCGATTACACACAGGATATCGAGAGCATATATATATGTAGGTACTCCAGGGTACATTTGTGAAAAGCTCGACTTGCGAAGCTTCGTCGAGTTGAAAAGGATAGATCGAGGCTTTCATACGCTCGATGTAGGATTCAAAGAGAAGAGAGAGAGAATCAGAAGGTTGATGATATATAGACAATGGATGCAAAGCTTCAGAACTACGATTTCAGTTTCTCCCAAGCTCCTCAGGGTATTAATTTACCGAGACTTTCTTGGGTATACATTCATATATATGTATACCTATATGTATATACCTATATAGGTGGCCCATAGTTCAGTCATTCAGGCGTATCTATAAGCGCAAGACGAGTGCATGTAGTTATCGCTTCGAGTGAATGACGCTAGATTGTCATCTCTCCTTCTCCCTCTTGAACGCATAAAGTCTCTTTCTGTCTCACTCCGCTTTCTAGAGCGCGTTTATATGCCTGTTCAGCTTGCGACTACCGTTAGTCGTAAAATCATCCCTGTGTTAGTCTGTAAATATATAGCTTTATATATATGTATATATAGATGTATATATAGATGTATATATATATATGTATATACATATATAGGTATAGCTGTCCTAAAAGAGTAAGATTCATGGGAACAGCTATGCTGTGGAAATGAAAACTGAATCCGTGAGTAAGAGATAGATAGAGATCCATTAGATTAAAGAGACATCGTGAACGTCCCGCGAGAAACGACAAACAATCTAAGGTATAGAGTCCACTGTATATATATATATATATATATATATATATATATATGTGCATATTATAGTGTCAGCTCATTTAAAACAGATTTATGCGAGCAAACGACTCTTCTTCTTTTTTTTCTTTATGTACCTTGTAAGTGCACGGGACAATGTCTGGCGCGGAAGTTATATGGGAATGAGTTTTACGATTTGAAAAAGGTGCTTTTCATAGAAAGACTCTCGATTGAAGCAGAGTCGTTTGATTTTTTTCATTATGAATTCTCGTCACACTTGACATTCCATTCATACATACTTTTCACCTCTTGGATTAAGATTCGAAACATTAGTTGCGAAATTTAGGGTAAAACTTTATCTCCCAGAAATTATTAGTTAATTCACCTTCTAAAGTCTATAGTCCATTCATACTATAGACTTAAAGCATCGATTTCGACAATTAGGGGGAAAAGAATTTTTTTTTAGTCATAATACTAGACTTACGTATAAATACGGATCGCTATATACGTATAATACACCAGAAATTCAATATATAAGCAAAGGATCAATGTGGCTTTTATGAAAATCCCTAATTGGGATATTGATTAAACCCGTTCGTATCTTTCATATCAATCATTATACCAGCTGTGTTCGAAGTTATATATCTGCCGATATTTCAATATATATTCAACACGTTCAATTTCACTGGAAGATAAAGAGATCAATTTCAGCATTTTTAGTATACACACACGCACATAGTTACTTAAACCCTTATGCAATGTATATAGTAAAAATTACAAGGAAACGTTAAAAATTCTCTCATAGCTCTATCTCTCTGTTTCCCAGCTGATCGTTAACATCGAACTGCAAGTCGTAACAAGTTTAATTAAATTCCACGTAATTGGCTAACCAGCATTTCTCTCATCTTCATTCCTACATACACACGTGCGCGCACAGCGTTACATTTGGCAATAAAATTCAGACAACCGGTAAAAGCTCTTTGTCTGAAATAAGCCAAGAAAAAGGAAAATCCCGCGGGTTCGGATATTAAAATTTACATGGCTATATGGCATAAATCCTGCGGCGGGACTTCGAGTACAGGTAATACATGTGTGTACGTATGTGTACGAAGGCGTCTCTCTTTTCCCTGTCCAGTCGATACGGCTCGTAGAGTTCATTCGCCCCCTTTGCCATGGCCACCCTTGTGGTGGTGCTACCGCTACACGATTTCGACCCCTCGGCGATGAAACCGGCCGATGTGCACACGTGTATCTGTGTACACCTATAGATGAGCGCGCGTGTATGTAATGGGATGACTGTGAGCCTCCTTTAAAGCTTCGACGCGGGGGCGAGAAACGCAGAAGCTTCAACGTGTCGAGGATAATGCTGTGGAATGGTTTATTGAGCTTGTTTTGTCGATTTTTTATTTTGATGGATTTCTTCCTAAGAGGTACAGTATACTTATGCGTCTGTGTGTGTGTATATATATATAGGTTTATAATTAGACATTTGTAAAGTTGAGTTTCGATGAAACAGAATTTTAGATGCTTACTTACGACTGTACAGCTGCAGTTTGCTGCAGTGCGTTCGGTTTGGTGGAACTAGGGGGATTCATTTTTAATGATCATTCCGCTGTTCTCGATTTGACGAGGGAAATATTGTTTAATTATTTTGTGTTCTCTATCTCTCTCTGTCTTTGTTTACAACCGTATCATATATATATATTGTGAATTTTATTCGATGATGTACAAAGCAATTAAATTCAAATTACTTTTCATTAGTATTTATCCATGCAGCCATTGTCTCAATTAAATTAAAAGATCCACTCAATTCTTTTAGCATAAATAATGCGTTATTCCTTTCGTATAACAAGTTTTTCAAAGGTAAAAATAAATGTAACGCAATTCGTACGCAACAGCCTGGGACAAATGAATGAGCTAAACTGTACAATGTAAAGAAAACAAAAGCAGAGTAGAGAAGTAACTTGAACGCGAGACTGAATTGATTGAAGCGCATTTTCACTCGCTTTTACGTCAAACGCAACTTTTAAGGTATAAACTTACCTGTCCCGACGAAGTGAAGTTCTGCATCAGCGCCAGTGAGCTTGGCGCTAATGCGAAATAAATGTCAAAGTCAGACTGCATATATATATATATGGCATAGCGCGTATTGTTATATATACATTTATATAGATATAGAGGGTGGACCGCGTGAGAAGCGAATCGGAATCGCTGCAATTGTTAGCTTTGAATTTATCTCCCAACGCGTAGGATTATTGTATAGCTGTAGTTTAATGGGGCTCACGGCTGCCACTGTCGGAGAGAAGAAAGCTACGGCGCACAGCGGGACAGGTAGCTATACACACACACACACACACACACATACGCACACCCATACATATATATAGGTATATCTAAACGTAAGTCTAGGCCGAAATTTCCCTAGTGGAAAACTTTTAAATGGCACTCAAGCCTCGAGAGTCGTAGCAGCTGTTGGCTACTGGCCACAAAATTGTCAACATATCGACTCCTATATAGGTCTATACTGTAATTGTTCTGGAATTCGCAACGGTTCCAAGCCTCTGATGTAACGTAATGTGTATGTAACCTATATAATATGTGTAGCTCGCGTATGCTATTGTGTGGAAATGACATCGCAGCTGCTGAGACTGGAAAAGCGTATTGAAGAAGCTTCGGAAATGGATTACCGCTGATATACACCGCGAGATATTGGAAATTGCGTCTTTTTTCTTCTTTGTTATTCGCTACGGCAAAAACTCTGCGGGATTCTTATATATATATATATATATATATATAATACACACAGTATATGTATATATATATATATATATATATAATAAAGCTTCACTACGGGGCACGTGAACTATGTCCGAAACATCCGGCTATTCTCTCTCCCTTATCCGCGTCTGGGCAAATGCCTTGCTCACCGGTATTATTCGCATAAAGGAGAAGAGCGAGAGTCTGGAACGCGATGTAATTGCCGGTAGCTGCAACGCATGCTATTCTCTCCCCCGCCCCCCCCCTCTCTCGCTGTCTCCCAAGTGGTGTATACCTTCTCCAAGATTGAAATCAGATAAAGCTATTTGAAAGCGTCAAACGTGGCGATCGAAATGTAATCTACGCACCTGTTATCAGTATAGGGTTAGCGATAAACATTTTTTATTTTGGTTCGATTATTAAAAATTGTTTTACTATTGAAATAATAGCGAATTATTCTCAATTTAAAATTTAGTACGCTGACAAAAGTTTGCTATATTTATGAATTAAAATTGATGGATCGAACAACTTTAAAACAAGGAATCCCATAATTTAGGGGGGTTTTCACTTATTCGCTTTCCCGATCATTGAATGTCTGTAACAACAGATGTGATAGTATTATGAAGCTAAAAATATTTTTCTTTAAAGTATCGTAAAAAACGTAGTCATATTAAAAATATATATTAAAAAATGTCAAATAATAAAATAAAGCTGTCACAGTACTGATTTAAGATACTGTACCCGTACTGGGTAGTTGTTACTAGGGAAAATGTTCCTTTAGAGTAGCATAACGTATTTTCTGGTTTACTTTTTAAAATAATTCATCTTTTATTTTCTTTTTCGTGGTCATGAGATACATAAAACTAATTTAATAATGTTAAATCGCACGTAAGAAGATCTACTAATTAAATGAAGAAATTGCAATTTAATTCTAGATAATTTAATATAAAATTCTAAATTAAATATGCGAAGTATATTTCATACACAAGCTTCGTATTTAATTTTTTCCGAACATTGTTATAAATATTGGATTTTGGAAATTCAATATAAATTTGATTGATTCTTTTGTACTCGATCATTAAATATTCTAAAAACAATTTTTTAATTTAGATTTATAAATAAATTAAATAACGTTTAATGCATATGGACTAGTATACTTTTAACGTGCGTGAACATTCATGCTAATATTAAGGGTTAACAGAGCACATTTATTTCTTTATTATTTAGTTATTAAATTTTCCTTTTAATACAAATGGCGAATATTATTTTATTGTCCCAATAGTACGGCTAGTCAATTTTCATGGTGCAAATTGAAATTTCAAATTTAATCCATGAAAATTAATCCACAATTGCGTGACATTTTAAATTAACTGTATACGAATAATATTTGACGCATAACACCCACCAAATTTTATATTCCTACGCATTCTAGTATTCAGCTATATTTTATTTACCTGTAAATTCAATCGACTTTAAATTTTACAGAAAAACATAAAAATTAAAGTGTTCAAATATTCATTTTCATATACGACCAAATGAAGTAATTTTTAACGTACATTTGAAATTATTTGAAGTACGAGTGTGCTTGAAATTCGCATGAAAAAAGAACGATTTTTAAAATTCTCGTTTCTATATATATAATTTAAACACAAATATATATACATACATAGAGAAACTGTGCAGAAGAGGCTACGGCAACTTAAAAGGGCTTCTTTATCGAGCAGAGAGCAAGACAATGCGTTTTGAAGGGTGAGCAAATCGTCGACGATTGCGCGAAAAAGTAAGGGTAGTCACCGTGAAAAAAACAAAGCAATTTCTTCCTGGCCGATTGAGCGCGTACAGCAAAGAGAACAATGAACCAGGCATAGTTACGTGTACTTTATGCATATGCATATATATATACAGACAATAACTGGACGTGCATATTTTAACGAATGACTAATTATACGAAATCTCGATTGTCTTGAAAAGCTTGTACGGCTGTAATAATTCTTTTATTATTTGATAAATGATACGCGTGCAATGCGGTAATTCTCCTTTTCCCGAATTGCATCCTCTTTTTCACTATAACCGTATACTTGGCTGGAAAATATACGGATTCTAATTGGGCTGCCGGAACCTTCCTTTATTTGCAGACTATTGTTCTTGATTTTTGCTTTTAAAAAAAGTTCTTTTTTTTTAAGTAAAGCTCTTGCGCAGCTGCGATCGTTGAGAAATCTGTTGCTTCGTTTTTGCATCGTAATTTCGTTCCGAACGTTATGTGTAAAGATTTTTTTTACAAAAACTCGCATTGTACTGTCTGCCCTTATTATACATGATATAAAGAAATTTGCGAAAAATTAGGATTACAGCATTTTGCAAAGAACGAAATTTCAGTTCGTTATTTCTTTTATTTTTCATTGTGTTGTGCAGTATGCATCAAGTACCTATAGCCAGAGAATGTTGAATCATAAAATTGTCTGCACTCATTGGAATTCACTTATGGTAATTTAATTTAGCAGTGATTAACGAGAAAAAGGGGCCAAATGTGATGTGCACGAAGTATAAAAGTACAAGCTATTTTCGCTTTATTTAAATTAAATTATAAGAAAAAAAGTTTTATGATTTAAATAAAATTAACACCGTTTAGTTAAAATGTCATTTATCTTACAAAGCGATAAAAATTACAAAAAAATATAATATTTACAGATATTATTTAAATCTTAAATGTTCGTAATTAATCGTCGGTAAAGAAAAAATAATTCTATACCGACCGTGTATCTATTCGTACAGTAACGCAATCTATTCAATTGCGTACGTATACACGCGTGCCCGATAACACATACATTATACAGATATATACCCAGTTAATTGTAAAAATAGCAGAAAAATTCGGTCAAAGTAATTATAAGCTAGAAAAATACTGTTGTCATGTCAAAGAAAAATAAGACGTAATTGAAAAAAAAAATATTGACAGCGGTGGGATTCGAACCCACGCCCTTTCGGACTGGTGCCTAAAACCAGCGCCTTAGACCGCTCGGCCACGCTGCCTACTTGGAAATAAAATGAAATTTTTCCTTGCGGAGATTATATATCCCCTTTATTCGTTTAAACGCCTAGCGTGAAAATAATAATTTCGTTTTCAAGATCTATATATGTCAGAATCTGTGACAAATAGTCAACATTTTTTTGTTCATCTAAATAATTTTAAACTCTGCTTAGGCACTGTATCTACCTTTATTTTATGCTATTTACATTCCTAGTAATGTAAGCTAACTTTTTGCAAATTTTAGCGATGCTAGATACAGCAAAAATCACGATTGTATATATATTCATTAAATAATTATTTAAACCGATATTTCTAGCAAGAAACAGAGTTCGATTTACAAGTTGAGACTAATATTAAAGTATATTTATGAATATTTTTATGCATTTGTCAACGATTAAACTTTTTCAAAATCTTATTTTATGAGTCAAATCGATTCTAAAATTATTTTGAAGTATACACGTGACCTTGAAAGAATTTTATTAAAAAAGTTTAGCAAATTTTCTAATAAAACTTCCTCTTGTATTTTTAGTGAGTAATGTTTTCTCGAGGAGCTACTTTCAAGAGTAATTGCTGGTCCAGATTGTTGATAAAATATATCTAAAGTTTTTTTAGTAATATCTCCTATTCTAACACTGCATCGCACAATTAGTTTAGTAAATGCAACTGGTATTACGATTAAAACGACTGTTTTGTGGGATATTTTTATTTCTGCATGTATGCCGCTTCGAACGATCGCAAATTTCCTTATAAAATTTCTTGTATTTTTAGTGCAGTTTAAAGACTGAAAATACCAAGTTTGACTCTCTCTATAAATTTAAAATGTTTATTGAAAAAAAACTAAAAAATGCGTAAAGATTAATATACAGTGTCAAAGAAGAGTTTATAATAATTGAATCTACCGGAGAATGCGAGCCATATGCACCTCTGTAAACTTAAAATGCATGCGCATATCGTAGTGCAGGTAATAGGAGAAATTAAGTAATCACGTAGTGGTCAGCAGCTGCGTTTACCTTGATGAATCGGAAAAAGTATCAAGTCATTCTCTTCGTACACTTTTCCACCTAGCATGGGCGTAATGAAGCAGGGAACACATGTCGCGCATAATATCGCTTTCATCACGGTAATGTACCCGCTCTGACAATCTCTAAAATAATAATAGCGGCGACGTATACTTTCCTACAATACACGCATGTATTCTTTCGTCGGTCGTTAAAAAGCTATAAAAATATTTCAGAGACGTTTGGGAAGAAAACACGTCACCGAACATAAAAACTCCCTTGGTGCGCACACGAGGGAAATATAACATATATCTTAGTTTTTATAGTGTTTTCTTGGAGCATTGTATTGAAAGCGCGTCAAAGCAAGTTAAATTAAAAGTGAATCAACAAACGGGCAATAAAATCCAATGGGATGATATATTGCTCGAAAGAAGCAAGGTCAGTGCCGTTTCTCTGTTTCTTCTGTAAGGACCCGTCGATTTCTTTCTATTCATGTATACCTATATGTGTGTGAGTATAAATCGGGGAGTGAGAGAGGGGGGAAGACCCCCCGACTGTGTTTTGGGGGCATATGACGCTTTTCGTCTCTGCCACGCGCCCCCTCCATTTATATATATATATATATATATATATAGGTATACATATTAGATATCTATATGTGTAGTGTTTGAAATCGCTGTAAGAGCAAAAATAAGCGACGAAGATCAGGCTTAGTCCGAGCTGTACTATGAGTCGTAAAAAAATGAGTACATCTTTTTCCGATACGTGTCTAATAGATTGTGGCGGTGCTTATTATTATGCCCTTCTTAATCCGGGGAGCTGCGTTCTTTTTTAGATTTGAATTGAATAGAGAAGGAAACCAGTAAAATTATGTTAAGAGTTTGCGTCGAGGGGAATATTAAATAAATAAATTAGAATATTTCTTGGGAAAAAAATATCGAATAATAAAGGAACGAATTTGCTGCGTATGGAAAATTTAACGAAGGAATACAATGAAATTCATTTTAAATTTTCAAGATGCAATATTTACAATAATGTTAATGAAAAGAGTAAGTAACCTTTAAATTTTAACGTTTAATGGCATTGAATAAATTTAATTAACATCAATTTGTGTAGTGTGAAGTATAAACATAAAACATTTCGGAAAATTGTCGTGCTTAAAATCAAGGCGATTTTGAACTAATTTTCTAATGTAAATTATTTATTTTTTATAGATTATTACATTAAATTAAATTTATTTGCTGATATAAATTATTCTTCCAATACATTTCCAAACAAATTCATGCAGAAACGTTTTTAAATAATTGTTAAAAATATGTAAAAAAGAAAAAAATTCTTCTACGCTTCATAAGTAAATTACAAGTTATTTGACTGATTATTAAATTCGCTAGCGAACAAAAATTTTTCTCTCAATATTTGGTCGTACAAATTGTTGCACAAACTTCTGACAGTGTAATTGTTGTTAAACATTGAAATCGTTAAAAATATAAATATACAAAACAATTGTTTCGTAAATAATAAACATTAAATAAATATATTTTACGTCATTCTCCCGCAAAGAACAGAAAAACGATATTATTCGATCTTTTTGTATTGGGACAAATAAACTTCACAGCAATTCACGAATATCCTTCTTTGTGAAACGAAAATAATTTTTTTTTTCGATATCCCGTCACGCTAAATCTGTCGAGGTTGACAAAAGATTTAAGCTTTGTATGGGCGGCTCACATTTGCCTATGCAGGAAGAGCGTTAGAGCAGATCCCGACAACGCGATAACTTTCTTTTCCCTATTCATTCGTGCATCGCTTGTATATATTCACATACACATACTGCCTCGTTACCTTTCTGATTTCCAAGTCTGGTTTTTGAATCTTTTTAAATTCGAAGTAACTTTATGAGGTACACGATAAGAGAACGTTTGAAATGTCACTGTGTATAATAGAGACTGCATAAAATTTTCTTTTCAAACGTTGACGCATATAATACGCGATATGTACATAATAACTTTCAAAAAAAGTCCAGAGTTTATATATTCTATAGATAAAGAAAAAGGAAGTTTATAGCGATGCATGTTTTAAACTTCGCAATTAATTCGTCGGTGTAAAAATGACGCAATGGCTTCTCGGTATTTTAAATTCGAAATTGCGCGACACAGAACGGACGAAATATCGCTATAATATTCCGTTAATCGATCGATGAACGGCTACTGCTACACACCGATTGCTTCTATATATATGTTTATACCTACATTGCTGTTAACAGCGAATGTATCATGACTCGAACAAACAAACTCACCCAATCAACTGCCAATGCAGCTATAATATGTATACAACACGTTGAACCTCGATGTGCGTTCTCTCTTCGCATCGGAACGACGTTGAATTAATGACAAGCTTGCTACACTTAAAAATCGTTCAGCGGAAGACTCTTCATAAATATTAAAGAGAACATACCGAAATCTCTATGTATACAGTCAAAAGGTGTGCGGTGAAAAAAGCCCTTTAAAAAACGAATCGATGCTACTTTTTATTTTCGGTTCGTATACGTAACACGCAAGATCGCGTGACTCGAGTGCGTTTAAGAGCGAGTCATTGACATTCGAGTCTGTAAGTACGCGCTTCTTTGTTCCATTCCTCTGAATTTCAAATGAAACTTACGTTAATTAGCTTATTATGACTTGTGTATACATACACACCAGCAGTAGTACAATTATTTCTAGATTATATATATATGCTGAGATAACTAGAGGAAAACTTTCAACGCACACTCTTCACCTGTGGGGGAGGACGGCGAGTTCTTTGATCTGTTACCCGTAGTCTCTCAGTTTGCTACGCGGGAATATGCTATTCGATTTTCCAATTTTCCATCTCTTGGATAGAGATTCCGTTACAAAAGCAGCGCGTCGCCTCGCTTGTACGAAATGTGTACTTTGTTGGCGGCGGAGAGAGCTATATGTACACGCTCGCAACCGCACACAGACACACACACAGACACACATAGGTATATGTCTCGAAGAAAGAGAGACCCGAGCTTTTCACGTTTTCTTCCGATATACGTTCTCATCCGTAGTGAAAAATGACATTTCGCCTCCAGACAGCGGACTATGCTAGGCTTCGCTCATCTGCTGCTGCGGTATCTCTTTTTCTCTCTATACTGCTCTGTGCTATAGGTATATACCTAGCTGTACCTAGAGAAGTTATATCGCGCCGAGAGCACCTCGATCATCTAGTGTCGAATACATCGCAATCTTTGTGGAGGGACTCTGCGCTAGAAAAATAATCAGCTGCATCGAGCGACAATTCGGGCCAGTAGGTCTAGCCTGTAATTTTTAGCAGACGATAGCTCGATTCTTACAGCGGATAAGGCTGGAGAGGCTAACATATTTTACAAAGAAAAAAAAAGCAACCTCGAAAAATATTTACTCCAGCCTCTCCACACATACGGACGCGTACTGTGGCGTATACCAATATATACACAGCGAGAGAAAGAGCGAGATAGGCCGGTTAACGGGGGCGGCATAGGAGCAACCCTTGGTTAGAAGCGCTCGCGTCGCCATGGCGACGTTCACTGAGAAGATGTGTCACGATATGTAAATCGCTTTCTCTCTCTCGTATAGCTCTCGCGAGCCCGAACTAACGCGATTATATATACCTGAATCGCGAGGATTACGAGGACGCGATGATTTTTTACTTTACTTCTTATACGTATTGTACACGAGTGCACATGTATATTACACGATGTGTATATTATAGGGACTTTTTTCCGGTTTTAAGCCAATGGTAATTACATTCGTTAAAAGACACAACGATCACATTTTTTATATATTCATGATTAGTAAAGCTTTTGTGACGTGAGTATTAATGAGTACTTTGCAATCAAGTTATGTTTCTATTTATAGAGTCACGTCTGATTCTAAAGCAGGCGATGCGACGAATAAAGAAGGCATACAAGCGAGTGAAAGAGAATTTATTCCTAATGCGAACCAAGTGGCGCCGGTACAGTCGATCGTGATGGCTGTAAAGTGCGGAAGTGTAGACTGACACAGGAGAATTGCGCATGCAAGCGCGTCACGCGCGACAGACTGAATCCGGAAGTGCAGCCTG
This sequence comes from Apocrypta bakeri, assembly GCA_018906985.1. Classification (NCBI taxonomy): domain Eukaryota; kingdom Metazoa; phylum Arthropoda; class Insecta; order Hymenoptera; family Pteromalidae; genus Apocrypta; species Apocrypta bakeri. Next base: position 18,743,453 of record JACCIA010000003.1, read on the forward strand.
GATTTACTTGAAATCTCGATCACGCGCGCGCACGACTATTGATTGCCTTCGCTGATATATCGGATCGTGTGCGCTTTACTCCAAGTACATCTATATATATACATACGGGAAGATAATGGCCTTTGAGTTTCGTGACGAAGTTGATTTTTATTTTATTTATTTCTGTTTATCACTGTTTACGCGTCTAAAACGTATTCTACCAATGATCTTTTACTATATTATACGCGTATAATACTTGTATTATGTAATATACTATTTTTTACCCTCCCCTCGGTCGACGTACGTCGGTTTCCAAGCGAGCGAATTTCAATGCCGACTCCCGAGAGAGAAAGAGAGAGAGAGAGAGAGAGAAAGGACGACTTCGGATATATATATATATATACATGTATTTTTTTCGCTTTTAATTAATTGTACCGCGTTGTCGGCCCTTTTTGTTCTTACGCGAGCTGCAGTACGCGATCGATACTGCCGCAGAGTTCAACTCTTGTTTGACGAATGAGAAGAATATACTTAATGAGAAAATGCTGTATACGTGCGCGGAGGAAATTATTTGGGATGTAACAGCTTGGTATGACATAATTTTCATAAAATATATCTATAATACAAATATTGTCATTTATTTTGAGGGTTGCATGTAGCGGCATAATTATATATTCAGCTTATATATTTATTTATACTCATCAAAAAACCATTAAATCAAATATTGTTGTGCGTATAGAACAGTGACCATTTTGCGATCAAATGATCCTCAATAAGCTACTAAACGAGTGCAAATTTTTTTTTATAAAAAAGCTATAAATCCTCTTTTACACGGGGAAAGAATTTAATAAAAATATTGTTATTACATTTGTATAAATATTGATTGTTACACATAACTGACTTTTAGCTACTCAACGGTTTCATGCAGCTTTATACAAAATCTTTACAATCTATATTTCAAATTAATAAGTTAAATTTTAAATATTACGTAATACCGAAGACAAGTACTGTACGTGAGTAATTATATCTATAAAGCATAAATTTCTTACTGAAACATATAATTTTTTTAATTTAGTTGCAAAATAAATAAATGAAGAAGCATATGTACATACGCAATTAAGCACTCGCTGTACACATCATCCCGGAAAATAAGTACAAATAAATTTTTATCGTGTATTTCCTTTGAGCACTTAGAATTAAGTCAAAGAGGCTAAAAAAAAGAAGCGTCTGTGGTGGTCAACGACGACTGCAACTGGATATACACGCGCCCCTTGCACGCGGCGCACCGACGAGTCTTCCCCTGCACTTAGTCATTACGATGATCGATAAAATAGCCCGACGCATACTCTGTACAGCCCTTTACCTCCCCCGAATCGCAGGGAATACATTTTTTCTAAAAAAAAAAAAAAAATCCTCATTTACGTATACGCATCGATTGCAACAAAAAAGCTTGATTTTCCAACCGTCAATAATTACAGCGGAAAGACAGTACGAAAGTGGAGAAAAAATTCGCGGTTCTCTTTCCGCCATTTGAATCTCGATTACGCATATTGCCAACGGAAAAAAGAGGATTTGAAAAAAAAGAAATTGAAAAAAAAATTGCAATAAAAAGTGCGCGGTAGCAACCGACCGCTTGTCGTGCGTTGTGATATGCGGATTGGAGCTCTCGCGCGCCTCGTCAGCCTTTTCAGCCTGGCAGCCATGGTTATTGCTCGGTTGTCCCGAAATTTATTCGCGCTATTACGTCGCGGTCGGCGAAAGATAGCATCGGTCGCACTATGCATCTGAACATTTTAACCGAATATTCGAGACACAATATATATATGTATAAAAATGTACATGCATAGGTATAACTGTGTGTGTGTGTGTGTGTGTGTGTGTATACATACATAAATATATATTATATAAGCTTATACATATATAAAAGAATTTGTCGGAGCATCTAGCGGAAAAACTCATAGCTTATTAATCTACGAGAAAATCCACTTGTTGCGTTGCTTTCTTCTATATAGGCTATATTTAACATCGCGCACACGCGTCCTTGTGAAAATAACGAAGCATCCGTATACACGGAATATTTGAATCCGACGATTTTATATGGAAAATGCGTAGTTCGAGAGAAAGAGATAGAAATATATAGGAAACGCGTGGAATAAGATAGATAAAGGTACAGTTTCACCAATGAATATTTCAAGTATCGATTCACTATGGCGCTGATTCAAAACTCCAATATACAGAGCTTGGCAAATTTTTCATCCTCCTAGAATCTCTCGTTCTATTCAATCGAAATATCCTCGCCATTGATACAGTGATATATATGTATACATTACGTGCGTGTACACTATATATATTCTATATGTATAGCATATATACATATAGAAATGTACTCTATTGACAAAGGCCAAGCGCAATTAAAGTCCCTCGCTAAGTAAAACAGACAACTCGGACGTTCTTATTTGAGTCAAATTAAAAACTTATTGCCCGTCGTACTGTCTCTTCCATTCGTCGCTCAACTTCTGAAGGAGTAAAAAGTTCGTCGAGAGAGAAAATTCCTGCAAGAAAAGTCCGAGAATGGGGTTTTAGTCTGTGAAAATGTGCACAAAAGACAGACGAGCCGCGATAGCGTATGCGAAAATATTTTTCTCTAGTGTATCATAATATGCAGTCGTGTACGAAAGACAAATTGTATATATATATGAATATATATATATACATGCATGTAGCTATTTATCTCCGTACAACCAAATACTTTTACCGACTTTTTCAATATTCATTTTCTACGCTTTATTATTACTACTTTTTTTTCAACCATATACTATACTCGACAAATCATCCGAAGCGTAACGTGGCTTCTATATATGACTGGGAAATTGCGAAACTTTCTTGAGTTATGCATTCGTTTTCGGCAACTCTCCTGTTATATCAGCGTGTCTATGTATACGTATACAAGGGAGCGAAACATTTTTGACATCAGCTGTTCTTTGACACACGTTGACATTTTTAGACTGAAAATTTACCGTATAGAAGTGAATTTTCAGTCTCGGAAAATGGCAATGGCCAGTTTCACTGTATTAATGATTTAATCATCAGTGAGCCACTTCAGTAGGACACGCGACCTACTAAAAGTTTTACATCCTTTTCACTGCAATGTAAGAAACAAAATTAATACTACAGACTGATTGATAGCTTTTGGATTAATTTAAAAATGACAATAAAAAGTGTTTTACAAACTTTCCTGCAAATAATAACTTGTGTATTTTGAATTTCATTTATGAATTAAAAGGACAATTTCGTGGAGAAATAAATATAAATACATAATAATTGCCCAATTGGGTTTGTAACTCAATTTCTAAGTTCTTTTCTCTAAGCTCTATAGAGCAAAAATCATAACTAATGAATTTAGAAATAATATTTTTTTATTAATATTTGCGTACATGATATTTTTCATTACATAACTCTAAAAATTGTATTAGAGTTAATATTGGAAACCTTTCCATTCACTCGAATATAGAGTGAATCGAACAGTCTACAATTCAAAGAGTTTATACATATATAATATGTGCATTATGGAAGAATATAGGAGTAAAAAAAATTAGCGCCGGAAACTGAGCTTCAAAAGATTCGTTTTTAAGAAGTCATTGTTTGGGCTAATGAATCATTCCTTTTATATAGTATATCCAAGAGTGGAACGTCGAGTAACTGCAAATTTCGTCCGAATTATCCAACAGACTATCCGGAACCCCCTCGACTGTGCTCTAGCTGAAAAGCGGCTGACGTTTCCCGGCGGGTTTCCTTACTTGAACAATGCCGTAACTTTATACTTTAGATATACACGTATATAACTTTACCCTATATTTTTTTATTCCGATTTTCAAGTTTAATATTGAATTCGCAAATCTCGCTCGCATAATGAAAGTATAGATACGGAATCCTCGCTAAATAAAAGAATGCTTATTAAATGTTTCAATTCGTTAAAGAGAAAAGTTTACCCATATTCCGTTCTCACGATGTCTGCATTAATTTCGCTTGACACGCGCGAAATTCGAACCAATAAAAATAATAATAGACAATAGTTTTTTATATTTAATGGAATATTTCCATATAGATCGAATTATTAAAACGTTTTATTACGTTTATGCTTTTATTTTATCGATTAACCAGTTTCATTATTGCCTTCACCTAGTTTTGCATATACCATTGATAGTAAAAATTATATATAATTATACGCCTTTGTATAATAATGTTTATTGCAATGGCAACCTCGGAACATCATAATTGTCTGCAATAAAATACGTTTAGCTGACGAAAAATAGATATGTTCATGCTATGACTCCGAAATTACCTTGCGTAAAACAACGAATTAAGTATATAAAACAAGCCATAATTACGCATATACACACTGAAATAAAAGTTTGTTATATTTAAGAAAAAATATCTAATAAAAAAATGACTTCTTGAAAGAAGTTTACAATTAAAATAAATATTAATTTCTTTGAAATAAACACTTTGTTAATAATTAAAGTTTCTTAAATACAGCAATCGTTTACTTCAGTACATTACATGAATAACAATAAAACGACGCTTCTTATACTATACATCAGTACATCCCCGTGTTCTTAAATAAAATAGTTATTTTAGCTAAGTTTTTAGTAAATTTTCCGACGTCAAGTTTCTCGGTGTATTTTTCGAAAATTTCTTTCCAAAATTACGTAACGCAACCGCAAAAAATACCACAGCATCCACAAACTTTCCTTTTCAGCTAATTAATTCGTCGCACCGAGAAACTCAATTGTCTCGACAATTGTCTCTTTCAAAGACCACCATTGCTAACCACTAACCGCCACAACAATGCAGTTGCACAAGTCGCACGTCCGTTTATTCCTATAAAACTTACCCATGCATCTTCAAAAAAAATAATAAAAATAAAATTAGAACAAAAGAGCAAGTGGCTCACCACGAAAAAAATGCGATCCTACGTTTAGAGAGAAAACGCTCAGGCTTGCGTTAATAAATTTTCGTAATTATTATGTGTACACGCGTGAGTAACGTAATTTGGCATTTTGGTTTCAGGTTGTCCTGTAGGCGCCGCCGTCGCCGTAACGAGTACGCGACTCTCGACGAGAAACGCGTATAGTCATGCAGAACGACTGAGGGTGAGTTGGTGCAAATAAAAAAAAAAAAAGAATTTTAGCTACTGCCTTGTAGAGAAAGAAAAACCTTTTGAAAGGTTTTTATTTTTCTCCTGCCACGACTACGGCTATAGCAGTAGGTTATATGTTTTACCGTCTAGTTCGCAAAACGCATTTTATTCCTCAAACTCTTGATTTTCTACTTGACGAAATATGTTAATGATATGCGTACTATCCAACCCGTAGCTTTTAAAAGCTTAATTCGACCGAGGGCTTGATTTAGTTTCGTTTTTTTTTTACTTATGAATCTTTCATTAGATAAGCTTCTCTGGATACTCGTGAATATATATATGTGTGTATATCATTGAATTTACAAACAGAATGAAGTATAATACATAAGCAAACCCGCAGAAACTAACTCATTTCCTTCTGAAAAATTTACAATTCGTTGGTGTCTAGAGGTAAAAAAAACAAGAAACAAATTGCATGAAACGAAATACAGAACCACCAAGTGCGTGCTACTGCGGACCTTTCGAGAGTTTCCTCTCGACTTTTCTTCGCGCGCAGCAATGTTGCACAGGGAGAAAAGTTCTTTCGGCTTCTTTGCCGCCACGTCCCTCCACACTAGCAAGAGGCATTTCTTTATACCGGCAAAACGTTCCTTGTTTACCGCTTCCTTTCTATGGTACCGTTTCGCCGCGGATTACCTTAAAAAAAAAAAACGAAAAGAGACAGCCAACTCCTGCCGGTGATGTGGCCCTCTCTGATGATGTTCGCGTTTTTTTCCTTCCCTTTTTTTCCCTTCTTTTACGCTCATTTGATATTCCGACGCGCTGCTGCTACGCTTTTAAAAATAATAGAGTATAATGCTACGTGAAAACACAGCGTAGCTTCTGTGCATACTTGTTCCTCTTTTTTTTTCTTCATTTTATGTTGTACAGCGGCGCCCTGTTGCTGTGGAGCTTATACTTATACTTATACACAACTACCGAAGCTTTCCTCAGGAATATCGTCGTTTACGCGGGTAGTTCCGATGCGCTTCAATTTTTCAAACTTTGTGCGGACTTCCTTTTTTTTTTGGTCCTTCGAAAAGTTTCGTCACGTCCTTGTGCCCTAATGATTGTCAAAGTATGCAAAAAGTGATTAACGAACGTGTCGGTTAGAAGAAGAATAAAAAATCACAGACCCTTAACTGTACGACGTTGAGATACTCGAACACGTGTAGCAGTGAATGGAAGTAACTTCCCTTGTCGAGTACTTTGGATAAAAGATGCACGCGTGTTAGATGAAACACTTGATTTTTGCACGTCCGTAGCTTAAAGTGCCTAGCCTGCGGACGTTTTCTTTGTTTGTTTCACTCATTTTTTTTAATTGTTTTCAAGTGGAGTCGATAACGAGCAGTTCAAACTATTGTTCTTACGGTGGCAATTAAAGGGTACACGAATATATAGAACGTACAATAGCTTCCAATAGTCATGTATAATAATATTTAAATTATAATAACGATAATGGGAAAGAGAGAAAAAAAATTTGGGTAAGTGGGGGGGGGAGCTTTTTTCTTGCAAGCTTCAGTACTTACTCAGCACTCGAGACTCATTTGCATCTCGGCTATAGTTCGTCTTGCTTGTTGCTGCTGCTGCTCTGTTTTTACTCGAGCTGCTGCAGTGGCAAGTCTCTAAATGATGTATGTATATACGTATACAGAGCTTCTCGTGGCAGAGCTTTTTTTTGCAAACGTCGAGTGCTTGCGGGAAATCAAATTTTTCTATGCATAAAGCACCTGAGAACGTAGAGCTGCCGGACTATGAGCGATACACGTTACATATATTTTTCCGTTTCTTTCTTTCCTTCGCTCGTTTCCTGTGCATACTCGGTGGCAAGAAAATACGAGCTTGCAATATATCATCGACGTTGAATTCACTGTCTCCCACTCGTTGGGACGTTGGATTAATTAAATCTTTAATTAGCATAACAACCCGGTCGACCAGTGCTTTTTCTCAAGGTTATACAGGTATATTATCATAACGACATAGTATAGGCGCTGCAAATATATGTGCGCGAATATATGTGCGCGAATATATGTAACCGGAGAGAAAATAAATGGCATTACCGACGGTGCGAAAAAAATGTAGGGTCGTTTAACGAGTGGAGATAATTAATATAACGAGGTATTTGGCATAAGAGAAAGTCTCTGTCATTTTTTTTCGCTCGCCGAGCTCGCCTGGTAATTAAATTTATTATTTCAAGTGGAACGATCAATACTAGACGTTATTATATCATATCCACGTCTCGCCCAAGTACCGAGATTTCACTTATGCACTTTGGACAAGTGCCAGCTACGCTAAGCGGTCTAGCAAGCTACAAATGTGAGCTTAGCGTTTAAATAAATAAATCAAATGCGCAATCGTGCGATTATTGTAAATATAGGAACACGCATACAAGTGGGTAATTGATCTCTGATGGGTTAACTGATGGTGAAATTAATATTTATTTTTCTTACATTATTTTCGACAAGATTATAATGTTGAAATATGTATAAACATAATATACATAAATTGGGTAAGTCGCTTGTGGATGGACCTGTGAACATTATGATATATTTTTCATTTTAATTATTTTAATACATTCTTCGATTTTGTTTACTTACTTTAATGAATTATTTAGCGCGTTGAAGTTGATATCGTCAGTATTTATCGTATTTTATGTCCATTTCCAATAAATTACCCGTTTTTAATTAAGCGTCTTCATTATATACAGGGGAGTTTTGTAATTTTGTTTTCGCTTTTTCTGATAAATACTTGCAAAGTCGAAGATTTTAAGTGCAGGCCGCCTAAGTCTTGAAATTAAATTTTGAGAGAAGGTTTGATCTTGAGAATCAACACTGAAATTTTTATACAGATGCCTTGCTTTACTCAAAATATCAAATTACTTGATATTACAATAAAAAAGACAATCATTTTATTACATATAAAATCATTAGTTCTCCTGTACAGTCATCATTACATTACTGAGAAAAGTAACCATTACACATTTAATTTTTTTATGTATTTGCATTTCTTGCTAAAAATTTAACATTGAATTTAATGTATATAATTTAGTTTTATTGAAGAAATAATTCTGAGTTGTACTGACCTAAAAGAAAGCACATGTAAATATTATTACATACTTTAACAACAATTGAGATAAATAAAAATGTGTAAAAGTCATCCCTATCTCTTTATATCATTACTCTACTATATATTATAAGACTAATAAGATCAGAATGAAGAATACAAGAAAAATATTATCAGCGTTTGAATTCGTATCGAACAAAGGATCCCTTGCAATTATAGCCATTTGGCTCGACGTCGTATATACGGAGGACTAGTCAAAGGAGTCGTCCATGTGTATCGGAGACGGTTGCGCCTAATTCCAATTCTCCTCCTAATCGCTCTTGTCGTCGAACGAAGCTTATTACATATACAACAAACAAACGTAATACGATGATACATCGAAATCAGTTCTAACAGATAGCTAAGAACAAAACTCTTAGACAAATTTTTATTTAGACCTATAACTTCAATGATAGATTTCGGGAGAAAAGCTGTTAACTCAAAAAATTTTGCAGATTTGTTCACTATAATTTTTTGCGAACTCGTGAAAAATGGGAGATCGCACCGAATCATTTAATAAAAGTTAAGGGTATTTGTTAGCTAATCCTAAAACATAATTAATTTCCATTCTGTTTACTTAAAAAAATATCCGCGACAAATCACCAGAATTATTTTAATTCTAGACTTTCGACACAACAAATCGTATCGTAAAAACAACAATTTCTTCAATCGCAAAAACGTCACCAATGCCACTTACAAAACGACGTATCGAATAGCCGTCTAAGCTTCGCCGATTTGCGGGCAAAGGAGATTTTTTTTCCACACAGTACACCGCGTACACATATACAATACATAGACACAGACATCGACTTCGATTACTTCCGTAGGTAAACGATATCCAGGTCAGGATGTCAGAGAGTTATTAAAAGCTCTCATTAAGCGACATACAGGAAAAGACGCTTGTCTAGCTGTAGCCCCATAGTACACGCTATACATACGCTCATCTTGGAAACGTATACACGTGTTCTAAGAGAGGAAATTGCGAATTCGCGCGAGATTATGTACATCTACACACACGTAGGCTAATACACACAGGAACTAGCTCTAAAGCTCCTCGAAAGCTGACATACTAAATTGTTCTAGCGCGAGCGCGCACCAGCTCCTGTAATTCCCATAAATTCACTCTGGCTTCTCTCATTAGGTCGCGCTGCAGCGTCGAACAATGTTATTAACTATGCCGTCTGTCATTTGACGTTCCATACTTTCATATGTGCCATTAGGGATCAAAATTCGTTCACCGTGCATATATACGAGTGTATATATGATCCACGAGATCAGGAAACAATTCGGTACCTGGAAATCGAAAAATTATCAGCTAAATTAACACATCGACCGGACCCTTTTTTCCGGATTTCTAGGTGTCTTTTGAGTAAAGCGAGTCATTTGCGCATTCATTTCAGCTCGTCACTCCGTTTTTGTGGCAAAAAAATACAAAAAAGAATTGAAAACTTTTTTTTAATCCGTGGATTAGGCCAATTTTCATAGAGTGCATCGTTACACCGCTAATGGGAATACCATTGAAAAGAGTATGAAAAGAGCTTCAAGTTAAAAAAGAAATGGTTCCGATCGGATAAGTAGAAAAGAAGTTATAGTTGAAGAAGCGAACAAAACGATATAACGATTCTTTTTGCTAATTGAAGGTTTTTCCAGATTCTTTCTCGATAAATAATTGTTTAAGTACTTGACAACGTTATTCACTGTAGATATGCGTATTAGCAAAAACATCAGTTATTTTTACAAAATATAAAATTTATTGTAAAATGTGTAATAATAAGACGTTTACAAATTATGGACCAAAATATTTCCTTAAAAAGCAGTAATATTGAGAGTTTTGAATGGCAAACTCTACTTAAATCATGAATAATTATTAACAAATTTTAGGTAAATCTTAAATCCAGGTTTTCTCATTCAAATTGTAATGCAATCGCAATATTTATCTGCTTGTGATATTTTCTGATATTCATTTTTTTCTACTCTTTATTTACAATAACATGATTAGTTCTGAGATTTGAATTAAAATTCACTTTCAGTCAAAATACATCTCGTTTGATGAATCTAGTGTTAATGATTTTTCTTATTTATTTATTTATCAAACAGAGCAAATTTATGATATAATGCTTTATTCTCTACAATAATAAAGTTTATAAATTGCAAGTAAATATAAAGTTCAAGTAAACTTCGATATTAGCTCCAACGAAGAACTTTTTTTGATCGCTTTGTGATAAAATATCAGGTAGAATATTACAAAGGTCTAACCAATCTAAACTCTGATAATGACATAAAAGACTTAATCTACACGTCGGATATCTATTAGAACCATCAGTGTTTTATAACATATCTTTAACGTAGCAATTATAAAATTTTCGAAAAAATTCTTTCACAACGATTTGTTCTGCAAACGATTTGTTCAAATGTGTTCTGTAACTATATACTAATAGTAGAATATACATACAAGACATATCAACACATACAAGAAGATTATTACTCGATCGAAAATTTAAGGATTACTTAGCATCGACACAGTCGATCAGCAAAAGCGAGTCGGGATAATGTATATCCAGTCTGCGATATATCCGGAAGCTGCGATAATCCCGAGAAAGAAAAGGGAACGAATAGCCGCAGACACTAGACTCTTAACTTTCCCCCTGGTTCGATGATACAACAACAATATATAGAGTAGTTTCAGACTAGCCCTTTGTTCGTATAAATTCGTAATCCGCGCAGTCTCGGAGTGAGTGAGAGAGCAGGCGGCGGTGGCGAGTCATATCAAAGACAAACAGAGAAAGGACGAGTCTCGCGTGTATTCAACCGACAAGGGAAAAAATTCACTCCTTGGGGGAAGACACACCAAGACGGGGCAGCTTTTCTTCCCAATGAGAATTTACGATGTTCCACAAGAAGAAACCTATTCCGATTGCTCGATGTACCGGACTCTTAGTGAATAAAATATTTCTCTCTATATAGGAATGAATAAAGAAGCGAAAGAAAGTACGTGTGATATACCGATGGTTTATTAATCGAATGTAATCGTCGATTAATTCATCAACGGACAATTGAATTCGAACCAGTGATGTTTAGCCCGCAAACATAATTGATAATCATATATACGCGCGATTAAGCTTGCTCCAAAGCCTCTAATTAATTAACGCAAATACCCCAGGAATTATCTCTCATCGGCATATATTATAATATATGCATGTTTACTTCAGGTTATGTCGATTGATTAACTATTAAAAAAAAGAAAAAAAATAACTTACACCACTTACAACCCTGACACATATTTTTATTGACGATACTAATTACCTGCGTGCATTGGCCTCTCGTTAAAATAATAAAAACATATTTAGAGATAGTGAAAAACTCGTTAGGTAATTCTGATGTTAGAATTTTCCTAATAAAAGGCGAAAGTTTGCGATCGAACGTCAATCAATACGTCTTAGAGCTTCTGTCATTTGTACAATATTGGTAAGCTGTCATTTTCAAATGTGTGCTATCTTTTGTTAACTCTACAAAAATATTCAAAATCTAAAGTTATTTTTTTTGGTTTGGCAGCAATTACAACGAACAGTAAAATGTCGCGTTTTTTCCTACTGACGACACTGGTTATCATCGCCTCCTTCTGCGGCAGCAGTTTCGCTGTATGTAATCATCTTTCCTTCGTTAGTTTATTAACAGGACATTTCTTTGCAAAAAATTAATTGTTGACGACTAATTATTTTTTCATACAAAAGGATGATAGTTCATCTTCAGGCGACGATTCGCAAGATTCCGCTTCAGACTTGGAAAGTCTCGAAAGTGTTTCAGTAATCAACAACGCCAATTTAGAAGGAAAAGACAATGGAAAGCAAATCATGATACCCCATAAGAAGTAAAAGGAAAATACTGAAATTGGAGTTATCATCTAATCAGTTTCCTGATATGATTTGGATAAATAATTGAATTTCGAAACAGCAAAATATGGACTGATAGTGTTTGAAGCATAAATGTATGGAAGTGGTATATTTTATTGGAGCGAGAAGATCTTGAATTTAGCGAATAAAGTTAAAATGGATAATGATGCTTCTGCACTACACCATAGCTGTATAAAAATAATAAATATTGTAAAACCAATGAATAAAAGGGCATGACTCATTAAAAAGAACATTTTCAAGACTCTTTTAATTTTCAAAATTTCTTTCTGTCTATCCTTTCTAATTATTTGAAAAATCCATTTCCATCGTTGTAATTTTAATTACAAGGGAAATAAAATTTCCCCTAAAGAAAAAGGATAAACAGTTGTACATGTACTGTAAATTACATTTTTTATTTGAAGAATTTATAAGTGACGAATAGCCGTGTTTAACATTATCCCATTAATATGATTTTTCATTTAGTTTCGATATAAAATAAATACATGTATTGGCAGATCCATCAAATCAAAGAATGAACGATGAGGTACTTTACTATGTCCTAAATTCTAATTTTCATTACATTAATGGAGATGATGCGATGAGCGCTAAACATACATATTATCATTAATAGTAAACGTGGCAATTTACCTAATTCGAGCTGATCGAAATATTTATTCAAGAATTTGAATAAAAATATAATAATTCTACACACATATATATATGTATATAAGCATACACACATTGCAACGTACTAATCGAATGTAATAATTACTGTGTACTCATCAAGCTGTAAAATTTCAACCAATTAGTATTTCGCCACAAACATAGTTGGGTTGCCATAGCCGTTATTTAAAATTAAAAGAAGCTCATCCGGTGCAGCGCGTCATCAACTTTACGCAAGTGCTTAATTAATTAACACAATGATAGTAGTGTCTCCCACACACACACATATATATATATATATATATTTACATACACGATGCATACGCATCACAGACATTGCGAAAAATCGATAGAAACGAGCGAAGCCCCCTACAGTATACGTCTTTATTAGAGAGCTCTTGCAGCGTCTACTCCTCAATCACCTCCTTCCACCCTCCAAAACTGTCTATATATATATACTATACATACGCACATATAGGTATGTATATATGTATATGGGTCTGCCATGTATGTGCCGAGTAACCCTGTGCTATAGTCATCGGCTTGTGTTACACGATTCGTAACATGTACATTAAACATTACAGCCTCTGGAATTTGTTCACGAGGATGTCGACGACAATTGAAACGAGTTGCTTCACATCAGGATCCATTTTTACGAACACATGAAAAATGACTTGTCGACCCTCGGTTGGCGCCGTAAATTCCGGACTGAGAAAGAGATCCGTCTGGATATGTAATTTTTCTACATACATTCAGTTCCTGTTTTGATGTATAGTATTTAAAAAGAGACTTATATATATATATATATATATGTATATATAAACACACACACAGTGAGAGAAAGTGCTCAAGTGGATTTATGCAGATTATATACCGTCGAGTAGTCTCGATTCTAATGCGCATACGATAGGGATTTAGTTCTGGAGTGTTGTGATAAGTGGACACGAAATGTTACTGGAATTTTTTTTCTTTATCTCTATTCGAGTGATAGACATAGATCCTTAATGTCTTGAATATTTATATATCAACATTCTGTATATATTTCATCGAATATCGGTATAATATACGTTTTATATTTCATGGGTATAAAGTTGATAGGATACTTTGATTGTTTCCGCGATTTTTACTTGTTTATTGGAGTTTATCGATAAATATATAAGTCCGTAAAGTAGTCTTGTTATACTCATCAATTAAACGTCAACTTATATCGAGCCAGTGAATTTTCGTTAAATAGACGACACGATATCGGCATTAGTGCATTAACTGCGAGAACGCAACATTTCAAATATCTCTAAGTGTGCACTTTCGATGTAGAGAACTAATGCTTCTGGAACAAGCGATAACTATATCACAACTATTCCAATGTCGTATTAACCCATTAGAAAGAGTGTGTATACTTGTGTCTTATCATTTCCTAACGAATCGCATGACTTTTTTCGAAGGTAAATATAGCTAATTAGAAAAAGGAAAAAAATGCATTATTTAAACTCGCGTACGTTTGCTTCAACCAGTTTCAAATAAGTGCTCGTATAGGAAAATTTACGCGCCGAGTAAAGTGATGCATTACATTGTGAAGTGTATTTTTAAAAGTTCGAAAAAAAAAGAAATAACACGACGCGTTTGTTTTTCGATCGTTAGCATAAAGCATTAATTGAGTGAACGAGAATGTCAAGCTACTGCAACCTTGCTGATCAATTTTTCGCGCAAAAAGCGATACGAGAGTGCAATTTCTTTTGAACAAACAATAATTAAAAGAAGTAAATTACTCGCACAATTGCTGCGTGACGTTCACAGCCCTCAGAGGTGGGACATTTCGAATAAAAGAGGTGACTCTTTCGGTCAAAAGACAGTCTAACTTTTTCATGATTAGACCACGTCACTGGTGAGTCGAAATTATCATTGAGATAACGCGTTGCAGCAACAATTTCAATATCCAAACTAAATCATAATTCGATTGAAATTTTCTAGAGACATCGAAGAAAAAAAATTCATCAACAATGCCGAGACGTTTTCTTTTTGTATTGTTTATCCTGACGATAGTCGGCTCTTTCTGTGCCAGCGCGGTGAGTTTTCATTTCTTTTAATTTCTTTTCAATCGACTTCTCTAAAGTTTAATTAACGATAAATCACTTTCCTGCAGCAAACCGACACCGTCGTCGATTTGGAATCAGACAGCGCAACAGAGTCGGTGCAAGAAACCACCACTCAATCAGATGTAGAAGACGCTGATACGGAAGACGAAGATTCCGATTGTTCCGAAGATGACGATTCGGAGGATTGCGAGGAAGACGACGATGAAGAATCTTCGAGTGACAACGAATATGGTTGGATCTACAATACTATAGTGGATAGCTTGGAAGGAATCCCAGCTGTTGGTAGCACATTAGCTACAGCTTTCGAGTATGCAGTAAAAGGAATTAGCGTTATATTGTGAAACAGTATCGGAATTAATTTTCTGGCTATATAATTATAATTGATTTGTTATATAAATGTGTTATTTTTTATAAACATCATGTATTATATATAGCTTTATTCGACAATATAAGAAGGACTGGTTACGTTTTGTACAATATATATCTCATGCAGTTCTAGTTATGTCTCTTTTATACGTGATATAGGTGCAAGACACAGCGAAAACTTTCGAGTTAGATGCCGAGAGTAAAGAGCCTCTCTCCAAGTGTCTACTCGAAGAGTTTTACGGGATGGCTGCCACAGACGATGTCAGTTGAGTCCTTTTTTGCTCTGCCCTTTCAAAGCACTTTTCTCTACTGTTGCTATTACTATATGGACAAAAGTATAGTCCAATTTTGTACTTTTAGTATTAAAGAAGTGGCACTACGTCGAGGAAAAAAACAACATCGTATTCTTGGATCAATCTCTGTTGGTGTGTGCATGTGTTCGCAAATGTCTGGTATACACTCGCGTTTACCTTCGCTTGGGCTAATTCCCAGGAAGGATCAAAATATCGGGAGGGAAACAAGTTCCCCGGCTTCCGCGGCCGCTCCTAGCCTGTTTTACGCGCGGCACTTTTGCCAAATTGCTTTCGTCTCGATCTGTACACCGTGTGCTACTGCTATATTCGTTTATGAACGAAAGAAGAAGAAGAAGAAAAAAAACAGCTGGAGGTAGAAACGAGATTTTTCTTTATTTTTTCCTTCGGTATATTATTCTCAGACACATTTATACACTTTTTCAATTTGAAATTCGCGGGTAGATGTGTACGGGATTTTTCCTCCTTTTCTTCCTTCGGTATATATTAGTCTCGAACGCATTTGTACACTTTTTCCGTTTGAATTTCGCGGGCAAATGTCCACGTAGATTTGCGCGCGAGATTCAAATTCGACAAATGGCGGGAGGTGTGTCGAAAATCCACAATCTCGATGTATATTATTCACTTAGTGCTATACAGAGCGTTAAACGTATCCGTCACGGCTTAAATGGATAAGCCCCCCGGTGATTTGCAAACGCAGGAGCTTCATCGGAGCGATTATTCTTATAATACACAGTTTGCTTAACGTGTCGGAGCTTACAGAGTATCAAGCTCACTTCGACCTACGGGTACATAATACACCTATATTTATAACGTATAGTCGCGTATCGTATAAGTGCAGCGACACACGGCCAACTCAACTGTGAACAAGTATCGTCGAGCGCAAAGCGGCCGAGGAGTATCGGAGAAGCAATTATCGCGCCTCCGCCCTGGAAGCAACTTCTCCAACCTCGTGTGTATATAGGTATATATATATATACATGTAGAAGCACTTTTCTATGTCCAGCCCGTTCCGTATACTTGATGTATCCAATTTAAGAATAAAAAAAATATACGCGATAAAAAAGTGAAATTCAACGTATATGAATACAAGCGTTATTTTTCTTTGCCCTGCATATAAAGTAGATAAATACTATATTTATTTGCACGATGGACAGCTTTGTTTGTCGTTCTCGGGCTGGTACAGAGCTCCTATATCTTTGTCGAATAAACAAAGTTTCGAAAAATATAACACCCTGTGATATATTATATATACAAAGATATACTGTACGTATCTGCACAAACACAAATGTGTACGAGTCGGTTGCAATCGGTTTTCGCGAATAAAGTGCACGTCTGAGACTCGGGGCTTGGGACCTAATCCCTGCAACCGGTAAATTGGACGACGGATCCCTCTCAGTGTCTATTCCGAAGCTGTCGGTTTAATAATCCCTTTTTAATGGCGAAAAAGAAAAAATTACACGATCTACAACTCGTAACGATACCGTACAAAGGCACAACTGGGCTCTTTGCTTGTATAGATGTATAGACGCACAGCTTCCGGTATACGTGTGCTAGGCGATATAGCAACTATCTGTATGCAGTCATTGCCACCTATGCGTCAAATCTGAATACGATTCGTGCATACGTTATACGCGGTATATAATACACGCATCGTGAATGAATAAATAAATAATCAATTGCACTTGGCTTTGCATACTCAAATATACTATGCATAATATATATATATATGAAGCAGAAATGATAATGGACACGTGATTTTCTGCAGGTGACGCTATTGCAGTTCTCTCTTCAAAGTACTATAAGGTCACCGATGACGCAGTGGACATGAATTGGTCGCCCAGATGGTCGCCGCTGCGGATTCTAATTTTCATTCTTCTGAAATGCGGTGAGTTTTCTCGCATAATTTGCAATTATACACAGCACATGTTATATACATATATATATATATACATATTCTATGTGCGCGATTTCCTGTCACGTAGAAATCTTTCTGTATATACATATATCTAAATGTATATAGTTTATATGTGTGTATGTGTGTGTGTATTATCTATGAGAAGAGTATAGAGCACAGCTCGTTAGAGCTGCGGTGGAGCATCGCAATCGGCTCAGAGCTATACTGCTCCTCGACAATCAAATTGATTCGGAGTTTGCTCCCCGCGCAAGCGCGAATAATCCCAGACCGCGACATTATCCAAACATCGAAGAACAGTTGTACACCTGTATAGACTTGAATCTCTACGTGTATATATGTATATATTGCATACGCAGATATGAACCCAATGGTGCATATATATATGCACATACAGTTACACGTTCGATTTATCAGTATGTGGGTGGTTCTCTGACAGGTTGACCGGTGGAAAATTTGTTTTTCTTGTAAATAATTTTAAGCTGTACTTTGGCACTGTATCTGCCAACGAGAATTTTTTTACAAGTTTTACCGTTTTATAGTTATAGAGAGTCAAAGTTGGCATTTTTAGTATTTTTTGTATTTTATGGCTACTGCAGGGAAGCGCGGTTTTCAGTAAAAATTCAAGAGGAAGTTTTTTTGTGAAATTCGCTTAACTCTTCGAATAAAATGCTTTGAAGGTCGTACATATAAGTCAAAATAAATGTATAAACCATCTAAGTCTTGAAATCAAATTTAGGATTACAATTTTAGGAAGAAATTTAGATTCACAAATACTTTCATACTGTGCAGCTATCATACGCTGTAGGTACAGTAAAAACCCCAATTATTATTATTTAATTTAGGCATTTTAATCATAATATGAGATCATTTTTTTTTAGTTAGACTCACAAGTTGGGACTAATAGAGATAGTGTTGTAGTTTTGTACTGTCTTTGTAAATTTTTATTTTATGACTTATATAATATATAATCTTATATGATCTTAAATGTATTTTATTCAAAAAGTTTAGCAAACATTCACAGCAAAACTCCCTTTTGTATTTTTAGTGCAAAATACTTCATTCAGAAGTTATACATTAGTGAAAATAAGGCATAACATGCGAAAAACGTTGAAATACTCAACTTTGACGAAAAAAATTTAACGAAAAAAATCTCAAAAAATCATACAGTTAGATAAAGTGCCAAGGAATAGTTTAAACATATTTCGAAGAAAAACTTGTTTTCGATCTGTCCGACAGTCTCTCGTATACGTGCGTATATATGTATAGATATATGTAGAAAAGAGATTAGTAGATTCCGTGCAACTCATTGGGTTTCTTTTTACCCTCGATTATGCACTGGCCTTTTGGCTTTTCTTCGCGTCCTTCAACGACTCTTAAATGCAAGGCCGACAAATTCCTGTGAGAAAATGCAGTCGAGCCAGGAATTTGGTTCCCCTAGTATATAACTATACCTGTAGACATATATACCTCTATATATATATATAGCTATAGCTGTTCGAGCTTCTCCTCTTACACTTATATAGGCGAAAAGTCGTAAAATTTTAACGGCTTTACATTACACGCGAGATTAGATAATTTCGGCTCAGTTCTTTCGATAGATCGGAGTGTATGTGCGGTCATTTCTTATATACCGGAAAACTTTACGCTATCCTCTGTATACCTATATACGTGTCACGAAAGATATGAGGAAAAGCAGAAGACAATGTCGCGGGTACTTCCGCGGCTTTTAGCGATTGCTTCTTATTAAAAAAGTTTTTCAATTCGCCCGAGAATCCAAAGGAGCTAAAACAAGCATATAAACGCCGCGTGAGTCGATATTATCAGGTGAAACAGGTGAACACTTATATATAAATATATATCATATACATCGTATATAGTGTTAAGGTGGAAGAATGACATGACGACGATTTTCTGTCGAATTGTCTCTTAAACAATCGATTTAAGGAACAGACGTATACGCATTTATAATTTCGTAAATTTATTACTATTCGTGCAATTATAATATTATTAGCTGAATTTTGCTTTAACTTGAGAATTGAAACGACTAGCCATAAAAAAATGTCTACGTATCCTTTGTGACGAATGATCCTGTGAGAATTTATTATTAGAAAAAAAATTTGAAAAATTTCCAATTTTGACACTCTATATCCCACAGAAAATTTTAATAAAATTCATGGAAATTTTTTTTAAAATTTAATATTTTTAAAAGGACAATTCGGCAGAGAATCTCCTAAAAGTGTCTGAGTATAGGGGGGTGACGGCTCTATGTGCACAGGATACGTTCATTGTGACTTGAGAGGAGTCTATGTAAAAAGACGCGAACGTTCAAGACTACAAGTGCATCGAGAGGGTCCTTTCTTTAGCTCGAAGAAGTGCCACTCGAGAACATACTCCGACGATTTTATTTGATTATATTTTATTATTCTTGGAAATGTGTTGGTTTAATGGCACCTTTTTTTCCTTTTATACATATGGTACGCTTTAATCTACTTATTATTAGATAATTCTACAGACGATAATTTTACGAATTAGAGAACAGTTGTTTATCTACTATTAAAACGTTTAATATTGAATTAATTTAATTGCACCATCGCGCGGTATGGAACGATTTTGTTTGTTGAATTTAATTTCATTTGCGTAATGTTATTTTAATATATAATTATAATTTAATGGTCGAAACCCAGGGAACTTTGTAGACTTTCACGTGAAATTTCAGAACGTTCGGAGGATTCTTTTTTTCCGTGTTATTTCCATACGTAACGTTTTATCGATTCATAAACATCGCGCGGATTCAATATTTACAAAATAAAATAATATTTATAATTTGTTCACTGCTAATTACAATGTATTCCAGCATAAGAGTGCGGAAAATTCATTAACTTCAAATAAACATGTATAAAATCGGTAATACCAACTAAAATAATGGAATATATTTTACTGACCTACATCGTGTTACTGCAAACAGACAAGATTAAACAACCTTTTTCGAACTTCGTATTTTTCTTATACACACATGCCTTTATTTATTTTCTTTATTTTTCGCGTTTGTATAACGAAACAGCTAGATTCTCTTATCTGATTAAATAAATAATTTATATCTTTTATCGCTTTCGCAGTAGCGATCGGTTACATCATATTTTATTCACCGCCTAAAAAAATGTTACAAAAGTTCTTTTTGTATATTTACACTGATTCTCGGTGTTTCTAAATCAGCTGACGAAAAAACGCTGTTTGTTTCGAGAAAAGCTCTTTAATCCAAAAAGTCGTTAAAACCTGCTGTCGCTCTTATCTACTTACGAAATAATGTTCTTACTCCCATATCCACGTATATGTACATTTTTCACAAATTCAATATACTGAAGTGCTGCATCGATCGCGTCGGTACTGTCGAAAATCATTCGCCGTTACTTTTGTCCTCTCATTATGCGCGGATTCATTTATCGCGTAAAAAACAACGCACGTGAATCCTCGTTTCGTTTATTTATTTATGCAGCACTTGATGCGACTTCGGTTTTCCCTTCGCATATATATATGTATATATTTGTACAGTTGATCCTCGAGCTTTTACGCCGAAATGCAGTTAGTGCATTATAAATATTTGACCCTTTCGTACCTAATAGGAATAGCCAACTCTATTCGGTCGCTCGCGGCTAAAGCCTGTGCAAATAATCGACTCTATCAGCAGTATATATAGCTGAGATTTGATTAAAGGCGAGGATCGAAACACGCTTGGGGTAATTCGACTTTGTTTCGAAATCCGCTTACTTTTGCTGACGCGGAAAATTCGTTTCGCGTTTATCGCTCGACGTATATATTATGCCATGTTAGAGAGAAAATCGATCTCTGAATCGATCAATTGGAACTAAAGCTTCTGTTTACGACGACGACCGAGAGATTATGGGATACGATAATAGCCCGATTCTTTATATATATATATCATTTTTTACTAAAATAATTTTATACTGCAAAATTATTCACTAAATTTATAACGAATTAACAATTACGATTCTGTCTTATTTTATTATAATTAATGAAAATCGAATTATCTGGTTTCGATACGTAAAATTAGAAATGTACGAATCCTATTATACCAAAATACAATAAAAAACTTGGAGACAAAAATATAGTATTAAAAATGATACATTAACCTATTATTTATTTGCGAATTACTTAAAAGTCATGGATTTAAACAGAATTATGATTTCTAGAGAAATAAATATAATAATTTATGCATTAGTAATTAACTAAAAAACATGAACAATTTGAGCTATTTTGTAAAGTTTTTTTAGAATAAGTTCGAGTTATAAGGCCCATTCCTAACAGGGCCCTATATTACTTGATATTTTTTTACACTTTTTATGTGTTGAAATTATATTCTGTTAATACTAACATATATGCGGTAAATAAACAAATGAATGTATATTACAAAAAGAAAAATCTATTATATTTATTCCTACAATTCCCAAAATATTTTCAAAGAATATTTACATGTAATTCTTTCTTGAACAAAATCTGTCTAACATGCGACGATTCATTTAAAATAACCCATATTTACTTCCATTCAACGTTCCATTTCAACTAATCAGTAAATAATCAGTCGTTATCTACCACATTGCAAATAATATAAGAAAGGGACTCATTACTAAAAAAATGACGTAAAAAATCGCAAAATAGTTAATAAAAAAAAAATCATTGCTGTCCAACTTTATCGAGTTCGGCTTATCTAACCAGTTGCTAACTATTACTAATTTCTTTTTCTCCGCACATACGTGCATTTATTCATGAATATGTATTTATCGAAGCGTTTAAGCG
Source organism: Apocrypta bakeri (assembly GCA_018906985.1). Lineage (NCBI taxonomy): Eukaryota > Metazoa > Arthropoda > Insecta > Hymenoptera > Pteromalidae > Apocrypta > Apocrypta bakeri. Next base: position 18,765,766 of record JACCIA010000003.1, read on the forward strand.
CAACGATTAATATAAAATAATCAACACACGAATACAATAGAAGATTAACGTTCCTGCTAATGAAATGAACGCTGCTCCTATTAAGCTTTTTAGAGCTTCTCCGTTGTGTACACATTGCTCCTACACACGTGTGAATATACATTGTACGTTCATATACGTGCATACATGTATATGATCGTCAGCGAGCACAGTAGTGAATTAATCAACCGCCAGTATACGTCGGCGAATTAATTAGTTATTTATTTCTCATTTTTATCTTGCTCCAGCTCGATGGATAATCCATACCTACAATATCTGTGTACACCATATAGTTAGTAAAATTGACAAGTTTATGTAGATTGAAAAAAAAAATATATATATATATATATATACGAGCATCGATTCATCAAAACGACAGAAAATAAAAGTTGAATGGCGCAGAAATTTATCCAACTATTGCTAATCTCATTTTCTCTCGTCCAATTATCTTCTCGGCTCTGCGGCTACCTTTCTCTTTCTCTTCCTTCCTTTGTTCGCTGATCCTTTCCTTCTTCTTTCATTTCTTCCACTTCTGCCTTACGGGGCAGTATTTATAGTAGTTGCCCCGGCGGTAAAGTGCAAATAGCACGAGTGATCAGCGAGCTAGATTCACAGCAAATTACAGTCAGTAACTGATGTAATTGCACTCGGATTCGATATTGCGATGCTTTAGCATTGCGAAAAGTGAAAATTAACTTACAAAAGAGTAGTGCAACTGCTAATCTTTACAAATGTTAGTATATTGAATACATCGAAATGTGATTCTTTGTGATTGATTCAGTGAATTGAATTTGGAAATAAACAAAAAAAAACACGTTGAATTCAGATTTATTTTGAGCATATAAATAGAATCGATTGATTTAAAGCGGAAATTTTCATGCGATATTTATAGAATGAGAAATAAACTGATTTTATGGGTGCGTGAATTATCATTCTCCATTATTTATCGTAGAAACGTGTATTTTTATGAAAAAGCAATTTTTAAGTGCAAGGATATTTCGCGATATTCATAACGAATGTTGTTGTTTCAACATGATTTTTCATCTCGGAATTTTAATCAAGATTATTTCCATTTGAATCAAAAGAGCATTTCTGTCAGTGTTATCCGTTTATTCTGGAGGTAAAGTCAAAACAATCTTCATATATAACAGATTTTCATTTTCTGCAATCCTTCTTAGAAAAGTGAAGCTTACTCAGGTGAGAGTTTTGACAGGTTGATCTTAAAAAGAGCGCGGAATTTGAAATATTCAAGTGTCTTTGACTTTTAAATAAACTATAAGAAATTATAAAAAATAAACAGTACCCACTCAACTCCGAAGTAGTGTAGTGCATGATTTGATTACTTCAAGTATATTTATGGTTAATTTTGAAGTTATAAGCTAATTACCTGTTAATTCTGAAATTACAAGAACTCGAAAGAACATTATTATTCAATATTTGCCTACGCGCAATATAATTTGAAACATGCATTTCAATATGCAATTTTAATATTCGGTTTACTCGAAAAAGCTTGAATTTAATTAGCGTATTAAAAGCAGCAACATAGTTAACATTTTCTCGTAATACCAACGTTTCCAAATGACATTGTTTTCAAAATTTCATCATTAAAATCGTTATTTCTCGTCAAAACAGATATAATAACTTAGCGAAATAATGCACCGCGCAAAGAAAAAATTATTCGCAAAATTAATAAGCATATAATTAATCCGGATTTCAAATTTTTATAACAGTCCATTAAAATAACTTTTATTATACATTATGTGAAAAAAGAAGCTTTTGCCAAATTGCAGCGTCATATAAAAGCTCAAATTTCACCGTCCTCGATCACGCGTCGCTGCAAACTGGCTTCTTTATTCTATAGCAGCTGTATATACATATAGGACATATATCGAACGGCTGAAAAAAAGCCGCCACGAGTGACGCGAGTGCACTCGAAAACTCGATGCAGCTGCCTCTTGAGGACTTTTTTCTTTTTTGTTTTTTTTTGTGGAGGTCGAACAGCTCAACTTTTCAAGACCGCGATTAATAATCGCGCGTTAATGCTATACTCGATCGTCGAACTTTTTCAAGTATAACACTTATAGTATAGTTTCGACGCGGTGAGATCGTCACTTTTCTATATCGCTTATGTACGCGTGGTTGGATTTTAAAGTTGAAATCGAAGGGTTTACACGAAAGGCTGGTCGGAATCAGAATTTAGCATTCGATTTATCAGCTCTGATTTGCCAAGATTAATGCGTGCAAACCGAAGCGAATAGGAAGATCGGAGTAATCGTGCGGAAGTCGAGAGAGAGAGAGAGAGAGAGAGAGAGAGTGATTATCAAAATGGGCACAGAGAGAAAGTATAAGACTAGAGTAAACTTTTATATATCTTTTCGCTACCAATAATTTCCATGTCGACATACTTTATAAAGTTTTCAAATGAATATTTCCAGAACAACAACTAGATCAGAAAATTCGAGAAGATTTTCCATAAGGATTTCCATGAATTTTGTAAGAATTTTTTTAAATATTTTTCTAACCATTAGGCTACATTAAAAAAATATGTATAAATCGTCAGGGGAGTATTTGTCGTTGAATAAATGTGTAGAAGCTGTTTCTGAAAATTGTTTAAACTTTGAGGGACGCGCACACGTCTTCGAGATGTTATTTATAAATAGATTCTTAAAAGTTTGAAAAGCGAGTGTGTGCACTAGTAACCATTGAAAAAGAATACTTGCGAAATTAATGAAAAATGGTACTGTATATAATTCGGATCTGAAAAAGTGATCGATTATCCAGAATTGAATTATTTATACAGCTAAAGTAGCTTTTATAAATATTAAAGACCATCAAGTAAACATTAATGATATTAATTGATAAAACTGTTAAGTTAGATAAGAAATAATGGATTTAATCTCTTGAATTATAAAATAAATGGGAGTACGAAATACTTATTTTTTAATATCCATCAAAATACACACATAATTTATTTATTTGACTTTCATTATGGGACAATCTCATGATAGAATAATAATGCATAAAAAAAGGTAATTGCATTAGGTGTCGCGAGCACATAAATAACAAAGATACAAAAATTAGGAACATTCTAAAATAGATCTTGATTAGTTTGTAATATAATTAATTAAATAAATCAAACTACTCGAAATTTGGGTCACAAAGTAAACTTAATCGATGTGATGGAAAGTGATATTGAATATCTACACTAGTTATTGGAATGGAATCGTAAATATTTTCGATTCGAAGTAAACATCCTGATACATAAAAATTAAATATCCTCAATAAATATTTATAAACAACAATTTTATTCAATATTTTAAAAACGAAAATCAAATCTACCCTCGTCCATTCCGAGTCAATAGTCAACATTTTTTTTAAAGTTTATTATTTATCAGTAATCATGGTCAGTGTTTTCTATTTTTTTCCTATTTTGTAAACAGCAAAACGTCAAAATATACGATTAATAAAACAACATTAATTTATTATCTGAGATGACTTTTTTAACAAAAATATTATTTTTGGCTTTTATCCTTATGTAATCGATATGCTATTCAATGGATAAATTAACAAAAACATTTATAACTGTAATACTGCAAACTGTCGTGATAAATGCGTTATTAACGGAGTAGTCGAATTAAAAAATTTAAAAGTATAAAAGTCATCGCATTTCCTATCACGAAGGATTAAAATAAAAAAAACATAGAAAAAATAAAATTTTCATTCCAGACAATTCATTCTATCGAACGGATTATCTCCTCTTCGTTATATACCTACACATATATACATACATATATAGATATACCTAACTATGCATCAGGCCGTCAAACGTTTTCCAAATCCATTCGAGCTAATCTGTCTGAGCAGGCGCTGTAGAAGTAGGCGGCTTAATTTCCGGCTCCGCACAAGAGGAAACAAAGTGTTGGACTATTTGTTTGCCTTCGCGCGAAGAGCATCGTGTGCAGAGAGAGAGAGAGAGAGAGAGAGAGAGAGAACTCGCCTGAGAAAAAGACATCTCTAGGTTGATGGATCGCGCGAGATAGCGAGTCAGCAGCGGATTAAAATTTTTTGCACTCGAGAGGCTTCTAGCTCGCCATTAAACTGATGAAAAAACGGACTTTCCTTTTGCATTTTTCCCTAGCGACTCTCGCTTTTTATTTCCTCGCTCTCTTTCTCTAGTACTCGCTTTACGACTAATCCCTTAGACGCGTGCGCAGCAGTTGGCAAACAAAGCTCTCTCTCTTTCTCTCGGCCTTTTGTTAATTTCGTATACATACATGTATATATAAATGTATACATGTTTGCGTGTGTGTGTGTGTCTGTGTGAATATGTATATATGAAACGTTGAGTACGTAACCGATCCTCTTCTCGCGTTTTAATTGGGGAGAAGCCTACGCTTGAAAATTCCGCTAGTATACGTACATGTAATATATGTACAACAGGAGTCAAAGCAAATTTTTCCGTGCAAGTGTGTGTGCTGCTGTTGTGTACACTTGTTCGTATCGGAGGAAGAGAAAAATGAATCTGCGCAAAAGCGATATAATGAAAAGTGAGAATTCGCCCGAGTTCGCAAGCTCTGAGTACTTAATTCGAAAATGCCAGAGGCAGAGTGTAACGACGAAAACAATTAGTCGAGTACTGGAGAGCGTTGAAAGCTTCCTCCTGTATTTTCTAAGTTCCACGAGCGAAAAAGAGACCGAACTACCTTTCAATTGAAGCTTCTACAGAAACCTTTATTTCGATATATATATATATATTTGGTAAAAACTTTTTACTTTATAGATCCGAATTCATATGAATACGTATAGACAGATATTTATAAAAGAAAAGAATCTATTGAATTGATAAATAATTTTTTTTTAAACCAACAACATTTTTTATTATTAGTAGTTAGTTATTCAAAAATGAATATGAATTTTAGTAATAATTTTCTAAGAACAATATACCAGAATTTATTATATAATACTTACAAATTTTTGTAAAAAATTTTCCATGTCACATCATCAAAGTTATTTTAAGATTATAGACATCGTTAATAGTTAAGACCATAAATAATCATTATCATAACAAAAATTGAAAAAACGAGCAGATATTTTTTAGTCTCAAATTTTATCTGTTCAATCGTCTTAACTATAATATAACGTATTGAACATCTAGACATAACATACTAAAAAGTATTCTATGTCGTTCCAATTTTCGGACTTTTTTACAAAAAATGCTCCATGTATATACACGGACTTTATTGTCTGTCCTTATCATTATTATACAGACGTGTCTACTGGTCTTTGATACCATTGCTCTTTTTACGAGGAGACATCCCAGTTAAATATAGATATTTTCAACATTAAACAGTACAAAAGATATCGCAAGGACTTTCCATTAAGTGTTTCTTAAGTGTCCATCGTTTCGTGCTTTAAACACTATATAGTATAATGAACGAAGTATAATTATATTATTGAAATATAAGGGACGTTTATTTATTAAAAATCAAAAAATCTTAGGTAAGGACATTAATGTACGTTATCACTCGATCAGTGGCGTCGTACTATCGGATAATATTTTATATAAAGTATTCACATTATAATAATCCAAAATTGTATCCGTAAGAAAAAAGAAACATTTTTTTAAAGCTTTATTACAATTCTTACAATGATTATGCTACAGAAATCTTGTCTACTCTTATATAAATATTTTCCCGTTTCATTTTTACGAGCGACGATAGAATTTATTCGAAGAAACTTCAGCGCGTAATAATTTTTTTATTATTACATTACATCACATCCCGGCTATTAAAATTTGGATATACGAGATTTTTAATTTCATTAATATAAATATACATAAATTAAGTTTTATTTTATGCATGTATCGCGTAAAAAAAACGATTCATATATCATACCGGAAAATTTCGAAATAAAAATACGTCTGATCCGTCCTTGATATTTACTACTCAATAGGCCGCGCGACACCGATAATAATCCAACTTGCAAACGAGATTTCGCGCGCACACCCACCAGAATAGATATGAATATAACGAACTTTAACCGCCACCGCGGACACAGCTAATTAAGATAACGGAAGCGCAATGTTATATATACTAACTGGCTACCTACTGGTACACTAGATATAACACAACAGGGTTGAGAGTACCGCGCGCAGGGATAATTGAAAAGTTCACCGACGAAGCGTTCCAAATAAGCTTGTATAGGTGTATGTATAGAGACTTGTAAAGTAGGGAGATATTACACCATTATATAATACAAAAGACGCAGAAAAGATGTGAAATATTCTTGCAAGGGAGTGTGAGAGAGAGATGGGCAAAAAAAGGACAGTACAGCTCCAAAAGGAGAGTATTATATATAGCTATGGCAAATTCTTGTGTGATGTAAAAGCGGCTGGCGTCAGGCCTTGCATTCTCTTTCGCCGTCCAGCAGCAGCATCCACTTTAATGGGATTCTCTCGCACGAGACTGTACAAATATTTTACGTAAACTGCTGACAAGCCTCATCCCCCCTGAAACTTTACTCTCGAGAGTAGCACACGACCGTTACTTCCCAGAGGTTTCTTGTATGTTTTGATGGAAATGAATTTAGTGTTTCGTTTTATATCGATCCCTGAATTCTATTTCAATCGAATACTACTATCGACGATGTAGAGAAAAATTCGGTCTTCAATTTACTTGGAAACTTTTGTTCAAGTGTTTTTATGCGTATATGATACGTAATATTGCGACTCGAGTTTTGTCTTGAATTTAAACGTAAATAAAATTTTCCTTGATGCCATTTAATATTACATTTTTTATTATCCATGTTAATTAACATTCAATTAAAACATTGAATAGTTCAGAATTTAAATAAAATATATAATAAAATAAATTTAATTATCTAGCTTTGCCAAATAACATTCGTGTACAGCAACGGAATTGGCATCCAATATAATTTTTACATAAAATATGATTCACGCAGTTATTTAAAAATTAACGTCACAATACATTTAATTAATGTAGTAATATATTCATTTTCGTTAATTAAATTGCTGATTTAAAAAATCTTCAATTTGAAACCCAGAATTAAGGTGGGTTTCCTAGTATTTCCTCTTTGAACTTTGAAATTTAATATTATAGCAAAGCTAAACTATTTTTTTTAAATTATATCAAAAATATGATTTAATAATACCTACCAAAAGTTGATACTCTCATCCTGTGTAGAGATATGAGTTTTTAAATTTCGGCTTTGATATACGCTATAGCTTGAAAAGATCAATAGATTTTTAAGTTTCCAAGCTAAAGTGATGTTTTATGTAATTTTGGGTTTCCGAATTGAAAACATACATATATACATAATTTGATATAAATAATTTAACGATGAAAATAACATCGTTTGAGTTTTGAATCTTAAAAATCCATTGATCTGTTGAAGCTTTAGTCTTAGCCAAAGCCAGAGTTAAAAAAAATTCATTTCTTAGCAAAGGCGGACTATAACATCACATTCTGGTAATCCTTGAAATAATATTTTTATCTAAATTTTTGTACAAACATTCAAAGTTTAGGACAGGAATAAGTGGAAACCCACCTTAATTTTTGGTTTCCTTGTTTTTTAAATGTAATTTTTAATCTGCAATTCAATCCTTAAAAGTTAACATATTGATACGTTAATTTATAAATTGTAATCGTTAATAACATTTATAAAAAAATTACATCGAATCCTAATTTCGTAACTGTACGTGAATATAATTTAACACAGCCAGATCATGAAATACAAATAATTTATTAATTTGATCTAATTTTCGATAAACTTTAATATTTAAAGGTTAAGCAATTCACCGTGTATTTTGACATTGATTTTCAAATTATGGTCACAAATTAAATTTTACCTCTACTTTCCTTTTTTTAATTGAATATATTAATTAATATTATGAAAAATTTATATACGTGTAAATTCAATATATATGGTACATATTGTATATACATTAAATAAATATACGCTTGCACAATAATATTATTGATAAACGTTATAAGTATTTCAGTAATTTAATATAAATTTAATTGAAATTTCAAGAAACACGCTTGAATTTCCGTGTACAAATAATTTAAATAACATAAAAATTCATGTCATATTTAAGAATGTAACGAACAAGTAATATTCGTAACACAAATAGGTTCGTGACTAAATTTTACGTAGTCCGCAAAGCAGATTTTACTCATCCAAACTACGTACCATTTACATAATCAAACTATGTAAATTTAACACGAAATTTTTCGTCGAACAATTTCCAACTAGCTCAGCCAGACAGACATAACATAGAGAACAAAATTGTATCTATATATAAGAATAATGGAGAGAAAGAGAGAAGTTCTGCCAATCGTCGATCGCAAGAACTACTAGAAACTTATTGGACGAACGCGCGAAGCGGTGGAAATCGAAGCACTGGATCTGCAGTACACGTATACGAGCTTTCTTGTAGCGGAGATTGCGGTACTGAGTTACAGTAGTTTTCACTGCACGCGCGCTCAGCTTCGAAAATTGAAAAACTCCCCACAGCCTAGATCTAATGACACGACGACGCGAACTCGTTATTTTTCACTTTCACATTGGCACTACATTTTTCTTCTTCTTTTTCTTCTCTTTTATATATATATATGTGTGTGTGTGTGTGTGTGTGTGTGTGTGTGTGTGTGTGTGTATACATATACATACACATGGTCGTCCCTATAATTTCGTTAAAGTTAACACAGCTACGAACGACGCGAGCGAAAGAAAATAAGTCGATGGTCATTTGGAATTAAAAAAAGAAGTGAAAAAAACAGTTTCCTGGCTAGCCCGCATATCTTCTAGAGCGAGCGGTCGCTCTCGCGAAAGTAATCAACCGGCAAAGTTCGCGAGCCTTAAAACTTTTTCATTTTCTTACGGAATACAGAAAGGGAAAATTCTATTGAAAGTCCGCGGAACAAGTTGTTGAATTTCTTTGGAATCACGCGGTATTTATTATACTTGTACTATTGTCTGTTTTGTATCCAAATATATGTATATACGTAATTGGAAACTTCAGCTTTTGACTGTGCAATGGGAGAAACGTACGAAATTGACACGTTTGCTAATTGCATTAACGGATAAACGACGGTCCCTGAGTCGAAAAGACGCGTGTCTATGTAGCATTAAAGCATCTTCGATTACAAGTGTTAAATATATTGTAGAGCTTCGTTGTACAGAAGCTGATCGGCTTCTCATATATAACGTGTCTCGTCGAATCGAACGCGATAACGTTGATGAAAGCCCCGTGTCCATTTTCTTAACTGATTTTACTGGAAAATAGATCGATGTGTTGTAGATATAAAATATATACTCAGAGACACACACTCACACCCACACACACGTGAATAGCTGCCTCGGAACTAAGTTATCTCGCTGGGTTATTGGGTGCGACAAGCGATTACATTCCCAACGTTATAGGACGTGTTCTATTTTTTTCTGGAATGGTGGTCAAAGAGGATTTTTCTACGTAGACTTGGAAAATCGGTTTCCTCATTGCGATTCTTGGAAACAAAGTTGGGGATGGCAAACTTCGGAAATTTATAAATTTATATTGAATATCTATTGTTCTCACTGAAAATTGTTAGAATCAATAAGCCGTTCTAAATACCTTCGGCTTTTGTACAGCGTAATTATCGCTTTAGCCACGATTACTCATGTATAAAGTGTACTGTATTTAAAATTTATTTCCAAATTCTGCTTCTAACGAGTGTTAAATTTACACAGTTTCTGATTTTTTATGTTTTTTAATTGTTTTTATCATTCGTTTGTTTCCAAAAATATTCATCGGTTGTACTGTAAAAAATTCGATTTAATTCACGAAACTGATATTTTAAATTAACCGTAAGAATTTTTTACTTCTACATTATTATTGAGGTAAATTTTATTTCCATGTGGAAATCGAAGACTGAAATTAATGACATTTCATATGATTTCAATGTTCAGTTATCAAAGAAATTTTTTGTAATACTTTGTCGTTGCTCCGAAAATGAATTCATTATACAATTGTTGTAGAATGCATAATTATTTTTAAGCAAAAAAAAAACTGTACCTCATTCATGTGCGTAATGATTCATAGTGTTTTGTGCAGTATACACATAATTAATGTTTTTTATTACTTTCGAAAACCAATTATTCACTGGAAACCGTAAATAATAGTACGGCGTCGAAATATTCGATCGAACAATAGTTAACGTATAGTTGACAATTCAAACAACCACACAGACAGGAAAAAGTTATAAAAGCCATATATATAATATATTCGGTTAAAGAGAGCGGCTTAAGCTCACGGGAAGAGAGACACTAGAGACCATACGTCTTCGACGAGCTTATTCACGCCGACTCTGGTCGAAATCCGAAAAATCGCCGCTGCAATTTATCTTGCTCCGCTGCACGCAGCTGATGATGCTCTCTCTGTAACGTTCTTCCTTTGTTCTTTTTATTTATCGTTTCGCGAGTCTGCTCTCTCTCTCTCTCTCTCTCTCTCTCTCGCGGCTTTGTTTTCCATTTTTTTTCATAAATTCTATCTCATCCGCTCTCAATATATCCAGTCATATGCATATATAACTGTATGTAAATAATCGTCATTTTGTATATAATACAACCCATAATATACCTATAATGATTTTTTTAAAAACAAAAAATATATATATATATATATATATATATATATATATGAGCGAGTCTGTCTACCTTCGTGATTTTTTTTCGGTTTTTACACAAACCGTTTCAGTTACAGAGAGTTAAAGTTGGCAAATTTAGTATTTTTTGTATTTTATGGCTACTGCAGGTAAGCGTTTTTCGGTAAAAATTTAAGAGGAAGTTTTTTAGTGAAACTTTTCAAATGAAATACTTTCAAGGTCGTATATAAGGTACAAAAGATTTACAAGTCATCTAAGTCTTAAAATCAAATTTTGATCGTTCGAAACAACATCAAACAATTTATGAAGGTACCTTTATTGACTACGAAACTATCTATGCTATGCGTAACTTCTGAATCAAGCTCTATTTTTTAGCTAAAATTTTATGATGAAAATTCTTATTTAACGTTTTACCTAACATTACACAAATTTGTAAAGAATAGCTCATTGTCATATCTACATTTGTTGCTAAAATCTTATTACATCAAATTCAAGTTTAAAATTAATTAGAAGAAAAAAAACTGTTCTGCCAGAGTATAACCCATATACATTAGCAATCAAAGTTTTTTCTTTTATCCTCAAATCAGCATTTTATTCCCTTTGAAGTATTTACGACCAACAAGTTTTTTTTTCTGCTACACAGTCGTACCTTGACTTTGACTCGGTGACAAACTCGTTAAATATATATACACACTTCGCGATAGTTACTCTTTGTGTAATTAGAAGCTTCGTTAAAATAAAAAAAATAATCTATCCGCGCTTGGCGCGACAGGCGTGCGTTACAAAATGAAATTCCGCATGTGAAATTGCTAATTCGACTGCATAGTTTTGTCAACTTTCACGGCGCAAATAATTTCGTGGAACAGCGTCGGGGGGCAGATAAAATTTTCAGCCGCAATAAACAGTGTCACGTGCCCGAGATCGTATCCCCGGGAGTCGAGCGGCTCGTGCCTTTGCAGTGTATACATATATATACAGTAAGTTCAATCTGTCTGCAGAGGGTAGGAAGAGAAAGAGAAAGAGAAAGAGAGAAGAGTCGAGGCTGGAGAGATCACGAACCGGTAATAATGCAGCCACCACTTTTCCTTCGTATGCATTGTTGCTCCGAGTTTTAAGAGAGAGAGAGAGAGAGAGAGAGAGAGAGAGGAGAAGCTTGTTTCGCGTGGTTGTATACAGATGAATCTCGTCTTAGGTTATATGTATACAAAAAGCGTCTCGCTGTGTAATTGGCTTTTCGCCTCTTTTATTACACCACTATCTTCCTCTTTATAATTTTTATCGTTTTACTACGCGCATACATATATATACACAAATATAATAATACGAGTAAACGCAGTAGCGGTCGTTAAGGGATGCAAGAAAGGGGATGGGGAGTAAAATAATAATTTGAAGATTTATAATGTCAGACGAATAAGTTCGCGCTAGACATACTGAAAATTTGGTCTTTTGAGCCGACGGTCCGTGTGCAAGAGTAAGTTTTAGCGCGCTGACTGTAAAGCCGGAACACTCTTGAGGGACTTTGGCTTCGGTCGCGCTGCCAAGTACCGGCGTAAAGCAGTCCTGCTCTTATTCTCTCCCTCCGCAACTCCGTAAAATTACGCTCTTTATTTACGAGATCGCCGACGTTCTACTACTGCCACGTTCGACTAACTTGTATGTATATATGTATATATGTGTTTTTTTTCTCTAGCAGTCGTGCGTGACTGCAGCACCGGTGTTCGTATGTGTACACGTTGGTGGAAGGTTTTTAATTGCCGGTGCCGCCGCGCGCCAATGGGATTTTAAAGCTTTGATTTTTACAAGCGCAAAGAATTAACGGAGCTTATCTCCGACTTTCTCTCTCGCTCTTTCAGAGCTTAACAAGAAAGAGGGTTGTATAAAAGTCACTTTACGAGTACGCGATGGAAAATTGTAAATAAGTCCTCTTGGGCCATTGTTTATGACAAGGGGCGACATGATTTATTTTACATTCTTTTTTCCCTCTGTCAGAGGGTTGAAGGTGAAATATCACGTTGTATTGCAAATATAACTCTCAGTGTTCACAGGTCACGGGGGCACATATTTTTTACGGAATATATATGTATTTCTATGTACAAAACATCTTTTTTCCTCGAGCTTCCAAGTAGTAAGTTCAACGCTCGGTCAGCCATTGAAAAACTCATTCAACTGTATACACGTATAAGCAGTCGGGCTGTAATGACGTTGTTAACGCCGATATATTTTCCGGTTCTCTGTACTTGTATATATATACGTGTGTAAATGTATGGGTCATTCTCTGCCAATCGACATGACAAGAATTTTTTTTTATACATACTTTTAAACTGTTCCTTAGCACTGTATCTTCCTTCACGAATTTTGATAGATTTTTTCATAAAGGGTCTTTAAGTAAAAGTTGGGATTTTCTGCCTATTTTTTAAAAATTGTAACTCCTCAAAGACGTAATTTCACTCGCTCTAAAAACATAAAGGGGGCTGTTGATGTAAAATGAACCATACTTTACAGGTACAATACTTTCGAAGCTATAGACATCGAAATCTAAAAATTCATTTTTGAAAGGTTTGATCATCGGTATCGGCATTCAAATTATAGACTACAATTATCTACTAATGTCTCAACCTGTGTGAATCTCGACCTATACATATTTCACACGCCAGCTTTGTAACTATTGGAACTCGATTCACAAGTTGAGACCTCCATAGATGCGTTTTTAATGATACAAGGCATTGAAGGAGAAAAAAAAAATTGTTTGATCAGTCAATCTGGCAGAGACTGACCCACGCATATATACAAGACACGATCGTGGGTATAAGCTATTGGTAGCAAAGTCAGAAGTAGAAACGCGGAATAAAGTCAATACAGCATAAGTCTGGAGGCGAAACGTTTGCTAGAGGGTGTATAATACCCTAGTCCATTTGTCCCTGTGTTCCTCACGAAGTAGTAATGTCACCCCAGGGACGGCCAACCGAGGCGAGGGCACGCCTTATTTCTCGCAATTTGCGCCGTCGCCTACGACGAAATGCTTTTCCTCCGAAAAATATATATACATACGTACACTTACGTACTCACACATACACATAGTCACGCGACTCGCGAATGTCTACATATATAGTGTTCTAAGGAAATGGCCAGACTTACCCTCGGGTCTAAGAGGAGAGTTGCATTTTTTACGCTATGGCGAACTCTTCTTCTTTCTTCTTTCTTTCTTTCTTTCTTTCTTCCTTTCTTTCTTTTTCCTCTTCTTTCTATCCGGCTTTTGGATATTCTCAAGGACGGCTGGAGGAAGAGGTTGTTTTTGACCTTGGATGTAGAGGATAGAAGTGAATAAAGTGCCTGTAGGACTTTGCTCTCATCCTAACGTAGAAGAATGAAAAAGGTTTTATGCTTTATTGAAGTGCAGTCGATCTGTATATATCGGGTAAAGGTAATCGTTTCGAAATTTTTATTTCACCTATAAAAAAGAATGAGAACTGACAAGTGGAATTGTTCGAATTTGATAAAATAGTAGATTCTTCAATTGGAATAACGGGCTTTTATCGATTTTTATCCAGACGTAAATGTAGAAAAGTTGAAAAGGCGCGTGGAATCGAGTGCGATCAACGTCTTTTGAATAATAATACACTGATGAAAGGTGGGCAATTTCTTTCACGAAAACAATTTTTTTTGCTTTAACTGTGTACAAATAAAAATTTCATTGACTCTCAAAAACTGGATTTATTTGTTATTTAATTCATAACTCAATCTAGTAAATAACTTTTTTCATTCCATAAATATGTATGGGTTGTGTCGAACAACGTTCATTTGAATAAAGAATTAATATATTTAAATGAATGTTTACTGATAATAATCATATCATATAATAATATATACGATAGGGATAACAATTTATTTTGATAAAACACGAATTTTATTATTATAATAACAATAGCAACAACTTTGTTCTTTTCTTAAGTCGATTTTCTCTTACTCGATTTTCCATCTGTACTTTCGTATAAGCTTGATTTATGGCTAATTTAACATAATCCTTTTTTTTTATGGATAGTTTGACTTTCGAGTCGGCATGACTAGCATATAACCATTAGTGAGGCTTTGCGTGACTCAACCAAATGATAACGGAAATAATAAAAGAAAATTAACGATACACTATTCGCACATAAACAGCATTGAAAGTATCAACACAACGGAAATGTTTTTAAAATTTGCTCCGCTTATAACACACTACAAACTAGCTCTTAAGAACATCATTTGCTTCGGCCAACCCTCTCGATTTCGCAACCCTTGAAACGAGCAATTGCCCTAAAGCCCCAAGACATTAGATTCCTCGTCTCCATAAAAAGAGAAATTTTTTTTACGATTCCAGGCCGAACGAGAGCCATGTTAGCGTCGGAGGAGACGTCCTTACCGAAGCTGATAGTAGCTGCTTCGCATACAGCCCTCTCGGGCGATCTCGGCGTTCTTATAATCGAGCTACCAACGATGTATCGGACAACGAGTCCCGGTACGCCGATACTGGGCAGTACTGCCAGTGCAGAGGATACCGATGCTGTTGAATTGGCGGAAGGAGTCGACGGCGAAGATTATGGACAGATACCACTTCAGGAGCCACTGGTTCTCAGGTATAGTGGGCAGATGTGCAATCGAATTGATTGTATACTGATAATAGTATGTCGTTGAGGATCAGTGGATTGTTTTTATTTATTCATTTTATGACTTTACAGAAAGAATTGCTTTTACATAGATGGTGTAAAGTTCGTTTAGGACGTTCGTTTATTATTTATTTAAGGGAGGGTTTCCACTTATTCCTTCCCTGAACTTTGAATGTCTGTAATACAAAATTTAATGTTATTACATAGGTAAATTTTTTTCTAAGTATGGTGAAAAGCATTATTTAGCAAGACTTAATAGAAGTTGATGTTGTCATCCTGTTTAGAGATATGATTTTTTAATTTTTTATTTTGGTGTAAAAGCTGCAAAACTTCAATAGTTTGATAAATTTTTAATATTCAAAGCTCAAATTACCTTATTTCCCCATGGAATTTTGGGCTATTTAATTGTATTTTGATGAATTGTCAATTCGATAATTTTTATGCAAAAACTTTGGCCTCGTAACAATGTTAAATTTCTTGTTACAGACATTCAACGTTCAGGTTCAATGAGTGGAAACACCCTTTAAATAAACAAATTCGAAACTGCAAATTTAGTGTCTGACTTTTTCAAGATCTATAATACAAAAAAATAATACAATTAGTACAATGCTTGGGTAAAAAAGTTGTCATGGATTTTCATTTGTTTAATTAAACTATTAATAATTAGCTTTCCGGAAATGGGGTAAGTACGTGTGACAGTAGAAATTATTGTTCCGAACTAGGAAATTTCTTCCTTCGTTACAGGATATGAATTATTGGAATTAGAGGAACGCTAGTGAACGTACGTGAGATATTATACGAAAATATTTATATTGGATTAATAATAGTGAACTGGAAAAGGCAAGTTCGCCTTCATAAATGTATTATAAAAATAACTAATTCGTTCTTTTTTTATTAATTTATATTTATTGAATTAGGATAATTTACGTAAGTAAGTATGTTTTAATACATAGTCCGACGCACAAGAATTTTTTTTTAAACTCTTCGTCTTAAAGACCAAAATATAATTTAAATTTTAACCTTTTGTAAGCAATTACTAGGTAATTTATAAAGATGCATATACACTCGTATAGTAATTTATTTAATTTTTGTACACTTTTGGTTTAAATTCAGCCTCTGCAGCTCATTTAGCAAATAATTAAAATTCGAAAGATTCTTGAGACTGATGAGAGCCTCACACGTTCCCCGATAAGTATCCTCTTCTACGTGAATACGAATCCTCAACTAATTCCATCCTCGGATAATATTTAACCATCATATGCTAATTTTTATCTCCACACTTTCCGAGTAAAAAAATGCATTATTCCAGGGTCCTACGTCTGGACGGCTTCACATCGGAATCAGTCGGCGAAGTACCAGTGGAAGTCCCCAACGTCTCCGGAGTGAACGTCTCACTGGTTATCCCTTGCGGTTTCTTCTCTCGCGGTGGCAGCTATTCCCTCGAACTCCAACGTCGCAGCGCCTCATCGGCTCAGGTTCGAGCAAACCTGGACGTAAGGTGGCCTCAACCGTCGTTGGCCCTTGAACCGCAGCATCTGGACACGTATCCGAACCAACCGGTCCTGGCGAGTCTCGAGTACACCGGGATCTCCTGCGCGCCGGCTCTCGGTGTCCCTGTCCCTGGATTCAATCTCCAGCTCGTCTACTGCGGCTCCAGCGTTCTCTCCTGTGATCCACGTAATCGTAGTCACGTGCAAACCCTCTACTCCGAGGAAGTCCGCGGATTTCCCAGTCAGAAGCTCGTCACGCTCCGATGTGAATTCTTTGGACTAGCCGGTCACTATGCCCTCCGATTGAGACCCTCGTCCGAAAATCCCACAGCTCCAACGACGAGTGCCTACATCAAGGTCGAATGGTCCGACCTGTTCGTCTTCAATGTCCACGCCAGGTCGATCTACCCTTGCGACGGTGGCTCGAATAACAACGCCGGTGGCGTATCGGTGCTTTTCGAATATCCGGCTTGTCGCCTACCCGGTGACCGGGTACGGGTCTACGGACGTCTCCGGGCGGACGTCGCTTCGCTCGCGCCTCCCTCGAGTCTTCACTATGTCTCGGAGTTGAAAGCACCGCCTGGAAAACATAGTCTCACCTTCGACTGCGACCTGTTCACCGAGAGATACGTCGAGTATTGCTTTGTCTACATCAGCCAAGCGTATAACGGCGCTATGTCCGAGGTCCGGGTCGACTGCATCCCTACTTTTCCTCTTCAAGGTAAAAAGAAGAAAAAAATACAAAAGGTCAACGAACGACCTAGATTCGAAAGAGAGAGCTCTTTCAAGCGCGAGGAACACTGATACGACAAAAATCGCCTTTTCTCCTCCCGTCGTCGCTCCAGAAAGAAATTATAATAAGAGTGGAACTTCCGCCTTATGATAAGGAAAACGAGGGAGAAAGAGGCTTCTTCTTTAATGGAGTAATTCGTGGGGAATTTCGTGAGACATTAGATATTTTCGGGAGCGGCTTTTAATAAATGTTCAAAAACTCACTTTATAATCTACCTCGATTCTTCTATTTTCTTGATATTGCAATAATGCGAATGATTAATAGCTTTTTTAAAATAAAACTCAGTCCACTGAGACTTGCTTTGATTGGTTGCTATATTAAAGAAGGCGCTAAAGGTGAATATATTCTGTGGTTCCTCTAAAATTCCCGTACGAAAATATTACGGTAGTCATTCTATTTCTAAGGAAGTGTGAGTAAAACTAAAATTATAAATAATCTCTTGAAAATATGTTAAATTTAGACAAGAGCTTATTATTTTAGTTGAGAATTTTCTTGACAATACTATCCGCTATATCTAATTTTTCTAGCAATATTTTGACTGCAGTAAGTTTTATAATAATATTTCACTAATAACTTATGTTCAAATGAAAGACAAATTCAAACATGTTTAAAAATATAAAAAACATGAAGTATTTCACTAACTCGAATGATTAATCTCTTATTATAAAAAGTTAGTTTACTAAAGCGTGTTATAACTGATTGATGAGTCTTAAATAGTCGGTAAATTTTGAAAAGTTTTGCTAATGATACTGCAAAGTTATTTTATTTTACTTAAATATAAAGAATATAATGAATATATCAGTATATTAATTTTCATGGATTAAACGGCAGATTAAAAAATGTCTTTAGATTCAAAATACAAGAAAACCCAGAATTAAGGTGTGTTTCCACTTATTCCCACCCTGAACTTTGAGGGTCTGTATAAAAAATTTAATATTATATCAAAATTTAACTTGTTTTCTCTAATGCATGTTAAAAAAAAACGTTATTAATAAGGCCTTCCAGAACACGATATTATCATTCGATATATAGAGAAATAATTTTTTTCAACTTTTTTTCAACAAGTCAAAATTTCAAACAAATCGTATCTCAACGCCTCGTGATAACATCAATATCAATATCAAAATCAACTTACATTTATAATAATATACATTGCAAGTTCAGGAATGGAATGATTGAAAACCCCCTTTACTAAGACACTACAAATTCTATCCATAAACCAATCTCATAAAATGATAACATTCTCGCTGATCAAACGCATTCCAAGACATATAATACGTACAATACATACTTATACATATATGTAGGATATATAAAGCAAGCGTACATCACTTCGTTACTATTCGCCATCACCTATACGTACAAAATAATGTAAATTAGCAAGTCAAACAAACAGCTTTGTAATCTCGCTTGGTGCCGTCAGGTTTGCACATCGATTATTCTCACCTCATAAGACGTAAGCTCCATTCATTTTAAACGAGAGAGAGAGAAAGAGAAAAAACGAGCAAGTGCATATACAGAAGCACACAGGAGAAAACTCATCCATTAACTCTCAGCGACGTTTTTCTTTCTAGTAACCAATCGGCTGTGTAAAACAAACGCATAGCACTAGAATCCCTTACTCGGATACTATGCATAGGCTATGTATATATGTATATGTATATATGCGCAAGCGACGTTCGGTTCGACAAAAGCCACGATGCGTAATTTGCATGTAAATGCCGGTAGGTAATTCCTTTAGTGCGAAAAGCGGGCGAAGAGAAACTGACCGGCGGCGAATTCGACGACGTCGTCGACGATGACGTCGAAACCGCATTAGCTGTTTCCCTTCGAATCCAATTTCCTACCCGATCGCCGGGAGTTTCCGCCAACATAGTGGAGGTGCTTAACAACGTTATACCTCCTGTCCTGGTTCTCTACTCTACCTCATATACACCAGTCCTGGTTATCTCATTTTCATCTCGTTTTCGCTCCTCATTAGACTCGCGATCCTCCCTACAAAGCGAGAACATTTTTTCTTACCTTCGACACCTGATCCAAATTTAACTAATCTCACCTATATACTATACATACGCACACGCATATATACATATATACATATGCGTGTATATATAGTTTATATCGGCCGTAATAATAATACTGGAGGCTGTATTATATAATATAATAAGCGCAAGTAGGTCGCCTCGGGCTGCTGAGTTCGATCTGCAGTTAGCTTCATCACTAAGGAATGGACTATAGTCCCCGCAACTAAAGCAATTATAATTAATCAAACAAAAACAAAAGCCCAACTCCAACTGCAAGCAGTCCAAGTATAGAGAAATTTCATTTTGCGCGCGCGCGCGCGCGCTCTGCTGCCGTTTGAACCTCTGAAACTTCCTCTCTCTCGGGCTGCATCGCTTTATATAGAGATACGCCGTATATATTCTATAGAAGTGCGAAGCGCTAGATCGCGCGAACCGCACAATTCGCGCGAAGCAAAAGTCGAAAAGTACAGGACGAAGTTCGGATAGTCAAAATTTCGACTGCGTGCATTGTTCGATGTAGGTGTGAATGCGTATATATATACATATATATACATTATATATACATGTATTCGGTTTGCGGTGTATATAGTGTATAGCAGAATCCATTAAATTCTCGGAATTACGCGCAAAGTGGGATATAATGCAAGCTGCGAAGCTTACCCGGAAATCGGGTCCCTTATCAAGCAGGCATTATAGGTTTCTATCGAGAAAATACGGTATTTTTTTATCAGCTCATTAGCCGCCTTATCGCGCCGTGGATAAGACCGAAAAATGATAAATTGCGTGAGTGTATCGGAGTGGGAGAGATGATGAATCGCCTGGATGTGATGTTTTTTATTTTTTTTCGCTCGTCGGTAACGAGGGATTGAACGCTGTAAGAGAGTGGCAAATTAAAACAAGCGATTAAGGTTTGTTTTTTTCTCACGTAAAAAGTGTATTTCCGCGGTTATCTCGCCTTAGGACGTGTATACAGAGCGTAATCTAAAAAGAAAGTGACAAACTGATTATATGACCGCGATAACGTCTGAGAGTGAGAATCCTTTCGGTTTCTTTTCTCATGTGTATAGGGGTGAGTCTGTGACAGATTGGATGGTGATACAGTTTTTTGTCGGTACTAAATAATTTTTAATCTGTTCTTTGGTCCTTTAACTATCTTACGAATGGTTTGCTATAACTATATACAATTCAAAGCTTCAAAGTTGATATTTTCGGAATATGAATTATTCGATGTCGAGGAAGAGTTTGTTATTCAAAATATACAAGGCAGTTTGTTTGGAAAATTATTCAAATAAAATACTTTCAAAGTTGAATGTATGATTTGCAATAAATGTTATGTTTACTCCCAAATTTTGAGAAGGAAAAAATAAAAAAAAAATAAAAAGTTTAAAGCAATATTGGGATCAATATGAAAAAATTCATGTGGATATTGCGTGAATTGAGTTTAGTTATTAGCAATATCTATTATTGTGTCAAAAAAGGCCCATTTTACACGTATAATTATTACTTTAATTGAACCACTTATTGTTGAAATATATAGAGAAACGTAGCTTATAGCTTACTGGGAACGCAATTTAAGCTACAAATTACTGGAGAAGTAAGGAGTTTCGTAGTTTAAAACTGTTTTCAAATTTTAATTTTGTAATTTAAAAAAAGTACCGTTAATTCCACGATTTATTCCAATTATTAAAAACAGTTAAATATTTATCAAATATTTACAGCTACTGTAATACTTGTTTTAAAAAAATGTACGTGTTGTCATTGAATGATCCATATACATAAAGCGCTCGGCGTAGTACAAGTTCGTTAAGAGCAAAACTTATTTCCTCATCGCAATTTCTATTTACCCGCGGGATAGAATCCAATCTTCGTTCGACGTCGAATATCTTCTTATAAACAAGTCGGTCGTTCGTTTTACATTACAGAAGGTGACGCCGGAGGTTGGGGAGCTTGGAGTCAGTGGACACCTTGCAGTAGCTCCTGCGTCGGTGGTACTCGGAACCGACACCGTTTTTGCGATACACCACCTCCGAGATACGGTGCGAAATTCTGTCAAGGGCCCACGGTGGAAACAGAAGCTTGCGGTGGTTCGGCGCAATTGGATCTTCGAGGTAGTTACAGTCCAGGTGACTGGGAATGTAGACACGGCGAGGGTTTGGCCGCAGACCGTGCGGAGGTGACTGCCGAGGTTGGGGCCAATTGTCGCTGCGGCTGTTCCACACAACTCGAATCCGAAGAAGCAAAAATTTTGGCTGCCAGTGGAAGACATTGTCCTGGAAGATCCTTTTGGTTGGTGCAGACCAAACAAGGAAATCGACTGAAGCTTTACTTCGATCAGGCTAAGTTTCCTTGTAGTCGAGATGAATTGGCTTATGTGAGAGTTAGAGATGGTGATTCACCGATCAATGAACTTTTGGCTGATATTTCGGCTGATCGTAAAGAGCCAGCTTCTGGACAATTGATCACTTCGGGATCCAGACTGTTGCTCGAGTTTTTTAGCGATGAACTTCAACAGGAATGTATCGCTGGATTTCTCGCTCATGTTTCTGTTTTGCGTAAGTACTTTGAAAAAAAATTATTTATAAAATATATTATTTTTTAAAAAACAAGGAATCCCAGAATAAAGGTGAATTTTCACTTACTCCCTCCCTGAACTTCGAATGAAATAAACAAAGAATTAATTACGATTAATTATATTCTACTTAATTTATTCTGGGTTTCCTTTATTTGCAAATGTCAAGTAATTTTTTATTAGACAAATTTTCTTAAATTTAATTTTAAATAATATTGTGAAGATTCGCTAATAATACATTGTATTTTCTCTTATACCACAATTTGCTACCTTGTTAAATGAGGGTATTCTTTATTAATAAAATTCATTGTTTTCTTTTACCCAAAAAGCTATTTTAGTTACGAAATACTTACTTTTTCATTTAGTAAATTATTTCCACGTATTGAAACAGTGAATATTTTGATTTTTACATAAAGTAAACATTCTGATTTTCACAGTTTCAAATTTACAATACAGAGAAATTTAACGCTACTTTCATATAGGCTTATTGATATTATATTGATTCTAACTTAATTGAAAGATAACAATTGTACTTTATACGCGACTCTTTGGAGTTTCTCAAATTATTCTCATTTGGAAGTACGCAACGTTATGTCGAAAGTTTACATACGTGATAGAACGTTTATTGCACACCATAAGCCCAAAAGTTAAAAATCTCGAAGTTAAAAGTATAAAACCTACGCGTTGTTAACTGATGTACAAAAGTTTGAAAGACCAACTTTCATTCCGAAAGTTTAATTACACAGGATTGCTAACTTTTACGGGGGAAAAAAATTCAAATTAATATTTTAACCTTATAGCGTAAAAAGCATAAAAATAAAAGCATAACGCGACCAACTGCCACAAAAGACATCCTGAAATATTAATGAATTAACACCACAGCAGCGAGTGACAATCCGACATCGGCCGAAAACGAAACCAGCCTAACGCCAAGTATCCTTCAAAGGCCAAAAGTAGTAGCAGCGGCAGGTCGCTGGGCCTTATGGCTAACGCCAGCTCATCTGGTAGCTGCTTCGTTACTCTGCCTCATGTTTCTTGTCTCCGTCTTCCTGGCGCTTCAATACGCCTTTAAGTACCGCAAATATCAACTAGCCGAAGATCTCGACAGTCTAACCGAAAATTCAGCCTGCAGTGGCTCGATGCAAGGCATATCCAGACGAACTCGAGCCATGTCCTCTACGACCCTCATCTCCGAGGTGGTATCCCTCGTCAGGCTACCCGCGAGACGTGTCAGTTCACCAAGACACGCGAGACTCGACGAGACTAGCACTGCCGATGTCGAGGAAGGCTACGAAAGCACCGAGACTCAACCCGAGTAAATTTTCCTTATCCTTTAATACTCTATATTGTTTTGTTGTTCTCTATGTATAAGTACATATATATTCACACATATGGGTGAATGTATATATATATGTTCTCCAGCAGATTGAGCGTATGAAACAATTTTTTTCTTTTAAATTATCTTCAAATATACTTGGCCCCTGTATGCTGCCTTCGATAAATTTCTGAAAGTTTTAAATAAATTAATTAAATATGTTAATAAATTAAGCGACTAAATATACCTCTGTTGATTACAAGACTATATGAATCGAGCTCTGTTTTTAGCGGAAAATATTATAATTAAAATGCCTATTTAACGTTTTACCTATTAACTGTGCAAAAATTTACAGAGAAGTAGCTCGTCGTTAAATCTTCATTCGTCGTGCACTTGTACTTAATGAGGTAATTTTGCATTGCAGTGATTTAAACAAACAAATTATTCTTCCAGATCGTTGATAAAATATTTCATCTCTAATGGTTTTAACAATGTTTACATAAATTTCACTTCCTAACACTACAGCGCAAAATTACTTCGTTAATTAAGTACAAGTAGTATAAATATGAAAACATCGAATTTAGTCGAAGAAAAGCTACAAGTTACCGTGGCCCGAGAGCAGTTTAAAGTCATTTAAATGAAAAAGTCATCTAATCTTCGAGAGAATCGCCCATATACATCTATACGTTTGTGTGTGTGTGTGTGTGTGTGTGTATATATATATATATACATAATAAAGTTTTTGGTGAAATATACAGGCCAAACGACGAAGTGCCGGAGGAGCTGCAAAGCGGCTCACAAAGGACTATAGTACCGTCGACAAACAGTGTGCGGAGCACTCCAACAAGGCGATCATCCGTTTCGAGCGCCTCGACGACGACGCTCGCTGCTACTGGTACATCTACCAGTGTGAATGGACCATCTGTTCATGGACAAGCCGAGGTCAAATACGCCAGACCAGTTAAGTAAGTAATCGACTTGTTCGTTTGGATTCTATATTTACCTGTTATATACACGATTTCGCTTTCAGAATTACATCCACTCGATTTCTCAATATATACCTATATATCATACACTACACTTACATCATACAACAGCTGCTTTATCCAAAGAATCAAAACGAACCAAAAATAATATACAAACAAACAAACTGAAAATATACCATGAAATTTACGATTTTCATGTTTCATGATTTTGCAGGCGTGCTCTCTTATGTTGGCTAGCTGTCGGTATTTATTCATTTTTAATCACTTTAGCATCGATTCTCTTAACACGATCGCTCACTAGCAGTATTATGGATTAACGATATACGACACTATATTTAAATCTATGTTTATATATGTCCATATAACTGCGTTCGTGACCAGTTATATACTAATTATGTACTAATTATATACTAATTATATACTAATTATCTCTCGTTCGAGGAATGTGCATGTCTTTTTTGTCCAACATACACAAACAAGTGACAGAAACGATTGAACCCTAGCAGTCGAGCCTTGCTGAGAATAATCATCTTTCGTCAAAGTCGCGTTTACAGAACAGCAAGGAATGGCTCTAGCATAATGTCAACATTGCTTCCTAGAATACATCATAGACACTAAAAAAAATTTGTTTTCTCCTAATGGCATGCTGAGGAACGTCGTTCCACACTGTACAAGATGCATTGCGATGTTTTACAGCTTTACAACTTGTATATAATCCTCTGTCTGTTATTGGAACTGCTACATTCAAAACTAACGTTGACACACAAAGTTTGCTGATAAATTGACTATACGCAATCGATACACAAATAACACGTAACAATAATGTTGACATTTAATTTAACATGCTAATAATCGTAAATTAATTATGCAACAATGATCAACACGATAATAACAATGTTGACTCACTAGCCACTGATATGAAACAATATAAAGAACACTTGACGTTTTCTAACATTTTTATATATTATATATATATAAATATATATATGTAGGAAGCATTTTGACGTTTCGGATGTTCTAATTATCATATATTTACTTAGATATATGTATATGACTAACGAACGGGTGTTGGAAGCAGTAGACCAAATACGAAGAGAAATAAATAATACTATTTTCAAATTTTACAGGCTTCGTACATTCGGGCCGGTAAGCCCCGTGTCGGAGGAAGCGGCTTCGACGTCCGAAGATGGAAGGCGATTCAGCGCTACGAGTGCTTCGACCAGTCTGAATAACGTAAGAGTAGTCCCTCACCCAAAAAGAACTAGTAACCTTCTTCAGATCAAGGTATAACCGGCTCGATCATTTTTAACGCCACACTGTACATACGCAATAGCTTCTTTCAATATATGTGTATGTATTGGTTGGTACTTTGATAGATAGCGACCTGTACAAAATTAGTTTTTATCCTCAACTATTTGGTACTGTTTTATTTGCCTCTGTATGCTCTGTTTCGTTGTATAAAAGTGTATACGAAAGTTTCAGTTTGGGAAATTACCCGATGTCGCGATACAAAGACCTTATTTATTTTATACGCTACAGAAGAGTACGTTTGACCCTTTGACTTTATCAGGAGACTTTTTCGAAGTCGTCTTTTGACTGGTTATTGCAAAAGAACATTAATAATTTTTTTTTAACACTGGCTTGAATACACCAAATCCTCATTCTAGTCATATAATGGGATAAAAATGTAAATATTTCAAAAACACTTGGGTAACTAAATACGCATCAAATTCGTTATTATAAATAAATTATATACTTGGCGGATTCTCTGACAGATCGATTTATAGACAATTTTTTTTTCTTCCGAATAAAGTTTCCAACAAATTTTTTCCATAAAATGTTACGCGGACAGAGTAGATTTTGCTAAAATATATTCAAGTGTTTTTACAAACATCGACACGTATTTCCTATTATATTATCAAAACAAGTAAATTTTCATTCAGAACAACTGGAATAAATCGTAAAACTAAGTGAAAGGTCTTAAAAACATTAAATTAAAATTAATTATGATTAATTTCTTACTTACATTTTCAGCAAGAAATGTGGATTCATAAAGACTTTGAAACTACGATAGTTACTTTCCCAGTAATGGAAGCTACTTTTATGTAAATTTTAGCGATGTTAGGCCAAAGTCATGATTATACTTGTAAAATAGGAATTCCTGAAGTAATATCAGCTAATTTGACTGATAATTTCGTTACTTCAAGAAATCTAGTTCGATTTACAAATTGGGACCCTCGTAGGCACTTTTATAATAAAGCTCAGCAAACACAAGGTCTTTAAAAATGTGTTCAATAAACTATTCTCGATCTGTCGATCCGTCACATAATCATCCATACATATATATTTACATAATACACGTTCATATAGAGTTTCGTTGCAGTCGGCGAAAACAGCCAACCCACATCCTTCAACTTTTTATTTTTCGCGCAACCTTTTTTCGCGAAAGAACTAACTTTTTTAAACAAAACGTAGCGGCAAATTTTTCGACATTCCATGCATGATGTTCTGAAGAAGGAAAAAAAACAGAATAGTGCACGATAGCGAATATATTTTTTAAATTATTCAATGGATGCGCAAACTTCTTTGAAAATACAGCGAGTAGACACTTGACTCTGCATGCTTTTGCACGCGATGGACACTTAAACTACATATAATTGATAACGAACAATATGTATACATGTGTAATAAACAAAAAGATATGATTTATAGTGTCAACAAAATTTACAGGAATTCTCACCGGCGAGTAGCTCGTCTAATTCGACGCTTCGACGCTACGGAAGCGGTAAGGAGTCGAAGGAACGTCGTAATCGCGAGCGCTTGCTGCAAGGTCCAGGTTCAGAGTTCAGCTTGGCCAACCAGGAACTCGATCTGGAGCTCGATTACTACGACTATAACGTGGTAAACGCCGGAGCTGCCCCAGGATCCTACCTGGGCATGGACCCAGCCTTCCTGGTCTGGATCCCCCCGTTCAGCGACAACGAGACTGAACAAGACGATAACCCTGGAGACCAGGAACTAGACGAGCCTCAATACGAAGAAATCGACTGCGGCGAAGGTGCGTCTTTGACTCCAGAGGAATATCGACGCCGACTTCGTAATCGATCCAGGAACCACGTCCACGATGACTCGAGTGACCCCGAGGAACTACAACCTGCTTCCAGGAGACTAGGTCTCGGTGAATGTCGACTCCACGACGAGATCATCATGGAGTACAAGGCTAGACTGGGCGAGGGCATGTTACCCATTCACAGGATACTCGAGGAGTCGAGGATCAGGGTCAGCGAGGAATCGCTCTCCAGCACTTCCGACGTCATACCGAATCGTCTAGAAGGTGGTAGCAACAGGAAACTTCCCAAAAGGACGAAAAGAGCCAGTAGGTCGAACCAGGCTGGGAAAGACAGTAGCGAATCCGATACCGCAGGAGCAGCTGTCAATGACTTGGACACGCCAAGAACTAGGCGACGAGTGCTCGATCAGGAACTGGACCGCGAATACTGCGAGGTCAATATCTCGGCGTCGACGATAGCTCCTCCTAGAACACCTAATCTACCCCGACGACAACGCGACATCCTAGAGCTGAACGCTGCCCAGCAGGAAGACAAAACCACTGTTAACATCCCATTGGCTGAATTTTCAAGGAACCGGCAGGAGTCACCGGTCAAGTCTCACAGGTCAAAGGTACTAGGCTCTGATATCAAGACGAGCTTCTACGATCTCATTGCCGACGGTGAGGATGGCATCAAATTCGCCGATGCTGACGATGACGAATACATCGATAATAAAGTCATCGCGTGATCATCCGTTGAAATTTCTTAGCTTCGGATCAATAAAAGCATAGCGAATCCTTTCGAGCTGTATACGTTATTATTTATCTATGCAACTACATTGTTTGGTAGTCTCAACCGAGTAGTGTTTTCGACAAATGATATTTAACAAAAAATCAAAAGTCATCGTGTCGCGAGGTTCTCTCTGTGCTTTTAATGATTGCAATAATCAGAGATTCCTGTAAAATAAAACGTGTAAAGATCTTATGTACCTAATGAATTTATTTGGACGTAGGACGTCGAATGTTCTTAGCCAAACATGTGAAATTAGACATTTATGATTTCTGTCAGACAGACGAAACTGCTACTACAAGCTAGTTTCCTATTTTCCTAACGTGTACATTTTCGCAACTTGTTAATAAGAATTTATTATTAAGACTAATCGACGTCTTATTGCCGTCGGGCATTTTCAGTGCAATGTATAATCAGACAAAGTTATATATATATATAACGATGCATATAAGTATATTGAAACTACAAGTTGCAAAAACTCGGCACACATAATCATAAACATGAAAGAAAAAGAAAACATACTGTAATCCGACATTCATCGTGTCTCATATCACACACTCGCTTGTAAGCCGTCGTACATTCAGATGCCTTAATTTTATCTCATCATTTTTGTGACCAACGAAAGACCTATTTACAAATATCACTTCATATCAATAATACCCTCAATTTAATTGCAATTTATCACGTTACCAATTTTCATTTAACTATTGTATACTAATATACGAAAGCACAGATTATAAATTATAAAAAACAAACAGATGACATATTTTGAATTTTAAACTCGAGAAGAGTTTGAATTCATAAAGGATATAGTTGTTAAGATATTTGTAAGAGACGTTATAACGTTCCATCGCCTAAGACCAATGATTACTTATTTGTATTAATATTTAAAAGAGTAGAAAACACATGTAAATCACTCCTCTAAGACTCACTCAAAAAGACTTTAAAAGAAAGAATAACTCGAAAACTATGTGTACAATCAGTGTATTTATTTTTCAAGTTCATTTATTTCTAGTCAATTAATTTCTGTAAATTATCTATTTATTAATAAATTGTTAACATAATAAAACTAACAATATACCTCTTTGACTTTGTCTATCATATTTCAGGACCAAAATCAAATAATTCACTGGGTTGTCGATTAATTTGAAATTCAAACGTAAACATTTGCATAAAATTATAAAGTTTTATTTTACTCCATATAAACTATTTTTTTGAATAGTTACATTGTACATTTACAAAAGTGCAGAATAAAACTGGTAATACAAATACCACATGATAAGGTGCATTATTCACTCACTAAAGAATGGAGATGAGATAAACATGTTTTTCATGAGAAATATGATGCTAAATACTGGAAATACTTATTACTAATATTATGTATATATATAATGTAATATACGTTTGGTTTCATATACATAGGTACTCATTACTCTCCATAAAATGCATATTAAATAAATTCGATCTAGTCTCGATTTGATGTTCGAATTAAAAAAACGGAGATAGGAATGTACTACTGCTTATAACTTTATATAAAAAAAAATACAGTAGATAAAAATTTCTTCAATATTAAGCAGTGATACATACATTATTTTTCAACCTGTTCTTGCCATAATTACTCTGAACACAGGCGTTTGATAATACAAATACTTAATCGCTGTTGCTATTCGACAAGTAAAAAACAAACTGATATACAAAAAGGAGAGATAATAGTTGATCAATTCGCTTCGAGGTTTTAGTACAAATTCTTACGGTTGAACATGTTCCAACTTGTACACATCGTGATAAGCGTTACGGATTAGAGCGTAAGGGAAGCAGCTTTCGAGCAAATCCATAGTAAGAAACGGTGACTCCTGGACAATCTGATCAAGTAGTAGATAGACCGATTCTCTATTACGAGTAGCCTCTTTATCAGCTTCCTGACCAAGTCTGAGCAAACTGGACGACGCGAGAGCCAAGAACTCCTTCATCCTGTCTTCGATATCATTCTGACCACAACTGGTGAACAATGCACCAAAGACATTATTGATCGCAGTAGCCATACAATGAATGTTGTTGGAGTGTCCCTCGAGGGAAGCCCTGTAAAACGAGTTCTCGTTGCGCGCGAGCTTTGGAATAGATACAGCAACGAAGACCATGAGAAGACAAACGAGAAGATGTTCTTCCTCGTCGACGAGGTCGCCTTTCTGGGTCTTCAGAGCCGTCGTAAGGGTTGGATCGACCTTACAGCTAAGACCAGCAGCGGACGTCATTTCCGAGACGACTCGCATCGGATCTCCAGCTGGTAGATGGTGCCTAAAGTCCAAAATCGAGCTCAGTAAAAAGGGTATCCTCTCCTCGAGTACGTCTACCAAGGCACTCTGGGCAAGTTGCCGGAAACTGAGAATCACACCGATTATGGTGACTCGTTGAAGAACATTGTCGACGTGCTGTAACTTCTTGAATTGCTCCTTCATTACTTCAGGCTTGTCGAAGTTTGTTCTCAAAGCCATGAGGACTTCTTTGTTGCTGGAGACCAGTTTCTTCAGTTCCTGTACTTGACTGGAAATGTGCCACATGAGAGTCTCGTTCAGCATCTTCATACCGTAGGGTCCGATCAATTCAGCAAGAGCTCTCAACTCATTGATGTCAGAAAATTCCTCGGCATTAAAAGGAATCGATCCCTCGATTGAGAGGCTAACGAACGAACGCTGGTTAGGTGAGTAACAGATGTTACCAGCACTGACTCGCCTCAACAGAACTTCAGAATACCATTGGGTGTAAAGAGCAGCAATGGTCTTCTCTCCGTGACCGTCGGCTGCTTGGGTTTGCTGAAGAAGTGCGTTGTTGAACACTCGGGTGATGTCGATATGTACGTAATTCTCGATGGTCTGCAAGACGTTCATGTAAGCTCTGACGCTGACGAATAGCTCGGATGGCTTGGCGATGACGTTCGTATCGGCGTCGAACATCACCATACCTACAAGAGCTCTCGCGAATCTGGTTTCCAGATGTTGATGAAGGTACTCCCTTGGAGCAAAGGTATATTCCCAAACGTTGATCGTGGGGCAGTAGTTAATCGCGTAACACAATTCTGTCAGCGCCATGTGAAGCTTATCCATCGTTGTGAGCTCCTCTCTGGTCTTGCGGTAGCTCTCGAAACCTGGTTTTTGAATTTCCATCATATTCTTCTTGTTCTTATCCTTTTTCTTTCGATTCACTACCTGGGAAATCAATGCAGCGCAGTGCTTTGGCAAAAGCTGGTCGCTCATGCTGCACTGCTTGTCGCAGATTGTGGTGATGATATTTTTTGCCTCCCTGGACATCTCTTCTAAAAACATGTTTACCACTGACAGACTTCTTTCTCTTATGTGGTGACGTTCTTCTGGACACAACTCGTGTGCACAGCTTTGGAAGTGACTGCCTATTAGTGGAAAAGCCACTATGTAGCGATTTTGAGCTGGAAATTCCAGGCACATGTGAAAATCGTCTTCGAAAATTTTACTGTAAAAGCAGAAAATAGATAGATCCGATGTTTCCACTAAAATATCGTCTAGACTGTCAACCATTTTTGTGTGGAAGACTGTTGTGTCCATAAAAGCAGCGAGTTCTCTATTATCCGCTAATTTCATGCTACTTTTTGCGATCGATAGGTAAGCTTGAAGTCGAAACCAATCGAGTCGAAACGGCCGGAAATCGAAAAGTTCATTATCTTCTACTTGTTTTACAGTCAGACTTGCTATGGTTGAGCACATATCGCTCAATATTGCACCTTCTTCTTCTGGACATATAGGAAGATTTTGTATTATTTGATGCATCGCTGGTGCATCAAATCCAGATAAAAACTGCACATAATAACGTTGCAAAACCTGAAATTACAAAAATAACTCAATTATATTCACGATAGTTGTATACCACTGCTTATCATTAGGAAGTGCAATAAGATAACGAACCTGCGAATACTTCCTGACTAAAGCCCTCAATTCCTCGCAGTGAAACAATAATTCAGGCAATTGACGGTCTACTAAATCTTCTCCGCCTTTTCCTTTGCCCTTTCCTTGATTTGGAGGATTATCTCCATGCCTGAGAAGCCATAATACTTCGTCTCTGGCATGAGCTAAACCCATGAGTACTAAAAGTACTTTGGGACCAAGAAGTCCAGGTTGGTCTGTTAAAATTAAACCTAACTCTTTCAATGCAGTTCTCAAGAATTTCCTTCTCTCCCTGTGCTTATATCCAGCTTTTTGAACCGCTTGACTATAACAATCCTTGACTTCGGAAACTCGTTTGCCATAGCCTTTGATACTTTCGAAAAACGATTGAACATATTGGTGAATGTATATGACTTCGTCTCTAAAAAGTGCCAAAACCCAGCCAGATTCTAAAGCAGTGGTCCAAAGTTTGCTGGGCTGTTCTTGATTGAGAACATTGTGACAAAGGGTAAAACCCAGTATAATCCATCTCTCGATTCTGTCTAAACTAAGCGTCTCACAGGACATAGTATCAGTCGCAGAAGGCTTCAAAATTTGACCTGGACTGCCGACTAAACTAAGTTTCTGATCCGTCCTCCAAGTGTCGGCAGACGAATTGCGACCTGGATAAATTGGCCATAAAGATATGAGAGCAGTTTTCAAAAGCTTTGCATGAGGTACAAACTCTTCGGATAGCTTCTTAAGCGGCACGTCGTAATCCATAATCATCTGTCCAAGACGAGGAAAACTAGGATCCGACTGACTATGCACCATTTCATGAGCAGCATTAAAGAGTCCTAATACTGCTTTACGATCTTCTACTCGAGACAGCAAGATCATAAGACTTACATAAATAACAACCAGATCTAAATAATTTTTGGTCAGATCAAAGTTCACGCTGATATCCATGTGCACAGCACAGGCATCCATAGTAGTAAGAAGCTCGCAAACGTTGTCCTTAAAATCAAGTAAATCAACAAACGTATAATAATAAAGCGAAAGTGACTTGATGATCTCATTGCGTAGATTAGTAATAGTCTGTAAGCCTTTGACATCAACATTCGGAAACTTCCTGACGATGGTCTTGATAGATGACTCAAGTGTCTTATCGGAAAGAAAAGCAGGTTTGGACTTAGCGTCACCACAGGCCTTCTTGATGTTGTAGATACGCGTTAACATTCCAATACCTCGATCATTGAGAATAGTCAGCTTCTCAGCCAGCTTTTGCTGACTAGGATTCATTGGACGAGCCATTCTGAGAGAGTAAACCTTTTCTCTCGATCCTAAACACTTGTAAAACTTCTATCCCCCTGTCATCGGAGCTACGGAGAGACGGGAAACCCCACCCTCGCTCGCTCGCGGTCGTTCGCTTTCTCGATTTTCCTGCAACGAATACTAGGCGTAAACAGTTTATTCCATTGTACGGATAAGCTTCGAAAAGTCACACACACACACGGACACTTCTTACCTTTTCTTCTCTTATCCGCATGCGAGATCTTGCATGTCTACGAGTGCGCGATGTAAACTAACAGTAACTACGGGAAATAGCTCGCGCATCGGCGCGAACACGCAGCACACGGTCCACCGTCCACGACGTCAAACACGACCGCTACAACACACACACATTTTTCATCGGAGTCGCCGCTCACTCGATCACCAGCTCACCACCCGCGAAGCGTCTGAATATAGTCGATGGATAAATTGGGCGTATAAACGCGTTGATGACTTCAAGTCTCGGTGAGCGCGGAAAATTTGAATTCACCTTGTGTATAAATTTGTATATTTATTATTTATTTATCCTACTAGTTTGTACGTCAATGTAGCGCAATCTTTTAGTTAATATTGATAGCGTAAAGTATATCGTAAATAAGTAATAAACAGTTTAATAAATAATTATGACGAGTTATGATTACATGCTCGACCTGCTTAAAGCTTGGATTGCAGCGTTTTTTATTTCTTTTTTTACGTTACGGATTTTATAATTATTAGGAAATCTATTGTTACAATCTTACAGATACTGTACAACTATTTTTATTACTAATAGTTTTTTTTTATTTTTGGTATGGTTATATTGCGCTCTTATTTCTAATTCTATACATAATTGTATGCAGTGTGTACTACTAATATTTGTTATAAACAACTCTTTATTTGTTAATCAGTTTCATAGTAAAAGAACAATTACAAGTATATTTCGGTTGTTTTTCATTTATAAAAATAAACAAACTTTCTATCGATTAAGCTTGAGAAAGAGTTGATATAGTTTTTTCATTTAATATCTTCGAAAGATGATGAATCTTTTAATTGACTGCAATGAGGTCTTATCTAAATGCAAATTTTACGTACACCACTAATTATTTTTCTGTCGACAATCTGAGCAACAATGTAATTTAAAATCTTTCTCCAGTCTACAGATTCATAGTATAAACAACTCAACATTGACAAATGAAAATACTACTATTATTTTCTTATTCTACACTCCCAGCTGAAAAACTGTTTCTTTTTTTATTGTTTCAAAATGTAAAAGTTACTCTTTGTTTCGTCAACTTCGGTTTGAAAGCAAAATAACTCTCGCACCGGTAGTTCAACAACATAAATAAAAAGATTTGTGTTAGCGTTTAACCTCACCAATAAACAAATAGGTACTAGCGTCGATTTGCGTCGACATAATTTTCGTAAACATTCCGTAAATGACGGTCAGGACATAAGCGATAAAACACATCGAGGAGATAAAGCAAAAAAGCAGTAGACTGTAGGATCGCAAATGCTTAGTGCTGAGTCACAGACGAGACGAGTCGCGCACGTCGGAGTAGTAGAAAGACACGGCCTTTTAATTTCGGTGCACGCGTACGCACACACAAGAAGTCAAGCTATAGGTATACATAATAGCTATATACATCTGTGCGGGAGTCGCTCTAGCCCGAGGCCCGAGCTCATCGGACCAGCTACACGCCTCTCTCTCTCTCTCTCTCTCTCTCTCTCTGTACTGTACACGGGCTCTTTGTGTTTGCGTCGAGCGAGAGAGAGCAACTGTGCGCAGGAGACAGACCGCGGGTGGCGGGTACAGAGGGGCGGGGGGAGGGGGACACACAAACAGACATCAGCGACAGACGAACGGAGATAGTCGTATAGGCATCAGTTGAGTATTGCAGCAGCAACAGCTCAGCTGTCCTGTGTACAGTGTTGTTATATGTGTACATCGTAATATAAAGCTACGCATAGGAAATGTCCAGTAGCCACCTCAGGCTGTCAGATGTGAGGTGAGGCGCGCGCGTAGAAGGAAAAAAAGCAAAAAAGAGAAAATGTCCTGGTCATAACAAAAGTTAAGTTGTAAAACAGGCATCTCTGAAGTGTAGTAATATTACACATACATATATAGATATAGAATATATATATATATATATATATGTATATGTATTTGGTGGAGGTGTATACGGAATATAACAATTACGGCAGCTGAAGCTAAGGCTCGTGACGAGATCGCAGCGTTGTTCGCTCGCGCAAACGGATCGAGCCAAACAAAGAGCCATCGACGAGTTCGATCGTGCACTTCTGACGAGCTATCCTGGATAGACCGAGGAATCAGCTGATGACATGATAATAGCTGGATGTGTGTTGTCGATGTTAACGTAAGCGCGTACAGCAGGAGAAAGTTCAAGCTTCAGGCATCGAAAGTCAAGACGGTTAAGAAGCAGCCATGGGCAACTGCTTGAATTGCGTCGGAGCTGGACAGCAGGATAACGCGAATCTTCTGAGCAATAGTTCTGACTCTGCCCTCGGCATTGGTGCATCCCACGATACACTCAACAGCAGGCCTTCGCTACCTTATAATGTATTGTTATTTATTTGTTTATTCTCTTGACACCTTGCTTCTTCGTTTATTCTGTCGATAGACTGCTGTGTTTAATCTTAATGATAACGAGTGCTTGTAATCTATGGAAAATTACGTTACCGATGTCTGGCTCTACTTGATAAAGCCATTCGATTATTTTCTTTGTTGAACGATGCTTTTTCCCTTTTCTAGGAAATGGCTGGTAATTATTATTCTCCAGCTCCTATCAGAGAGCGTCACTTGCAATCGACCGAAATGGGAATAAGCCGAGGTATTGGAATTGGAGTTGGTCTGGCTGGAACTGGAGGTGGACCTATTATCAATGAAGAAGAGCAGCAAGTAAGGATGGCCAAACGTATTGGATTGATTCAACACTTACCAACTAGAGAATTCGATGGTGCCAAGAAAGGCGAATGTGTCATTTGCATGATGGAGCTGGTGACTGGTGAAGAAGTGCGTTATTTGCCATGTATGCATACTTATCATGCTGTATGCATCGACGACTGGTTGTTAAGATCTCTCACTTGTCCTACTTGTATGGAACCGGTGGATGCAGCCCTTATTAACTCTTACCATCCAACCACTTAATATTAAATAGAGTGAGCTGTCCTAACGGAGTAGCTAATGAATCTTTTAACTAGACTTCACGAAAACACACGAAACTGCTATAGTTTTGTTTCTTTGTCAAAGTAAGGGTTTTTCTAATGGTTAACTGTAATTTTTGCTGCCCACGATATTACAAAAAATCCAAGCATTTATCAGGAGTAAATATGTAGAATATAATTGGAATTTAATCTTCTGAAAGAAGCATTACTGTAAACATTAAGAACAAACACTGTTAATCGATTTGAAAAATAACACTCGTTTCTTACTAGTCTTTATAAAAGAAGTATATGTACAACGAAAAATAATGCTTTGCCCGTGATTATTTCTTTCACATTCTATTTTATACTTTGATTTAATCTGATGTTTAATTGCAAAATTTTCAAACATCAATATCAAAAAGGATGGCATTGGCAAACATTTTTATCTAATTCTTGATAGTAATCAAGTTTTATAATAAAATATCTATGACATAATTATTTTAAAATTGGAATAAATAATATCTTACAAAGATAATTGATCTCTGCACTCAACAAAGATATGAAACTTGCAATTTTTATTTATCTGAAAGGAAACCAAGGTGAAAGGTGTAGCAAATTGCGCGAAAAAGAGGCTTTCTGGAAACTTTTTTTGTGATCGAATGTTTGTCAGAAACAATATGAAATTGTAAATTTAAAGTATAACAAAAACATAAATTAAATGCTTACTTGCATTATTTGACTTTTGCAAATGATACACGTAAGCAAATTAGCTACTCTGTAGTACAACAATGTTGCCTGTACTTCCAAGATCAGCCGCAACAATTCAATTGATAAAGTCATTAGTGCTATTTATCAGTTTTTATTTTATTAGTTTAGATATTAGTGGGTA
The DNA here is from genome assembly GCA_018906985.1 of Apocrypta bakeri. Taxonomy (NCBI): domain Eukaryota; kingdom Metazoa; phylum Arthropoda; class Insecta; order Hymenoptera; family Pteromalidae; genus Apocrypta; species Apocrypta bakeri. The sequence goes on from JACCIA010000003.1 coordinate 18,803,359, forward strand.
AAATAATGCAACTTAATGAATTATCATGAATCTTGTTGCAAAAATTGAGTCAGTCAGATCCTTTGTAAAGACAAAAGTTCTATTACTTTTGCTTGATTAAAATTGATTAGATATATCTGATATATATATATATATATATAAGCCAAAAGCAAAATATTATAATTGGAAAAAGAAAAACTAATATGTATAATATAAAAAATAAACTTACTTAGGACATGTATTACATAGGAAGATGTGTGGGTACGATCTAAGTCCAAGTAATAAATAGCGTAATGTAAACATAATTATTTTCAATGACTTTAAGTGCATAGCAAAGCTTTATAAAGCTGTGAGATATAAAAACATAGATGTTTGGACGTGAAAATTCTCATCAGTTTGTATGTAACATTGAATGTTGCAATGTGATCACAATTATTTTCAGTGAAAAATTTGCACAGGATTATAAATAATATACATACAAATAAATAAGAGTTTAATATTTTGCAATGGCTTGATTTACATATAATAAACATACACACAATATATAAATAAGAGCGTGTATGTGTATATAAAAAACAAGTATAATAAATACGTTTTCTTTTTAAATATATAATGGGAAGAATGGAGCTGTGACATAGTGATTTATTGACGAAACATATATAAATACACAGTTAGCGATTAATAAAAATGAAAAAAAATAAAAAATGTATTTAGTGACACGCTGCGTTGTTCTTGATGAACCGATTTTTTCTGTACTTCTGGAAACAAATGCAATTTCATTTTTAAAGCTTGTAAATGAATAATCGGGCATCGAGTATTAAGTCGTATTTTATAAGAAAAATCTGTAATCTACTGAAAAATCAAAGAAATTTCAGTTTGTTATGTATTATCAAAATTGTTTTGCAAATACAATTCCTAGAACTATAATCCAGTGTTAGAATTAATCCAACACCAGTCCCAAACCGAAGTCACGTATTTTTACGCGACAAAAGCGTCGATTATAACAACTATATCGTCTAGTTAACAAAAAAAAAGAATAACCTCGTGACCAAATTGATCTCGAGCTAAGTTAATCAGCACATGTCGCAAGTATCTTCGATATAACAACGACAATGAATAAATAAATATTTGAATGTCGCGCGCTTCGAATGCTCGGCCTAATCCCATCGAATTCCCATGTCTTATAACGAAGTAAAACACCACGGAACGAGAACCAGACATCTCAAAAGGATAACGTATATATAGCAGAAAAGGACAGAGTGCGCGCTAAATCTCGGATCTCACGGCAAAGACGTAGGAACGGCGGGACGGGAAGTAGTGGGGGAAGAAAAAACACAAGCAGCGCAGCAGCTCGTAAGAAAAAAGTATTCGACTGCAGCAGCAGCTCATCAGTTGCGAGTCTCGCCAGTGAACCGATCGGATCGTTGCGCGACTCGTAAGCGGGTTATATATACATAACATATATATATATACCGATACATATACGTACAAACGTACGTATATGCATATATACACAGAGTCAAGTAAACGCACAGTACAATAGCTATATAGATTTTCTTTTCGCATCGCGTATACGCGTAACTACTCACGAGCTGCTCTAGTATAACGAGAGTCGCAGTGGCGTTGGCTCTTTCGGCTCGCGCGCGCGTGTGTGTATGTATATATATACACACATGTACGTATATATGCATATACAAAAGTGTGTACGCTGCTGCTGCATATAAGCGTTTTTTCACTCTCGGAGGGACGACGTACGACCTAACCTGCAAACAACTCTCGTACTCGGTGCCAAACTATTCAGTCTCGTCTAATCGTGTACAGTGCATTCGTAGCTAGAAAGAGAGAGAGAGAGAGAGAGAGAGAGAGAGAGAGACATCTCGGCCACGAGAGAAAATTCATCTCGAAGTTGCGTAGGCGCGTCTTCGTCGTCGCCGTCGTCGTCATCGTCATGAGTAGGCTGTTGCTAGTGCGTGGGTCGTCGCCGTAGACGTCGCAACGAGCAAAACGCTTGTTACAATAAATAAATAACAGAGAAGAAGAAGAAAAAGAGAATACACGTATACACATAAGTGTAAGTCTCGATTGTTGATATGCAGCTACTATAGTGTCTCTGTCGTGCTTTTTTCGACCCTCGCTCGATATGGGGCTCGGACAGAGGCTGCTCGAGACAGACAAGTGAGAAGAAGAAGAAGAAGAAGAAGAAGAAGAAGGAGAGAAGAGAGCTATAAAGAGAGAGATTGAGAGGAAGCAAGTACTGCAAGAGAGTAAGCGAGAGAGAGAGAGAGGGTGTGCGTGCGCGCGTGTGTGTGTGTGAGTGTGTAAGAGAAGGAAAGGAAAAATGAAGAGACGACGAGGAGGAGGATGGTGCAGTGCATCAACGCTGTTGCTATTGCTCTTAACTGGATTCCAACAATTTTTTACTAACATCGAAGCTCTGGACAATCAGTGTCCGGTCGAATGTTCCTGTCTTGGTAACTCTGTCATCTGTAAAGATCTGCAACTCGTCGGTGCACCCAATGGCTTACCTCCGTGGACGGAGAATCTGTAAGTTATATTCATTCGTTTCTAACATGTACATAGAATAACTCTGTGTGTGCGTGTGCGTATATAGCTTAGCGAGTAGGTTTTTGAGAAAAAACCAAATCTGAGGATCAGATCGAGGGGTATAAAATGTGTGTGTGTGTGCGTTTTTTTTTTCGTTAAAATTCCTTCGCACTCGAGAAAGAGAGAAACTCGTGGAAGAAGAAGCGTAATCCTTCGAAAGGATCGCAGTCCGATTGCAATGTTGCGTTGCCGCTGTAGCAAAGCTCGAAATTCGAGCGGTGAAACACGCGGCTCGGGATTAAAGGAAAAATAAGAGGCATGTCCGTGTGAAATAATCTTGATGAAAAAAGGGGGAAAGAGAGAGAGAGAATCGGAAGGGTATACGCGCCATCTATTACACGATATCAGATGAACGAATGCTGCAGTAGTCTCCACGATGCATCGGAGAGGGAATCTCGTGTGTGTGTACGTATGTGTATACCTATATCCATGTGAGACAATTTCTCGCGCTGAGCGCGGTATAATTCTCTCGTGTTTTTGTACACGCGCTTTTGTTTTCCGATCGATGTATACAATTCCATTTCGATTGTGTTTTTTTCTCTTTACTTCTTTGGCTTCTCGTTGCTTCGTACGCACCTCTACTTGATCTCAATGAGGTTTTAAGTGACACCTCGATTGGGTATATCCCGCATCCTATATACGTGTGTATGTGTGTGTGTGTGTGTGTGTGTGTGGGTGTGTATATATATACGCAAACCCGCAGATCAATGTCAATTCCACGAATAAACCGCCTCGACCCTCCGCAAGCGAGAGAAATAATAAGCAACATCGAATTGATGCGATTCGAATGGTTTGAAAAAACGTCTCTGCCTCTATACAGAGCGAGAATAAAAGGACGGACGGTACGGAGTGAGGGATGGGCGCGTTTTATGATACTGCAAGAATGACACAATAAAATCAGAACGAAGCTCACAGCGAAGAATCGAAAAGGTGATGCTTGAATAAGTGCTCGATTCGTGCCGGTACGTGACCGCGTGTACAATGCTTTCAAAAATTCTCGGCTCGATCATTAATTTAACTGCGAAATTTCACTTCGAAAAAGACGAGAGTAGAGAAGAAAAAAAAAGTGTCAGTTGTGAATGAGGAGAGAAGGAGAGATACGCATAAGGACTGGTCTTTCTCTGCTATAAAGAAAATATAAACCCTCTCTCTGCAGCAAGGCAGCTTCTCTCGTGAATAAAGCCTCTCTCGGCACGAAGGAGAGTAAGAAGAGAGGCGAGAGAAGAAAGACAGCGTGAGTGAGAGGAGAGGCAACAGCAGCAGCGGCGGCGGCAGCAGGCGAGATCTTTCTCGCGTCTTCTCTCTCTCTCTCTCTCTCTCTCTCTCTCTCTCTCATCCTTCGAAGAGTGTATAGGCTCCTCGGGGGCGAGAGAAAAAGGCCGGACCCGGCTGCTGTAGCAATGACTCGCATAATGGGCCCCTCCGCGCGCACAAAGCCGAGAATTTATTCTTTTGTCGGACTACGGGCTCGGCTCTCTGAAAATTCGATACAGTCGATCGATGAATAAAACCGAAGACTTCGTGTATGTCTGCGTGTGCATAAACATGTGTATATATATATATACACCTTTTTGAAAATTGCATCTATACCGCGTAATCAAAAGTGAGAAAGAGATCGAGAGGGGGGACTTATATATAAGGACACGAGACATAAGATTCCGGTTTGCGAATTTTGGCCTGCGATCATAATCGCGCTCAGCAGCGTGTGGGAGATTAACGAGCAGCGCGCGCGAATACAAGACGTGTCTCCGGTTTTTTTCTATTTTTTTTATTTTATTTTTCAAAGACGACGGCGACGCTTCTATATAACGACGAAGCCAGTCCCTCTCCCGCAGGTATATAGCTCTTGCCGTCGTTTCTGCGAAGGCGGTTCGCACCTTTCTTCTCTTCTCTTTTCTTCTTTTCTCTCTGTTATAGCCCTTCGCTCGCTTTTATTATTCCCAAGGCTTCGTCAGCGCGAAAAAAAAATTTTTCTTGCGGCTGCGCAATGCTGTCACAGTGGATTTCGAACGACCGGTATAATCCTCTTTTTGATACGACTTGTATTTTGTTGGATACAAGAAAGAGAGAGAGAGAGAGAGAGAGAGAGAGAGAGAGAGAGAGAGAGAGTATGTCAATAGGAGAATTTATCCTTCTAGGTATTCCATTCTGAGGAAGTTTTCTTTTTAACATTTCGATCCTATAGTCGGATGGTTCTTGGTATCCGTGTATTATAGAAATGGGCATATTTACGTGGGTATTAACGATATATTTATGAAATGGATTTAACGCCTATCGCGCTTTAAAAAAACCATATTTCATTTCGAATTAAGCATCGATTGCTCGTCGGTAATCTTAACGAACCGACTGTTATAAGAGGAAAAGGATAATGATGACGAACACTCTCGACACTTATGCTTAGAAAAGAGTCAGCGCTCGATTTTTTTTTCACTCACGAGCACTTGTAATGCTAATTTATTGGTCGTATATATACACACACACACTCACACACACACTCACACACACACTCGCACTCGAGTACAGAGCACTCGAGAGATAGATGGGACCATATAATGAATTTTTCACAGATTTTCAGCGACGTCGCGTCGCACTACTTCTCGTCGTCGTCGGAGACACTCTTGTGAATCTCTCGACCTTTTCCCTATATCTATTATTAGAGCAGACCTGCCAAGCCTATCTAAACTTGACTACACTCTTTTGTTTGCACTCCTTTTTTTCCCTCGCCTATCTCGTTCCATCGTACTTACAATACCGCGTACTCGTGTATATGTGTGCGTATAAATTTATGAAGTTAAAAAAAAAAGCGAGAGAAACCGAATATTGTGATGCAAATGTATCGGCGAATATTCAAATGAGACAGTTCGAAATTCACGGAAAAGAATAATCCTTTGACACGTTTGGACCGCCTCGATTATCCGAATAACCGTGCGGGAGAAATAAATGACGAAACGTTAAAAGAGAGAAAGAAGAAAAAAATTACATATATATATATATATATATATATATATATATACATCTATACAAGTCAAGTCTGTAGTTATTGAGAGATAAAAAGAATTAGTCAGAGGCGTTAAATATTTTGCGTTTCGTACAGCTCGATGTGCGAAAAAAATGATGTCAGCAGCAGTAGCAGTCAGTAGCAGCACATGCGTCACGCGCAAGATCAATCTCTATAATAATACACGCGTATACGGTAACGACGCAGCTATTTCGTTGTTTTATTATAATTATATTAATTTCCAACGATCCAAATGCAAGCGCTCACACGCGTATGTGCAAATATCAGCGTATACGTCCATATATAGATGTATTAAAGTTAAATGAAAAAATTGTATAGTTACACAATAATATATTCATTTATGGACAATTTAAAATAAAAAGGAGAAAACTTTTTCAACTTGTAGTTTATAAAACTGGTAAATTTGGCCGGCGATATATTATGTACGTAGTCATTTTTACCAGGAAAGATATAACAATTTTATTTAGATTCATTTTAGTGATATGTTTTTAGATTTCAGTTTCTTTGCCAGCCTCTGCGCAAATAACTTGGATAAAATTTTTCTACCGATTAATAAATAAATAAATAAAATAAATATATATATATAGGCAAAGAAAAACGAGGATTGCGCAGGGGGGTTACGCGAGTTACCCAAACGTTGTATAACAACGCACAATTTCCCTCGACGAAAAATCAATGAACCTCCCCCCTCTCGCCTCGCCTCGTTTTTCGTATGACTAATACGACGCTCGCACGGAGGGACGAAAAAGTCTTTGATTATCGCTCGAATGACGGAAAAGGAAAGTAAAGCACGTGCAGTGTAAGAAGGAATAAAAGGGCATTGCAACGTTGGCTTTCCCACGCAGTATCCGAGTTTGGCCAGGAAATCTCTGAAAAGGACTGGTGCTGCCTTTTCTGCCGGCGCGGTAGTGAGATCTCTCTCTCTCTCTCTCTCTCTCTCTCTCTCTCTCTCTCTCTTCTCCCCCCTCCAACACCGGCTAGCCTTGACTCATCCGCCGATCTCTCCCCCTTTATGTGTATATACACTTATAGGTAGGAGGAAGATCCGAGCTTCTCCTTGTGTATATATACTACGTAGGGTCGACGACCGATTGAAAAGTCATTATTTGATTTTTTTTTGTTATTGATTATGTCGATTGTGTACTGAAAGGTAATTGTTTATTTTATTCGTTTATTTCGCTTTGTGTCCCCAGTATTTTAAAAGGCAACAACTTCGCCAACCTCGAGTTCAATGCGTTGCTCAATCTGCCTAAGCTCCAGGAATTGTAAGTATTTTTTTTTTATTTTGGAAAGTAGAAGCAGAAGTAGAAGTCAATTTTTTCTTTTTTCAGGGATGTCAATTCTAATATACTGCCTGATAATTTTACGCTGAGTTTATCTCCGGAGACACAACTCAAATGGCTTAAAGTAAACAAAAACCGACTTACCCGTATCCCAGAGCTGACACTTCCGCACCTTGCCCATCTTTCTCTGTAAGTATATATTGTGTTCTTACTTGAGTATTAAAAAAAAAAAGTTGAGCCACCTCGACAGAATAGGAGTGTATAATTTGTTTTTTTTTCTTTTTCTTTCCAGCTGTCACAATTCAATCAGTACAATCAGTGGGAGTGCCTTGAATTATTATCCAGAGCTTCAGATCCTGGATCTCAGTGGAAATAAGATTACGTCGATTCCAAATGGCTCGTTTATGCCATCGAAATTGAAAAGCTTGTAAGTTGAAAAGAAGAGCTGATTTTATAATTTGATCATAGACATTCGAATTTGCTATTTAACTTACGCATGTATCTCTTTGCAGAATCTTAAACTCTAATCAAATCAATAGCATCGAAAGCAATAGCTTTGACAATTTGACGTCTCTTCAAGAGCTTAGACTGAATAAAAATCGACTGAGTAGTTTGAAGGATTACCTCAAGAAATTGGATAAACTAAAAATTCTGTAAGTCCTCGAAACTATCGTGTAATTCTTGCAAAAATCTGTTAAGAAAAAATGTTTTAACCAATTTTTCAATCTCTTACAGAGAGGTGAATCGAAATGAGCTCCGTCAAGTAGAGGCACTTACCTTTAGGGAACTAAAAAGTCTGGAAAAGTTGCGTTTGAAGAGAAATAACATTAAAATTCTTCATCCTGGAGCTTTCTTAACTAACCTTACGGAATTGCAATTGGATTTTAATGCTATAGAAAATGTTGGCAAAGGCGCCCTTTTTGGTCTCAGTCGTCTTCAAGTATTCACTTTATCGCACAATCGGATTAGTACGATTGAACCTGAAGCTTGGGAGATGTGCAAAGAAATAACCGAATTGTAAGATTATTTATCAATTTTTACATAGCATCTTTGGTATAACAGATACGTTTATAGCTCTAATGTATAAACTATTCCAGGGATTTGTCACATAATTTGTTAAATCGCATTGAAAGATCCACGTTTTCTTCTTTGCGAAATCTTAGAAAATTACAGTTGGATTACAATGTTGTCTCGTACATTTCCGATGGAGCATTCAAAGACCTTTCCAGTCTCCAAGTCTTGTAAGTATTCATTTATTATCCGCTACTTGTAAAGAATAAAACCGTATAGCTGTTGGTTTACTGCACGTAATTTTTGTTATTGCAGAGAATTGAATGCCAACAAGATTTCTTACATCGTTGAAGATGCAATAGGAACGTTTGCATCACTAACACAGCTACAAAAATTGGGAATAGCTCATAATCAAATAAAATCCATTCATAAAAATGCGTTCAATGGCCTGACGCAAGTTACAGAGCTAGATTTGACTGGTAATAATGTAACAAGTATTCAAGAAAATGCATTTTCTCCGATGGCTTCTACGTTGGTTACCTTAAAAATGAATACAAGTGAGTGACGTTTTGTTTAAGATAGAGCATAAATCTTAGAAAGTAACTTATTCATTGCGTTTGTTTATTGCAGGTGCTTTATTTTGCGATTGTGGACTACAATGGTTGAGTGTATGGTTGCGTTCAAAACGATACAGCGAGACTAGGGTTAAATGCGGTTATCCACATTGGTTGCGGGGAAAACCACTCACTCATCTTCACCATACCAATTTTACATGCGGTAATTATTAGTTCAAATAACACATTACACGTTGCAGTAGAAAGACTGTAATCATCATTACATTAGATTTTTAACTTTTTTATACTTCCATTTTTATGTATATTAATTTTTTTTTAGAAGTATTGTTAATAATATTTAAATTGTGTAATTGACAGATGAATTTCCGAAACCACGTATAGTAGAAGAACCAAAGAGTCAATTGAGCATTAAAGGTCGTAACGTTACATTGAAATGCCGAGCAACAAGTACCGCAGATGCTCCTCTGATTTTTACTTGGAAACATGACAATCTTGAGTTACGGGATCGCACGCTACAAATGGACAGTGAGCCTGTATTCGCTGAGGGTATTACCTTGGCAACTTCGGTTCTTAATCTCGTCAATGTTTCGAATACTGACGCTGGAAAGTACCAATGCATGGTAGCCAATAGCTATGGAACTACTTACTCTGGCAAAGCTAAAATTAGTGTTCAAGGTAAATAAATGATCAATTCGACTTAAACTAAACTTAAAAAATGAACCATATTAAATAAAAATTAAATTATTCACCAGTGTATCCATCGTTTACAAAAAAGCCACATGACATATGGGTAGCAGCGGGTAGTACTGCGCGACTCGAATGTTCAGCAGAGGGTTTACCATCACCTCAAATCGCTTGGCAAAAAGATGGTGGTAATGATTTCCCTGCTGCACGCGAAAGACGTATGCATAAAATGCCTACTGATGATGTACTCTTTATCATTAACGTTAAGACAGCTGATAGTGGAATTTACTCGTGTACCGCTCAGAATCTTGCTGGAACTATTACCGCTAATGCTACACTCACTATTTTAGGTATTTATAATTTTGCTTATTTTCTCATTGGAAATTTTATGAAATTATTATAAACTTAGTGTATAATGAATTTTGATAATTTAATTTTAGAAACGCCATCGTTTGTCAAACCTATGGAAAACAAAGAAGTGATCGCTGGTGGCTCAATCGTAATGGAGTGTATGGCTAGTGGATCACCTCGACCGCAGTTATCTTGGCGTAAAAATGGAAGTCCTTTACAAGCAACAGAAAGACACTTTTTCACAGCAGAAAATCAATTGTTGATTATAGTCAATACTGTACCCAGTGATGCTGGTACTTACGAATGCGAAATGATCAATTCTTTGGGAAATGAGACAGGCGCATCACTTCTTACCATCAAAGCAGGTAATAATAAATATTCCATTTCAATAGTATTACCATTGTTTAACATTGCATATAAATAACTAAATTTTGTATGTATAGCTCCAACATCAATGGTGAACGAAGACGATATGCTAGGTTTGATAATAATCACAGTGGTTTGCTGTGCTGTTGGCACATCCATCGTCTGGGTAGTGATCATTTATCAAACAAGAAGACGTCTGAATGCTGCGCAGAATGCTAGTAGTAGGCAGTCGCTTAGAATAATTGCCAGTGCCATACCAGAACCAGAAACTCACCTGTATTTAGACACAAGCTCTCAGCACAGTAAGGATAGTGGTACTGGTGATAGTACTAATCCTAGTAATGATCAACTACAGCTGTGTTTGCCAGGTATATCTAAGTTTAATCATTCAATTTCTCAATTTCATGCTTAGCTATTAATAATAGTTATTTTTTTGTAAATTTCTAGTCAAGTACAAATATATTTAATAAATCTTTTATTTATAACTTTTTAGGAGAAGTAGTTACATGTGCAGTTAGTAATGATGAAGATACAAGTAACATGGAAAGTGACGATCCTTTACTACGTTACACGAATCATGAGCGGCATCATTTTGATCAGCTACATCATGAATACGAAACGGTCGCGTCGCAGGAACAACCGGAGTCTTTCGGCGTCGATCAACAGCAGGCCAATTGTTAAACTTTATTAAAATCAAAGAGTCTTAGCAGTATTCTCACAACGTTCACTAAAGTGCTTTTGGCGTTTCAATTGACAATACGATAAATAGGACACCACCGACATTCTTTGTTCACCAAACTTTTGGACAAATTCCGGTTGCATTCTTCGTCGTTATCTGAAAAAGATGTGCCTAACAAGTGTTTCCTTAATTTTCGAGTAAAAGGGGTAAAGTCCAAATACGTATGAGTAAACTATTCGTATAGATTAAAATAGTTATTTAATAACTTTTAGTCGATTGAGATTTTAGCTAAATAAAATCTGATAAAGGCCTTATAAAATCCGAGCCTACGGCTTAGTTAAAATATACTTTCAGTTCGAAATCGGTCAAAACTGTAATTTGAACTACAATCTGAAGTTTATATACAACTTGTCGCCTTAAGCTCCTTAAACGTATACTTAGGAGTATAGACTGTAAATAGTTGAATTAAGTAATTAACGATGTATTCATATAGACTTGATACGTGTTAGTCACGTTAACACTAGCCTGGTGAGAAAATATCGTATACATTATTACGAATGCGTCCACTGGTGTTACATACACATATATGCTAGATCAACGTTTTGTGATAGATTATTTATTTTAGAATTGTAAATGTCTATAATCGTGACATGAGACATAGTTTTAGTATTAAAAAAGGCAACAACAGTAAAAAAATAGTTTTATGCAGTAAATGTACTTTCGATGTCATAATGTCTATTACATGCTAATTGTTAAGAATTTCAAAAACACTATTATCTTTATGTTGCGGTCTTAACTTGCAAATGTAAATTACAAAAATATTGTTTTTCCTGCGAATAGCGTGGTTTTCTTAGTATTATTTACGTTGTAACGTGGTAGTTTTTCCGAGTTCGTTACTGAACCGCCAACTTTCTTCGCTTAAATCGACGTTAACTATTTCGCCACGAAAACCGAATTTATTCTAATGGATGCCAGACTCGCATAGAGTGGTTTTAATTATCATTTTGTTATATTAATGTTACTTTCTCAAAAGACTCTCAAGCGATATTCAGTAAAGTTAGTAAATATTACAAAATTTAACTGATCTGAGAGGAAAAAGCTCCATAATCTCTCATCAACTTGGTATCTCAATGTCATTATCTATTTTTATCTTTTATACATCTTATGCAATCCTTACAAATCTATATTTAATCTGGCAGACAATATTAGTTGAATTTTTGTACATCTCACTCATAAAATATAATGTGTATGGGGTTTAAAGCCCACACCGGCCACAACACATTAGTTAGCATTTTGCGTTAAACATTTCATTGCACATTAGTATGTCTACATATTTGCTGTGTATGCCGTTGTACATATCGTGTCACAGGCATGCTATGGTTGGCGGAGCGGTTACAAACAAACGTTGAAGGTCTGACCATCGTAACGCTTGATAAGCCCGTTTTGTTAATTTATTTTCAATTTTTATTAGTTTTAATTGCGGGAGAATCGCGTCAATCAATTAAACTTATCGTTTTTATTGTTGATTCTGATCGTTAGTATTACACGTGTAAAAAAACTATTTTATTCAGTTATACAAATCAATATTGATAAAAGTTGCAAATGTGTTTAACATTGTATCCAGAGTATTGAATTATGAGTTATACTTCAAATTGGAGTATATGTGATAAGTTAAATTATATAGAATTTATATTCGAAGAAAATTTATGGGATAAATATTGAACGTATAGAAAAATATTATTGACAATATAAAGAACATCAGAGTAAGTGGATATCTGAATTAAAAAACAACACGATTTTTTAATTATTTGTATACATTTAAATTGCAGTGCTAATTGAACAATATTTAAATCAAAGTATTTTGTAAAAATAACGCCATTTTTTGGAAAGGAGAATGATAGAATCGTTAAGATAAGACGTATTTATCTTTGGAAAAATAAGATATATAAATTATACTATCAGGACGCTATTGCGTTTCTCGATTACAAAATTGCTATGTTTAACGATACGCCTTAAAAACAACTCTGCCTTATAATTAAAATGAAAATGAAAGTAAAATTTATACAAATTCGTATAAAATACGAAGTATTTACGCCAAGAAAAAATAAATTATATAACGAAAAAGACTACCATTTTATATAATTTGATGCTTTTTATACAAATATTTATTAAGCTGCAAAACATGAAATTTTTATTAAAAATAAAATACATCAGCCTTAACAGTATACGTTCACAAAACTTACACGATTCGTGCAAAGCCGTACCGTTTGACAATAAAACTTTATATATACATAGAAAGTTCATAGTTAAGTATCCCGAGTGTTGAATTATCCGAAGAACATTTGTAAATTATTAATTTTTTTATAGCTAATTTTAGGAACAAGCCAACGTGTTAATTAACAACTACTCAGTATCAAATATGTATTTACGGCTTGTATTATATATATTATACATCTTAGTTTTTATAAATGCGTGAATTAAAATGATTGATTGTGAATGTAATGAGTTGTGTATGTGTATCCTTATAATATGAAGCTGTGAGGTTTGTGTCAAAATAGCGGTGTTACTTTTCATACACTGTCGATTTTGTAATGTATCTTTGTCAAATCATAAGCAGAAAAATTTTACTGACTACAGCAACTATTTGATTCAGTATTTTTGTCTTGTTAAAAATGTATCTTATACTGTGTACAAATACAAATAACCCCGATAAAAAAATATACATTATTATGGACATAATTTTTTATTTAATTAAATTTTATTTTATTTTAGAATTTATTTCCTTACCTTGTTCATTGTTAAAATCGTACAATAATTAATAAGAGAAAAGGAACGAAAGAAAATAATAGTTTATGTGTTATGAATTAATATTTGTGTGTATATGGCATTTATTGTACATAGATAAATTACATATTCACATATGACTAAACATTCTGCTCATACAACATACATTAAGGCTATCTCAAAGTTCCAAACTGTATATAACAAGTTTTCATGGACTCAGTATTACTAAAAAGCTATTAATAATAGATGTAGAGAGGCGTCAGGTATAATATAGCGATAATTCAAACGAATATAATACTTGATCAATCAATATAAACAAAATTTATGTTTAATAAATATGTTTCCGTTCGTAGATACGCGAAACAAGTTAAAAATGACTTTAAAATAATAATAGCAACGTTTTTGGTTAATGTTATGCGCACAACAAAATGTTCTTACATTGACTTGTCTGTCAACTAGCTTGCATTCAAAGTATCACAAAAGAGCTGAAACTTGTTTTATTAATTATGCCGTCGAGTGATTTAACGAACACTGTTGTTTTTGTAACTAATAATAATTTATTTTTATTACCGGTATAAAAAGCAAGAAGTCATTTTGAATAGTTATTCATCATTATTTACTACTATGTAGATGCGTACGTGCAAACGCACCTATATCTATTGTTGACATATTCATAGCATTTTTTCAAAAAAATTGCCTCTACTATTTGAATATTAATACAATTTTCGACTTCTATATTCATTATTATTAGTAATTTTTACGACAACTAAAAACGTTACATAATAATTTTACAATAATTACTCGACGCTGTCTACACCATATTCTTAACGATAAATAAAATTCATTGTACTAGGCGATCTTTACACGAAAGTTACGCATGAAGCCATAAATTATAACATAATTCTATAATGAATTCTACTACGCTTTTACAAGGATCGCAATATATCTATATGGGGAAAGATCAGTAGCAACTTTCGATGACGATATAATATATTTATTTAATTATTGCTCTTTATTGTGTTTTGTGACTTAGTTTTGGATTTGCCAATCTGTATTACCAATGGTATAGGATTACAATAATAATAATAATAATGATAAAAAATAATAATAATAATAATATTGTAGGTATATAATGTATGTTAAATACAATCATCGCAACAAGATCGGCAATAGAGTAGCCTCATTCAATGACATAAATTAACATAAATTTTTCGACTAATGTATAATATTACAATTGAATAAAATAATAAGAATAATAATAATAATAATAATACAATCATATGCTCACGACAACGCGTAATTCACATACAAATTATTAACTATGTGTAACACTTTCATTGCGATAGTATGTAGACAATTATGAACGTCGACTTTTATACAGTGTTTTTTATTCAGATAAAGTCTTTGTCAAAATGTAAATATTATGTTTGAAAGTGGATACCAGCGTATATACAATTGATAAGTTAGCGTCTAAAATGTTGCACCGTATTTGTAAAGATAAGTCTATTGAAACAAAACTATACGTTATTTAAGTCAAAGAGATCATCTTCTAGATTTTATCTCAATTCCATGTGGTTACGTGCTTTGTTTACAAAAAATATGCACAAACAAATTTTCTCTCGACTGTAGGACGAAACCAAGTAAAATAATAAGACGCTTTTGAAAAATTTAATTTAAATCAACGATTTTTTACAATTGTTCATAGATTCTAGGAGAGTAAAAACAAGACGATTAAAATCCAGTTTTCAAATTTATTTTCAACAATTTTCGATTCGTGATTTTCTTCTTCTTAGTAATATAAATACATGACGCAGTTATATACAAATTGAATTCAGGACGCTAAAAGCAATAAACGCTAAACAATGTATTCGATATACTGAAAGTTCATCTGAATTGATTATTATTTTTTTTAATATAGTGAATCCACTTTCATTTCACTGATTACCCACGTTAACGAACAAAAATAACAAATTTGCGCTACGTAAAAACCATTAAAAACATTATCGTCGAAAATTACAAGATAATAATTAAAATAAAACGTCGGGTAAGGATGAAAATTGCATTTTGTAAAATTATAAATTAACCGCACGTTATTACACTGAATATTGTTTTTTTTTAAATCGACAATCATTATTGAGTCGCATAGCAGGGGGAGGATAATGATTTTCATGTAACAGAAAACAATGAAAGTGTGTGCGTAAAATTGTTTTAAGTAGACTATAGTATTAAAATAAACAATATACAATAAAAAGTTAACAAAGTTACGGAAGCGATGTTAAAAATAATGCAGAATACACAATTACGCGACGATAAAATCAGATTTATCTATACAAAATCCAATTTTCGCAGATGTGTGCAAGGAGATTCTGCAATAATTCTTAAAAGACATCAAAAAATTGTATACACATAGAAAAAAAATTAACGATCGCATATACATTTGCAGGTCACCGCCATTATTGTGTTGTACTGAAATAGCTATAATAATGCTTAGAGGACAGATAATCAATCAAACGTATATATGGCACAAACGACATCGACGGCGTAACTTTGTCAACAGGAAGATGTAATTGAATTTTCCTTCTTCTCTAAAGGGGATATTATGATGAAAATTTTGCGAGAGAGTTCTTGGAAAAATTCACACACATATATATATATCGCGATCGAATAAAAAACTCGAAAATAATACGTGTATACGTATATCATTCAATCGCTGTACTGTGAAAGTGATTGTCCATGTAACTTAAATTATCGCATGCATATATATGTATATATAGTCAAATGATTTATCTACTAGCTTCATTAATTACAGGAGTCTCCCGCTCTTTTCATTCTATAATTCTGCACCAAAATTGAATGCAGAGCTTCATAAAAGGAAATATATAATATATAGTGTATAATGTAGTAGTCAAAGGAAGTAGGCCATATTCTCGCGCAAATATGCCTGTCGTTCTTTCTTTCTTCTTCAATAATCAAAAAAAAAATCCATTCTCACCGTATTTTTTTTCGATCTATAGTCCGCATCACCCATCATCTCTCCTTTTTTTTACATAATTTCATTTAAAATACGTTATATATATATTATATCCTATCCGTTGCGTAGTTTATGCAATATAGAGTTTCAATGTAAGCTTCAATTGCAAGCTCCTCGTAATCATTCATTTGTCACGATACATTACATTCTCAAATGAAACTCGTAAAAAACTCTATCTTGCTATATAATATTACAGCTAACTAGCTTCGTTTTGTGTGCGTGTATGTGTGCGTGCATGTGTGTGTGCGTGCGTGCGTGTCCGAAAAAGTCAGGCGATTAACACGACGTTAAATCGAGTAAACGTGTGTAAAATATAAACGAACGTAACGATTAATCACGTGACTCTTTTATTATTTGCCCCCACTTCGTGTAAGTGATTAATACAACTATTTATATATACTCATCATTTGCATGTAATCTCTATAAACTATACTAACCTTACGATCTACGTATACAGGTATTGTAATAACTGTACGATCGGAGGGAGGTATATTTATATATCGCCCTAATTCGAAGTGTCTTTTGCAACATCTCAACAATAATTTTTTGCGTATTAACTCTCGTAATCCACAACTAATCGAAGACATGAAAAAAAAGTGACAACTAACTATGGGTATATACATATATATCATTATAGAGTTTACAATTCGGTATTTGTCGGTCAGCATTTCCATCCCCTAAAATCAACTATTAGCACAAAGAAATTCCGGAGTCTCGTATATATACATATAGGGACGGACTCGAGCCTTTGTACTTATTTGCATATTACAATGTGTTTTTTTTCCTGATGATTTCAGTCAGTCGTACGGGAAGCTTTCGGTAGTCCCTTTGAAATCTAAGGACGAATAATTGTAGACTTTTTTATTTTTGAAAAAAAAAAAAAACAGACTCGCAACTCAACTTGCAGCGGAAGGCACTCGTTACTTTTTTACGCAGCGTAATTCATTCGCCGCGTATATTTTCGGGGATATCGAGACAGCGACGATTTCGTCAGAGCCAGTTTAGAGAAGGAAAAAAGTATCCGACAATACTTTCGAGCTGTCATGGAAGGATCGTTCGATCGGGCGCCGTTGATGACGCGGAATTAAAAAAAAAGACTGCGAAGAGTCTCGACACCCCCTAGCGCTATGTATATATGTGGAACACGCGGCAGACTGAACTGAAATCATATGACGAGCGTTTGAGTTATGTACAAATATAGTCGGCCGGCACGAACGAATATCGGTGTTCTGGCTCCGCGCGAAATTTAAATTCACTAAATAATACTAGAAACCTGCCGAGTCGAGTTTGCGTCAGTCCAGCAGCGTGTGCGCTTACGTGTGTGTTTATATGTATGTGTCTGCGTGTACGCGTGTGTAATAAAGTAAAAAACAAAAAAACAAAAAATTAGAATAAAAATAGAAGTCCGACAGCGCGTTCAGTGGACTGTGTATACGTAGCAGCATTAATAACAGAGCAACTAAGTAATCAGCGGCTCCAGGTCGTCGTCCACCTCACCGACGTCGGTTAGTCAGTCGTCGTTGTTCATGTCCTTGAGTTCGGTGTAAGCGAAGCGTTTCCTGTACAACGCCGATGCCGGACCAACGCCTCCAGCAGATTTTCGATTATTCGGTACAGTCGATGGTCCTGGTACGTAGTAATGCCGCCTCTTGTACATCACCATTCTGTATAGGAAAAAAAAGAAAAATTCGAGAGTAAGTACATAAATATACATATATTATATACACGTATGTATATATATATAGATAGATCTATATTTAACGATTTCCTTCCGATAAATACAACGCGCAAATAAGCGCGCTTTCACCTATATGTTTTCAAGCATTCGCTCGGCCGTTTATAATTTTTCTCGCTCGAGAGAGAAAGAGAGAGAGACAGACAGACAGACAGAGAGAGAGAGAGAGAGAGAGAGAGAGAGAGTCACGAATGAATGAACACGCGTATGGAATCTTCCGCGCGATAATGACGCACGCGAACGCCCTAATAATCCGTTGCACAACGTCGTTCGCGTTTAACGTTGAATTTTCTAGCGGAAGTTCGCTATGCGCGTCAATGCGTATACCTAGACGTATATACAACATTGCACACACACACACACACACACACACACACACATATATATATATATATACAAGCACAAAGATGAGAGAGTCCTTGAAGGCAAGGAGCTTTTAGGCAAATTCGTTATACCGCAATTTTCTATATTTATATATATACGCGTATCCACGGATTTTAATTTTTTTTTATATCGTTAATTAATTCTCATAGGTGTGTTTTTATTCGTTAATTTTTTTCCCTCTCCTTTTTTAATGAAAAAAATGATGCAAAACTTACGCGTCTCTCTTTCACTCCCTCGTATGTATAGCCTTCGATTTAATTAAGCCTGTCGAGAGAGAGAGAGAGAGAGAGAGAGAGACATCATCGGATTTTTAACGACTCGCGAGCGGTTTTTCCTTTCAAACGATACATTTTCGCATGTACTCGTCCGACGTATGGGAGCTTGAGAAACGAGTACAATGTTTCATCGGCGAGTGACGAAATGACGTAACGACTATAATAAAGGATAAGGATATTACGGTGTAAACGCGCGTATCTACGACGTAATGAGTTTACTATTGTCTAATAATATTCGCGGA
The DNA here is from genome assembly GCA_018906985.1 of Apocrypta bakeri. Taxonomy (NCBI): domain Eukaryota; kingdom Metazoa; phylum Arthropoda; class Insecta; order Hymenoptera; family Pteromalidae; genus Apocrypta; species Apocrypta bakeri. The sequence goes on from JACCIA010000003.1 coordinate 18,822,361, forward strand.
TTATTTTGTCATTCGCGAACTCTATAAAATAGTCGAGCTTTCGTGTGTGATTTTTTTTAATCACGAAGACTTTAGCCGTGGAGTCGTATACGAGGGAGACGACGTCGAGTAAGTAACTGGCGAGTAACGTATCACAAGTGTAGGCCGAGAGCAATGAAGCGACCTTCAAAAGTCGCGCCGTTTCTCACGCGATGCAATCTGCATTTGATATATAGAAATATATATGTGTGAGTGTATATACACATATATACACGAACACTAACGAGCCTATGTACGTGCTGTATATAAAGGACAGATAAGATTGTTCAACATCGAACACATGGATTTATCCCGAAAGCTGAATTCTTTATTTTTTTTTATTTCATTGCTCGACGAGCGGAAGGCAATCAGTTGATGTAAATCTCGAAGGTTTGTTATTGCAATTAACATTCTTTCAATTATCTTTTATTTCAGGACAATTTAATTATTCTTAAATCACTTGCTGTCTTGGCTTCTATTCGTTTGGATACGTGTAAACTGATCCGTCGTCGTTGATGAGTTAACTTATATATTAAATTCGCCATACATACTTGACTTTTACGATGATTTAAAAAAAGGCTTTTTCTCATTGTGACATTACATTACAGGACGTGACTTTGAAGTTGATTTCGTCATCTTTTTGCTGGATCGAAAGCTAACCCCCTTTGTTATTGGAGATTATAAAAAGAATTTTAATTCCAACGTGTGATCGAGAAATCTAAATGCGAAAAACAGTGTTGTGAGCAACGATTATGATATCGTTTTTTTTCTCCTTTTAACAATTATTTGAACAGATAAAAAAAAGACGAGTGATTAAATGACAATCGTCTCCTTGATTCCATGAATATTTATTCGAACAACTGCACTGATATATACATTTCCGTGACCATCGAGCGCTAACGACACTGTTCTTTTTTTTTTATTTTTAAGTACGTGCAAAACAAGGAAATAAAGAATGGGAATAAACAGGATTAAACTTTATTAATTTTATTACTTTTGTTATCGTAGTTGACGCTGTTTTTGCTATCATTATTAATAAACTAAATATTACTGATATTATTGCCGTAAGCAAAATAAGAGTAGGGAATTTTTTTAGAACAGTCAGGAGACAAACACACTGAGGATATATGTTAAAGAACCGAGGTAGTAAAAGTGTGTATCGATATCAGTATGTATATGTATACAGTAAATATAGTATTCTGGCATGCTGGTTTGAATCTGTTACACTAGATTACATCAGAGGAACGCCTTGAAGAAAGATGACAGTCACTTTTGTTGTCGTAAGTATCTTGCTCGAGTAACGCAAGTCTTGGACGTTTTTATTTTCTCTTTCTCTCATTCATTTGGTCCCTCTATGCAGCTGATGTTACTTAGATCAAATACACGTATATGTACATAACACACACACACAGAAAAAAAACAGCTAGAGTATATATACTTTTCTCGTGCATCTTCGGGAGATTAATGTAGGAGAAAGGTACATGAGGGGATGGAGAGACATAAAAGGAAAATAAAATGAAAAAAAAAATAAATCATGCATTATATCAAAATCGCAACTACTCGACAGTTCATTCAGTATATCTTCGAACGGATATCACAATGTGTATATGTTATATTATCGTTTTATCCTTCGTTTATAATATGTTGCAACTTGGATACACTTTGCCAAATAGATCGAAAAAAAATGAAATAAATTAAAATGCTCTACTCTCATTAGGCCGTTGATTTGAATACGAGTTCACTCGTTCATTATTCAATACGCATTTATATATATAGATTATCTATTTATATATTATATATATATATTATAAAAAATATATAAGGAGTTGTAGTTGACACGGAATTATCGCTACAGTATTAATGGTAAACTAGAATCACTGGTTCAATCCATATGATGAAAGTTTTTAGTATGTTTCCTCGGCTTTTCTTAGAGACTACATAGACCGATATTTCGTATAAAATATATATATATATACTTGATTTATTTACACGCAACGTAATCGTAACGGTTTGACGTTTAACGCCCACGTCTGGCGAGGCTGTTTGATAAATTTCTATCTATGTATATTTAGCGCAAAAAAAAATAATAATAAAATAAAAATATATCTATATGATCGATGATTTCTCAGCACGCGCGAGCCCATTGAGTATCACAATGCGTTTAATAAAAGCAAACATTTCACTACATACTAACGTCTAAAGCTAGTTCGTACAAGTATAAAAAGGATAGTTGACTTGTTTACTAGCTTACAAGCGGTATCGTAATAAGATAAAAACATGTAGCTAAAAGTAGTTAAAAAAAAACAAAAAAAATTATACACACATAATATATTTATAAAAGTTTGCGAAGAGCGACAAAGATTTTGTGCTCGCGATTTCGTAAAAGCACAAGTACCTTTATCGCGTGTAGAACTGGAAAAAAAAGGTCAAGCTATAAGAACAATTTCTCTGGGAAAAATATGTAGTCTGGCAAAAGAAATAAGGTTTTGGTGCATTGAATTTCGATTATACTCCAGTTGCCGCCGTTAGCGTTTTAACGGGCCTCTTTGGCGTTTCGGAGATGCATCCTGTGATGCATACGCTAATAAAATTTGGCAATTCACCGACACTTCAACGCGCGGCACAACGTACTCGCGTTAGCAAGATTAAAGAGAAAAATAAAGAAAAACGATATAATAATAATAATAATAATAATAATAATAATAATAATAATAATAATGAACGTAAAATAAAGACAACAATAAAATCGATTCGCACGGCAATCGTCCATCTGACTAGATAAATCTACACACATGACCTGCACATATAACACTGTACGACTGTGCGCAAGTGTGACGTCATATTCTTCTTTTTTACACGTATGAAATATATGCAAAACAACTCAGTTTCATTACTGATTGAAATTTGCATTCTTGCCGTTCTCAGCTGTATAGTTCATTAACTCGTGCGCTTTTACTTTGTGCTAGTACGCACTCTGTGAAAACTAAACTCCCCCTTACTCATGGAAGTTTTCTGGATTTCTTGCTTCTCTCACTCTCTCTCTTTCTCTCTCTCTCTCTCTTCGTCGTCTGTCTAGCCTAATAATACTATACGAAATTGAGTTGCGGACCTGCCTCACTCGACATAAAAATCTCGCGCTTACTAATTTGCATTTATGTATATATATATATATATATATATATATATATATATATATATATATATATATATATATATATATATAACTATGGTCTTGTGAAAAGTGCAGGGGAATGCTTATGGTTAAAAGACATCGACCAGCGATGAATTTTAAAGGGGCATATTGCTTAAACGGCCGCAAATGCTTGAAAACTCAAAAGTCCATAATTGGTGTTCGCGAGACACTAAGTCTCGTGTTTGCGTGTGGTCCGATATCTGTAACACAAATGGCAAAAGGAAGAAAAATTATTATAATAAAGAAATATATAGTTAAGTAAAAATGGATACAGATAAAAATGCGAAGATACATTACCTCACCCGATGAATCCCATAGCGAGGGAAATGATGAGAGCAAGAATGCCAGTCATTACTTGTCCAGCCGTCGATACACCAGCCACTTGCGTAGCTGTATTTCGCGTCGTCACATCAGACGGTACAAAGTGATTCTCAGCTGAGAGCCGATCGGCGTACTTGTCCAGCAAGTCGAGAATGAGACCATTTGACCAACCGAAACCTAATTGTACTTCGTATTCTCCACCGCCTCCATAGCCTCCCGACACCGTCGCGTCGTACTGTAAATTAAAGAACAATCGATACAATTAAGATTTCGTTATCAAAATTAAGAGATACCGAGACGAGCTGGTCACCTTTTCGAACATGCTGTTGGTTTCGTTGAAAGCTTTGTAGTTGCTGCGTACCCAACGTTGGCTCATTTCGTAGGCGAGCCTCTGGGCCCACGGATCATTGGTATTGTCAAGAGACATGATAACAAAGTACTGTAGAGGTGGCCAAGCGTTGGGGTAGTCCCATTGTTCTCCCGAGTGTTCCAGGGTGGCAGGTATACCTCCTAGGTTCATCATGATCTGACTCTTCTCGAGATACTTGAGAGCTTTGGAAACGTGTTCTTCGCGACGTGAGATCTCGTAACAACCGGTCCATAATGGTAAGATATTGGTGGGATAGAAGTAGTCGCGCTTTATGTCATTCAGGATATCGTAGTCGAGCCAGGCGCCTACCTCGTCATGCCAGAGCACTGCGGTCACAGCCTTTTGCCATTCGACGGCTTTGCGTTCGAAACGCTCGGCATTGCTAACATTTCCAAAGTGTCGGTTGTATTGAGCTAACAGCACCGCGTTCCGGTAGATCAGAGCGTTCAAGTCGACCGGGATAATGGAGCGCGTCTTCAGATTGGTCAGGTTGCCTTTGTTTGTACCGTCGAGAATGAACCAACGACTGGAAAAATCCCAGCCTGTCTCGGCTGCAGTCTTGAGCTCTGACCAGTAATTGTCCTTTTCCTCGGTGGAGCGGAAACTTTGACTCGTCAGATAGTCCTCTCTGTCAAGATCAAAAACGTTCAGATTTAGATATGCCGTATACGACAGGTAGGTTTAGAAAACAGAAGAAAACAACTTACCTATAAGATTCGGGTCGAGGGCCAGAGGATTCCTCGTAGTATCGCGCTAGCGTATACGTGACGCCATCTTTTTCAACCTCAACCGAACGCTTGGTCATCCAGAATTCAAACTCTTTTTCAAGCAACCAGAGATTTTGCTCAAGCCATTTGTAATCGTTGGTGTGTTTGAGGTACTCGTGAACCATAGGTATCAGCATTGGTGGTTGCGATCTCATGGTGTAGTAGATTCGGCCACCATTTGGTATGAAACCATATCGGTCAACGATCGAAACGAAATTGCTAAGCATACCACGTACCGTCGTGTACATCTCCGAATGTAACAGACCCTTGACGATCCAGTAGGAATCCCAGTAGTAAAACTCACGGAAACGACCACCTGGTACGATCACTGGATTGTCCACATAAATAATCGAGTAAAGATCGCTGTTAATCCGAACGTCATCCTTCATCTTACGTCCCAACAATTTCCAAATATGGTTAAGATCTTGACCGAATTTCCGCAGCTCTGGATCCAGAACCTTTTTGAGGAACTTAGGTTGAGCAACCCAGTCCTTTGGGTCGAAGTCCGTGAACTCGGAACCCGCAGGTTCGAATGTCTCGTTAACAAACTTTTCGATCTGCGAACGCGTTGGCGCATTGTCGGTCCGATTCATGAATTCCCGAAAGAGGCTGAGGGTCTTCTCCGTTGGCTGACGCATCTTCATATCGACGAAGGTCTTTGAATCAGGGTAGATCGAGGCCATTTGGATCGTATGCAGCAACTCGCCGTGACAGTAGACCTCACTGCAGCCAAGCATTTAATTTGTTTCCTATATTATCTACTGTATTCCAATGAGCTATAATTAGGTACTCGAACGCGGCTTTAAAATTAGACGAGGGTAGAGAATGAATCTTCATTTTGACAGTTACTAGCGGGTAGAACGCAAATAGATACAAGAGTGAAAAGTCAGTTGGGCAAGCGGGAATCAAAGCGTAAGGAAAGATTAGCTCTAATCTCCTTTGTGGATAAACGGAAATCGTCACTGACACGCGCGCGCGTCGCCCGGTCTTAAGGTCACGTTCATTGTACTTGCGGAACAAGTTAATTTAACGTTCCGTCTCCCGCTCTTTCACCATAACTCTCAATCTCAATCTCTCGAGTTGCGAGTGTTCTACTCTAATCCAAGGTATGCATAAACGAACTTTCGTTCGCAATCATTTTTCTACAATGCACGTACGCGAATTCGACCCAATTCATTCAACAATAAACATCTAAGCCAGTGCGTTCGGCCATTGTATCATTCGAAATTCAAACATTATTAAATTATTCACGGAGCAAGCATAATAATAAAAAACTTGTAGCTACACAGGACGACGCGTACTATTATTTTGCGAGAAAAAAAAGCAAATAAAAATAAACCTACTCGCCGTAGGACAAACAGTTGAAAGATTCAAGGCCTTCGAATACGCATCCCCTGTTCAAAAGCGTCGGAAAAAAGAGATAGAAGGATGAACAAATTTTTATTAAAAGCTTACGCACACGCAGTCATGGGTTCGATGGTACGATAAAAAGGTTGTTCGCGTTTAGATCACGCGAGTTTACATATATATTTGTGTGTGTGTATATGGTATATACAGATATATCCCTGCGACATCGCGTGCCAAGGTCACAACGATACACCGTCAGCTCGGAGGGTCAAGGTCGCCTCTACCGTTAATTGAGTTACTGCATTTGGGATCCGGAAAGCTTTTCGGAAGTTGCAATTAAATATTGCGAAAAAATGAAAAGAAAATATTGTATCAATGAAATTTATACTCCGCGATGTATCGTCCCGTGTTTATAAATAAATCCAAGTCTCTTTGCGCTCGAAATGAATACTTAATGAAGTCGCTGATATAATAATTTTGCTCTGTTTGAATGAGTTCGTGTATATACACGAGTTTAACAAATCAAACGCGGTGTGTACGTGATTACGTAACATTATCTATATATATATATTACTCGCGACTAGAGAATATATAAAGAAAAAAAAATTTATCCCCGCGCGGGAATCGGGAATTATCATTGCGCGTCGTGCAGAACGATGCATTGACATCTCGCGATAGACATGTATACATGCATTTGTATATATATATACGTATATATGCAAAACAGCTTTTTCTCTTTGGCTCAGTACTGTGCGGCTGTTGCAGCTTTGGTCAAAATATATATACTCATGACTGTCATGCGTTAGCGAAGATAAAACGAGTTCTAATCGCGCGGGTATTTAAATATTATTAGAAACAGCCTCAATAAACTATGAACTGGTCGGATTTGCATGCGATCGAGTGAAAGATCATTTCAGAGAGCTACACACAACTCCCGAGAAACTTTTATTTACTTATTTATTATATAATGAAATATCTATGCGATCCAGTGGCTGTATCGCGAAAAGAAAAATCCCATTGCTATATAGATACATGGATATATACGTATATACAGTATTGCAGCAGCTTTAGTGTATACGTGTGTGGATTGCATAAGAAAATGGACATTCCTCTTTTGAAACGGTCGCAAACGGAAAGTTAAGGTATACACCCGAGCGAATTCGGCGAGTGTATATTGAACTCAACGGCTATTTCGAAGGGGAAAAGTTACACCTCTCTCTCTCTCTCTCTCTCTCTCTCCCTCTCGCTCTTTGCCGGCAAATAATCTTAACAACAGATAAATTGTATATCGAAGGTAATTTTCTGCTGTTTCTAGTCGACCTTGCGTCTCGACGTTTTCCGTCAAGTCTCGCTAATGCACACTCCCGCGATCTATAAAGCTTCGCGTAATTTTACAACCTGCGTAACATCATTTACAGTCGAGGGATTCCCCTTTTGGGCAAAGGCGACACGGAAATCGACGGTTACTCAAACGTTTCGCGAAAAAAACAGGCCGCGTTACGGGTAGTCATACCCAAAACGAGAGAAGAGAGAGATGTACGAAAAAAAAACACGAACACGCGTGAGTCGAGAGATAGCCACGTGGGCCACGTGCCAGGAGACATGTCACGCGCGTCGTTGATTGGCCGCGACCTGAAGACCATTGACGCTTTATTTATATGTATAACACATCGCACAGGACGTAAAAATAGATACGCAAATATACGTAAACACATATACACCGAAAACGTCGGAGATTATTAATTTTTTTTTTTTTTTTTTTTTTTTTTTTTTATTTCCCTCTTGTTTCTCGGTATTTTCCGTGTGTGTTATTCTCAACAGGACATCGGACTCTCTTTGACGTTTGACAAGAATCGCAACGCCTATATTTACCGCGGACAAGTTATAATGAACGGAAAATTCGAAGTCTCTCTTATTATATATCTATAATATCCCCTAAAAAAAAGAAAAAAAAATAACGTAAAACCCGAAGCTCCTGTATACAGGTTCTCGAGAGCGACAATTGCTAGACAATGATTCGCGCGCAAGGACTAGTAATAACGCAAGTTATAAATAAACACGCAAGTGCGAGAGTTACAATATAGCGCACAAGTATATATACACATACTCGCGCTTTGTGCTGAAATTCTGCTGTCCATAGCCCGACGAGAAGTAATTGTCCGTTGTGTGCGAGCTAACAAAAAAATAAATATGGACGCGAAAGTATAACTACCGCTTGCCGATGCAAGAGGTAACGTATACAAGCCTATACATACACACACACATATATATATATATATATAAACGTAAAACCGAACTTTAAAACTGTTTGTGCACGTGTGGGAGAGAAAGAAGGATGATCGAGACGCGTGTTTCTTTTTATCTCGACGAAATTTCGAGTCAAAAACAAAAAGAGCAGGGAGTCTCTGTGTGTGAATATATACAAAGCATTCTCTGTCATAATGAAGATGTTGTGTAATCAAAACGGAGAAAAAAAAGACACATCGTGCGGTGCGTATGAATAATACAACGTTTGTACATTGGATAGAAGGAGGATAAATAAAAATGTAGTCAAATGAAAAAAAAGAAAAAAAAAATTAACGAACGCGCTGGAATTCAGTGGCGTACTTACCTCGGACAGGGATGCGGCTTCTGATTAGCCTGGGTCTGCTCTTGGCTAGCGACGAAGCTCAGCGTCAATAGAAGTATCAGCATCTTCCTCGTCAGCTCCATCTTTATTAATCGTATTTTATCACGGCGACTGTTTTCTCTCAATTACACGCGACACTGCGCGCTTTCTCGTCCTTCTTTCTCTCTCTCTCTCTCTCCCTCTCTCTCTCGCACTCTTTGGCTCCGAGTTCAGCGATCTGTACAGCTCGCTTCTCTGTTTTTTGCTCTAAGTTTTAACTATGTTTTCTAATGGATTTTTTCTCTCTTTCTCTCGAGACTTGCGCGTCTTTGTGGGGTGGGGGGTTGTAGGGTTGAATTTGTCGTTGTTGGTCGGATCGAAAAGCTCTCGGATGACGAGAGAGGAGTAGATTTATGCAATGAAACGAATAAAAAAAAGAGAGAAAGAGAGTTTATTCAGTCGCGCGACAAGATCCTTACTTGTTGGTGAGCGGCTTCGGGTATGGGCCCTCGGTCTTGCGAAGCCTACGCGATGGTCTCAGCTCCAATAGTAAAGCCGCATCTTCTCTGGAACAGGGAAAGAGAAAAGTTATGAATTTTTTTTCAGCGAAATACGTAAATCGCTGTGCGAATATGTGCGTGCATTGAACATTTTTTTATACCAGCTATATATATCCGTGATAAGTGCTATTGGCAAATTAAGCATTTTTATTGGTTAGCGCATTAAAATTGTATCTATAATTACGATCTGTTCAATTATCGGCGACAGAATACGTTCTTATGAAACGAAATCGATTTCTTTTTCCATTTAACAAACGTAATAACGCTAGCGTGACGTTTCTAAATTCAAAATCAACCAATAATTAGCCAATGTATCGTTAACGTTTCTACCAGGAAAACGCATATAAGAAATCAGAGAGAGAGAGAGAGACATGTATATATACACACTTATACACAACAGAAGGCGAGAAGTTTTTGTGCGGACTGGCGACTTTCACGCACAGTGCACAGATCGAGAGTATGTCTACTCAAGGAAACGGAGCTCTCAATTGTTTCAATGACACCTTTCGGTATCTATACAGTAACAATAACGTTTCAACTTACAAAATTTTTGCAAATCACGCGTTCGACGTCCTATAGGCAACGAACGGGTTTTCTTTTTTTTCCATTAACCGTTGGATTTTCCACGTGTAATAAATCCGGCTGATAAGCCACAGAGTTGCGGTACATAACGATTTACGCGAAGCCACCTGATGATTCGGCAAATATGTGTGTAACAGTTTTTACTCGCTTATCTAGCGTTCACTGGCCTAACCAACGCTCCTTTTATCTATTCGGCGACAAAGCTCTATTTTCCGTGCTCTATAATTAGCTAAGACTACAATAGTAATGATAATGACAATAAACGAAGATTGATCGACGTATTATACCGATTTCCTTCTTGAAAAGAAAGACACAATTGCAGTTACATTGAAAAAATGTATTTTCTCATCTTAAAACCGTTAGCAGAGTCACGAAATATTGCACAAAAGCTCGTTATAAGCGTCTTCAGAATAATCGCTCGTAAAGAGCTTTTTCAAGTTCGCTCGAGCGAACGAGCGCAGCAAACCAAAAATTAGTGCTAAGGCCGGGGCATACTGCGCAATCGCGTTCCACAGGAATTTCCAAAAAGATAAGAATATTATACTTACATAAACACGCGTCTGTCGAGATTAACGTTACACCGTTGCTGTTTGCCGCTGCAAAAAAAAGTCGATATCTCTCGCGTAATTCACTATACCTCGACAAAAGACGTTAAGGAATATTGTCTAAACAGTCCCGTATGCGTATATACGCGTGTATATCAATTATCGTGTAAAAACGACGATGCCGTAATATGTTAATGCATTTTTTTTCTCTATCGCGCGCATTTAACGAAACAGCGCACGATCGGTATCAATCGCTTACGATACTTCGAAGCAATAAATAAGCCGGTTAGAAGTGAATCCGTATCCTAAGTATAAATATATACGTATAAACACACACACACACACACACACACACACATTTATCATAGATAGATATAGATTGCATGGCTATCTCTGTGTGTGAGTATATATGTATACAGGCAAGCGAACAGATAGTGCGAATCCTTGGAGTTTCCACGCGGTCGCGCCTTCCTGTCCTCACCGCGTTATAACGTCGACCTTGACGCGACGCGCTTTTCATTTCACGGTTGCCGCGGCAGCGCACCAGTAGTAACTCGTTCGTTGATCCTATTGTCTGAGACTCTCTAGATCGTTATGCAACTATGCCTTTGAATCACGGGAGGCGCGATCATTTTAATTCGTATCTATATACGCATTATAAGCTATGTATTTATATATATATACATAAGTTAAGCGAAGCTTATATAGATGTGAATTAAAGAGACCAGTGGTGAGATCGGTACTTGACCTCGCGCAACTCCAGTGTTTCTTAACTTTTTTTTATTCTGCTCAGCGTTGTTTACCGCGAATTTGTACAAATGCATGTGTGAGTAAATATATATATATATATATGTATATATATATACATAATCGTGGCGTTCGAACACCAGTGGAATGACAGCCAGACCGATCAGACATATCCGTTTCTCAGTAGATCAGAACCGTGTTAGATCAGACAGCGCATCGTTCTCGTTAACGTCAATACTTTTTCGTTTTTTCTCACATTGTTTTTCTTTCGACAACGTTATAAAATCAGATTTATCAAAGTCAATATTTTCGAACGATATTCATTATTAATTTCAAGAAAAAAAAAGGAAAAAAAGATATCGCACTCGTGCGTGTCTCGATGGTGTCTTGATATCCACCGCGACAAATCTGGCTAAATATTTGAATAATTACCGCACGTAAAACACTCGTTCCGAGTGTATCTACTATCGCGAGATAAGCGATTCAGGTTGTGCAAGGATATATAGATTAGAACTTCTTCTCTCAAATCCAAAAAAAAAAAAAAAAAATCCTAATAATGACTATCGATTGTTAGTCGCGCGATCGGTATATAATAATAAGGATCTTTGAGGTTAGGCGTATAAATCCTTTGTTTCGACTCTGGACGTTTCTATCTAGGACGCATTTTCAATACAATGTAGAAAGAGAGAGTGAGAAAGAGTAAGAGAGAGCAAACAAACGGCTTTTTCTAGAAGCGATATCGTTACTGCGCAGCGCAGCGTAGCTCGAGTCTAGATTATGACACTTGAAAATCGCTCGGCTCAATTTGTACGTCTCGATATAATACTCGAGCGGCCATCATCTCCGGAAAAATTGAAGAAAAACCAGCGCTCGTTATGGAGTAAATAACGGCTTCGCCGAAGCTTTTTCAATGACATCATCAGCAATCGGCTTACATACGCACTCGCGTATCTATATCTATATCTGAGAAACGACCGGAAGAAGGTGCGACCGATGACGCCGGAATCGAACGAATCGCGCGATTTCGCTATGTCGTACATAAAACATTTCTACACTAGCGTCAATACGCACTGCTACTACACGCGATTAATAAAATAACACATCGTGACGAGGGCCGCGCGAGTTTCACGAATTCGTTCGTTCGCTCTACGCGCCACAGGCGGATACGTACAATTACGATGATTACCGAGTATAACTACACGACGGCTTTGTTTTTCCGTCGCGTCTGGAAACGTGCGCGCGCTCCGAAAAAAAAACAGAAAAAAAATTTCTTTTAATTTCTCATTAGAATGCCTTTCGACACCTTCCATTGGCTTTAATCAGTCGCGAGTAAGATAAGCCAAAAATTCGCTTCAATAATATCTCGGCGGGTTAATTTAAACGAGAGAACAAGGTGAAGCTCTTTAATAGACGCGTACATCGCTCAGGTGGCACGTAATCTATAATAAGAGACCAGCCTCCATTACACGGTGTACTCGACTCAACGTTTGCCTTGTCTCCGAGAAGTTAAGCCACTTATACAGATAAGAAAAAAAAGAAAACGGTAAAATCGTCTACGCCTTCCACGAAATGTCACTCCTACGTAGTAGATAAATAAAAAAGAGGAGAAGAAGAGGTGTGATATACGGATAAATCGTGTGTAAATAAACGTATGTGTACAGTACCTGGGAGGTTAAATTCGAACGTCGATGGTTATAAAATCGAGACCGGGGGTGCGATGTTTTTTTGGGGAGAGGGGAGGGGGGTCAGTTGGCTTCGATGACTCTACTCCCCGCAGCCTGGCAGCGAGGCTCGCACAACCGGACTGCCAGCGCCGGCCAAAACGCGAGCGGCGCGAGCCTCACCTCTCGGAGACTCGCGGACCCGCGGGTTCTCGGGTGGGGGACACACGCGACGACGACTAGTCGCTGCTGCCGCTGCTCCTACTGCTACTGTCTACCTTCTCTTCGCGCTTTTTTTTTTCTTCTTCTTCTTCCCAGCTGACACTCTGTATATAATATATGCGCTCCGTAGAACCGAGAAGGGGACAAGCCGACCCTGAAGGGACGTTGTATTCCGGAAGGACGTGAGCTCTCACTTTCTTCGACGAGCTTTTTTTTCTTTAACGACTCGCCGCGTTGTTGCTATAGGAATAAATTGTACTCGAAGAAAGATTTCTTTTTCTAATAAAATTTTTCCTCGTTTCTCGACGACGTTTCTATCATCGATATAGACGCGCACAACGAGCTATACTTCACACGTTGAAAAATTCAAACCGAGTCAAGGTTTTAATTGCACAATTAATTGATATTGCCTGAAAATTTTACGCAACCTACACACGCATATATGCAAAATTTAGAATTCTCGTTTTCAAGCGAAAATAATTAACCAAGTGCGTGTATACGTGGAATATTTACGTGTATGTGTGTGAAAAAAAAGAACAAAACGTACCTGGCTAACGTTATTAAAAAAAACTAGCGTACAATGTGGTTTACAGTCGGAACGCTGTATATTATACAGTCGACTAAACGGGTATATATCGGTATCAGAAGCTCCTCGTCGTCTATCTTAACACTGATCGGGCGCGGAGAGGGGAATCTCATCTTATACCCCCAAGAGACGACGTTGACGAGAAGCAGCAAGAAAGTAAGATTACATCAGACGCCTCGGGCAACTACGGCATTGGTTGCCGAGCCCCTGAGATAAGCGTTTCATTGGTCGAGACAACCGACACACCCGCGACACATATGTACCTCTTTTTTTTACTTGTTATTTTTTTTAACATCGAGATTAGACAGCTACCAAAATAAGATAGCGAAATAATGGAAGAGTTTTCTGGCCTCGGGATAGGTTTGAGATCGAGATATGGATCATTGATTATCATCGATAATTCAATGTTTGCCTGCGTTGTGAGCTCGACTCGTACTGAGAAAATGGACTTTGGTAACGTGTAACCTGAGACGATGTAAAATTAGCGACTTTCAAAGCAATATTCGTGTAGCAGAAGAAAAAAAAATATCGCATAGTTATGCGCGTTAATAAAGTGCATTGTTGTTAATTTTATTTTTGTTGGTCAAAGTGATTATTTAAATTTAAGTGCATTCGATTATAAACCTACATAATTATATGATTTAATCTTCGATCATCGGCAGTAGAATGAGTATTTAAATAAAAATATATGCAAAAATTAACCTAGAACATCGTTAACATCGCTCGTACAAGGGTAACTATTTTTTTTTTCTTTCAACTTCATAAAATATAACGCACGAGTTCACTGAATCTCTCGCCGTATATATATATATATATATATATACATGATTCATTTTTACGCTCGCCGCTTAACTAATTTTAGCTTTTAACGAGAAAAAATTGTCTTGAATACAGGCAGTCGCCAAAAATAATGTGTAATCGTCACGATGGAGAGAACGTAAAAAAAATTTATCTTCGTAGCCTAGATACAATGAATTCGAGTATTTACTCATTGTTTAATCAGCGACAACGAGATTTTTCTTTTATTTTACGGATTTTTAGATAACGTCGTTGGAAAAATACCGAGAGGAAATTGTGTATTATTTTACACCCAAAAAATCATTGTTTACATTACATAGAATTATCTGACATATTTTTCACAACTACTGGCAATTCGTTTTACGATTCATTATTTTATCTTTTCACAATTGGCACTTACAAATAGTACTCGCATCAGCTACATGCGTTTGTAAGCCTGGCATTCTCATCATGTAAATGGAATTTGTCAAGTAGGGGGCAATGGATATCGATGAAGATCGATGACTAACGAACTTTTTCCTGAATCAGTGATTTAGATACCGAGTTAAAAATAACAAGATTCGATAGCTTATGCAAGCCATGAATTAAAAATACGTAGCTGTATATTTTGTTGGTAAATAGAACGAAATGTATAAAAATAAAATGATACGATTCGCGAGAAATAACAATTGCACTTCATAGACGTGGGAAAAAGAATCAGCGAACTCGTGTATGAAATACTTTAAGCAACATTTCAGTTAATCTTTCGAGTTGCATCATAATTGAAACGTCGCGTCGTCGCGTCTAGGGTAGAGTTGGTTTAATAGATTGACGCGTTAAACAAGTTTCAAGTAATGAAACATTTTTACTCGTTTAGTGAATTTCGTCCTCTTCGATTCTTTTATGTAACAGGTAACTCAACACGAAAAACAAAGTAACTTTGTAAATTATGAAAGAATTTTAAATAAAAGACAATAAGTATAAATTCTTCAAAAATTTTATAATATATTTTCATAGTAGGTTTTACGTGATTATAATAATTAAATAAATTGCTGTTCGTGCATGAACTATAAATTAAGCACGCGCGAGCACACTTGTTGATTTATGTAATAGTTTTTGGTTATTTTTTTTCGTTGCACAAATTCTAAAGTAAATGGATAATTCTTTAATTTATAATCAGTCATCAGGAAATTATCAAAAATATGTAAATAAATCTTTTGTTATTCTTGCATCAGTAATAAAGGACATTTTTTACACTTTTTAATCTGCAATTCGAAAAAACAATCATTTTTTGTAGCAAATTATTATTATACATTTTTTGCGATTCTCATACCTAAATACATTTTTATTCTCGCGCAAACAATAAAGCGAGCATTGCATATTATTATTTTACGATCCCATAATTTTCAGTAAATTTCCATTGTAAATTTCATACGTCTCTATAGTACCCAAACAAATTGTTATTCTTACACAAATTACAAAGTAAGCGCACAACTTGTTAAATTGCCATTTCTCAACAAATGATCTATTTTCGATAAACAATAGACCAGATGCACTGCAATGAACACCTGTTTCCACAAGGTAACGTGCAGCGGATTAAACGAGAAATAAATAAATATTCAACAACCGGTAAAGAAAAAGAATGGCAGCAAATGGCAGAGATAATAAGAATTGTCATTCTATTTAAAAATAATCCATTTAATCGCTATACAAAACGTCTTTTTATTATTTCACTAGAACGTGTTGAAGACGCTGGCGCCTTTCAACAAAAGCAAATGATCGTGTGGCATATCGCAGGGCTGAATAAGCGTCGAAGAGTGAGCTGCGCTGCTTGCGCTCTGTTCATCTCATTTCGACTCTATCTCGTCGCCAGTATATAACAGGACGATTATTCTATTGGCTATTTTTAGCCGGAAATGGGTCGTAGTAGTGCAGATCGCGAGCAAGGGACCATCGGAGTCACAATAAGGGATCATCCTGAACGCCGAGTCATTTACTGAGATACTTATAGATACATATAGACACACGAGCTTGCTTGAATATTCGTGTCCACTGCGTTACAGCTTGTAGACTTTATTTTTAGATATGCGCGCGTGCAACTTGCCATCTGAAACTTCACGGAGTTTCCTTCCTGCAAAATTGTCCTCATCCTTATTTTGGACACTTCCGCTTAAGATCTATATAGTACGTGTATTTATTCATTTGCTTCTTCGTATTTCGTTGTTTCTTTTCAAGGTATTCGATACGATGCTTTCGTCGTGCGTGAGCTATTAAAAAATCCGTCGATTTATCAATGGATTGCTATAGAGAAAAGTTTTTATTTTTCCCTTTCATTTCGAACGCGAAGAAAATATTACTATTATTTATATAGTTTATTGATTAACGAATAAAACTGTCGAGTCATGATTAAAAAAAAGAATTCTACGAGTGTCTGTTCGACGTTGGCTACTCGATATTGTTTCTAAAATATGAATAGCGCACTAGTCGCCCTTGAGTTAAGAATGTATTCATTTTATATTACTGTGTATAGTTGATAAGTGTAATTCAACAGAATGTTTTGTACAATAAATTGGAATCCCTTTGAAGAACGCAATCATAACGTCCACTTAAAAGAATAATTTGTATGTATAAGCGGTTTAATTATTCGTTCGGTACTTCATTATCGGCATTTCTTACACAAATATGCGATGTGAGTAGTTTAAGGTGGAGTTTACACTTATTCTCTTCTTCAGCTTTGAATGGCTGATACGACAAATTTAATATTATTATAAAGCTAAATTTTTTTTTCTTAATAAACGTATAAAAAACATTATTTAATAAGACATACTAGACATTAATGTTCCGAGTTTGTTTTAAATTTTGGCTTTGATTATAAATGAATTAAAACAATAGTCCAACATAGCATAGGAATAAAATACCATTTGAGCTTTGAATCTTAAAAGTACATGAATCTGTTCATGCTATAGCTTACGACAAAATTAAAAGAAAAATTGTTTCTACAGAGTATCCTGCTATCATAGATAGCATCAGCTTCTGGCAGGTCTTATCAAATAACACTTTTAATATATTTGTAAGAAAAAAATGTTTGGCTTTGTAATGATACTAAATTTTTGTTACAAACATTTGAAAGTTCAGGAAGGGAATAAGTGGAAACCTTCCTTTATTCTGAGTTTCCTTGTTTTTCAAAAGTAAAGTAATTTTTTAATATATCATTGAATGCGTGAAAATGAATATATTAATACATCAATTATATATACAGGAAACAAGTGTAAACCTCTCATTAATCAATTTTTCACGAACAATTTCTGTGTATAATACACTTTATTCGTTGAAAATTAATTACATGCATCATTATTGTATAAATAGTTTAATTTGTTTTAAAGAATAGACAAAATGGTAGAGTTTTTAATTTTGAGTCTCTTTCGGAACATAAATTATTAAAAAGCAATAGGATAGCACCAAGTGGCAGAGAAATAACATTATTTAAGCTTTAAATCTTAAAAATCATAAAAATCGTAAAATTTTTTAAAAAAATCACGTCTCTTGCATAGGATGATATAACATGAACCTCTGACAGGTCTTAATAAACAATATTTTTTAATACACTGTTCAGAGAAAAGTATCGCTTTGTAATAATATTAAATTTGTCTTACAAACATTTGAACGTTGAAGAAAGGAATGAGTGTAAACCCCCCTTAATCAGATTTCACGAACAATTTCTGTACATAATACACTTTATATAATTTGGATTCAAACGTGATTGAGAGAAACAACTGAATGTTTGTCGACAATTTTTCATTTCATACACGAACGATTAAGTAAAATAAATAAGACTTTGTATACAAACAAGCAGATTCGAATAATTATATTTATAACGAAATATTTTAGTAACATTAGACTTGAATCGTGAAGAAATTGAATCGTGCGCTAGGAATCTCAATGCCATACGCGCGAGGGTTCCCTTAGCCGTGACATCTTCCTGTTTTCCGTAGTGAAACTGACGCCACAAATATTGAGATAATCTGTTTGGTGACAATAAATTGTACATAAGTGCTCACAGTACTATAATATACTGTACACTTTTCGCACGATAAACGAATTATATTTTTTCTTCTTCGCGTTGCGCAACACTACCGAGTATTCGCATACCAAAACTCGCGTGTGTAATTCCTTGTCTACACTTGCGATCGTATTAGACTGATACGTAACTCGACAATTGCCGATAAAGAAAAACGAGACTATTAAAAAAAGGGGGAAAAAATAGTAGGTATCGTAAATTATTTATACATATCGGACAATTTTCAGACAAATTAACACTTGAGCGCGATGCTGTTTTTATACCATTTAATTGACTGATTTGTCTTCGTTATCGGACAAATTTGTTGGAAAAACTGTACAAGTAAGAGGGAAGAAAAAAACCGCAGTGTCGTATCGCGTATATAATGTAATTGCGTAAGAGTTTGGAAAACATTCGCGACAATCGTTTACACCTACGTTCGTCCATTTCAATAATATATAATAAAGGAAATGTTAAACGACGATTATTTGAATTTTCTATGATTATTCAGGGTCTGCGATAAGAAAATGCAAAATTTCTAACAGTACACGTTTAATTCAAATACTATTTCATAATATAAATGTATAAGTATTTTCGCATTGAATCAAAGTTTTATACACTCAAAGATTCGCTTCTGTGAGCAGGTAATATTTTTATCGTCACAGTAAATACTTCTCAGTTGACGATGTACACGATTCGAAGGGACTAGCCATTAGATTAGATTCGAATATTTTTTCGAATATTTTTTCGAATATTTTTTCGATATAATTGTATGCGAGGTATTTATTTGACTAAACTAATGTTTTCACTCTAACTGACGTAACGTACAATAAATTATTCGTCCCGAATGTTTATCTTAATAAAATAATGCTTAATTAAATTAGATTTTTGAATGAATTGATTATTTAGAATTTATGATTAATGTTTCGTGACTGTTTGCCAACGTCATTGTATAAAAGTTGCTTTTTAACTTGGGTTCGGTAAATAGTTAATTATTTATGATAATTTAAAGAGAATCTTTCAAATGAATAGTTTATGTATCAGTTTTGAATATAAGGATAATTAACATTTTTCAGATCTCTCACTTTATGTCTAATGTATAAACAAAACTAAAAAAACAAACAGCTTTTAAAGGAGGTTGAGCAGAAAAAATAAATTATGCTTCAAGTATTGAGAATGCATATTTCCATTTGAATTATTATTTCAATATATATATCAATAAATATTTAACTATTTTTTTCTAAATAAATAAACTATATTTACAATGGATTGTGAAATATAATACATAAATGTATAATATCGTATTTACCTGAATCCAATAAAAGATATGATTTCTTATGTCGAAATACAATCGTGATTGAAGCTTACCTGGAATAAAAAGAAAATAACGTGAATTAGAATATTTCCATACAATATACAAATATATTTCTTATAAATATATTTTTCGCAAAAACAAAAAGTTATAATAAAATACGTAACAATACGGATATTATTTTGGCCATAAATGCAATTCAATCGTAAGTTTTACGATATAAATTGTTTTTATATTATATAACAACACTTCAATTAATATCTTAGTTTATAACGTTAAATCATCGCAAACGATATAAACGGCTGAGCTAACGTAACTGTAATGTAACACGATCTCTACTGACATCTATCATATATTGTCTCAAACTTGGATACACAATTGCGACATTGATAAATTAGGCTTGAAAAAACAGCGACCCTGCATTACCGACGAACAGTAAGCAGGATATTTTTTTTTCAATATCGGTATAAAAAATTTCTATATTATAACTTATGTGTTCTATTTTATGAATGTACTTAAAAATCATTATTACATTTGCGTTGCAAACAATATTTTTGCAGCATTGAGTATTTGTAATTTTTAAAAAAAATTACAAAAGAATTCTTCACGCACATATATATCAAATGAAATATTTGAGACTAATCGTGTATATTTATGTAATAAAATTTGTAATGATAATATACATTACAAATATGTTCATTGTAGTATACAATATTATAATGAATGTATTCACATGTTTCAAACTTTAATATAATAACCCTTATTACCATTTTCTTCTTTTCATTTTTTAAAATAATTAATTGAATTAAAATTATTGTCAATGAATTTTACAACAGTAAATAGAGAACAAAATCTAGTATATTTGAAATAAAAGATTACTGGCAAACAGCTTATTCGTCGTAAAATAGATTTCTATTTTTTCCAAGAATAGACTACTCACACATGTGTCTCGAATTACACATAACTATGATCTTTTTGTGTCGATACTTTTTTTTACAAAATAACCATCATTGTTATATCCAAACTAAAGAGCTGCACAGACGCCAAAAAAATTCTGCGTAAGCGGTGAACAAGAGAAGAGGAAACGTTATCGAATGCAATAGTTATATGAATATCAGTTTGTATCTCGACGAAACAAATGATGTTCTTGATTGGTAGAGTGGATTAGTACAAACCAGTAAGAATAATACATTCTGTTCTACTTATTTCTTAGTGGTTACAAAGAAATTATCATTACTTAGCAGAAATGAATAAAGTCGACGTAATTAGAGCTGTGAGTGTGCATCTTGAATATACAAAAGGGTACTTCTGTAATAAAGCTATCAATGAAGTAGAAGCTAAATTACACACTATACGTCATAGAGAACCACTAACTTCCTATTATTACGTGGCATCGACTAACTTCATTCGGAAAATCAATGTCAAGGTTTCAACGCAAAATCGAGATGTTTATTAGTGCACCAACGAGATTATAGATAAATAGGCGTTTCAATCAAACTTGTCAATTGTGAGAGCTAAATTGAAAAAAATATGTCTAAAATATGACGAAATTAAGAATTTATTACAAAGACCTAATCCAACATGTGATAACCACGCGTAATATTACAATGTTTTTTTGTAATAATTAACTTGAAATTGATAAACAATTCTCGATATTATTGAAAAAGGCTTAACACTTAATAGATAAATATAGTATTGAATAAAAAAGGTGCATATTCATCCAACGTAAACGTGATGCACATATAAGCAAAGGTTAGTAATAAGATTAAAAAGACTAGTTACCGATGCACTAGCTGATATTCTTATCAATCTGTTATACCAATTTTATATAGTACATACTAGTATTAGCCATTAGTGCTATTAGTGCTATAACAAGCGCATTCTTGTCGTAAATTTATCTGCTATTTAAATGGAAAATGATCCGTGAAATGTATATATTATTTAAATTTGTCAATTAAATATTCGAAATTGATACTTCAGAGTAAACAATATATAAGAAGGCAGTTATCTCCGTTGAACCTGTTTGCGAAGACGTTCAAAATTCACTTTTGTTAGTTTTAATTATTCTTTTGCTAAATTCATTTTGCTTTTATAATGGTTTTTGACCTTAGAAGCTTTATTAATATGCGCATATGTTATTTAAAGAAGATAAAATAGTAATCGACAATTTACAACAATTTTCAGGCAAATTATAGAAAATATCTTTTAATTAACACTAGTTAACAAACAATACAGCGTGTAAAAATTATCTTATTCTTTTCTAAGAACAATAGCATTTGCCTATTCTATGCAAAAGTTCAATTTTCAACAATTATTTATCGAAGCAATTGTTGAAAATTTAATTGTTTCTAAGACTAACTATCTCTTTCGTATCAAATTTATCCAACACAACATGCCATTTTACACTATTTGTAAAATAATTTTTACTTTATTGTATAACTTCAGTTATAATTGGCAATTCAATTTAAACGGTTTAAAATACAATACACAGAAATTTACACATAATAGCACACAGATAAATAATCAATTATCGAACACGAAAAATCGCAAAATAAAAAAAATCTCGCGATCTTTCCTAAGCACGTAATATTTAACCATATCGCATTACTTATACAACGCTTTTTACATTATTGTAACTTAAATTTGAATTGTCAATTCAATGTTTACGCTTAACAAACACGATAGAAATAATACATATAAATATACAAATAAATACCTTGGAAATGTTATCAAACGATTTCAATATCAATATTCACACTGAAGAATGAATTGTCAATGACGAAAAATCGCGAAATAAAATAATCGCACGATCACTCCTGAATTTGCAATAATAAATCAAAATTCTTTCTTGAAAACCAGTATTTCGGACTTGATCATAACGACAATGATGATAAGATAAATATGCTTGCAAGAATTCGTGATAGAGACGGCGCAGTGACGTCAAGCAAGTCGAGCCTCTTACGTTTATACCAATCGTACAGCGAACGCCTACGAAAGTGTCCAATAGTAAACGTTCCTGACGTGCATGGCTTTCACTCGTTTAAGCGAGCCGACAACCTTCGCTTCAATATGCTGTGTTCCGTCATTTTTCTACGTGAATTTTCATTTTTTTTTTAAATTTGCAACATTTCTTATTATTTTTATACTTAAAATAATATTATTTTAAAATTTAGTATATCTGCGTCTACTAAAAATATAACACGTATACCACTTCATTTACATCTTATATAATAACCCGAGCCAGTTTAAGAACGTCGACCAATCGAACATGCTAACATTGTTGTTACTGCATAACAATTACTAGCTACTTTGTGATGGCTTCAAATCTTTTGTTTGTATAACAAAAGAAAATTTTTCGATATTAAGTAAGCGTAAAGCCGTAAATAACAGTAACGCGAGAGAAGAAAATGTTTTTTGATAAATGTGAGAAAAATAAATGTATAGAGTAATCGTGTGACTTTTATCTGAGAAAATATTTTAATTGACATTCTGACATTCGTAAAATTGATATTTTTAAATGTCGACTAATTTATTTCCGTTGTTCTTACACAAATGATTTCTGTATTCTTGTTAGTTCATTTAAAACCCTACAGTTTGGTACAAACGATTGTCACTACTTATGAAAAAAGTCATTTTAGTGCCTTGACATCTAAAAATATCGAGTATTCGACCCTGCTGCTTAATTCAAAACGACTTTTGGCTTAGCATCAACTTTGATGTCTCATTGAGAGGGCTTTTAAAATTAATGTATATTTAAATATTATATTTATAAAGATCGCAAAATTGTAATATACCCCTAATGCATTGCTCAAATAGATTAAAAATCTAATGTTAATTTGCCAACGAAAAAAAATAATAAAAAATTGCAATTTTAACTGAAGTACACATTTAAACTTGTCAATATATAACTCAATTATACGGTTAAGATATAAAATGAAAAATTCAATAATGCTTCGAACAAAATAATTCTTGCGTGATAGCTAGTAATCCTCGTGTAAAAATAAATGAAAGATACTTCATTAACGGAAGTAGTTCATAGACTGCTTCCCACGTTGCGACTATGGACACATATATCGCTTAAGCGTAGATCAATTTGTCATTGTCTACAACCCCCTACCGGATATTTGGTCTTTGCTCTCGTGTCAAAATAAGTACGAAATTTGTTTAAGTTACAGATAATTAACTATTTAAATAATACATCGCGTTTAGAATTTACAGTGTCATTTTATTTTAATAATAAAACAAGTCTCTTTAGATTTTTGTTAAATTCATTGTTTTTACTTTACAAGCGAAATTTAATTTCTCACTTTTACGTGGAAAACGCAAGATGTCCGATTCTCGGCAAAACGATAAACTGAATTTCACTCATGATATGTACGAAATTCTGAACGTTACATACGTACATGCGTTCCACATTTCGGAATATCGTTTGGCAAACTCGTGTCAAAAAATAGTTACTAGAGCTTCGTTCATGCGAAAATTACCTTTTTGTATCTTGTATCGTTAGATGCTCTTATAGAATTAAATGGAAAAGTATACCCAAAGCTAAGTTCCTGGAATAAACGTTAACGACAAATTGGCTAATTACTGGTTGATTCCGTAGTTAACTCCTCGTACTAACATTATTACATTGTCAAAGATAAAAATTCGTTTCTCTAGTGTAAAAAAAAAAATCAACAACACATTCTACTGTCGATAATTGAAAACGCGTGAAGGTAATTAGAGGTACTTTATACACAACAGCATTTTATTAAAACGTTAACCAATAAAAGCATTAAATTTTATCTTTACGATGTATTTCTAAACAGTAGAATTTCACAAAAATTCTTGGTAATATTAACGCAGAAACTGTTGCTGTTACTGTACACGTTTCAGTAACAGCAGCAACACGTGGTTTTTTCTAGTCGACTTTCAATCCGAGATTGTAGATTCAATGTCAGAGATCGCGTCGCACAAAAGCGAGAACTTGACCAGCAGATCAAAAAACACTGTAGCTCATAAAGAACGATGTAAATAATTTTTTTTCTTTAAAAATTAAATTTTGCACTCAACACAGTTTTACATCAAACGTCATATATAGGTTACTCGAGAAGTGTTTTTCAAAAAATTGGAAGTCTCTCAGGTATCATAATACGTCGTTGCAATAAGTATACAGTGAGCAGTGGCAGAGAGAGAGAGAGAGAGAGAGAGAGAGAGAACTGCTGACGAAATCAAGCGACTATATTGCGCTCTCGACCGGCGCAGCGCTCTTTCGAAGTCGTTTCGAGCCCTATGCTATGCACAGACTACCGAAGAGCACACGTGTCCTTCTTGAAGCTTCCGCAACGATCGCGGAGAAAAAACGTCTCTACGATGAAGAGCAAACCTTCGATTCGTCGTCATTGACCTTTAGTATTTATCGTTTATAAGTCGAAACATTTTTTTCTGTACATTGCAATATCCGATTGTGTAAAAATACATTCAATACTACGTTGTTTAGATTTTCGAACGTGACATTCTCATTTTGCAAATAAATAAACCATGAAATTCTCCGCGTGCACAACTAATCACTAGTCGATAACGAGTGAATAATACTGAACAAACGCGGAAATATTTTCTAAAAAAAAAAAAGCAAAAAAAAGAAAACAACACGTATATTTTAATCAACGATGATGCACGCAAGATATCAAACTTAATTAACACTCCGAACAAGTTTAGCAAGAAATAACGTTTGAAACATTTTTCGCTTACGCACTGTCCGTCTATGTGTAGGTGTGCACGTCGAGAAACATATTGATCGTCCTATTTAGGCAAGTTATCGTTGGCGCGTTTAAAATAACGAGATTCATCGAGGAAAGAAAAAAAAATCAGCTAAGTCGAATCTTGCACGTGACAAATCTGACCTAACACACTTATAGAAATCCATACGCGCCAAATCGAAAATAAATCGCAGTTGTTCGCCTGTACAGCGGAAAAAAGTTCTTTTCGCGAGCTCAAACCGGGGGTACAGTTACGTCGGCGAGAGAAAGATCGCACAAACATATCACGCGACACGCAGTGCATATATGTATAGTATACCTAACGTTTCGAGTGTTTACATCTATCGAAAGACTGTATACATATATACGCATATATATAGACATGTACATTGGTAGAAGAACAACTCGTTCGTATAACCCGGAATAGATCGGCTTGTCTCACTCGCCAGTGGTGCGGCTCATATAGTGCGCAGTCATCAGAAGCAAAAGAGCGACAGGTGCCGACAGAGCGCGGAAACAACCGACGAGGCGCATAACGCTCACATGTACACCCGAGTATTTTTCGCCGACTTCGCTCTCACGGCCGATTTTGCGAAACACGTGTGTGCACGCGCTCGAAGTTCAGAGACTTATTTTTGCATGGCTACACTCTTTCTTCCTGAGAATTTTTCGTTGCCGTTGATTTTTCAAGCCCTAGCTTTTGTTAGATTTCGATTTTGCACGCGTGTTAAATTTTCACTAGATAACTCGCCGTTGCGTGAATCGACCAAGGTTAGGTTCTCCATGGGTACTTGCTTGACAATAAATAACTAATCGACGTCGTTTCAGCAATAATAGCCAAAATGATTTTTTTTTTTAAAGAGGGATAGATCGTAATTGGCATTAAAGATGATGGATGCACGTGTTTACATTTTTCAATTGGATTTCTGTTCTTTCCATTAGTTCAAATGGGAAATAAAAAAAAATTAGAACCGTCACAATACTGATTTTGTTCCTTCGCGCATGTCTACACCGATGCACCCACACACGCTCCGAACAGTATTTGCATTCTTTGCGAAATTGCCAGTAAACAGACGCTCACTGTCGTGCTATCTTCTGAACAGTGATACGATAATATACTCGTCCTTAGAAAGGACACTCTTTTCGAAAATTCTCTACCCGTTTCGTATATCGAATATTATTCGTTCAAAGGTCGTTCAATAGAAAAGAGAATGGATTTCCAATTTTTAACAAAATTTAACAATAATCTGATGCAAAAAAGGACGAAACCTACCTTCGCAAGAGACGTCCCGTTTGTGCAGGCCGACGATCAGCTGTTTCGGTTGTCCCTCGAAGATCGAGGGATCGTCAAGAAAAAAAAAAATCTTTTCACTTGGAAGACACAACTCGGAGACACACACACGCGCGCACACACTTGAATAATAAAAAAAACAAGGATAAATAAGTAAAAAGGGATTTAAAAATTAAGCGAGCAGCAGCAGACGCGCGGGAGCTGCAGTCGCGACGGCACTTGCTCGCTGACTGACGGATCAGCCGGTGGACCAGACTGTGACTTTACAACATACCTATAACCCCCTCCTCGTGTGTGCTGTGCTACTGAGACTCGCAGCGGCGATTATCGCGTAATCGCCCCCAACGACAATTATTATCGACTAATCGCCAGCGGATCATCGCGAATTTATGCAAATTATTATATCGTAAATACGTTTTTTGTTTACGCCTATTTTTACACAAAATCTACGAATTCGCAATTCAGGGATTTTTTTACTTTACTGGACTCGTTTCGCGCCTAGACAGATAAATTTATTTGCCGCAAATATTTGTACTGAAATTTCTTTGCGATGCGTGTATTGTTGCTTATAGATAAAGCACCTTTCGCAAAATAAAATTTTAGAATTCCAATCGCATAAGTATTTTGATATCCGCTTTAAAAAAATTCGTTTTACAATCACCGAAGCTGTAAATGAATTGCGTGTAATTTATTAAAACACGACTATTGAATATGCTCTTTAAATTATTTTACGCGGGATTATTCGAATTTTTTTCCATGCTTATTATTGCTCCTATCGGACAAAAGAATGCCTTTGTTTACTTTAAGCCAATCGCTATTACGGAACGTATATAAATTCCACATTCTTTCGAAGCCGGGGGAATAAAAATTTATTTTTCTCGGACAAATAACAAAGTTAACGGAAAATTTTTCAAAAAGATTGGTAATACAAACTGGATATGGATAAAACGGGAGCACTGCCAATCGCGCGAACAATATTTCTCAAAAAAGTTTAAAGTAACCGGACTTGAATCGTGCGTGCGATTGACGCACCTGTTCGTCGTCACGAATTTGTTGTAGGAAGAATGAGAAAATGAAAAAAAAAAATATATATACTATATCCAATTTCGACAGCGCAGACATTCATGCTGATTTTGCCTATATGACGTAGATATTCGTTACAGTGGCTTGTCGCGATAGCGTCAATTTGTTTCTGTATATTTGAAGTTCACGTGTGCTAATCGTAAATTTTCGGTATCTGCTGCAAGCCTTAAGGTACCAAATTACTCGATTAAAGAGACACGAAATTTTTATCGTCGGCGAATCAAACGTGTATTAGTTCAAAATTATCGGAAAATGGAGCGTTTGAAAGTGTAAATAATATTCTAATTTTTTAAAGGATATTGTTTACACAATCGTTTGACATGCCTTCATTATACATATTTTAGGTATATTCTATTAAGTATATATGGGTAGGTATAACAATGTCAATTAACTTTGCGTAACATTATCCGCATCTTTCTAGGGGATAAATTCGTCAAAGTGATTTGTAAACAAAACAGTTTACCTTGAAAATTTCAAATGCTACCACATACATATCCGTAAGAGAATCACATCAGTAGTCAGTGCGACGTTATCGTCGACTTTTTATTTCGATTGTCTGCAGCATCTATTGTAAGTGTACTTGGGCAGTGTTTGATTTTTTTCAAGGTAAATCGATTTAGTTCAATGCTGTTTCCTTACAATTGACAATTCAAGATCTCATCCGTGAAACGCGTAAAGTAAGAAAAATTCAAACGGCAAATATCGACGCTACAAGGTATTCGTAAACAGAAAAAAATATTTCTATATTAAAACCAAAATCGCCTTTATTGTAAGAAGACAATATTTACTCGAAGTAAACAAGAAGTTTATAGGGTTTTTCCCAGCTTAAGCAAAATTGTATGATAAGAAAGTTTTCTACAATAGAAAATCGCTTTTTTTTAAGCAGACAATGTTTTCTC
The DNA here is from genome assembly GCA_018906985.1 of Apocrypta bakeri. Classification (NCBI taxonomy): domain Eukaryota; kingdom Metazoa; phylum Arthropoda; class Insecta; order Hymenoptera; family Pteromalidae; genus Apocrypta; species Apocrypta bakeri. The sequence continues at coordinate 18,851,045 of JACCIA010000003.1, forward strand.
GAATTACACAGCATTTTTTTTTGCTCAAATAAATATTTCCTTAAATATAACAAACTGTTTTTTCCAGCGAAAGAAAATTTTATAGAACATATATAATAACCCCCAACGCAAACTTTCCACAATCAAATGCATCGAGCAATCAATTTGTCGGGGGTCACGGAGAATTCCCGCGTTACCTTGCAAATCGTGCCCTAAGAGATACCGATTAATTTAACATTAAAGGCCTCCTCTCCGCCCCTTCGATTGGCACGTGTGCGGTCATAAAAAAGCTGAATAAAGGAGGGAATTTTGTTTTTAAAAATGTGACTCACCGGTTGTCGGCGAGTTGAAACTTCTCGAGCTTATCGGCTATGGAAGCTCGGCTGAGATGGTGTTGTTGCTGGCGAAACTGGTAGCTCTGGCCGGTACGTTGCCCGCTGTTACACAGGCAACGGCGGGCGGCTCCTTGCCAAACAACCAGCATCACTGTTAAAACGATGTTTTATTTAAATAATACTTCTCCATGTTTTTTCTTTATTTTTTATTTGTATCGGGTTGGTTTGTTTTTTATTCATTGGGGCGATAATATTTTTTTCGGATTAGTATGTTACCCACGGTGTTGGGTAAATTATGTTATTATTTAGTATTATTTTAAGTGAAATAAAGACTCTGTAGGTAACATAGGAAATATAGGATGCACAGTTCAGCCTTGTGCTTATTAATGAAGGTCCGTACCATCATAAAGATCCTGCAAGTTGGTTTTTATTTATTATTTTTTTTTATACTTAAACAGTAATTATTGAGGCTAAGTTATGAAGTAAGCATTTATAGTCGTTACTTTTTTTACAAATCTAATAAATTTTGTATAGTTTATAAGGTTGAAGACGTAATTAAAAATAATTCAAAGAAATTTCAAATATCTTAGAAAGTATAATGGTAAATTTAACAAGCAGTGATGACGTTTCAATAGTTTAAAAATAGCTTATTACATATTGATATACTTGAATTTATTAGGATTTAATCAAATACATTTCAGTCACTGTAATGAATACGTTTACTGTTAGTCCATAAAAACATACAATAGTAGTGCAATAGTATCAGCTGGTAAATTAAAAAATGACCACTAAAAATAGCTTTTTTCATCAACTTATACATTAATAAATTCAGTGCACTTATATACAGTGAATGTCGTATAATTAATTTTATTTACTATATTGTTACAACTATTTATTTATTTATTTAAAATATGCACTTTTCAACTACTTTTATCATAGCTTCAACCGTATCCACAGTAAAACATAAAAAATCCATCGTAATATATTTTCATATAATAGATAATTTTTCATTATCTGATTCCAGCTCTTTCTCGTTTAAGAAAATAACGAACATTCGAAAAATTTGAATACGATAAATGATTTAGCAATTAACATTTACGTAACCGACGTCTCGGGATATTGTGAAATTGAGAAATTCTTTGAATTTTCGCGTTACGCCTATTATAGCATGTATAAACGCACAGAAAAAAGAAGCAATATTCTTGCTTTATGAGTAAACATACGTAATGACACATTTATCTACACGCGCAATGATCAGCTGTCTAACCTTAAAATCATCTTCAATAAAATTTCTAAACAATTGAAAATAGTTCGCAAACAATACTTTACAACTTCACTAAAACCTCTCTTCCTGCAACCTACCGAAACCCGAAAACTCGCTTCGAACATTTTACTATAAAAAAAAATTCAACTCACGAATTCTCACAACAAATCCAAGGTCAAGAATGACAAATGAATTTCGCTTCCCCCTCCTCTTTCCCAAAAAATTTGAAAAATTGACAACTTATCCCACATACCAAATCTGAAAATATTTTCAATGGAACAAGTCATCGACGACTCACCTCGCGCGAACAGCGGCGACGATAAAGCAGATCCTGTAACACACGTAAGTATACACACTAGAATCAAATCCCACGTTGTCGGGGGGTGAACAGCAAGTATATATATTTATACACCTGTATGTGTACACCCGCGCACTGAACTGACGGTTGATACCGGGATGAAAAAAAAAGAAGTTCTCCCGATCGATCGAGACTCTTTATAGATAAGTCGAAATAACGTAACGAGACACGATGTACCAAACGCAGCGACTGCGTCGTGTAAACTGCACTTTCCGAGAAGCGGATGATGTCTGGAATGAAGACACAACTCCCGCACACACGAATCGCGATATCGTCTCTGTATATACTGTGTATATATAGTCGTCAACTGTTACTGGCATATGTGTGTGTCTGGGGGAGTGGATTAGTGGATAGTCTACTGGTCGACCAAATGGTGGCGCGACGAATAGTGCGCGAACAGTCAGTTGTAAATTTGCTGAGATTGTATACAAGTAGAAATAAATTGTTCTTTGTTTTTAACAGTAGATATATCGGATATTTCCACCTCGACTACGATCTCATTTGATTCGTAAAAATTATTCCGAAATTCTAAGCGATTCCGATAGCGAGGATTTTGAGAAAAGGTTTGAATGTAGCGTATTGCGTATATGTATAGATAACGCATACAAATCATGTATTTGTGTGAAATTGTCGTTAGAAATATTTTAAATTCCTAGAGGAACGAAAAATAGCAAGAAAGATGCAACATTTGGAATTAATGGAGAAATTGTTAGATAATCGAGAAATACAGAAGTTGACGATCGAATCTGAAACAAATTAAGCTGTTTATTATTTTATAAAGAAAAAATCCGTATTCTAATTTGTAGTTACTTGTGATTTCATTTTCCTAAATCCAAGGTTATTCAAATGATAATGGAAAAAGTGTAGAAACGCTTATGAACTTGGCGTCGCTTAATTTATTTATTATCGTGAAAACAAAAGATAAGCTATTTTAAAATATATTCATTTATGCTATAAAACAGTTCAAAATAGTAGAGATTGTATGTACGCACATATGGACATCAGCAAATTTGAAAAAACATTCGATAGTATTAATATTGATACTACTGACCATCGTCACGCATGGTGCTGATGTATTTTCACAAGTAGTAATATCTTTAAAAAAATTTACAATTCCATCAAATATATCACTACAATAATGTCGTATTTAACATATTATGTTAAAAAGAATGTTGTAATTTTTGTTTCTTAACGCAATATATATGTTTGTAATTTAGTAAGAATCTACAAGCGTTAATGTAACTAGCGATGAACATTTTGTTAATAAACACATTGCACTAGTTGCAGCAAAGCGATTTCTTATACTTGCTTCTGTAAAAAAATATAACGATAACACTCTTATACTATTTTTATTAATATGACTACGACTACCTATGGCTGCGAAATCGCAGTAGTGGACAGTATGGAAATAACAGTAGTGCGTTTTGTTACGTTAATTTCAATTTAAGCTTCACGTCAAGTTTTCTTAAAAGAATGACTTAGCAAATATTTTTTTATTTAATAAAAAATATTTTTTTTAACGACAGAGTATAAAAAGTGTACAATAATATAGCAAAAAATAATGTGAATTATATGTAATGTTAGTCATTCTTTTCCAAATCAATGGATTATTTTCTACAAATACATTGAAACTAGATAAAGCTTTCTATTACAAAACAAAATATGTATGAAGTAATGGTGATATAGATTTGTTTATAGCTAGCTAGGATATAACGGTACACATTAGTATGTGGGTGAATAGATACTTCACGCACTTTGTTCTTTCCAATTATCTAAAAAGCTTTTTTTTCATCAACTCGTATATTTATATATGCAATATAACTATATCCAGTGACTATTTTACAATTAATTTAAATTGCTATATTAATAAGACTATTTAAAATATGCACTTGTTAACTACTTTTATCGTTGTTTCGATCTTAGCCTCAGTTAAAATGTTAAAATGCAGAGAATAATCTCATCAAACATAGACATTTTTAAAGTAGTATGAAGTAACGTACAATTGTCGGGTGAACTCGTTTCGGAAAATCGTAAGTTATTAATAATTAAATAATAAGTACAATTCAAAATCATAGAATTTTAGAATAACTTACGCTTTGATTAACAATAGATTATGTATTTAATGTATTTATGAAGCTTGTTATTAAAGAAATGTTGAACTTGACTATCATATATTTAAGTGAGATGAACTTTAGAGTCAAATCTGATGAACATTATTTCTAGAGATAAAAAATTTCAGTCAAGTTTTTGTACTTAAACAGTTTACTACAAACTGAAGGAATAGCTGCTTGAACACGCAATTCGTAGACTGTTTTTACATTAATTGTGTATTTTCATTCTCTGATCCCATTATTTATATATGCATTTTTTTAACTTAAGTATGTTATTTCTTACTACCCTTTATACAATCTAATAATAATTTCGTGAAAATAAAAATGTTGATTATAATTCAGTTGAAAATTCTCATAAGAGAATTGGCGATCTTCAACTCTATGCATAATACTGCTTTACATTATTTAATTATTAAAACTAATTTTACAATAACAATTTTTATATATTGCTGCTATCTTTTTGTTTATTAAATAAAATGTTAATTTAAAGTAAATTGCGAAATTCATAATAACCTCTCTTGTAATTACAAATTATACATATGTATATAGTAGAAAATCCAAGTCGTTTTCCAAATGAATAACTGTAAAAACTTATTATTGTCGTGGTTTCCAATATTATATTTTTCGCAACAAATTTTCATTTGTTTTGAAATGCAGAAGTTCAAATACAAATGTCTTTGTATAAAAAGTATTATTTATGCGTATTTATAGAGGGTAAATTAGAAGCTAGCCATGTACAAAAAAATTTCGTAATCTATAGCCTCTTTTAAAAAGTGCTAACTATATTCTATTTAGAAAATTCTAGAGATTCATCGCCTAAGTTGATGTATGTTTGTACAATATATTAAAAATCTTATTAACTTCACTGTACATTAATCAATTTACAATGTTTAGTGTCTATCTAGGGTGAACCTTGTATATTTATCTAGCTAAATAATTTTAGATAAATATAAAGCCTTTGTACATTACCATGAAATACACGTGAGCAATTTCTTAATTTCAAGATCAAAATTTTGTACATTATTGATTCACGATAACAACCATTATCAAATCCATGAGACGGCTAAGACATTGTGTTTTACACATATAGACTAAATAAAGAACTAAAATCACAATTTTTCTTTGCTTTGTGATGAATAATGTGTGATGGAAAGAAAATCAATTGTTAAACTTTAAATATTAAAAAGTTTCATAAGTATATCGAACGCTTTGATATTAAATGATGAAGTTTAAATTTATATTTACAATTTAACTTGCGCACTTTTTGAAAATGCTTTATGTTCAAATGAATCTGTACAAATTCATGAAAGATGAGAATTTGTTATTTGAATGCAATTTTTAGTCATGACTTAGTGTAGCATTTTATGAATTTTAAGTATTTTTCCTAAGCGCTGTTTTGCAGTCTTCATACCCTTTTTCGGTTTACGTTCTGAAAATTAAATAAATTATTAATCAAACTTGTTTGTATGAATTTCAATAAAATTGTAAGGAATTTTGAACACAGCATTTAACTTACCAACAGGAATAGGCGCTGCAAGTTTTGCCTTCACATCTTTCAGCCTATTAGGACTTGTCAAAATTGACGAATAAGGTATGTGTTGCTTGACAACGTTTTCAGTTGAATTTGTCGGAACTGTAGGAGTAGTAGGTACACTGGTAATCGTTGGCAATGCTCCGGATACTGTTGGTGTTGGTACTGCAGGTGGTGTTACACTAGTTGGTATTGGTAATGGATCTTTTCGTTTCTTCTTATACGTCCTCTTGGATGTACCCTGTACAAAAAAAATATATTAATTTCTATTTCACATGTTATAACACCAATATTTTTTTTAATCGTAACAAAGTAATTAATCATGTTTAATTGATAGTTTTTCGTCAACGGCTGTTACACAAATGAAGTATAAACATTGAAAAGATATGATAAGTAGAAGTATACAACAAAAAATACAAGTACGAAAAGTATCATATCAGAATATATGAAATTAAAATAAGATTACATTGATTCATAGAACATTATCTACATATTTATTTCTTTCATGCATACTAAAGTATAGCCTACCAATTTCTTTTTGACTACTTTTTCCATTTGGTCATCGATGTAATCATCATCATCCCCATCATCATCATCAATTTCATAATCAAGATCCTGTTGCATTATTTTAAAAGGTACAGTGATATGATATAAGCGCATAAAGGAAAATAGTAACAGTTAATACAGTAGTTTGTTAAAATGATCAATGTACAATGAGCATTGCAGAGAGTTGAATATATTAGTAGTTAATTTTTTTAAACTGAAAGTATCATAACTTAATTACGTAATGGATGACACTTACGCTTTGTTTAGAACGTTTTTTAGCTGCTGCTTCAAGTCCTTTCTCAACAGATGTCTTTTTTGCCCCTTCACGAGCGGGTCGATTAGTCTTAGGTAACAAAGGACCAACTCGCGCTTTGGGGTTCCACGCTTCGTCCTCTTCTCTTTTACCTTTCGATTTAAACATGAATTCGTCTTCATCCGATACATCTAATGGTGGATAAACTAAAAGAAAAACATTAATTTTTTATCTGTAATTGTTCCATAAAATAATACGTTCGATATTTAAGTTCGTTCACGTACTGAAGTCGTCGTCCTGGTGAACTTTGTCCATGTTCTCGATTAAAAGATCGTCATCATCGTCATCATGTTCCTCAACAATCGGTTTGAGTTTCGGTGCTTTCGCCGGCTTTACAGGCGTCTCAGGTGTAGTGGAGTAACATTGCGCACTGAATGATAGCATACCGGCAATGGCATCCCTCGTTGATGGTGAAGCCCTGTCAGAATTAATGATTTTTAATTTATAAAGACTAAGCACCAAATTACAAATTGAATCGTTAAGGTGTCCTACAAATAAAGTTAATTATTTGTTTCGAGCGTTTAGAACATTTTTAATTGTTCGATCGACTTTCATAATTCAAAAAGCCACACAAAAGTATAATTTTCCTTAGAAAATATTCGCTTACCCAGTTGAAACGGGCGCTGGTTGAACAAAGCTTCCTTCTGTTCCTGAAGGACTGAAAAAGTTATTTAAAGCGTGTTTAGAGGGAAAAGACACAGAATTAGAAATAACACTTATAATGTAATCATTACATTAAATATTAATATTAGTTAAGGTAAATTATCAAACTTCCTTAGTACACAACTTACATGACATCTACTCTTGGAGCATTGGCACCCAAAGTGTAAGCAGACGCTTTTAAGAGCTCTTCGATTCCATTTTTCGGCGTAATGTTTGCTCCTTCTAATTCAGAAGACTCGAAGGTTCGCTTTAACTTTTTCGGTAGATTCGCAATCTGTTGTTTCTGAGATTTCTTTTTCTTCGGCGCCTCGTCGATTGTAAAACCACCATAGTCGCTTTCGTTACTGCCATCGTGGAAGTCATATACTGAACTAGTTTGCTTCCATGTTAGCTCTTTGCGTGTTTCTACCGCATGATCGAGTGTGAAGTTACCGTAGATGTTATTTCCTTTATCCTTTGTACTTCTTACAACTTCTTTATCGCCTAACTTGAACCTTATAACCGTTGGACTCTGTTTACCGTGTTTCGATGTTGACTTTTTACTTTCGCCAGTACTTTTTTTCTTCGTAGCTCCAGTTTTTTTTGGACTCGGAGTTTTATTCGTATTCGCTGCTTTTTTGCTGCCCGTTGCTTTATTTGTAAGTGACTTTTTAGTAGTTGGAGTTTTGGGGACGAGTGTTTTAATTTTTTTCACTGGGCCTTTAGGTGGTACTATTGCTACTTCGGTTGGCAAATTATTTTGAACTGGTGGAAACGTTGCAGGTTTTGGTAACGTTAGTTTCAGTGGAGGTCTATTCGAAGCAGCTTTATTACCAGCTGTAGCTTCTTTTTTCGGAGACTGTACTTTAACTTGAGGTTTGACTTTTGGACTTTCAGCTACTCGATCAGCCACATTAAAGTCTACAAAATCTTTGTTAATAGGCTTTTTCTTTTTTCTTTTACTTTCGCGTTCCGGTTTAGGTGGATTTAACGCCATCAAGAATCGTTCTGCGTGTCTGATCTCTTTGCTGAGATCTTTCAAGATTTTTTGACTATTCACTGTGTTAGGTATATGACCTCTACTCACCATGCTGTACTGAAATACGAATGTAAAACGTATAATTTTTGTATACTTTTAATATCGGTTGGTGAAGACAATAAATTATAAAAAAAACACGTAAATACGTTTACTTACATCCTTATCTGTATTCCATTGTTTGAGTATACATAGTAAAGCTTTGACTCCTTGTAAAAAATAAGAAGGGCATTTTTTCTGCTCACTATTGAGATCTTTTAATTCTTTTAGCAATCGTTTTGCTGCAAACCAATGAATTGTTTCAAAACCTGGGTATTGAAATTTTGCGGGAGTTTTCATTTTCCTTTCTATTTCATAAATTCTGTAAAATATGTAAATTATTTTGTGTTCTTTATGAAAAATTTACTATAAAGGCAAAAAAGCAAGCAATGCACTTTGTACATACTGAATTTGCATCGGTATATTTAAACTATGTATAAAATTTCCACCAAACACCAAAGAATCAACGGGTGTTAATACAGCGTGAATCCATCCAGTTGGAATTAGCATAGTTTGACCTTGTTTTATGACACATTTATAACATGCGTCAACTTGATCACCAAAAAAAGTCTCACTTTGTGTCGAACTGCACATCCACTGTTGATACAAATGTAAATTTGCAGGTGTCGGTTTAATCAGGTAAAAAATTTTCTCGCCTCGCAAAACATGGTACCATACTGATGTTCCCCCAAAATCAACATGAAAGTCTGTGAAACTGTCTTTAACACCTATAAGACAATATTTTTGCACTTCTGGCTTTTTTAATTCATTATCTTCTGGCCAATCTCGAGGCCAAACGTAATTCACCCAATCTAATTTACGAGCTATATATGGTGCTTCAACAAGCGATGAAAGTCTAAAAAGTTTATTTTTTAGTTAGTAATCGTAATTCAATACAATTATATGCGACTATAAGTTATGTTAAGCATACCCAGTACTGGTGAATTCTAGACTAATAAGGTTAAGGATTCTCGATCTTTGTGGATCATTATAATATTCAACAAAATCCCTTAATTTCATTCTTAAATTATTTTGTCTCGTAACATCAATTACATCCATTTCCCTATCACCACCTGAAATTAAAATTTCACGTTTTAGAATAAAAAAAAAATTATACGCGCACAACAATTTTATAAAATTACCAATGTAATTTTCAATGTCGTAAAGGCTAAAGTTTGGTGGCGGTACAAGCATATCGAGTCCATCTTTACTATCGACCATGATTGGAATATCAAAACCATTTGTCTGCAGATATTGCATAGTAAGCTGTTGTCCTCTGAGGTGTTTAACGATATCATCAGCTCTAGGAAAATGCCTAGATTTAAGTTCTCTGACAAACACAATTGTACCAGTTTGCACAGGTTTGGATTCGGCACCGATCTCTGAATAATTATGTCTATGCCAATTCAGTCTCGTTTTCACTGCAATGATTAAATTTATCGTATTATATCAATACCCATACAATTTCTACTTGTCAAAACTTACTTAATGTTGGACCATGTTGTTCTTGACATCGAGGACAATGGAACTTGTCTATTTCTGTAGCCACATAGTCTTTGATCCCCAAACATCTACAAAGGACAAACACAAACTATTAACAATACAAACCAATTAAAAAGATATCCAAATTTCAAAGAAGACCAATCCATTTGTGAAGGTTATGTTTACAATAACAAAGCTCAAGAAGCGCGCGTAAATTTTCATATTCAACGACCGGTCGAATAAAGAAACGTACACCATTCGGATTTAATAAGAGAAAAAACGTAGAAATACTAGCTTCTAGGAAGTGTCAAGTGCGACAGTGGACGAAAAAAAGTAAAGAATCCATAGTAAACAAGCCAAGGAAAGCGAAGCCAATGGGAATACGTACTCTCCGTGAAACCAGACTTTGCAGACGTCGCATGGTATCATACATTTCTCCGGATCGAACGGTTTACCGCAGACACAAGTCGGTAGTACATCCTCCATTTCAAAATCTTCGATATGCCAGTAAAGAGCAAAAGATAATTTTGCCTTTACCTCAAAATTGACGAGGAGAACGGCAGCAGCAGCAGCAGCAGCAGCAGCAGCAACGCCTAACGCGAAACGCGTAAGTAAACGCGAGCATAGACTAGATAATAGACACAGACCCGTATGCAACGTTTCGCTAAAAAATATGCTATTTTAGACGCCCTCTAATTGGTGAGTTACGTGATATATATCTATACAGCATCGGTAATGTAGGTAATCTTAGCGCGGGAAATTTAAAACGTGACGATTGATACGGATGAAATTTTTGCGTTTATAGTAAGAGAGGAAACGTTACGGTAGAAATGCAGAAGAGTTTTATTGTCACAGTGCGTATATAAATAAAAAGAAAAATTCAAGAGTATTGTTTTCTGATGGCTTTAGCGATAGTCGTAAGCTGGATGTTACTCGTACCCTCGTAGATCGTACCAGCTTTACAATCACGGAAGAATTTTTCTTGGGGATAATCTTTGGTAAAACCAACGCCTCCCATAAGATCGATGCACTTGGAAGTGACTCGCTGAGCCATTTCCGAGGCGTAAAGCTTAGCCATAGCAGCTTCTCGCATTACGTCTTCGGCGTGCTCAAGCTTGCGAGCTGCGTTGTAGACCAAAAGCCTTGCGCATTCGATTTCCATATCTAAACGAGCTAGTTCGTGCTGCACTGCCTGGTAGTTGAAGATCTCCTGGTTGAACTGTTTGCGTTCGAGGGTATAAGGTACTGTAGCGTCGAGACACCCCTGAGCTATACCTAATTGCTGTGCTCCAATTCCTATTCGACTTTCGTTAAGCAAAGAAGCTGCGTAACGGTAACCCTGACCCACCTTACCGAGGACGGCTGATGATGGCACGCGAACGTCTTCGAGATGAACCGCGCAAGTACCCGAAGCTTCCAAACCGAGCTTTGATTCCGGTTTTGCGATTTTTAATCCAGGGGTGTCGCGCTCGATGAGAAACGATGTTATCCCTGTAATTAGAGATATTTTGTTAATAAAATGTTTTAAAGAACATTTGTTCTTTAAATATTGTATTACAGTCGGCTGTACTGTGGCGCGAAATTTAATTTTTGAAAAAGTATATATTCGGACATTCTTAAATCGAACTAAACTTTCCTTTCAAGTAGCAATAAATAACTCACTAATATATAATCTCACCTCTGTAACCAGCTGAGGGATCGGCATTAACAAACACAATGAACAATTCTGCAATATCCGAATTCGAAATCCACATTTTCGTTCCATTAATTACAAAGTAATCTCCATCCTGCTTTGCAACGCTCTTCAAAGCAAATGCATCAGAACCTGATTCCACCTCGCTTAGACAAAAGCTTCCAGCATATTGACCTGCAAGTCTTGGAAGATACTCCTGTTTCTGGTCTTCGGAACCAACGTTGCGAATTATCGCGTTAACCAGTGTATTCTGGATATCAACAAGAACTGCAATCGAGGCGTCAACTCGGGCTAATTCTTCGACGGCGATCATCGTCGAGGTGAAGTTGGCTCCTGTACCGCCGTACTCCGCTGAAATTTCCATCCCCATTATACCTGTTTCGTGAAGTTTCTTCAGGACTCCGTCGTCTATTCGTTTGTTAGCTTCCATTTTACGTACCAACGGCTGGATTTCCTCGTTGGCTAATCGACGAACCGTATCGCGCATCATCTGTTCATCTTCTGTGTTGTGGGATAAGGGTCGAAAACTGCTGATGTTGGTGGATTGTCCTCTTTTAAATGTGGTGAACGCTGATTTGGCGACCTGAGCTGTAGCTCTCAGTGGATTTCGAATCATTGCGAATCTGGAATTGAAATGTAGATATTGTTAATTTATTGTATTTTAAAAATTGTACGTTTGGGAAAATAGTCGAGTAATACTTGTTTATTATGCTCCATTTCGTTGTTTAACAATGGATTGTACCTTTGTATCGAATATTAAAGAGTTAGGATTTTTGGGATGTGTTGAAGTATGACAGGTGTTGAAAAGAATAACACTTGTTATGATAAATAAATCTATGATTAACTTTAATTTATACATTTACAAAAGCTTACTTCACTATAGTAACGGGCTATTAACAATGAGATTGAAAATAATAATTTTCAGAACAGTGAATATTAACAAAGGGATGCCATTTTACGAATAGAGTTCAGATCGTGAAGTAACATCTGTATTGTTTGTTTAGTTTGTATGTGCTGATGTGTATTTTTCTTCAAATCAGTTTTAATGTCTTCTAAGGCAGATATTTGATTTTCTATGAATGTCAAAGTTGTATCCACATAATTCTGAAAATGTTCGATGTGAGCCAGTAAACGTAATTTACATTCAACAGGATCTATAGGTGCTTCAGGTTCTGGTATTACAGGTTGAGATGCAGTTGGTTCATTGTTATCACTTTGTGGTAATACCATCTGGAATTTGTTGCTCTTGTCAGGACTAGAATATCTCAAATTTGAATTTGGTTTTATTGACGAATCATTATTTTTCGCTACATTTTCTGTCGATTTTACTTGTTGCTCTTCATCTTCTAAACCATTTCTAGTTAAAGCATCCAATAATATTCTACCTTCGTCTTTGAAATTACTAGATGTAGAATGTTTGATTGATGGTTTATGCTCTTCTGTTTGAGTAGTATCTTCTTCCAAAATTTTCATTAGTTCTGTGTCGGAAGTTATTAATTTTGGATCATGTTCACTTTTAACGAAAGAGAATTCTGGTTTTTCTTTTCCATTACTTTTGTGATGGTTATTGTTAGAGTTTTCCGTTTTAATCGATTCAATTATTGGTACTGCTTCGCTATTGAATGACGGAATTTCGATTTTACTCCAATTTTTCGCCCAAAGATATAATTTTGGATGATCTTTATTTTGAGCAATATTTACTTTGACTCTTAAACTGTGAAGCACATTTTGAATTTCTAAAAGTCCTGCAACCAAATTGTAAGAACGTATCAATAGAGCTTTTCTTTCAGTTAGTTTTACCGCATCTATAGAATGAGCATAGATACTAGGTAATTTTCCTTCTTTTAACCAGTCTTGGTCATGAACGTATTTTTTCGAAGGTCGCTGCCTATAAGAATGTTGACAAATGTAGCATACATATTTTTCTGGAACATCTTTTTCTTTTTCTATAGCATTACAATGGCCATGCTGCCAACATAAACACAAATCACACTGTATCATTAAACCATCTTCTTCTGTAAAACCACAGGTACAATTTATTATTTCTTCTCTCTTCAATTTTTCTACTTTTATGATTTCACCATTTATCATCATAACTCCATCACTTTTACTTTGTATACTATCATTATTATCTAATTCCATCCTAGTATTACTTGTATTACTACATTTAAAACTGGATTCCGCAACATCGTCTACATCTTGTATGCTGTCATCGTACTGATCAAAACTTTCTTCATTTTCAGAAATAACTTTCTGTTTCTTTACTTTTCCTATGGATTCACAGTAATATGCTGATTGCTTTTTCTTGTGTCTCTTCTCCTTATCCACTGATACTGTGGCTTTCTGAGTATCACTGGTAATATTTGAATATTGCTGCTGATCGCTGTCATCCAAATTATGGAATATCGGTTGCCTCACTGGAGGTAATGTTTTTATGCCGGTATGAGTTTTTTCTTCTTTGAAGCGCATGTCAAATAATGTTCCGGGTGACATTGTACAACTATTAATTTGATCTGAAGTATTATCTTCTAACACACTAGAATTATTTTCAGCTGAAAATTTATTTTCTAATTTATTATTGACATCAATTTGATTGGTATCTGTAATTGCTATATGAGCAGCAGATAGAGATGTGGTATGCGAATTTTGACTTCCAGCTGAGGTAGTAGTTCTCCCTTTCTTTGGAATAACATCTTCAATGGATTCACCAATTGTTCTGGCATAAGCTAGATCAGCAACATTTGGAGTTGAACCTAGAAACTTTGAATACTCTGGATGATAATGCTTTATATGCATTTGTAATAAATTTTCTTTTCTGAAATTTTTATTGCAACCAGTCTTGGGGCACTTATATGTACTATCTTCAATTTCCACTCTTAGATTTCCTATGTACGTAGCATAATCTTCCCCTAAGGCACCTGTAACATATTTACGATATACATTATGAATTTTCATAAATCATTGAGAAAAAGTTACTATTCAGCTGTTTTATCTTACCTGCATTCTCTACATTTTGCTGAATGTCAACTTTATTTCCTAATTCAGGCTTTATTAAGACAGCTGCAGGCTCCACTTTGAATGAAGATTTTGGAGTACGTATGTCAGCTAAATCATGCTTTTTATGTCCTCTCTCTCCTCCGTCATTTTTCAGTTTTTTCTTAGAATGATGATGAAAGAGTTCGGTTACTGTATGTTTACGTTTTTTATCTCTTCTCTCTTGCTTACTACCTACGTAATTTTCAGGCAATTTGTTGACTAATGTGTCTACAAGTTTAGTCATCTTAGACGCTTTTAATATCTTAGAATATCCATCATCAAAGAGCACATCGTATTTATCATTATCCAGTGCAGCATTAACTTTAGCTGGATACTTCTTACCATCTAACCAGGTAGCTAAAATTCTTTCACCTACCGCAAATGCTTTAGGTTTTGGTTCCTTATGAGACTGCAGAGCACGCAGTCTAGAGCTGTCCATTGGTATCCATTCGTCATACCGCGAGCTCCACTTGTCAAAGTGAATGAGCACTTCCCTCTCTACCCAATCCGTTTCTACAACTCTAGCAAAGTACCACTTCTCATTGAAATCCTTAGCCTCGAGCTTATCTCCAGTGGCGAAATTCAGATCTTTATTGAACACCTTAGGCTTGTCATCCGTACTTTTAGCCTTCTTTCCCTCTGCAGTCTGCGATGGAGGCTGCGGCTGTGGTGGAGGTTGAGCAAGTTGCTCCGTCTTACAGGGTAATTGAGGTGATAAACATTCGACAGCTGTGGCAGCAGCTGGTTCAGGCAAGGTAATAGCATTAGCTGACTGCAGTGAATTAGACGAATCCATTGATGCCTCCAGACTCGAGCAAGAGGTGTCTAACAAGGAATCTGCGGAGCTTGGCTGTGAATTAACTGGTAAACTTGCATTTGCAACGGCAACATTACTCTGAGACAGTTTGATCTCTCTTGCCTGTAGCCTCGAGGTTATGAAAGTCGAGGTTGGACTTATAGGGTTAGGATGAGCTTCGTAGTTGTGAAAAATGCTCGGTACCGAGCCCTTCTTCAAGAAGAGCTTATGGCTACGACCGATCTCATAGTCAGATTGTAAAAAGTGTCGATAGCAGACGATTTGGCTGGAGGTGGGTTTGAAGTCGGGCTCGAAGCCGCCGCTGGTCAGCCATTTGGCTCTCAGTAGCGGATCCTTCGGGAACTTATGAAGCGGTAGACCCCGTGAGCGCGTCTCCTTCACCACTTCCTCGCAATCTCGTACGCAACACTTGTGCGTCATTGCATCTTCTTTAACCGTCTTTCGGCCAGTCCCACTGGCATCGCACTACCGACCTGCTTCACCTAACCCTGTACTGTACTCCCTTCGGAGCTCGGAGCGCTTCGATCTAACTATATACATACACCCACACGTATATACGTAACTAGTAAATGAGCGTATATTATCCGACGAAGAATTGCGCGTGACTGAAGTAACTTTTTTCTTTGTGCGTATATGCTATATTGCTATGTAACATAATATAGTATATATACTACCCGCACCCGGTAGTAAGTATAGTGTGTACTTTGCACAAACTATATGTAATACTCGGAAGAGATGCACGTTCGAGCGTGTTTTCGCGCGCGAGCATGCGCATTGCGCTTTGGGAGGTTCTTTGTACTTTATAAAACGCATATGTGCAGCAATTCGGCATATACGTTCAGTAAGTCCGTTAGGTATTGTCTCTGTTTTGTATGCGCATTGCGCATACAGAGCCGGTATGTATTATATCTCATAAATTTAGTTAATATATTGGTTTTTTTATAAGAAATTCAAATTTAACACAGTTACAAACAAGTGAATCAGCAAAACTTTACTGAGAAACCCTTGTTGCGATATGCGTTATACAGAAAAAATGATTAGTATATATATATATAAATACCTATCCATATATGTATAAGTAACGAATAATCGAAATTAGATTAACGTTATTTTTCATTGTTACTCGCATAAAAAGCCAGACTATAAGGCGTATTATAAGCCCACACATACATACACAAACACATACAGTGTTAAGCTTATCATCCAATTACCGGATTAGATTAGACGAGATGAGCAACTACAAGTAAATCGCGATAATAACAAGAATAAGACTTACACGTATAGCGCTTAAAGCAAACGTAGCGAAAAAGAAGTTCGATTCCGACGATATACGAGTGAAGACTGATCCGACGAATACTATTAGCGCTCGACCAATGTTATTTTCGAATCTGACCTGAATATTCATTTATCAGTCGGAAACATTTGACATTATGCTGAGATGATGCGATGACTCGCTGGTCTAGGTTGAGGTCGAGTTGCAGAGCATGAAATTCACGTAGCATGTATTATAATGTAATATATATATAAGGCACTACCGGTCGCGCGCGATTGATGTAATCCAGTTGATTCGAGCTCCATCTGTACCGCTACATTCAAATGTTTTAAATCGGATAACTACAAAAAAATGTTACCTTAATCGCGCGAGTTTAAATCTTTTTTATTCCTATTGGTTGAGACAATAAACTGTATTATAACGAATCGATTAAGTTGTAATGCGTAACAATTGTCTTCTTTACTCGTACGCGGTTGTACGTAATATATATATAGATACAGGTTTGTAAAATTGACTTGTATGCTCCACTTATTGATTCATTCACTTAACGCTAAAGTAGGTGATAAACGCGAAAGACGAAACGAGAGCAAGTGTCATCCCATTGACAAAATATATATATATATGTAGACGAGAAGATTGAAGATGTGTCTGTATATATATGACGTATATAGAAAGTGTCGATAGAGGTCATCTTCGCATATTTTGATAAAGAGAAGAAAAAAATTCATTCAATGACTCGTGCGGTGAGATATCGGATGGATTCTCGTGCAGAATTGTATGCATAATTA
Source organism: Apocrypta bakeri (assembly GCA_018906985.1). NCBI lineage: Eukaryota > Metazoa > Arthropoda > Insecta > Hymenoptera > Pteromalidae > Apocrypta > Apocrypta bakeri. The sequence goes on from JACCIA010000003.1 coordinate 18,868,288, forward strand.
CAATTTATTCTATTTTCCTACAGCGTACATCAATTTCTTACACGACTTTGGCTCGTAAACAAGATTTTTTTATTCCCCTTTGGTTTTTAGATTATTTCCAATGACGACATTGAGAACGTCTCGACTACTTGCGATATATGTATATAGATACATTTTATATTTTATATTATGTATATATATATATACGTAACTCCAAAATCTATGCTCGTTCTTTATAGATACCGATAATTCCTTTAACGTACACATACGCACATTTGTATACACTAGATAGAGCTTCGTACGATCTTTTATCTTCCCCAAAGACGTCTGCGAAGGCTCCCCGCGTGAAAAACTTTTTTTTCGTCTCATTCAACGCTCGACGATGCATCTTAAGTCTTGGGAAAAGCCCACTGTCCAATTTCTATAAATATGTACACGAATATTGCCGATCACTCTTAATCTATAGAAATATCCTTTCTACCCTTTCAGGTATCGAAATCTCCCGAAGTCATCCTAATCTCGAAAATGCATCGCCCCAAGCCTACCGCATCGATGCCACATGGTAGCAACACGTGTGGAAAATGTGCAACCGATTTTCACCGATCTCCGCATCTTTCTCTCGCTCTTCCGAATTCTTCGAAAAACAACTCGAATTCACATCTCAGTATACGTATATACATATTTAGAAAGAAGTCAGAATGTTGTGGCGCTGGACGAGAGAGGCTCATACAGTTTATCTTATCTGTAAATAGGGGACCTTTCGACCCCTCGGCGCTTCGACATCGCGCGCGCGGCAGCTGCGCCAGCTCAGAGAGCAGGAAGCGTCCGTTTAATAGCGGAACTCGAGCTTTCGTTACGGACTCCGTCTCTTTCGCTCAGTTTCGGCGAGGCAGTCGAGTTGATCGTCTCGTTCGAGTTTGCTCTTGTAATAAAATAAGCCACTGGAGATCGTGGGGATGAGCCGATTTATTCGCGATTTACTCTGAGAGGGAGAGAGTTTATTATATTTGGATACATATATATATATATACATATATACCGATCGGAAAATGAAGATACCGATCGCATTGTTGTTGGCGCTAACTGCCCTCGTAGCCGAGGGTACCGCGTATACCGGTAAGTTTGAATTATTATTGTTAATCGTTTGGTTCGTATATGGTACGTTTAAAAATAATTTTAATGTAGTTCGACGCCTCTTTATCGAGAAATTCGCGTAAAGAGGGGGCGATAGATTATGCATTCCTAAGTTGGGAATGTCGCAATAAGTTATACGTGTATTTTTCTTTTTCTTTTTTTATCATTTGAAATTTAATTATTTAATTTGAAAATTACATTTTTGCTTTCTCCGCAGAGGTTGTCAAGGATAAGAACTCGTGCAGCCGATTTAAGTGTCACGGTGAGTACGACGTAGAATAACCATCCAAATGAATGTTTATATGGAATAATAATTTTAATATCGTTTTTTAATCGCAGTGGCTGCCGATCGCAAGTTCAAGTACCAAGAGAAAGTGACGTACCACTACCGCTACCGGGTCGACGTTAGTGCGAACCTCGGAGAGAACTTATGGCGCGGAGAAAACGAAACCAGGCTTTACCTCGACGCCGATGTGAGTCTCCGCTTTCTGTCGCCTTGCGAGGGTGCGGTGCGTTTCGGAAACGTCAGTCTGTCCCATTCGAGACTCGCTTATCAACCCGATTTCCCGGACAGAGCTGGTGCCGAGTTCAAGGCCGGTCTCGAGCGCAAATGGCTTCGTTTTGGCTTCGACGACGGTCTCGTTCGCGAACTCTGCCCTGCTGCCAAGGACGAACCTGTCTGGGCTCTGAATATCAAAAGGGGTGTCCTGTCGATGCTCCAGAATACGATGCTTCGCTTTGACGTAGACCGTCGCGACGAGGAACTCGACGTCCACGGACTCTGCGAGACGCACTACCATCTTCGAGAGGCTCGACGCACCAGCCTCATCGTCAGGAAAACGAAGGATCTGTCGAGCTGCCAATACGCCGGTAAACACCTGTCGCTCATCCGCTCGACGAGCTACCGTAGTCCCAGAAGAAGATCTCGATCACAGCCTCTTCTCGCGTCCAGCACCGAGTGCGACATCACGATCGATCACAACGTCTGCCAGAGAGTTCAGTGTCGCGACCAGCACCGACTCGAACCCTTGTCCAATGGAGCCAACGCCGGAGCCAAGACCGAGTTGCTCTCGAGTCTTGATCTCATCGCTGAGATTCGTAGTCCCGAGGAGGATACCGAGACTGAGAGGGAGATTCCCATGCAAGTTCAGTCCAGAAGAAGCAATTTGCTCTACGACCACGCCAAGTCACCTAGAACGATTTACGGCGAACTCCGAACGTCCCGTGACCTTCTGAAAACCATGTGTCAATTGGGAACACCTCTGGAACTTCAGCGAAACTTCAGCGAACTCTTCACCAGCTTCGTACATTCAGCCAGGATGCTCGATTACCAAGGACTTTCTCAGCTGTTCCAAAGGTCCCAGGATATCTGCAAGACCGGACGCAAGCACATGCTGGAGGCTCTGCCTTTTATCGGTAGCAATGCTGCCCTGGGACTAATGCGGGACCTCATCGTCAAGCGTCATTCGATTTCCAGGGAGAAACTGGGTTTGTGGATCACAGCGTTCGGTTTGGTACCGCGACCCGATCGGCACACCATCCACGCTCTGGCTCCACTGCTTCGCGTCGATCTACCCGAGGCCCAGTTCGTCCTGAGTTTCTCCGCGGTGGTTCACGCCTATTGTTCCAACCAAGCAACCTGCGCGAACTTCGAGCCGATCTCCAACTTCATCCAACTACTCGAGGAGAGAATTGAACAGGGCTGCAAAGCTCGACCGCATTCTCGCGCTGAGGTCAAATTAACTCTCGAATCACTCAAGGCCATCGGAAATGCCGGTGTCGAGTCGACCACCCTTCACAGTAGACTTCGTGGTTGCATTAACGACGAGAGCGGCTTCGTCCCGATGGAGGTTCGCGTCGCGGCGATCGACGCCCATCGCCGTTTGCCTGGTTGCGAAAAGGCAAGGGACCAGTTCTTCCTGAACCACTACCGAAACTTCAGCGTCGACGCCGAGCTGCGAATCGCCTCGTACCTCCAGGTGATGAGGTGTCCGGATTACAACGTCGTCAAGATCATTCGACGCAGTTTGGAAGAGGAAGAGATCAACCAGGTCGGCTCGTTCGTCTGGAGTCACCTGAAGAACATGCTGACCTCGTCGTCGCCAACGCGAATCGAGATCCAGAGTCTTCTGACGGATCGTGATCTTGGTAACAAGTTCAACAGCGACCTGAGGAAGTTCTCGCGTAATTACGAAAGTTCCTTCTTCTCCGAGGAGTACAACTTTGGAGCCAATTCTCAGACCAACCTCATTTTTTCGCCCAAATCCTATATACCACGAACAGCAACGGTCAACATGACGTTCGACCTTTTCGGTGAGTCAGTCAACCTGTTTGAGGTGAGCATGAGAGCCGAAGGTCTGGAATTCTACGCAGAGAACCTTTTTGGACCAAGTGGACCATTCAGCGGTGTTAAGGTTGCTGATCACTTCCGGAACTTTTTGCGACACTTCCGATCGGTTGAGCCTACTAACGACAGCAAGGAGTACTGGCGCAAACTCAACACTTTACCCAACGTTATCGATAACGACTTCGATCATCCACGTGTTAGTTTGAGCTACAAGCTCTTTGGTAACGAACTGAAATTCACGATGCTCGACAGCGACCAGGAAATTCGCACGACTTTGGCTAACCTGAACCCTTGGGAGAAGATCAAAGAGATACTTTCTGGTCGAGACATAATGCATTACGAAAAGACAGCGATGTTCCTCGACTCATCGTACGTAGTACCAACTAGTGTTGGTTTACCGGTTCGATTGGACCTGTCGGGATCGGCAGCTTGTAATATCAAACTGTCCGGTATCGTCAACAGTAAGCTTCTCTTGAGCGATGGTGAGCTCGAGATCAACGGCATGATCACACCTAGGTAAGTCTTCTTTTGGTATTTACATAAACATTTTCGTGATATTAATTAATAAAGCTGCGATTTCCAGCGTGAGCGTCGACATTACCGGTACCATGACGGTGGACGCCTTCTACAAGAGCGCCGGTCTCAAGCTGAAGAGCAGTATGTATTCAGTGGGATCAGTTGAAGCCGATCTCACCATAAAGAGTCTCAAACTAGCCAGGCTCAGCTGGAAGATACCCAGTCACAAGATGGAAGTTTTCTCCCTGACGACGGACGTCCTGCTGGTCACTACCAACGGCGCTGAATACAGGGAACAGCCGGTTGGTCTTGTCTTAAATGCCAAATCCAAAGATCCCAGAAGAGATTATACAGCTATTTCATCCAAGATCGTTAAGAACACAACCTGCAGTTGGTCAGCTTTGGACCGATTGATCGGATTGAAACTTTGCGCTGATTACCAATTTCCCAATGTCACTAAGGATGTTAACGCTTCATATTTTCTACTCAACGGACCGACGATGTTTAAGCTTTCGCTCATCAAAGCTGATCCAACGGCTGATAGTTACTTGCTGGAATATAAGTGGAAACGAACGCAAAATGAAAGTACGATAAGATTGGCCTTTGATACACCAGGATCGCAGACGCAGCGAGAGATAAGCGGAACTGTCTCCTTCGATGCTCTCAATAACAACGTGACTTTACTGCTAAAGTCCAAGGGAAATTCCTTGATAGCTCAAGGTAAGTCGTTTAGATTTTCTTAATCTTTGCTGTCTTTAAAACGAATCAATTTTAACTGCAGGTACTTACAAACGAACGGATGATGAGACCTTCATAGACATCGGTTTGGACAGCAACGGAACGAAGCATTTGGATGCAAGTGTGGGTTACTCCAGGAAAAAAACAAAATATGGTTATACTTACTCTCCAAAATTATTCTTGGCTATTAACAACGAGAGAATAGTCAATCTTTCAGGTAAGAATATGCTACATTACGTAGAGACACGTTGATATACAATTTCTAATTTAATTTTAGGAATAATTCGAAATCAAGACAAAAGCAACTCTTCGCAATGTGACATTGATTTGCGGTTCGAAACAAAGAATTTATCCAGCCACGTTTTCGGTTACATTCAGAAAGCAAACGCCAGTGTTTCTGGAAACTTAAAAATTGAATATAGGTTCCACGAGAGATCGAAGGACGAAATATTACAAACGGAATTTTTGCTGAGCAATCGATCAACCAAAACCTTAACGTACAAAGCAGCTGACATGAAACTCCATTCGACTGCTTATCCACAACTTAATATAGTTGCTGGATTAAGGTATCAACATGCGCTTGGTAATGTTGAATTGCACATCGAAGTCAACACCAGTCCACATCTTCATAACGCGGATAGACACAAGCTCACAGCCCAATTCGTAGCTACTTACTCTAAACCTTACTTCCAAACCGATGGTTAGTTATATCGAGAATAATTAAATTACTATAAAATAGTAGGTATCACTAAATTTCTAATGATCAAATCTGTTAACAAAGGTGCCAATGTCAGTGCCTACGTGGCAATTACAAAACCAGCTCAAGAAATAGATCTGAAGGTTGGAGTGAATTATTACTCGATAGGTCCAGAGTCTAGGACACGTTTTTTGATTCGTTACGCACCTGGCAAGGAGATCACTTTGACAGTCAACGTTATAATGCCACGAGGCACGCTATTCGCGATCGAAGGTCGAGCCAACCTAACGATACCTAATTTTAATTCGATGATCATCAGTGCTAAGATTACAGAGCGTGCTCGTAATGAGTACGACCTAGACTTTGCTGGTACTTGGTTCAGTGGCCATAACATTTCTGCTGTTGGTTCTTATTACGATCGGTCTACCATTGTAGTCACTAATCACAATCTGAATATTCTTCTGAAGTCACCGAGTTTCAACAAAGACATTCAACTTAACTGCAAATTGTATCATGACGCGACCGACTTGAGAATAGGTAAGAAAGGAATAGTTTTTTTTCATTTTTATAATAATATTTCGCGTACATCTACTATCTTGATGTTTTACAGGTATGTTCGTGGAGCAAATAGACGTAGACAAGTATGCGCTGGTTCTGAACCATACTATGATATCAACGACGCATTTCCAAACGTTCCTGGAGGGAAAGTACAAGAACAGCACGTATTCGATGACATCGGATGTAGACATGCAACGTCAGGCAAAGTTGGTACTTCATCTCGATAAATGGCGAGACGTTCATATAATAGTTACAGGCATCAATGAATATAGTACCAAGGAATACGGCGTTGAATTAAAATGGGATGCTAATCGTGATCCAAGTCTTAAATTCATCAGTAACGTCCAATTGAACCGATTTGTCTCGGAGAATAAGGGTAAAAACGTCAGCGCAATTCTGCGCATTTCGTATCCTGGTAGGTCAGTGGTAGGATCTTGTCTGTTTGCTTTGAGATCGCGCAACAATTACGTTATGGACGCATCCCTTGAGTGGAGTGCCAATCGAAGCATCCAATTAAGGGTCGATACGGATTATGATGCACAGACCTGGATAAGGGTTCTGAAACTCGAGTCCCAATTGCTTACTCCGTTTGACAATTGGAAGAAGACGTCGTTGAACGGAATGTGAGTTTGAATCTTTTATCTTTTCAACTTTTCCATCCACATCGCATATAATGTACCACTTTCTTTTCGCAGGTATTCGCAGACAGACGCCGACGTGACTGCCAGCGGTAGCGTCTACTGGCAGGACTCTCAGTATGTAATATTCGATGTAACCGGTAACACTACAACCGCACCCGATGGTACCATTGAATACAGTGCCAATTGTGGACTAATGAGTACTGTCCATACCATCCAATCGATTACTATGAACTTGACACATGCTCATCTTTACGCCAAAAGTGCGGACTCTCATATTATCATACGTTATCATCCAGACAAGGTGATTGATGCTCGCAGTATTTGGCTGATCGAGAATGGCGAGGGAAACACTTTCAACGTTACTGGAAAACTACAGCTTATCTCACCAGTTGTTAATTATCGAAAGGGTGAATTCAAGTGTCACCTGAGCTCGAGGTCGAACTGGAAGTTCTATGGCGCTGCTAATCTTGATTTGGATAAAAGAAAGTATACCGGACATCTTCTTGGTGATTTGACGAAGCTGAAAGAATCAATGGTGAGTATATATTATATTTTTATTTCATGCAATGTATTATACAACGTTATTATTGGTCAGGTTCAATTCAACATTACGACGCCTTTTGAGAAATACGCGTTTATACGAGGAAGATTTGGATTGTCGGAAAGAAACAAACACGTCGTTGCTGAAATAACCACTCCAGCAGGTCCACTAGGTATAGAGGGTATGTGCCAGTTGTTCACGAGCAATTACGATTTCAATATAAAGTTACTTCTGGCTACTCCGATCGACGTCATACAACAAGCTTTCCTCGTCGCCAAACTGAACCAACAAGAAGCTGACTTTAGAGTAGCTTACAACAACATGACTGCTGGTTTTCAGGTATGCCATGGTTTATCACATTATTATTTTCATGCTTATTTATATTTTCAAATTTTATTTATATTTTAGGGAGTTTGGTTCTACAACAACATTACCAACTTCCACTACAGCTATATTCTCTACACTCCTTTGCAAGGATTCCACGAAATCGGTATTATAACGAAATTGGTAGCTGCTCACAAAGATCCAAGTGATCTGATAGATGTCGATACGGAATTTTCTTTGCGAGTTGTCGAATTAAAAGCTGGAATAAAAATTCACGCTGGTCCAAAACCACCACCTCCAGTTGCTATTCCTCCCAAACCAGAATTGAAACTTTCTAGAGAAGACCTGGAACAAGATATCTATGATGACTCTGAAGACACAGAGAACGACTTCTACTGGAAAGCTGATATGGAGGTATATATATATACAATTTATATTATTTTACTTAATATTCAAAAATATATATCACAAACTATTTTTCCGTAGCTGGACACTGTTATAATAGAAACGATCACATCGACTATAGATTTTGAACGCGAAGGTCCAACGGATGCAATTTTAGCTCATCTAAAACTACCCCAAGGGAAAATTGTCATGCAAGATCGTTTTACTTTTGAAGACTTTTTCCACATCAAAAACGATCTCAGTATCGATACACCGTTTCATTGTGCATCTGAAATAGTTTCGGCTTACTCTTTTGCTGTAGATATGGAAAATTCCATGTACTTAATGGATATGAGCGTAAACGTTAAAAACTATACAGACTGGATTGAGGTAAAATTATCAGATTGGGATTGCAAAAGAATATTTATTGTATTCATTGAATTTTTTCTCATGTACTATTTAATGATATTAGAGTGGATTCAACGTTAACTACACGTATCTAGGAGTGGAAGAACAAGACTTACAGATACATACATTGAAGCTTGATTTGAAAACGCCCGTTAATTTCTTGAAATTTATGAATTCTAAAACTATGCTAGAAATCGATGACAATTCCTATAAAGTTAAAGTAGATATCAAATCCGTGAAAAGCTTGTTGAATTTCACTGGTTTCTTGGAGGTAAGATTGTTATATTGTATATTTAATATATACAAATCCGCCAAACAAAATTGATCACGAAAAATCGTTAAATATTTACAGCAAGATACCAATTACTTAGATGTGATTATCCAAACAAAAATGTCCAGTCCAATATTGATTGTTCCCGAAACGAAAATTGCTGCTAAAAAAGATTTCACCGATAAAGAGAAGCACATAGAATTTAGTTTAGACGTAGGACCAGAACCTGTAAAAAAATCGGTAAGTATTTTAATATATCAAAAGAGACTTCGAATACTAATACAAGAGTATAATGAAGTAAATAAATCAATTTGCAGGGTATGTTCCGAGCTAGTTGGTTGTTAGAAGACGAATTGGCAAAAGCTTCAGCAGCACTGAATACTTGGATAGAACCATTAGTTGATCTGGAAGGTTCCGTCCTTTTAAACAATACCATACAGTTGGATAACAGTGCTGAATTAAACGTTTATTTCAAGCACCACAAATATCAAGTGTACTCAAGTAATGGTCAGTACAAGGATGGGAAAGTACAATTTGACATAGAAACTCCTAACCATCCAAAACACTTTGTCTTCAATGGAGACGTTACTAAAATTGATGCTAACGCTTATAAACTCATTGGTTACTTAAGAAATGTTAAGACATCCGAGATTTTCCACATTGAAAGTCCAATCGCGATTAATGATAACAGTGTCTCTTCAATCAGTGTGATAATTACTCCAAAAGATGTAGCTGCAAACGTCGCCGAGAAAAAAACTATTAAATTTAAATTACAGAAAGAAAAGTACGATTTGACTTTCGAAGGTGAAAGCGACGATATGAATGGAAGTATTAAAATCAATGTTCTGAATTCTTTCAATTGGGATTTCCAAACGAAATTATCACAATCAAACGGACAGTCTTTCGATTTTTCAACGTACATGAACGTTCAAGTGGACGGAAAAACGACTTTGTACATACAAGCTGAGACACCATGGAAGCAGTTGGAAAAAATTGTCTTCGATGGTAATCTTTCGTTAGATAATGAAACGGGTAATATCCAAGTGAAACATCAGCTCAATGAAGATTCTGGACATGTTCTTTTCCTCTGGCGACTCTTCTATCTCGCTGACATGTATGCCAATCTTGCTGCTGGTTATCAAAAAAACGGTGCCAGTGCAAAGGATATAAACATCGTGGCGTTTTATGCAAATCCAAAGAAAGCTTTCAAAAAAATTGACGTTGGATTCGATGTTGATATTGATCACGATCAATGGAGATTTGGTACAAATGCTTCGATTGGCATAAAGAATCAAAATAACATCGATGCTGTGCTAAAAATTAATCTTCCACCACCGAACAAAGATACTCATAATTTACTTTTGAGTTATCACGCTAATAATGATAACAGAGATTTGTCTTACGTCGTTGGTTACAGTGCTGATCAGGCTCAATCTAATTACGCTTCTGATGGTTCGGTTAGTACAACTAATTATCTGACATATTTTTAAATTTATCTACAGATTTATGTAAAACTAATTCATTTACTTGAGTCCAGATGACTATGAACACAAATGACATCAACGGACATCTTCGGCTTACATGGGGCTTAGAACAGAATCGAACGCTCAACAATATATTCAACATAACGTTCGACAGCAAACAGATCGATTTGAAATATTCTCTGTTCACACCGAAATTTATTAATGAAGAAACGATCTTACTCGCCGCTAAATACGATGCCAACTTAGAAAAATATACTTTACTTCATACCGACATTAATTATCCGGGGAAAAAACGAATAGGCTCCGCTGACATATCATATGAAAGTTTGATCAACGTAAATGGTACTTTGAACGCATCAACTCCATTGCCTAACTTTTCTGAAATACAATGCGAATTTATAGTATTGACTACAATGTGAGTATTCTTAAACTAAGCAAAGGATCATTAATCAGTATCTAATTTAATTTCATCAATTTTTAGAAAAGAAAACAAGAGATTCGTTCAACTCAACTGGCAAAACAATTCAGCATTAGTGGACTCAGAGTATTCTTACAACAGCGAACGTCTAAATTCGAATTTGGATGGACACTTACAAGTGGAATTTCCATTGAACACTCGTCACGTTGGTCTCTTTACTTATGGTTACAAGAAACGACCGCTCGTTACAACTGGTTACTCAGAATTAATTTATAACCACGATAAGATAATGGAAGGTCGATACAACTCCAAAAGCGAATCTCGCGCAGGTTTCGAAAAAGATCGAATCGATATCAATATAGAAAACTCGTTCAAACCTATAGGAATCATTTATGTGAACCAGTATGAGTACAGCGCAGGTAATGAAGGTACCAACTATCCATCGGTTGAATATAAAGAGGTAAGACATCGCTGTTCTATTATCCTTTATCAAGGTGTCTATCGCGTTTGACGAATACGATATAACGGCTTCTCTGCTCTTCAGGTAAATATTTATCAATTAAACAACGTAACTGCCTTCAACGTCTCCGGTACGTCCAAAATACGTACTACTCACACTGGGCAAGAAATTCAATTAACTGCAGTGCACTCGAACCGAACGGTTAAATTCAGCACTGACTATGACGTGTTACCTGGTGAATTCGATCAGAATTGTTCGTTCAGTTTGGCTGAAGATGCCTGGGTTTCTTACCACATCAACATCATCAACAAGACCACCGAAGAAGTAGAAAATCAGTTAATGGTTCTGAGCCTGGTCTATCCAAAACGAAACTTCACTCTCGACGGTTCGTACTTGATCACCGATTCTGAACTAAACTCTGAAGCGAAGCTCATCTGGGCCAGTCATCTCGATGATCCAAAGACTGTGGGTGCAGCTTTCGACTGGAAGAACACCACCTACGAAGACAACATCGCTCGACAAACCGCCATTCTGAGCTTCAAACATCCAAGTTTCCAAAAGGACGTTACGTTCACAGGTACCTTGGCGCGTAGAGACATTCGGGACTTGTTCAATGGTGGGTTGATCGTTGATTACTCAATTTATGCCAACCGAATGTTGAACTTGTCGGCGATATTGCGCGACGAGAGCGACTTGCCTACGGAGAGAAAGTATAGTTACGCCATAACTGGTACACATCCAAGAACTGAACTGAACCTGGATGTCAAAGGACACGTGCGGAAGTACAAAGCCATTATTGGTGAGACGATCAATACTGCAACTTACAAGCGCAGTTTCCTACCCGAGGAAACTGGAAAATTGATGGCTCGTATCGATCTCAGTAAGTACGAGATTGAGCTTGATCGAGAAAGCAACGAATATGTCAGGTATTTGCAGACTAGATACTACCCTAATTATCCCGAATACGTTATAAACGGTAGTGCAATAAATGGACGTTATTTGAATGCGACCGGTGCTTTCTTCATCAATTTGGAAGAGAAACTGACATGGATGATGGTTAATTATACCGAAGGTAAAAATATATTGTCTGAAATGTTTCACTTATTTTTAAAATAAATTGTTGGTATCATTTCATTTTTCTTGTATACAGATGCTAAAGAGAGTTTAAGGATGTATGGAAACGTCCCAGATGCAAGAAATGCCGAGTTTAATATTTGGAGAACGTACGATGATGATCTTGTTATATCTGATGTGTCGTTCTATGTACGTCTCAATCACTCAAGACTTGTTACTTCAAAATTGAAATGGAGGCCGGAACTTAAGTCAGATATTATTGTAAGTTTGTTTAAATTTAAAGATTTGGATTTTGTTTTGTTTAATAAGTATTTTTTTAATAATTAACGCTGTTATTTAATTTCAAACAGAATATTGTAAGAACAGCCTTAACGAATTCTTATGACGAACTGAGCAAAGACATTGACTACTGGAGGCATTACATCCGAAGTGAAACTATCAGTGTAATAACTGATATCTGGAGCGATGCGCAAGATGATCTGGAAACATTTTTAGAAGACCTTAAGTAAGTCTCCATTTTCTCGTCAATATACTTTTTTATTCAATCTCATATTTCATAATACATCTCCTTTTAGTGATTTGAAACTGATAGAAGACGATTTCGAACACCTAAAACTTTATTTGAACGATTCTTACAACGCCAATGATTTCTATATCAAAGACATAGTAATGATGGGCATTTACGTGATCGACGAGCTATCCCTTCGCAGCCACATCCAGTCATTACCCAATATCATCAACGAAATCTGGGAAATAATGGGTGAGTCTGGTGAAGCTATTCGGAACTCACTTCTCTGGATCATCGAAACAATAAAAAATGCTTATCAAAAGATTTCGGAAATCATTAGCGCTATTCTTCGCGGTGACTCGATGAATCAGATAGCTAACATTGTCGAAAAGCTGATCATCAAATACGACATGTTTGTTAAGGAACTTCACGTGTCTTTCATTAAATACATCGAATATCTTTACAACAAAATATACCAATCGATTTCACTTCAGGTATGTAGACAATTTAAAGGACTACTTGAAAATTATGTAACCTATTTAATCTCTTATAAATTTCGTCGACATCGCTACAGTGGCATCGATTCCTTATGCACATCGAGCCCATCTTCATACGTCTGGCCCACTACTTAGAAACAGTCGGTTGGAAGGCTGTCCAGGAATTCTTTAACTTCCTCTACGATAGAAAAATTGAGCTGATCAGTTCACCCTACTACGATCACTTCTCTAACTTCGCTCAAGATATCGACAAATTCTACCGTGACATCAAGGCAAACGACATCATTACCAATATCCAAAAATATTCAGCTTCCATCATTCAGTTCATTAAAGAACGGTACTTCGCATTCGTACCTTTCGGTAAAGAACTGAAAGACGTCGTTGAGGAGATTATCAACGAACTCAAAGAACTTCAAAAACTACCATCCGTTAAATACGCCCTGGAGAAGGTTCAGCAGGTCTACGATCGCGTGAGCTACCTATACGAATACTTCGAGGTCAGAGCTAAAATCGAAAGCACAGTGAGATTGATCCACTCAAAACTCATGGACATCAGTCAGACAGCTCTACAAGCCGAGAGTCGATACCGCGAGGCGAAAACCAACTTCATTTATGATCCCAACAACGGTCTCATGTGCCTCGAACAGAAACTTCCGATGTCCTGGCATGCTTTCAATCAAACACCGGAATTCCAGGAGATACCCGAGTACAGATCCATCGTCGACATGGGCTCTTATTTTGCAGCATCTAACACGACCTTCTGGACAATTTACTACCAGATCAAGCCTTTGACCGAACCCTCGAATTGGCTACCACCTTTTAAAGGTAAGAGCTACAACATATCCATTACGGAAACTCTTCAGATTTTAGTCTCAACCCTCGTTCAGGCAATTCGTAAAGTCGTCAATACGATTATAGTATTATCCGCTACGTAAAAAGAGAATTAAGTATTGTTATTTTTTTAATACATAGCAATAAATTATTACCTATACCTATATTTTTTTTCTTTCTTTCTGAACCCTTTGTCCCTTGGATTGTGCGTATCCATAAAACGTATAAATTTCGAGCGACTGAGCGCCAAAGTTGTATCAAACTTTCAGCTCAAGCAATGATCGTCGGGCCTCGTCACTTCAGGACGTTCGACGGTCGGCACTTTGACTTTGCTGGCTCGTGCACGTATCTGGTAGCTCGTGACTTTGTACGCGATCACTTCGCTATTCTCATCAAATACAACAGTGACAACAGTACTGATGGTCACCAACTCATCGTTCTCGTCGGCAACAAGGCTATTGAACTCGACGTTTTCAACGACGTAAGTTCATCATGTTCAGTTATATTATTTTAGAATAAACTTCAATTATTTTATGAACAATGTAATACTGATGACAATTTACATGCGTAATAATGTAAATGTTTATTATTTATTGCTTTGTATTTATAGAATTTTTAATCAACTTTATTTCTTCATTGTGTGTGCGTTTTATTGTTTTTATGTTCATAATGTTTACAAATATGATTACATGTTTATGAGGTTAACGTGCACGTACGTTTATGTATGTGTATGTAAACTTTACATCTCGTATTTCTACTTTTTTTTATTCCCCTTTATTTGCTACTTATTTCTTCTTTTTATTTTCTTATTTCTTACTTTTACTTTCGTATCTTCTTCTTTTCTTTTTTTTCCCCATTTTTTGCATCTTTGTTCTTCTTTACTTCCCCTATTGGTTTCATTTCTCAATATTTCTCTATTTTCTATTAAACTTTTTTTCTGTACTTCCATTTTATGCATTCTTCTTCTGTTTCTTTAGTATTTTAACGTCCTATATCTGTATTAGATTTTTTTAACACTTTCCTTTTAATTGCAAAGTGTAAAAATAAAATCTAATTATTAATATTAAATTTATTAAAAACACCATCTTATCATTAAAAAATATAATATTCGTAAGAAAGTAATTTTTGTATGTTTCACGAATTTTTATACTCTTTAATCCACATAAACGTCTACAAAGTGAAAAAAAACAGATTTTCAAATAACAATATGTATATTAAGAAAATATCCCATAATATGAATACATACAGAGCTGAACTAATTTGAATCGAAGTACATGAAGTTTCTCAATCATCCTTTTAATTCAATTCATTTCCAACATAATTCAGTGACAAATCTTATATTATCTACATGACAGAGCGTGAAGCTACTTGGCGACAGGTACTCCGCAACGAATCTGCAACTACCGATCGAACTAGAGAACGGCACAGTCTTCATCTACCAGGACGAGAGCATAGTAACGGTCGAACGCAAGAACAAACAATTCAAGCTCGAATGTAATCTCAAATACGACATGTGCACGTTAGAACTATCCGGTTGGTATTACGGTAAAACAGCTGGACTCCTTGGAACAATGGACAACGAGCCGTACGACGACATCCTGGCATCGACCGGTCGTTTCGAACGCAACGTCGGCGAATTCGCCCATAGTTGGGCTCTGGAACCCGATTGTCCAGCTGAAAATTCGGTGGACACACTTGAGCGCAGTCGACAGACTTACGCAGCTTTCTGTCGTGATTTATTCACCAACAAGAGTTCTGAGTTCAGTTCGTGCTTTGGTATTGTCGAGCCAGAAGCTTATCGACGCGTTTGCGCCGAGAGCTTGACGGAAAGAGAAGCTTGCGCTATTGCTATGTCTTATCTTCAGAGCTGTATGTTCCACGATACTTATCTAAGGATACCTGATAAATGTACGCCTTGTCGAATGAGCGATCTTGACGAAGTTGATGTGCCGGAAGGCGATTTTCGGAAACTTGAAGGTTTGCATTGTGTACAATTTTTTTATTTATTTAATGCTTATCTGCATGTACAAATACAGAAAAAGGTTTTATTTATAGTAACTTACTTACTTAATTTGCATATTTAAAATGAAAACGAAAAATCTTATTTGTAATCAGTCAGGCAACTATTCGTTGTACTCTGCCTCTATTGGTCTCTTATTGAATTATTGCTAAGAAGCTTTCCCCGATAAGTAGCGCGAATTTTTTCAGTTTTCCTTTTTATTCTTTGTGCATCTGTCAGACAATTACAAATTTTTGTTGCTTCTACGTTCTTTTGTTAAGTATAGGTAATTGTAATGACTCATTTTTAGTTGCACTTTTTGTTATTTGATAACTTTTTTTCAAAATACCATAGTGTTATGTTATGGACTCTAATACACTAATTATTAATTAAAATTAAGATAATTTTTCTTATAAAGACGATACTATGCAGCTTAATTATTTATAAAAATATAAAAGAACATTCTTTAATTAAAACGTGGCAATTTTCAGGTGGAACAGTACCAAAATCCTCAGACGTTATCTTCATCGTCGAGGCCAAGGAGTGCAACCAGGGTGTGAGACAGAACCGAGGCATCGATCAACTAGTGTCACATATCAACAAAGAACTAACCGAAAATGGATTAATCAATAACCGCTGGTCAGTAGTGACCTTTGGTGGTGATGGAGTTCACGATAAACCACGTAGTCTCATTCTCGATAACGAGATTTTCGCTAAAGACACAGCGCGTTTCGCCGACTATTTCGAACACATACCTGTGGGTGACGGTAGCCAAGACATCTTCGAAGCCATTAGATTCGCGGCTCAACTCGTTTTCCGAGCTGGAGTTTCCAAAACCTTCGTCCTCATGCCCTGCTCCCACTGTGAGGCTGATAAGCAAACGGTTGGTATATTAATTAATATATATTATTTATCGGTTTAGGGTATTTTTATTAATAGTTTAAATAGTCAGTATTGATTTGGATAAACGAGTATTTCTATTATAAAACATATTATTTTTGTGGTCTTAAGCGATCAATAATTTTTTACTCAATTTTGCAGTACTAAAAGTTATGAATTATTTGCGCGATTCAAATTTTATTGTGAAAAAGACTGTTGAGAAACCTGTTGACAGAAAATTGTTGTAGCTCCATCGATTTTTCACACTGTTTTTCATCCGTTTTACTTGATCTACCTAAAAAGAATTCGTATTTATTTTACAAGAGTTTATTTATTCAGATAATTAAATAATTATCTGCGAATAATAGTTACAATAAATAAAATTAAATAATTAATAAAATTAATTTTAAACAAAAATCGTCACACGATCCTCATCGATTTCACACATCGTTTTCCATTCCCCAGCTGGACTATTCAGTGCTGTACCATGCCCTCCAGGAACGCGGCATAACACTCCATATCCTCATGGACGGCGACTTCCAGGTGGAAAAAACAGGTCGTATGAAGAAGATATTCTACGGACTCGACGCGACTCGTTCCTACACAAAGAAAGACGCACGGCAGCTGGTCGGCGACGTCGAGCTTCGCCGACACGTGAAGCTGTCCAGGAGTGCCCTGGGCTATTGTGCGCCGTTGGCTCTCGAGACGAATGGAACGATTTTCAGCGGAGGCAAACTGCGCCGGCTCGCAGCTGATTCCACTAAACTAGGTCCATTAAAGAAATTCGCTGGTGTATTCGCCAAAAGACTCGCTTTGACGGCTCAACCAAGTGATTGCCAGCTTTGCGAATGCATTGCCAACAACGACGGTCTCACGAGGATGGAGTGCTCGCCCTGTGATTATCCTATGCCTGTAGCTGTTGATTTTGGAAGTGTAAGTGGAGAATTATAAACTAGATCTGTTTACTCAAAACTGACTCGTTTATTTTCTGAACAGGAAACTTTCAACGAGGACGACATGGTCTCGTTACAGTCTATCGATGATGATTATGGACAGCTTGACGGGGATGAAGATTGAGATGTTTTTTGTTATTTAGCTGAGATGATTGTAAAATATTAAACTATTTTCTATCATATTCTCCCTTGCCATTCCTTTATATTTCATAATTTTGAATGGATGTCAAAACGGTACTCTGTGAATGAGTACGCGTAAGCAAGTGCATTGTGGGTAAAAACCTCTTACAAAGTCTATTGTCATTCGTGTAAGAAACATTTTTTTATTTCTCTTAAATAAATGAAAATAATAATTATTATTACATAATTTTTTTTTACTTTTACTGCTCGAGTGACGTTTAAGATTGTTTCACTCTCTGAACACTTTTGGATGAGTGCCTTGCTTGTTATTATCATGATAAGTTATAATTATTCTTAATTTTTATTACACTATAATATAATACCTTACATAATAGTCTCGTGTTTGACAATATCACTTTGCATATTGTTGAATTAATACACCATTTTATGGTTGTGTGCTTATGCTGTACTAAAAAAATTACGTTGCAAAGGAAACATATAAAATTGACAAATCTATACATAGTAGCTTATGTAAAAGTAATTTTGACGTACCA
This sequence comes from Apocrypta bakeri, assembly GCA_018906985.1. Lineage (NCBI taxonomy): Eukaryota > Metazoa > Arthropoda > Insecta > Hymenoptera > Pteromalidae > Apocrypta > Apocrypta bakeri. The sequence goes on from JACCIA010000003.1 coordinate 18,886,603, forward strand.
CAGTATTGTGATACAAGAATTTCGTATTCTACCTAAGTATAATTAATGCATGGACAACACATGTTTTCGAATAAACTGTAATTAATAAAACTATATTACATTTAAACACGATTTTTTCTATCGAATTTAAACTTTTCGTTATTTGAGACTTTTTCTGTGAAATTAATTAAAAAGTAATACCCTGCCTTGTGCTGAAATTAAAGCGTATATATTTTACATGGTGTACAAAATTTTCATTTGATATTTTGGAGGACAATGATTATGCTTAATATATAAAATCTATAGTTTAATAGTAGTATATTTACTCTCATACAATTTTATTGTGTACCATAACATCTCAGCGAAAATAATATTTTTAAATAATGATTTTTATACTATTAACTTCGATGGCAATCACATTCAATTACAAATGTATAGTTAAAATCCAAATGCAAAAAGTTCACCTCAAACAACAAATTCAAATATTTTTTTTTATTTTTATGTACACATAGCTAGTGCGTTCAACATATTTTGTATAAATATTATATAATAAAAAATTATTTGTTTTAAAAATATAAACATATACATTTATTAATGATAATTATTAATCAATATAAATTTGTTCTAACTTTTTACATAAATTTAATAAAAAGTTATTACGATGTCTCTAGAAAATATTATACAAAGTTTGTTAGAATCAATGAAAGTTAAAATCTAATTCTACTGTTATAAAAATGTTAATTCTAATGCAAGTGATCTCTCTATGTAAGACTTTAATCATTTTGAAACAGCTCATTCCATCATTTTATGTAAATTGCAAACAGAATAATGCAATCGCAGATCAATTATTTAGTACGTAAATTGGCACATATGCACACGATAAACTTAGGGACATTGATTTTATCACAGCCAAAAATAAATTCATTAAATATAATCCAGCCTTTATGTTCTGCTTTTTATTAAAAAAATAATTTTGTCATGTATTAATTAATTGTATAAGAGCAAAATTATATTATACTTTTCCCTCAATTTAATTATGAAAAGTAAGTTTATGCAAATTCGGACGTGAAAAAGTTTCACATCAGGGAGACCTCTTTATCGTAATTATTACAATTACACAGTAAATAAATTTAACTGTATAAAAATGAATTACATTTATCAGAAATCTGGCTTGAATAATCTTAAAATTTGAAAAATTTAGCTGTTTTCTGAAAATTCTTTTCGTTGATGTTGAAAATATTATTAAATCTATAACTATATAAAATAAATAATTCTTTATTTTATTTTATTTACAGAAATTCATTTTACAGATGAATTTTTCAGTTGATTTAACATTTTGTAAATGATTGAGAGTAATAGTGATAAAGTTTCTCTTTATTTACAAATATGAATATATACTTTAGTGCATTATTTTGTTATGTAGCATTAAATAATTTTTGATAAACGTAATTCATGTAGTGAAATAAAAATAAATCTATCCATAATTTTAAGGACAATTTTTTAAAAACAAATTTTAGATACAAAAAGTATTGTATTCCAAGGTGAACTTATCACACAGGGATAACATTTCCTGTTCAATACTAAATTAAAATTTTTAGTATTCGTAACAATCGTATAGTTGTTCTACAAAATAATATAATGAGACAATGTAAACTAAAATTTGCGTTTTTAACGAGAACAAAATATATCTAAAAAGTAAATGAAAATATCTATTTATCAAAATTTAACGGTAACGTAGGCTAAAGACATTATCGATTGACAAAGATCTTTTTTTTCGTGATTGCGGAAACTTCGCATTGACTTGACGAAATTCGATGAACAATCAGATGGAATATTGTCCACTTGGCAACTGTTGCAACAATGGTTAACCGAACAATTGGCTAACTTACTAGTAAATATGGTCACCTAGAATCGTGAGCTTGCAAATGATTGGGCGCATCAGCGAATGTAAATTTTAATTTGTAGGCTTCAGCTACCAAAATATTTATTTCAGAATCTGACCAATTTTGCGTAGGCAGGTTTTGTAGCATTAGCATCAGTCCCTTTAAAAATATTTACAACATATATTTTAACAGATATTCATACTTTAGTGACGTATAATACAAAGCATTTAAAATTAATATGTTTTTTATTTTTATGACTTAGGCATTGTTTTTATGTCTTTTCTTAACATTAAAATGAATTCTAAATTTCTGTTACGCTATGAAAAACTAAAACTGATGTAGTTAACAGTACGCAGTTAAAATGTGAGATAAGAATCTTTTGTTTTCTATTATGTAAGTGTTTATTACTATACGGTTTCGCAATAGAGTTTTAAACGTAGACAGCATATATATTTCATGTTTTATTCTATTATGTGTCTATTAACTTTGTTTGCTTTGTTATTAATTAGTCACTGATTTTGTATTTAAAAAAAATCGATAGTAAAATCCAAATTCACAGCTTACTTGAAAATCTGGTTGAAGAAGTAAATGTCTTCTCCAACGTAATAAAAACGCTGCACAAACGTATAGCTGAAAAGATGCAAAACGATCCGATTCTGCTAAGTATGTATCCCAAAGTCGAATTGTACAATGTAATGGAATTTCTCTTGTAAGTAAATTATTCATCCAGCGAAAAGAGAATTGTAAATAATCTACTCCATGTTGATGTAAATGTTGATGTAACGGTGCTAAAATAATAATAACTTAATCAGTTTTGCGTTTAACAAGATTAGTTATGCTTTTAAAAGTATCGTACCATCGATTCTTTGAATCAATTCTTTTAGTTGATTAACTTTGTGTTGGATGCCCAATTGGGCAAAAATATAATTATCTTGAATACCATCAAGAAATTTTGACAAACACCAAAAGCTGTCAGCCTCAATGATGTCACGTTGCTCTTTTGGAAGAGATGCTACATCGTAATTTTCAATATCTTGCCATGCTGAGACTGGCACTGCCTCTTGGAGAAATACCAGAAAAAACGGTGTTACCAAATCATTCATTCCCTGAAATTAGTTAAATGTGTCTTTAATACATTGTCAAAATACGGTGTTTAATGACTATTACATTATTATTAATAAATTAAATTATTATCAAATATATTAACCACTATTACCTGGACATATCCTGAAGCAGGATGTCGTATAGCCCAGATATATAATATTCTCTCAAAAATCATTTGAACAGTTGTTTGTTGAAATAATGATATCAATGGAGACATCCTTGGAATGTCAATGTGTATTTGTCGATATGTATCCTGAAATCCTTCATCTCTTTCGGTATCATAATATTGCTTCACTAAATTCCAATAATCTAAACGTTTTCTTTCTAATACATGTTGCCTGCGTTCTAAGTTAGCAGGAAGGTATTCCTTTAAGACAAAAAGAGAAATTGATAAGCTATGTTTAAATATGCACATACACGGAAGTTGATAATGATTATCTTTAACACAACTTACAGATAACAACCTCCAGGTGACAGAACGTAATTTTGCAGGAACACCAGACCATGACAACTGCCTTAATTCATCAAGATTAAGTAATGAAGTTTCTAATAGTACTTGAAATTTATCAATTTTGCTTTCGCCATCTGTAATATACACAATTTATTTTTAAGTTTTAAATTAAATTATTGTTCATTTTTGTTTGTTATGTAAGAATCTTGTCAGTTACCTTGTTCTTTAGATGGTACAAAAAATTTAGCACTTGAATTTGGTTGCCTCAATGGTTGAGGTCTACCTGGAAATTGGGTATGACGTTGATGATGAACTCCAGACTTTATTTCAGAATCATTTGCGTGTAAATATGAATCACTTTTTGAGGCACTCGCATTTAAATTCGCATTTCGTAAATGTAGTGGCTGGACGGCTAATCTTTGTAGAGCCTCTGTTTTCTTTTCCTCAGAAATAATTTCCTGACGATTACTTTCTTTACTGTTTGTTTGTGGCAATGCAGCCGTTGTACTAGATCTGTGGTGATTGATAACGCTTATAGCTGCAGATTGACTGACTTTTTTTGATATTTTTACATCTGAAACTAAACAGAATTCGTCATCTCCCGAATCCCAGGCATCGTCTACGCTTTCTTGAAAATCTTGAAAAGACGTTGGACCACCACTACCAGTGCCTGTACCTCCAGAACCTCCTAACGAATTTGTGATAGAACTGCTTCTTTCCTGTCTAGAATCTTGTTTCAAGCTAGGTCTACAAAAATGAGTAAACATTTCAATGATATGAACATTTTAAATTACATTTTAATATTTGTATAACGTTTACCTTCCAGGGACTGCTCTAGAATTTTTTTTCCAAAACGATTGATATCCTTGATGTACTTGATGATGACGGCTTTGATTCTCCATAATTTTTACAGTCTTTTCAAATAATATTCATGGATAAAAAAGATATTCCCAAGTTAAAATAGTAACGCAAAGTAATAGATCTGAAAATTCGAAATAAATAGCTCAATAATTCCATGAAACTCAACCAAACAAATCATGCTTACCTAGACAGCTATATGCACAGCTACCGACAATTCAAAATCTCCTGCAGTCGACTTAATCCCAAAAAGCAAAGAACCACTTCTCGATCAAATCAGAAAAGTCTCGCATGTCTTCTCCCTTTGTTTAAAAAAATACCACACAGCCATGTACACTTATACACCCTCAATGCACAAACATATAGAAAAACAAGAGATAAAGCGCAGCTTCGTTGATACACAAGGAAGAATGGCAGGAGATTGGACGAAAGCAAGTTGTCAAACAAGTCTCAAAACAAAACAAGATAAAAGGCTATAATCGTCATTACGACAGAGAGAAAGAGTGAAAAAAGTGTAGTTTCTAGGTTAGTCAGCCGAGAAAGTAGTGAAATAAATAGAAGACTAAGGACAGTGGAGAGCGGAATGAACGGGAGTGGCGGTCGTCGTTGTCGATCCACTAATACCGATTGCTCGTACGAATTTTTCAGCAACTCGAGAGAAAAACGTCATCGAGCTGATGGATATGCAATCGTTCGATCTTTTACACTACTGTTATTGTTTACGAGACACGTCGTCTTGATTCGCGCTGTGTTACATTACTACAGGCTGCCAAATGCGGAGTGTGTCCAAAGCACACTCGAAACTCGAAAAGCAATATACACATATATATACTTGTTAATCGTCAAAGGATTGACTTATTTCTAATTTTTTTACAACTTTTTACCGCAATAATGAAGAAAAATAATAATAATAATTATTCTTATATATTACGTAGATAATTCAATGTTTATGCACTCGAACGTGGCTTCTTTTCACAGCATAGTACCTAAGTATATACATTTATATATATATACATATATATTACTGTTAACTCCGTTTATATCGTTCCGAAGGCGAAGGAGGACGTACACACATCGCTGTCAAGTACACACGACACTTTGCCGGAGACTAAGCTACGCATAGCAGCGTTTCCGAGACAGTCTCGCGAGAAACTGCTCAACAGCTTCCATATGTACGCCTTTTTAATTCATGTCGATGTTCTTGCTTTTTCGCGAACCCGCGAGTAGTCTACTTTGATATCTTTTCTCTTACCTACTCGTATCTGTCGTTGTATATGCTATATATATATATGGTACATGTACACCACACGCGATGACGACGACATGTATATATATATATATATATATATATATATATATATATATATATATATATATTATCAATATTATTAAAATTATTAATTATACCCATAGGTAATTAAATGTACATTTAGTGATAGTATTCCTTCAATCACTATACTTGAATATTAATCCTATTATTATTATAATTTTTTTTTTTAGTGTTTAGATTATATAAGTATTATGATCAGTAAATTATTGAAGGGTTGTGTACAAACAATAAATAATACAAACAGTTTTAATTATGAATTTATGTGTCTTGTATTTTTCATATGCAACAATATATTTATTAATAATTTTAATTGATTACTAACTTAATTAATTACTAATTAAATAAGTATGCCAATGTAATAATTAAATATATATATTATATATATTTATTTATTTTTTTAATTTTATATTGTGTTCCGTAGCTATTTACTAGAGGGCGCTGTGGCCGGTACCGGTCTGTTCTGCAATTCTGAGATGTAAGTCTGAGATTCTGCGCGCGATTTGAGTAAGAAACATAGGACAGCATTGTGTACGCGATCTTTACATTTTCGAGTCACCTTGAACTGTCATTCGTTTTGCAACCGGCACCGAGATCGTCCGCTCGATCTCTGTGCTGTGAACTTTGTTTTCTGCTCTGCTGTTTTGTTAAAAATATATTCATTGTTGTACGTTGACTGTAAAGTAAATTTCTGTTTACAATGGGTGGTAAGTGGTCGAGTATGGATCCTTTGGAAATTCCAGTGCCTGAACTGGATAAATTGTTGGATAGAGATCCTTACTTGAAACCGTATGAAAAAGAAATTAGAAAAAGGTAATTCGACTGTTTTATTGTTATTTAGAAGTACATTTGTTGTCGTGCATTAATTTTCTCTCTTATGTTCATTTTATTTTGAGAGATTCTATTTTTGTTTTTATCTAGCTTAAAATAATATTTTTTGTTTATAAATAGTGAACGTTATTCGTTGTTGAGTTTGGTTTGTGATGTATAGATTTTTGAAAATTACGAACATTGCCAATAAATTGGAATGATGCGATTTAATGTGCGTTATTCATTATAATTATATGTCGTTATTTATTTTGAAAAGTTAATAACTAAAAACTGAATTTAGGAGCTTAGATTTTATGAGATGTGCACGTTAAAATTAATTTAAATAATTCAACTGGGTTAGATAAGTTATGGAGTTATTTTAATCTTTCTATTTTTTTGATAGATATGGACTATTTAAAGACTATATAGATAAGATAGAGTCCGGAGAGAAGGATTTTAACCAGTTTTCCAAATCTTATACAAAATTTGGAATACACATCAATGAAGATAATTCGGTTTCTGCAAAAGAATGGGCTCCATCAGCTGAAGAAGTTTACTTAACAGGAGATTTCAGTAATTTATACACAAATTCAATTACATAAAATTATAAATAAGCAAATATCTTAAAAATTATCTTAAAAATATGCTTCATTACTTGAAGAAGTATGTCTATTTCCAGCTAAAATTTCTTCAAAACACTAAATCAATTGTATACTTTAAATATCAGATAACTGGGATAGAACAAAACATCCATACAAAAAGTTAGAGTTCGGAAAATGGGAATTGCAAATACCGTCAAATGCAGATGGAAGCTGTCCTATTAAACATTTATCCGAAGTAAAAATTATCATCAAAGATAAGAATGGCCAGTTTATTGAAAGACTTAGCCCTTGGGCAACGTATGTTACTCAACCAACCAATAGAGCTGAGGGAACAACTTACAAGCAAAGAATTTGGTACCCTGGATCCCAAAATGTTAGTAAAGTAAAAAATTTTTAAAATATGATAAATATTTCAGAGCAAGAAAGTAATTGACAAAAATTGTTTACAGATATATAAACCGAAGCACCCCAAGCCCAAAAAACCAAAGAGCTTACGAATATACGAAAGTCATGTAGGTATTGCAACCCAAGATTACCGTGTTGGTAACTATTTGGAATTTGCTAAGAATGTTATACCCCGGATCAAAAGACAAGGGTACAATGCTATACAGTTAATGGCAGTAATGGAACATGCGTATTACGCTTCATTTGGATATCAGGTTTGGATATTTTATTACATCACTTAGACCAACATATTTTTAAAATAACAACATATTTTTAATACGAAATATTTATTAAACAGGTCACTTCGTTCTTTGCTGCATCATCTCGGTTTGGGACTCCAGAAGAATTGAAAGAATTAATAGACGTTGCTCATGAACACGGCATATATGTTTTACTCGATGTTGTTCATTCCCACGCTTCCAAAAATACTCTTGATGGATTAAATATGTTCGACGGTAGTGACGCCTGTTTCTTTCACTCTGGAAACAGAGGTCAACATCCTCTTTGGGACAGTAGATTATTTAATTACGGAGATTATGAAGTATTAAGATTTTTACTTTCCAATCTGAGATGGTATATAGAAGAGTATGGTTTTGATGGCTACAGGTATAAAAGTTAAATACAATTTGAAAATGTACACATACTGAATCAAAGATTTAAAAACACTTTATAATATCGGCTATATTCGTAGGTTTGACGGTGTTACTTCTATGCTGTATCATTCTAGAGGTCTTGGACAAGGATTTAGTGGATCATACGAGGAATACTTTGGTTTGAATGTAGATGTCGAGGGTATAGTTTATTTAATGTTGGCAAATTATTTATTGCATCACTTTTACCCTGAAGCTATTACAATAGCTGAAGATGTCAGTGGAATGCCTGGAATTTGCCGGTAAAAATAGGAGCTTCCATTTATACTCGCCGCACTATATATCGATAAACTACAATCTTCTATATTTTCTGATTACTAGACCTGTTGATGAAGGAGGTGTTGGGTTCGATTTTCGTTTAGGAATGGCTATTCCAGACAAATGGATCAAGCTTTTAAAAGAAATTCCAGACGATAATTGGAAAATGGGTGATATCGTTTGGACTCTAACTAATCGAAGGTGGATGGAAAAAACAGTCGCTTACGCAGAGTCGCATGATCAAGCTCTCGTTGGTGACAAAACTATCGCATTTTGGCTAATGGACAAAGATATGTACACGCACATGAGTACACTGAGTGACTCGAATCCGATTATTAATCGAGGAATAGCATTGCACAATATGATAACGCTCATAACTCATGCTTTAGGAGGGGAAGCTTATCTCAATTTTATCGGTACATTATTCCTTTCTTTTCAATATTCTCGAAGCACTGCTGTTTTATAAATTACGAATTCCTTCGTTATTCTAGGTAATGAGTTTGGACACCCCGAATGGTTAGATTTCCCACGTGTAGGTAATAATGATAGTTATCAGTATGCCCGACGACAGTGGAATTTAGTAGACGATGATCTACTTAAATACAAATACATGGGACGTTGGGATGCGGCTGTTAATTCACTAGAAGAGAAATATGGATGGTTACATTCGGATTCTGTAAATAAAATATTAACAGAAATTTTTTAATATATTTATAAAAACAAACGGTCTATAAATTATGTAATTTTTAGGCTTACGTTTCCTGGAAACACGAAGACGATAAAGTCATTGTATTCGAGCGTGCCGGATTAGTTTTTGTATTTAATTTCCATCCAGTAAAATCTTTCGCTGATTATCCTGTGGGAGTAAACCAAGCTGGAACTTACAAAGTCATTTTAAGCAGCGATGATACTCATTTTGGCGGTGAAAATCGAGTAGATCAGAATGTTTCACATTTTACGACTCGAGAACCGTTTGCTGAGAGAGCAAATCGAATGTTTGTTTATGCACCGTGTCGTACTGCCATAGTTTATGCAACTGCAGGTAATTTAAAAATTAGAACTGTATTCCAAAAGTACACTAGGAAGTGACCATTAAATTTACTAATTTATGAATTCAATTGCAGATTGATAGAGGTTGCATCTTCACTTTTTAAAAATAGTCGACGACATTCTGTTATAAAATGTATATACATATATTATTTGTTGATTAAGAATTTTTATATTTCAATAAAAGTTATATTTTTGATGATTTTTTTAAAGAAAGTTATGTTACATGAAAAATCTAAGTGTATTTCCGTAACTGTTACTTGTCCAATAAATGTATTTTAGAAAAGCTCGATTTTTGTCGATTTATAACTCTAAAAAGATTCTCATTTATAAATAATACCAAATTTATCCATATAACAAAAAAAACTGCATATCCTGGACTTGCTCCGTTGGATGAATAAATAAATAAAATTGAAATCTGGCGCGTAAAATATCGCCATTCAGCGGCCAATAAAGTTTCGATCGATAAAACAGTTTTACTTAAGTCGTCACTCGTCGGCTAATCCAGTTGTAGTGTGACGTGCGATATGTGATGTATCGGGAGGAGAGAAGTGTCAAGTGACTCACAGTCGTACACAACACTCTGCAACTCAGTAAAAACCAGTTTGATTAACAGATCGTGAATTTCGTCGTGGTTTTTTAATAATTTTACATCTGCAGGAGTTTCCATCGCTGGAAATACGCATCTAACCATGATGCCACTTATAGGACAGTCCAGTAATTTCAACAAGCTGCTCGGTTTGTACATATTTTACGAATAATCGTTGCAGTCTACTTTTTTCGGACACTAATTTTTACAACTTTTTTTGTGAACAGAGAAAGCTACGAGTAATATGAACCTTGAGCCTGACTGGCCGACTATTCTGAATATTTGCGATCTTATACGTCAGGGCGACGTTACGTGAGTGATTTACAGTTTTTTGTTATTATAACCTCGAAAAAATTTTCTTTGTTATTGTTTTGATCCGACAATTATTTTCAGACCAAAGAATGCTTTGGCTGCGATAAACAGGAAGATAACTCATGATAATCCACATACTGCAGGATTTGGTTTGTTGGTGAGTTTGGAGTGTGCGAAGAAAGAGGATAGAAGAGTTATCTTATCTGTGCTTTCTATTTATCTTTATCTTTATAAATTGATTTGTAGGTTTTAGAGTCCTGCGTTAAAAATTGCGGTACTCTGATTCACGATGAGGTCTGTACTAAGCAATATATGGAACAGTTGAAGGATATAGCTAAAACGACTACTCAGGAACCTGTTAGAACTAAAATATTGGAACTTATTCAGGCGTGGGCTTATGCTTTTAGAGAATCTCAAAAATACAGAGCAGTGCAGGTATGATTGTAAGGTAGAGGTATTTTGGATTTTATAAAGTTTATTATTGATGCGATTCGTTTTTTAGGATACTATGAGAATCATGAAAACGGAAAATTTTGATTTTCCTGTTCTGCAAGAAAGCGATGCAATGTTTACAGCTGATAATGCACCCGAGTGGGTTGATGGAGACAAGTGTCATCGCTGTAGAGTTGCTTTTAAAACTTTTAACAGAAAGCATCATTGTCGTGCTTGTGGTCAAGTTTTTTGCAGTCAGTGCTCAGGAAAATCATCTACTCTACCAAAATATGGTATTGAGAAAGAAGTTCGCGTATGCAATACCTGCTATGATCAAGTAAACAAGTGAGTTGATTCTGAATGATTGCAAATGTTTCAATATATTTTGCTTTAACATTTAATACTTCTTTGTATTATTATTAGACCTACTGTTATAACTACAAAGGAAACTGATCTTCCTGCAGAATACCTAGCTAGCTCTTTATCGCAACAGCAGCAGGTACGCAGTACAAATGTCAGTTAAGAATTTGAAAAAGTATCAAATCAGTATGGTCTGGTGATGTATGTAAATTATATTTTCTAATCATAGGTTCCTCCAAGAAAAACCGATGAAGAACTACAAGAAGAGGAGGAATTGCAGATGGCTCTGGCATTGAGTCAGAGTGAGGCTGAACACAAAGAAAAAGAAAAAAAACGAGTCACCAGTGCTATTATATCAAATTCAACTGCATTTGCTAAGATAAACTATTCTCCTCCACCATCACCTGTAAATATTTCAACATTTTTTAAAATTTATTTCTATTCTGTACTTGTACAGATAGAGCTTTCAATGAATAACATTATTTTAGGGTCCTAGTCCATCGAAAATTGAAGAGGAAGAGGACGTTGATCCTGAACTCGCGAAGTATTTGAATAGGGAATATTGGGAACAGCGACATATTGCTTTTGAGGAACAAACATCAAGATTAAATGTGACAAGCCCCTCGGCGCCGAACATTGGCAGCTCAATGCCACAAAAAGTGATAGCTATAAAGCAACAGAATGGAGAGGTAGATCCAGAGATGAAAAATTTCGTTGAAAATTTGAGATCGCAAGTGGAAATCTTTGTCAATCGCATGAAAAGTGATTCGTCCAGAGGAAGATCGATCGCTAACGATAGCTCAGTTCAAACTTTATTTATGAACATAATGGCTTTACATTCAAAGTACTTAACATTCTTTGTAAACGACATTTCAACTTCAAAATGCTTTGTATATTTTTACATTTTCTTTAACATTTCAGACTGTTGCGATACATTCAAGATCAAGAAGACAAACGGGTGTACTACGAAGGATTGCAGGACAAATTGACTCAAATCAAAGACGCCAGAGGTGCCTTAGATGCGTTACGCGAGGAGCATCGCTTAGCATTGCTGCGAGAAAAACAAGAAGCTGATAGGAAAAAGCAAGTGCAAATGGCCCAGAAACTCGAAATTATGCGTAAAAAGAAACAGGAGTATTTGCAGTATCAACGACAATTAGCGCTCAGTAAAATTCAAGAACAAGAACGAGAAATGCAGTTGCGTCAGGAACAACAAAAGCAGCAATACAAGTTGTCTTCAGGAGCGTACCAGTCCATCACTGGCTTAATGGGTCCACCGAATCAAGGCTCTCCAGTTCGACAAGTGCAATATTCGAGTCCTGAAGGCACCTACAGTCCTATAGCTCCGAACCAGCCTCAATCAGTGTACGCTGCGTATCACGGTGGTGTAGGCTACGTTATGCAACACCCACATACCAGCCAATTAATAGACACGTCAGCGATTCAGGATCAGAAGCCACCTGTGGACGGGCAACCTAATTCGAATCAAGAAAGTCTGGGTCGTGTAACGGTATCGGGAGCAGGAATAGTAAGTAGTAATCGATATTCTTTTGTTGTTCCGATGGATCGATTCGACTTGCGGCTTAACTGTATATTTTCTTAACAGCAAATACCATCGATGCCGGTTGTCGGAGGTCCACCACCGCAACAGCAGCAGCCTCAGCAACAACAACAACAACTGCAAGGCCCGTCTAATCCAAATCACATTCCAACAGTCGGTCAACCAGGCAACCTTTCAGGCCACATTCCTATGTCGGGTCAGCCCGGTAGTCTAACGGGACACATTCCCACAACCGGTCAATCACCACAGCAGCAACAGCAGGTACCGCCGCAACAGCAACAACAGCAGCAGCAACAACAACGACAGCAACCTCAACAACCAGTTCCTGGACATCCAGGACACATGGGTCCAACTCAGGGTATGATGCCAGGAGGACCGACGCATATGGGAGGACCTCAGACACCACCAGGTCACATGATACCACAAGGAGTTACCCCAACTTCTATGCCCCAAACTGGTGGCGTACAAATTTTACCCAACGGTCAACTACTTCAGCGGCAGCAGATCATCATTGGTCAGGGTCCGCAGAGTCAAGTAATTGCTCAAGGTATGCCGAGACAGATGGGAGTACCTGGTCAGATGGGACAACCACTCGGGGTTAACATGTCTATGCCGGGTCCAGGACAAATGGTCATAGCAACGAGTAATGGACCTATGCCTGGGCAACCTCAGCAGATGCAAGCTATGCCTAGGATGTACGCGCAGTTGATGCAACAGCATCAGCAACAGCAACAGCAACAGCAGCAACAACAACAACAACAACAACAACAACAACAACAACAACAACAACAACCACAGATGCAACCTCAACAACAACCCATGCAAATTCCTAAACAAGAGGAGGGACGCAAGTCGCCGGAGACTGCTGAATTGATATCATTTGATTAATTTGCGATTTTCGATCTTGGCACTAATCGCGAACAAATGATCAATATTTTAAAACGTTTTCCTACCTTACACAAATCGAAATTCATGCGATCTGGTTACTGTTTGTGGCGTTATCTTATTTATATATTATTCTTTCTATTCTTTTTTTTTCTTCATTTATTTGAATTTCGTTGTTGATTTATACGACTACTTGCATAAGTAAAAGAAATGATAATCAGCATGTTTCTATACTCGCTCTTGTAAAAGCTATACGATTATACGATAATCTGTAAAATAAAAATTAATTATATAAAAATCAAGTTTTCTTGTATATCAATCTTAAAATTAATACTTTCTAAAATTTAAATAGTGAAATTTCATTATTTTGCCGTGTATTTTTTCTATATCAAAATGCGATAAGTAGGCAACTGCGAAAAAAATTAAAGTAATCCACTTTTTCAAAACGCTAATATAAACTGATTGAAAAAGTGATTATTCGCACTAGCGACTAATATGAGCAAAGATCATTGTTTAAAATAGTGAATTTTCACTGTAAAATCAATGAAGTCTATGCAACGAAAAATGATTTTTTAAATTTAAACCAGTAAATTTATATTGCAAAAACCGTGAATTTCTTGCAGCCATTAATCATCGTTTTAATTAATGACTTTTTAAATCCAAAATATTTATTTTTCGCGGTTAAGTCCGTCTATTCCATACCACTATAAATCACAATTTTAAATACTGATAAAACACATTGTTTTCACAGTAAAATCAATAGATTGTAAAATCATTGTTTTACATGGTGAATTTTCATTAAGCACAAAAAACTCGACTCGAAAAGTTTACTAATCAATAGTCCACATACACTGAATATCGAATGTAAAATTAAGATTCACTATTTCTAAATGAATAATTTCACTGTACTTGAAAATACCCCCAAGTACTCCTTAGCTGAATCTTTATTTTGGATAAATGTTATCTCCTTAATTTTTCGTTCAATTGTAAAACCAACCTGTGTCTTATCAAATTACATACGTACACACACACACATATAGTATTATTATGTCAATCGAGTAGATGTTATAATAAGTGTTCTATTTTTTGGTCAGCGTCGATTGGAAGATAACGGATAACGGGGAGAGAGAAATAGATAGCAAAAGGGGTCATTACGCGACACGACGAGAGATATCGAGCGAATGCGTAGGCGGATTTTTCGAAAGTCCTACCACTGCACCAGTCGCGACGTAATTTAATAATGACAGAGAAGAGCGAAAGAGACAGAGACACGGAGAGAGAGAGAGAGAGAGAGAGAGAGAGAGAGAGAGAGAGAGAGACTCGAAAAAGCTGTCTGTCAAGCATATGACAGAGATAGATTAGGTTTTGACTCGTTCTTTCTCTTCTTCTTTTTTTTAAATCTGTCATACTCGGATACCAGAGCTAGTGGAACGGTAAAAAGGGTTGGAATCTTCGGGAACGACCTGTTCGTCGTGAAAACGATTGCCTAATGGAATACGCGTTCCATCTTTTGTAAAACTATTCGAGCTATATACTCTTTATAAATACATCAATTTTTCTTAAGTCAAACGCGCTACGTTAGAACTTGGTGGAAATTCCGCGTGAGAAAAGTTAAAGCACCGCGAACGCTTTAATTCTATTCAGCATCAAACTTTTCAGACTCGTTCTTCGTACGAGTTGAAATTTCCGAATATTAGCAGCGATGAAACAGTACGTACAACTTTCTTCGCGAATCGTATACAGAATGGAAAAGCTTTGAGAAAACGGGTGAAATCATCCCTGATGCATCATCGTTCATTGACTATACATTCAGTTTTTGAGACGAATTTATGTCATATACATATAAGTGCAGTACAGTGAGCATCGGCTATATGTTTGTGACGTAACGTCGCAGCGCTGAATCACATGCGCCCTGACGTCACGTCCTTCTTCGGATAATACAATAAATGTCTCTACGTTTTGGTGGCAATCTGCTTATACGATCGTTCTAACGTATCACGCACACGCGTACAGTATATATATTCATACGCTGTGGACGGGCGATTCTCCGACAGATTCGCCGGTGAAAACAATACTTTCTATTCGCGAACAATGTTAAACTGCTCTTTGGCACTGCGTCGAGCTTCACCAACTTTTTTCGCTGTTTTTCCTTTCACGTCTATTTTCAATCATTTTTGGCATTTTTAACGAAAAATAGAAGAGGCACTTTTCTGTTTAATTTTCTCAACTTAAATTAAAAAATTAATTATCTTTCATAAAGTATAATAAAAAATTCACAAGTGTACCTTAATTGACTGGAAAAGTATCTGCATTAGTCGCGAATTGCGAGTCAAGCTCGCAAGCTACTAGTTGGAATTTATTTCGAAGATAAAGAAATTGTTCACTGCTCAATCTGTCATAGAATCAGTCGTATACATGTATATCTGTATATCTATGCTCACAAATACATACTCGCGAGAAAGTAAGTATAAAATAAAGAAAAAAAAAGTTGCGGATAAAATTAATCGGTTTGCGAGAGCTAATAACGCTAAACGAGCTTTTTCCATGTCCGAAAGTCTCGATAAAATATTCACGTAAAAGAATGAAAGCTATTAAATTTATACCTCGATCAGCTGTTCTTTGAAATGACATTTATATTATATACATATATACAGAAGATTCGAAGATAGGCGATTCATTAATTGTATATTTGTCAGTGAAAATTCCTTTATTTCTATATACGAGTTCTTGATTGTGTAATTATACATTGATCCTAAAGAGAAACGTAGATATAGAGTGAGAAAAGCTCTTCTTGTAATGCGGGCATACCGCAATGGCAATTGCGCAAATACGAAAATATAAGTCGTTGAAAATTATGAACGCTCTAGTGCATATTTCTTGCTCTAATGAATATACGAAAATTCTTTATGATGTCACACTCGTCAGTCTCTCTCATATATATTATATATAACACATACACACACACATACACACACATATATATATATATATACACATAGATGAAAAATAACGACAATTAAACGTCGAGTAAATACGCGTTAGTCATCGAACACCCATGTGAAAGACAGTTTTGTGAAGCGAAGATTTTCCTCTCTATTGTTCCGTATATATATTATATATATAACCGCTCGTTAAACTGAAAAATCTCGATTCTCAACTTTCTCACGCTGTGTCATTTTCTTTGCTATAGCATCGCACATACGCTATTGATTTATCGCGTAAAATCTTTCAAGAGAAAAGTACACACTTGCGCACATACTGGCCGAGTTGAGATTCAAGACTCGCTCGCGGCAACCGATGAGCGACGCACTGTATCTCTCTCTCTCTCTCTCTCTGTACTATAACTACGTATATACCTATATGTACTTTCTACGTGTGCGTAGATACACAATGTTTATATAGATATAAATTACAAGGTGTGTCCTTTCTTACTCGGACGATTTTGTTGGAAAAAGTTGCAGGTGTCGGACGTGTGCTTTCGGGCATTAAAATCTTCGGATGACGTTCAATGTGTATACACACGTTTTTATAAATATATTTATATAGAAAGAGAAAAATGCATATTATTAGAGAAATCGCTTAGCTAAAAAGTTTTGGGTGATTCAATAGGCGAGGGTCAACGTTGCGCTCAGTCGATATTTTTCAGCGAGCGTGCGGTGACTTGGAAAATCGTATATTTTCTAGGAATAACTATTGGATATATGACACTATTATTGGTCGAACTGCGCAATATTAATTTTGATTAAATTTCATAATTTACGAGGATACGAGACAGTGCGTAATTCGGATGAAAATTTAACGCGACATCTAACGTAATTGTTTCTATGGGTGAGAGATAGAAAGAGATCATTAATTATATATTGATGATATTATGCTTTAGCCGATATTTTTTGGATGTAATACTATTGGATTTATATATATATATATATGCACAGTTGAACGTATGATTTAGTTTTCGAACGTGAAACTTTCGTATAACAAAAATTTTATCCAGAAATTATTTGGGAAATTCGAGGAGAATTTTTGATTTTATAACGTAAAGTTTGACATTCGAACATGGCCTTTCCTTGAAAAGGAATTATTGTCTGCGACGGTAATTCTCTTTGAAAGAAAGAAACTTCTTTTCAATATTATTATGTGCCAATTTATTATATAAATATAATTAAAAATTCGGAGAACAGATGTTGAATGAATCATTAAGAATTTAATGAAATTGTGAGATACACGTGTCGAAGCCATTGTTTATCCGTATCCATATGTTATTTTTTAGCAAAATATTGCACCTCCTGTGTAAAGTCTAAAATTGTGTAGGATACGTGTAATATAATTTAAACAAAAACCCTGAAATAGTTCACATTTTTACTATTCGACATTGAGCGAATCCTTGAAATTTTACAAATTCATCACACATGAACGTAATTCAATGTTACATTATTTCCAACCGTAATTTAAGTTTGAAACGTGTTTTTACAACTACCGCACTTTTAAGTCATTCTTCAAGGAATCTTACTTTTTTTTTATTCCAAACTGTTTAAGTGATTCAAAGACACTTACCTTCACGAACACCGAAAAAGCGTTCGTTCTCTTTCAAGAAACAGTTTCGCTATCGCAAATCTAGTCTCGGAAAAAATACACTCAACGATCGCCACTCTACTGCTTGGTTCTCTTACAAAAACCTCGCAAGCTCTCTCGAATACTGCACCAAAGGTAACACCATTTCTCTCTCTCTCTCTCTCAAATATAAAATCCGTTCAGTAACACCCTTTCTAAAGCGAAGCAAAAAATTCAACCCCCGAAAAGCTCTCGCAAGCTCCTCCACAATCTCTTGAAAAAAAATTTACGGGGGCGAGAAACAAAAGGAACTCGAGCTAGTATCGATATATAGATACATGCAGCTAAAGCGTCGTCGCTTATACAATATATACCACTCAGCGGCGGGGCGGTCGACTCTATCTGCGCGTGCTTGCGTCAGGCGGTGAGCAACCGGTTCCCCGTGCATGTATATGGGCGGCCAACTAAGCACGCGGAGCTTCAGTCTGCGTTTGACCGTCACGCCGGCTGCTGCTGTTGCTGCTGCATGCATAGAAGAGGAATTCGAGAAGACAGGCTCTTTTTTTAAAGATATACAAAGCTACAAGGTTAGTAGAGCTTATCTCATTTTGATCCGCCGGATAAATTTTAGATCCAGTAGTAACAGTCCCGATATGGTCAGACGAGCTTCGGAATCGGCATCGGCGATTATACGGCTATACAGGATTGTAAAATTTTTCCAATCTGTTTAAGAGACAGTAAAAGAAGGGAAAATATTCTCCGTAAACAATTTTTCCCGCCTCGAGAAATGGTAATATTCTCTGAAAGTTTGGTAACGAGTTTTCCTGCCGTCGCGCGCGCATTAGCATCGAGAAATAAGAGGACGCGTATAACGTAATTCCATTTATGTTTCTATATGTATATACTCGTGTCTGCACTGCGATTCGAAGGATACTACGATCCATTTGCATCATAAAGCGTGAGAGTCGCGTATGCATTCATAAAATCGCGGATATACGGGAAAACTTGCAGTGACTTTTCTGAAAGTGATCGAGATGAAAGAGAAACCGCGATAGCGAGTGAGAGAAAATCCTATCCACGTTTTTTTCATTCTTTCTTTTTTCCCCTGTTAACGAGACAAAATTAGCATACTAAATCGTTACTTGTGTCTCTGAGCCGTTCGTTTGAATGTTCAAATTCACGGAAAATAGAAAATAGAGTTGGATTAAACGAGATAGCGAAAGATCTAATTATAGCTTCACGGATTTATTGTTTTGCAGTGGTAATTAGTCGACGCTATGTCAAATTATATAACTCGGGGTTTTAGAACTTTTCGAATTTATCCCCACACTTCTTCCTTATATAGACAGAAACCTTAGACACATAAAGTTGAGAATCTTGAAACTATCTCTTCTAACGACTTGTAACGTGATTTATCCTCGTTAGCCGCAGCAAGAAACTGTAGTTCGTTACTTACATACACACAATATAGCCACTATATACCTTCAGTCATTATTCGAAACTACAACTATTCCATGGGTTTATATTTCGCGCTCTTTTTTTCTACTTTCGCACTCGATCGCAAAAAAAGCGCGCGAAATACGAATAACGCGACTATTTCACAACGAATGTCTTTCCTGTAGGGAATCATAGGAATTCAGATCAGAATAGCAGGACGTTAAAAATATTTCTTTCATACACATGCGTCTCTGTTTACACCTGACATTTTTCTTCTTTCGTTGCGAGAGATTTTATACACATATACAAACGCAGCACTTGAATGCATTCCATATCGAATATCGGCGAATGTCTCGGGATAATGTGAGAAAGTCAGGAATTACGGTACTTTACTTCGATTTTTTTTTTATCAAATATGCGTTGGCTGAAACGCTTATTGCGCAGGTAAAAAGTTTGCTTTTGTACAACGGTGTTGAATAAGCGCAAAAGTTGGATCATTTCGTTGTTTGAGTTTAACAAATGATGTTTTTTTTTTAATACAGAGGTATACAGTGTGAAAGTCGTACAATAGCATACTTGGGTTTGGAGGAAGATTAACGTTTTTTTTCTCTCTAAATAGCTTGAGAGAAATCGCCAGTAGACGGTGACGTTTTATTATTTTCACTGGATTTCTTAGAGAGACTGGGATAAATTTATGGGAGAAAATGTGATGCACAATTGGCTGAAGAAATTGCGTCATTTTTTGGCGTATATATATAAAGATTCTTTTAGAGAATAGGTGGTAATTTTTTATTGTCCAATTTACGGTTGGAATAAACTTCACGTCAATTACAGCAGGTGCAAACATCGTAAATAAAAAGTTAAATTGGTTGATTGATATATTTTATTGAGGTTTATTGTTTCAACAATTGTATCGATATTTCATCGAAAAAGGAAAAATATTATTAATTTTCCAGTAAATCAAACTAAATTTAAATTCTACAATTTGGTATATTACTATTATATTATTACTTGGGAGTGACTCTTTTTAAGTAGAAATTCAATTATTAATAAACGTAAAGTATGAATAATTTCAGGAATCATTTTTAAAATGTTTAATAATTTGTTATTACTTACATTTTACTTGAGTATTAACTAATAATACGATACATGTTCTAGTATTCATACATTAATTAACCACACTCTGCAATTAGAATAGTTCTAGCGTAAATTATTTTATACCAACACTATTATGCAAACGACGTAATGAAAAAAGCTTGCTTCCACGTATCGAATCACCATTAAAATATCGATATTTTAAACAAAATTTTAAACTAATATAAATTTTTCATTTACATTCAAAGCAAAACAAACAAAATTCACGACCTTCGAAGATCTTCGAAAAAGCTCACACGTTTATTTTCTAAAAAAGAAGAACAAAAGCACAATACGTGCCAACATCTGCAATATTTCGTTTAAAGGTCGCGTCCTATTCTCGACATTGACCGATTCGCGACGATATTTATCTTTTTCGCGATATACGATATTTTCGTCTCTGTATACATTTTACCCTCCAATTATCTTTCTCCATCTAATTCTCCGATTGATAGCTTCGACTGTGATACAAACAACGCAAACACACACACACACACACACACACACGCACGCACGCATATATACATGTCTGACTTTCAAATATCTATATATCTCCGAGTAAAAGAGTACATCACCCAGACCATCGTAAAATTTTAAAAGGGTCCGAACGGTACAGTTCGATTCTTCCATCATATATCGCCGCACTATTACACGGCTAAAAATATACGCGGTTACACTATTTCGCGAGATACATTCAGGCAAAGCGCGCGACTTGTACGGGAGCCTTTCAGGCAAATCTCGGATTATTTTTCCGCAGTAAGCGCATTAGCGCAAGATCGAAGCTTCTTCTTCTTTTTACGTTCTATGTGTACGTACATGTATACGCACATATACACACACGCGCGATATTACGCGCGTATAGGAGGGCTTCTTTGTACATAAGGCTGACAAATCGATTTGGCGAATGTAATAGCGCTTCTCTATTAAAATCTCTCGTCGATTGGAATTTTTCTCCGCGAAAGTAGGAGGATCCTACATCGAGGAGAAAAAGCTCACCGTTGAGCTTTTTCCATAATATGTCGGTTCTCTCTACATAATATGTATTATCTATATATAATATCTGCACATATACACACAGACGTAGAAGCGCGGGTTGACTAGTTGAAAACTGAAGTTTATATACATTCCGTGTTTAAGAGTAAACAAGTCAGTGATTCTTATATTTTTTTGTATGCAGTTCGCGTATTCGAGTCGCGATCGTTACTTTTGCGTCTTTGTGCGCGGGTGTATACGTATACGCGCGCGACTTCGGATCTTATCTGGAAAAGCTTGCGCTTGAAACATTCATGAAATTCTTTCTGGCGAGCGCGAAAAAAATATATATGTCCAATTATATGCTTGTTGTGCACAGTCTCTTTCCTGCCTTTACTTTTTTAACGTCGAGATTGAATTTTCTTTTTCTTTTGACGTGTTGTGCGTTTTTTTCAAACACCGACGGTTTCAAATTTAATTAAACCCAAGCTAAAGAAAAAGAAGGACAGAGAGAGAGAAAGAGAGAGAGAGAGAGAGAGAGAGAGAGAAATAAAAAATTTTTTTGTTATTTATACATGTCTAGGTGAGAAATGTTTAAAGCGTAAAGAAGGCTTATAACCGACACTGGATATGGTTTACGAATTTTTGTGGATTATTATACATATTATACATTTTTACAGGTTGGAGAATAAAAAAATGTTATTTTTTGATTTAACGAGTTTTTACAGTATCAAATTACATTCGAATTTATGATTGTGTGGCGAGATTTGAATATTCATGATTCATATCTATAGAACATTGTATTCGATACAAGCAATTGTTTTGTAATTCTGATGCTGTATGTCGTTAGTGGTTTGTTTATACGTTTACTATTGTTGTGTGGATTTTTTTATTTAATAGAAACAGATACAATTAAAGGCTATCAGTTAATCATGAGTTTAGTATTCTATAAAATTCACAGAGTGAGATTTTACTGCTTGTGTGTAAATGAACTTTTTTATAAAGTGAAACTAATTCACTGTTCCATCATAATCACCGTTCCATAGTAATCAGTGAATTTTATAGTATCCAAAATCACTATTTCAAGCACTGATTTTTTAAAAGAAATAGTGCAGTTGTATCGCAATTCAAGGCAATATTCTGTAATTAATGAATATTCTCTAAAAACAAAATTTCACGGATTAATAGTGTTCAAAACGAATATCAAAAAATGAAGTTAAGATTCATAATTTCTAAGCTGATGATATTTGATTACGTTAGATCGAATAAAGCTTTATTCCGATAAACGCCTGTAAAGCATGACTTGTAACATACGAAGGAGAATCTAATGCATAATAAAAAATGATATCTAATTCGGGAAGTATGGGCGTTAAGTAGCTTAGATAATCTGTAAGAATCGGGTGTAAAATTGATTTCCAAAGCACATCTCTAATAACATCCCAAGAGCTTGATCCCGACGTATTTACACTCTCTACGTGCCGCGAAGAACCCCATAGCGCGCCATACCCGATCAATACAGCCGCAGATAAGATAATTCAGTGGCTAATAAGCCACTCGAGCTCCCGTTGCTTCTCGAACGTAGTCAGTAGTAGTAAGATAAGAGTTGAATCGAAAATCAAACGCACCTTTTATTTGTCAAATAACGCTTGTACAATCGGCCTGTGTAAACACGTATGTTTATTATTCTGGGTTGATTTTCATATTAGTGTTTATACATAGACACATGTGTTTGTACGTGTGTGTATCATAACAGTCGAGACAATACGTAACCTTATTGTTGACTAATTTGAAAGTTAAAAACGTGTCATTAACCGTTGTTGCGTTAGTTCGAAGATAAATGTTCGATTCTGTTTTCTAGTCATTGTTATTGTAAATATGTTTGTTTGTTTATTTATTCGTTATTTATTTATACCTGTATTTTCTTTACAGTATTCGCGAAGATACGCGTTTATTGCAGCGCGGTTTTGATAAACGGATTTTATTTATTTTTTTTTTGTTAACGGATCGATCAGCGACAAAATCAAAATCTATATACACTTGTATCTAGGTACAACACGCATATTTTTTTGCGACTTTTAAAATCACATTGTACAAAAAAGTGGAGAGAAAGAAACATAAATCTACTACAAGATCTACTACACAGCTATTTTTGCCGATAGACATCTACTTCGATCTCTCTCTCTCTCTCTCTCTCTCTCTCTCTCTCTTTCTGCGAATCAGTGATAGAGGTAAGCGTATGGTCAGACACGTGTCACGCGATATTTGAATCGTTAAGCTTTTCCCGCGTTAATTCAAATGTTGACAAATTTTTTTTTGGTCCACTACTGATACATATAAGTAAAGTGGATACGGATGTTCTACAAGATATATACGCCAGAGGGTAAAACGAGACGCGTCGCGTCGCAGGCCGTCGGTGATTTCAATGCGGCGCCTTCGTGCTTTTCGTCTTGTATGTGTTGTCTCTCTTTTACAGAAAAAAAGAAAAATTCATAGAAACTAGTAGACACAGACTCATAGTACGCGAGTTAATCGAGAAATTTTAATCGGTGCTTGATTTGATGAAAAGCTAAATGGTAGGGGATAGAAACAAAAAGTCCTCACTTGCACATGGCATACATTGTGCATCGAATATATTATGCAGGACTTTTTTCCAAAGGAAACAGTAATCCCTCGATAATTGGATAGTAACGGCTTAACGAAGCTTATTTCTATTAATGTAATGGTACAACGGACAGGTATTGACCGTCGGGCTAATATGCAATATATAAATAAAATGCTACGAAACCGTTTTTCCATTCCGGATAAAAATGGACGTATATAAATTTTCCTATCGGAAACGTATATGAACAAAGAATTTTTTCTGTGTATTATTTACTTTTGACGGTTAATTTCTTCTCTATCAAGGAAGAGAACGCTCTTGGCGTTGCAAACCTTTTTTCGAATTTACATACACATATATTTTTAGATAACAAAGGGCATTCAAGGCCTGTAACCTATTGATTGTTCGCTAGAGACAACCTAAGGAAACGTCGCTCGAATTGCCCTATACACCTTATTTCAAATTCCTGTCTGACTGAATTATCCGTAACCTCACGGGGGCAATAAGTCGCAAGCAAGCGAGGCCAACACTCGCGGAACATCAGCTCTCGAATTCGTTATAAACTCCCCTCTCACTTTCTTGAGCTGCTCCACAACCGCATCTTACTCAACGAGGATAAAGAGTTGCGATGAACTTTTCGTGTTATCCTCGAAAAAAAAAGAAATTTGAATCTTTAGAAATTATTGTGTATAAATTTATGTATATGATTTACATTCAAACTATATATATGGGAGATTCTGTGTCAGATTAACTGGTTAATAATTTCCTTTTTTTTTTAAATATTTTTAAACCGTTATTTGGTATTACATCTATCTTCGTGAATGTTTTTAGATTTTTTCAAGAAGGGTTTTGAAGTTACAGGAAGTCGACGTATTTTTTAAAAATTTCACTCTAAAATAACATAGGGGCCTTTGGTGGAAAATTAATTAAAATTTGCAGATAAAATACTTTCAAAGCTGTGGATACATGTAATAATAATCTTCCAAGTCATCAAAGTCTTCAAATTCAGGTTTGAAAAGATTCGATCATGAATCTACGAGGGTCTTAACTTGTGTATCAAACTCTATTTCTAGCTATTAATAAAGTTATCCAGCAATTTCTCAACTATTAACACTAAAATGTCTATTTACCTAGTAAGTAACGACTTTGAATGGACTAAACAAAAGCACAGTACTATTGTTGACACTTTCAAGTTTGTATAACTAATATAATAATAGAAGTTACTATTGTGTATATTTAGAGACAAATACTCCCCTAAGAAGTTCGAATTTTTTTGACACTAAAAAAAATTGTTGACCGGTCAATCTGTCAAAGTATCGGCCATTTATATGTACATGAAGTAATAGTTATGAAAGTTGACGAAATGAGCGGGTTTTAATTCGGGCAATTTCGCGTAGGGAAATTACGCGAATTAGGGGCGTAGGAAGTCGTTCTCTAATTGTTGATTAAGGAGCTTCTGCTTCTGAGAATAATTGAATAAAAGCTTCGCTGACAGTTATAAACCAGACTTCTAGGCAGTATGATACAGATAGAGAGAGAGTCTCTTTGATTATATAGTCGTGTCTTTTAAGTTACCCGAGGGGATGGAAAAGAAAACGAGAGTTAGGGAGTTTGTAACTTTTGGATTTTTCTTATTTTTTTTATTTTCTGACCTTTTTAGTGAAAAAGGGTTTTTAACTTGAACTCGTGCTTGTAAGTTTTAGGTGATGCTCGCCGTAGTCGTGAGATTTTACGTTGATATTTCCTATGCGTATAATTAAATTTTTGCTGGCTTATATTCCAAATGAAAATACGCGGTGAACTTTAATTAAAGACTGTATATTAAGGAGTTATATACGTAGCTGTAAGTCACTTGTTGAAATGAGAAATATAACTTTTTATTCACTTCGCATTCTACGATCCTCATAATCATAATAAATAAATAACGCAATATAGCACACACTGTGAGTTAGAAATATAAATATAAATGATATATGTATATAGACTAAACTTCGCGTAACTAAATTTCGCGTACAAATATGTCAGATGAAAATAAATCAATAAATATAAAAAAATCTAACACCTTTGTATTCTTCACAGGATTAAACTTGCGCGCATATAATCGCATACATTTAGTGTAAATACTCTCTACATTCGAATTAGTGAAAAATGCATTATTTTTTATAAATTTCTATTAGTTAAAAAATAATTGTTGTATGTTTTATTATTATTATCATTATCACTACTGAATACGAATTATTATCAACATATCCATTTCAAAGAATCATTACGTTTATCTTATTATGGAAACGATAAGAAATTAACCGTCATTAATTTCCTCATAATTATGCTTACAGTTTTACGTATTATTTCAATATTATTATATATATTACAATGTATTAATTATCTCTTGATTTAATTTCCGTAACAAACCACAACATAGAATTTTCTTTGCAATCTCAAGATGTAAAAGGAACCGCCGGATAGATTTAATTGAAACTTAATCGATACACTCCTTTTAGCACGAACGTACAGATTTTAAATTGAACAATTAAAATAATAGATTGAAAATTTCAGTTTTTTTTATTATCAATCATTTTTCTGTCGATTCAATTTAAAATCCTTGCATTGATATCGAAATATAACTATCAAAGAATGGATAACTCCCATGGATTATAAGCTCAATATCTTTTAAATCTTACGGACAACGACATTTCTATTTTCCCGTGTAATTACTCACCGAAGGGATTTGGAGAAAGTTCTAAACCTCTTATTATTAAAATAAACGTAAATTATATGAAGATCACTGAAAAAATTTGAAATTCGAATTTTCGACTCCTCAATTTAAAAGTATCTTGTTTTACTGTTTGAAATTTAGAGACTACGATAAAATGAAAAATAAAACGCGAAAGAAAAGCAATTGTCGACTATAAATGGAATTATAGTCGACAATTAATCCAATCTAGAAGAACACCTCCTTTACTCGAAGTATATCATAGCGCAAAACTCTCGCTAATGCCATTCACGACGATAAAATCCGTACAGCACACACAGCATCTGGTGTATATATGCGAGTTGCGCGATTTGCTTTTATTCCCCTCTTGGCTATCTGTAGTCGAATAAATTCTCAAACGGCGATAAGCCATCGAAAGAGAGAGATTCGTCAATTTGCCGTAAAAAAGCTTGACGTACCCGATTATTCCCCTACTTCAATTTTATCGCGATACTGCGGCTTTCACCCGCTGTCGCTTTATCATTCGACTAAGCTTATTTATAGCAGCCCTGTGTATATACCTATACATATGTGTAATAGCTGTAGTGCGTACTATATACCTCTACTTTCAAGAGAGACACACGACGAATTCATTTGGCAAGGATTTACTCGCTGTTCTGTTAAAAATTTCTTATATGATATATGCATATATTATATATACGTGTGTATTTATATAGAAACGTAGAAACGGTAAAAATTGTACAATTAAATTACCAGGGGGAAAAACTTTAATTCTCGGGCTTTTTGTCAAACTTTCACGCCTGAGTATACGCACCGTTAATTAAAAGCGCGAATGGACAGCCAAGTGTATTTCTCCGTATATGCGCCGGATTATACGATCCAGAGACGAAAGTTCGTCATAAACAAGTGACAACAAAAGCTTCTAAAATACAGCGAAAAACAAATATTTTTTTTCTATATATCTTCTGCATCGTTGGCCACATCCGAAATCACATCCGAAATCACATCCGAAATCACATCCGCAATCAACACAGCACAAAAACTCAATTCGACCTCGGATGCTATACGGCAGACATATGCATACAGACATATTCTCTATAGCGATAATAATCAGTACCATAGCTGGCAAATAGAAACTTGCGTAAAAAGCTTCGTGCTGTAACATATATATACATGTCTGTACAGGATATAATTCGACTACGCACCCCAATGTGCATACCAAATTTGTCCGTTAATTAGAAGTGTGTATACAAGTAAGAGTAGAAAATTTCGAACTATAGATAGATTTTTCGAAGGCCGGAGAAGCGTAAAAAATGAATCAATAACTGCGTATTTCAAAGTCAACTTTATACGCGCGCGCGCGTGTGTGTGTGTGTGTGTGTGTGTTTCGCGAGGCACGTTAAATTCGCACAAATATCCTATTCGTGACTTTTTTGCGAAAATATACCGAGGGAAAATGATGAATCCATTGGAACCGCGAGAAGACACAATACCAACGTTACCGAGCTTTTGTCGTTGGAGAAATATAATCAAACTTGCACAAAAGCTCTCTTGTGCTTTAACGTTAGTGAACCAGAAGACGATTTACATGAGAAATCTATTCTCGATTACGTCGTACGTAATTAACACGTAACGCAAATTAATTTCGTCCTTTGCTCGATGAACCGTGTGTGAGCTTTTTAGCAAATACCCTTAGTATCTATATACAGCTTATATATGTATATGTCTATGTATATATATAGATATGAGGCATTCTCTGACAGATTGACTGAACAAAAAATTGTTCTTTTTTTTTAATTTTTAAACTTTAGATTGGCACAGTATTTAACTTCATGATTTTTTGCGCTTTTGGTGAGAAATGCTTGTCTGAGAAGTTAACATTTTTTGAAAATTGGCTTAAAATACCAAAATTGGTAAAAATACTAAGTTTGATAAACTGTAATTTAGAAAACCTTGATGAAAAAAGTTCATGAAGGTACAATCAGTGCCAAACTAAAGTTTAAAAATATTTAAAAAAAAAAAAAAATTTTCTGTCGGATCGATCTGTCAGAAAATGGCTCATATATAGATACGCTTTGCTCAACAGTTCGTGTACGATACGATGACGTGCTTTAAATCAATTATAAACTCGGTATTCGATGGCCAATTAACACGATTCGCAAAAAATGTATGCGATACATAATAATTAATTAGTATAAATGTCAATTTCAACGATTAATACTCCCCTTTATTCTATATGTATATATAAATCTAATAAGTATCCTGAAATAAGTTACATCGTCGCGTCGATGTAAACGATTCTCTTAGGAACGGAAGCGCTTGGCTCGAGAGAAACATATATAACAATAAAAGCTCAGTCGACCGCATAGAAGAAGTTTCACCTGCGAGATCCGTAAGCGCACGTGTTATGCGTTTTCGAGACTTACTCGGCCCACTAACATAGATTCTCGCAAAGCTCGCGTTTCCACTAATCATCGTATGAATAAAAAGTCTTGCCGACGTAATTAAATCGAATAAAATATTAAAAGCCACATAACTCCAATTCGGTGTGTGTATATATAGCAGTAGTTAACACGCAAGCTTGCAATATTCAGAATCACCTTTCACCAACCGCTGAGCATCTCGTTATTTAATCTAGTGTGTACACATACACGGTCAATGGGGAAAAAACTCACCCCCTCCCTACATTGGAAAAAAGAGAGATTCGGACGAAGCAATCAGTATAAACGAAATTATACGCCAAAGCACTTGGTGAAATTGTGAAAATCTCCCAACGGATGTTTTTTCATTTCCCTGGGTAAACCTGATCTTTCATCCCGTTCTCCGTTCCTTTTTCTCGCGGCTACTCGCTCTTTTACTCTCGCTCGTTTGTTTTTATATCGAGGACGATTCTATAGTATTTCCGTCGTCTAATTCCGCAAGGTAGATGGAATTTTTTATTTTAATCGTCGCGAGCCGCCCGCTAAGTGATTGATACACTCGCGGCTCGTAAAAAGTGCCTTGCCACGGAATTAATCGGCGTAAAATGAATGCGTCTTACGACAGCTTTTGTTTTTTTTTCTTTTATCTCGCTTCGAAGTTTCCAATGAAAAAACCATCGGCCGTTGGTATAACGAGGAATTTATTGAGCTCGAGTTACTCATAACGTTTGCTTTTTTTCTTTTATTTCTCGATGAATTATGCATTACATGTACGCACAGTTGGTCATAAAATAATTTCACTAATAAATTGCGTGGGTTTTTCAAATTTTCATGGGACGTTTCTCGCCCTTTTTTCGACTACTGTGTATTTTCAAATGTACGTATGTTTATATGCATGAGGAAGAGAGAGAGCGTGAGAGATAAAAAAAGGATCTGTCAGCGAAAGGATACTACTGCATGATTAAAAGCGGACACGACGATGTTTCCACCCCCGCAAGCTACGGTAAGAGTGAACGTGTCAGAAGTTCTTCTTAAAGGACTGTATTACCCAGGTGATTTGATGTCGCTCAAAGCTACTTCTATGTCCCTTGAGTTATTTGTCATACATAATTCATAAAAACAAAAAAAAACACTTGTTTATGCGCTGAACGTGTTTTGACATATACACATACACATATACGAACGAGTATAAAAGATCTTTATTCGAATTTCCCGCCAAAATTTCAGTTCGGTCCAACTAAATGTTTTATTGCTTTATAACGAGAGAACATACGCAGAATTCAAAATGTAGACAAATGTAATGTAGAATAGCTGCGGGTTATATTCCATTTCTTACCGTCGGATTAAGCTTATCTACGATTGGGCGTATATACATATACAGACACATGTATAGAAGCTTGATTAGGTCGTTCGTCACGAGATCCATCGCGTTTATAGTCTTGCGGTAGGACCTTTCGATCAAGCGGATAAGATCTTTCAAAAAAATTCAAATGCAGACGGCGACGTTTTATTTCTTCGTACAAAAAGTCAAAGTCCCTCTCGTAGTGTACAGAAAACTGCTGGAAGAAAAAAAATTTGAAAATCGCCAATGAACACACACACATATATATGGGTTTATTATTTCTGGTCGCAAACTACGTTGTAAATATAACGGCGCCTGCGTAAGAGTCGCGTTAATTGATCGAGAAAACGCCTCCGAGATTCTACGTACTACCTACGCTTCATTTTCAATTCACTTTTCATTTTCTATACATATAGCTTGGATCAACTGTTTTTACAATGCGCATTTAGCCGATACAAAGATACAACGATGCTTTTAATAAATATAAGTTTTCACGCTTCGCCGTTTTTATTTCTTTGTTTCTTTGTCGACTTTCATGTAGGACGATGTATATGCGGCAAATTTGCATCGCAGAGCTTTATTGATTAACCTTCTTTTATATATATTAGATATACATATATACGTATATTCGTAAATTGTATAGGTGAAAGAAAAAACTTACACACTCGCAGCGTCGATTAACGTACTTTGCAAATCTGTATAAAGCACAAGTCGCGTTTATTTGCGCAATCGACTAATTTATACGTTTTTATTTGACGCTTTTTTTATTTCGAATAATAAAACGGTAAGAATAAAATCGACGGAGTGAAAGCGCGAAATATGGTCAGTTTGTAAAAATGTTATTTATTATACGACAGTGTAATGGACAGAAAGTAACGGTTTTCGAAAATAGTTCCTTGGACTGTTATCTCTTTCTCTGGTAGTTCGAGTCTTCGATAATTAAACGCAGAGCTTTCATTTATTGAGCCCGTTTTACTTCTTGTGTAATATTCAACAACAATTAAGTAAATAGTCGTAGTCACCCCATTTCAAGTTGTATTTATCGTTATTTGTTTACTAATAACTATTCGCATCGTTAAAAATTTAATTAGAATTCGTTCGCTATTGCTAATACAGAGAACCTTGGAATACGAATTATTTATCGATTGAATTGTATTAAATAATTTTATGTTATGAAATATTCCTGAGCAGACTAAAATCGATTTGATTAATCAAACGATTGTTCGTAATTATATAAAAAAGAAAACAACGAAATCCCTCTGAAATCTCACGCGTTCTTGATCGACTATGTTTCACAAGTTACACGTAATCCCCAATTAAGGTGTTTAATTTAGGAAAATTGTAAAATAAAAGTAGAACCCGAAGAAGATATAACGATTACCTACAAAATAGCGGATTTTCCCCAAACGTGGTTAATTATTAAAATCCACTCGGCGCTAAGAGGCTCGAGAGAGAGAGAGAGAGAGAGAGAGAGGGAGGTAATGAAAGTATATAAAGCATGGCGAAGCTTGCACACATATACACATACAGAGCGCAGTCAAGAGGAAAGTTTCCTTCCGATCGGATTTTCTCCTAGAAACGTTGCGTGATGCACGCGCGATTCGCTCTCCGCTAGCGACAAAATCGATGCAAGGACGAAAAATCTCTCGTTCATTTTTTGTTACATACGCGAGCTTGTATACATATATATGTTTATTATAGGTGTATGTACGTATGCATACATAGAAGGTATGTATATAACGTCGTGCAAAAACACAAGTACATAATTCTGAATTCGTGAATAGTTCATCCTCGCTGAGATGATATTCCGTTTGTCGGTATGTAGATATACATACGCGTATAATACAGATGCATCTATCTCTCGAGCTATTTTATTCAGACCGATGAATTAACGAGGCTGCGCTTAATCCACTGCGAGAGAAGCTTTTTCCCCGAGTTTGAGGGTGAATTTCGTTTGGATATATATATAGGAAGCTATGATTTCCGCAAGTATTTTAATTAAATGAACCTTCGTGCACAAAGCTCAAGCTCAGGTAAAAGCAATTACGCGGTAAGTTTAAAAACAATTTAAGGTGGGCCACGTAAAATTTTGCACGCCGATAACCGATTGGACCCAAGAGCTTGCAGTAAGTGCAAGCATATAGACAGAGTTTGCGTAACAATTCAGTGGGACTGTGCAAGCTTTCGAGATTTGCAATGCAATTCGTTGGAAAGTGATTTAATCAACCCTTGAGAATCTACCCTTCGTTATTGCTCACAAACTTCCAACAAACTGTGATAAAAGAGTAAGATTTGGAGGATTTACGGTAACATTTTTTGCTTTTACATTTTAGAAAGGTTGTGGCGTTTTTACATTTCCGTAAATCTTATATGAATTTTTTCAGTGCTTTTCTATGAGATACGATAACAATATATAATTAAGAGCTACATGAATCTTACGTGCTATTATTTTAATGTTCGCGATTCATTTTGAATGTTAATTTCCTGATACAAGAATCGCAAGAATAACTCATACTTACGGTGTAACTATTCAGTATTTATCTCATTTTCCAAGTGATCAAACTTACGCTCTTGAAACTACTCATACATTTTCATCAATTACTTTCACTGATTATTAATTTGAAATTTGTAAGTTTCTTATCTATCTATAAATAGTTGTTTAACACTTTTCCCGAGCATATGTATTTATGTATTTTTATGTTTTTTAATTAATTTTACTACGAAATAATTCATTGATATCAATCTAAAAAATAATATATAATAAAATTAAATACAAAGTTATCCGAGCAAAAATTTGGAATTTCTACACTTTGCAACGTAAAATTGGACTATTAATATGATTGTAAAAAAATCAAATAAATTTTCTTTCACGACATTTAAAATTAACAATTGCTAGAAAATTGTCTATGTACATGTAAATATTATATATATATATATATATATATATATATATATATATAGTTGTTTATTCAAATTTATATTAAATGATTTAATCCATATTGCGAGGGTGTACTTCGAACGAGAAAAGGGCTATAGTGAAACTCAAGAGCGAGTTATTAACGTAATCAGTCCAAGCAGTCAAGCGCAGTTTAATCCCTTTCATAACACGCGTATACGCTTCTAAAGCGGATCATCTGACACGGCGTTTACGATTTCTGCGTTAGAGGGAGAGAGAGAGAGAGACACGTGGGAAAACTTCAGCCGTAATCCGTTGAACATTTGTCATCTGCACGTCGAAACGGACTACCGGTCTTATCGTCGGGTAGCCATACTTCACTTTCAAATTTTTGCAAGTAATAAACTGTGTATCTTGGAAAGAAAACAATATTTTTAGATTAAGAAGTTTTTCCGAGAAGTAGAGGAAAATTTAAACTCACTTATAACCGTTTTTCGATTCGCCATTTACGTGACAATCGATATTGGACCAGCTCCTTTTCAGTGTCAACGGTTGGCCTGTTTGGCCCTTTGGTGGATAAACGAGCATTCGCCTAACGGCTGCTCGTTTCAAGCTATCTTTCTGCTTGTAGAGACGAGGCGCAGGCTTTTTCCGCGACGAGCAACAAGTGCTGCTCGACGAGAGCAGTGATAAGTCGCTTAATCGTTCGGATAGGCTGTCCTTTTCATTATCGCTGTTGTACGCTGTGACTTTTTTATTATTGTTGTTATTATTTTTTTTTAAGTTATAGCGCTTAAGTAGTCGATAGGATTGTAGATAAATTAGAGATTTGGGTATTTATGCTTGTGTATTTTCGGGAAGAATTTTTTATTATTACTATTATTATTTTTAATGGTACAGCTTAACACAGCTTTAAATGAGACCATCTAAAATTAAAAATTGTAATTAGTTATGTTAATTCTTCACGTACTTAATACTGAACTCGAAGATACGTATATCATTCATTTGAACTTTGTTTCGCATTTCTAAATTAATTTATTGACCACTTGTAGTAGAAAATTCAGTCTTGTTAAGATTCGAAGTGAATTAATGGACCGATAGAGCTGAAAATTGGTATGAATGCGCTTTGATACATTCGTTAAAGCATCAATATAGGGAGTTTCTTAATGAATGGAAAAATTGCTAAAAATGAAAAACTGACATTGTAACTATTTTTTAAAAAATCTTGGCAAATTTCATCATGTAACATTTTTTCTGCTCATTAGATTGAAAATCCGTACATTTATGCTTTAATGAATGCATCCAAGAATGCTCACACCAATTTTCAGCTCAATTCGTTCATTAATATACCACGAATATTACTGAGAGTGAATTTTCAACAACTTACTACAAGTGTTTAACAAAGGGACTTAGAGATAAAGGAAAGTACATATATATCTATATCTAAATCTTAAGAATTAAATATACAACAAATGCAATTAATATAACTAACGAAAATTTGATTTCATTGTGAATTGTTCCCTGAACTTTGAATATTTATAACCGAAATTTTAATATTATTCCAAATAAACTTTTTTTTTTAAGTAAAAAAAGTTACCTTAATTGATAGAAAAATGCGTATAGAGAAACTACAGATGTAGGTATTTATATTTGTATACTTTTGTTAGATTTTCGAGAGGAGATTGGGTTTGCGCGAGGACGATCTGGACTACTGAAAGAGTCATCGTTGTTGGTAGTACAACGAGAAGAGGGTCGTTGGGTATAATTATTCTGTGGTAGTCCGTAGTAGCTCGACGAGTAGGTCGTTTCGTATTCCTCCTCATCGTAGAAGTTGACCTTCTTCTTAACCTCACTTTTTCCTGCAGAAAATGATAAATTTTCCCGTCGGCGAATTAACGGAATAATACATTTTTCCAGGTGGAATTAAGTGGAAGAGCTTCGCGTATAGTCAGTCGGCTGCTGACGCGGATGGTAACGGCTTTATTAAATATAAGGACAGTTCGTTGAATCGTTTATTTCGTAATTTCAAAGACTTCGTTGCTGTATAAAGTGTACATGGTAGTTAATAATCTACTTGGAAAATTATTCCATTGTAAAAAGTTATTTCTTTGCCAAGATATATATATGTTCGATAATTTCTTGTTCTTCAGATTTTGCAGAAGATTTTTAAAAAGTTTACTCGAATTTTTTGAACACCTTTCTGTCGAGTTACAAAATGGAAAAGTTGAAAATTTTGAAGAGTTTTATGCAAATAGACTAAATTACAGCTCATTAGGTGAGCGTTTGTTACTAAAGACACATACAAATTTTTTTTATGGAATGTCCTATTTTGAACGTCACAGTATAAATAATGTACTATCGTGAATTTCAATTTGAAAAAATTCACATTCAGACTTTGTGACCAATGCAAAATAAATAAGAATTTTTTAAATTGAAGTAGTAATTAAATGTTTATAAATAATTTATATATTATGAATATAAAAAATGTGTCAGATATGAGAATTATTTCAGAATCTAACGTAGTCTGATCGCGTATCGTAACAGAAAGGAAACTTTCAAAGCCTTAATAAGAGATAATAATATTATTTGTTTAAAGTATGCTCAGTAACTAAATAATGAAATTAATTATTTAATTGGCAGATAAATTTAAAAAAGGCATACTCAGCTTGCATAATTACATAATTGTGTATTCAGTTACTTCCGTTGTAAAAAATAACAATAAAAAGTGCTTTCATTATAAATAAAAGTTTCCTATTAAATAAAAAGTTAACAATAAAGTTAACAATTTCGTTTTATTTATTAAAAATTAAACTACAGTAAACTTTGTTTATAATAAATCAAACGAAATCTATTATAAAGTTGATATTACGTCAGTAATATTTTATTTAAAACATTCCCAAAATATGCAAGTGAAGAAATCGTTCAAGCTTGTATATATACATGTATATGTACTACTGTTACTGGAAATGCCGACAAGATCAAGACTTAGCGAAGTTTCGTGAATAGACTTACTTGCAGCTGTTCTAACTGTTTTGAGACAAGACGCGACTGGCGAGTATCCATTCTGTACGACAATACTTCGTCGTCGTCGATCCGACAAAGCGTCGTTGGTAAGTTGGCCATCGTAGGACGTCGTCGACGACGACAAACTCCCTTGGTTTGAATCGTAATTCCTATGGGTTTATATGTACATTGTAAATATATATATATATATATATATATATACATTTGCAAGCGTCTATTGCTTCTCGTTGAATTAGAAGCTTTTGTTCATCCCCAGAGCTTCTCGTATACCAACCTGACGATTTTCCAATAAGTTTCTTGCAACTTTCTGTGCTCCTCACAATAGTAGTCACTCGAGTGCCATGAGAAATCATCCTTCCTTTTCATTCTCGCATCGCAAAAGACCGTTATTTTTCGGCTCTTCTTTCAACCTTTCGTATATGATAAAATGTCACTTTTTCTATAGTATCTATAAGCACATACACGCGATATTCTAGCCTTAAAAAAAAAAAGAAAAAAAAACTGTAAAGTAAGCAATATCTATATATTTACAGTCACTTGAAGTAGCTCCTTCGTTTCGAAAGAAACGCTTCTCTTGTTTCTCTCTCTCTCAAATGCTCACACGTATACGCCAACCTCCAAATCCCACTTTCAGTACTTCCCCTAAATTTGTCTGCTTCTCTATATCTCTCTATCTCTCTCGCTCTCTCGCTCTCTCGCTCTCTTCGTTGTGTCATTCTTTTTTCCGACATAAAGTACACGTTGAAAGTACGCGTTGTATATAAGAATTGAAAAAAAAGAAGCGCAACACAGTCGATTCACGAGCGTATACACTGGTTGGAAATCCTTTTCGACATTTCTGTAAGATGTGGCAATGGTTGGTTGCATTGACAGTACTAGAGATAGACGAAACGGAAGAACCAACGAAGCGGCTATTCCGAGACGACGATGGCCGTTACTGGTATAGATGGAGAACTTGGCTCTACTCGTGTCTTGAGACGAATTACATCGAAATCGGACTTCTTCTAGTCTTCGCTACTCTACACTTTCGTCGGGACTGATTTTCCTCTTTTTTTCCTATGTGTATACAACCTGTACAGATACACATTGAAAGAATAAAATAGATAAAAAAATTTTTTTTTCTCAACGTCTTCATTGAATTTCTTTCGTTTCTTTTCTTCCCATGCATCCGACTTTGAACGCGTTCTTCTTTCTCGTTCTTACCTTTTCTCTTCTCTTCGGGGTAGAGTAGAAGCCTTTCGCCGACTGACTGATCGCGACGTTTTAAAGTATGGTATACCCATGTAGACGCGCTTTGTTGAAATTGATTGCTTTTCGTATACGGAAGCATGCTGTGCCCCTAGAGTGCCTTCATTCTCTCTCTCTCTCTCACTCTATATATATATAGTTTGAAACCGCATAACGTCACGCGTTTGCTATCGCGAGGACTTTGTGACTTTTGAATTCAACTGTCTCTTTATCTCGAGAGAATAAATGAATAAAATGAAATAAATAAGTTTTGACACATTGAGTATATCTAGGCATTTATCCCGTAATTATACTCGTAGCTAAATAATAGGGATTTAACTATTCCTCTTTTTTTTAATGTAATATTCATAATTTTGTTTTTGTTCGGCTCGCTATAGAAAGCCAGAGCTTTATCTTTGCGGCGTTTTTAATAAAGAAGGATCAGGATATGGTACTCAAAATCAGCGAGCGATATAAACTCGAACGAAATTGAATTTCGGAGTACATAAATTGTCTCTTTAACAAGAAGCAGACTGTTCGACGAATAGGAGTACGGGAGACTGGAGTGAAGCTATAATTAGACCTAGTCCTGAGAAATTAACGATTATCACAGAACGTGAAACGACTAATTATACTCGAATATCGCACTCGTAATTAACCATCCTGAACATGTACCTTCGGACTTTATATACGTAAATGTCTATATAGGTATATAATCTCTCGAGAGAGTTGGAGACATACGTAATAAAGCCTAGAGATAGGAGACGTCAAAAAAGTGCGAGAAACAGAGATACGAGCATACGTGCTTGGAATTTTTAACTAACGCTATTTATCTCGTGTCCGAGAGCTTCCGAGTTTGTTCTGTGTAAACATATATACGTACGCAGAAATAAAAACGACGCGACTTTGCGTACCAGAAAGCGCATAGATGTGTCATATGCGTATATTTATACAGAAATCATTAAGATCATTTCGAACGTTGAAAATTCAACGTCCACGTGTAGTGTCTCTATAATCCGATAAAAAAAGAGGGAAAGGCTTGTTGCGACGCCCGAAGCTATTTAATGTTTTAACAATCGCACGTACACGATGTGTGCGTCGACTTTGTCCTACATACGCGTTCCGTGTATTTATACTGTTCCATTGTATCGCTCTTTCTCTCGTCTCCGCGACTCTAAATTATTCCTTCTCTATAGCAATATATATATATATATACATATATATACATATGAGCTATTCGACGGATCTTTTTTCTCTTGAGAGATATAGAGGTATTCTTTCTCGCGTCGCACGTAACACTGGATGAGGAAACAGCTAAAGAGGAAGAATAAGAGAAAAAAATATCAACACTGAAAAGCTCGAT
Source organism: Apocrypta bakeri (assembly GCA_018906985.1). NCBI lineage: Eukaryota > Metazoa > Arthropoda > Insecta > Hymenoptera > Pteromalidae > Apocrypta > Apocrypta bakeri. Next base: position 18,925,833 of record JACCIA010000003.1, read on the forward strand.
GTGAAACTATAGTTTTCGTCTCTAAATCATCGTTGACGCTCTATGCGACTAACCGAATTTCCTCTTTAGGATAACACGATCTGTATATATACACGTGGAAGAGGTATATAGCGCATGGACTGGCGTAAGCACACGCTCCGAAGCTCTGCTCATCCGAGCTTGCGACTACACGTCGCTCAAGGCTGTACACTGCTCGATTCTTGCATCGCCTTATCTTCTATACACTAGTATATATAAAACACTCGTTATTTTTACTTTTTATAGGATATAACGTATATGTATGTACGTACACAGATATATTTGTGTGCACAAGTAGAAAAAGCGTCTATTTTTCAACTCGATTCTCCGAAAAGTCAGAGATGCGTTATAATTGTCGCTTAGTCTACGTGTCTACGTATGTATGTATGTATGTGTATGTGTATGGGTAAAAAATGTCTATAGTAAAGAAAATATAAAAAAGGCAATATTAACTGCGCAGCGTTGTAAAACACTTTTCCGCGCAAGACTCTTCTTTCAAGTTCCATCAGCGAACGAGTCTGCGTGTACACACTCTCCGGGGCATTTCGGAGTAGAAGAAAAAAAGAAGAACGAACCGAATTACCGGGAGGTATTTTATGTATACAGATATATATAGTGGCGTAGAGAAAAGTCTGGAAGTTTGTTCTTTATTTTTGAATCGTGGAAAAACGTTACGCTAAGAAAAAGTTGGATAATTGAGAGAAGACATCGCGTTGATTGTTTACCCCAAGCGCAAACTTTCGGAGACAATCAGGGAGGAAAAGACCTTAACCAAAGGTATATATACATATAGAGAAGTAACTTTTTGTTTTTTACGACCACCGTAGGATTTGAAAAATTTTCCCAACGCTTTACGAGTGGTTATACTGTCGAATTTCCATTCTAAACTTCGGTAATGATTTCTTCATCTCAAGTAGCTTCGCTGGATTATTTCTCTTTACCTTCTCTCTCTCTCTCTCTCTCACTCTCTCTCTCTCTTTGATCCAAAACTTTTAAATTGAAATTAAACGTTACGCATACAGATTTGTGTGTAAAATTATTTATTATTTCTTTTCCCATAGGACGTTTACATTTGCTCGTTTAACTTGCGGTTATTAATTATCACGTTTTGGTCTGATTTCAATCAATGGGCCAACTGATTTTACGGCCACGCGTTCATCATCATCGTTTATTCACTCCGGACGTAAATGTCAACCTTCAATTAACGATCATTCGAATCTTTTCGATTATTACGCCACACGTTTCTGCCTATATATCGAATGAGACGTACTGATTTATCGGCGCTTATATAGGCCGATATTATTCTTCTTCTCCGGAAGCTTATCGCGTTCGCCAATTGAGTTCCGCACTGATTTCCGCATCGATGTCCTATACGTATCCGGAATTATTTATCGTGTATAAACTATAACGACTTTGCATATGGGTCAAGGGTGAAACCGATTTTTCCATTTAATTTTTATTGCTTTTTTCTTGCGTTCATATTACGATGATTTCTAAGACAGTATTACATTTATTTTCCTGAATCATACATCTGAGGACGAAGGATGTTGGCGTAGAATATACGGTAGTCTGGTGATGGATTCGGGGTGGGGAGGGGTAATTAAAAAAGTTCTGATTCACGTGAAGAAAAAAGAAGAGAAGATGGGTATTAACTAGATTTTATATAAGCGACGATGATGTCGGTGAGACAGCATTGAAAAATTGATTTTTCATCGCTATTTTTATATTCAACGCTAGGCACGCGGTCAAAGCATCGCTGCGCGTGTATGTATACAGCTTGACATTTGAAAGGCTACTAAGGAGGAGATAGATGAGACACACATCGCAAGGATGTATTCTAATCCTTATATTTTTATAAAGTTAGTCGAGCTGAATATAATGCGCAGTGAGAGAGAGAGAGCACGTTTGCAGTGTCGTCCAGAATTAAGTGGACGAGCTCAATGTATAGTCAGACGCTGAGCGCAGCTTTCACAGAGAAAGCTTTTTTTTCGTTCTCTCTTGTTCTCTATCTTTTGCATTTACTTTTTTTTTATTAAAAATTACATTACCGCGTTTTTTCTAGCGATGCTCCATAATTTACACATAGAAGAGAGAAAGAGGCGAAATTCCATTTGTTTTCCCGCATAAACGACTTCGAACTCGTATTGAATAATTGAACGCATACTTTTCGTATACTCCAGCTTATTCCTCATATATATTTAGATTTATAGACAGTATTGCGTTGCTAACGCAAGTATATCTAAGGATAAATAACGTCCCACCTGTCCGACAACTTTTTTTCGGTTAAACTCTTAAAAAAAAGGAAGCAAAAAAAATGAATTTTTTTTTAACCACCCCGTCATTTCGGTTACTAAACCCCTTGCACAACGAAGCTGTAATATCTACTTTACTCCCCTCCCCCTCCTGTAAGGGAAAAAAAGCCATTATATGAAAAGCCGTAGACATCTAGGGACATGAATTTTTCACGGCTCGCTCCGCGAAAATGTAGATCGCAGCAACGATTTCCATTACAAAAACGCAGATCCGTTGGCGACTAACGGCGCCGAGTTAAAGAACGACGACGACAACGTTCCGGACGCTTGCCAAGGCAAATTGATGACGCTTTTCGCAGTGCATTTTCCTCTTACCTACATTTTTTTTCTTTTTGTTCCTTTTTTGTATTTGTTCCTTTTCTCTCTATTTTTCAACTACTGCTGTGCAGCTTTTCGATATTATATCGGATTACTCGTTCGATGCTTCTTACATTGTATACGAAATGTATAAGGTTTCCCTTTGGAAAATTACCGTGAATATAATGTTAAGATGCAGTATAATCCGTTGGAGGGAAAATAACCGAGGAAGCAGTGAACGAGGGTGAGAGCTTTCGAATCAAGCGCGATTTGTGAACGTTTTCTCTTTTCCCCTCGTTTACCCGCACGATGACTATGACTGTATATATATATCTATATATACATATATATCTCGATCTCTCTCTTTCTCTCTTTCTACAACCTCATCGTTGTCTTGTTTTCTCGTTATCTGGTACATAGCTTGTATCCGCGAGTCTACTAGATCGAGATGTTTTTAGCAGATGCCCATATCCGATTGCAAATGGGTAAATCGACTATAGGAAAGTTTTCTTTTTTTTTGGGCGGTATTTTCGGATTGCAGTGCTGTTATATAAGTCTTTGAATTTTTAGACGGTTCTACAGATTTTTGGTTTCGTTGAATAATTTACTATTGGGGTTTTATTCCTTTTTTAACTGTTAGAACGTTTGTTTTAGTAAGAATTTTTAGTATGAACTTAAGGTCTGAATTGTTACTAATATTTTTAAATAACAAGTCATATGTGACTTACGTTAATTAAAAATTTATTCATAAATCCGATTTATATCTTTCAATATACTGGATTATTCGCTTCATTGTAATAACGCTTCGAAATATTTTATTTTTATGGTTTGTTGTTACAAAAGTTTTTATACGTTAGTACGTGAAATGAACATCTTTTAAAAAATATTCGTTTTATAAAAAGCTTTACATTAATTCAATATTAAAATGGTTTTTGCATTAATCCCTATGCATTACACCGCATACTTTTATTAACATTACGACTCAAGCCTCAGTAAGCTTTTACTCTTATGCTCTATATATATCAGTAAATCTTGAACATATATATTTTATATGTACGCAGTACATTTCTTCCCCTTGAACTTTGTAACTATTTAATATTCGAAACACACTTCCTATCGGTCTCCGAATATCATACTACCAATCGTAAAGATAAAACGTTTTAAGAAAATTTAGTCTCTATATATAACTTAATTCCGAAATGAGCATCGCTGCACCCGATAAACTACCCTAAATTCAATCGTTAACTCATACAGACGATTATAAATTCAACGTATGTATCCATGTACAGACAGGAATTTATACGTATTCGTAATTCTAAAAACAATTTAATATTCCAGCGATAAATCTTATTGAGTGGGAGTACATACTATATATACCTTGTTTTCGGATGCAAACAGAATGACGTCTGCGGTCCCCGTTCAAATAGCGGCGAAGATGTTACTACTACTATTTTGCGCATCGACGATGGCACAGCATTCGACGACGACGACGAGCGGCCAAACGGAACGAGACCTCGAGATTATGGAGACGAAAGCTCCGCAACAGTTACCGCCTCAATTGGCTTACGTCAGGGACCCCGATGAACTGGACGGTTATCAGGTTTGTTTATTATCGTTTATATGTATATTATATATGTATATATGTATGTATCTCTATATTATGCGGGTTTTCGATTATATTTTAGGTAAAAGTCGATGTTTGCAATGACACGAGTTGAGCCTATCTAAAATAAACGCTGAAAATCGATCCGTTATCTAAAATTAGACGTACAAGCGATGAGTGGAAAATTTTAGTTGAAAATTCAACAACAGCGGCTTCTTTTCTGCCTTCCGGTGTTTTGTACATACATTCAAACTTTTAGATTTTCTAAAAGTTCAAATAACGTTTACTTAGCGATAGAGCGCTTCGTTGTAGATGGAGTAGAGACTGGAGAGAGCTTTATTCATTGTAGCGATGAAAATCCAAATTAGTCAAAGTTTTATGAAAGGATTTCGGAAGTTGAGTCAACATTTCATCGTGTAGCATTTGCGTCAGACAGTGTTATCGAATGAAAGGGAAAAAAACGAATGTCCGTGTAAACATATTGATAAGGAGAAAGCTACTATGAAACTATACGTCATAGATGTCCTTCGTTATTTAATTATCGAAATGCGTTATTTAAATGTCGTTGTGTGGAAGGGCATTAAAAAAGTCAATGAAACACTCTTTACCCGATACACAATTACATTTTGTTTAATATTTCAATAACCTCGCGTGTGTATATTTTTATAATTTTCTTTTTTTTAGTCTGTCCTTGCAAGCTCGCTAGCGCTTCTGGCCGAAAATATTGGAATGCAAAAATAAAAGGAAAAACTTGAGATAAAAGCCTCGACGGGCGTGTACCTTCAATCACGTCCCATCAAATATTCCTTTCCAATTACCAAACAAATGAAATGTTCCTCTCAAAACGTAAAGGCAAGACTAGCGAAAGCCAATTACCCTAACCCCACACGTCGCATCAAGCTTATCCAAACATTTCATTCCCCTCAAAAAACACCATTAAATTTCACGCAAATTAACTTGAATTCAATTTCGCAAGAAACTTCCAAGCGGTGCACTGCGAGCTCGAATCTTTTGTTTAACATCCCTCGCTTTACACATACATATATATGTATATACATGTACTTCTACTCCAATAAATCTTCTCAACCCCCGTTGTTTCCGAGTATAATAAAACGGAATGAAAAACGCGATATTTTTTGTCCTTTCCCCCAAAGGAACTAGACACGACGAAACACCTGCGGGAACCAGCTTCCTACCTGGATCGACTTTTACTGACGGATGAATTGCAGAAACGGGCTTCGATAGGCGGTTTCCAAGGTATGCGCGGCAAGAAATCCGTCGATCCCTCGGCGTTCCTTGGCTACTCTCCGGATGAGCAGCAGTACTATGGCTACGATTACGACAAGCGCGCACCGATGGGATTCCAAGGTATGCGCGGCAAGAAGTCCGACGAGGAGGGACTGTACAAGCGCGCGCCTATGGGATTCCAAGGTATGCGGGGCAAGAAGAGTCTCGAAGAGGTATTTCATGAATTTTGCTTTTCAGATTTTAAGAGAATTTTTTTCCCTTCGTTCTGTGTCGAGTTCTCCTGCATGGCGGCGATGAAAGACGAGATTTTCATCTTGGGCAATCGCTGTCTTTACGAGAGAATTATTTTTTCAATTACTCGATTACTGCTTGTAAACAAAAGTATACTACCGTGGAGATAAGTTTGATTAAACATGTTTAATCGTGTGAGTCAAAATAATGTTCCGAGCTTATCGCGAGAAATTTTTTTTTCAAATTATTCCGTTTGGCAAGCCCGTTCGTCAACGAAAATGCTGAAATTTTTAACGACGACGTATTTTGCGAGAGACGCGTATTTACGGATTAAACATCTATACGTAAGGCGAGTTCCGGAAAATTTTGTAATTTGAGCAAATTTTTAATTTAAATCGAGTCGCTTGAATTGAAGAAAATTACATAGCTATAGCTCGAATTTTCTGTTTTTTCCATCGAAGTGCACGTGATAAATTTTCAGCTTCGTTATTTCCTAATAGGAGAAAAATTCATATTCTTAAAGGAGCTTCTTTACGTCACTTGGGTATCGTGTACTGCACGAAACGACAGTCAGTTAGTTGAAAATGCGCAGTTAATTACAAGTTGGTATAAAATGTAAAAATGACCAAAAGTTTGGAAAGCAAACGACGCATAATCTATCAGGTTAACGATTACGACAATTTCCACGCAAAGTTTCAATTGCGAAACATAAGCAGTTATACGGGTTAATCGCTAGCAAGTTGAAATTAAAAACTTTAATATAACTCCTCGACCGAGTACGAAAATGAGCGAATGAATTTTCCAACTTGCCCGCAAGAGAGTCGGGGCATCAAGCGCCAAATGTCTAAAGAGATAAAGAGCCATTTATTTATTCTCTTATTTTACCCAGAACCTAAGTATACAATAACTCCGCAGTCTCTCGTAGCATCAACGATCAACCTAATGTACTCGTAAATCACGATTTTGACGCATCAATCCACCGCTAGATGGCGTAGCGCAATCCGCAAGAGAAACGATCGGGACTGGAGGGCGAAAAATATGAAGTGTTTTTACAAAAGAGAATATACGATCTCATCGTGCAAAGTGCGATTAATAATACACGATATTCGCGCATACATGTAAGATCTAGGGCCTTAGAAGAAAAAGAGTGGGAAATTTATTGCCTTTCCCCTTCTAAATCCTATATATGTATGTATATACCGTCTATAGATATGGAATCTTTAACGCATAATAGGTACTGGACGAGCTTGAGAAACGCGCGATGATGGGCTTCCAAGGTATGCGTGGAAAAAAGTCCGAAGCCGAATGGAACAAACGTGCCCCTATGGGATTCATGGGCATGCGAGGACGCAAAAGTAGCTTCCTCGACGATCTCGACGAGCTTGAGAAACGAGCGCTTCTCGGCTTTCACGTAAGGATCTTTATTTATCGACTTGCACTTCTTTATTCTTCTTCTTCTTCTTCTTCCTGCATCCAAAAGGCTAGATTTGTGTGCTTTCTGCGCTTCCACACTGGCTATTGTCGCCTGACTTTTCTTCTCGGATTTACAATAAATATATCGAATTTTAATTCGATGAAGTGTGTGCCGTCTTTATTTACTCGGCCCCTTGACTTTTATCGCTATACAAGTGTTTCTTTCTCGCTTCGCATGATTCGTTCACATAATCGTAAATGTATATATATTAGGGTGGCCTGTGTTATATGAAAATCATTCAAAAATGTATTATTAAGGTTTCATTGATATATGTATCCTATGAAACAAGCTGTTTTATAGAATTTCTTTGATAAAGCTAGAATTATTTTAAGCCCAGTGGAAATTTATCTATTTCTTGTAGTGTTTGTATGCTGGATAATCAAAAAGTATGGAATGTTATTTTTTCGCGTTAATATTTTTTCGCGTTAACGATATTAAATGAACGGAATGGAAAGTCTTTGTGTCGAAAAATCAATTATCAACTTAACAATAGAGGAACGACTTTAATAAAAAATCCTGATTTTCAAAGAGCATTTGCAGGTTACCCACATTGCACTGTGAATCTTGCCGTTTTTATACAAAACATTTATGCATTTCTAGAATTAAATGATCAAAGAATGATTTGAAACTCCTCTGAAAGAATCTTTAAGGGAGTTTACTTACACATAGTACACTTATACTGAAAAATGTAATATTATTTCAAAACTAAACTTTTATTCTTAAAAGTATATGCAAAAGCGTTGTTCAACAAAATCGATTAGAAGTAGATTCATCCTGCTAAAAGATATAAATGATTTTTTTTAATTTTAGCTTTGACGTAAGAGCTTGAACAGTTCGGTGAATTTTTAAGTTTCAAAGCTCAATTAATTTTATTTCCATGTCATTTGGAGCTATCGAATTGAAAATTTATCGTATGATTATTTAAGATATAAATAAAAATAAAAAGAAGAAAACGATGCCATTTTTCGTTCTGACGCATTAAAAATATAAATAGTAAGAAATGAAATGCAGCTCGATAATACATACATTACATACAGTCGTTGAATCGTACAAGTACACTAATGGTCAGCAGAAGCTTCGTCTATACGTAACAGCCGCACAGTAATCGTGTAACCGATAAATTATTCTTAAAGGGAATGCGAGGCAAGAAAAGCGACGGCATAGCGTACGAGCGTTCGGAAGCGTCGGACGTTGACGGCTTCGTGGAAAAACGACCGATGATGATGGGCTTTCACGGAATGCGCGGCAAACGGAGTACGGATCTTTATGGTAAGGCGGGAAACTTTGAAGTCTCATTTTCTTTCGCTCCCTGTACATGCATACGTATTATATACCTATATGCGTATGTATGTACATATATATATATATATATATATATACATACATAGAAAAAAGGCATGCATATCTCATAAGTATAAAATACGAGTGTGTCGGCATGTCCTTACGTGTACCCGAGCCTGTATATAGAGCTTGATATATATTTTGTGTGCGACGATGACACACCGTCGTCACATGTATAGGAGTTGGAATGAGGTACGAAAAACGCTCGCCCTACCGGTTTTTCGGCACGCGCGGCAAGAAAAATCCACGCTGGGAGATGCGCGGCAAATTCGTAGGCGTAAGAGGGAAGAAGTGGAGTTTGGCACCAAGGATGCCCTACGACGAGCTCCTGCAGCATTAGGTAATCATCAAACCTATTATCACTTCCTCTTTCTCTCTTTTTTTCTTCTCTTTGTCTGCGTAAACATGTGCTTTTCATGCTTCACTAACTGTATAGACGTCTCTCTCTTTCGCCGGTTACTGTTCTGTATGTATCCTATAAGCGATACCATTTGTTTTCCCAACGATCAACGCTCAGATCAGACAGAATGCTAGATAACGAAGTTTAGTGCTTTCATGACTATTTCATGCATATATATATGACATAAAGCTTCTTATTTATACCTAACGGATTCTCCGTAGGTATAAACAAGCTTTATACGTCTAGATATATGTATGTGAAGCTTTGATATAGCTCACCAAGCGAAATGAAATTAGAGCTAAACGTGGAGACTATGCGCTGTATAATTACTTCCTCGCCTTGGACGTCGCTAATTTTGTTTATCTTATTAATTCTACAAGTTTTATTAAAATCTTGTCTAATCCATCAATATTACGTCAACCATTAAACAATATTTACGAGCTTTACGATCTTAGTTTAATTTTTTTAATTACTTGAATATTTAAAATTTTCGCGCCTTTTTCAAGCTCTACCAATCAAAATAATATAATCTAGCTTGCGCGTTTAAATCGCATTTTCATTTCATTTCAGCTCTATTACTAAAACTCGTACGTGTATATTAATTTGAAAAAAGCGTGTACTACAACTTTATCACTTAATTTACCTTTGGCAAGCTCTATCGTTAACCTGTAATTATTCAGCTGAAATAAGCTCACTCGATTAATCTTAATAATCTAATTAAAAAATTCCCAAGCCGCAAGAATCAAGCACAAGGGGGAAGTTATGCATATATATAGACGGTAGTTTGCCTTGCCGTTCGATCAACGAGCTTTTCTTGGAAATTTTAAGTATCCCTCATAGGGGTTTTGCAAGCTCTCGCGGTATTCGCCCGACGGTTTAAGAAGCCTTTGATATATGTCGTATACTTTCATCTGTACAGCCTTACTTTGCGAGAATCGTGAACATTGCAGTATTATATATCTAAATATCCGAGGAATTTTCTACGAGGATATTCAACGAGCGGCTATAGAGTACCACGCGAATTCGCGGTACGATGGAATGAAATTCGAAATCAATTTTTATTGACAAATCTCGATAACCTAGATGAGGAGCTTGCGGATGAATAAGCGATTGGTACGCGTTTACGCGACTGTCATTATTGACAAAGTTTCCGTTACAGTTACGTATCGTTCGTTATTAGAGAAAAAATCGTATCAATAGTATATTTGAACGGGCAAAATTCACGGATAGTTGTTTGGCGGGTAAATTTTTCCTTTCAGCTCAATGTTCGGAGTAATGAATGTAGTTTGATGAGTTGTCGTTTACTTTCGATTAAAATCCGTTGATCGAGTACAAGACGATATTTTCTACGTTGTTATTATTATAGGCAAAAATATCTTACGCATTATAGCGGAGAAAATATTTTTATATATTTTTATATAACGCGCATTGGTTTACTTAAATTTTTATACTTTTCACCGGAATATGAGGTTCATAAAAGAAGATACTGTAGTAAACTTTACGACAGATTGAAAATAGGGCATAAAAATTCGAGGAAATCGCGCTAAATTATATCTGATCATGTAAAGCTTGAAAATATTTAGATTTTCTGCGTCTGTAAACTATATATTCGATTTTCTACAATTTAATGCCCAACGAAACGATTTCAAATCTGATTTACATATAAACATAGACTGCTTGACAAATCACATAATCTGAAAATATATCCATATAAAAAGCTTAGCGATATTCCAGATAACAATATTACCTCCATTGAAATAACTTGTAAGCGTATCGAACGTAAAATATTGACTATGAAACTTGAACGTACTACGTAACAAGATGCATTAAAAAAGTCTGCGCTGTACAGTCGTTTCTTACGCGCAGAACTCATTTCCTGTTCTACTGAACTTTTTCAAATACATAGACATACATAGACATTCACGCACATATATATGTATAACACGCGTTAGAAAACCGCAAAAAACTGCGCTAAAATCCTTCTGCCAAAAAGCCAATTTAAGAACAGCTCGTATAACTTCCCCGTCGGAATATATCCATTTCCGACGAGTCATTTCCCTTTAGAAAAAAATGAAAAAATCCATTCCACCCTTTGACCTATTCTATTCGTTGAAAAAAGGCTTAGATACTTTCAATATCCGCGATGATTTTCGCGCAACTTTTCGAATCGATTGCTCTATCGTTTTCCCCGTTACACATGCACATACAGTACTCATTTATATCTATAGTACGTGTAGTTGATAAAGAGAGAGATTCGCGACATAGAAGTATATATATACGTACACGTATAAAAAGAGAGGAAAAATCGAGTGAATACGAGAAAGAGATAATACGAGGCGTTATATGCGTCAGTCGACGCTCGGCGCCGCGGCGTCGCCCAACTTTTCGCTAAAAACTTTGCCCTCGGCTCGCGCGCTATGCTCTATTGTGCTTATACTGCCGCCACCGCGTGACCTTCTCTCTCACTCGCTTCTATTATCTCGTCTTGACTCTCCCTTGGGGCGTAGAACAGTAGTATGTATAGAGCTACGCTACTTCACTGCGTTATCTTTCTTTCTTTCTTCTTCCTTTGCTGCATTGTATATATACCTATATATACCTATATGTGTGTGCGCGTGTGCGTTCGCGTATTAGCTATGTCTTATTCGTATTCTGGTTCGAGCTTTATTCCTTCTGCCAATGCTTTCAAATTTCGCTCTTCTTCTCTTTCGCTTTGACCCGGTCGTTCAAATATTTTCTTTTTCTATCCTTTTCTCCCGCGTGAATGTGCGCATATACGCGTGTTGACACACGTAGACAACAGCTGTATACATACATCCTTAACTGTCCTACGCAGATTTTTATTAATAGTGATCTCTGAGCGGGAATGGATCAAGAAGATTTTTTTTTTTTTGCGTTTCGAATCTATTTTATTCTCTTCTTCGCGCGCAATTTTTTTGTTCGTTTTCATCTTTTAACGCTGTTGCTGTTTTATTGTAGTTATACGGCTGATAACACACGCACACACGTATGGCCTGCCAAGCGCGAACGATCTCGCGCAATTTTTCCAGCGGACTTCTCTTTGTGCGTGTGTGTGCTTTGTTTGACTTTATTAGCATATTACATTCGACCTCTGTCGGGGAACGGCTTTGTACCAAAGAATCCCCGCCACACGTTTTCGTGTATAATATTCGCTTTATGCCCGTGTGAATTTTGCTAACCGCGTGTTCAAGAGGCTATATGGCGGTTTTGATCTTTTCAAATACGCCAAGTGCGATAAAGAGATGTATATTACGCAAAAAGCCAAAAGCTACATTTCGAACCTGATTTTCATTGTTTCTATCCTTTATCTCTATTATGTATGTATAAATTTAGCCGCTACAACGAAATCCCGTTAATTTTCATTATTTCCTTTTGACGCAGACTCTTACGATTTCGGCGTTAATTACCAAGAAGCTCTTTTTTACGCGCAACAGTTATGTAATTATGAGAAAGTGACGTTAAGTTGATAAGAACAAAGTCGATTTGCTGGAACAAAGCTTGCGAGAGCTTTTACATTTTCATTTGGAATATTCTAATCTAGTGTATTCTCGATTAGAAATCCCGTGCATTCAAAGCATTTGTGAATAGAGAGAGAGAGAGAGAGAGAGAGATAATGTAAAATTACACAACCTCAAAAAAGCAATTTCCCACGAAAATTACAAACTCCACCGGTAAGGAAGAAATTTCTCATCGTAAAAGCCAATTTCGCAGCATAACATCGTATACTTGCGTAGTAAACAGCTATAAGAATCAACAATTAACTGGATCTATATATATATATATATTATATACACGTATGTATGCAGAGATATCTTTGACACCTCTGTCGCTCTCATTTCAATCTCGTATATATACATAAAGATAAGGAGCCCAGGTTCAAAGTGAATTTCGTCTAAAGGAAAATTATTAACCCACACAGCCTCGACTTTCTCTTCTGTTCCAGGAGGGCGAGAACAGCAGTAAGATATAATGCCGCGGGCGGCGAAGATGAAGAAGTGCTATGCGCGCAGAGTATAATATTATATGATCTTAACGGCGTCGATTGAGTAAAAAAAGCTCTGTTTTCATTTTTCTTTTATTCCTCCACTTACCATTACTATTATTGTTACCATTACCGTTATTTAGTCACTTGGATCGAGTAATTCCGTCTTTACCACAGCTCTATACTCTCTCTCTCTCTCTTTCTCTGTCTTTCACGAATATTCATTATATCGTCAACAACACATGCGTCAGACAGACTATATTACTATACGTAATAGCTGCGCATATTCTTCTCTCTATACGGAAGGATGACGGTGTGGTTATTAAGTACTTATTGCGCGAGCTTTTACGAGTGGCACGACGAGCTTACTTTCTCTTTCGTTCTTCTTAACGCACTATCTCGATCGGGTCCTTTTACTTATAAGTAACAATAATAATTACATTATCTTTTTCATTAAACACATATTTTTAATATATTTAATATAATAACGGCGTTGATCGAACCGCGGAGAGATTTATACTCACGGAGGTGTATCGCACACTCGTACCGATTTTCATTTTCCTTCATTGTTCTATGTGTCCTTTTATCTTAAAGGGATATTAATGCACAGCTGATAATATTGCGCGTTATAGACCTGGAAATGTGCATTGCGGAAGCATATTTTTCTATATTCATCGCATACGTACGTGTTTTATATTCTCAGTTCGATTATACGACGATACTTAATTATATGCTTATTATATGCTTTGCAAAAAGCCTTGTTATTTCACTTGATTCCGCGTCGTTGGCGTTATATATATATATATCTTTGACACACAGAAAGACAAAACGTAGTTAGGGTTTATTACTGTATTCGAGTAAATTGTACTTCGTAATATGATTGAGAACATGAATTTTTGACCAGTTATAAATGCGATCGTAACGATGAGCCTCGGGAAGAAACTCAATAGTATGATATATATATATACTAATGGAAATAAAAACAAACAGTTCGTATCTCGCTTTTCATTGCGCGACATTTCCGTCGTCTGTATTTATGTAAAACTGATAAATTGCGAAGATAGTTAAGTGAGCGATCGCGCAAAACGGAGAGAGAGAGAGAGAGAGAGAGAGAGAGACAGTGAGAGCATTCTGTAAAGGCAAATTAATCCTTTACGTGAGTATTATAAACTAAATTTATCTCTGATAAATATCTACAAATGGCTTATCTTTATCGGAAGATTATCAAACAGGTATGAAAAAAAATCGTTTACGATACGAATGATAACACTTATAGTCTCTATTAATTATTCACAATTGGACGTACTAACAATGAAAAGCCAAATACGACAAAGTTATATATATATATATATATATATATATAATATCAGACGCGTAAAATATATGTACACACGATATCTAAAGAGAACAAAACAGAGAATGAAAAATTTTTAAACAATAATAATAAAAATAAATAACAATAACGAGATAATATGTAATCGGATGAAAAATTCAAGTATATCGAGAAGGACGTATAATATAGCAGTATATCGAGTGATAAAAGTGGTCAGGTCGTATATATTTTTCTCTTAATGTTGACAACTCTAAAACACCTATATGCATACGTACATTACACATAGCATGCACACATACATATTATAGCGAAAAGCGAACACGAAAAGTAGCCATATTCTATATACGTGACTGTGTATTTCATATCGTCGATGCCATACTTTAGTCATTTATCTTGGAACCGCACATTATATACTGTTCGTACATATTATACCGTTAATAGATTGCGCGAACGAAGAGGATGAAAATATTTAATCATAACTCAATACGACGCGAGGGAACGAAGTACAAATGAAGCATTGAATCGAGGATGTATATCCATCATATAAAATATATGTGTCTGTATTACACGGATTTCTCTGCAAAAAAAAGAAGAAAAATAATAAGTAAAAACAAATGAAAACAAGCGCAAGTTTGCACGAGTATACAGGATAAACTCGAATTGAGAGAATATAAGCCTAAAAAAAGTATATCTTGGAATTTTTTTTTTCATCGTACACCCACGCGAATACGCGTGTCTGTACACGAATACTTTATCGTTATTCTGTACACTGTTATTAGTAGTATTAATTATTTTTATTCAACATTGTATTAACATTAAATTGCAAATTATCTGTAATTATAGGTTTACTAAAGAGTTGTATTGAACGAAAATCTTCTATGTATAAAAAAAAGAAGTAGTTTTTATGTGCAAAATAAAATTATTATCAGTAATTAATATCAGTATTAATATCTAGTCGCGTTTTTATAACGACGTTCGACGCATATATTCGACTCACTTATGAGCAAAGTATGTGTATATAATATAGAAATAATTGAATAAAAAAAACGAAAGTTTTTTCACACGTCAGGATTTTATTATTATACATGTGACTAATGGTTTAAACTCAAGTATATTTGTATACCTGTATGTGCAATCCTTCGTAATATATAGATCCGCCGTTTAAAACAGAAACACAAGAATTTTTAAACTACCAAATTCTGAACTCTTCGTTCGTAGAACGTAGAATTTGTCTTGCTCATATCTGAATCGAATTACGAGTGTGCTCGCATGGGTTTTGTTTCTAGGCTGGAAGCGAGGATCAATTTAAGAAAAAATTTCCTTTTAAACACCACACACACACACACACATACACGCGAATTACATTGCAAACATTAATGTTTCCACATCGCTCCGAATCGATTTCGATATATTATGCTTACGACGTTTTCATTATTATTAATAACAAAGAGCGAGAAAGTAAAGTAAGTATGAGAAGTAAGAGCACTACAGTTTCAGAATCGATGAGCTATGAATCTATATACGTCGCAGTTGCACCGAGTAATTGAATTCTTGTATAAAAGGAAGAACGCGCACATACATGCATATACATATACATACGTATTTATATATGGGTGTGTATATGTGTCAGTACGAGGCTTATTACAATCGTGCCAATAGTTACTTTGAATGCGTAATACGTATATATACATATGTATATATCGCCATTGGAATTAGATGCGCAATGAATAATTCTTATTCTAATTTTTGTTTAATTTTCAACGTAAAACTCGAACGAGAGAGATATGTGGAATACGTGCTTTTGCACTTAACTCTGCTACGATATTGTATAACGTATTATTATTTTACGTACGAGTTCGAAATTGTGCTCTCGAATAATAGCAAAGTAGATATACAGATTGTCAGCTATGAATTGCTATCCTGTTTAATTGGTTCGAAGGAAACATATATATAGAGTATACTTGAAAGTGGAAAATTGGCGACTAAAGTATGGTAGAGAGAAAAAATAATAATAATGAAAAAATAAAAAGCAGATTGTAATAAAAGCGAGCGAGAGTAGGCGAGAGAAGAAAGAATTTCGAGCCTTTTTTTAAGCTACATTGTTATATAAACGTATAAACAAAATATCAATATTATATAGATTATATGTGCTTGTTGAATTCCTTCATATATATTTATATTTTCGTGGATACAGAGGCAAATTTACAAACAAATAAATCAATTCCGGTACCTGTATCACGAAAGTGATAATTTTGTACAAAACAAAAAAGGAAATAATAAGAACTTTATTATCTCTCGGATGGAGCGGGCTCGATGCGGAGGATATTTTTGGTGCTACCAACCTGCTATACAGATTTAAAGAAAAAAAAAGAAGAATTAAAAATACGCTTGACAGAGTTTTATTGTCGCGAGTATATACATATATTGAAGAAAGTTAATGATTTTTTAAGTCGTATTTTGAAATTCTGATTTATATCTAGAATCTCGCATAATATACATTGCAATAATCCGTTATTAAACTCGCTATCAAATTCACGAGTAGTTTAATTAACGTTTCGAGCAATTGCGAAAAACGAACACTCCCGTACACTCACGCATATACGCATACAAATGGTACATACCGTCCAGTATAGTTGATTCGTTTTTTTTCTCTCTCTGAAAATCAATAAGTCAATTTATCAAAATCGATCATACAATACACACGATATATGTACAAGAATTTCAACCCCAAAGAAGAGCGAAGGTAGAGGACGAGGATGAAATCGACGAGGCTTTTGTGCGGCAAACACGACGATGGCACGGACAAGATCTTCGTTAGAAAAAATAATAATTAAAGCACAATGTAAATATAATTAAGGTTGCGTGGAGGTGTGAATTAAATGAGATAAAAAAAATGATGAAAAGGGGGTGGCGATAATAAATTCGATAGCCTATAGAAGAACGGAAAATGCGAGAACCAAAAATATTATTATATATTCTTCAGTTCGCGACGAAGATGCATGCACAAAACAGATTAAACAACTAAAGAAAAATTATTCCTGTTCACATATCGATGTATACTATATTAAAGAAAAAAAATGAGAAATATATGTGTCTACAGTACTTCAATGATTTTACATCGTCTTTTGATGGTTATTATCCTTGTACCTTCATGATCACTTTGCATTTCAAAATATAATATACATAGAGATACGGATAGAGTATGCAAGTATATAGAAGATTACGTTGTCACAGACGGAGCTTTACTGTCATGGCTAAAGCGTTTATCCTTTGGTTTAGTGATGTATATGAGGCCAAAGCAATCAGGAGATATCTTCTGAAATATCATCTTGGTCACTTTAAGTTTCATAAGCGAATTGCACACACACAAGCTCACACACACACACACACACACACACACACACACACACACACATATATCAGATTTGAACTTTACGTGGATTTAAATTTTATCCGTATAAGATCTGTACTGATGAATTACGCGACTCATATTTTATTGGCCATTTGATACTTGAAAACATTTTAATTAACACCGTTGTGTACAGTCGACCACTTTATAAAGCTCTATGATGCCGTATACCGGTAATTGTGAACTTATCTCATACTACTGTTCTAGTTAATTTCTGGAGCAAGTATTTTAATTAATTAATAAATCCGATTAATTAATTGCTAAGTTTATTACAGTTGATTAATGATTATTAAAATCTTTGAATCGCGAGTCAACACCTAAAAGAGATACATCGCTAAAAGGATGAAATTAGAGCTTTTCAAATTTCATGAAACGAACATTTACTTAATTATCTTAAAGCAACTTAGCTTTAGAATTTAACGTTTGCATATCAATAAATTTGGAAAATTGAAAGCCTCGTTAAATATCGAAAATTAAAGTATTGTAGTGGATCATCGTTCATTTCCAAATAGGAATTGCAAATTAAATTAACTGATATTCGTTAAAATGTCTAATGTTTCCGTTACAAATTACTGAATCAATTGAAATAATTTTTATTGATTGCCCTTTAAATCTAGATTCTCGATCAAATGATAACGAATGTGCAAAGTGATAAAATCCTTACGATCATTTTAGGTTCAACTAAAATTCAGGAAACAATCAAATGCTATGACGACATTTTGTGTATATATGTAGACGTAAAGTCCAAATGCGTAAGTCATATAATTTATATACGAACAATAATACATATTTTGACAATATGTTGCGAGAGAAATGGTAAATTCTCATTTTCGTCTATAACTATATTTACGTTCTAACAATATCAATTGATTAATCATTGTGTTACTCGATCATTGTTTTATGTAAAATATCTTTCACGAGTATTAGAATATATGGTAATAGAACATTTTCATAAACCTAAGAAATAAGAATTTTATACTGTATAGCTAAAAGCTCGAGTTTTATGATTGTTATGGAAATATGAAGCTATTAGCGTAAAAGACAGCTCTTTAATTTCTTGTCGAGCTTTTTATACTCTTAGTATCATTAATCTAGTAATATATTTAATATACCCTCCAGACTATATAGATTTCTAACTACTCGGCTAAAATATTAAAAAAATTATCTCTTTTATTAAACATTACTGCATAATGCATTATAATAAACTTATATTACTATTCGCACTAGTTCATCGTATATTTGCTTTAAAAAAATTGACACAGCAGCGATTGAAAATCCATATTTAAAAGAAAACTCAAGTTTCGATAATTTTATTTGGACAAATTACAAAAAATTTATTTCAATATTTTCAAACTTTGAGCTTTTCCCGCGATGAGCTCTGCGCAAGCTCCGACACTTTTTTTACGCGCATGCGCATTGTAATTTTAAATACGCCAATCTCGCCTATCGGCCAGTGAGAAATGACAATCACACATAACCTCTAATTCGGTTGTAAACACTATTAAGAAAACTTCTGATATCTTAATTATTATGATTAAATTACTTTTCTTTATAGATTACTTAAATACATTTTAAAAGAGATAACCGTTCGTTCATCAAGTCATCGTAACAAAAGTTTAAATACAGGTTAACATCCTTTAATACTACTTGTTGCAGATAAGATATATTAAAAAAATGGTAAAAATAAATTAAAAAATTACTTAGTTTCTTGTTTATTTATTAACTTTTCATGATACTCACGTCTTTTATAGCGATTCCGTTTTCTCGGAGATGTTGACTGCCCAGACTGGCTACTCGCCGAGATTTACAACTTGTCGCAAATGGTTTGTAACGTACGAATATTTCGATTGTGTATATAGATATATTTGTAGGTAAAATGGAATTTTTTGTGCTTTTCAGTCGTCTTCCAAGATGAAGACACTTAGTCAGATCGTTATAAAGTCGATTGTTGGTGAAGAAATCGATGTGAGTAATAGTCATTGTTTTTTTAAATTTATATTGTTGCTTATCAATTATTTTATGAATTTTATAGGAGGAAAGAATAAAAAAAATAGCTCAAGATTGTGAACTAGGTAGGTTGAAATTATGTCATTGTTAGAAATGGGTAAATAAATGTTGAATACTTTTTCATTTTGTTTATCAAAGAAATTGGAGAGCTGAAGGCAATCGTCGCTGCCTTACAGATGATTTTCACATCTTCCTCTAGGAATAGCGTTTCTCCAACTGACCTTAGCAGTGAACTACAGCAGTTAGGATTACCCAGAGAGCACAGTACAGTAATATCCAGTCTACACACTGAAAATTGCGCACAAGTATCTACTATATTATCCGGTCAATCTTTAAGATGTAAGTGCAGTCTGCACGTTATAACGATAAATATATTTTCAAGATACACTAATGTAGAATGTTTCATGTTATGTTACAGTAAGTAGACTATCGTCGATAGAAGTAATACCTAGTGAAAGCACATCCCCATTTAGTAAAGTAGCATTG
This sequence comes from Apocrypta bakeri, assembly GCA_018906985.1. NCBI lineage: Eukaryota > Metazoa > Arthropoda > Insecta > Hymenoptera > Pteromalidae > Apocrypta > Apocrypta bakeri. The sequence continues at coordinate 18,945,995 of JACCIA010000003.1, forward strand.
AAAATAAAGACTGTGGGAGATAAGGAAAAAGAAACAACAATCAACATAGCTCAGGATAAATTGAGCGAACTGCTAACAGAACTGAAAAATGTAAGGTCATTAATGGAACAAGTGCTTCAGTGATTGAGAAGTTTTGAAAATGAATTTTATACATATTGCGAATACTTAAAAATATTAAATTTGTAAACAGTTTATTTTGCCCACTGTAACTACGTTTATAATCAATGTATGGGAACAGTTTTGAAAAGTTGTTGAATAATTTAATTTTATTTTTTGGTAAATGAATATACAAAGTTTACATTTAGTTTTCAATGGCTTAATACAATACTCAAATAATATTGATACGTTGTGACAATAATAGTGCCGCTTCTGTTATAATTGCGCTGGTTATTTTATATTTTTACTTTTCATGCTCCAAAGTATTAATGTTTTCCTTTCGTAATTTACTTCTTATAGCCTTAAATGAAACGATGAATTATTATTCATCATAGTAACAATGTCTTAACTAAATTTCAGATTGATATTTATTATGTTATTGTTATAATAGTCTCGACGAAAATTGACAAGCGGACAAATCATGTTCATCATCGCAACGTAATTCTTCAAAAGACACACATAAACTAAAGTACAATCCTTTATAATTGAATAAGATTACAAATCTAAAAAAAAAATTATAGAAACATATAAAATTTTTATATTTATTATATTCAAAAACTTTGAATGAAACGTTTCTCGTAACACTCGAGAGCCATCGGTGTTCGAATAAATGCCGAGGCTAATCTAATCAGTCTTTATACAATAATCTTACACGTAGCTTTTTACTCATTTATTCTTATGAATTATTTACAGGTCTTGTGAAATATAAGTAACGACTTGCTTTTTGCGATCGCACGAAGCAGAGTGATCTATTTATTTTTATTTTATTATTTTGTTTCTCGTGACTGGCTACACATTCAGTTCTATTTCGATTCAGACAAAATAGCTTTTATGAGACGATGTTTTTTTTTCATTTATTCTATTTCATAAAGAAAAAACGCAGAATGTAATTTGAACAGTAGTTCTTTCATCCAGATATCGACGGCTTTCGTTACTTCAAATCATACTTCCCTAATCTCGTATTGCTCGAAATTATTTATATCGTCGTACCTAAGTGATTTATAAAAATGTATTAAAAAGTGTAAAAACGTTTTTTTTCATCTCGTAAATTTAGTAAATAATTTACATTTTTATATTCGAATTCGGATGTTTACAACGCAATTGTAATTCGTTAAACCAAACCGAATCGTCGATTTATCCTCGAATATAAAAGAAACGCTGTAACGATCTCAAGTTCAAAGTAACGAAGAGCGTCTATTCTCAATTTCAACAGACATTACTAGCTAACTCTGCGTTTTATCGCATTCTCTAGTGCCTCTTACTTAAGAAAAGGAAGAGATCTACCTCGAGTATTTCGACTCTTTTTCTGTTCCTCTAAAGACCAATAGAAAGATTAGAACAGCTGACTCCAGACGGTAAAAAAATATGTCCGCAAAAAGATATCGAGTTCTTTATTTTGACATTGTGAACTCTTTGTTTTTTTATTATTCTTATTATTATTATTTTCGTTTTCAATAGATTTTTTTTCTTCTCATTGCTACTCTTGATTTGTAATGTGCTTTGCTTAAATACCGTCGATGAATGATTTCCCTTCTTTTTTGTTCTTCAGTTTAGTGTTAAGGGTTAATCTAATGATGATGATTCATGATAAAGATGACGAGGATAAAGGTACACTCGATATCCGAGGTAGGCATTTTAACACTTCTATTGTCAGTTTTTAAGGTCAAATCCCCTGACTTTCCTTTCTGAGCTACGACTATTGGTTCTTGCGAGACACTGGACAAACGCATATGCTAAGTGAATTTCTATTTTCATCGTTAAAATCAATCTTGTTTCTACGTTAAGAAAGTAATTGAAATTGTGCTCTATCAATAATTGCTAGAATTAGTTAAATCGGCCAATATTATTATTTAATCCAGTGTCGGCTATAATCCTGCTATCCGAAACAGCGACTAATCGATCGGATCGAAGCACAGCTTTTCTATTGTTCAGAGAGAGTCTCCCTACGATTCAAATAAACGTCCCCCCTAGCGCATTTCTGTCACAACACACTAGACATGTAACATTAGACTTTGCATTATTACTTTACTTTTTTTGTTATCAGACTTTGTCACTGAGAGATCGTTCGAGCTGGTCCTTCATACTTGATATGTACGATCGGCATGACGTTTTACAACGAGTATAATATATAGCTCCGTGCTGCCGCTCGCAATTACTTATTGGTCGTTCTTCGATAATTCGAGTATATAATAAATATTACTGAACGTACTTGAGCTACTATTCTCTTTTTCCGACAAAGACACGCGTCGGAAAAATTCCATTCTTTGCTATAATTAACACTTAGCTTTGACTCTCGATACAGTAGTTTACACATTGTAGATGTACGACCGATGGTAAATTGCTCTATCGAAACTAATGAGATTTGATGTTTGTTTAGAGAATATGCTTTTTATGCGTATAGAGCATAGGTTCATTGTAAAATGGCACTTTTTCCAACCCCGCGATAATTATTATAGTAGGCTGCAAAAGCATCAATTTTACATGTCATTTATTTTATCCTGTTCTAGGATTCATCTGCGTTCAATCACAAATGCCTTTTATTTACAAAGAAAATATATATATATATAAAAGTGAAAGTAAATTCAGCTCTTTCAACGTTTTCGCTAAATGAGATTTGAAAATGGCAGTCGTTCGCTTTAGTAGAGAAGATAAGTTTTTTTTTAAATGCTTTTCAGCGATGTGGCCTTGTCAACGATATAGTCATAGCTTGATGCTCAAATTCTGTATTTACTACTGAGGAAGGAATGAATTATCTCAACTTAAGAACTAAGCCATGAATATAATACGTTAACGTACACGCTTAACTAAAATGAATAATTCTGCCACATCAGAATTACGAAGATACCTAAAGTAAGAAAAATTCTTTGTTCTTTTTTTTCGTTTCATCTTTCGAGAAATTTGTTCGCCACGCGCAAACTCTTTTTTTCCACTTAAAATCGAGAACACAGACATGGTAAGCTATCTTTTTACCATAACTAACTTAGCCTAATCGAATCTGGCTATTGTAACATTCTTAAAGCGGTAAAAAGATAACGACGCATAGTATATGTATATACAGATTAAATTACTTTGATATTATAAAAACACTTTCTCGAAACAAAGCCCTTTAAAATGGTGCCCGTGACAATGTACAGAGGTTATTTATTGCATTGCAACATAATATACAGTGTTAATCTTCGTTATAGAAAAAGCTTTTTTTCTTTTCAATTATAGGTACAAAACATTCTCGGCGCGACAACCTTAAATCCTACTTTCACTATTAGAGACCTCGAGCTTTCGTTATTGTGAAATGTCGAAGCTTCGAAATCGGAATTCACCGAAAGCGGAATCGTTATTTCAAAGCAACGAAAGCGTGCGTGTCTTCGCTATGCACGAACCTTCATAAGAGAGCGATACACAATGATGGCGTTACGATCATTAGAATATTTTAAATTTTCGTATCATTTTTCCATTTTTTTTTTCTTACTTTAGAGATAAATGTAGCATTTTTCGTCGTTATAAATATTATGTAGATTACTTAAACAACAGTGGCGTAGATTTTCATCTGTCAAGGCTTTCGGCGAGTCAACGACACTTTTTTCTTTTTTTTCGATTCTTCGTAATAAAGAATCTTTCCGATTCGCGAGAAAGCTTACGCGCGTATACGATATGTTCGCTGGAAATAAAGCATCGATCAAAAAAGTAAGGAATTAAAATTCCTTCATCGCGCATCTGGATATGTGTTAATTTTCTTTTCTTTTTGTTGCTTGCAAGTCTTTTTCTTTCAATTAGCTTAATTGCTTCGTTTGTTTCTTCAAAGTCTCAGATTCTCATTGCTACGCGAAAGTGCCGTGAATCGCGGAAATCCAATTCGTGCCTTGAGCGATTTAAATTCCATAATCATTTCGAAGCTGAATATATATGTATTTTTAATATATAATGTACGAGAGCATGAGTATCTGCGCAGGAACATAAACACGTGTCTCCTCGGTAAGGAATCTCATTCGAATACTGAGAAACATAAATCTATACGTTATCGACGTAAAACGAGGCATCCTTCCGATACGATTTTCTTTTTCTCCTTCGAATACAACGGTTGGAGTATTTTATATTTAGGCTACAATTTATTGCCTCGAATGTTTGAACGGTGGTGGAAAACAAAATCGAAACTCGATTGCACAACTCTCGCGGAGATCAGAGTAGGGGAGAAAGACCTGCGCTTTTGTTTTTAAATAGAAATAAATATGAAACAACAACAATAACAAAACGTTAAACGGAAATTAAAAATCTAAAAAAATAAAACCATTCAGAATGGTTGGAAAGGTGTAGGTGAGCAGATTCTTTAAAAGAAAAAGAAAATGATTCAAGTGTAGTGTAGCACAGCGATGATTAAGAAGCGAAGTTAATTCGACGAGACGAGCAGTCAATGTGGTAGACAAGTGTCGCTGTCACCGCTGCTCGCCATGGAAAAGTTGGCCGAGTCCCTGTCGGAGTGTCTTGGGTGATGAGCCGTGGGGATGACGAGTTTCCCATTCATAGGAGGTGCTGGCATCTGAGGGAAGGTGTGGTGCAGATGATGATGATGTCCAGTAGCCGCTGTTCCACTGGCACTCGGTAGGACGGCACCCCAGGGCTGAACGCCGACCCCGGCGACGGCCGGGGGGAAGCGCTTGACGAATGGGTTGGGTCCTGCGTGCAGCATGAGCCTGACCCCGTTGTGGTGAGACGGCAGAGTCGTGTGGCTCGGCACCGTCGGCTGCTGCTGCTGCTGCTGCTGCTGCTGACTCGGCAGAGCTACGGAGTTACCTGCGCGTTCATACAACACGTAAGTTTCCAAGGACGAGGACGAGGAGGAGGGGTAGCTGCGATCGCTTGACGGCCCACCTGCGTGCCGAGGTTGCACGGAACCGCAACTGCCACTGGATCCAGCCATACTGCTCGAGGTGGCGTGGTTGGACGCATGGGGTAGAGGCATCGTCGAGCAGTGGGGATAGCTGACCATGGGTTGAGTCGGGTAGTGCGGTAGCGTGGCGGAGGACGCCTGAATGGAGCGAAGCTCGTTGTTCTCGGTGAAGGAGGTCATGCGCATGTTGGTGGACCGGCCGAAGGGTTCCTCGCTCAGGGCGGGAGGTTCCTGGAGTTTGGGCCGAGAGGTCTTGCGTCGAATGACGACGGTGGACTCATTGGGGTTCTCGAGGATGACGCCAGCGGACGCGAGCTCGCCGTTGTACAAGGTGGCGCGGGGCGCTTGGATAGTCGCGTTCTGAGCTTGCAGCTGGCTGGGAGGTTGGGTGCCTCGTTGGAGAGAGCAGCTGCGCCAATTGGGTTCCTCGCGAGGTTCGTTCGTCAGGTCCTCGACGCTGTTGGCGCGACGGTGCGAGCTCGCGTTGCTGGCGTTGCTGGCGTTGCTGTGAACACCGCTCGACGAGGTCTCGCTGTTACTGCTGGTGCTGTTGTTGCTGGCACTGTTGCAGTGGCCGTTCAACGGGGGTGAGTGAGACGAGTCCGAGCGAGGAGTCAGTTCCTCGTGCGGCATGCCCGAGTCGGCTCTGCGTAGGCATCGCGGCTGCACCGAAAAAAACGATACAACGTTAGACAAACAACGAACGAAATAACATTACGTATTGTTTCTTCAATCTAATCAATGCAATAATTATCTGGAAGTATACAATTTTCTTTCGTTGAATCTATACCTGTGAGTTAACAGCTGGAGCATGTCCAAGCGCGACGGACTCCTGGACAGCGGCATTAGTGGGCGTTGGTGGAGGCAAAGGCAAGGGTAGTCCAACGTCCGAGACCAATGGTTCTGGAAGAACCGGTGGACCAATCATGGGCGATGGCTCACCTTCCGATGGCTGCAGATCGCGATTGCCGCTGGCGTAATACGTTACTTGATCGTCGTTCACACATTCCAGAAGCTGTGGCAATGAAATTTAACGGAATTAGCGCTCGTTCTTCCAATCGATATCATTCGCTATTACGATTCAATGAGAAGGTGATGCTGAATGTAATCGAGAGAACGATGATCTACCACTACGATGAGGTAAAATATACTCGATTAATTGATGAAACATTCAGTGAACACGTTTGATGAAGCGTTTCCAACGATTCAGCGATATATATATATGATGTATGAATATATGATAGATGAATTATTGACACAAGCAGAGATATAGTCATGAAATCGATATGTGAAGTTGTCAATGAAAAATCGAGTGTCTATTGTAGTGCGGATGAAAACAGTTTTATGTACAACTAATAGACATGCGATGTTAGTTTGTGTACTATGAGTTTCTAATGATTTTAATGATCTATAGCCCAACGTCAGAAGCGCATATTAATCGTTAGTCGTTTAAAGGGACAGGGTACATTTAAAATGATGATTTTAAAAAATAGAATTTTACTTTTTTTTCAATAATGAAGTCGCAATTCAGACTTATTCCGATTCTCAATTATCTAGAAAAATTATTAAAAGTTAAATTCCTGATAGCATTTAAAATGCTTCGTAAAACTTTAAGTAAATCAAGTGTAAATCATGAGTAAATTGTCGGATAAGTTTAAAAGTCAAATTCTTGAAGTTGTCATTTCAAAGGTGTCCCATCACTTGAACAAAAATAATCTGCCCAATAAGCTCAAGACGAAGCTAAAACACAGAAAGCGTTTTCTTCTCTTACATCCGTGAATTTTGGAATGTCAGCTGTACGAGGCGATAGCCATCTCCCCCACTGCTAGAGCGAGAGAAAAAAAGTGAGAAAAAAAGTGAGAAAAAAAGTGAGAAAAAAAAGTAATAAGTGCTGCGACAGTATTAAGCGTCTCTTTCTCCACAGAATACAAAGGTTACGGAAAAATTTTGAAAAATGTATTTACAATAATGGTCAATAAAACGTAGCCTGATCCATAATCGTGATAAAAAAATAAAAGAAGTGCAATAGTCGCAGACGAGACGATATCGAAAATGAAAAGAAGCATCGACTACAATAGACATATCACCTTGTTCTCTTCGGAAGTGGTGTCGTCGCCAAGATCGTGCGCAGTTACCAGAGGAAGTTCCCGCAGCGTTGCGTAGTCCCCGTCGTCCTCGGGACCTCCATCGGCTCGTCTGGCTTTTCCTTTATGACTAAACATCAAAGCAAGGCATCGTTAGTTAGATTTCATTCGCTCGTCCTGGAATTAGCATCGACAACGAGCTTGACAAACAGCCGTGAAAGAGGCAGCCCCGGAAAATTGAAAACGTGCAGTGTAGTTTTCCACGTGGCGTGTACAGAAACATTTCTCTATACACGAATTCGTTAAAACGCTTAGTCTACGGCTCAGTGCTTACGAGTTATACGTGCGCATTAATATGTAAATGTATTTGCACAGGTGAAAGGTAAACTGGAAAAGAAGCTCGTTAATTAAAGTTAGTCGAATTGGATTCGGTTGACGGAGTATTATTGAATAAGTTTGGATCCGTATATCAGTGGAGCAACGTGGAAATGAGAGTGGGATAGAGATTGGAAATCGACTTGGATGTGAAATTCGATTTGGCTGCATATCCGTACAAGGAGGAGGCGAAGGAAGAGCCGGAGGATGTTAATAATACTGATGTTTCTTGAAAGTTAGCCGAGGAGTTTCGCATTCGAAGGGATAATGCATATATATGTCCAGGATCGTAGAGACGACAAACAAAACTTTGCTAACGTACACACAAATACAGACGCTATGTCATAAGCAAACAGGCGACAAGATGAATAAGATAAATAATGTTTCGCTTTGATTTTTATCTTTATTTTGCGGGCTGGATTTCATGGGGCAATGGTGAAAACATGACACACGAGTTGTGGATGATTATAAACTCTTTATATTTCTTAAACGTTGTGTATCTTTTAAGCCTATTTATAGTTGTTATATAATACAAGTCTTATGTTATTACAATAGCAAAATTAAAGCTAAACTTTTCGAAAAATTCGTATAAAAATATTTCACATCAAAGTTGTAACGTTCGCGAGGTTAATCGCGTCAAAAGAAAGGCAATCTGGTCAGATACATATACTATTAAACTAATGAACTTTCATCTAAATTAAACTACGACATAACAAGACTAGACATACTTAAATGTATAAAACTAATTTCTATCTAGAATATAATATAACATAAAGTAAAATTTCGCTGACAAAAATAATGAAATCTGATTTACATCTCTGTTAGTTACAAGCACTTAGAATAAACGAAGATTCATAAATAAGTTACTATCACATTCATAAGTAAGTTTCTCGCGTATCTTCGTCCATTCTGCGTACTCGATGCGAGCGTACATGAGTAATGGCGTTAATGAGGTTGTTACGCAGATTAATCGAGAAAAAAAAATGTAAAGCAACGCAACTGTGCGATAAAACAGCGCTAAAAGGGAGCAAAGATTCGTAACATCAAAGACAAGACAACGACACCAAGAAAAGAGGAGAAGAAGTAGTTACCGCGAGCCTGACGTACTAGGCAGGTCGTTGAAGGTTACTTTCTGCTTAAGCTTCTTATTAAGCCAGCCTTTCTCATTAGATTGGCCATTACTGCCCGTACCGTCACCAGATTGTACTGGTGATGGTCTTAGCTTAGGCCTTAACCAATAGATCTGCTCATCGCCATCGGCCGCCGACTCTGGATCCATTGAATCTAAATTTCCAGCTAAACAAGCAATAAACCAAATTTTTTGTAAACAAAAACTTTTACAGCTCTGCTTTTATTACAGGAGTAAGCCTGAGATTAATTGGTCCCGTAAGTTCTTGATTTGCCAATTTTCATCAAACCATGTTTATTTTTCAAAAATAATTTCCCGCTTAATTACTTGATCTATTTACATATTTTCTATTATCAAATTATTTATACATCTCTTACTGTGAAATATAACTGATAAAGTATAAAAATTGCAAATAGCCAGATTTCGTTTAATCTTTTTTTTTGTGGCAAATAAATCGTTTTGCGTGATTTTCGCTGTTCAAGTCAGACTTAACTCTGTAAGTTTTATCAAACGAAGCAGAACAAACCTTGTGATCGAGCTTTCCTCTCCATAGCTGCTTTTTGAATGACACTCATAATAGCTTTCTTAGGACTGGTTTCCGCGACGGTATAGGTCCTTCCGTTACCGACAACCAGTAAAGGAGCTCCACTGCCATCCTCTTCGTCCTTTCTGTTAACGAGATCAACGTCCGTAACCAATTTGACAGACCTCGCCGACCGCACTGTCGCCCTACCGATGGTGACCCGTAATTTGAAGGTCCACCTGCGTTTGAGGGTCAGGAACAGCCAGAGTACAAGCCATAGTCCTAAATGCGCTATAGAGCCAACGATACATGCTAACACGGCACCATCCAAGCTTCCCCGGTAAACGACAGTATAGTCGTAGAGAAGCGGCGCGCTACAAATGCCAATGGCTAGGAAGAGACATAGCGCGGCTGGTTGGGTCATATAGGTCCAGCCCACGTCTTCGGAACGACGACGACCCTCCTTCGACATGATGACCCGGCGCTCACGCTCCTGGTTCAGGAAGCTCGCAAATCGACCGTATGCATATAGGTACATTACCATACTGGAGCAAAGTACCAAGAGGGATAAAAGTGCAAAGATTCCAAGAGTCACGTGAGGGTTTAAGAGGAAGAACCTGTCGCTGCCAAAGAAGCTGGATAATGCGCTTACGCCACTTGGGTTGCTAATCGTTGTGGCGATAGTACGATGACGCAGAAGAGGTAAGACCTTCATTGGACCCACCACTTGGACCTGATTTCAAGAGCGAAATTAACAAATTTTTTAATGCTTTGTACGTACGCTTACCAGAAATCATGAGATAGAAGAAAACTCACTTTGTACAGAATGGACATTCCAGAATAAGCCAGAAGACTTTGGGCTGCATTGGCGACCAGTTGAATACTAAAAACTGTTCCAAGTGCCTTATTCGTCGCCCAAAACACCGCTGGATACCTCACGGAGTAAACAGCCAAAGCTATCGCGTAATTCAGATACTCCAGCGTAATCGGTCCGTAATTCTCACCTAATGCAAAAGAAATCAATCAGTTACAATTCAATACCATAAAAATGTTGGTAACGAAAATTGTAATATTATTACAAAGCTAAACTTTTTTCTTAAAAGTACATTAAAAAACATTTTTTGATATTGTCATCCTGTAGAGAGATATGTTTTTTTTAATTCAACGCTCAAATAATATTATTTATATGTCATTGTGTACTAATCGAATCGATAGCCTACACTAAAGGCAAAATTTATAAGAAATACTTCTGGTAGGCCTTATTAAATACTGCTTTCAAGCCACTTTCGTAGTTTTGAAACAATATTGCATTTTTTGTCACAGAGATTCGAAGTTCAGAAAAAAATAAGCTTAAACCCTCCTTAAATCAAAAACATGACTTACTCGTTTCATCCAATTCCAAATTGAATGTTTCCGGCCGATCCAAATCCGCTAAACTCTCAAAGGTAAGCGGTAAACTGTACGCGCTCATATTCCCAGTCAATCCTGCAGCAGTGGGACCCTGCCCACTTTGCTGCTGTTGTTGTTGTTGTTGTTGTTGTTGTTGCTGCTGGTGTCTCTGTTGCTGTCGTGCAACCGCCGAGTTTTTCTTCGCCTTTGGTCTTAGCCTCTGTTGGACATTCCTTGCGTTCATTTTCGACGTTGGCCTCTTGCCTACCACTATAGTCGAGGGTGATCCATCTGACGTAGCTTCAGTCGAGTGATATGCACTTGTAGATGGTGTCAACTGAAGGAGAGTCGAGAGCTTTGTCGGCTGAGGCGAAGCGATGTCGTCGAATTTATTACTCGTATTATTGAGAACCTCGTCAAGCTCGTCATCGGAATAGGGTGGTAAACTCGTGTAGTAACCACCTCCTGGTGTCTGACCCGACGCGAGACTTAGAGTCACGTTTTCGGGGATGTTCATAAAACTTAGGACCACTAGGCGATCGCGATGAACTACTACCCAGTCGAGATCCGTACGCCATATGGCTTCTGCAAATTTCAATGAAATTTCTGACTCAGTTCATTGTACATTTAATTTTTGTTCATTTATAATATAAACTGAGAAAGAAGTTACGCTAAATATAATGATTTTCTTTAATACGTATATACTTGCGGTAATCAAATGAAAAATTTAGTAAGATAATAATTTATTAAAATACAAACTAATTGTTTTTTTACCGTATTATAGTATTTAATTAAATACCATATGTAAATACAGGTCAATAGTTTACTAGCACTATCCAAAGACATTTTTGAAATAAAAAATTTTAATGTTCGTTCATTACACATACATTTTCCACATCATACAAGAATAAATATAAAATGTCATTCTCGAAAGTAATTTGATACAAAATTGAAAATAGTATCTTATGTTATGAGAATAATAATAAATTTCATAAAGTAGTTCGACTAACGGTCAATTTACCAGCCTAGAAGTTACAATTTTTAATCAATTTTATTCTTCTCTCATTGTCCCATTAAATATATAAAATGCTCTCGGGTTTCATTAGATTGACTCAAAAGCAAATAAAATTCATCCATTTAGCAGTCCTCGCGTCAGCCGAATTCGCAATATTTACTCGAAATTACGAAAAACCCCCCTTTACGATAAAAAAAAGACCAACCTAATAACAGGACTGAAAACGCGTCGGTTTGTTTACCTTCCAAAAAACGCTGTTGCAGCAGCAGTCGGAGCATCAATAAGCCAGTTATTTTCCCAAAAAAAAGTATAAAAGCTCGTATAAATAACAGAGAGCTTGAAAAGCTGGTTCAAACTAACAAACATACTGTACAGCATCTATATATCCATCGCGCTTTTGAAGTTTATAAACGCCAAGCGACGACTATATTTTAAAAATAGCCACACCGGAAATTGCATTTCTCCGAAAATTTTTCCAATTAACCTTTTGTCGCTGTATTTGAATTTGAAAGCTCGCATAGACGCACATCTATATAAACATACATATATATAATACACGTAAGAATTCGAGTAGCGACAGGAGAGGAAAATTCTTAAAGTACAAGAAAAGAAGAAAGCATCCTTTGAGTCTAGCGAATTCGCGCGTCAAAGGCATTTTCACGGCTTTTACGTTTTCGAGAGTGAGAAAGCTTCTTTTCGTCGATTAAACTCTGGAGAAGCAGAAGCTTTTCGCGTATTTATTTCGACGACGATGTATAATTGCATTGGGAGCTTAACTAGAGCTTGCAACCTATAAAGACAAAGACAGAGAAAAGGAAAGTGGTTAATCCGGATTAGGAATTATCCTTGGAAGATCTACGCGAAGAAGTTACGATTAATCGCTGTGGTACAAGAGAAAAACGTCTGGTAATGAAGCTGATAAGGCTTCGCGATACGAAGATTAATTTTCCTCCGCGTCTCAAGAGTTAATTCCAGTTTACCCTCTCGATGTAATTAATGTACATAGTATTGCAGATACGCTTTATTGCAAAAAAAAAAAATAAAAAAAAAAGTTTTTCCAACAACGACCCTTACACTCCATTAGAAGAGCATCCCATATATACAATCCTTGAATTTTAATCAACGTCGACTGACTCCATAGAAAAAAGAGAGAGAGAGAGAGAGTCTAGTAGTGTAATTAATCCGAAATTCCCATGGCTTCAATCTCTTTCAGCATCGCATAGTCTGCAGCGGTCGAGTCGCGGCCGCAAATATCCATTGCGCGTTTTAGAGCCAACTCGCGCACGCGCTTTGTCTTTTTCACCCTCTCTCTGTCTCTCCTTCCCCACCCCCTTTTCACCTCATCCTCTGTGCAGCACACTTCGAGCTCGAGTCTTTTATTGCTATTACGCGTTTATATATTTTTTCTTCTTCTCGCTCGGCTTTTATACGGCCGTAATAAAAAGCCCCGGAGAAGAGAAAGAGCGAGAAAAGAAAAACAACGCGACGCCAGTGCGATAATGTAAATTAGAATCGTGTGGGATTTTTCTCTCTCGATTTTCTTCTTGCTTTTCTTTTCTCTTCCAGTGGGAATTTCAATTTTCGTCTTCGACGAGTTCGTAAATTCACTACTTTCTTTTCCGTCATCGAGCAACGCACGCATTCTCGAGGCTAACCGAGTTACGCGCCGAGGAGGACGCAAAAAGCGTGTGATTAGTCGGTCGCGTGAAATTTGCGTAAACTAATTCGCTGGAAGAAACTCGATTCAAGCCTGTCTGTAATCAAGGTCCTTGCACCTACGAATCCCCACTACATTTCTTATATATATATATACATCCAGGCTTACGAATGCGTAAAAACTTTACAACCCCTGAGATGATTGTTATATATATATATATATACACACACAATAAACGTGCACATTCACCGAGATACATAGATATATATACAGGCACAGAAGGTAGTAAAAAAGCTAAGAAAAGTAAGCGCTTCCTCTCTTTGGTACAGGATTACGCGTTACAGGTGGAAGAGAGGACGACTCGTCCTGTGTGTGTATATATATGCCCACATATACGTATACATACACCTGGCCGATCAATACGCCGGCCACGGACGCGAACTTGGCCCTGCGCAAACACACCGCCACCAGCTGGAAAACGCTTCTACCGCAGGAAATTTTAATTGACTCTACTCGTCATCCCATACTAGTTTATATTTTTTCTTACTCCTTGGAAGCTCTCTCTCTCTCTCTCTCTCTCTCACTCTCTGCGTATACGCGCGTATATCGCGGGCAATTTGAATTTTAACGAAAAGAAAAAGGAATCGAGCGCCTCGCGAGATTTTTCTCCCATAAATATTTAAGCGCATATAACACGACGACGAGCTATAAATATAAACGAGCCTGGCAATTAATCCTGAAACGCCGCACGCGATCGAAGTTCCATTAGCTGCATGCAGTCGCTCGAGAGACTGTTACCTTACACGTATATAAGAACTGGGACAGGAGTGTGTGCGAGCGTGACTACTTTTCTTTTTTGTCCCTTTCTCTCTTTCTTTTGCCACCACCGCAGTCTCTCCACTCGAGAAATTTCACGCGCCGAGCTTCGCGCTACGCGACTCTTTGGCCAAATTAAAAGGACTTCTGCAAAATGCTTATTTCCAGCTTTCATATATGTATATATATATATTCGCTATTCCTTCGAGTAATTCATACAGGTATTATGTATATACAGATATATAAAGTAGAGAACGTTTACGAGACGATATAACGAAAAGCCTCGACGAGACTGTTTCTCTCTTCTAAGACGGTTAAAGTGGAATTTCGTGTAGTTATCATTGGTCTATAGCCATAGCCGCGTCCATTGGCCTCTCGAAACTTTTCTCGTGAAAAGGGGAGGGTGGAGCGATTCAATTTTACGCGCCGGTGAAACGTTTATCAAGTTGCCAAGAGAGTCCGATTGAAGGGCAGGAAAAGTTTATTTTTCTGTTTTCTTTTCCTTAATAAAGAGAGCTAATATTTCCTCGATTGGATATTATATACGCACTTGGGGAGTTTACGTTTGTAGTTCGAAGAGTATAGCTTTGAGGCGCGTCTGACCGAAGCCTGAGCTACTCTACTGCGGATGCGTTAGAGAGCTAAGCGTGTTTACTCGCATAACTACCTTTATGTGCGCTATTTCGTTTGGCTCTGCTACTGCTGCTGCTGCTGCTGCCACTTTTACGACGTGGCTTTAGATAAGTAATGTTGAGGAAAGAACCGTTAATTCAATCTTTAAACTGTAAATATACATGTTTATTCGTGCTTTTTTGTCATTTAAAGCTTTCGCTGTGAGAGTAATAGCGATTAATATTAACCACTTTTTTCTGTCTGTATTATAAAATTACTATCTCTGAATAATTTTAACATCGTTATCTTCATCAATGGAAATCTAATTCTGGAAAATTAGAAAATTAAAGTGAACAACTTGAGGTAAACTGCTCTCCAGCTTGTAATAAAGTGTATATAACGCTCCTTATATACAGATACTAGCGATAAATATTAATCACTTTTATCCTGAGTTATTTTCACGAGCAGATATCTAATAGTCGAAAATGAACGAATAGATAAGAAATATCAACAGAAATATTTCCTGAAAGTGTAGAGGCCAATGTAAGAAGGTAAAGCAAACTGTTTTCCGGCTTTTAGCCCAGTGTATATATATATATTTAAGTATATTGCTAGAAGAGAGAGAGAGCAAGAGCAAGGTAAGGTTTGAATAATGAATTTCATTAATTGACAATGAGGAGCAAAAATAATTTCTTCTACGAAGAGGCTGATGAACTAATGCTGAAGTAGACGGCAACGGTATTGTTTAATTTTGCAGCAGCAGCTGCTGGGATTCATGGCTCCTGACTCGAGGAGGAAGAGAAAAGCGACTCAACAGTTCGACAATGCTGCCAAGAGACGGTTATCGCTGAAGCACTTCCCTCGGCTTATCCCGACGTAATTACAGAGACGACTATACCCAAGAAAACTCGGCTGTGCAAGTTTATACTAGCTCTCACAGTTCGTAATATTATTACGAGCGATACTCGAATGATTTTTGTTAAAAAGCCAACTTTTCGTTTAAAACGACAACATCTTTGAGATGTCGCTGTGACAAGTGTATATTAGTTTTGCAGACAGATAGACGTTATTGCATTGTCAACGGATTATTCCACGAGCTAATGCGCAGAAATACCAGGCGTGAGAGTAGCCATTAGCGTGTAATTACAGAACGTAGTGTTTCTGCTGTTGCCTCCCGACGTCGTTATTAACGACCGCGCCGTTAGCGACATTACAATGGAATAGTTTACGTGCGGTCATATACGTAAGCTTGTCTGTTTGCTGCAACGAGCAGTTATGCTCGATGGTCTTTATGAAGAAAAGAACAAAACTGACCTTTTGGCAGGAATCCAGCGTGGATGAGACGGGCCTCCATGAGTAAGGACGGCAGCAGAAAGCACATAGCCGTGCAGAGGTGGACGAAAGCTGCCGTCGGACCACCGTGTCTCCAGAGATTGTTCGCCACCCCTGTATAGAAGAGAAAAGCAAAATTCACGAGCTTTTAGTCGGTCTCTTTGATCTTTGGGATAATGGATTTCTAACCAAGCGACGTCTAATCGCTATCCTTGAGAAAAGTGTGAAAATCGGTAATGTATAGTTGGACTAAAGCACACAAGTTCAAAAGAAAAAGCAAACCCACCGGTGTCGGTGTTGGCGGCGTTGAGCAGCGACGATGTTGGAGGATCGCGGCTACAGGTGCTAAGTTGCCGTCCAAGTTTAATTCCATCGTTCGCGAGGTTACCGAGCTTGAGGCAAGCCGCTGCTAAAAGGATAGGCAGTAGCAGGACGCCAGTACCGGCTAAAGCCAGACACGCGTGTAACTCAATCTTCGGTGGCGGAGCGTCCGCTGGCCATGGAAGGGACAAATACGCTGCAAATACGCGATGTATTTATTATTCAAACAATTATTAGATACCTTACAGTAATATTTATTAAGGTGTTGAAATGTTTCTAATACTAAATACAAGTTTCACTACACGTAAAATTCAAAAGAAGCCAAAGGGTGGATTGAGCTCAAACGGGTAGCTTTGATACACATCTTTATGCATAAGAATTTTAAATCCATTCATTCGTGTGAAAAGGAGTGTATCAAAGAGTATTTACTTCCAAGATTCCGCTCAATCAATCCATTAGTTCCTTTTGAATCAATCGATTGATTGAACTTCTCAATCATAGGTAAATATACCTCTTAATATAGGAATAAGAGTAAATACCGACTCCATTAGTATATATATATATTTCATATTCAAATTTAGGAATCGCCATTTTAACGATATCTTCTTTTTTTAATCGAACATTCAACTCACCAATGAATCTCTTGGTACACCTGACAGCGATGTAAGCTTGGAATGCAACGGCAAGGATACCGTACCAAACTGACCAGAGACTATTGACATGTCCTCTGGTGCAGGTGTCTCGACGTCTGATTTTGCGACTACTGGATGATGATCTACCATTAGGCAGATGATGTTTACCATTACCGGTGAGGTTGCTTATACCACCAGGTCCTGTCGAGGTCACACCCTGAGCGTTTACGCTCGTCACAACCGGTAAAGCTTTGATCATCGGTTTCTTGCAGCTCTTACTACCGCTGCTGCCATTACCCAGTTGAAGATTCACCACCTCGTTGTTGTTCTCATAGCCCATCAGGCTTCCGCTCATCGACATCCTGCTGCAAAATGAAAGTAGGACCCATCGTTAAGTTTAATACCGGCTTATGGTACATTATTATTTATGAACTATATCGTTTATGAAAGAACGGGCTTACGTATCCAGGCATCACCATGAAAGGCTCGTTTGCTTGGCTTTTCAAGTTGAAAAACGTCTAATCAAAATCTTGCCTCGTTTTACCTTTTTTATCACATTACACCGTGTCACGTCGCAATCTCTCGAGTGCAAGAATACTTCGAAATTTGAAAAATCGATCCTTTCGACTTCCAGATTTCCCTCGCGATATTTTCCCGTATAACAGCTTGATATTCTATACATATATACGGACGCACATAGACATCCCAGGGAAAATTTCTTCCCGGCGGCGTCGCTGGTTTATGCAGTCTGCTTTTCATCCCTCGCACGGACATACACTACTACCCCCAAGTCTCCTCTCTCTCTCTCTCTCTCTCTCTCTCTCTTCGTCTCTCCCGCAGGAGTACGCGCCAAATTTACGATCGCTCGTATTTTCTCCACCCTCTGCCTGACAGCCAAAGAGACGGAGACGTAGACACGGTGAACGTCGCTTTCTTCCTGCTAGAGAATAGCTGTGGGCTTTTTCCCTTTTTTCTTGCTGTCTCTCTCTCTCTCTCTCTCTCTCTCTCTCTCTCGCAGAGAGACGTAATATGCGTGTCAGTTGGTGCGATGGGTGTCCCTTGGACTATTTATTCTTCTTTTACGAGAGGGAGATGTATGTGGCTTTAATTGTACAGGCGGATGATTGATTTTTATTGCGAGGAGGGGGGAACAGGTGAAATTATTCAGAAAGTTGTAGGAGGATCTGGTTTACGACACTGGATATCGTCCAAATCCTCCTATTGGGATAAACGGCGCTGAGAGAATAAAGGAAGCGAAGAAAATGTTTGCTGGATCATTGGAAGCCGGGCACTCGTGTCTCTTTCTCTCTCTTACTTTGAGCTTGTTTCGTGCTTCCTCGCACTTTCGAAATCCCTTCTCTCTTTATAGCTATAGTACCCTATAGCTATAGTTTAAGCGCGGATGCTTATCTTCTTCGAAAATACAGGACTCGATCCTATAGATCGAGATTACGTGGTCGGCTGCCGGTGAGCGAAAAAGAGATAATAGGACAGAGAGAGAGTAGAAGGGCGTCGAAACTAAAGTGCCTCGTAAATTTCTTCTTTTTGCAACGGTTCTAGACGGCCGCCGTGCGCGGCTGCACACGCGGGACCTCGTAAATTCGAACCTTTTGTCGCCTGGCCGAGCTGCGATCGAATATATATCGGGTCGGTCGTATGATTTGTAGATGAAGACGTGCCAGAAAGAGCTTGAAGCCGATAAGTTCACTCGGATCAATAGATCGTGGTTTATTGATTCGTGTAATTCGGATGTGATCTTGCCAGTTATATTACACTGTACGGATTTCTCACTCGATTTCGAAGGAATTCAATTTTTCTAAACGAAAATCTTGCTTACATTATAACTGACATTTTCATTTCATCTTATTTTTCTACTATTATTTATTTTACCGCCGGTCAGTTATATTCTTTTATTTTCATGCGTTAATGATATATTTTAACCTTTTGCTCGTTTTTGAATTATCTAATATTTTCTTTACCATCGCTGCTATTTCTTAAATTATCTAATACACTTTACCGGCGGTCGGTAATAATTTAGTATTATAAAACCAACCCTCATCCATCTCCAAACTGAAAATACTGATCCAACGCGTGTTGTTTTAAAAATACATCTCCGAAGCATCAAACAACGAAAAAAAAACTTTTCTCGTGTACACTTCACATCCCAGCATAGAAAAATGGAAAGCTATGAACGCGACGTACTCTTTCCACTCGAAAAAATCGTTCCGTCTCTCTCTTGCGCTCGCGCATGCGAAATTCCGTCGGATTTCTTTTACGTGATCGCGCGCGGAAAGCTGTTCTCCCCTAGCGTGCGAACATCCGCACGTGTGTTTACACGGCCGCGAGATTCCAGACAGCTCCCTCTCTTCTTTTTATTTTTTTATTTTTTTTTTTTTTGCTCACTCCCTTTCCATCACTATACACCCTGTACAAGCTCGCGAGTTCGCTCAGTTGCCCGTCATTCTTGCGGCGCGAAATCAAGCGTGGAATTTTTACGCAATTATACCTTCTCTGTTCTCCCCTTGTGTATATCGGTTACAAAACCCACAACAGCACTTTTATTCGATCGTCGTGAACGAGGGTAAAAAAAAATGATAAATTCCAGGGTAAGAGTATAGGGAGTTATATATCGACTTACGCTCAGGAGTGCGTCGCTGCAGTTGTCTAAAGTTTCGAGTGGGCGGTTTCTTCCGACTTGTTGGTTCGGTCGAGCATTATCGTCTTCGGCTGCTGCGGCATCTGCAATCACAAGAGAAAGGACACGACGAATTAGTTTGGCTGTGCGTGGCTAGGCGTTAATTAAAAGGAGAGAGCAACTCCAGAAGAGGGAAAACCGCGAACGAGAGGAGAAGTGTAAGCTTACGAGAAGAACCATTAGCTGGGTTATACAGCGAGTTACGTAATTAGCTGGAAAAATCGAAAGTCTTTGTACTCAACGTAATAATTCCTTTATTGTTTATTAAGGCGATTGGAATAATTTAAGTACAAACGGTATTTATTTATCATTTTGAAAAAATCATTTGTGTATTAGACATTCGCGAAAAATAATTTATTACTCGTCAACTGCAGTAGAACTGTAATTAGATTAAGAGAGGTTTAATCGTTTTAACATAAATAAATGCTAAATAAATGTTTATTTATGTTCTCGGAATTTAAGGTAAGCTTGCGTTAAGCTCTACTGCCCGGGTTCGTGCAATAATGCTAATACATTTGGTTTGGGATGTATAATTATAAAACAGTTGTAGCTAATTGTCAGTTAAGATTTCCTCCAGACACATAACGCAATATATTATTTTCTTAAATTTAATAAATCGTCTACCAAGTATTAGCGTTTCTTTTAGGATAATGTATACATTTATACGATACAAGAAAGAAACAAACTCAAAACTTAAGCTACAATAACGAGTGTCTAGTTAATTCCGGCGGAAAAGTTACCCGCCAGTAGCGAGCTTGTAACTTTTTCGTCGCTGCATTCTAATCGAGCTTTTTCACTGCGAAGCTTGCACTTGTCAAATGTTTGCTGGGTGAGCGAAAATCGATATGAAATAAAGCAAAAGGTATATATATAGTAACGCAAATGGACGTTCGAGCAAAAAAGCTCCGCTGTCAGGTTTAATTAATGACGAAACAGCAATCGATATACTGCAGTAGAGCTCGTTTTTTTCTTTGCACCGAAAAGTTACATCGTTGCTTTGACACGAGGTTCAACCACTCTATTATTAAGATTTAATTAATTGCGTAACTTGTTTTCCTCGTCGGAAATCCGAAAAGCATTTTTGACAAAGCTTTCAAACTTTATATAATGTCAATTAGTGCCGTATAAGTATCTACACTTTCGTCCTTTTGATCTTGAAGTCTAGCAACTCGAACAATACCACTGTCTATTCCAAAGCCTTTATACACTAGCGCTCACACGTAGAGGAAATCCTATTCTCCGAAACAATGCGGCGCGCGAGCTTTTTTCGGCCCGGCTTTGTGGTTTTGTCAGCGCTGCTTTTGACACGTTGTCGATCAGAAAATTTTGTTTTGTCTCCGTCTGAACAATTAAGAGCGAAAAGACGAGAAAAGAAGGAAAAAAGGAAAAAAGGACAAAATTCAAGTCTTAAATTAATCGATCGATCGTCCAGTGTGAAAGCTGTTGAATATAAATCTTTGGTTATGCGAATGCAGCCCTTGCGTACGACCTCTTCTCCCTGTATGTAAGGAAAATCGATCTGGTCGGAGAAGGAAAAGTAGAATAAGAAGACCTTTGCCGGCCGGCTTCCGGCTATATCCCCCCGTTCGAAGCTTAGCTAACTTTTACTCCCACGTGTGCACTAGTCGCCATAGAAACCACGTGCGCTGAAGGGGACAACTATAACAGTGTTTTTCTTATTAGACTCGTAACGCGCGACACGATTTCGACGGAGAAAAACACAAGTGATGTTCGATCCCTTTCATTTTATCGGAAATGATCGTAGGTATTTTTATTTATTTATTTATTTTTTTTATGCTTTCCTAACTCGTAATCGCACGAGAATGTGAACATTGGCTACTCGGACACCGGAGAGAATGGAAAAATGTAACGAAACAGGAGAATAAAAGAAAGTTTTACAACAAGTGCACGGAGAGAGCGGAAGGGTCTCTTTCCTTCCTGAGGGAGTGACTGTACCGTCGGTTCCTGCCAATCTCATCTCAAGGGACGTTCGAGGGTGTAGCATACTTTGACTTCCATCT
Organism: Apocrypta bakeri; assembly: GCA_018906985.1. Classification (NCBI taxonomy): domain Eukaryota; kingdom Metazoa; phylum Arthropoda; class Insecta; order Hymenoptera; family Pteromalidae; genus Apocrypta; species Apocrypta bakeri. Next base: position 18,967,634 of record JACCIA010000003.1, read on the forward strand.
ATCTGCGTCCTATGCGTCTTCCCTTCATTTAGGGCTCCTATACTCACTCGTGTTTCTCGTTGGCTCAACTCTATATACATCACCGAGTCAGTTCTAGTACAAGTTAGTTACTTTGAAGTGTCGCAAGGAGTACATAGACCCCGTAGTTTCTCGATTGATAATAGCAGCTTTGAAATTGCGTGAGTTTATTACACTGTTTAGAAAATAATAGCGCGAACGCGACATGACAATACTGAAAATAAAAAGTTTCTTATTCCAAACATGGCTTCTTTACATAGTCCAACGAACGACATTATCTCCATTGAATTATTAGATTCGTTTGAATGTAAATTTAGATTGAATAGTCATTTAAATTTACAGCAATATTTGCATATTACACTTAAATATCGTTACAGAAATTTAACGAGGAGACTCTGCTCATTGCGGACGATTGCATCCGTGGCAATATAAATACTTTTTTTTATTTGCAAAGAACTATTCAATTTATTATTATGATGTTACTATTAAATGTTTTAATGGCGATCGTTGTAATTTATAATAATTGCACATTGACTTGTACCATTAGAAATAATAATAAATAATAAATGTCTTTTGAAAAGCTGAAATATTGTTTTTCAATTCGGGTCAATATTTTCGTGTTTGAAAAAGTAAAATTTGTAGGTAAATAATTTTGTTTCTATATAATATGTCGGCGTATGAGCGTCGATTGCGATATTGATACAACTATACCAGTATACATAACGATAATTATTTCGAAGACGAAGAAAAGAGAGGCTTCCGTAGACACGAGTAATCCTCGACGTTTTGCAGATGCTACAGACGCCGTCGCTGGGAGACGTAATCCCGAAGCGAAGATCACTCGAAATTAATTGAATTCTCCTCGTTCAGCCAGGAAGAGAGATAGAGAAAAAGCTACCGGCGATATTCCAAGGAAAGGGAGATGGCTCGAATAAAAGGATCCAAAGCTTCTTTGCTGAAATAGCCGAGAGCGAGAGAAAACGGCGGAAGGCGAAGCTGGAGAGAGATGATGCAATGGTCTACGTAAAGGGTTCCTGATTAAAAATTTTTCGGATTACGGCTTTAGTAACCGAAATCGTGTCGTTTCTAACTTCTGGAGAAATTTTCCTACCAATTAGACGGGGACAATACTCTCGTCAAACGATTCTCTTCTCGTGGCTTATATCACTTGCGGGTTATAGACACGCCACCTGTCGGCGATCCCCCCCGAACTAACCGCTCGAAAAGCTATTATATAGTAGAGGAGAACCGCTCGATCGCGTTAATTACATTCCTGTCGCTATTCCCGCTCGTCAACCGGCACGTATTGCCATGCGAGGGAGAGAGAGTCTTGGACTCTAATTAACGCGACAGTTAGGACCGAATGCCATTCGCGTGTATATATACGCTGCGAAATTTCTTTTTTTACTGCCTGTAATAGACGTTTATACTCGCATATGCGAGAGATATCTCTATCGTAACTAACTCTTACGTTTACGATAATCACATCTTGTTTGAAAGTTGCAATTTTGTATGCTCCTCTTTCGAAAAGGAAAAATAAATCCGCTGGAGTGCGTCAAGGTGTTCGGTCAATTTTGTACGTGTTATCTCGCAATCTCCCTTCCGTAATTCTCTTCTACAGTATTTACTCACCGATACTCTGTCTCATGGTACCCTCCGTACTTTGTCTTTCTCGGCGTTTATTTCAACGCCAAGTCCGCTATTCCTCTTGCTCTCGTCCTCCCGGTTAATGTTTAATGCAATCTCTCTCGAGTTTACACGCCAAACGAAATTAACCGCTGCGTCGGACAGGCTTATTATTTCAAGGAGCCTCTCGTGCCAACTTTCCGAGATTCTCGCGATGATTTCCCGAAAAGGGGAATTCCGCGCTTGGCCGGAAACCCTTTTTCACTCGAGCCAATAAACATGGATGTTTTCGCATATGCCTCTACGATTTCGACGCTGTTATTTATTTTCTTCGTCAAAATCGTTTGAAAAATAAGGAATTCCGGATGTAAACCATATATATGTATATATACGACTACTATATATATGACTATGTGTATATTTACACGAAGCTATATATCGAGTCATTTTTCTTCCTCCTACAAATCCGTTGTACACTTGAGTGCATCGACTGCTCGAGATTCAATCTCGCGGATAGTGTTCGAAATACTCGACAATTCCATTATCAAACCAATGCGTGAACGTGTATGTTAAAATAACTCTATATTTGCAGATGGTTTTTACAGCGGGTATAATTTTTTTATGCCGCATAGCCATTAGAGGTATGGGGTATATGCTGTAAAATAATGAACAGATCTGGACCGAGGATAGACTGTTTTGATAAACCATTCAAGTGGGAAGAAAGGTGTGAAAACATTATTTATTAAGGAAGTTGATGTTTACATAGCTAAAACAGTTTTAGCTATGTAATAATATTACATTTTTCATTGCAACAAAAGCGACAGCGAAGCCACGTGATTTTTCCTTGACTTCAACTACATTGAAGACAACTCGATTGAAAAAATCTGGAATTAAATACTTTTGTATTTTACGTTTTGACTCTACTAGTTTGTTCATTTCTCATAACCTCAGCAGTATATGTACTAGCTAGTTATGAAAAAATACGTCTATCGATACTGAAAAGTTAAGAAATTTTCGATACTTTTTTTCTCCGTTAATTAACTCGATCGCAAAACTTGTACGCGTCATTTGAGCAGTGAAAAGGCTCTTATCGAGTTACTCTCTATCCCTCTTGTATGCATAATGTGCATAAAATGGATTTTCCTCTTTCTCTCTTATACGTTGCGAAATTCCCAGTCAATAATGTTTGCAGGGAAAATCTTGTTTTCCAACGGACTATGCCGCCAATCATGGGCTGCGCTGCTGCAATGCTTATTATGAACCCAAAACATTGGAAAAGCGAAATGAGAGAGACAAGAGCTTTGTGCTTAACAGACCGACGCTCTGTTTCTCTCGCTCTATGTCAATATTACACGGCGCGTAATGCAATAGAATGTAGTCTGCCACTGGTGCGAAAATTTTATCGAGCGTTCTATCTCTCTGTTTTGTCTTTCAAAAATAAGCTGTTTACGTTGTACGGCAGAATAATTAACTCTTCAATTATTTGTAGCTGTGTGTTAATAATTGATGGTATATTGTATAATATGCATTACACCCTCGTATATTATATTGTCAAATAAACAGCTTTGAATTAAACAAACATTTACACAACGATAATAGTAGATATAATGTAATGGCGTAATTCAATTCAAATATTGTAAATGGCCTTTTTTGTGCACGCTTTACATCCATCATGGTGAAATATTAAGTATATATTACATATATATGCATATATAAAAGCACGACATCTTTTCTTCTAAATAATTAACTCTAGCCAGAAACGCATTGAATCATAAACCCTTTGAAACTACGACACTTACTTTTCCAGTTATGCAAGCTATTTTTCCGCAAATTTTAGTGTAAAATAGTTATTTTTGTCGTAACATCGAGTAATTCCATTGATAACTTTATTTCTTGCTAAAGTTCGAGCTTTATTCATAAGGTTGGACCTTTATAGACACTTTGGTAGTAAAACAAATCTTTATGAATTTTTTACGTCAATTTGAAGGTTTTATTTTCTTCTGAAAATTTTACTTTAATATTTAGATATCTTACGAATTTATTACAACTTATATTACAACTTGTACGTACAATTTTATTTAAAAAATTTAACTTAAAATTAAATGTAAATCCTTCGTGGAAATAGTAGAAAAAGATTCACGAAGCTCAATTCACGCCGGAAAATATTTTTAAAACGATTTCTTTCCCTATCAACGTTTCATAACAAGTTGTTACACCGACGAATTTTGTAAAAACCTCACCGTTAAATATTAACACAATTTCCAGTGCACATAGGGCGTAATGAAAATTTTCAAATTGAATCAATATCCTACAATAAGTTGAGCACGAAACTTTGCCAATCACCAAAAAAAAAAAGAAACCAAATCGATCGTACGCCCTCGTAACAATTACACACCCACAGGCAGCTGTCGCAACGCGGCGAAATAACATTACCACAGTACCTCGAGCTTATGGTACAGGGGCGCAGCCGTGCGTGATCGATCGCGAGCCAGAGCACTCTAGTACATGCGAATAAACGATAAGCCCAAAAACCTAAGAAAAGAGAGAAGAAGCCCCTCTCGTATCTCTCTTTTCGGTAACGAGAGAAAAAAGTCCGCTTTGATGAAATTCAAGACTCTTAAGCCGTGAATTAATTTCGAATAGTACAAAAGTGCTGCAGCCCTTTAAAACCAGGTCGTCGGAACAGCTCGTTATCGCATATGCAATAAGGAGCGTAATAACGCTGATAAGATCGTAAGAATTTCGATTAGCCGCTAATGTCGCGTTCGCGACGAGGTTCTACTCCGTAGTGTATATATACATATATACATAGACACACGATAGACTTTAATATTCACATATATATAAATATATATACAGGTGGAAGTATAGCGCATACAGGCATAAAGACACTTGTTACGGGCGAAACGTCGATAGCGCGAGCTTAGTTTGTCTGGTGTAATAAAACTAAAATAAATACGAAATAGTTATACGTACGCGTGTCTATGTATGTCTATGGCATAGGGTGAGCCCGATGACTCAGCCAAAAGTTCGTTTCACCCTCGGTTCTAAATGCGGGATGAAGCCACGGGCGAAAGCTTCCCTCGCCCCACGTTCTACTCTACCTCTCCCCTCTCTGGACTTCTTCTTCAATAAATAAAGCTGGATTCCGACGGTATTTCGCCACCTTCCGCTTTTCCAACGAAACTTTTCCTACATCCGATATATACACATGCATATAGCTATACATACATATCTAAACAGATATCTATACATATAATATATACACATCGTAGACTAATCGATATTTTTATATTCGAGCAAGCGAGAGAGAAAATGTCAACGGCCTCGGGCGAGCCGTAACCGTGGAAAACAAAATCCATCGTGCTCTGTTTTCAACAGTGCATAACAGAGAGAGGCATAGCGATCTAAAGCGATTACGATATCAAACTATATATATATATACAGACACACGTGTATATGTATAGGAACGAAGTTTGCTGAGCGTGTCTCCGCGTTTAGTCGACGTCCTCCCGCTCTATCTTTCACTCTCCTTCCCGGGGCTGTTTGCCCTCGAGAGTGTAAACCTACTCTCCTGAAGCGCCCTCGAATGCACTTCGCTCCTTACCTTCATGCTGATCACGTAGACGTTTTTTCTTCTTCTGGCTTTTATATAATTTTTTTCTCCTTTTTTTGGCGCGTTAAAGCTTATGCGCTCTTACGCGTCGTAATTGATCTAAGAGCGGGGTGGAGGATAGCTTGATTAACGCGATCTATCACGACCGACAGCCCGTGAAATTCTTCTTCGTCGGTGCTTACACCTGCGCACACGCGTTACGCGTAACAGTGCATAAACTTCAACGCGCATATACATCAATTACGAATGCACTTATATGCAGATTATAGGGGAAGGTCATTTGTAACTGTTAAAAAGCGCTTGTTCATTTAAAAAAGCGTTATTACTTTGCCGACGCGTGAAAGCTGCACGTATACCAGTCAATGTTTCGAAATAATTTTTATTGAATTATTTTTATTAATTATTTACTATCACTGAAAGGAGCATAAGAAAATGTAATGAAATTTTGCGCTCTCTGAATTTTAGCGACTAGAACACGCGTCTAAGCCAATTTCCAGATAAAGCTCCTAATTAGGTATACCGTCACGAAAGCGCAAAGAGATAGAAAGAGAGAAGTGTGTAATGAAAGGACTGAAAAATGGCAGCGACCTTTCCCTTCAAGTTATATTTTTGCCTTTCCTTCCGGCTCATCGGAGTTTAAACCCCGCAAGCTCGCAAGCACAAAAGACAGGAGGCAAAAGGGATGGAAAGCTCCGTTTCTATATACTGCATCATGCTTGCAGTAGCAATATACACGTCGCAGGTTTAGTATACATACAGACAGGAAGGATATATATAATGGATGTAGGGCTGACTTTTCGCTTGGCAGTCAGGCTGTTGCCTGCTTCTGACAAGTTGCAAGCTCGTGCCGGTACAATTTTACGCGTACACACGCAGAGACGTACCTCCGCGCATCGTTAAACTGACAAGTTCAAATTAAATCGCTCTCCTATGCATATGCGTACGTATAAATGTATAATAGACACGATATATAACAATCGAAGCTTTTTTTTCGGGAGAAAAGAGAAGCATCGAGCAAAGTGGCCCACTGGATCTATATAGAGGTTCTTCTTGTCGGACGCTTTATACACACGCGGGTACAGCCTCCCTCGTTCAATCAATACCAGATGCCGGCGCTGCAGCCGTTCTCTCTCGTGAGGGAGAGTATAATCCCCTCGACTCTCTCTCCCTCTGCAGAGCTTGCACACGGTTCTTCGGTACGACTGTATTATCGTGACTCCGTAGCTGCTCTTTGATGAGATTTCACACGCACATAGATAGGGCGAACGCGATAATACTTTTCGGGCGCGTAAATTTCAAGCTTTAACGTTGATGCTACATCGGCAAAAAGTTGCATACTTTCCAGTCGAGCTTGCAAGCTTGCAAGCTCCGAGCGCTGTCACCATACATACATATACAATTTTGCATGTAGATTGAAAGTGCGTAGAGGGACGAGAGGTAAATTCAGCATCGTCTAGGGAACCCGTCGGACCGAGTACGCATTGTTCTGGATTGAATTTGCCGATCGATCGTAAATAACGTACACGCGTGCTTCTTGCCAAACAATCGATGCGTGTGTGTATATACGCGCGCATCGGGAGAGAGTTGATGGCGCGCGGCTTGTGGTGTCGCGATGAAAATTCAATATCCGTCCTCGATGGTGTCGTTTGTGTGAACGTAAATTCGAGTGTAAAGTTAAAAGCCTATGTGTAAGTGTCTCCGTGTAAGTGGCTCCGTGTATATATATATGAACATAAACACACATGCACACACACACGCACGCGCGCGCGCGCGCGTACATAGAGAGCAACTCGATCGATATGTAGCTAATGGCTTTGTCGGGTAATCCATTAATTGATTCGAATATACATGTATATTTATACAGATACGTCGATCGACTAACTGTATTTCTTACATTATCCATTGTGTACATATATAGTTTGAAAGTGCGATACTTTGCTAAAGTAACTTTCCGGAAAAGGGTTGGTTATAACGATACTCAGTGTCAATCTCGCGATACGTCGAATAGTGTAATTGCCTTGCGGTGGAGTGGATAATACAAAGGCACGCGTATATATCACGGGATAGCATAACATCGGATCAAACTCTAAAGCAAGAGAGAGTACAATGAATAGCTGCGGCGGTGACTATCGACTCTCTTGCTTTCTCTCTCTATACCCAAATGCACGTGTCAGAGATTGTGTGTATGGCTATGATTGAACTTTGATACCGTTCTCTATGTGTATGTGCGTCTATATGTCTATATATATAAAGCTGTATAGGTTGTATCGGGGCGATAATGCGTAATCCAGATTAGCCGACAATGAGATTTGCTTTTCCACACAGGTATTTCGCTGGTGACTTTGATACAAGTTTTCAATATTTTGCCACTTTGTATATTAGACTTATCATCCGAGCTTTATCCCAAAGTTATAATCATAGAAATAAGCTTTTTGAAATTCATCGTTTATCCCGTTAATTAAAAGCACTGATGTTGTGTACACGATAAAGCTTGTCGGCAGAGCTTTTATATGTCAAAAGCTTTTATATGTATATGGGTGGTTCTCTGATAGATCGACGAGCCAACAATTTATTTGTTTTCAATAATTTTAAACTGCATGTTCTTTAATTACACACGTTGCGACTAATAATTGTTTTAACTTCATTTTAATTTGATTTCGCGACTTAAATTTATTTTTAAAGTTCATTAAATTTCACAAAAAGAAACTTTCTCTTGTATTTTCAGTCTGAAGTATTTTCTTGGGGAACTACAAATTATAGAACTTGTTACTATAATTACAAGTCCGTAACTCAGAAATGGACAGTGAAAAAAGATACAATAAACCAAAGAACGGTTTGAAATCATTTAGATAGAAAAAAAAAATTAACAGTTGAATCTGTCGGAGAAGCACCCATGGGTACACGTAGACTTTCGTATAATTAAAGAGCCATTCATAAACGCTATATATAGATTAATCCATACGATGTTTGACCCGAGCACACATGAATCATAACAAAAACAATGAGTTCGTATACACCGTAGTGTCTTATACACCGCTGACTGGACGAAAAATCTCATTATTTACGCATGAGCGACTCTCTCGTCAGAGGGAAGAAAAGAAACGTACACACATCGCGAAATGAATCACTACAAGAGACAAACTCTCACAGTATGAATCAGTTATCTTCCAATCTCTATCTCTTCATAAACTGTACCCACACAACCAAGTAATTTTCCCCACAACATACATGGCAATTGAGCATAAGAAGCGTCATCGCACATTCTTATCTACTTGTACAAGACTAAGACGCCAACGCATAAGCCACTTAGTTGCATTACGGCGCATTATCGGCTTCCGATTACGCGCGCGCACGCGGAAGAGCCTTTACGTCGCCAGTCATGCGCCGAGCTCGATACCAGCATTATCTCTGGTGCGTCGAACACTTATATAGCCGTAGAGTCTTTGTGCCTTGACTATCGGCAAGTTCAAAGGCATTATAAACTTTCCATGCGTACGCGCGTCTGCTACGAATTACACGCGCGCGCGCGTGTGTGTGTGAGTGTTTAAAAGTTCATCTGGAATTTTTTTTTAAATATAGCCTATATTTACGAAAAATAATAACGTCGCGGGCGTGCATGCAGGCGGTGTATATATAGTTATGTATTTAAGCCGAGAGTAATTGGGCGATGTTCGGCGGACCCAGGAAGCCGTCAATCAAGATCCGTCATTCGTTATTACAGCTGATAACACGAGCGGCGGTCTGACAAGGGCCAACGCTCGGTTCAATTCTGATTAGAGATCGTGCCGTCGGGCTGTGCCCGAATTAGCGGCCGATTAATGCGTTTACCGGCGAGCAATTAGTTTTGCAGCTGCCTTGCCTCTTCTCGCTATACATATGCACATCTATATCTATATGTATAATATATATATATATATATATATATATATATATATATCGAATATGCCTCTCTACGCAGCGCGTTATATTATACAGAAGCTGCAATGTTATAGAGAGAGAGTTTCGGATTTCGCGGCACAGGTGCGTCGTTAATCACTGTATTCCGATATATATCCACAGGGATGAACTTTCAAAGTCGAGAACTTTTTTTATATTTACGACATGTATATAGCCTGTATAGCTGGAAATATAGCCGATACGTCTCCGCGACGACAAACACCCCCGTGCGATTCACGAGTGTGCTCGCTCGCTGTGAAATTCATTGTGAGCGATTATAGCCCTTATATATCTCGAAGCAAAAGGGAGGATTATTATTATTTTTTTTTTCATCGAGTAAAATCGATAGCTATTTTATGAGTTAACCAAAAGATTTTTACATCCTATACTCCGACAAAAATACATATATGAGTATATAGCAGAGTTGCACGCAATGAAAACGTCCGAGTGTTCACGTTTCGTCATTTTATTTTTACTGCTATATGGTGCTCGGTCGCAGCTTCTTTCTTACGTGCTCGGCATTCGAGTTCGACTTTAATTACAAGTCGGCACAGCAGAGGGGGGAGGGGAGCTTTTATTCGTGCCCCAGCCAGAGACTTGTTAGATTCGCTGCTGCAACTCTCTTCGGAGTTTGTTTTTCTTTTGTTTCTTTTTTTTACTTTCTTTCGTACTTTCTGCGAGTCGTTCGCGAATCAGTTGCGAGGAAAAGATTCTTGGAAGTATACGACAGCTGCAGTACTCTTTGGAGTAATGAAGAGTAATTATTTTTTTATTTAAGGAAATCTTATATACACAGGCGTGAAAGGGTTAAAGGATAGTTAAAAGCGAAATTGAAATAATTAGATTTGATGAGGGAGTTTTTTTTGCTTCTCGGGTTGTATAGAAAATCATTTCTTTTTTCAATTTTTTTATTCTAGCAGTTATTTGGCTAGTGAAACCATAGCGCTTGGAATAATTAATAATTACGTAGAAGCTCGTTAGCAGAGACTATTTATTTTATTGTAATTATTTGACTAGAAAATAATTTAGGTAGTAAGTATTTCTCGTATTCGTTGTTGTGTATTACGTATAGAAATTCTGCAGAGATAACTTGCGAAAAAATTATTTTTGCCGTATTTCAGAAAATTCAAGCAACTTTTTAATCCAAGTAAATAATTTTTACTTTCAAATGGTAATTTTATAATACATTTTTAAAATCAGAAAGTGCATTTTTAATTTCAGATTAAATCAGATACCAACATTTGCAAAATATTTATGTTTCGTAATTTTCAATGTTTGTATTGATTAGAATCGTTTCAAGAAAAAAAACGTAATTTTCTTGAATCTTCTGTTAATTACAGACGATAGGCAACTGTAGAACCTAGAGTGTATCCACAACCAATCAATGTCGACTCCAAAATCCTCTTAACGATGAACTTTGCAGTTGACGGATCGAAAACCAAACTGACTGGCCATCCTGGGCAACCCCTTTTCCATACACATGACCGGTAATTACGCCGTCGCTTCGGGATCTGCATGAGAATGAAAAATTGCCTCTCACAGGGAGCACACGTACCCGAAAAAAAATTTAAATACGAAAGGGAAGCTGCTGCCGCTGCTTTTATCTCTCCGGCTGCACATTTTCTCCTTCCGCTTCTCTGCAGGCGCATGAAATTTTCTCTCTCTCTCTCTCTCTCTCTCTCTCAACAACAACGATTTGGCACACGACCGTCAAGTTTATTAAAAAGTCGCGCTCCGTTCTCGTGGTAAATATTTGTTCCGTGGTCCTGTAATTTAAGTCGTCCTCTAGGACATCTCATCCCTTATGCCGAGTTTTTTGGACTCGTGCCAAATGTTCCATGTGTATATTAATGCGATATATATAGACTTTGAACTGGAAATTAAAAAGATTTTTTTTCAGTACTGTAAAATTTTCCCATGACGTCATCACATCCTCGTTAAAGAGGGAAAATATTTGTCCACCAGAGCGGAAAGTCTCCGCTTGGAAAAATCTACTTTCCGACGAAATATACTCTCTAACGATCATAGCGAGACGACTATATCAAAGGAAGCAACGGTTATCTCTTTCGAATCCACTCAGAGGAGAATAAAAAAATTCTGGATCGCGATGGAAGGTTTTTCCATTCGCGTTAATCTCGTGTAAAATCCCTCAGGGATCACACCGTGGAGTCTTTGAATAATAGAACATACCGACACCTTCAATGATTTCCATTAGAGCACTGTATATTTAGTCTGGTCGATCGCGCTTTAGGACTTGCATTTTAAATAATTGAATCGATCGAATCGTCGAGTAACTATTAGCCGTTGGTTAAATTCAAGTGTAAAGTATTTTTTTAGCTATCGATAAAGGATTTTATAGTCCAGTCGAATAGACAGTTAGTAGATACTGGACTATTGAAAGAGAAATCTGAAATGGAAGGAACAAGCAGAACGAGTGTGAGCGAGGAAGAGGAAACGGCTCTAGGACTCGGTTCAGTCTGAGTTTCTGAAAGGACGAGATCACAATCGCACCTCGAAATATATACTGAATTCTCGTGCTGCTGTTCTCTCGCGTCTTCATTAAATTAACCGAGAGAATCGTCGCGGAACGAGGGGCGAAGGTGACACATTCGTACTGCGAATATCTAAAATTTACATTCCTTAATTCAATCGTTGATTTCTCATTATAAAAACATTTTCTTACGCGAGTATAATTATTCCTAATTACGAATTGGATTTCTTCAAATTGCACTGCAAAATATATATCCATTTGAAGTAAAAGAAATTCCATTTGAAGTAAAAGAGTCAAGAAGAAAAATATCTTATGAGATGTTTGCACTTTGGATGTTACTTTGAGTGGACTTTAAATGTTTCGAAGAGAAAACTTAATATTTTTATAAAGCTAACCTTTTTTAAACTGTATTGAAAAACATTATTTATATTTTTAATGAAAATAAGCATCTTTTTCTTATTTTTTTCATGAAATTTAAATAATTTATGCAGTAATTCAAAATCTCAAATTAAAAATCCATCAAGATGTTCTAGCCGTAGCCTACGTCAATGACAAAATTGAAAAAAAACATGCCTCTACACAGGACGATAACATCAACTTTTCGTAGGACTTATTAAATGAAGTTTTTAATAAACTTTAAAGAAAAAAGTTTAGCTTTGGAATAATTTTACATTTTTTGTTAGAAACTTTCAAAGTTCAGGGAGAGAATAGCTACAAACTCTACTTAAATTGCTTATCAAAAAAGACATTCCAAATATATCCAACAAGTTAAATTAACATACGCAATATTACTTATAGTAGAATGTAATTTTAATATTTTGTATATCAAATGAATCACTGAAACAATTAAATAAACGGAATTCGATCATCTAATTGCTGATTTGAAAATCTAATTATTCTCTACAAAAATGCTTCATTTTGAAGTAAAAAAAATATTCACGTTGATTAAAAAATCGATGTTCCTAATTATTCAAGTTTATTCTCTTTAATCTTGAAACTTCCGAAATGATTTATCCAAAAATACATTCCTTTTGTCTCCAACGTATCATTTCATCGATACTCCGGAATTAACAACCAATTATTGCCAATGCTTTTTCTTTTTTACCGTGAAATACGTTTATACGATTTTTTTCACAAATGGATTAAATGGGACGAATTCATAGCATAGTGTGTTACCCTCTAACGACGAAAAACGTTATAAATCGAGCGTTTGTTTTATTATCCGCTTCTACATAATAAAAGTGAACGAAAAAGCCAACGGAACCTTTCAAAATTAAAAAATGATGATTAATTAATCCCGGACAGTTGCCGCGCTATCCGACAATACATACAACACAACCGAAGAAACAGCAGTAAAAGCAAAAGTATAGTAGCAACGCAGTCCGGGTATGCCACGGAATCGTTAAAACGGCTTCAGTCTCTCTCCCTATAGCTCGCGGCTATCGCGCAGCCAACCGTCGGCATTAATATCGCGACCCTCCGCTGCGTGACAAGCTACGATTTCATTGTCGGCGTCACTCAAGACAATATATATATATGTACGTATAAATATATAAAGGACTGCTTCGTCGCACGTGAGAACCACAGACTCACTCTCGTCTTCGAGTTGACAGTAGTACTGCGCACTTGGAATAGATCATTCTGATTGATAACTCGGATCCGTGTTATCGATAACGCTCGAGCAATAAATACGATTTTCCACGATATTCTAGATGAAAGAAAAACAATAGACTCGAAGTGAATCGATATAACCCCGAAAAATATATATTTCAGCCGTGAGGGACATTTTAAGACAGCTTTAAAGCTGTCTGGGGTTCGCATCGATTGCTTTGCAGAAATTCTCTTTCTCTCCCGCGCAAAATTATTCGAGCGTCGCGCCCCGGTTAGCTTTATTATTCAAAAGCTCAGGGCCTTCGTTAATTACTCGCGATTCGGGGTGAAAAAAAAAGAAAACAGGAACGAAGAAAGAAACTGTTTTTCTTCTATTCCATTGTCTGTGGTGCGGTCTTCCTTTGCGAATTTCTAACCCATTTCCACGAGACGTATAACATACACTGAACGATGAAAAATTCAATTCCGCAAGGATTAGCTACGCTGATTAAATTTCCAGATGGACGTATATATGCGCGCTTGCAAGCTTATTGTCTGTGTTTGCCGACACACATATACATACATATACATAGAGCAAGGAGAAGAGAGAAGGGTATAAGTATATGGAAGCCGATAGTGTGTATACGCAGAGACTTAGCGGAGCATTACATAATCGACGATATCGTGGCTGCTTTCCCCGATTACACGGGTATTAGTGCCGTTTACGATAGCAGCTTAAATGTCCGTATACGTGTGTGTGTATATATATATATAGATATATATTTTCTTCGTGTACCACCAAGCTATACCGTGGCGCGTAAGATAAAATTTTTCACAGTGGCAGTAGCAGTAGCAGCTTCAGCAGCATCAGCAGCATCAGCAGAGACTGTCGACGTCTATTTTCGGAAGTAGGCGCGCTACACTGCAGTCGAGTAGTAATTCGTACGTGCCTGGAGTCGAGGTGCTTTCTTTTTATTTTTTTATAGTTTATTTCGCAAGAGGATAGACTTTAAGAGTTTATTAGGCGAAAGTTAGATATTTTTTGTTTAAAAATACTCTACGACTAGACGACGGAAGTAATCAGTTTATCGATCGGGTCAGCGGAGGCTATAAAGTATAAAACGCGATTGAAAATTGCGCAGACGTCATTCATAAGCGACAAACATATTACACAATCCAAGCGCGTCTCTTCATCGATTCATTCACACTTTCATGTCTGACATATATAATGACGCGACGTATCCTACGTATATATACACTTGCGTTTATAGAGTACGGAAGTAAGATAGCCTACGTTACAGTCAATTATCGCCGCGCAAAATTTTTATTTCTACTATCAACCGTGAGCTTTCACTGCTCCACGCACCATAGATAGGTATATATACGTATTCTAGCGCACTTTTACGACAGCCGATATTTCCTCCGATGGCTATATGTATTTAGATTCTCGACGAGGCTTCGCCGAATGAAATGGGATGTACGTGATGTGCCTGCGTAGCCAATCGCCTTCTTCTTCTTCTTCTTCTACTTCTTCTCTTCTTCTTTCCTCCCCTTTCTCTACGTTATACTACTGCTGCAGCGGGTACTTTCTCCCATCTTCTTTTACCGCGACGCGCTCGTTTCCTCGTCGCATCGAAGACTCTCTTCGTCCAGAACTTTTCTTTTGCAAACCGCGCAAGAATCGCGTACAGAGAAGGAAATACGATCGAAAGTCGTCGAAAGTACGTTATCATTTAGGCGATGAAAAAAACAAAGCAAACAGACGAACAAACAAACAATAAAGAATTCGATAGTTCAGCACGACAAGGTAATTGGTCGGGTTAGTTGCACAATGGGGTCAAGGACGAGTAGATTTTTTTTCGCGCTGCACGCGAGTGCAGTTGACTCGATTGTTATTCGCGTGAGATATAGCTTCTAAAGCGCTCCACGAGGTGGCGTGCAATTTAGAATTTACGATCTTGCCGAGAAACTATTCTACGAGCTTCGTGGAAGTAATATAACTAGGCTCGACGAATAGGACTTTGTACCGAGACAGGACGTAACCTCAAAAACGCGTATATCTTGTCGGAGTGTCGCTAATTTGTTTCTATGAGATATGATCGTTGGTCACGTGACCTAACCTAATTTTTTCTCTTTTTACAACCTAACCTCAAATTACGTATTTCGCGAGTGTAATCTAGAGTCGACGAGTACAATAACTAGAATAACGACCTATATAGCGAAATAGATAAGAAATTCAGTTGAGAAAGCACCGAAGCATTAAAATCCCTCATCCGAATGATCAGTTTCCGATTAGAATCACGGAACTACGTAGGCAATAGCACTCGCAATTCGTAATGCCGACTTGTTCGTCTGCCGTGGTAGTTTCCGGGAAATTCGCGTCCTCCTTTCAGGACGTCGCCCGATACACGTAGATGTACACGTATATATCCCCGACAAACTAGAAACTACCAGCTCTCAGAGATAGCGCATTCGAGGGAAAGAGCAAAGTTTAAGCGCAGCTGTAATCGCTTATAAATCGACTGTGCACACAGAGCTTAGCATTTCCATTACCGATTCAAATCAAATCGTCTGTCGTTGCAATAGAGATAGAACACCGATTGCTGACATTTAAAAAAAAGTACGTAACGATCGTGTGATATAACAGCTAGAGTGCAGAAAAACACAATGCTTGGGTATAGTTTGGACGACGGGAAATTAGTCCCTTGACCCACATGTTCGCGGTGTAGTTTTAGCTTTTTGCGCTCTTTGTGCGTTCTGTATATGTATATACATGTACAGACATACACACGCCCTCAGGCAGTGTAGAAAGTTCGCACAATGGAAAGCGTCGCGTGAAAATGCCAGGACAGCCGGAAATTACTTTGTGCCTGGCCCAGTTCATCGACTGGACTGTTATCTCTGGCTCTCTGCGACATGCGTAATTAAAAATCGTGGAAGAGAGAATCGCTGCTCGTACAGTGTTATTGCTGCCTGCGAGCTATGTGAAATCGAGGGTGGGACCGGAAAAATATCAGATGGAACTGTATACTTATAAACGATACGTATAGGTATAGTACGTCTCTGTCGATGGAACACGTGTTCGTATGTGAAGTGTAACTGGACGCCTTGCCAACTACCATATAGTAAGAGGTCTGTGTAATAGGACTCGAGTGTGTGTGGTGGATGAAGGGGAGGCGACGTTTAACAGTGAATTTTATTATTGTTCGTAATCAAGGAGGGAGAAAAAGTCTGGGACACCTATACTTCGCACGTGACGTAGCTTGAAAGCTTTCCTTGTTCGTGTTTGTGCTTTACAAGTACGTAGTCCAAGTGCCTTTACGACTCTGTTTGATTAGACTTCTTGTATCGATGAATGCACTTTACTTTGAATTTCCTTTTTTTCTTTTTGTGTGCGATTGGACGTGTGAAATGGAAACCTGATATATATTAATGTCGTATTGAGTTACCACTTTTACATCTCATTTATTTGGTATTGCGTAGTCGTATACATTTTACACGAATTAGCAACAAGTGTGTAAATTTCTAATTGCGAATATTAATAATTTAACGATAATAATAATTATGATCTTTCATTTATTTACAAGTGTTGCGGTTCCTATAAGTTAATATTTCGAAAAGATGCAATACAAAGCCGAAAAAATTATTGAGGGGAAAAAACAATAAATTACGATTTAATGGAGGGATTATCTGGAGCTTGAGTCATTAATATTTTATGGCAGTGGGCTGTAAAACCTAAAATGAATAAAGTTATTCGTAGAAAATAGCGTTTCGAAATTTTACTTCCCAACCCGAAAAAAACATAAACCCTGAATCGGGAATATAATACTACTAAATTTAAAGACAAATCTTTAAAATTAACTTTTCATATAATCAAATCGCAAGCTTTAAATAATAAGCCATTACTTTTTTAATATTCCGCACTATACGCAGTAGCGCGTAAATTTAAATTGCCGTAAATCACGACAAAAGAAACAAACCCTTTGGCAAATATTTTCCTACTCAAAAGGATCGTCTCTGTTACTAAACATGTTTTCATTCATAAAAATCCGTTCTCCACACCGGCAATGTGTAACAATCAAATGACAACGTAACAAGAGGGGGGAAAAGCTTTTCCACCGAAAATCTCCGAAAATAAATGTCATAATGAAAAAAGTATAATCCCCAATAAACACGTAAACGCGGTATTTTCTCGAAATGCGAGCAGAGAAAGAAACAGACGTTGCAGTTTCAACAGCATAGCTCCGTATAGAGCTGTGCAAACGCGTTGTGAAATATCGAGCGCATTAAAATAGCCGGTTCGCTCTCTCGCCTCTCGTCGAGATTTCCGGGTTTTGACCAGAAGCGGCCTGCACCACTGCCGCATCGACCAACACAAGCGTCGCTGTCGTGAGCTTTTTCCCGACGTTGAGCTTTTCCACACTTGTATGTATACACACACACACACACACACACATATATATATACGCATATGCACACATAGCGAGTTTCTGCTCCAGTTCCGTGCAATTCCGGTTCGTTGTACTCGACTCTACACACTCTGTAGTTCGCGCACTCGTACATACACACAGTATCCACGAGGATTACTGTCAATACGCCAGATTTTTTCCCCCGAAGCTACTCTTTCTCTATACGATTTCCGTATTTTATAGGCGGCCGGTGAAAGAAAAAAATATAAAAGCTTCGGGACAATTAAACGAAAAGACGCTCTTGTATATAAAGAGAGGGGGGGGGGTGGAGAGAGAGAGAGAGAAAAAAGAGGTAAACAACGTAAAATCCAAGCTCAAACGAGCACAGATAATGCAGCTGCAGCTCGGTCGAGTGTAAGCGTTAGTGAAGAAGAGAAAAAGAGAGAAACAAGTGCATGTGATATACCTATACGTACATAGGTGTACTGAGCTTACACACGATAAACTGGACGACGACGACGACACGGAAGACAATGGGCCGAACCAAGCGTAAAGCTTCTAGGGTTACCTGCTGTTGTTTATATACGTATATATATGTGTGTGTGTAAGGTATAAAAGAGCTTCGGAATTTCCAGAATCATGGGGCATTGGTATTCCGCAGGCGAAAGTGGACGAGGTTTCCCTTTTTTAAGAACGCGGGGAGGAAGTATGGAGGGAACAAAATTTCATAAAGTTCCTCTGTGCAGGTCGTCTGGAAAGTTCGCGGACACTGCACCGGACGTGCGATAACCGGCAGTTCGCAAACGTTGAAATGCGCTCGATGTTAACGATATTACGTGCCTTTCATACATCTCATATTTATACTATATATGTGTGTAAGTGTGTACATTGAAAACTATTTCTCATTACACAGTAAAAAAGTGCATTTGACTCTGAGCCAGAGCAACGATTACATTTCTTTTGAAGAGCATCAGGTTTATTAGGTGTCTACTTACAGGATGAAAAGAAAAATTGCGAAGCATATCGAAATAAACAATTTGATTTCAAAAGATCTTTTGGTTGGATTTACTTGAGTGAAAAATATGCGTTTTATTTACGACGATGTGCATCTACATCAAAATTATTTACTAAATAACTATATTACGTAGCTACATATTACGTTCACATAAACGTACCTTTTTAATGTCAAACAATTGTTTAATGTACTCAAGCGATAAATAGTAATTTAGATTACAGTATAGAAATGTATGGCATTAAAATATCATTAAATTAAAATAGATATCATTTTCTAATACATAAATTTGTTTAAATGTGTCAATCTTCATTTTCACGCGTGTATACATCTATATTTCAGAATTAATAAGCGAGAGGAATCCAAGATGCAAATCAAATGATGTGTCTTGTTCAAACAGTACGAGAATGAAATCTGATCAATACAACGGCTATAACTAGCCAAGTCTAACTAGATCACAAAGGGCTGTTATTTCGACTCTCGCGCGTATTCAATTTCGAGAACAGTATATTCTATTCTTACGCCTAACTTTTAATATATCTTTTAAAATGTATATAGTCGATTTAATTTGTGTCCCCGAATTAGAGAGACCCAATCGCGTCTGCACTGCACTGCACATTTACGCACCCAATTGCTATTCTATAAATATCGCACTACTGAGAACATTCGTAATCCCTCAATAAATTCCATTATACACCTTTTAAAGCAACATTTGAATACTTTCTTCTCATTGCATTGATCAATATGCAATGAAGACTTCGTGGGAACATTCCATCATCTTCGAACTCAATTTAAAGAGTCGCCTCTCCGATAAAAAAAAGAATAAAAAAAGCAGAAGAAGAGAGAAGAAGAAGAGAGAAGAAGAAGTACATAGTCGATATCATATTCCAAAGTTACGCACTTAATTGGATTAAGGGCCTCGAGGCGAGTTGAATTTCGCCCGGCAGTGCGCATTGATTTCCGATGTAAGACTACCGCGTCGAAGACCACCACCAAGTATAATTAATCTCGTTATATGCACTATACAACTAGCTTTCCAAGAAGAAGAAGTCGCCGGAAAACGCTTCTGCGATTACAGCAGCGATTATATTCTCTTCTTCTTTCTCAAATGATAAATCACCTCTCGTGTCCCCGTATACATTGCTCACAGAGGCAGAGCTCGAATAAGAAGCGGATGCGATTGGAAAGAGACATCAGATAGCTATGCAAATCCAGCTTCCGGTGACGTGCATATCTTTATCGGTAACAAAATAAAAGACGGATCGAGTATTGTCTTCTCCGTCAAAAGATCGCGCGACGTGAGAGAGAAAGAGAGAAAAAAATTGAAGAACGACTGAAGAGGAAAAAGGCGTATAATACACCGGCATAAGTCGAAAATGGAAGAAAAGAGAAAGAGAGAGAGAGAGAGAGAGAGAGAGAGAGGAAGGCTTTCTCGCTTTATCTTGGTGTAAAAAATGCACGAAACGTTAGCTTGGAAGCTTTCAAGCCAGGGCTTTACACCCAAGACTCGCGAGACGTTCCCGTTTTTCTGGCACGCGATTAAACCTACCCCTGGCTGTATGTATTCTTCCGTAAAAGAAGCTATATATGCGGTTCAGCTCAAAGTAACCCATGCAGTGTGTAGTACGCATATATACACAGGTGGAAAGAAGGACGGTGGGAGGGGGGGGGGGGATTCAGCTGTTTTCCTCTTCGAGCTTTCATTGATCGATCGAACGCGTGCGAGGAAGCGACATACGCCTAGTGTATTTTTGGGTCGAGGCGTATATTGTCGCACATCCGTTCTGACTTTTCAGCCTCGAGGAGCTAAGAAAAACGAGCGAAAGGGAGTCTCGGTCTATTTTCATCCGGGCTACACGCACACGCCGGAGAAATTTATATAGCTCGCGATTTCGAAGTTTATATATATATATATCTGTATATGGACACATATGTATCGTGAGAATCGCCGGTTGGTTTGCGTCATCGAATCGTGTTCCGCTGTGGACACGTGCGCTTTGGCGCTCTTTTTAGAGTTTTTCGCTGTCGAGAATTGCAACGACGACGGAATGAAATGTGCGCGAACAATGTTTAACGCGAACACGCGCCGATAGCTTTTATCTTTCGTTGTTGATGTCGGTGGCGCTTTTTTTTTGGTAATAACATTGTTCCTCGCGATCGAACGTTATACGTTCGATATTCGATACAGTAAACTCGAATATTTATTTATTTATTGTTACGAAGGATACATGCGATATTGCAAAATAATAGTGACTGTTACACAAATAATGCATTGCAACAGAGTAGTCCAACCGAGGAAATGCATTTCCTGTTTGCACGTCTGGTCCGACGTTAAACAAATATATAATAAAAAAAAGCTTAACGCCAAAGTCTAAGACGTGCGATTTTACGCCTTCTTTTGTTTATATGTATTAGTAACACACATATACGTATATAATATGTATATACATGTGTATACTCAAATGAAGAGGAAATCATAGCTACTCACGTAGCTCGATAAGGAACGAAGAATTTCTAAGGTAATCATTAAATATTCAATAAGCGATAGGCGCATTTGTACGAGCCCACGAGATGAGAGAGATAGAGTCTCTCAGATTATACAGAGGCTTTTTTCAATATTACCTATCGATACAACGCGCGAGTGTACACACAAAACGTCGTATCGCACGAAATACCTATAACAATAACCCGTATATACATGTATACATTATATAGATATATAGATATTCGAAAGTTACTTCCCATTGAATTTCTCCATCAGAAGCCCACCCGCATCGATACAAGCATGTAAATACACTCCTCTCTCAGTCTCTCATTTATGCAAAATGACTCTGGCGCGTCTAATATATTCTAATCGGCCTCCATGAATAACTCAACTCTCTGCGGAAGAAAAAGAAAACGTACGAAAAGAGAGAGATGATGGATCTGAGGGAAAAGTCCTAGGCAAACAGCAATTTCCGTTTCGATAAGCAAAGGAGTCGCCAGATTGAACGCCAAGGAATGAAAGTATATGCACACAATATATATATATATATCTGCATATGCAGAGCTCCTTGTGCTATATTTGTGTGTTATATGCACATATATCTATATATGTATGTAGGGGGAGAGTCTCGTCGTCGAACACCTGCTCCTCAGGTATGCGCGATCCTTCCTTACCTCTTCCTCTCTTTCTCCCTTTGGCCGCACAGTCTCTCGTCTCCATATAGGTATACACGCGTGTATACACTTCTTTACATCCATTCCGATTTCGCAGATGCCGTACGGTTCGATTTACCCGCCTTGGTTTTTATATTTCGCATTTGATCTTTTCTATTTGACCGAAGCGCAATATCCACATATTTATTTCATTAAGGATCGTAAATTCCGCGTGAAATACCATAAGTTGGTGGAATGATATTTCAAATTTGTATATCGAGTCGAGTATAAAATTTATATCGGATGTATCTATGTATATACACATATATGGGTGTAGGTATATAGACTATAGAAAGGCAAGAAATAAAAGTGCAACGGAAGCAAGCTTCCGAATGTCCTCGTAGCAAGGAACTCGAGATTGAGACGATGTCACGCCCCCGAGTATAGCGTACGTCGATCTATATAGCTACAAATACACAAATGGAGAAAGGAGATCCCGTACGTCACAAAGGAACCAGTTTCGCCCTCCTACTTTATATATATATAGGTATATACACACACCGGTCAAGAATACAAAAAGAGAAAGAGATTTTTTTTCTCCGAGCAGCAGCAGCTGCACACACGTGTCGTCGTAGCCGAAAGGATTTTCGCAACAATGTCGATCGCGGTTCGATGATTCGCTTAATTTTTTTTTTTTTTTTTTTTTTTACATCCGTATAATAGATATCACACGCGCATATGGTCGTTCCGCGTATTCGTATACACGTGTGCGTACATCTGGTGCGCTGGTTTGTCGTGTGAATTTTTTGCGCTTCTTCTTTCGCAACGTTCAAAAAAGAAGACTCTACATTGAGTAAAAGAAGAACAAACGACGTTACCAAGAGTTTCCGTGGCAGTGACGAGAAGAGCGAGATTTAGAAGATTAAAAAATTAACAACTCGCGATTAAAGAATCCCTAAACGAGCCTTCTTCTCTCGCTATATACCCGTTTACGTCTCGTTACCTACACTTTTCCACGAGCATCTAAGCTGTATTATATACGAACTTTGTTGCCAGTCACGCAATTTCCTACACAGCTCAGCTATAATTTCTCTTCTTGTTCGATACATCGATCTTGCCGTTGAAAATAAAAGCGGCACAAATATAAAATCGCCTTCGTACGTAGGTATACCACCTCCCTCGGAGACTTTTGTAACTTTCGCGCGTAGAAAAAAATACCTATTATATACATTACGTTCCATAGAGAGAAAAAGCTCGAGAGACGAAAGAAGAAAACAATGTTCTCGAGAAACATTTCTCGGAACGCCCCGTTGACGTAAACAAGCAGAAAATCAAATTAATTACGCTCGCGCGCGGTTTATTCGAGAAAAATGCAATATCACGCGAAAAGTTAACGATAAAGCTGAGCTTTACCACATATATAGCTATACGCAATCTGAAGGATCGATCTTAATTACCCGACGCTTATGTACGCGCGATTATTAAAGCCTTTGCACGCACATCAGCCCGTCGCTTCCGTGATTATGATGAATCGCGATATCGAAGCGAAAGAACGAAAAAAAAATATATATATATAAAGACAATGTAACTTTTCATATATGAATTTGTTTTTTTATCGCAAAATTTCTATCGAATCGCGTATACGTACGGGCGCTGCATTGACGTCGATAACGATGTTCGAGAGATTCTCAGCGCGCACCGACGGTTTGATCGCATTTTCGTGTCGGCAACGTGCACGAGGAAACTAATATTTTTTTTAACAATCGTCCAACGGAAAGTACGAAGTATCGATTGTCGATGTAACCGATACTCCTCCTATCGAGAAACTTGAAAAAAAAAAAAAAACTAGAGCAAGACTCGTTGTTTAAGTGCGTAGGTATATATATATATATATAGACACATGGCTATTTGAATTTCGTACATACATGTATACACAATCTATAGTTTTCACTTCGCAAACTTCGACGTGTGTATGCGAAAAGTTTGCCGTTCGCGCAAGCATTGGTTAATTGGAAGCATTCATGCGGGTAATTTCACGAGAGAGAGACATTCGATACATTAACGCTCTAGATTTATATATAAACTTTGGCACGCACCTATATAACGCGTATATCGATCGCTCAACAAGTGTTCGCGTTGTATACACGATATAAAAAAATAATACGCGAATAAAGTCGCTTACAAGTATGCAAATAATCCGATCAAGTAACTAATTTTCCCTCAACAAGGACTCGTCCTTGTGGTAAGCCAAACCGGGCGCGTCGATGTATCGTCAACCGAGGGGGGAGTTAAACTGTAAGCTTGTACACGCATATATATATATATATATATGTGTGTGTGTGTATATATGTACATAAATAAAATAACACTCACCTCTCAGCGAAGGAAAAGAATGTCGCGTTCTTCTTGGTAATTCGACAATGAAGAGCAGAAAGGGGAAAACACAATTACACACACTGCGTTGTCAAAGACAGTATATACGTAGATATATCTATGTAAGTATGTACGCGGGGGTGTCGGTTCCGTGACCTTCTCCACGGATATTTGTATATATGTCGTACACAGCACACCTATTCGAAACAGAGCTCGATCGATTTGCGGCCACGTGACACTTGTACTTTCGTCTCTTCTTTCTCTGTATATGCGTATGGTATACACATAGAGAAATAATGCATAGGCAATAAACACGATTGAGTTCCGCAGTCTCTTCTCTCCGATGCGTAGGGTAAATCACGCGTACGACGCTTTCTGGGATAGAACGCGATCTCGATTAAATCCACTCGTCGATGAGATGAAGAAATATTACAGGATACATGTATTCATGTATATCGCGGATTCGCGGAAGGGAACTATACACACACACGCACGCGTTCACGGACGAGCGGCGATGCGTCTCGGCTGGCATCCACGCTCGCTCTGTCCGCTTGAGTCGAGAGCCGCCGCGTATGTCGCGGTCGCCGGCGGTTCGCGGCGCAAGCGCCGCAGCATCCGTCCCTGTGCCCCCACCACTACTGCTAACTCGCGCTCGTTCACCGATGCTGTACACACAATAAGCGCAGCGGCGAAGCTTTATTACTCGCTGGGCGTTTAGTTTTTTAATCGTCCGTTCGGCCAAGATTGCTACTTTCGAGATTTTACAATTAGTCTTTGAGTTCAACATCCTAACCTCAAAACTTCGCGACTAGTGTGCTTCTGTTTCTGCATGTGTGCATGTATATATGAAAGATACGGAGAAATTCATCCGAGCGAAAGCGAGTCCTTTGTCCGATGACCAATGAGCGCGCGACCGGCAAGAGTCGAGTGGCCAATCGCGAGACAGACGTGAAGAAGAAGAAGAAGATGTAGTAGAAGAAAGAAAAAGAAGAAGTGTACTTGGCTCTAGCAGACGCTACAACGACGCGCTGTTGATGCATTATTTTCGCGCGCGTATAGAATTGACATCTCGTTATGGAGAGATACGAACTTATCAAACAAGTGGGCGAAGGCTCTTTTGGCCAAGTGTTCAAAGCTAAAAGGAAATGCGACGGTGCGATCGTTGCTTACAAAGTTACGAGGAAGGTGAGGCTTTTTGATATTTCTTCTGTTGTGTTCATGTTTTACGAGTGCTAATTGAGGTTGTGAGACGCGATTTTCTTTATTTTTTTTTCTGGTCATGTGTAGAAAGGCAGATCTTCCAAAGAGCTGAAGAGTTTGAGACGAGAATGCGAGATTCAGAAGGACCTGCAGCATCCGAATATTATTCAGATGCTTGACTCTTTTGAGACTGATAGTAAGGTGAGTTTTCTTTTTTTTTTTGGAGAGTTTATTGAATAATTGAGTTGGTTTTTCAACGGACAGATCGTTGTTGTGACGGAGTACGTGGAGAAAGAATTGTACGAGATATTAGCTAAAGCTGGAAGATTGTCAGAGGAACGTGCTCAGGTGATAGCTTGTGATCTAGTCTCTGCTTTACATTATTTACACTCTAATAGGATTGTTCATAGGTACAGACTCTTTGATAATTTTGAGCACAGATTATTTGAAATATTGACTGAAGTTGAACTCTAATTTTAGGGATATGAAGCCGCAAAATGTTCTCTTAGATACTAATGGAGTTGCAAAACTCTGTGACTTTGGCTTTGCTAGGATTATGAGTCAAGGAACTCACGTTCTCATGTCTATTAAAGGAACACCTCTCTATATGGCACCCGAATTACACGATGAAATACCTTACGATCATAACGTAGATTTATGGTATAATAAATTAGTAAACTCCATAAAGAGTTTTTTACTTTATTTGCTTACTTTTGAAACAATGAAATATTTTAGGTCCCTTGGCTGTATAGTGTACGAATTAGTATCTGGTGTACCACCCTTTCAAACGTCTTCCATGATAGAACTTGTTTCTCTCGTAAGATACGAAGAAATCAAATGGCCCGAAAATATATCCCCCAACTGCAGAAGTTTTCTCCAGGTAAAATTCTTCATCTACGTGAAAAATACAACAAGACAAGCTATAATTGCCTTTTTCCCACCCTACGTAGGGTCTGCTCCAAAAAGATCCGCGACAGCGACTGAGTTGGGGCGAGCTTTTGGAACACCCCTTCGTGAAGGGTCGAATCCTGACGGTCGAGAAAAACGTACCGCGGTCTCTGACCTCACCCCTCTCCGCCAGTCAGGCGCGCGCCAAGCAACAGCAGCTCCAGAGCTTAGCCTCTCGCTTCACCAGTCAGTCCAAGTACGCACTCTTTTTTCTTTCTTCTTCCTCGTCTCTCTTATCTTTCATTCATTAAACGAGCCCAGCAATCTTTCTCTTTCAGGAAAATACTGGAGAAGCAAATAAAAAAGATACACTCGCAAGTCCTGCGGAGAAGCGAGCCAAGTGGTTCGGAGTCGAGTGCCAGCGTCGACGTGCTGCTCAACAACCTGAGTCTGCGAGCATCGTTGAGAAGCGATTTACTCGCAGCGGACCATGCAATCTGCCAAGTCGACTGTCCTATCGTCGAGGAAGAATCGTATCAGCAAATCAATCAGCAACAGGAGACAACTGCCGAGATCTGCTGCGTTGCCAATGCTAATACTATCTCGGAAAATCCTCTGGTAAGATTCTTATCGAAAATCAGTTCATGGACGGATAGAGAAGCCACTAGACTTTTGAGTAATACCAGAGAAATACTTCAGCCCCCCGTGGTGCCGGCCTGTTGCATGTACGGCCCCAACGCTTGGCAGCTGGACAACGTCTATAATGTACCTATGGCGGCCTGTTGCAGTCTAGCGCTACGGAGCAATCGCAAGTGTGAGGCTTGTTGCTTTTCACCAGTTCTCAATCCGACTAATTCCACCTGTTACTCGCTCGACGAACTCAACAACGAGTGTAAACAGACGACTTCGTCGAGACTCAGTTCTGAATTGGAAAAACAGATCAGTGTCGATGTGGTAAGTGCATTATTTTTATTTTTTTTTTAATAATTTTTCCTGCTTAAACTAAGACCCCATCGTGGTTCTGAGCGAAATTTCTTGGCGAAGCCACTTTGATAAAGTTAGGATTGAGACAGCGATTAAAATAATGAAAATAAACTGTTTTATGAAAATATTTGTTAAATATGGTTGTTTCCTATATTCGTTTTATTATCAATTTGAAACGCGTATCTTTTGTAATTGATTGAGATACCTCACAAAAGACCAGATTCCAGGACCCATACCAAATTATTGAACCTAAAAAAATACAATTTAAGACTTCATTTAGTCTTGAATTATTTTATAATTTTACAGCAATGATAAACGTTCAAAATTTGCAATTGAACAATATTTCTTATTTATTGTTTACGGCTGCGCAAAGAGTGACATTAAATTTAAACGGATAAACCTAATTTAAAGGGATTCTCGGAGGTCGTTTAAATTTTGAAGCGAGCCCCACAAGCAAACCCTTAGTACAAATATTTGTTCTTGGCGTAGAACAACATAATGCAACGTCGAAAAAGACTAGTCGACTGGGTTGCTCGAGAGGTGGATCAACCAATTGAAAACGAAGAATGGGTAGTTTTCCTGCAACGTTCCATGGAGGAGATGATGGAAGGCGAATCAGGTTCCGTTATCCAAGACAATTGCACTGAGGTATTCGTGGGACCGCTGAAAAATCCAAATTCTAGTTGTCGCGTGATCGAGTACATAGCTTGTCTCATGTCTATGCCATTCGCTGTAGCGAGTAGCAACATCATCGACGAAGACGAATTGGAACGTATTTTACGGATTTACCTCGACGTGAAACTCGTGCCCAACCTCATCTACGCCGTGAAGCTACTCTTGAGCGAAAGATGCTCCAACACCGAGACCGACGCTTCTTCCATAGCAACGACTGGCAAATGGAGGTCGACACTTGGCCTCTCGGTCGACGAACTCCAAGCACTCGAGTCGATGATGCTGTTACTCTGCAGACTCGTACATGCCAAATCCGAGTTTTTGGTACAATTCTGCGATGCCGTCTTCATCGTACCCGATGGTCTACGATTATTTCAACAGATTTTCGGACTTGAAAAGAGAAAAGCCAGAATCGTTTCGGATTTGCTGGCTATTATGAGTCAAGTCCTGAGATCTCAATCCGGTAATGTCGAACTCGTTGAATCGATTCTACTGCAAGACATGTCACGCGGTAAGTACGAGCATTTCTTTATTCTTTCCTCATCGATGGCAATGGCAACTTTTAGTTTGAACGTCGAATTTATTTGTCTGCTCAGATGATTTGACGGATTTGCTCGCCAAGCTTTTGACGCACCGGCAGAGTAAGTTGCGCTCGCGAGTCTGCGTATTTCTGCTGTTATTGGGAAGCTTCAGTCCAAAGACTCTGCAACACGTCTGGGGAAAATCTTTGCGAAATCTTCTCGAGAGCCTCCTCGAAGATAGAGACAAGTCTGTTCAGGACGTAAGTGGAAGAACTTTGTACGATACAATACTCTTCCTTTCGTTCGCTTTACGCAACGCGCTACTTTACATGAATATTGCATTTCCAGATTGCAGCCGAAGCTGTTACATCGATGAAAGAACTGCCGTTCTACGAGCTTAGCAACGATTCTTCAAAATCCTGCGATCGTCTTTAATTGTACATACGACTTTTTTAATGCAACCAATAGCAGCGTGCCGTCATCCACGAATCCCACCGTGTACAAACTCGAATGACCAATAAAAGGAAACAAAAATAAAATAAAATAACAGCAAAATAACCGCCTGCAATAACAAGCAATTACAAGCAATAACAAGCGAATAAAGTCGCGACGTCGTCGTAGAAGAACCGCTAATTCTCCAGCCCCCATCGGAGCATCGCCAGAGTCGCTGAGTAAGCTCCCCATAACGTATATATACATACCGTCTCCATATACACTTGTACAATAGAGAGAGAGAGAGAGAGAGAGAGAGAGAGAGAGGGAACGTTATGCATGACGTACAAAAGCTCCTGCGGCGGGGGAGCGAGGGCTGCGCTGTTAAATTACTGGGTTAAACGACGACGGATCCACGCGCTTTGTGTCACTTAAAAGCCCGCTAAAGGGAGTGGAAATCACACAATGACGTCGTCTCGCGGGGAGACGAGAAGATTGCTAAAAAGAAGCGGATAAGTGGGCTTACGAATTCTGTACATATACGCTAATTGTAGACTTTAACTCGGCAGACTCTCCCATCGAGAAAATCAATTTTCATTCTAGTCCTTCCCCTACTACCTCCGAAACGTCTGTAAGCGCGTGTATTTACCGAAAGAAATTTTTCCTCCTCGCTATCGCTAACGAGCCGAGCGAACTCTGCATAATTCACACTCGGAATAACGTATCAGACCGACGTCTGGAAATCCTCGGAAAGTCGCTCATTGTCCGGGCGCGAGCCATTGTCGTCTGAAAGTCGCGAGAAAGTATAGCAGCGAATTAGGCGTAAAAGAGAACCGCCGAGAAAAAGATGCGGGAAACGTAGTAACGTAGGTAAACGTAGGTGTAGACCTGTGTAGGTATACATCAGCGTGTAATACAAGCGAGAGGGGAAGAAGACAAAAAAAAGAGATTTTCGTCCTCGTCGTCTTCGTCTGGGGTAAAGGGGGACAGCGGCAATTTCCGTGGGAAATGTCGAGATGGAAATTCGCTCGGATGGAAAAATCATAACACTTTAGTACGCGTGTCGCTGATCAAAACCGGGATGACTCGTTGCATCAGTGTATCCTACGGATTATTTCATTATACAACGGCGCGTTAATTGCAACTCTACGCGTATAAATACCGCTATGAGTTTCTCTCGATAAATCGAGCTCTATACCTGTACAAGCTAGCGCGTAATCCAATGCTCCGA
Organism: Apocrypta bakeri; assembly: GCA_018906985.1. Taxonomy (NCBI): domain Eukaryota; kingdom Metazoa; phylum Arthropoda; class Insecta; order Hymenoptera; family Pteromalidae; genus Apocrypta; species Apocrypta bakeri. The sequence continues at coordinate 18,997,771 of JACCIA010000003.1, forward strand.
CGAGTAAAGCGAAGCGAATATTCCTTTCATCTCGCGTTTCATACACAACCATTAAAAAGTCTATATAACTCAGAAATACGCAATTTCGAAAATATCGCGCAGATATATGAGTGATTCTCTGACAGGTTGACCGGTTGAAAGCAATTCTTTTTATTTTTTGTAATTTTAAACTGTTATCTTTTCGACCTTGTATTTTTCTGAGTGAATTTTTTTTACATTTTTTTCACGAATGGTTTGACGGATAGAGTTGAATTTAATAGTCGAGATTGCTGCTGCAATATATTATATTTGAAGTCTAAATAAAATTTTCTTTTTACATCGATGCACTAAAACATACATTTATTTAGTACAACTGGTGTTGATAATTGCACAATTTACAGAAGTTACTTTTAAAAGCATGAATATGAATGTGATTTTGATTTGTTTTTTAACGTAAATTATATTTCGAGCAAAAATGCAATTTCATCGACACCTTCGAACTATCGTAATTTAAAATTCGAATTTTCTGTAAATTTTAGCTAATTACCTTATCGATACTTGATTGATCGACATTATTTCTTACTAGAAATCGTGTGCTATTCACGAATTAGAATTAAAAATTTGACCTTTTTTATATTTACTAAAACCTTCTCAGAATTTTCTTATGAAATTTTAATTTCTTCCAATGTTACGTGTATCCCGCCCGTATAATTTTGTAAACTAATTTAAAAAATAAAAAAAATATTGTAAACAATGATAAATTAGAAATATGCTAACGTTAGAAGATTGGACTCTCGGAACTGCCGAAGCCATTGATGGAAGATACAGTTCCAAAGAACAGAACTTAAAACGATGGAGAAAGAAATATTTGTAAACTATCGAATCCGTCGTTGAATTGTACGTCATATAGTATATACGCATTAGACTGTCCCTAAAGCGAAAAGCGGGCCAATTCGAATTCAGCGGCACTACTATTCCATTTTCTGCGGACGCGCAATGCGGAAAGTATTTCCAATATATCGGGGAATCCAAGGCGTGGCTGTGCTGCAGTCGTCGAGGAAATATATAAGGCGGCACCACAAGAGGAAATGTTATTAGGCTCGGATACCGCAGCCGAGGACTCGCTCGAATTTCAGGGATCATCCTACCCTAAGGATCTCCTCTCTCTCTCTCTCTCTCTCTCTCTCTCTCTCTCGTCGATATTATACGGGTATCGAACAAATCTTAGCTCCTTCTTCTTTTTCTTTTTAATATTTCAATCTAAGTGAATATTCTACATCGCGAGAAATTAATTTTAAAGCTGTTACGGTCCTTTCGATTATATTACCAGGTATTACTTGAATTTTTCTACAAGACCATTCATTACCTTATAAAGAAAGGAGGAGATGCATTTATAATTGAAGATAATTAAAATTCAAAATTTTAATTAGTATATCAATTAATTGCATTATTTGTATTTTTAATTATGGAGTGGTAGAATGTGTATTCTAGTTCCTTTGTTGATCATTAATTTGTAGTAGGTTGTTGCAAGCTCACTCTCCCTAGGATTCAATGTTCATTAATGGGCCAAGCTTTGATACATTCTTTAAAGCATGAATGTAAAGATTTTTTTCGATGAAAGGAAAACAAATTAAAAATCAAAGTAAAAAAAGAGTTACTAATAAATTTTATGATACATCCATTATGTGTGTCTCTTATATCCTAAGTCTTTGAATTCGATTGGCCCCTTTTATCACGTATTATTATCGATTATTTAAGTAATATTGATAACAATTTAAATTTAGCGCTTTCCAGCGAAAATAATTCTTTCAAATTTATTGGCTCACGATTACAGTGTAAGATGTCAGGTATAACATATATGTATAATGTATACGTGGTCTCGTATATAATGCATATAGATATATATTCGTTGCAGGTACAGAGAGACATACGTGAATAAGGGCGGTTCACTTGGAGAGCGTAGACCGCAAAAACCGAACCTGCCTGGCTTGTTTTGGAAGTTTGGATGCGTCGAGAGACACGCCATATAAAGAGAAAACATTGTACGCTTGTTGGAAATTCTGTCTCTCTCTCTCTCTCTCGTCTCGGCTTGTTTTGACCGTAGTATCGTTGCTGTTTCAGTGCGAAAAGTCTGCTTTTCAAAGACATACGATTGAATATGATGCTTTGTAACATATTTTAATTTGACGTATATTTATTTTTTATTTTTTAGTCTGTTTTTTACTTTTATTTATTAGACGAAAAAAATGACTGAATCTAGATAATAAAGTATACTTAATTACGTACAGTTGAAAAATGCGAAACCAAACACTTACAAAAGATTACAATATCAAAGCCCAGATATATATATATATATAACATGTTCTTGTAACATAAAGAATCCTAATTACCTAGACACTCGAGTGTTTTTGTTTCGTTTTGTATTATTTAACTTAAGTTTTCGAATCGATAAGAAGCTTGTCTTTCAATTTCAACGATAAACATATATATAGCGTATTTAAATTAGAAGTATCGATTCTGCGTAATCACAATGACTCGTGTCGCCCCGCAAGACAATACGAAGATTTCTCCCCAGCACACAAAAGACGTGATTAATCACAGCGCGTGCAATTTAATCACGGCAGCTGCGCTTCTGATTATTACAACGGTATATGCACACACACACACACACACACACACACACATATATACATTCATCATATGTACATATATTCGTAAAAGTATATTTGACAGGTGATACTTGGAAATTCAGAGGTGCGACGGTACTTTCAATTATGTACACGGTTGTCGCGCGTCAAAGCGTCTACTCTTTCGAGGCGATAATTGAACGTGTAATTTCGAAGAGCCGTATAATGTACTGTATCGAATAAACGTACAGCTAATTCAAACGTATAAAACGATTTTACATTATCAAAAGCGCCGAGCGGACGCTTTTCCACCTGGACAAATGGAAAAACAAGAGCGTGTACTATGCATTGAATTCCATTAGCTCCATAGTCCATCAACAAACGCCCGGACGATTTTTAAAAGAAGTAGGCTATTAAATGGAATCCGGAGACCCACGCGCGGGAGCACGAAATGTCCCGTGAGATATATAGAACGTGCGCAGCTTATATTAAGGTTTATTCAAGGAGAAGAGCCGCGAAAACCGGACTGCGGCGCGCAGCTGGTCGAGATTTTTCTGAAAGCACGTATACAGAATTCCGTATACCGATTCTATAGGAAATAAAAGTATATGGAAATTAAAAAAAGAGAGACATACTTTAAATAAGAAACTTGCTTAAACGTACCGAACGTTTTCTCGAAATATAAGTGAAAAAAGGAGAATAGAAGTATGACGATAACCGGTAGTTCACCACATTACAGCATACATATTGTTTTATTTCATTCTTTCGAATTACAGATTATACCCCAACTTGAATAGCTTATGAGCTGGAAAGGAATAGAAACCGTTATAAATGAAAGAATGAAGAAGAATAGAAATATAATAATGACAACAGGAGTACTCTATTACGTTCTTTTTTTTCTTTTTTTTCTTTTTTTCTTTTTTTTTTCATTCAAATTACAGACTCTACCCTAACTCGACTGGCTTCGAAAAATCGACGATACCCTTCGGAAGAAAGTCAGGTTGGCTGAGTAGAATATCGATGCGCATCATCTTCGCCTGGCCTGTATCTTCGATTCCCTCTCTCCTTCTTGCGGCTGAAAAATAATCTCTTTGGACGAAAGCGCGTGGCCGCAAACGAACTGTATTGAAGAGCGAGAGAGAAGACGAGAGGGAGAGGGAGAGGGACGAAACCGGAGCCAAAAACCGGCAGATGGCACGCGCTCGGGACCGAAGACAAGGAGAGGTACCGCACGAGATGAGGCAGAGAGGGCCCGTCTTTTTTTTACCCTGGCTGCTGCAGCAGCTCCGATTTGTATCTTTTGGAGGAGAGAGACCTTGGCACAGCGGGTCGTCGATTTTATGTACCGCTATACCGTCCGATGAGACGCGCGTTTTTCGAAAATACAGCCATGCCTATACAAGAACCCTACGGTTGTTTTATATTTAGTAAATAGGGGGTAGCTTTCAGTAGTTTCTAATGTTTCTTTCGCTAGAATTAGCGACAGCTGTTTATAGGTAGCTATTCTAGGGACTAATAGATATACGAGCAAATTACACGCCTCGGAGTGCCTACAAATTAGCTCTAAGAACCTTTCATTGTTTACTCCCTAAATTCGAAATTTAGTCAAGATTTTCGTATTTTTCATTATTACATTATTAAAGGATATTGAATAATTCGTAAAATCAAAAGAACACTAATGACTCTATTAAATTGGCCAGTGTTTTAATTTCCTTCGAAATGTTTACATTGCATAACAGTGTAATAATATAATACACATAATCACTAGCTCAAATTTCATTATTTGCTATACCAGGTATATACCAGGGTACGTCTCTAAGTTTCTAATAAGTAAAATCAAACGATTCTTTTCGAGTAAAATGTTGAAAAGTCAATTTGACAACTGTAGAGTGGAAGTAGAAAATTTTCGCGGTCGAGATTTAGCACGCCACTCTCCCCTTTTTCGCGGTATCTATAGATCTCACGCACGCACACACCTTTTCACGTGACTACCTTCACCGGCAGGTGCAACTCGAGCGAACCTCGGCAAAGCCACCTGCCGCGCTCCATCCTCATCTCTCTCTCTCTCTCTCTCTCTCTCTCTCTCTCTTTCACTGCTCAATTTATTTTTCGAGAGTTGCTACATAATGCCGTCCGCCCGTCTCTTCTCTCATAAATATAGTTCGAAATTGCGGCTCTTTTTTCTACCGAAACAAGAACAAATCCAGTAATGGATATATAATATATATGCACTCTGAAGAATAAAAATATTTCAGAATCAGATGAAAAATATACTCTCGAATCTGATCATTCGAGGAAAATAAAAGACAACCGAAGAAATTTTTAATTATTCTATCATCGGTTCTTAGAATTTTTTTAAACGAGCTGCGTTTTTTCCGTCGGCCGTTATTTTTTTATTTTCTGGGAATTCGCGTACAAATCTACGCAACTATCGCGAAAAAATCGGAAAAATGTATTAAAAAAAATTTTCCGGCTCAAGCCTGCACTACTGTTATTATAAGATTAGATGTCACGGATGCGTTTTGGACAGACATTAAGCCTACCCAAAAAGAATGAGGCTACAAAAAATAATTTTCATAAAAAATTGAGATAATAATGAAACTTTTTAATGATCAACCAACTTGTATTTTTGTAAAAAATAACAACGCACTCGTAGTTATAAAGTGACGCATCCAAGAGATAATTTTCGGAAAAAAAGGGTAGCTTTTTGTCCGAAAATTAGAGTATAATATATAACGTTAGTATCGCGGGTTAAGCAGAGTTCGGAGGCTGAGTCCGCTGGGTATACATATATACATACTATGTACTGCGTATAGCACATATATAAATGGACGGCATTGATGAAAGAACGAGAAGAGGAAACGGAAGGAAGTAGTATAGAGAGTGAGGGGAAAAAGTGGAATTGTATTGAATTGTCTCGCTAAGAGAGTTTCTAAGAGGAAATACACAGAGAGAGAGAGGCTGATTGAAAAATCGACGACGCGCGCTAACGTAATAATAATAACTGCGAAACGAAAACTGTTGTGTGAGTGTATACCGAGTGGTATATATATATATATATGACACGGAGATACGATCGAGAGGGACAGCTGCAGCTGTGTTACTGCAGGTCCCATCAAAACACGCAACACCTTGTGCGCGAGCATTAATTCCGAGCCAATAAAACACGCTCGACTTTATCAAAGAAGAATCTTCATGCGTGACGAAGATACTCTGATTTGTTACAACGTGTGGATGGCTTTAGGCTGGATAATTTTTTTTTTCTAATTATAGGCGTGTATAAGTGTGCGTGCATTTTTATAGAGGATAAGGGGGAAGATATTAATTACTTGATACATTCTACGCCTAATTTACTATTGAAATTTACAGTTCGCTATATATATTTAAGGGGAGAGGATACCTTAGTTCCTTCTTGAAGTGACTGCGGGAAAAAAATTTTTCGTTGTTCCAAAGCTAAAGTTTTTTTTCTTAAAAGTGTATTAAAACACGTTTAACAGGATGTGCCAGACGTTGATGTGACATCCTGTGTAAATAGGCTTTGGCATGAATTTTGTTGGGCTATCGTGTAAAAAATAATATCCAAGTCTTGCAGATCTTATTAAATGATTCTTAATATAGCTTCAAAGAAAAAAAGCTTAGCTTTATAATAATAAGGAAATGGGTATACATGCCCGTTAAGGAAATGTATTTATTAAAAAATTGTTTTTTTTTTAATAAAAAACTATTTATTTTAATTAAAATATCTATAATCTTCTGTAAAAAAGAAAATTTTAATAAATGCATTTTTAATGCTTATAAAGACGTATATAAAATAATAATTAAACAGAAAAATAAGCGAACTGGTCTGCAATTAATTGAATAAGTGAAGAGTCATGGCTTATCCGAAATTATCGGGGTATAGATGGATTTAATAATTTTCTGCGAATAATATATTATATATAATCGTGTTTATTTTATACAAATAGAAAGTTCTTCTATCAGTCGGTATATTTCTTGACTTAGTACAGCGATTCAAAAGATACATCGATATAAAACTTTGAAATATTACACCAAGAGACTGGAATAAAATAATATTTTTATTACGATTTCTCTTACAAATGACATTAAAAACTAATTCTTCTTCGCAACAATTCTCAGGCATATCCAGAAAACATTCTCACAAACCAACCGTAATTAAACGTTTTTTTTTAATCATTCCTGAATTAGGTACTTTTTTCGAGTCTTCTAAGAAAAAAGAAAAAAAAAGAACCAGCTTAACTCGGCATTCAAATGCATCTCACGTTAGATATAGATATAGATTAGTCAGACCTCGGCAAGGTGCGTCTACGCACACATCTGCCTCCTCTCGCATTCGTCGTTATATTATTTTCTTTATCAGACAAACGTCGCGTGCGTGAGCGCAGGATCATCTCTCTTTGTGTATTCACGTATATATCTACACACTCTGAACTTTTCTTCTCTAGTATTTATGTCCCGCATATTTGCATTACCCGCAGCTGTGCAAACCCCCCCCCCCCTCCCAGCACCCCTCTCACTCTCTCTCTCTCTCTCTCTCTCTGTCCAAACGTAACACAGATATATATCTGTGCGCATACGCGAGTGTAAAACCTGTATATATTTACACATCTCGAAACATTGTAAATTCGGAATACATAAGAGATCAATAAAGATGAGGACTATAAATATATAGCTGTACGTATTATCGTAATGGCTTTGGGGCATTGTATAATCGCGCATCAACAGGTGCTCTCGCGAATTAAACTCTTGAAATATCGTGTCGAGCATGTGTATATATATATATATAATATGCCTGTGTTTCGCGTTATCACAAACTTTCGAATCATCGAACTGCGCGCGTGTGTGTATGTATATGTATATATATAGTACATCGATTTTCTACCCCTTTCTCTCAAGGAGCGAACGACAAAGGCGAACCGAGAAATTACTTTTCTCGAGTATACACAACAAAGCAATGGAAGCGAAAAATTTGAGCGCAAAAGAGCATAGCCGCAAATGAAAAATTGGACAGAGCATAATGTACAGTAGTAGTCGTGTATATAGAGCGATGGAAGAGTAGAGAGAAAAAAAAGTGTTTTTTTTTTCGGAGAGATTACTGACCTATATTCTTCGAAGCACAAAAGCTTCTACTACTTTTTTCCGCATCTAAATCACGCACAATGGCGAAAATGATTTTCAAGCGCCACTTGCGCGTATACGCGGTTAAAAAGCTGCGTTTCGAGATATGGGCAGCTTTTTTCGTCGGCTGAACCGGAGAAAATTTACAAAGCTCTGGAGTTTTTAACGATATTTTCTTTTTTTTTTTTCCTTTTAGGAAGTGACAGCTAGAGATAGCTTGGTTATACATGAGCAGGAATAGGAAATTTTTTTCCAAATGGTCAAGAGGATTTGAAATCTAGAAATTCGAGAGCAAATTTTTTTTTTTCACAAACTTGCGGTATAGAAGTGCTCAAATTTGTTGGTTGAATATACTGGGGTGTTATAACAAGTTGCAGAAAGTGCATTTTTATTTATGTGCGAATGTGAAAAGCATCGCATTTTAGAAGATAATTTACCATGATTTTAAATAATAATTGAATAAACCTATTTTTTATTCCTTTCGATATAGCAAAATAGTTGAAATTTAGTGAGCAAAGTTTCCATTGACTTATTCAAAATAATCAGCAACTGTCAATCGAAGTCCCAACGACCCGACAATAGCGATAAAATAGTTCGACTCGCCTAACGAAATATTAAATTGCAAGAAACTATTTCCCTTCCCTAGAGAAGCAATACAATAACCGCTGCAGTATCGCCTCTTAGGTCTTCGCTTAACGAGAGATAGAAAAGACAAATATATATATGTATATTACTATATACATCACGTACGTGACCTTTCGGGACTCGAAAACGTTCACCCTATAACGAAACCAATTTACGCTCACTTACAGTTCATTATTCGAACTTTATGGCCAGCGGCTCGTTGCTGCCGAAGCTTTTGATCCTTTGGCTCCGTCTATCGGTCCACTTCTATCTCGTATAAGCGAAATAAAAATCCTTCTTTTGTACATACCTACCTACATAACACATATTCACGTCGACGATTTCTAATATCGCTGGGAAAAAAGCGCGAGATAAGCCTGCGATATTTTTCAGCTTAGGCGCGGATAAATGGACGCATATATCATAGTATATACATCATATACACATACATATATACAGTAGATAAAATATTCGGAGATACTAGAGGAGGACATGCTACTCGTGCTAGAGATTTTTGAAAGGGTCGAAATGCTAGGAATTACGATTGATCGAGACTTTTTGTAATTACGTTGGTAAACACAGTATTTCGAGTGATTTGCGTCAAGCGTACAATCGACAATAAAATAGTTTATAGATTCTTTTTTTGAAATTTCGCGCCAAAATTCGATAGTAGCTGACTTGTAAACTTGGCATCATTCCACCCACGTTACATATATATATATACACATATAATGCAATGCATAACCTCTATTCGCGAATCAGAGGGAAACATTGATATTTTATTTACATATATACAGAGTAGACTTGTTATACGTCGATGAAGCAGATGATATATCGTTGAAATGCGCGTAACATCGTACATCGTCGTTTTCAATTTTTTTACATCTTCAGATACCAAAGATCGTTTCTAATCTTCGAGTGATCGTATCTGTAAATATAGATATACGAAAAAGATATTCATCACGTAGGAGGACACACAGACGCTGCATCAAGACAATTAACAAGCTTTTTATGGAGCAAGTTTTATAGTCAGAAACGAGAAAGTATTGTAGCCTTACTGGAAATGTCGTCATCCGTAGTTGATGATGAAAATCCCAGTGGTATTGTACACTTAGTTGAGTCAGTTGAACCGATGGATACTAGTGAGACTTACAACAGTGATCCAGAGGTGATAGTAAATACTGGAAATGATCGGTCACCGGAAAGTGACATGGTAGTGAATTATGGTAATAGCGAACAAGAGAACCAACAACACAGCGTACCTGTGTGCTCTAAGGATGACGAGATGGAAGATTTAAAACTATCGATGCAAGATGTCAAAACATTTCCAAACGCAGATTTGGAATCAAAAGATATGGAGATACCTAAACCGGGTACTCCCGTTTCTTCCAAGGTTGTGAAGAAAGCTGGGTCGTATATATTGGGACCATTGATTGGCTCTTCTCCTGTACAGAGTATAGTACAATGTCTGGCTAGAAAAGAAGGAACTGAAAAATTTTTTACTATAAAGATATTGACTTTGAAGGATTCCATGGAGCAAGAAACCCAGGACGATAGACAAGGAAAAATGCTATTGCATTCTGAGTATTCTCTTTTGAGTCTTTTACAGAATCAAGATGGTGTTGTACATCATCATGGATTTTTTAAGGTAAATGCTGCAATGAAATATAAGAATTGTACAGGTTTGGGCGTGTCACTCTGTAAGAATCATATTTTTTAGGACTGTGCTTTGGAGGAAAAGGTTACGCAGTCGGGATCGGTGTATACGGGAAGAACAAGACAAAGACTTTGCTTAATTCTTGACTGCCTAATATGTCACGATTTTAATCCAAATAGCGAAGAACTGATTAATTTACAACACTACGTTATAAGAGAAAAGAAACTATCTGAAAAAGAGAGTCTTTTAATATTTTTTGACACTGTGAGAATTGTTGCTTGTTTACACAAAAAGAACATAGTTCACAGAGATTTGAAATTAGGAAACTTAGTTTTAAATCGACGAACAAGAAAGGTAAAGAGTAAAACATTTTTATAAACGTTTTTTTTTTTTTTTTTTTTTTTTTTTATTAATAAAGATCTTTTGCAGGTTACCATTAGAAATTTTTGCCTGGGAAAACACTTATCTTGTGAAAACGACTTGCTGAAAGATCAGAGAGGATCCCCAGCTTATATTTCACCTGATGTTTTATGTGGAAAACCATATTTGGGAAAGCCCTCCGATATGTGGGCATTAGGAGTTGTATTGTATACAATGCTGTTTGGACAGTTTCCATTTTATGACAGTAGTCCTTCGCAATTATTTAATAAAATTAAGGCAGCTAATTATTACATGCCAAGGTAAACTACAACTTTTGTTTGATAATAATCTAATATTAATTCGATTTAAGTTTTTAAAAAAACTTAAAATTTTTTTCTAGCGACGGCCGAGTATCCGATGGGACAGTATCTTTGATAAGAAGTCTGCTAGTTCTTCAACCAAATAAACGTTTAACAGCAGTACAAGTTTTGGATTCATTAGCAACAATTATAGGAACCTTCAAAGTGCCTGTACAAATTGGAGAAGAGGAGGATGAACAAGTTGTACCTGATATTGTAAATAATGTAAATGAAGAGGAATGTGATAAAAAGCAAGAGAAAAAAGATGATGCTTCGCCACGTATGAAAATTTTAACCGACTTCTCTAAACAAGTTACAATACAGGTGAGAATTTGAAGTCCAAACAGTAAAATACGAGAGATATTCGAATGGAAAATTTCAATTGAGTCTTACTTTTAGGAACAAATGCATCAAATGATGAAACAACAACCGAGTCCATTAGTCTCGAGGCCAAAACCGTACAATCAAATTCCAGTCTATAGGGTGGATTCTGATGCAAGAGAAATGACTCCAGCTGAGCTGGATAAATTTAAACATTTGATACCACGAGATAATCAACGACCACATCCCTATAATCCAGGAAACAGAGGTGAAGGTATTTTACTGAGAGTAAGAGGTTGTTTGAGAAACAGAAATAATCTAGGAAATCAAGTCAACATACAGACCAGAGATTACTCTGTGAATCATAGGCCATTACCGTCGAGTAGTGGTAGCAGCACCGGTGGTCAGAATAATCCTAGTAATCCATTAAACGACAGAATTAGCCAATCCCAAGGTCAAAACCCTTCGAATCCAAATCCTCAGTTGTCAACTCGACCAGATTCCAATTCCATAAATAATTTAAGATTTGGAACCAGGGATACATTCCTACTCGACTTCGCTCCACGATCGCCAGCGAATTTCTTCAATGACGAATACAACAGAATCGTCAATCCTCAACTAATGGATAATCGTTCTTTTAACAATGAACCGATGGGCAACATTATGGGCCCGTGGATAAACCATAGTAAATATCGTATACTTTTTCAGTGTATTTTACTCAACAACTAAATATAATACTAAATATTTCTATCGTAAATTTTAGGATCCGCAGCACAAATGCGTCGACTACCACCTGCAAGTGCCGACGAATTGCAATCCAATAATCAGGACCAAGCAAACGATCATTCGGGAACCAATAATTCAAACATAACTCTTCGTCACAATAACCGAGTATTGACTGCTCCCCCAGCTACAGCTGGACCATCGACTGGATCTCAAAGTAGCAGAAATCTACCATCTGCTAACATATCAAATGAAACAAACAGGCCAACAATGCAGCATCAAAATCATTCGAGTAGAGCCAGAAGTTCAGTTGTAGACTGGTACCCACCATTTAGAAGCCAACAAAGTCAAATCGATGCTATGGAAAGAAGTCTTCTTCCTATAAGACTATCTCTGGGTCATAACAGACACGGAACATTTTTCACTAATCCTTTTAACATTCGTTCATTATATCAGCCTAACGTTAGGCGGACCAATTCCGATTCAAATTTAGGTAGATCTTTAGAAATCAATTCTAATCCCAGAGGCAACGAGGTTTTGGTTCCAAACGGTACTGGAGAACCAAATGCCCCTACTCCATTGAGGCAAATGAGCGCTGAGCATTTAGCTCGTAATGTGCAAAGAAATTTTGGTAGACTAACTCGGGATGGTCCTCCGATAACGAACGAGGCCTTAACGAGTACAGTTAATACCTTAAGACGAAATTTGGCTCTGCGTCTGTTATCTGCTGTTGCTGTATCGCAACAAGAGCAAAATAACGACGAAGGAGTTTCATGACTGTAAAAAAAGAAGAAACATAAAGCGTCGCTGAAATTTCGTTACAAATGTTATCATGCCAAGTTACCTTATAAGTAATTCTTGAAAAATTGTAAGGAAGCTGGTTTTAAATTAATAGGATAGAACGACTTATACGAACGATTATACAAGTATGATGTTATTGTATCGTAATTCTCTCGAATTTTAATTTAAATGTCTTAATCTTTTGATTATAAGTAAAAAAACAATACGTGTTCGCAAATGTATAACAAATGTATACGTTCCATATTTCGAATTTAACAATTTAAAAATTATATATATATCTTTCGAGGTTTGCTTATTCTTGTTAATAAAACTCAGTGCCTTATGTGTTACGTGTTGTAGGATAATAATTTAGTAGCATCTCGAATTGAAAAAAAAATTAGATTTTAAGTGAACGTAATATGTTTAGTTATTTTAATCTATTTCTAAAGAAAACGAAAAACCAGTTCGTATTTTACTTATGTAAATATATATATGTACGAAATAATAAAAAAATATTCCACGAATCAACTATCCGTTAATTATTGCACACAGGCACACACAGCTAAACACGCGTATTTTCGAATAATAAATATACCTGGGACGTCCTCGACTATTTAACGCGTCGAAAGTGAGGTCACTTGTAAACTTGCCTTATTTTCGTATATATAGGCGAGCGTATAGCCGCTTTGCTGACAACAAATGTATATAGGTATATTCACGTGTATTATTCGTACTTAGTCTATATCCGTTGGTGTACAATACGATGTACGCACGTCAAAACGATGGAACGATTATTAATAAAAACTCGTTATTAACGACGTGTTGATAAATTGTCTTTCATAAATGTATCATATCGAATTGATGACTCAGAGTGAAAATCAACGGACAAAGTTGAAATTCCAGATAATTGAATTTGTAAAATTGTGTAAAGTATAGTTGTTCTGTACGAGATTGGCAGTTTTTCAGGTTATGCAATGCAGCAAGTGTGAGGAAAAAAATATTTTTTATTTGAACTGCGCACAGACAACGACAACACTTCGTACAATGTCGCATTTGTTCAGCAAAGCTCCGAGTATAATGTAGTCTTTTAAAAAATGTTGAATCTTCGATAACGACTGAGAAGTAGCCCATGACTCGGAAAAAATTACAGTTAGTCAAACGATTTAGAGTGAGTTTGCATTTGCACTTGAAACTTTCCTTGAAAAGATATTCTATTTTTTTCTTGTTGATTCATCGTTTATTTTCTTTTTATAGGTCATCAAGTGTCAAGATGGATGTAATCAGCATAGAGAGCGTAGAATCTGGGATTCGATCTTCCAAAGGTTCATCGAGTGCTCGATCCGGCTGTATAAACTCAAATTCGATATGTTACGTGGTTGTGATAATGGGAACTTTAGCATTTTTAGGAGCTATTGTTTTCGTTTGTCGTGACTATATTAAAATTCTTCTTTACTGGATTGAGCATCAGAATACATGGATTGTCACAATTATTATGATTGGACTCTTCACTGTTGTCTCTTTTCCCATAGTCATTGGCTACTTGTTTTTGATTATTGCTAGTGGTTATCTTTTTGGAATTGTTCAGGGAATAGCCATGGTAGTGTTGTCAGCTAATCTTGGCATTGCCATTGCTCATTTGGTCCTCAGTAGTGTATCTAGTAGTTTACCCATCGGTGCACTTTTGCAAAGCGACACTGCAAGGGCAATACTCAGAGTAATATCAGGACCTCAAGCATTTAAGGTTGTACTTTTTACAAGACTCACTCCTATACCATTTGGTTTGCAGAATACAATATTTGCTGTAAGTTTCATTTTAAATTTTATGTAATTTTTTAACAAAATAGCATAGGATTTTTTAACTAGGTGAATGCGTGATTTTAGGTAAGCAATATTGGTGGTATAAGATATCACTTAGCTAGTGCTATCGGGCTACTTCCTGCTCAGTTGATAAATATTTATTTAGGCAGCAGTTTGCGTTCTATGCAAGACGTTTTAGAAGACAGATCCACGGCTGCTACTGGTTATATAGTATTTTGCTTCCAGGTAAATATCGACTTAAATATTTGCAAATATTTTCTAAAAGTGTGCCTGATAAGTGATTTTACTTCTCTCGTAGATTCTGATCGGAGTTTCGTTAATGGTATACGTTGTTCAAAAAGCAAGAAGAGAACTACAACTGGCATTGTTAGAAGCTGATCTTGCAGCAGTTGGTGAATCTACACATTGTTACCTTGATAGCCCATCAGATTCGAAAATTTTGCTTACCAACTTGATTGCTTGAACTCGTTATAATCTACGATGGTGTTTGAATTTTTCCCAAAGATTTTAATTTTATAAACACGTAACATCTATATTTACAAACAAATCATATCAGATATAACTAATCAAAGCATGATTTACAGCATAATTGTAAAGAGTTTATTCTCAAAAAGTATTAGCTATTCTAATCATCGTTAAGATTAATTTACGATTTCTTTTCAATAAATCTCTTCGTTTTCCGCGTTCGCGCTCGCAACTGTTCTGAAATGTTTTCGTAATTGCTTATAATTGTGTTTCTTTTTTGTTACTGCCCCGAACTGGAATTAAGACGTGCCAATTTACCTCATCTTTAATAGTTTGCATTTAATACGGGATTTCTGCATTTCTCGCGTAAAAGATAAAATTCTCCTTAACAAGGGCTTGCGGTTTTTAAGTATATATTTTTCTTACACTAATATTCATTTTTTTACAAGTTTATCAATTCCAAAGATGGCTAACGAGATTAAAAATGGTTCTAGTTTAAAGAGAGACAAAAAAACCACTTTATCGTTCATCTTGGCATCGACTGTAAAAAAGACTATGGAATAACGCGCACGTTAATAAACTTGAACGGTGCATTTGTAAAATATTATATACATATATCGCGTAAGAAAAATCGTAACGGGAGAGGATTCTGGAAGTGTACGAATATTTAAACGCAACGGATGATGGTAAAGGAATATTTAATTTTTCTTTAGAAAATTACGTTTCATTTAAAAACGTATATTTACAAATGTACAATAATAAGTTTGTGTACAACGCATATTAATATTATTATTTGTCTTCCATAATGCATACTAGATTTTTTCTGAGCCTCATTCTATAGCGAATAATTTTTCCTATATGTATGCGTGTTATGTATTACATAATTATGTTCTTCGCAAATGTTATAACAATACGTAACTCTTTTGACGATATCCTCTCCATTACACTACAAATAATGCTTCAATTTGTGATATACATCTTGGACTATGTGCTCTCTATAAATATCGTTTGAAAAGAGCTCAAGAATCGAGTTGAAAATTCTTGTGATTATAATATATCTAATGAAAAGTGTAAAATTATTAAAACGAAACTATTTGTAATTAGACGATTGTAAAATAATATCGAGAGAACAAATCTAATAAGAATTTTAAGGCAATAAATTTGTTAAAAAAAAATAATAACAACAATTAATTCCTTCTCATTTCTATATAAAATCGCCAAAAATATCACATCAGCGTTTTCGACTAGCCTCGTGTTTCTTCAACGCCGATCTTATAGCTTCAACGACGTAATCACCGTCTTCATTCGTCACGCAAAGCGGTGGCTTGAGCCTAAAAACCTAAAGACAATAAAAAAAAATTATTCAACAATTCATAAGATCTCATTTACAGTGAACTTACATTTCCCTTGACTCCACCTTTGCCAATGAGTACACCAGAGTTCTTGATATCTTCAAAAATCTGGCCAACTTGTTCAACGGGCAAAGGTTCCCTAGTCTCCGGATCCACAACGAGCTCGACACCGATCATCAACCCTTTACCTCTGACATCGCCAATGACATCCGGAAACTCCTTCATTAATCCAGCCAAATTACGAAGGATATGGGTACCAACGGTCAGTGCGTTCTCCTGGAGATTCTCCTCGTCGATGACCTACAAAATGAAGAATATCGTCGAAAACAATGATGAAAGAAAAGAAAATGCATAATCCGCAATCGTAATTCATAATTCATTGACCTTACGGTCAATCAGACATTTAAATAGTTACTCACATCGAGAACAGCCGATCCAACTGCACAGGCAATGGGATTACCGCCGTATGTGTTGAAATACATGGCTTTTCCTAGTGCCTTAGCTATTTCCGCTTTCGTTACCACAGCACCGAGTGGAAACCCGTTACCGATACCTTTCGCCATTACGACTATGTCCGGTTCAACCCCGTGATTTTCAAACCCCCAAAAGTGTTCTCCAGTTCTGGCGAACCCGGTTTGAACTTCATCGGCGATGCAGAGACCACCGAGACTACGAACGTGTTCGTAGACTCTTTTGAGGTAGTTTCGAGGAAATTGGACGGTACCACCGACTCCCTGGATACTCTCGGCGGTGAAAGCAGCGATACGGCCATCTCCGGGAACGACTGCTTTGTAGGTGTCCTTGAAGTCTTTGACGTAATTATTTTCGGCTTGACACTCCAATAATTTACAGGAACACTTGCGGCTTGTTTGAACGGGACTGTCTCGGCAGTTAGAACCGCCCCAGGCTCCGAGATACACGTCTGGATTTGTTACCTGACGATCGGGATTTTGACGATTTTTTTATTTTTCTAGCGTTCTCCAATATTACATATACTTTTTGCTTCTAAACTAACATTACATTAGGCTAAATATACATTGCTCTTTTAACGATAGAATACGAAGAAAAAACTCACGTGGATGTGTCCTGGTGGAGTAATCGTAGGGTACTTGTAACAGGCCATACCAGTAGCAGCAGCAGCCACACCGGTACCGCCGTGATAACAATTTTTTAACGAAACGATTTCATTTCGTCCAGTGGTTAATCTGGCCAAATGAATCGCAAGTTCGGTCGCTTCGGAGCCGCTGTTCGTCAGGTAAACGCAGTTCAAGCTCTCGGGCAACGTCGATGTCAATTTGGCCACGTATTCGTGATAACGTGGGTGCAGGTAAATAGCAGTCGTGTGACCCAATTTGTAAGATTGTTCGGACATAGCACTCACTACTCGGCTGAAATTCTCATTTTTCTTATTCGAAGATACGTCGATAATTTATTGTGTTTAACAATAGATGTGCCAGTTATTTAATTATACCTATATGTCAACATTTTTTTTTTTTTTTTTTTCTTTTACAAATGTAAACAAATGCTTCATTCAACTGTAATTTTCTAATTGAAATGCACGATCGACCGGTCTGGTAAATCTAGCGTTAAACGGTTTTTTAAAATAATATATTATTGATGTAGTATTCGGCATTGATTTTTTTTAAAGAACATAAATTTCCATACGAGTATTATGCGTGATTAGCGAAAAAAACTTCTTTGATGCAATTGCAATTGAAATCGTTATAAAAAACAATCGTCTCGGAGTGTTTTTTATAACAATTATAAAAAGGAATCAATCGATATAACTTTTTTTAAAATTTAATAGTGCTGTATAAGAGAAAATATAATTGATGATGATAAATACTTCAAAACTTGATTGAACATTTTTTGCAGTTACAGAATTTAATAATTGGCCATAATTTATCATTGATACGGCAAATTTATTTTTTTAAAAAATTGCTTTTCTGAAAGAAGAGAATATTGTACTTAAACTAATCATTTTTTTTCTTACGGATGACAATGTCCAACGGAAACCGTAGCTATTCCACCAAACATATCGAGGTATCTTCGACCCTCGTGATCCCAGAGCCATTGAGCTCGACCTTCGTGTAACAAAAGTGGTTTCTGGTAAAAAGGTTTCTGACTCAGCATAACAGAATCTTGTCGAGATTGCAGAATCTCCTCATAGCTAGATCCCTAATTTTAAAAAAATCAATAAACACCTTTCGATCCGATATTACTGGCTAAGTGTTTTTCTATTGCACAATCGAATTAAAAACAAGTGAGTTCAACGACCTTGATCCCGATATTACAATACGATATCATCGCTAATCTATTTATCATCTCATACATAATTATATCGCAATGCGTTCGAATTTCACATATTTCAATAGAAAGAGATTTTAATTTTACGCTTAAACACATGTTCTGATAAAAAACATTAATTTCAAATTGTTAATTTATTTTTGTATACGTACATATTTAAAAAAATTACGATGATTGATTACAGAATAATATATATACGTATATATATACCTTGTATTGAGACGGTGTGTAGCTACAATTAGGAAAAGGTGCAGAATGGCGTTTACTAGAACTGCAAAATTTTCGGAGCTGCTTGGATTGCCTACCGACTAAAAGTTACAATTTTTCTTTAATAAATATACATTCGTCATACAAAGTAGAAGTACTGAAAACTGATTTTCCAGTGGTTATCGCTTTCTTAATGGCTTTTATGGATACCCTTAGAAAACTCATTAACATTTTCCACTAGGCACTTTCACTTTCCTAATTTACAAATTTAAAGCACATTCAAATGTTCATCGGAATTTACAGAAAATTGTTTACAAAGCAAATGGTTGTTTTTAAATGCAAAAAAACTAAACAAACCTATCTAACGGTTAGTTTGCCAAAAACATTATTTATAATGAGCAAATTCTTGAATATGAATAAATTTTAATGAAATAAAAAACTTACACGTAACAGCGATTCTACCCATTTTAAAAAATTCAACAGTAATGTATTCGATTACAATTGAATATATCAGCAAGAATTTCGCGTAAAAATGAGACAATGAGAGAAAAAAAAATGAAATAACGGCGAAGTCTTAAGGCGAGCCGCACTGGTCGCTATCGTTGAGCTAACTGAGTCGAATGAAATTTCCGAGCTTTAAGAAGTCACAATTTACTTTATATGACTTGACCTGAGCGCCACGCAACCGGAAACTCTCGCTTTATGGAAATGCATTCGGAAGTTTTCCCATATAAACAACGCTTATTTCGAATAAATTTATCTTACTTAAAAAAAACCTTTATATATTTTCAAACTTAACGAGATAATATATACAGATTTATGTTACAGCGTTTAGTCGAACGAGATAAAAATATAAATATATTTGCAGTGATTTAAACTATTTTTTTATTTCAGTTCTATTTCTTTCACTGCAGAAGTTTATCGTCGTCTATTTTCATTGATTCTGATCCAGGCATTTGCTTGTCACTGCCACCCTCGAGATATTGCAGGTCCTGGAACTGCTTTCTCAACGTAAAGATTATGGGAATATCAGCTAAAACGGGATTATCCTTTTGCAAACATCGAACCCACGACAATAGGGAGTCTTTTGAAGAAGTCCCTGTACAGCAATTAGCAAAAATCGTGCCGTCCTCTTCTTCGTGGATACTGGGAGGTAATATTAAGTTGGAGCTTTTTGTTTCTGTATAGGGAATCCTCAATTTATCAACAGCTGTAATGAAAGAGAAAGTGTTAATTAATGTACTTATATAGTAAATTAGGTTTTAAGCGATTGTTTTTACCATCGGTATCTTCATCTGGATATTTTCTGTCGGGTATAGGATCAGCTCTCAGTGTAAAGTAGTCCATTGATTTAGTTGCTACGTAGATCTGAAAAGGTCCTTCTACGTAGATTGGTTTGCTTTTGTTGTGCTTTGTGAGCAATTCGCTTTGTCCTGGTGCCATTGCAGAGACAATCCAAGTTTTGTCTACAGAGTCTGGTATTTCTTCAGTATCAAATACTGTGATAGTGCTTCTGATATCGATAGAAGATATTTTTATCATGGCCAATTTAGCTATTTCCATAACATCGTTAGGAAAAGGATTAGGGACAGGCCATGGATTCAAATGTTTGAACTTGGGCATCCAGTACATCATCTTCCAGTACTTTTCTAGAGGCATTCCGTGTCTCCCAAATATGTTGAGCAGCATCAATTCCATTTCAGGATCAGGGATTACTGCATTGTCTTCCATTTGTTCTAAAAGAGCAGTTATACAGTACTGTTCTTTTGGGTAGTGTACAAACAAAGCCTGGAATTGATTGGTTGGTATCATTTTTTCTTTTGGTAAGATATCGATCAGCTGTTTGTACACTGATAAATCTTTGTGTACTCCAAATTCTTCCATATACTTTAGAGCTGTGTAAATAAAGGGAACACGTTCTTTCTTTATTCCTGGCTTACTTGTATACATTCTCAGGCATTCTAGAAACGTTTCTTTTTCCTTCCTCTGTGCATTTTCAAATGCATGCAAAACTAGTTCTTTCGTAAAAATGGACGGCCTGCCCTTAGTTTTTCTACTTTCTTTGTTATCTTCAGATTTATTTGTCGTTTCTTCATTGAGTGTCTCGTAACTTTGATTAGAAGTTTCATTTGCTTTCTGTTCCCGTGAAACCTTTTCGTTTTTCTCAACTTTATCAAGATCTTTGTCAGACTCTTTAACTAGTTCCCTTTCTTTTTCTTTTGGTTTTTGTTGATTGGCAAGTAGTCGATCAGAAGTCTTGGAATAACTCCTGGTACTTTGTACACAATTCAAGCTTAATTTTACATTGTTGTGCAGTTTAGAAGACCTGCTGCGTGATCTGCATACAGCAATTATTGGAACAGATTGCTTAATAAATCTTGTAAACATATTTCTACTTTTTTATAAGCATTTAATTGAATTTAACATTGCGTTGAAACAAGATTTCTCAGTCAAGTTTTATTTTGTATTTTTAGTAAATGGATACCTGAAAAATATTTTTACTGGTTAAAAAGCCTGTACATTAATAAAATAATTTGCATTCAAATTCAAATAAACGGTACTTTGACAAAATGATAAAGTTTTTTCAAAGTTCAAATACTAACCTTAAATATTAAAACTGTTACATGACTATATTGTCTAAAAAACGTTTATCCTATTTTCGTCGAATTCAATTTTATCCTCCTATATTTTAGCAGAATATTCAATAATTTGTATATTCGGAAATTGGAATAAATTGTTTAATACTTCTTTATTTATTCAACTATTTCTCCCCTTTATTCTTGAGCGATAGGCCACAGGAGTACATAGTCCAATATATATGTCAATTTGAGGTTATAAGAGACTTCCTTCCTGATGTATACTTAACATACTGTATACATGTCACTGCAGCATGTATATATGTGAATAAGAAATTTTTTATGTTTTAATATAAACATTTTTGTAAATATTTTTATTTTTTAATGTAATGCTTTAAAACTATCATTTATTAATATTATAATATATGTATATTGAATCTTAATACATAAAAGCTGTCTGCTATATTACAAATGTAGCCCGCGAAAATTGAAATTGACGCAGTGTACACGCTTTATTGTTAAGACTGAAAATGTCAGCGACAATGAACATTTGGTAAATATGACATAAAATATGATAAGTAACCATACATTACGCAGTCAATAGACTGTACATATTCATTAAAATACCAACGTTTAATTAGCATGTTTCATACGGTGTAACCATGGAAACTTTAAATCCCACATTGCAGTACACAAAGCTCATTCCACAACATACCAGTGAAAGAATACGTCTCGTCATTAAAAAACATAAAATAAAATATATACTTTAAACATTATAATCATGAGCAATTCAAAACAAAGAGATAACGAGAAATACCCACAAAACAAGTGAAAGTGTCAAGAATGGACGGTGAAGATAGCAGTGATGAGGAGCAGCGGACGCAGGACATAGCCGTATTCACGAAATTCGATGAGAGTATCGAGGTTCGAAACGCTGAAGAAATTCAAAGTCCAGTGAACAGTCGTCGAACTATTACTATGAAACGTAGAGATTCCAGAAGCAAAGAGATGAGCGGCGAATCTCCAGAAGCCGATGTTCGTTCGCCTCGTGGTAATGATTTCCGAAGGTATTCAGTCCCAGACGACTCTTTTAACAAATTGAGCGTGGACAGCGAAACTTCCGACAGCGACAACAGCAAAGATCTGGACGCCGAAAAGATGTCGAGGTTGAAACTGTCGGACTACTACGACTCCAAACAGTTCGACGACCTGGAGGCCTCCACCGAAGTCAAGGAGCTATTCCAAAATATCACGAGGTTATTAAAGTGAAATGTATAAAAATGGTTTATCTTGAAAGAAAAAACTGGTAGAAAATAAACGTTGCAGGTACACTCCACAGAAGATCAAGTTACAATACAAGCTGATCCCGTTCATTCTAGACTACATCCCAGCAGTGGGTGACATCGACGCTTTTCTCAAAGTACCAAGACCCGATGGTCAATCAGATCGAGTTGGTCTCACGGTTCTAGACGAACCAGCTGCTGAGCAGTCAGAACCAGCTGTTCTTCATTTACAGCTACGTAGCAGGAGTCGCAGCGCTGCTGGTGCCTCTAAAGTATACGTTTAACAAACACTTTAACGAACTGTTATTTAACACTCAATTGCTGTACGACAACCGTTGACATTTCAGGCATCCGTTGTTAAACGACTCGAAGACGCATCGAAACAAGGACGGATGATCGACAAGTGGATCGACGACATGGCTCAGTTGCATCGGAGCAAACATCCTCCAGCTGCTCAGTTGACTAACAAGTTCCCAGAGATCGAGACATTGCTTCAACCCTGGCCGTCTGAAATAGAGGAGAAACTCTATCTCGAACCTGGGGTCAACTTCGAGAAACTCGATTGTACCCTGTCTCAGCTGATCGACGTTCTTTGCGCTATTCTCGACATCCCTGTTTATGGGACGAAATCACGAATCGAGTCGCTGCATACTCTCTTCGCTTTGTATACTGAAGTTCACAATGTTGACATACAGAGGATACATAATTTTTAAATGATTGTGTTTTTTTTTGCATTCACATTCACGTTTAATAAGTAGAAAACTTAAGTATTTTAATACAATTTCAGCGGAAGTAAACAGATAATAAGCGAACGATCATTGTTTTTTCCCCCATCGAGTCACAATAGTGTCATTTTCTACCCTACGTTATAATATAGAAAAATTACAAAAAGTCGACTTTTGTTTCGTTATAACAAGCTGTACGCAAGAGTCTTTTTATAAATAAACTCAAATAGTTGGTAAGAAACATAGGATGTGTGTGTTACGGCCGTGCGCTTAATGCATCAATTTCTTTTATTTCAGCCTATTGAGGCGGTGTACAAGTGTTATTGGTTATCGTCAATGAAACGATAATAAGGAAATCAGACTGACCTTTCTCATGCATACTTGGGAGTAAATTTTTTTCTCTCCTAAAGTAACGTTATGAATATGTGTTTATATTAGTGTACACTTCCTAATAAAGATTTGCTTTCTTTTAAATACCTAACGCCTAGGACGCTTTTATATGTATAATATATATTTCATAACATCGTTGCCTAGATATTATAATTTTGATTTTTTTATACAGATCTTAGACGTTTTTTACTAACCATTTCTCACTCTATCAACATCCCCGTGTCCATTATTTTTTCTACATCTTTGTTTTATATTTTCCATCCCCTTTGTTCTTTGTCTTGACAATGACTTTGTTTAATGATCGTATATGCATTGAAAGTTTATAGTGTTGATGAATTTTAATACGTAACTATTTACTCGTTCGATTTATGGATGGAATCGTCAAGCTTTATTTTTTGTTAACAAAGTCATAAAAATAACCAAAGTTGATCGAAACTTTTATTCGATAAGCTTTATAACAATGTAGAATGAAAATAAAAAGAGTCTCTCCCTTTGTTACTTTTTTCTTCTCCTTTTATACCACTTTGCTTTGGCTATCTTCTACTCATTTTCACAATTTGTTCGCATACATTACAAAACTGTACAAAGATAATCGATTCTGTATGAACGTCGACGTAAAGAATCAGAAAAGCGATATAAGACTATGAATTTATCGCGAAACTTAATTACTAAAGATACCAACTAATGTGGGTTGCTGTATCGTTTTCATTCTGTGATGTATTCGTAGCTATTTCATATTACACTCGATGTCTTTGATTCGTATTTTGTATATGTATATATAAAAAAAATTGATTAGTATGTATGTGTACTTTAAACCTACTTTTTTTTAATTGTAACGAATTTATTTTAAAAATTCATTAAAGCGCATCTACACTCACTCTTGAAGCCGAATAATTCAGAGATTTACTATTTTCTCATTACACATTAAGTGAAATTACAATTTTTAATGTATTTAATAATACTTGGTACAACAAATGTTTTAAATTTGTACTGGAATTATATTGTAGATGGAATCGTATTAAAAAAAAAATTCATCAAAATCTTTATAAAAAATAAATATAAAAATCTTCAGAAGGAATAAACTTGAGATCATTATACTGTAAATTTATACGCGTTAAATAAAGTCTGAAAACATTTTTCTGAATCTCATTTATGCTAATTACAATCCTTAAACTGGGCTTCTAATTTGATTCGCTTGCGCGTCATGCAAAAAGCTTTTATATTAAATCAATTAAGCGTATTAATACAGAGAGCAGTTTTTTTTGCGATTAAAAATTTATAGATACCGCAGCGTTTATGCGGCGCAATAACAATAGTATTAGTAGCTTTTTTCTTTTATATATCAATAGATTAATAAATCATTATTTTGCAAATGTTCATACGCATATCTATTTACAGTTTTACAGATTAATCCATCGCGAGCGATGCGAAGAAAGTTTAATTTCAAGAAAAATCACTGTATTCTTTTCTAGTGCCGGAATTCTTTTCCACCGGGATCTTCTACATTTTATTTTCAACTTTGTGGAATGCTCAATTCTACGCACTCATCTCAGACTTTTTGATGAGCTGTTATTAATCTTAATTAGCTTACATTGATTAGATCAAGAAAAGCTATTTTATCAGTAATAATATGAGAACTGAAGTCGAACAATTTTTTCTTTTCTTTTTTTCGTCATCGCCGTATTAAAATAAAACGAGCTTTTTACATGCACAATATATAATGAAATCATAAAATGGATAAATATCAATTCCATTTTCCGTAGATGACCGCATTTCGAGTCGCAATATCAATGCTTAAGTAATTAAATTTCTGGAGCTAGACTGTAGTTCCGTACGTACTAAACATGACACGTGTACTGTCCGTATCGAGTGTCACGTCTTCCGGTGAGGCCAAATCTACTTTAATCGAGCCGGAGTTGTTTCGTCGTCTTGCCCTTCCACCACCCCAGTTCGACAACGTCCAGTGGTACGTTTCAGTCTCTTTATCATCAGCAGCGTCGTCTTCTAGCTGTTGTTGCGCTGCTTCTTCGATCTTAAAAGACAAGTGCTTATAAATATGTCTGTTCAATATGAAATTTTAATGAATGGTAAATTATAAATAGTTTCTACCTTGTCAAGAGAAGCTTCTATGGACATAGATGACTGTGAAGCAACAGAATCGAAACTAGAATCTCCTCCGCGATATCTACTGACCATAACGCTTTCCATTGCCACCTCGCCAGGTGACTCCTCGATGGCTCGAAGTATCTCCTGACAAATTTCAGAGTCGAGGGGAATCGGATCCTCGGTATCACGATTATGTATCGTAATGGCAATGTGGGCTGGATGAGGAATAGGTAAAGGAATCATGAGCTTTTCTGCGCTGTAAGGACGCATCTGTCGCTTCCATGGCTGCCAACGACCTTCGCCAGTGCCTCCGTTGTTAGTCATCGTTCGTCGGCGAATTCTCGTCGATGTGAGCAGTCCTATGGTGTCACTGTAAGAAATTAATTCATTAGTACATAGAAAACTTTTTTTGGTCTGACTACATTTGTGTGATAATCCTTACTTTGGTTTATCAGTTTTCCTGCTGTTATTCTGATGCTTGAACGTAGCTCGCGGATGGAAGGTTGTTACAGCTAGATGAGGACTGTGCACTTGAATATTACCTCTTGGAGCATATACTGCACCAAGTAGATCAGGCCCATTAACACCACCTCCCAAATCCGTATTGTGTACCATATCTGTGTATCGGGATAAGTTAACGGCAGGATGTGGCTCGAGTTTAAATTTGGTATCAGTGTCGTCAAGCGGTTGCAAAAAGTCTAGGCTGAAGATATCAGCGTACATTAATCCAGCTAAACCAGCCCAGTCTCCCACACCGAGTCCTTTGTTCTCCCAAAAGTCATCCTCTGGAGATGACATTCTGGAGAATACATGAGTTGGATAGAACCGTTCGAGCATCAAGGCAGCTTGCTGGATTACGATTTTCAAGTCATAAATTGATAACTTTATTTTGCTTCTGATTACGACGCCAAGTCCAGTTTGTAAATCTTTTCTTCGACGATCCAACTTTTCGTGCAGAGCCGCTATCAAATCTCTAGCTTCTTTTTCAAGAGACTTGTAAGGTTCCTTCGTTTTATCAAGACTCGCTGCGAATGGTCCAAAGCACGCCTCGACGAACTGAGTAAAGTCTCTTTGTGGCTGTGTGATAAGCCTCTCCATTTCTTGTTGAAAAGCCAGCAGTTCATCCAGCTCGAGCTTTGCTTCAAAAGCGGCCAATGCTTGCTCCGGTCTGATCTGATAGTAGTAATCCGATGCCAAGCCTGGACCCGCTATTCTTTTCACAACGAAACTGTCACTTGCAGGAATACGCCCGCGACTTTTTATTACCAAATGGAACATAATGGTATCCCACATTACTCTAACCCAGTAACGTATCACAGCAACTATGAATGATCAAATATCCAATTTTAGTTGTATAACTAAGGAATAATTTTTAGTTGTTGTAAGATTTATATTAGTATTATTATTACACACCTGTTAATATCATAAATGAAACAAGAGGGCAGACTATCGCCGAGACAAGCAAGGCTGCTATAGGTTGTAGACAGCCTTGAATGCCGATATTCCAAACTAAAGCTTCTATCACGACTAGGTAACGGTTTCGAGAGCTCTCTGGACTATCCAGATCCATAATGAGAGCCATAAAAGAGTGGAGAGCCAAAGTTACCATTGGCATCCTATGAAAACAATTTTTATTCTGATTAAAACCATCGAATCCCTTCAGATCATGAATCGTTATAAAATAATGTAAACTTACCACATAAATGCAGTTAGAGCTACGAAAAGTGAAGCACAACTTATCAAAATACAAGCCACTGGGAAGAGGAAGAGTATACCCATAGTGCCAAGTAAGCCCTTCGCTCCATAATTCCATAATCTATTTATGTGCCTCGTCATTCCTTTGCCAATAAAACCTGTATCAGGCTCCGTTTCAAAGTGTGTCCGACTTTTACTAATGTGCCTCCAAAGAGTTGTGAGTCTCGAATAAAGTGTCGGTGTTTGGGAAGATTTACGAGGGAACAAAGTGCCATTCAGTTGGCTTAGCTCAAGATCTGGCGTAAACGGATGCATCATCAGGAGAGCACGAAACGAAACCGGACTACACCATGGAAGTGCCACACCAAATAAAAACATAGCATTCCAAGTCCAACACCAAGTGCGTGACACGTAATTTATCCAACGCCACATTGGCCACCTGGTAGTTGTAGTATGGACAATTTCTCTTTCGACTAAAAATACTGGCTGGCTAGGATCTGCTCGAGGCGTTGTAATGGAGGTCGGAGTGTTACTTAAAACCGTTGGAATAACTTCGGATTGACCTTGGAAGCTACGTCTAACAATCCAGTTTCTCGGAAGCCATATCTGCGTTGGCCACTGGAAGCTTCTAGTTGGTGTCTTTACCTTTCTTAACTCTTTTAAAAGCACAGGCTCTCTCTGAGAATAAAATACACACTTTAGTAATTAACGAATAAGTAAAGGGCACTGCAATCGAAACACACTGCAACAAACCTCTCTCATGAAGGACAAGTCACGGTTAAGGAAATAAATAGTTTGCTGGAGATTCTGTTGGCTGCAAAGCGCAAGAGCTTCCTCGTGAGCACTCCATTCGCACTCTTGAATAAATTTGGCTTCAGCTTCTCTCATGCGATCGCGCATCCAAGGTCCAATGCGCGAAAGAACTGGATGTTCTCGCTCGATACGTTCACGCAGTGCTTCCTTGGTACGAGCAAGTTTACGTTGGACATTCTCCACGGCTCTATGCATCAATAAAACCGACTGCGCCTGCTGTATGAGCAGCTGAGGTATGCCTTCACCTAGAGATACGATATCAGGATGCGAAAGGATCGACGAGTATACGCGCTGCAGATATTCAAGCATCACTGCTTCATTCACCTCCTATAAACGTCGTTCATTAGTTATTAACAAGTTGATAGAATTATTCAAAGCGCTACTAACTAATCCTTTTGTTATATTAGAGAGTAGTGTTTGCGCGATTACATTTTTTTCAAGATTGAAAGCACTACGAACCCTCTCGATCTCCTCATCTGACTTTTTTTGCGCTCTTAGCTCAGAGATGAGCTTTTCTCGAAAATGAAGGAACCAACCCCTTGTCTCCCTTTCGAGTATGATAATGAGTGTAGGCAAGGCTTTTCTGATGATGGCTCGGTTAAAAAGACGTAGGTCAACAGCGGCACCTCCAGGTGTACCAAACACAAAGGGCACTGGCACCGGAAGCATCTGAGATTCGCGTTCTACCTCAAATTTCTCCATTGCTGCGCGTTGCAACTGTCGCCGAATAAATCCGCACAGCAACTCCAATGAGTCTTCGTACTCGGGCTGATTAAAAAATTATAGAAATTATTTTACATTCATTAAAATAAACATTTTTTTCAAGTTTGTATAAGTACACACCCTGCAGACTAGTTCAGCGACGAGGTATCTGCATCGCTCTTCGCTAATTTTGGCATCGAGATTCTGAGCTTGCAGAGACGGTACTCCAATTGTGATATCTACAAAGGCGATATTGTTAATAATCTCATTGTTTGATAAATAAAAACAGAACAAAAGGAAAACTTACCCAATAATCGAAGTAATCCAGTGAGCAGAGCCTTAAGCGACTCGGAAATACTAAAGCAATGTGAAACAAGTCGACCTTTTGCTGTGACGACGATAAATCTTGTAGCCAGTGCGAGATCGTTGAGCAAGGCATCGCGTCGTCTGTCTCTCCCACGCTGCAATAGTCCACTTAGCCGCCAACGATGAGTTTGACCCGCGAAGTTTATCGAATCTACCTCGAATTCACTGCAAATTCAAATTCAAAGCTCAGATACGTGCTAGTAACGATTTCACCTTTTTATAGAGTCATAAAATTACAATAAAATAGTTAACGAAATAGAATTGATCGTTAGCGTCTATCCTATGAACTATATACATATTCATCTATTCATATCGTGAACATCAATATCTATGATTCAAGCTTTTTTTAATGTACGAACATAGTGTCATGCCGTAAATCATATAACACAATTGAACGAGTATACAAAGGCATCATATGTATACATATAATTTACAATTGGACCATGCGTTCTTTTAATAGAACAATGAAAGTCCGAGTGTAAATTCTTCGTCGTTGATAGGAAGAATAAGAGATTCGTATTTTCGGCGTGAGAGATTGGTTTATCGGAACGTGGAATTAACACAGGAATAACTGAGGATAACGGACGAAGATGGTAGTGAATGACATACCCGCATCTGCGAATGCTTTCCAACTGATTGGCATTCAGCTTCTTCGGCTTTCCGTACTTATCCTTGTGCAAGCTTTACAGAAATCGTTACAAAACATATCAGACAGCTCGCTCTATTTACGCATATGTAATTTGTACAAGAAATGAAAGACTATTAAGTAAAAAAAATATATAATTAATCAGAATTAAGAAAATAAATCTAATGGTATGCAATATATACCCTGCAGATGATTTAGTTAACTAGAAGGCAAGCCCGATCGTAGAAATAAAAAGTAATTCTGTGCAATAAATTGGTATAAATGATAATAATAAAAAAATCTACAAAGAGATAAATGTATATATGTATATATCACACAGCATTTGCCATTGAAACTAACCCTCTTTCGCGAATGCTTTCAAGCTGTTTATTAGTGAGGCGTCTGGGTTCCCCTTTGCTGTCAACAGCGACTGCGTCCAGTTCGTCGAAGCTTGGCGCAACGAACATATCCCTCAGGTGGTATTGTTGATTTTTTTTACGTGCAAGACTATCCTCTGCCTGTTGTTGCGGATTACTCGAGGCTTGACCTCCGGAAGCGACGGTTGTTGCATTTCCACTTGAAAGACTTGGTGGTAATATTATGGGAAAGGTTTTCCAGTGGTAGAGGAACTGCTGGGCTACCTCCTTAACACTATGCACCAATGCTTCGACCTCTGCTGGTGCACCGCGTAGGTGTCTGCAGTCGAACTCCACTGGCTCCTTCTGAAATTTCCAATGGGTTGCTTCATTAATTTTATTTGTTTTACTTTACTTTACTGAAAGCGTTGTTATAACAATTTCAAATGAATCAATCGATTCCGACAATAAATATCGAAATGTAACGTAAGCTAGATAACCATACTGAATAGTTACCGAAATATATAATTTCACTTAACATTGGAATTAGTTAATTTAACGAAAGATGAATAATAAACTATCACTATTTGCCGAGATAAAGAAAGCCAAGTTTAACTTAACACGTCCAAGCAATTAAACAACGAATAAATCTCTCTCGAGATATCGCGACCTTTCGGACATTCGACTAAATTACTCAACCGGAACACGAACGGCAAAAAAATCGCAATAATAATAGAAAAAAGCTGAATCTCACCTCGGGTTGAAAAGCAGCATCCTGAGCCATCCGATGACTATAAGACTGCAATGGTCCAAAAGCTGTCTGCAAACCGCCGTCCCCGGAGTTATTACCCGCGGCGGCGTTGGCCGAGCTGTTATTGAGATTATGTGGCATGGCTCGCCGCATGAGTAGACTCCGGGGTGGCTGGGGTCAGCTGCCCCTAACTGCCACTATTTCCTCATAAACCATACTGCTCGTCGCTACCATTTCCTTTTTTTCTCATATCTCGCGAGCCAGCTCGTCTGTAACACAGTGCACAAGCACGTCAAGGAGTTGTAATCGATCGTACAGCTTATAAAGCACTCGACTACGCTCTTGAATTTCGTAACTGGGCTACGGCACGCCATTTCTGACCTACTTTATGGCCAGCGGACTTAACCTCAAAACTCTTGAGCTTGCAAGCTCACGTATATACATACGCAACGAGTACATGTACAACGAGTAGGTGTAAAGATAATAGCCGTTGATACGTTCGTTCGTTCATTCAACGAAGATTTTCTTTGAGCTCATTGATATACGAGAACGGCTGAAGCTTTTGGTATTTCGGATCTATCTCTTATCTCTATAAGATGCGTATGTGTATGCGTATGCGTATGTGTACGTACGTGTGTGAGTAAAAGGAGAGCTTTCCTACGTACAACGTACTGACGTTCTTTGTCCGAAGCTTTTTCGCGTTCTATGCGGAGAACTGAACTGGTCTCTATTAATAAGTAGAGAAACGTGTTTGAGTACTCTACGACTCGGATTTCTCCCTAAGGCTCTCTGCTCCTATGTGAAGCGAACCCTCTCGATGTATACACGCGTGTAGAGGCTGTTATACCGACTTGTCTCGATTTATATCAGCGGAGCTTGAGTGAACTGAAAAATCTCTTTTTAATTACGATTTTCTTTCCATTTTCATCATTGCCTTTCAAAGCGAATATTAACGAATTGTTATTTCTTTATCGACAATTTATACATTAATAATACACGAGGTATATTTTATTTAACAAATCCCATTCTTCTTTGACGTGCATTCGTTTTAAATACATTTTTATTAGACTAATTATCACTTTATATCCTTAGGAAAAAACTTTTTAAAATCGAACAAAATAAATTTGTTTCATTCGAAAAAACGATGTCTTTGGATAATCATTATATTTGCTTAGATGTAGATTTAGTTGAAATATTAATTTAAATTACGGTAACTAATGTGTTTAAACACTCTTATTCGTTATTGAAACGAAAATCATTGGCTCCTAATAGTCATATTTGTAGAATCAAAAAAAAGATTTACTACATAATTACAATTATATTTAAAAAATACAAGTTTTGATTTTAATTATATTCTAGAATGTATTATTCGAGGAAATTTTTGTTTGTAATATACGGTAAGTCTTGCTGAAAAGAATTTTATTTTCAAATAAACATCTTTTGACGCGAAATTATGGTTTTGTAATTTAATGAAATAGTTTCTTCTTTAAAAAAAGGAATCACCGTATAAATAAACTATATTAGTCGCGTGAAACCTCATTTTCAGTGTAAATATTAAGTTTAAAGTATATAGCATATTTTATTAAAAAAAAGTACCTAAATCGTAGTAAAACGAAAGAAAGCTTTCATAAAATGTCTGTTACTATATCAGCCAAGAAACGTCGCACGGTTTAATGTCTGGAGCGACACAAAATAACCGGCGTCTCTCCTAAACTAAAAAGCGGTAACGCACGCGTGAAAAGTCTGTGATTCAGCACGACGATCGCAGATTAGACCTTTTCTCTCTCTTCTCATCCGTATACGTGATGCAGCTGTGCGCAAGAGGTCGACGACGCCGCTTTCAATTCATTATATACCTATATATATATATGCATAAATATACCTATACATACGATATACATATTTTTACTCTCTGTGCGTCCAGAGCTTGAGCTTATCTCAGATGAGAAAAAAAAAGCTCTCTCTCTCTCTCTCTCTCTCTCTCTGTTTTCTTCGTTCTGTATCCGTCGTACCTAAAATACTTATATACGAAAGACGGGAAACTATATAGAGTTACGGAGTTTACAAACAAAAGGAGAGCGCGGAAATAGCTCGGCTTTCTTTCCGCCGGACGACAGAGAAGAAAAGCTTGCGCAACGTATATATCGTCTTCCAAGCGGCACGAACTGCACATCTGTATATATAGCTATATATATATACACACATGTACACATGTACATGAAATAGGACTTACAGACGCATATATACAGAAATTTATTGCTTTCGATAGGACATGCAAATTGCACAACTAGTATAGAGTCCTCGAGTCCTTTGGCACCTTGAACTTGCGAAAGAGAGACTAGATTCTATCGGTATACCGAAACAAGCTACAATGTATAAAGAGGTATATATATAGGTATATATAGCATATAATGAACGATGTTCAGCGCTTAAATGCATTCGCGCGCGCCGATATATCGATTCCGCGTGTGCAACTCTCACATGAGTCTATATGTATACATAAGTAGAAAGTGACGGTTTCAACGAGGGCTGTTTTTTTCTTGTTGTTTAACGCACACAACACGAGCCTTTGAAGAGAATCGATTCGCTCTTCGTTCCATTGAACTTAAGTACCTTCAATGTACTATATATACGCGTAGACTTCGTTAATAAAAGAGAATAAGAGAGAAATCGTAGGTTAAAAAAAGAAAATGTGTCAGGTGCAGAGGGCGATTAACCCATTTGCATGAAATATCGATTTATCGACAGATATAGTAGAATTCGAACGATCGATACGAATTAATGTAAATAATATATTACTTCTGGGTATCACGGACTCGTGAATATTAACCAGTCGGTATAAGTACTCCGACACACGTAGAAGGGAAGCTGCTACTCGAGCTTGTTACGGGGACAAATTGCCACTGAGAGAAAGAACGAATATGTATATATGTATATTGCATGTATATTCATTCGTATATATAGCTATAACGATGATACACACGCACGGTCCGCCCAAGTAATACAGTACATAAATATAGATATATACATCTCAGTGTCTCATTTCTCTTGTCCCGCGAGAAAGAGTCCAGCGAGATTCATTGACACAAAAGAGAAGACGCGTCCATGCACGCATCGTCGCACAGCAGCATCCGAGAGAGAGAGAGAGAGAGAGAGAGAGAGAGAGAGAGAGAGAAAAGGGGATGCGGCAAGTTTCTGGGTCATTCCACGCGTCGCTACACACAAGTACTCTCAGCTGATATATACTTTCGAAGGATTTTGCCCAGGACACTTCTCGGTCGATTCGGTTATTTCGCCTATATAACCTCCCCCTCCTCACACAGCTGGGCTAGAACTAAGACTAGAACGCGACGTTGAATTTCTCCTTAATTTTTCTACGAAATTTACTCACTGGTATGTACTGGCTAAAGCTGCCGTGTGTGTCTCTTTGATTCTTCGGGATAAGGACCGTCTCGTACGGAAGACTCTTCTGTGAGTGTTTGTATCGCACGGCACTTCAATTGATTAATGTATATGTATACATATATATTTCGTGCGATCGAGACGAATACTCGACGTTCTCTGATGCGGGAACGACTTCGTGACTCGTGAGAGGCTTCTAGCCGATAAACTGACTCCTGATGATCCGCTGCTCTCTCCACTGCTCTGCAGTCTGCAGCACACCCCTGCCCACGGCCCACCACTTCGCGCGACGAAGGAACGCGGAATATTTTCGCGGTGGGGATCCAGCGGAACGATGGGACGCTGATTCGTGGGAAATTTGAAAATCGCGAATTCATTAATATATCTTTAAGTGTTCTATGATTAATTATTTCTATCTCTGAATATTACATTATACAGGTGAACTTTTTTTCTTACAAGTGTTTTAATTAAGAAGTTGATGCAATCATCTTCGATAAAGATATGATTTTTTTCAATTTTGGCTTCGGCGAAGGTTGCACTTTTTTATAATTCAAAGCCAAATTATGCAATTTCAATGTCATTTTGAAAACTTATCATTTCTATCGTTATGAAATAAATAATTTAACTTTTTCAAAATAACGACAAAATGATGATTTTTCATTTTGAAGCTACTTAAGAATATAAAAAGCAATACATTAATAAAATAAAATTCATAAAATCCATCGCTAAAAATTACAAAGAATATTATCATTCGCGGTTTGAAAGAGAAAATAAAAAAAAAATATCTCTGCTACGGTGCATTCAGATTATACTTAATGGCACGAACTTTGAGCAACTTCTATTAAATAACGTTATTTAATAGAGTTTTAAGAAAAAAAAATGTAGCTTCCTCCAACTTTGTTTACAAACATTCAAACGCCCTTTAATCAACAGAGAAGTATTCAAGTGGTTTTTTGAAATACTCGTAAGATTCTAACCTGTCGATTATTTATTTCTCCTCGTAGTGACTCCATTCAAAAACGATATAAACACACTCTACATTCATAATACAGGCAGCTAAGCCAAAACAATGAGAGTAACCTATGATAATGAAATTTCTATTCCCAGAATGTCTGTGTGATGAAAACACAAGATCACGTGACCTCCCGATGATCACAGCTGTGCGCACTACAACAACTGCGTGCAAATTCCCAACCAGTCTGGTGTGACTGCGAGTGAGTCTCACTCTCGCTGCAACCAGTGCAGACAGCGATCTTGCGTAGATTGGACGATGACCATTAATTGTCTCTCGTGCAGAAAGTAACAAAAGAGACGAGGTTACTCGTGGTGATATGACAAGTATTGCGGATACCTACAAAGGATGACGACTGACCCGTCAATGCACGTAAACGTCCTCATCAACGCGAGCACCAACAGTAATAACGATTCGCTAACGGTCAACGATGAAGAGGATGATAAACGCTTGCTCAGGACCAGAAATTCGTCCAGCACTCCGAGGAATAATTTCCCATCCTATTTGAATCAAGGAGCCAGTGTTAGATTTCGAGTGAGCGATAGTTTCTTCTGTTTATTGACGATTCTTTTCTTGCCTTCATTTTTTATTGTCCTTCGTGTTTCTTCTTTTCAGAATGATTTTACTAGACATGATAGTACCTTTAGGAATATTTTAGAAAGTGTATCGGTTAGACAGACCATTAGGTCTAATCCGGATCAAGTTAGTCCTGGAGCTACGAATTTTTTGTCTAGCAAGTATGAGGTGGGTGTATACTTATGTTATACAATGTGCTTTTTCGCTTCTTATCTGCTGCGATGACTCAGTTCTTGTATCTACTGGCCTATTATTCATAAGCGATGTATTGTCTGAGTTGAAATAATCTGATTTCTTTTCTAGAGTCTTGATTATGACCCTTGCGAGAACCAGCTTTTTCAAGATGAAGAGAGGAAGAAGGGATACAAATTTGTGGTGAAGAAGAATATAGCGAGATGGTTTATTTTCCTAATTATAGGAATTTTCACTGCGTTGATTGCTAGTTTTATTGATATTTCCATTGAAGAATTATCCAAGTATAAATATGATTATTTAACGAAACGTGAGAATTAGTTTGTTTCAATTTATAGCTAGACAATGCTAATCATTTTGCGTGAGCTAATTTATAATTGTATTTGCAGTTGTTGATAACTGCGTTTTGAAAGGAACAGGTAGTTGCCTATTGATTCCCTATGTAACGTGGGTTGCTTTCAACATGATGCCAGTTTTAATCGGAACAGTATTAGTAACTTATGTAGAACCCGTTGCTGCTGGCAGTGGAATTCCTCAGGTCAAGTGTTACTTGAACGGGGTTAAAGTTCCCCGAGTTGTTAGAATAAAAACATTAGTAGTCAAAATTATTGGAGTAATCACTACAGTTGTCGGTGGTCTTGCTGCTGGAAAAGTAAACTTTATTGATATAATTATTTAAAATTCAAACATTTCTTTTACCAAAGAGATTATATTTTAGGAAGGACCTATGATACATGCTGGTGCAGTCGTGGCAGCTGGGATTTCTCAGGGCAAAAGCACTACGTTTAAAAAAGATTTTGGTATATTTAAATACTTCCGAGAGGATCATGAAAAAAGAGATTTTGTATCTGGTGGGGCTGCTGCTGGTGTCACTGCAGCTTTTGGTGCTCCTATAGGTGTGTAAATTTTATTTTTAAATCAATACATCCATGCAGATCAATTTTCAAAGTACAATCTCTCTATTTCAGGTGGTGTCTTGTTTAGTATTGAAGAAGGAACAAGTTTTTTTAACCAAAGCTTAACTTGGAGAACATTTTTAGCGTGTATGATCTCAACCTTCACTCTTAACGTTGTTTTAAGCGCTTTTCATGGCCATCCTGGAGATTTGTCTTATCCAGGCTTGCTCAATTTAGGAAAATTTGATACTATATGCTATCAAATTTACGAAATTCCACTATTCATGATGATGGGAACAATTGGCGGTCTACTAGGCTCGCTTTGGAATCACATGAACTACAAAATAATGTACTATCGCAGGAAGTACCTCCAACAGAATTGGATGAAAGTAGTCGAAGCATTATGCGTAGCTATGATGAGTGCCACTATGGGATTTTTGATGATGTTTTTCATCGATGATTGTAAAAGTTCTACCAACAATCTCAAAGATTTTCCAAAGTTATCTTGTAAAAATGGCACTTACAGTGCGGTTGCAGCACTGTGGTTTCAAACCCCAGAGAGCAGTGTTCGTTCATTGTTTCACGATCCATCAGGTATTTCGTAAAGTCAAATGATTTCATTTTTTTTTCTAATATTTATTATTAAATTCTTCTTACAGGTTCTCATAGCGATGTAACCTTATCAGTATTTGTAATTTTATACTTCATCCTAGCCGTCTGCACTTTTGGCCTATCTTTGTCAGGTGGACTTTTTATTCCAACACTACTCATTGGAGCTGCATGGGGACGTCTCATTGGCTCAGGCTTATCTAGAATATGTCCAAACTGCGTAAGTTCACCTACTAATACATTTTTTTAAAAATTCTTGTCACTCCAAAAGCTTATTTATTTGTTTATTTCTAGGCATTCGTTGACCCTGGGAAATATGCTCTATTAGGTGCAGCTGCTCAATTAGGTGGAGTCGTCAGAATGACCATAAGTTTGACGGCTATTCTAATCGAGTCTACTCAAGGAATATCATTCGGTTTACCAGTAATCATTGTTTTGATTATGGCCAAATGGGTTGGTGACTTTTTCAATGAGGTAAAAACAATTTTCATCAAAGTATTGCCATCTCAATATTTACTTATATCCAACCAATCATCGGTTTCAGGGAATATACGATATTCACATACAATTGGCTGGTGTACCTCTTCTGCCTTGGGAAGCTCCTCCGTTGTCCAACAACATTTATGCCAGTGAAATAATGAGTCACCCTGTAGTTACCTTAAAAACGACAGAGAACGTCGGTCACATCTTAGAACTGCTTAAATGCGTTAGTTTTAATGGTTTTCCTGTAGTCGATCCACCACGTGGAGATCAGGTATTTAAATTTGATTAATTCCGTAGAAATCATCATCGCTAAAAGAAACGCTTGTATTGCAGGATGAAATCAATTGTTATGGAAGACTTCGAGGATTGATTCTACGATCTCAATTGATAGTTCTTCTTCAAAATAAAATTTTCAACGAATATTCAGAAGAAGGAGAGAAGGATATATCTATGAGAATGTTTAGAAATGAATATCCGAGATATCCAACCATTGATGACATCAACATGGCAGATCAAGAAAAGACTTACACCATAGATCTGAGGCCGTTCATGAATCCATCACCATATACGTTAAAACATGTAATTTAATTGTTTTATTAAGGAGAGCTCACGCATTGAATGGCCCTAACAAAAATTAAATATAATAATATTAAATTTTTTAGTAATATTAAAAACATTAGTCAACAGGACCTGCCTGAAGTTCACGGTATGATCCTGTTTAGAGATATGATTATTTCATTTTGACTTTGAGGATTTTTGAGCTCGATGGATTTTTAAAATTCAAAGCTTTAATGATGCTATTGAAAATGTTTAACAACAACAATATGATACTTTTTACATTCTGACACTAATTAAAAATATGAATTGTAATAAATTAATAAAGTATAAAACATTAATTAAGCTTTGAAACTTAAAAATGCATCAAGCTGTAATCTATGCCTAAGCGAAAATAAAAAAAAATGATATCTCTATATACGATGATAACATGAACTTTTGGTATGTCTTAATAAATAATCTGTTTTAATATACTCTAAAAAAAGGTTATCTTTATAATAATAATATAAAATAGTAACAATTTGAAATTTAGAGCTTTCTAAACCCTACTATTTTGAATTACAGTCTGCAACACTACCAAGAGCATTTCGATTGTTCAGAGCGCTCGGACTCCGTCATTTATTAGTGGTCAACGATATCAACGAAGTAGTCGGTATGATCACGCGAAAGGATGTGGCGAGATATCGAATCTGGAAACACCAAGGACGCATGGGTCTCGACGAACTATCCATAACAAATAAAGTGTAGAAAAAAATTTTCGTTTCACATTATATACTATTAAAGTATATTAACATTTTTTTATATATCATTAATGTTAATTATTTAACAAGATTTTAAAGAGAAACGTTTTTACGTCGTTAGATCAGAAGTATACATGTAAATAAATGATAGTTTTAAAATAGCTAATAACTGATCGAATCTAAATTTGAAAGCACAACTGCGATAACAATTGTTTTACTGTAATAAAATGAAAAGTCTAATTTTTGTATAAAAAATCGACGATAAGTTTTATATAAGATTAAGAAAAGGAAATATACACATTTATATTTACAAAAAAATAAAAACAATTTCTTTATTTATACATAAAATTCGATTATTCATAAAATAACACTTAGTTATTAACAAACAACTGCCATCCTAGCCACGACCAAAGTCGAAAGAATAGGTAGACCGGAATAAATGCTAAAACCAGTAGGAAGTAGTACTCGTACGTTGAGATGTACATTCTGTCTAACGATTCACAGAGACACACCACCTGTAACGAGAATGTTAAGTAAATATATATATATATATATATATATATATATATATATATAATATTAATTGAAGAAGAAAGACAAAGATAGAGTGTTAAGAGTGAACGGGAAACCAGACACGCGTGCCTCCTCCACCTCCTCCTCCTCTGCCAATTAATCGCTTGGTTGTCGCTATTTCGGGAGTGAATCACCTTGATGAGGAGGGGAGGAGTCTCGAAAGAGCAAGTGTTCGCGCGACAATCATCTTGAGTACAGCGCGTGGCTCGTATATGTACACCTGTGGCTTTTGCATCGACTCCTCGATATATTTCTCAAAGGCGGTCTTTACATACATATACTTATATAGTCTATAGATTTTTATGTATATATATGTGTATGTGTATATATATATATATATACACGAGTTTAAATCGGTATTATAGAGAGATCGAGATCTACGACGCAAGCGCAATTTCTCAACTAAAGCGCGTCTGTGCGACGGATATAGTTATCCACTGCAGTAGATAAAAAATCGATGCCTCGTTGTATTCGAACGTGAATTGATACACACTTACATATATATATATGTATATAGATCGAGTCATGAACGGAGACAGCATCGTTATCGCAAAGGTACGTATATATATTACAGACGCAAAGCTAATACAGTGAACGAAAAATTGCTATGTTTCAGATAATCTATTGCATTTCTTTGATCTTTAATGAAAGATAATGATTCGAGCTAGTAGTTTCTTCTTTCAAACAATAAATTATTTAATAAATGCATTTTTTTCAGTTTGTATAATAGATATTTCTATAAGAAAATATTTTGCGCATTTTTTATTTATTTATTCATAAAAAAGATTAAATTTGTGAGCTGTTGGAAGCAAATACACAATACATCGTTAAAAATATTCCAAAGTAGATCCGAATTGATTTATAAGAAAATTAAGTGAAGAATTGTAAAGATTACAGTTACTAAGTAAATTTCAAGTAAATCTTTTTGCTAGAATCAACAACATTATTTATTATTCTAAAAGTAACAAAATAAATCTGATCTTGTCCATATCGAATGTATAGTCGTAATTTTTAGGAAATCTGACGATTTCCATGAGTAATTGTAGTCAGTGATTTCCATTTTATTACTCATTTTATAAAGAGCAAAAAAATCCATGACTAATATACTATGCAACAGTCTGAATTTGGCATCTAAGATAAAATCTTCGTACAATAGAACATTAAAATAATAAAAGTTAAAAATAATAATAATAATAATAATAATAAAATGTAGAAATCGTCCTCGCGATCGAGAAGTAGTCGGCCTCGCGAAGAGACCGAGGAAGAGGCGATAATCCGTCGATTTCAGGACGCGCAACGAATGGCACGTTTTCGCGCTCGAAAGAAAAAGGCCCTTGAGAACTTACAGCGACGGCAACAGACTACTAATGAAAATACATCTAAGTCGGCTGGAGAATCAGGTATAAAACAGATTTTTTCATTTTTCAATAAATACTTTCGATCTCGATTATTGATAAATCGATATATTTAACGATAAAATAAATGTTTATTTTTAATAAATAGCCCTGTTCTAGAGAATGAATGTACACTTGTAATATTGTGAGAGTCAAATTTGATCTGATCGTAATATTTATAGAAGAGTTATTTATTCCTTAGTTATGTATGCTTAGAATTTTAATGTTCTATTGTTCAAATCTGCGGAAATTTTCTGCGAATATTCTATTAATAAATAAATTCGGCTACTAAAGCCTGGCATTATTAAAATCAGTGAATTTTTATACAATTCCTTTCATTTGCATTTTCAATGTCTTCGAAATTATTCTATTGAATTGTAATAATAATATAAAGAGATTAATGGTACTAATATCATTGTTACACATTTAACATTTATGATTTTTTAATCGTTTATTGTTAAGACAGTGGATTTTTATTGTAATAAGATTAAGTCCGGATGTTTAAAAAGTTACTCTATTAAATGTTGTCTAATTCTAATAATTAAATACAGGCACAATTATTATAAATGTATATTTAATACTAGTAGACTATTAATTTTCTATCATTAAACTCAATTATATTCATAATGTTCTACTAAGATAAATTGTCTGTGCCTTTAAAGAGACGATATAATAAATGACAATCAATAATAATTATCTTGTTATGTTATAATAATAGCTCGGATTTTTTCAATGTTACTGCGTCAAAGGCAATTATTATTATTGCAATAATAATAATAACCATTTATAGGTATAAAAATGATTAATAACGATAAAATTGTATATTTATTCATAAAGAAAGCGAAAGACTGAGTCCAAAGGAGAATCAGCTGCAGGAGTCGTCGCCAGAAAGTAATAACAAGTATACGCAGCTACTGGCAATAATCGAACGACTTGGTCGAGACGTCAAACTATCCTATACGGGTAGCCGAAGCTCCGCTGAACGACTCAAGTCCGGAATTGGACGCGCGAGGACACTCGTACGCGACTGCCTTATCGAGACTAGGCTCAACTTAAGATAACGCTATATGCATGTATATAACATTTTTTCACATAAATATAAAAAAAAAATTTTTTTATATATATATATCTGTTTTGTACATCGACCGATGATTATCTTGGCTTCTGAATTTACGACTGACTAATAAATTCTCGACGACATTCTGTTTTGAAAATCAATATTTAAGCCGCACTACGCATAATAATTAGTAATTAAATTGCAGATTCCACTGGCTCGAAGTGTCCGTATATTTAAACACCCAAATGCGTAACGCGTGTGGCGTGTAGTGATTTCTGAGGAATGTTCGTTTTTCATAGTATGCCTATAATATATAGGTAGTATACGCACGAAAATAGAACAACAACGAAACTGTACCCACTTGTATAAATTTTCAATTCCTCTAGTGTGTACATATATATATATACGCCTCTCGACGTCTCGACTCTCGAGTATCGAGCAGCCGCCCAAAAGAAAAAGAAAAGAAACCGAATAACTTGACATACGCGTACAGGTATAGCTATACATGTACGCATATCTCTCTGCTTCCAATATCTATAGATACGAATAGAAAACGGAAGCCACGGAAGGCGCATACTGCTTCTGCGCGATTCGCGAATAAGAAAAGTATAAGAAGTTTCGCATGCACACAGATGCCCGTGTGCCGTGTGCCGTGTGCGTGCGAAACTTGTACGCGTACACAGAAGCGACAGAGAGTCAGAGACACGTTAAAGTAGCAGCGGTGGGGAGAGCGCGAACCGCAAGTATAGCCAATAGATATCGGCAGTACCTCCTACGCCGCTACGCGCTCGCTGACTCGCTCTCGATAATACGTATGTGTCGATTCCTCGTGTATATACATACACGCATACGTGCCCGCAGGCATATATATATGCAGAGAAGAAGCGAGGAGAGGAAGAGAGAGAGAGAGAAAGAGCTAAGGCGCCGCGCGCGCGCAGGCAGTCGTCGAAGACGCGATCGGAGAAGGAGAGAGAGAAAGTACTACCGCGGCGAATCTAGGAAGGGGTTATGGTCAATAAACGCCGCCGCCGACGCCGCAGAGGGAGCAGCCACCTCAAGACGACGACGCAGGGACCTATCGCCTTTGGATATCGGTTCCGATAATATAACCCTCTTACTTCTTTCTTAATACCAACTGTGTGTCTATGTGTGTGTGTTTGTGTGTGTGTGTGAGTGTCTTACCTCGAGATTTAACCGGCAGTACGAGCGACCGGTGTCTGTCGTCGAGAGGTTCACGATACCTTCGAGTTGATACTTAAACGGACGTCTTTTGCATCGTTGTGCTGCACAAGTTTACGTGTACGTAACAATATTCGCCATCGCGGCGAAAGACCGAGAGAAAGACGGAGAGACAGGGAGACAGAGAGAGAGAGAGAGAAAAGTATTGTTGTGTCCACCGAGCGTAAG
This sequence comes from Apocrypta bakeri, assembly GCA_018906985.1. Classification (NCBI taxonomy): domain Eukaryota; kingdom Metazoa; phylum Arthropoda; class Insecta; order Hymenoptera; family Pteromalidae; genus Apocrypta; species Apocrypta bakeri. Next base: position 19,041,770 of record JACCIA010000003.1, read on the forward strand.
GGGGCGCCTGCTCGTCGTTTAAAAAAAATCGCGGCGACGACGCGCTCGTTATATGTGTGTGGCACATTAGATCAGAGTTTATACATCGTAGGTATACGACGCTGCTGTGTGCTGTGTGTCTCCCGGCGCAGGTGGTTTGTCGCTGCCGCTCACTCTCTCTTGCGTATATATGCACTCGTGGGACTATTATTAGTACGTGTGCGTATGCTGTGTTTACCGCTCGGCTCACTTTTTTTAGTTGTATAGAAAAGATGAGCAGTCTTCTTACGGTTGACAATCTAACTCTCCTCGATAAGAGTATCAACGCATCGAGTCTGGAGCAAATAAAGAGCCTCATCTCGAAGAGGTAACTGCTTGTTTTTATTTTCTTTTTTTTCCTTGCTTTCCATCGGTGGTTCATCGTTGGTTGAGAACTTGACAAGAGAATACAGGGCGCAAAGTGTTCTTATCCTAACTCTACGGACAAAACAAACTGTTCGCAATGTCAGAAACAGTGGAGGAACGTAACCTTAGACTATACCTGGAAAGAATGAAGAATCCCCGGAGTAAGGAGTCCGAGGAGCAGGCGGCGATCAGAAGGATGCAAGAAGCTCAGAGAATGGCTAGGCATCGAGCTAAAAAGAAGCGTTGTTTGGATGAGAATCTTGCTAGGGAGATATCGAAGATAGCTGAACTCTCTAAGATGCCGGATGCTGCTACCATTGCTGAAATGTCAGAATTGAATATGAACAAAATATCGGCTGAACTCAAACAAATGATGGAAAGGGGAAAGGTCCCAGAACACATTGTTCAAATGGCACAGTTGGCTGAATTCAGCAAGATGTCAGAAATCAACAAAATGTCACAAGACATGGCTAAACGATACGAGATGGAGAAGATGGCAGAATATGCTAAGAATACGGAATATATGAAGATGCAGATGCAGATGTCCGAACTGGCTAAAATGAACGAAATGATGAAAATGTCAGAGATGGCTAAGTACTCGGATCTGTCTAAGATGAATGAAATTGCCAAAATGAACGAAATGATGAAGATGTCTCAGATGGCAAAAATGAACGAAGTAAATATATCTTTGCTCTGTAGATGTTTATATTTTGGACTTTATTATATAATTATAAAATTAATGCTTGTTGCGATTTTTCAGATGGCAAAAATTAGCGAAGTGCAGAGGATGAACGAAATTGCAAAATTAAACGAGATGGTTAAAATGTCCGAAATGGCAAAGTACAATGATATTACTAAGTTCAATGAAATAGCTCAAATTAACGAAATGGCTAAAGAGATTGCTAAGATGAACGAGAAAACTAAAATTAACGAAATGATAAAAATGGCAAACATGCAAAATGATATAACAAAGATGCCAGAGTATTCAAAAATGGCAGAAATGGCAAAGTTAACGGAGTTAGCTAAACTCAATGAAATCACCATAACAAAACTGAGCGATCCTCCTCAATCTCAACCACAACAACCTCAACCTCAGCAGAAGGTGCAAGAAATTCCAAGAATTCCTGAACCGGTCATCACTGTGCCAAACCCAAGGAATCTGCAAAATTTGCAGACAGTCCAGGTAAGTTATTTATAATAATCATTGTTACATATGTTTATACTAATAAGTAATATATTATATTTATAAATAATACATAACACTCAATGACTTGCTAACCAAAGCTATTAACTTACATAGTAATAATCCCATCCCTGCAATGATCTGCATCCACATTGAACATAGTATAACATACGTAGAATAATTAAACATACATTTTATGTATATAAATTTTTGTTATTATCTATAAAGGTAGCACAGGCTAGCCCATCGAGTTCTATTAATTTTCCAACAGTGCCTGGTCAAGGCAAGTACACTCAGTTGCTTGTCATAATCGAGGAACTTGGCAGAGACATACGTCTCTCGTATGCTGGCAGTCGCAGTGCAGCAGAACGCCTTAAAGTGGGAATTCAGCATGCCAGGGTCCTTGTACGCGAATGCTTGATGGAGACGGAACACAATGCGAGACAATGATCTGCCACTATAATTAGTGATCACTATTTTCTAGAGCATTATTTTTTTTTACACAAAAATAAACGCGCTGAACTCGGTATGTCTGGTATAGTGGTATTTTGCAGGGAACGCCTTATTCTCCGCAAAGATAGAATCTCCCTGGAACAATATATTTTCTACTGATTCTTGAATTATTATTTTTGAGAGGGGAAAATTTATACTGGGTGTAAGGTGTATTCTAAATTTAAGCAGATAAATAATAAAACTAGCACACTTTAGTTGTCAATACTGTCGATGTATATTTTTATATGGCAGCTGAATCGTACTTTGGAAAAGAAAAAGTTGTATTATTGTTTGTTACAAGAAGCACACGGTTTATATATATTGGACGTTAAACAAATTTTATAGTGCGAAGAAGTGTCACGTGTCTAATCTTTGCGGAAAAGAAAAATCTCAAAGACTGCATCAGCTTTTCAACGCTTGTGCAAGTTCGATATGAAAGAAAACTGAGCGCTTTTCCCGATAAAAATAAAAATAAAGCAAACAAGAGAAAAGGAAAGAAAAAGAAACACAAAAGAAATTAAAACAGGCTATAGAATAGTTAATTTTAATTTTTTTTATAAACATCGATGTATGGAATTCATTTAATAATTATACATGTATGTGTTAATTAAGTAAGCATTATTATTCGTTCCTCACGGTTTTCACAATCAAAACACGCAGAACAAAAATTGTACCTACTAGGTCTAGAAATATATTATATAGGGTATTTCAGTAAATAAAGTACCAATTTTGTATCAAAATCTATTTCCTGAAGTTATTAATTCAACCTTGAGTATTATGTATTTTTTATTTATTTACTTATTTATTGATCGATTTATTTATTTATGTATTTATTTATTTATTTATTTATTTATTTATATTATCCTTGGGAAAATATTAATTTATCAATGGATGTGTAATAATAATAACAACACAGACAGTGGATTATTATTTTTTCATAATTTTATTTTTATTATATAATGTAACACATCATTCGTTTCTTTCGATCGACGGCGCAACGACGGAGCATAAAATCATAGTTATAGCAAGTACATATCCCAGAAAAGCGGTTTACATTAAAACATAGTGAAAAAAAATTAAAACACAAAAAAAGGGATTTTTATTATAATACACTTACTTCGCCTCGTATGCTTCATCGAGTGCAATTAGAGAATTAAATATATATATATATTAAAGGTTGTCCGCGTTGCCGCCGTCAACGAGTCACATACGCGTGCGCAATTTTCTTCTTCGAGGCATCGATGTCCAATGCTTTATGTGATCTTCGTATCTGCATATTAATATTTATATTATTGTAAATATATATATATATATAAAAACAATGTCCAGAATTGGCGTTTAACAATGTACGTGCGCACGACGCGTACATATATCCAGCGGAGATATATACGTATATTTATAGAATATTGATTGTTAATATCGTCATTTTTGTTCAGACACTTTCGTTCGGCGGGACGACGTTGAATGCGAATGCTGCGTTCGTCTCGCCCTTCTTGCCGGTCGCTTGTACAATGTATTGTCCAATGTCTTCCGCTGTCGTGGCTTTCACGCCAAACCTGAAGCTGCTGTCGCCGTCTTTGCTGAAACGGTATCGGCTGCTCTTTTCGTCTATTGGTTTACCGTCCTTCAGCCACGTTACTGTTGAAAATCATGGTTGATTACTAAATCGTTCGATGATTTTATAAAGCGTTTCGAATTGTTTTTTTTTTCAAATTTAATTTAATTATCGATAATTATTATTGATAAAAGAATAGACCGATACTGTTGTATAGAATATCTTCTTTTTTTGTAGTTACATTGAATTGGGTAGTATAGTGGGATATTCGCTGGATAATTTCCTTTACGTATTCTTCTTTTTCTCTTTTTTTTATTCGATTAAATGCATTTACCTTTGAGAGGCGCTTCGTCGAATTGGCACGACACATTGACGGCTTCTCCTTCCGTTACGGTCGCCGACTGCGGGAATGTCTTGAACACCGGGCTCTTGGGTTCTTCGTTTGGAACTAAGAGAGTTCAAGCAGTGCATTGTATAGCGATGTTTTATACTTGTGAAATATTCATTGATAAGGATAATGAAATGATTGAAAACGTACCGAGCACGTTGAGCGTACAAGACGAGAAACTTTCGCCTGCGTCATTGAACGCCTCACACGTGTAGGTACCGCAATCCTCAGGGAAGATTTCGGCAATGATGAGTTTGTGGATGTTGGCTTCACTGGTATACTGGAAGTCCTTGCTCGGTTTGATCTCTTTGTTGTTGTGCAGCCAAACGACGTCGAATTTGTTGGCTCCGATGATGCGACAGCTCAGCGTTACCGCGTCGCCATCGGTCACCGCTGAACTCTGAAGATGATCGACTATTTGCGGGGCGTGATCTTTCTCCTCGACCTTTGGCGCTGGGGATGGTGTCTTGGCCGCCGCTGTTGATTATTTATCGTTTGAGCATTTTTTCACTATGTGGTAGGAGAGAAAAGGTAGAGAAACTCACCATTGATTGTCAGTTTACATGTGGTAGATACGGCACCAATACTGTTGGTGGCCGTGCAGACGTATTCACCCTCGTCTTCTGGGAAGACCTCTGCGATTGTCAACGAGGCGACACCGTTTTTGTACCTCAAATCGACGACGTCAGATGAGGTTACAATCTGTTCGTTCTTTAACCAAGTGATCTGAGGTTCAGGGTCTCCTTCGACCTGCACGGTTAGCTCTAGTCTTGCACCATCGTCGATCGTTAGTGCACTCTCGAGTTGTTGGGTAAACGTTGGCGGTCCCATGGAAGCGTCATCGGGGGCCGCTAAAGCATCGAATGTTTACAGATTATTATTTATTGTATAGTCAATGTTTACGTATTAAGAAATTCGAGTATCTTTTTCTGTACTCACGGATCAGTTCTTTCGTAGCGCTTCTCGATCTGGACGGACTGCCGGTCGAGTCAAGTTTGCTTCCGTATTTCTTGGGAGTCTTCTTTTCCTTCTTTTCATCTGCATCCTTCTTGGGCTTCTTCTCTTGAATGGGCTCTGGTTCTGGTATCGTTTCGGCGGGCTTTTGAACCGGTGCTGGTTTCTCTTCGGCTACAGGTTTCGCATCTGGGATTGTTACTCGGTGAAGCTCGCGTTCGCTGATTGGAATTTTGTCCACGGAACTGTGTCCCGGTTTGAACGGTGTGTAGGGCGTCGATCTGATGACGGTGGTAGTCACGGGCTGGTATGGTGCTGGTTTCAATGGTTTCTCAATGAATCGGCGTTCTGCAAAGAAATTAAATCATCGTTAGATGTACGTTTATAAAATAAAGTGTGCGAATAAACTTTAAATTATTACCTCCGGAATGTAACAGATCGTGGGCCAGTTGCTCTTGTTCTTCGGTTTCTCCAGAACCTAGATATGTCATGTAGCATAAGTACTGAAACGAATGTTAGGGATTGTCGAATTATGAAATTTACACTTACCTTCGACGATGACGACACAGCTAGTTTCATCGGTTCCGTGACAATTGGTGGCTACGCATTTGTATTTTCCGCTGTCTTCCGGCTTACAGTCGACGATTTCCATCGTGACGACACCATCTGAATTGGTCATGGTGTATTCGAACTTAGATAATTCTTTGTTGTTCTTGTACCACTTGACGGTTGGCGTTGGTTTTCCACTCAAGCAGCACAGCAGTTTACAAGTGTCTCTAGCTTGCATGACACGAGGACGAAGGAGGAAGGTGAAGTCGGGTGCTGCTTCTTTCGTTTCCATCCAGAAGTGATAGGGCAGTGGTTCACGCCTTCTAACTGGTTGGTAGGCTTCTGGTTTGTATGGCGGTACGTCTTTGGGTAGAGCTGTAAAGATCAAATGGTTAGAGTATAACGATGGCTTTGAATACAAGATTATCTTTAGCTAAATCGTTTTACTTACGTTGGACGTTTAAGAAAACGACTTCCTCGCGGTAACCATAGTGGTTCTCCGCTCTAATGATGTATTCGCCTCTGTCTTCGAGTTTCACCCTGTTGATGACAAAGGTGTAGTCATCGCCGATATAGCGTTTCATGAATTTGACGGACTGTCTCAGTTCAGTATTATTGCGGTACCACGTAAGTACGGCCGGTGCTATCGCTATCACACGACACGTGAATTTAACGCTCTGGCCTTCGTAGGCAAATGCGCTTGTTGGTTTGATGACGAATCTCGGCGCGGCTTGTCGACGATCTATTCAACAAGATTGTTTATAAGTAAAATACATTTTCCATTAGACAGAGATTGACTAGAAATATTGACTAGAGATGTACTCACCGAACGTTGTATCTTGTATTTGGTATTTTTCTATTAGCAGTTTTCTCAGCGAGGAGTATTCGGCCAAGCGACCGATAGGCAGTACATACTTCTTCCAGTCGTCATATTTGGCACGGATTCTATCTCTGAAGTTGATGTACCTGCTAGTCTTAATCTCGGTGGTTCTGCTGCTTGAGTCTCCAGTGAGCCAGGGATGCATCAAGCATTCGTGAGCAGTCATTCTCTTCTCCTTGTTTTTAATAAGTAGTCTTCTAATGAAGTCTTTGGCCTCTTCGGAAACTTCCCGGAATGCTTCCTCATCAAAGTCCCAATCGCAGGCTTTGACGTTCTTCAAGGTCTCGATGTCGTTGTCACCGGCAAATGGTGAAAGGCCACTGAGTAGAACGTATGCGAGAACACCACAAGCCCACATGTCTGTGTAGAAACCGACTGGTTCTCTTTCGACGATTTCTGGAGCAGCGAATTCGGCGGTTCCAGTACTGATTTTCACTACTTGGTTGGGATCTAATTTTGTAGCTAGACCAAAGTCGATTAATTTGACGTTCGTGCTCTGGCGCGTTTGACACATTATGTTTTCGGGTTTGACATCTGCCGAAGTAAATTATTTATGTGATGGTTATTGATTTATTAATATTGTAGTGGTATATTTATAAAAAGTCGAGACTTACCGAGGTGGATGATGTTTCTTTCGTGCATGTGCTTGATTGCCTCGGTTATCTGTCTCATGTAATTGATGACTTCAGCTTCCGACATTGTGTAACCCTCTGCTGTGATACGTTCAAAGAGTTCGCCTCCGGATAAGCTACGGAACACAAAAATTTATTTAATAAGCTATTTTAAAAGGTATAAAAAATAACACTTCAAGGTACGTACAATTCAAAGATGAGAACCATTTCGTCATCGTCTTCAAAGGCATCATGCAAGTTGATGAGTTTCGGGTGATGTAGTTGGTTCATTATATCGATCTCTCGTCTGATGAGTTCTTTCTCCATCGGATGTGCTGATGGAATAAATTTGGCCGCAAATATGTTGCCGGTTGATCTTTCTCGACAACGGTGAACGACTCCGAAGGCACCTGTACCAATTTCTTCGAGAATATCATAACGATCGTATACGGATACGTTACGTTTGATATCGACAGGTTGTTGTGGTACATATTTGTCATAGATGTCAGACACGTATTGATCGTAGTTACTGACTGGTGCTTCGTCGTTGCGACCTCGAATCTTCTTTCCAGTGACTGGATCAATAGCTGGTTTGTATTTAGGTTCTTCACGGCGTTTCTTGGCTTCACCTTTAGTCTGCACCAGTGGTGTTGTTTCACTTGGGTTTGATCGGCCGTAAACATTTTCAGCAAAGACCCTAAAGTCATATTGATGTCCGGGGCTGAGTCCATGGACTGCGATGGAACAGACTCGGGTACTGCCTACTCTTATCCAAGTAGACATTGGGTGCTCGCGTTTTTCGACCAGATAATTGGTAATGTTGCTTCCGCCGTCCCATACAGGTGGTTTCCACGTCAGCGCTAAAGAGTCATGACCGATGTTGTCGATGACAGGGAAACGTGGAGGATCTGGACGATCGCTGATCTGAATCTTGATGATGGCTGTGTCCTGTCCGAGTTCATTTTCAGCAGTTAATCTGTACGGACCAGAATCAACTTTACTGGCATCGCGAATGGTGAGAGTGGCGTGTCTTTCAGTTGTATGTATATCGTAATGTTCACCAGATTCGATCGTCTCTCCTTCGCGAACCCAAGACAACTTCGGCTTAGGGAATCCGGTGAATGGAATCTTAATGACAACGTTAAGACCCTTGTCAAAGTAAGCAGTGTCACGGAATCTCGGTGGTACATTTAGTCGTGGTGGCGTCATAATCATGAGCTCTCCCTTGGTAGATTTTGCTCCAGCACGATTAACTGCACGACAGATATATTCATCTGCGTCTTCACCAAAGACATCGTGCACAATGAGGTTGTGACAATCTCCCTCGGTGTAGATGTTGTATCGCGAGCCATTAACGATCTCACGAGCTCCCTTGAACCAGGAGACCGTGGGTGCTGGTATTCCAGTAATAACGCACTTGAAGTGCGCATTATGGTTCTGAGCGCAGTTGAGAGTCTTTGGTAGTGGTTTGATAATTTCTGGTGCCTTGGCGGCTTGTGGATCGCGAATCTGGACGGAGGTTGAAGCCTTGGATTCGGGGCTGAGACCGGCCGCGTTTTGCGCGAACACGCGGAATTCATATTTACGGTCTTCAATGAGGTTTCCAACGTTAATTTGGTTGGGTAAGCAGATTGCAGGGTTAACACGTTGCCAGCAGCTCTCCGGCTCCTTAACTTCACGCTTGTCTATCCAGTAGCCCTGAATCTTCGAACCACCATCAGTTTCTGGTTTGTCCCATGACAAATTGACAAAATCTCCACCAACTTGTGTAACCTTAGGTATTCCAGGTGGACCTGGCGGATCGATAGGCGCCTTTGCCTTGATTGGATTAGTACCTTCTAGTGGTGGTCCCATGCCATTTTCGTTGACAGCCATCACTCTAAATAGATATTCTTGACCTTCGGTCAGACCCTGGACAGAGTAATTGGTATCTTTACATCCAAACATGGAAATTGTGATCCATTGAGTGTGGGTCACGTCTCGCCTTTCAACGACGTAGTGTGTGACCTTAAGACCACCGTCGAATTTAGGTGGATGCCAGCTCAGAGAGCATGTGTGTTTGTCAATGTGAGAAACTTCCAATGGTCCCTGTGGCGGTCCTGGAAGGCCAGTGATGTACACGTTGAATACACCGCTGACGCTGCCACTTTCATTTTCGAGACTGATTTCATATGCTCCAGCATCAGTATCTTTTTTGATTTCTTTGATAAAGACGATGATGTAGTCATCAAATACGGTATACTTCAGATGGTCTGTTGATTCGGGCAGTTTCTTGCCGTCCTTCTTCAGTGTGATAGACATTGGTTGATCTCCACTGTAGTAGATCTTGATCTTTGTGTTTTCACCTTCAGGTAGGAACAGATCATCTGGTATACGGTCGATACGCGGTGGTGAGCCAATCTTGACTCTTCCGGTTGTGCTTGCGTAACCAACAGCATTAGTAGCTTGGCAAGTGTAATCACCCTCGTCGGATTCATAAACTTCGGCTATCACTAGGCGGAACACGCCGTCAAACGATTCAACACGGAATCGACCTCCAATCGTGAGTTCACGTCCATTCTTTAACCATCTGGCCACCGGCATCGGTTTGCCAGTAGCCTCACATTCAAGTACATGTGTCTTGCCAAGAGCAACTCCTTGCGAGTATGGCAACGTCCTGAGGAATTCAGGTTTAACACCACCCTCAACCTCGCAGATCTTTACTGGAGGTGTGCAGGAGCTTGGGTCAGAGCGACCAGCAGAATTGATTGCGAAGACTCTGAACTCGTAATCACCCTTCTCAATTAAGTGAAGTACGGTGTACTCGAGATCGGTGATGTTGTAATCGTTGCACTTCATCCAGATAGCGCTACCAATTTCACGTTTCTCAATCATGTAACCAGTAATGCGGCTACCGCCATCTGAAGCCGGAGCTTCCCAGCGCAAGTCAACGTAGTTCTTGCCGACTTTAACTACTTGTGGATTCTGTGGTGGATCAGGTACTATGCTCTTGCTCTTGAGCTTGAATGGAGTAGATGCCTGGCTAGGTTTGCTCAAACCAGCAGCATTCTTGGCACGAATTCGGAACTCGTACTCATGGCCACTAAGAAGGTTGTAGCAGATGTAATTCAAATCTTTAACCAAGTAGTCGTTGGCTATTCTCCATGTAGTATCTTCGGCCGGATTTCTAAATTCGACCTTGTAACCTTGGATGCGTGAACCACCATCGGATACTGGTCGGTCCCAAGCAACAGTGATGCTGGTTGAGTCCCAGTCTGTGACACGTGGTCTGCTCGGTGGGTCTGGGACACTGAAGGGGAATTTGGCAGTAATTGGTTCATCACCAACCAACGGTTCGGAGATACCGTATTGGTTTTCAGCTCTGATGCGGAAGTTGTATTTTTTGTTCGGCTCGAGTCCAAATACATCGTATTGAGTACGACGGGCGAAACTGCTGAGTTTTGTCCATATACCAATGGGTTCTAATTTCTCAATAATGTAATTTGTAACAGGTGAACCACCGTCGTCGAATGGTGGTTTCCATGAGATCGTGCACGATTCTGGTGTAATGTCTGACACATCCAGTGGCCCTTGTGGCGGTGATGGTTTATCTACCACAAGAACTTTGCAAGTTGCAGAATCAGTTCCAACAGTGTTTGTTAAATAAATAGTGTAACTTCCAGTGTCTGATCTCTTCGCCTTCTTGTTGATGAATTGTGTTTCAATATCGTTGGTGTCAAACTTAATCCTATCATCAGTAATGACATCTTCGCCGTTTATACACCAGGCTGGTCTTGGTCTGGGCTTAGCAATAAATGGTACAGTAATAGTAAATGACTCTCCAGCAATAACTGTCATGTCTCTGATGCTGAGGTCGCTTGTGATCTTCGGTGCGACTGATGGAGCAGAAGCTCGAATTGTTTCTGAACCAGCGCTCCATGGTCCTTGACCAGCAGCATTAACAGCCGCTACACGGAATTCGTAATCATGGTTTTCAATTAGTCCTCCAACTCTGTATGTGGTGTCTGGAACGATAGCCTGTGTAGCCTTGATCCATTTTTCTTCGCTGATCAATCTCTTCTCAATTACATAGCCTGTAATCGGTGATCCACCATCGTGTCGTGGTTTGGTCCAGTTAATAGTAATACTGTCTTCGGTTGTTTCGACTCCACGAGGAGCACCTGGTGCCCCTGGTGGATCGAACGGATATCTGGCCTTGATAGGATCGGACGTTGTGGCTGGATCAGAAGTTCCGTACTGATTCTCAGCCATAACTCTGAAGTCGTATGTATTGCCTACGGAAAGGTTGCGAACTCGAACAAACGTCGAGGTGGTGCAAGCGCTTACTTTCACCCATTCAAACGATTTAGGTTCTTTCTTTTCGATAACATAGTTGGTGACTTCGGCACCACCATTATCTTTGGGTGGATTCCAGAACAGAGTAAGAGCATCACCAGCGAATTCATCAGCCCGCAGGTTCTGCGGAGGTGAAGGTCTGTCGAGGACGCGCACATTAACCGTAGCTGTGTCAAATCCTGATGCATTACGAAGTTGGAGGCGATACTGGCCAGCATCCGAACGTTTCGATTTTTTTATTATAAGGCTGTGAACAAACAAAAAGTAAGAATTGAAAATCAGGTAAAAAAAATTTTTTTTTTTAAGAAAGGATTTTTTTCAAACAATTCTGAAAGTTTTCAACTGACCTTGCATAGTCATCAGCCAATTGTAGATGCACACGTTTATCAGTCTCCTCATCAGTGACGACATCATTAACGTACCATGTAGCCACAGGTTTCGGGAAACCGATGTATGGTACATGTATACAGAAGTCTTCTCCGGCACGGACGGTAATGTCCCGTACGCCTCCAAGGTCCATAGTTGGTTTATTGGGCTGTTCTTCGATAGTGATCGGGTTACTAGCTCTACTCGGTGGACTTTTACCGACGTCATTGACAGCAATAACGCGGAACAAGTATTCTTCGCCGAGTGTAAGTTGTGGAACTGTGTATGTGGTCGTAGGTACAGGAGCACCGTTGACATCATCCCAATCTTCATCACCGCGGGCTTTCTTCTTTTGAATAATGTAACCACGAATCTTAGCACCACCATCATTACGAGGTGGTCGCCAAGATAAGGTAACGGAGTCCTTAGTGATACGATCAGCTTTGGGAGGTTCAGGTGCATCAGGAGCAGCTGTAATACAATATTTGTTTAATAGAAAATTCAACAATACTTTTCATATACATTAGTAATCTGAGTAAAAATATTCAACATACTTCTCTGGTGACCAGCTGTAATAGGTTCGGTTGGTTTACTTGGCTTTCCTGGTCCAGCTTCGTTTAGAGCAATTACGCGGAATTCGTATCTTCCACCTTCGCGTAGGTCCTGTACTGTGAATGTTGTGTTTGGAGTTGGGTAGTTATTGGCCTTTATCCATTCACCACCGCGTTCTCTCTTTTCAACAATATATCCAGTGATCGGCCTTCCACCAGTATTTAGTGGCGGAGTCCATGCTAGTGTGCAGCTGTTTGGCGTGTAACCAAGAATTTCAGGTTGGTTAGGTGCATCTGGAGGATCGAATGGACACTTGGCTGTAACTGGTTTGCCTTCCAAAGGTTCGGAAACACCATAGATAGTTTCGGCACGAACACGGAAGGTATACTTTTTGCCTTCTGAAAGTCCCTTAGCAATAAAGTGGGTAGTTGGGCAATATCCAGGGCACTAAAAATAGAGAAAAAGTATTATAATTTAGTAAATATTTAAATTAATGAAGAATGATTTACTGAAATCTTACCTGTCTCCAGTTATCTGATCCAAAGTCGGCTACTTCTACGATGTAGTTGGTAATGCCTGAACCACCATCGTCAAGCGGTGCGTTCCAGGCAAGTGAAACACTATCTTGAGTAGTTGCTGTGTATTGCAGTGGACCTTCTGGTGGTCCTGGTCTATCAACTACAATAACTTCAATGTCTGCTGAATCACGACCGTAGTCATTGCTAGCAACGATCGTGTATTTGCCAGCGTCCTCTCGTACCGATTTTTCGATCAGTAAAGAAGTGTGATCGCTCTTTGTTTCCGCCTGTAAAACAAATGATAAATATTTATAAGATTTGTCAATTTTTATTATTTAACAATGTAATAAGTTGAATATGAGTATTTATTATTCTACTTACAGATATGCGCAAAGTATCTACAACTCGGATGAGGTTCTTGGTCCATTCGACCTTTGGTGTTGGGGCACCAGTTATTGGAATTACGATGTTGATTGGTTCACCAGCGCGAACCTTGATTCTTCTTCCAATAAGAGCATCCAAGAATAATTTAGGTGCTTCTCTCATTGGTTTAGCTGTGATAACGTGTGAGGTATCGCTTGGTTTTCCAGCGCCAGCAGCATTAATAGCCGTAACACGATATTCGTATTGATGACCTTCGGAAACATGATCATCGTAGTATTCAATAGGCTTAACTGGCTCTTTGTTGAGTTTAATCCATCTGCCAGTAGCACGATCACGTCTCTCAACATCGTATCCAATAATTGGCGAACCTCCGGTACTGATTGGTGGAGTCCATTGGATCTTAATGTGATCTTTGTCTGCGTCAACGCATTCGGGTCTTCCAGGTTGTCCAGGAACAACTATGCAATGAGAATTTAATGAATTGTTTTTCTTCTCAAAATTTTCTTGAAGAGAATTTTATTTGTGTGCAAGCATTGCTACTTACCGAATTGGTTCTTTGCAACAACGGATCTGTCCGTGTTCAAAGGTTCAGAGCGTCCCTGAAGATTCTCAGCAGAAACACGGAATTCATAACTAGTTCCTTCAATCAATCGTGGAACCGTTGCATGATTGAATTTCGGGTTGACGTGGGATACAGCAGGTACCCAACCTCCACCGTGAGTGAGATCACGTTTTTCAATAATGTATCCACTATTTTAAAGAAACAGTATTAATCTTTGTAAAATAATACAATTCATTTAAGTTCATAAATCTGAGCTTTAACACTTACGTAAGCTCGCTTCCACCATTATCCTTCGGTGGCTTCCATGATAGTGTGACTGATTGTCCAGTAATTTCCTCGTATTCTAAGGGCCCTTGCGGAGGTCCAGGTCTATCAAGAACTGTTAGCTTAAATGAACCTTCATCTATTCCACTGCTGTTCTTTAGCAGCAAGTGGTAATTGCCAGAGTCTGATCTTTTAGCATCAACGACATGAAGAATAGTGTGATAACCAATTGACGTTACGGTAGTTCTCTTATTAATATCGATAGGTTTATTGTTGGCACTCCAGATAACCTCTGGAATCGGCTCACCGACAAAATCTACATCCAAATGGAAGATATGACCTGCCTTGATCTTAATATCAGTCAAAGGAGTTTTGATCTTTGGTGCCACTGTAAATAAATTAACATTATGTTCACATATCTTAGATACAACCGATTATTACATTGAGCACTTTTTTAATTAAAAATAACGTACGATAGCGTGGTTTACAGCAAACAAGATCACTTGGTTCAGATGGTTCGGATTGGCCTGCAGCATTTTGAGCGATAACTCGGAATTCGTATTCTTGTCCCTCAGTTAAGTCCGGAACAGTTGCACTCGTTTGATTAGGTGGCACATGAACAGCGTTTGTCCAGTATGGGCTGCCCTTTTCTTTCTTTTGTATAATGTATCCTGTAAGAGGCGAGCCTCCATTACTTTCTGGTGCCGGCCATTCAAGGTCAACATGATCCTTGTCCCAATCGACGATTTTTGGTTTTCCTGGAGCGCTAGGTTCATCGAATTCGTTCTTAGCAATAATGCTTTTTTCTGTTTCTAATGGTTCTGATTCGCCAACGCTGTTAACAGCCTTAACACGGAAGTAATATTCCTTCTTGTGAACCAGTCTTGCCACTTCGTGTGATGTGACCATGCTCATGCCAGCGTCAGTCCAGGTTCCACGAGAGAAGTCCATTTTTTCGATGATGTAATGAAGAATAGGTGTACCACCATTGTCAAGAGGTTGTTGCCAAGTAAGGTGGCAGCTATCTTTAGTGACCCCAGATACATCTAAAGGTCGTCTTGGTGGCGATGGCTTGTCAATAACTGTTACGTTGGCCCCAGCACTAATAGGATAAGTGTTGTTAAAAAGTGTTGTTGGGATAAATTTTTATAACAACAGAATTTACAATAGAATAGAACAGTTAATGAAAATACCTGCAGGATCCAAGCTCGTTTTCAAGAGTTAATACATATCGACCGCTATCAGATCGTTGAGCAAACGGAATTTCGAAACTAGTGTTGGTGTTCGTAGTGAAAATTTCGTGGCGGTCATCAGCCTCAACAGGTACATTATTGATAGTCCATTTGGCAACTGGCTTGGGTGAAGCTTCGATCGGTATGTCATAGCTGACCTTCTGACCAGCTTTGACAACAATGTCATGCAGTAAATGTGGATCGAAGGACGGTTTAACTAAAACAAGATTATTATTTACAATTTGTTAATCCAAGCTAGTATTGCTTAATAAGTTTGCTAAGTATAAAATTATTAAATATATTAAAAAAGGTTGATCAGTGTGAGCTTACCATAACGTGCTTTAGCAACGATGGGAAGAGAAGCTTCTGAGGGTTCTCCTGGTCCAGCTTTGTTAACGGCAATAACTCGGAATTCGTATTCTTCTCCCTCGGTCAAATCAGGTACTCTAGCATTCGTTTTATCGCTGTCAACCTCAAGCGCCTTTTCCCACTGTCCGAATTTCGGCCGTTTCTCGATGATGTATCCAGTAATTGGCGCACCTCCATCTCGCTTAGGCGGAGTCCATTCCAAATCGACTCGATTCTTATCCCAATCGGTAACAGATGGAGTTCCTGGTTTCTCGGGTTTGCCGAATGGATCCACAGCAATGATGCTCTCAAGACCATTAAGCGGAGGCGATTCGCCTTGCTTATTAACAGCTCTTACGCGGAAGTTGTATTGATGTCCCTCAATCAAGTGATCAACGTCAGCAGTCGTACCAACGGATTCACATAGCGGAACCCAACGCATGCTTTCAGTATCCATTTTTTCGATAGTATAGCTGAGGATTTCAGAGCCCCCGTCATCCTTAGGTGGTTTCCAAGACAGCTTGCAACCGCTTTTGGTGACGTTTCCGATCTTCAATGGACCTTCCGGCGGAGAAGGAACATCGAGAACAATGACTCTCAATGTGGCACTATCTTTGCCGTTTGAATTGCGTGCTGTGAGCGTGTACTCTCCGGAATCAGAGCGTAAAGCTTCCAAAACGCGTACTCTGGTATTGTAGTCTTCGTTTACTATCTTGATTCGATCACTTGATGTGATAACATTACCCTTGAGACTCCATTCTTTCTTTGGTGGTGGTTCACCGATAACTGGTACATCGAAGTCGAAGAAAGCACCTGCACGAACTTTGACATCCAGCATGTACTTCCTATCAATCTTGGGTGGAACTGAAATAAAAAATATTAGATTAATATTTACATCGTAACTATATTTATTGTTGATTTACCTGTTAGAATAGAAATTTTTCGATTCATTGCGTAGCCGTAAATTCATTTGTTATACACTAATTTTTTTAATCATTTATTTGTACATTATCTTTATTATTATAGGCTCGATTTTAATTTCAAACCGTCTACCTCTGCGTCTAATAAATCAATATGCTTCTACTAGTATCTAGTTTTCTCATTTGAAGTACATCGTCAGAAGAGGGAGTTACTGTCACTTCAATTTGTCAATGATTTTTAAACCATTCAACTCGTAGCAAGGTTATTGATCGCAATAAAAATTTTTTGGCTACTGTACAAATAATGTTCAAAATACAAAGCTATATAAAACTTATTATTTTATGAATTTCATCTTGCATTGATCCATTAATATAATTCGAGTGCAAAAATATAAAGTTTTGAAATGTATGTGATATAAAGTTATTGTAAAATTAGGTCTATTATTATAACAGAATAATTTCTTGTAATAAAGCCGTTACTTACGGTTTTTGGGACGAGCGACGTGTGATTGGCTTGCATCAGATGGTTCGCCAGGTCCAGCTTTATTGACCGCTCTGACACGGAATTCGTAAGCAGTTCCTTCAACGAGATCTTTAACCTTTCCAGAGGTAACGTCACCTTCGACTTCTGCGCATTTCTCCCAGGATGGGCTGTATTTGTCGCGTTTCTCGATAACATAACCCGTAACTGGCGATCCTCCGTCAGTAAGTGGACGAGTCCATTCAAGTTCGACGAAGTCTGAATCGTAGTCTTTGATCTTAGGTGTACCAGGTTTACCAGGTTCATCTAAAATTGATTAACGATTAAAATTGGGCTTTTTACCGCTATTTAAATTATATAATAAAAAAAATTATATTGGATTTCACTTACCGAATGGATTCTTGGCCTCAATGCTTTGCAGAGCTGTAAGAGGTTCACCCTTGCCTTGTTTGTTAACTGCGCGAACTCTAAATTTGTATTTGTGATTTGGTGTTAATCCATCAACCTTGAGTTTTGTTTCTGGACCATCAGTTTCACCAGCCGGAACCCATCGTCCCGTAGCTTCATCGAGTTTTTCAACAACATATTTCTCAATTGGACAGCCACCATCATCTTCTGGAGGTTTCCATGCAAGTTTGCAACCTTCAGCAGTGACGTCAGAGATTTTGATTGGTCCTTCAGGTGTACCAGGCTTGTCCAATACGGTTACTTTAACATATGCAATATCTTTGCCGTTGATATTCTCAGCAATTAATTGGTATTTGCCTGATTCAGCTCGTGTAGCCATGCGAACATTCAACTGAGTGTTATAGTCGACATCCTTTATCTTAACACGTTCGTTTGTTCTAACGTCCTTACTATCCAAAAGCCACCTGGTAGTTGGTGCGGGTTCTCCAGAGACTTTAACATCGAAACCAAAGTTTTGACCAGCCTTGATTTTGATATCAATGAGATTTGTTCTGTCGATCTTTGGTGCTTGGTTACGAGGCTTAGCAATGATGACGGGAGTCGGGTTCGACGGTTCACTTGGGCCGGCTTTATTGACCGCTCGAACACGGAACTCGTAAGGTTGTCCTTCGACTAAATCACCAACGGTAGCGCGTACAGGAGCGTCACTATCACCGTAAGCTGGTATTTCAAGAGCTTTCTCCCATTCGCCATATTTATCTTTCTTTTCAACAATGTATCCTGTTATTGGAGCACCTCCATCGTTCTTTGGTGGCCTCCATTTGAGATCAATGTGATCCTTATCCCAGTCCGTAGCTTCAAGATCAGTTGGTTTATCAGGTTCATCGAACGGATTCTTAGCAATTATAGTTTGTTCAGCAACGAGTGGTTCAGATTCGCCTTCAGCATTGACTGCAGATACACGGAATTTGTATTCCTTACCTGGTGTAAGGCCGGTTACATCCAAATCTAAAAAATGAATGGTAATTAAGTATGGCATACAATAATGATTTTCATTAATTTATTCATTCGAACACTTACTAGGATCAGTTGATCGACCGCACGGTACCCAGCAGCCGGTTTCTGGATCCATTTTGTCAACTTGATAGTATTCAATAGGAATGCCTCCGTCATCGAGAGGTCGCTTCCATTTCAGTTTGCAACCTTCTTTGTGGACATCCGTAACAGAAAGTGGACCTTCTGGTGGTGATGGTTTGTCTGTGACCGTAACTTTAACTGATGCTTGATCTTTTCCGCAAGAGTTAGTAGCAATGATTGTGTAGTCACCGCTATCGTCACGTTTCACAGGTCGAACTGTTAACTTGCTTGTATATTCTGAGTTGTCGATGTTAACAGTTCTGCTAGGAGTCAAAGGCATGGATCCAAATCGCCAGTTCATTGTTGGATGAGGTTCTCCAATCACATTGACATCAAATTTAAGTGTTGATCCAGCAGACAGAGTAACGTCGCGAAGAGTACGTCTATCAATCTTAGGGGCCACTAAAAATATATGAAAATAAATAAATAAAACATTTTCCAAATGGTTATTCACATACATTTTTTTATGTCAAATAACTTACGGAATCGAGGTTTGGCAATAAATGTTTTGCTAGAATCTCCAGGTTCTGATTGACCTGCTTTGTTAACAGCAATAACTCGGAATTGGTATTCATTACCCTCAATAAGCCCAGTAATAGTAGCTGAGCAAATTGGCACATCTCGTTCTAGCGCCTTTTCCCACATTGTACTGTATTTATCTTTCTTTTCAATTATGTAACCAGTAATTGGAGTACCACCGTCACTGACAGGCTCGTTCCACTTAAGGTCAACTTGATTGGCCGTCCAGTCAACAGGCTCAGGTGCACCAGGAGGTGCTGGTACAGCTAAGAAATTAATACATCGGTTAATACATATCGCATTTTTAAAATAAGTTATATTTAAAATTGTGCGAAGAACTTACTGAAGGGATCTTTAGCGATAATAGATCCAATAGTCTCGAGTGGTTCAGATTCACCCTCTTTATTTAGAGCCTTGACTCTAAATTTGTATTCGTGACCAGGAGTCAATCCCTCCACTTTGAATTCGGGAATGGCGGATCTACCAATTGGCAACCAAACTCCAGTTTCAGGATCGAATTTCTCAACGAGATAACCTTCGATTGGTTCGCCACCGTCGTCTTTAGGTTTCTTCCATTTCAGTGTACAACCATCTTTATGTATATTTGACACTTCCAATGGTCCTTCTGGTTTGTCGGGTTTAGCTAGAATGATGCGTACAATTAACAATTGATCATCTTTATAAGTTATGAAGACATTAAGATAATACTTACAAACAACGGTAACTTCGACTTCAGCTGTGTCAGAACCGTATTGATTACTAGCGCTGATTTTGTATACCCCAGTATCTTTACGCTCAGGTCGGTCATTGAAGAACTTCGTATTATTTGGTACATTTTCAACTCGTCTGTAGGTTGTTTGGTGAACAATCTTTCCATTAATAGACCACGAAACATCAGGTGGTGGTTCTCCGAATACTTTCACGTCAAACTTAATGGGCTCATTCTCGTGCACAGTAATGTCACGAAGGTTTCTTCTGTCGATCTTAGGTGGTACTAAATAAAAAATTTCCAATTAAATACTGTTTTTTCCATCATAAAATATAGATTTATGAAACTTACATCTTCTGCATTTAGCAGTGATTGGTTTGCTAGCATCTGATGGCTCACCAGGTCCGGCATCATTAATCGCTCGAACTCGGAATTCATATTCTGTGCCTTCATCCAAATTATCGACTCTTCCTTTACAATCTGGACCAACAGTCTCAACGGCCTTAATCCATTTCGGGCTACCTTTTTCACGTTTCTCAATTAGATATCCAGTAACTGGAGATCCACCGTCGTTCATAGGTGGAGTCCATTTCAGATCTACTCGATCCTTATCCCAATCTGTGGCTTCTGGTCTGCCAGGAGGTCCAGGTTCATCGAATGGATTCTTCGCAATTATTGCTTGTTCAGTCACCAAGGGTTCTGATTCACCTTCTGCATTGACAGCAGCTACCCGGAATTTGTATTCTTGTCCTGGGACCAGATTTTCTACTTCCATTTTAGGTTCCGTTGTACGACCAACTGGAATCCATCTTCCACTAATGGTATCCATCTTTTCAACAACATAATGATCAATAGGTACACCGCCATCATCAAGAGGCGGGTTCCATTTAAGGCTGCACCCCTCTTTATGAACATTGTCAACTTTCAGAGGACCTTCTGGTTTGCCAGGTTTGTCCAATACAGTCAAGGTGATCGTGGCTTCATCTTTGCCAGAGTCATTTTCTGCCTTAAGTGTCAAAGCGCCAGTATGCGCTCTTGTAGCAAAACCAATTGAGAATTTAGTTCTGTAATCTTCCTCGTCGATGACAACACCATTTTGTTCAGATTCTTGTCTTTTTTTGTTAAGATACCAAGTCTTGGTTGGAGGAGGTTCGCCAGATACCTTAACATCCAAGCGCACATGTTGTCCAGCTTTGACTGTGATATCCTTCAAATGTGTACGGTCAATTTTAGGTGCAGCAAATCGGTCTTTGGCCAACAAAGTATCGGATGGTTCACTAGGTTTGCTAGGACCAGCTTTATTGATAGCCTTAACTCGGAATTGGTACTTTTGACCTTCCACAAGGTCACCCACTCTGGCCTCAGTTCGTAGACCAGGACCTTCTGCAACTTTTTGCCATTTACCATATTGGTCTTTTCTTTCAATGATGTACTTTTCAATGGGAGCACCACCATCGTTTTTAGGAGCAGTCCATTTAAGAAACGCGTGATTTTTATCCCAATCTTTGAATTCTGGTTTTCCAGGAGCATCAGGTTCTCCGTAAGGATTCTTAGCAGTAGTAGGTATCGTTGTCTCCAAAGGCTCAGATTCACCTTCGCTATTAACAGCCTTAACTCGGAATTGATAATCTTTTCCTTCATTCAATCCCGCCACTTCTGCTTCAGGTGTCTTACTAGTTCCGCATGGAACCCATCTACCCATATCGACGTCCATACGTTCAATTACGTAATGATCGACAGGATCGCCTCCATCATCATCGGGTTTCTCCCATTTCAGTTTGCAGCCTTCTGCCGTGACATCAGATACTTGTAACGGTCCTTTAGGTTTGCCAGGTTTACCCAATACTGACAGCTCAATTTCAACTTCATCGGTTCCACTGTCGTTCGTGGCGGTGACAGTATAGGTTCCAGCATCTGAACGTTCTAATTTATTAAGAATAAAACTCGTATGGTAATCCTCATTGTCAATCTTCAAACGATCTTGGGTTTTGAGAGTAGCGTTCTTGAGCTTCCAAGTAACTGTTGGCGCGGGCTCACCAGTAATTTTAGCTTCCATACGTAGCAATTGTCCAACGCGCATAACCTTCTTCTGAAGATTTGTGCGATCGATGCGTGGAGCAACTGCACAAAATAGAAAAAAAAACATTATTAAAATAGAAATAATAATTATAATTAATTAAATGCTATTTTTCTGTACTTACGGAATCGTGGTTTTGCAACAACACTCTTTGACGTATCACTAGGTTCTCCAGGTCCAGCTTTGTTAATAGCAACTACTCTGAATTCGTACTCATGGCCTTCTTCGATTCCATCCATAACTTTAGCATTGGTAGTATTTCCATTAACTTTAGCTGCATCAACCCATTGCCTACCCTCTTTGTCACGCATTTGTACAATGTATTTTTCAATTGGCGCTCCACCATCATTTTCTGGCGGAGACCATTTAAGATCCACGAAATCTTTGTCCCAATCCGTAAGTTGTGGACGCCCTGGTTTCCCGGGCTCGTCGAAAGGATTTTTAGCTATAATAGATTTGTCGCATTCTAAGTCATCTGATTCACCTTCCTTGTTAACTGCCTTTACTCTGAATTTATATGGTTTGCCTTCTTGCAAGCCAGTAATATTTGCTTCTGGTTCTGTAGATCTGCCGCAAGGTACCCATTGACCAGAAAGTGGATCTAATTTCTCGATTTCATAATACTCAACAGGTGCACCACCGTCATCTTCCGGTTTCTTCCACTTAAGTTTACAACCATGTTTATTGACATCGGATACTTCTAATGGACCCTGAATATTTATTTAAATTAGTACTTATCTTGTAAGAAGCACAAAATAATTAAAAAAATTTTATTTATACATACAGTGGGCTTGCTTGGTTTTCCTAAAACGAGAAGATCGAATTCCGCAACGTCTTCACCCACTTCATTTGTAGCCTTAATAGTATACCTTCCAGTGTGTTCACGCTTACACTTTAGAATAAGCAATTTCGTATTATAATCGACGTTGTCGATTCGTATTTGATCATCCGAAACCATTTCCTTTCCTTTGTACGTCCAAGTGACTTTAGGTGCAGGTTCACCAATTATATTAATATCCAATGATAGTGTTAAGCCCACCTTAATAGACGTTGGTTGCAAATGCGTCCGATCGATGTAAGGTTTGACTATTGAAATAGAATACAAATTTGTAAATTTAATTATGAAATTTAGTATAAATTTTAAGGATTTACAATAGAAACTTACGCCAACGAGCTTTAGCAGTATGTGGATTGGTTGCTTCACTGGGTTCACCAGGACCTGCTTTGTTAACAGCTCGTACACGGAACTGATATTGGTTACCCTCTTCTAACTTGGGAACGGTGCCAGTGCAAATCGGACCTTCCACTTCGGCAGCTTTGACAAAAGTAGTTCCAAACTTGTCTTTCATTTCAATGATATATCCAGTAATTGGCGATCCACCGTCTCTGATTGGCTTTTCCCATTTGAGCTTTACCATGTTTTCTGACCAGTCCACGATTTCTGGTAAACCAGGTGCGGCAGGTGCATCTAGATTTACAAATTGTATGAACAAGTTAGTTGTAATGTCTACTGTTATTCTAAAAATCTAAACTATTTGTAAAAGTCATTTACCATAAGGATTCTTGGCCAAAATGGCAGTATCGGTTTGTAGTGGCTCAGATTCTCCTTCTTCATTAACTGCCTTGACACGGAATTCGTACTTCCTACCTGGTTCTAATCCAGTGATAGTGTGTTCTGTTTTTTCGGGATCTACAATACCTGCAGGAACCCACCGACCAGTGGTAACGTCCATTTTTTCAATGACGTAGCTCGACAAAGGCAGACCACCATCATCTTTCGGTTTCTTCCATTTAAGTTTGCAACCTTCTTTGTGAACATCAGTAACCTCAAGGGGTCCTTCTGGTTTTCCGGGCTTGTCTGCAAAAATGTAATAAAATCAGTAATTATAAATTATTTAAAACATAAATTTTCAAATCAGTAAGTCAGTTAATACCTAGAATGATTATTTCAACGTCGGCTTCATCTGAACCCGAGTCATTCACAGCCTTAATTGTGTATTTTCCGGTATCCTCTCGCGTTGTATTCGATAATTGAATCTTTGTATTGTAGTCTTCATTATCGATCTTAACGTTAGCACTGGTAGATAGTGGCCTAATACCCTTGCTCCATGTGATAGTTGGTGGAGGTTCACCTTCCACATCAACATCCAACTTCACCAGTTGGCCTGCTCTGACCTTTATAGTTTGTAGTTTGTCACGATTGATGTGTGGTTTAACTATAATTAGAGTTGAATATTACTAATTACATTTTTTTTCATAAGTTTTATTTTAATAATCTAATAAACTAATGACACTTACGGAATCTAGCTTTCATTACATGTGGCTTAGTTGGCTCACTTGGTTCACCTGGCCCGGCTTTGTTGACAGCGCGTACTCTAAATTGATAAGTAGCACCCTTCTTAAGACCAGTAACGCGTCCTCTTGGTTGAGAACTTGTTGTAGTTTCGGCTTCTTCCCAATGACTTGTCAACTTTTCTTTCTTTTCTATGATGTATCCTGTAATCGGAGCACCACCATCACTTTTTGGTGCTTCCCACTTAAGATCAACGCGATCAACATCCCAGTCTTCGAAGTCAGGTACACCGGGTTTACCAGGTAGATCTAAATTTGGGATAATAATATTTATAATTAGTAAGAAATCAGTGCAATTTTTTCATTAGTCACGTAATGTTGTGTCAAACCGAATGGATTCTTCGCAGTAATAGCTCTGTCAGTAACAAGAGGTTCGGATTCTCCTTCTTCATTAATAGCTTTGACTCTGAATTCATAATCATGGCCCTCTTGCAGTCCTTTAACGTCCATTTCCGTATCATCTGTACGTCCCACTGGTACCCAACGGCCAGTATTTTTGTCTAACTTTTCAACTTGATAACCAGTGATAGGTTTGCCGCCATCATCTTCTGGTTTCTCCCATTTTAATTTACAGCCATTCTTAGTAACATCAGATACTTTGAGAGGTCCTTTTGGTTTCGATGGTGCAGCTAAAATAATAATATAAAATGCATTAATGACATATTACCTACAAAAATCATTTATTACTACAGTAATTATTAAAACTTACATAAGACCGTAACTTCAACTTCAGCTTCATCTTCTCCATGAGCGTTTACGGCCTTAATTTTCCAAATACCTGTATTAGCTCTAACGCTATCGTTGATGTTAAGTTTTGTGTTGTATTCAATATTAACAATTTCAATGTTGCCAGCGGATTTGACTTCAGTATTTTTGTGGTACCATGTAGTTTCTGGAGGTGGTTCACCTCGTACGTCGACATCGTATTTGATAGGCTTACCAGCTCTAACAAATATTGGTTTAAGATTGGTTCTGTCGATTCTAGGTTTAACTAAAAAAATTAATTTTACGTTATAAGACGATCGTAATTAATTAATATTGTAATAGAAAATTATTTAAAATTGGTACATACGAGATTTGTGTTTGCAAATCTGCATTTTCGACGCATCAGAAGGAGGTGACACTCCAGCTTTGTTTACAGCGATTACTCTAAATTGATATTCTCCCTTTTCTTTCAATCCAGCAACCTTAGCTTCTAACTGATTGCCAGGAATTTCAATAGCTTTTTCCCATTCTGGTTTGTATTTATCCTTCTTTTCAATGATGTATTTTTCAATAGGCGCACCACCATCGAACTCTGGTGGAGTCCATTTCAAGCTGACCGATTCATTGTCGTAATCAGTGATCTCTGGTGTACCAGGCTTGAGTGGTTCATCGAATGGATTTTTAGCGATGATTCCCCGTTCGCTTTCAAGTGGTTCTGAGTCACCTTCATCGTTCACAGCTGTTACTCTGAATTTGTATTCACTTCCAGGGTTTAATCCAGTGATTTCAAATTCATTATTTCCATCACCTGGAACTTTGCCAACTCGTACCCATTTTCCTGTCTTCGTATCCATTTTTTCGATTTCATATTCCTTAATGGGACATCCACCATCATCTTCAGGTTTTTCCCATTTAACCTTCGCACTGGTCTTCGTTACATCTGAAACTACTAAGGGTCCCTTTGGTGGATCAGGTTTACCTAATACGATCAGTTCAACTGTTTCTTGATCTTTTCCACTTGCGTTTTCAGCAATCAAAGTATATTTTCCTGTATCTTTTCTTACGGCATTGACTAAAGTGAAATCTGTGTGATACTCGATATTATTTATTTTGATGCGTTCAGTATTCGATAATGGAATATTATCTCTCCAGACCCATTTGCATTCTGGAGGCGGTTCACCAATTACATCGACCGACCACTTGTGCGTTCTACCCGCTTTGATTGTAATAGACTTAAAGGTTTCACGATCAATTCTGGGTTTAACTGAAACATTAATAATATGTTAATTATTGAATAATAATTTTAAAATAATAATAATCATGATACTTACGATTCTTGTGTTTGCACAAATGGTTATCAGTAGGTTCACTCGGCTGTCCAGATCCAGCCTTGTTATGTGCTTTAACTCTGAACTGATAAACCATCTTTTCCTTCAATCCTTCAACCTTGACCTCGGGTTTGTCATCGTTTGTTTTAGCAACTTCAATCCAATCTGGAGAGAATTTGTCTTTCATCTCAACGGTGTAGTGTGTGATTGGTCGACCACCATCGGTTTCAGGTTTGGCCCATTTCAAGCTAACACTCACATTATCGTAGTCAAAGATCTCAGGCTTTCCTGGTTTACCAGGTTCATCATACGGATTCTTAGCTACAATAGCATCATCCGTTTCAAGTGGTTCGGACTCGCCTTCCTTATTTTGAGCCTTAACACGGAACTTGTACTTCTTTTTCGGTGTCAAACCTGAGAATGTAAACTCGTGAGGTGCTCCAGGTCCAATCTCACCAGCTGGAATCCACCTTCCGGTATCCATATCCATCTTTTCTAGTACATAGCCTGTAATATCACTACCACCGTCATCCTTAGGTTTTTTCCATTTAACTGTGACGTGATCAGATCGAACTTCCGTTGTTTCTAGTGGTCCTGTTGGTTTTGATGGTTTATCTAGAACAACGACATCGGCAATGCTTTCGCAAGTGCCTGAACTATTTGTAAGAACCAGTTTATATTTTCCAGAATCGGGTCTTGTCGTTTTTCTGACGGTCAAAACTGTGTTTCGCTCGTATTTGTCGATAGTTATTCTTTCAGCAGCGTCTTGTATAAGTTCTTTTTCACCCAGGAACCATTTAACTTCAGGTTCTGGCTCTCCTTGATATTTGATGTCATATTTGATAACTTGTCCTTTCTTGATAATAAGGTTCTTGAGACCATCTCCAACAATGAAAGGTTTAACGAATCGACTCTTGGCGATGATCGGCTTAGTTGCATCGGATGGTTCTCCAGGACCAGCTTTGTTTACTGCACGGATACGGAATTCATACTGTTGTCCTTCCTTGAGTCCGTCTATTGTTCCTTTCGTTACGTCACCATCAATCTCTTTGCCCTTGACCCATTCTTTTCCGAATTTCTCTTTGTATTCAATAATGTAACCTGTAATTGGTGCACCACCATCACTCTCTGGTTTCGTCCACTTAAGATCCGCGTGATCTACATCCCAATCTGTAACCTCCACATTTCCTGGTTTTCCTGGTTCATCTGTAATCAAGTAATTATATAAATTAAAATTTTGTTAGATGAATCTTAATAATTTAATAAAGCACATAAATTTGCGGCAAACTTACCCCAAGGATCCTTAGCCAATATGGGCTTTCCGAACATCGCCGGCTCACTGGATCCAATTTTATTAACAGCACGGATACGGAATTTGTATTCTTTCTTTGTTACAAGGTCTTCAACTTTGTAAGCAGTCTTTTCGCCAGGCAAGACTTCTCCTACGCTGTCCCATTGAGATTTTAAGCTCATATCCAATCGTTCAATAACATATTTGGTGATTGGTGCACCGCCATTATCCTGTGATGGCTTGAATTTAACAACACAACTGGTTGCGAAAACATCGGTTACTTCGACGTCGAGTGGAGGCGATGGAACGTCTATATACAAGAAATAACGTTAGTTTCAAATTAATTGCAAATATGAATTTTATAAGATTGTATTTATCCAATCTAACCTTGCATGTTTACGAATACATCCTTGACCTCCTCTCCTTGTGCGTTACCGATCTTGATTTGATAAGTACCAGATTGGTCGTGTTGTGGCTTTTTAATTTTGTACGTAATCTTATCCTCTCCCACAACTATTTCGACGTCCTTCAGTGGAAGAGGCTTTCCGTCCTTTATTAGTTTAGCTTCAACTTGTGATTGTTTCGTTCCTTCGACTGTGAGTCGATAAATTATAGTATTAATGCAGATACAATGAATTCTTTTAATAACTATATAACACGCTAGATATCTTACCCTTGTAAGGTATGATGAATACAATAGGGGCGTTGCATGGTCCTTCAATCGTATCGGGTATCTCAGCAATAGGTTTGCTTTCACCCTTCTTGATTGATAATTGACACGAACTCTTCAACTCGCCACTCTCACAAGTAATTTCACCATCGTCTCCCATCTCAGCTCTGTTAAAAACGAGCTGGTGTTTGCCGCCACCGAGATTCTTAATTTCTACCCTCTCATTAGTTTCGATAGGTTTGCCGTTGAAGAACCAATTAGCAGGAGCAGTTTGATCTTGCAATTCGACATCCAAAACAACTTTTTCACGTTCAATACCAACCGTATCCTTAAGTTTCTTGTTGAATCGGTTAAGATCTGTAAACATAAATTAACTTATAATACAAGATCGCAGTTTTACAATTCAACAAGATTATAATATTTACAGTTAACGATGAGCTCTGCCTCGGTCTTGTCAGCATTGCTCACGCACGAATACATGCCAGCGTCAGTGACTTTAGCATCTTTAATAATGATTTTCCTCTTACGTCCTTCCTCTTTGATCTGGACTCTGAAATTAAATTATTTCAGCGTGAAATATCTCGCTCTAAAATATTATACAGAACAATTTGGATACATCCGTAATTGTACCTTTTATCAGATTGTATTTCTTGGTCGCCTTTGTACCATTTGACTTCACCAGCGGCGTCGTCAAGCTCACAAAGTAAAGTGATAGTTTCTTTTTCTGTAGCAGTTTGATGTTTCAATACTTTCACGAATTTGTACGGATATTCTATGATCGACAATGTTGTGTCTGTCTTATCAGGTTGTTTAGCGATCTTACAGTAATATTCTCCACTGTCATTGAAATTGGCGTTTCTTATTGTTAAACGGCAAACGCCAGCCATATCTTTTGAAATTTGATAAATCTCCCCATCCTCCAACTTAGTTTTTCCTTTGAACCAATCCACTTTGGCCATGCTTGAACTGACTGTACACTCCAATTGTACTTCGTGTTTGTTGAAGCCACTAGTTTGTTGATTGAGTGGTTTGGTGAAGGAGTATGTTGGATCGGGTTCTAAAGTAACAGCAAAATAATATTAGACTTCAATTCCATTAACGAACTTTTGTACGGAGAGTAAGATAATTTACCATCAACATTGAGGAAGGCAGTACTAGATATACCGGAGATGTCAATCGTATATTTTCCAGTGTCTTCCACCTTTGGTCCGACGATAATAAGTTGATAACAATCGTCTTCGTTCTTGAATTTGTACTTGGCTGATGAGAATAGTTCCTGCAATGTAAGTTATAAATAAAATTTGTTCGTACATTTATCATTTACCTTCAGCGTTATTTATACTCACATCTTTCCTGAAGTACCACTTAGGTTTGCAATTGGGCTTCGAAAAGTTAGCCTCAAATACAACTTTTTTGTCCTTACCCTCCTTGGCGTATTGATCGATAAGTGGTTTCAAGAACGACTCAGGTTTCTGCGTATACGTAAAAATAAAATTGTGATTATAATTTCATGTAAAACCTTGAACAGATACAATCTACATTGAAAAAAGATTGGCAGATCTGCTGCTTTCTGTGTCTTACGGAAAGCTTTTACCAAAGGCAAACTGACATATTTTACTCTTAGAGACTGTCAAAATGCCAAAATTTTAATATATAGAGTAAAAAATGATTGTAATTCATGTGTAGTTTTGAATCTTCAAAAAACATCCTTGCTGAAAATGTAGAACTGCTACTGTAAAATTCAAAAATCAATAATGGGCAAGAAATTGTCGAGGCAAAATTAACGTTTGAGCCAAAAACGAAAAAATCGAACCTCTCAAGTGTCTCAGAAAATAGTAGAGACAAAAAAATGTCGAGGAAAAAAACTAGTCACCTAAAATTCCTTTCCGAAGTTTTTCAAACAACTGTACAGCCATTCCACATTCACACCGACAACATCGATGTACAACAACTAGGTATACTATTACGAATAATAATACCAAGCATAAAGCATTCATCAGGCATCACAAATATCGATAAATAAAAAATAAAATAGGTAAAGAATAAAATAGAAAGAAGAGAATCGGATTAAAAATAAAAAGCTAATTTTTAAATATCAAGCAGCGCCAGACAATATTGAGGTAGTAGTATAGAGAACATTGGAACATTGACAAGAACATCGGTATACTTGATAACCATAACTCCAACCTCCGTCTTGATGAAGTGATGAAGTACTGGCCAGTCTGGGATTAATTCGGCTAGCGAGGGTTTACGCAAACAACTGGTGGTACTGCTCTAAAATGAATAACAAGGGACTCGAAAAGTCATTTTTCTATTCTGTTTTTCATCTACTTATCACGGCGACTATAATAAGTGTGTGTGTATATATATATAACCAAATAATTTGCATGCAATTGAATCACTATATTTCATCGTCTTTTCTACGGGAGATAAAATCTAAAACAATTAATCATGCAAAGCAGAGATTCAGAGTGGAGTATCGATTTTATTATCTAAGTAATTTTATGGAACGATCCAATAGGAAATTTCCTTCATCGAGAAACGAGATTTTTAACATCTTAGGAGGAACTACAGATTCAGTGTGAAATAACATGGAGAAATTGCTTAAAATAAGTTCCTCTACTGTTCATCCCAAAACACATGGCAGATACGGTATACAGACGAATACAAACGTTTATCAGTTTAGACGGATGATCATTGCTGCTTTCTTCTTCAATTATAGTCTTTTCAGGAGTAATCCTCTATGTTTCATCAAAATACCATTGACATTAGTATAACATTTTTTTTTTCATTTAATAGGAAATTATCAAACAAACCAATATTATTTTCAGGGAATCGAAAAAAACAGTGTAACCTTGATGTTAAATAATCGTAGAAGAACCAATCGATCGAACAGTCACTTACGATATAGATCGAATAAAGTTCGCTGATCGAAGGGCACAAGGACATAAAAAAATCAAAGACAAAGGGGCCAAAGAAAATACACGTTTAAATTTTAAGACTTACTCATCTGCAAACCTGTAAAATTTTCATTTCCACGCAAATAAACTATTTCTTCTTCAATGTTCATTAAGCAAAATACTAGAAGGATAATCGTACGTTTCAAAAGCAATGAAAATGCAACTAACCCTTTCGACTTTCTTGAGGGCAGGTAATGGCTTCTCGGTCTCTTTGAGTTCGACCGTCTCTTTCTCCGTTTCACGCGCCCATTGCTTGTACTTGCGTTTCTTCAACATGGCACGGAAGTCCATACCACTGGAGTCTGTAATACAACATTTTATTGTATTGTTTTTCATAATTCTTGGATAATAATGGTCTTGGAAATAGAAAACGCACCTGAGACAAATAGCTGCATCTCGGCCGAGTCTTCGCCGTGGATGTTGCTGATGACGATCTTGTAAGTGCCCTCGTCGTTCGGCTTTGTTTTGCGCATGCATAGCGTGATCGTGTTCGTTTCGGAATCGGTCAGGAACTTGAAGCGGCCGCCCTCGATGATCTCGGTCATACCCTTGTAGAATTTGAACGTTGGCGCGGGGGTACCTTCGACTCCCACGGTGAGGTATGCCGTCGTGTCTGTTGAGGGATGAAATTTTTTTCAAAGGATTCGAATTTTGGACCCTCTTAAGATTACTGATACAAATACCCTATTTATGTTATAAATATGAAACTAAAGAGTCACCTTCAACCGCGCTGTAATTCTCCGCCACGTCGACGATCTGGGGTGGTCCCGGCTTTCCAACATCTCGGAGTGGGGTGCTGGGCTGGTTGATTTTATTCTCAAGATCCGCCACGCTGGGCCGTCGAGCGTCCGTACTCGGACGCCGTCGCTAAAGTGCACCCGCAAAAATTCCTCGTGTTAGTTCAGATGACAAAATCATTTTTTCATTTGTTCGTTTCATTGTTTGTTTAACTTCGACTGACTTTTGCACTTTTCTCACTTACCTTAGCCAAAAATTAAAAAATATTCCATTCTGAATTGGCAGTGCAAAAGTCTTCGAGAATTTCTAATACGAAAAATGTTTTTTTTTTAATTTTATTCAAGATATAATTATTGTGTAAAGTACAAGGAACAAACGGTTGATTTAATTATTTGATATATGCTTAGTTAATACAATGTCTAAGATAGATTGCACTGGCGAGAAATTAGAGTACAAAGTTAGTTACGTATGTAGAGTAAGTAGAGATAGTATCGTATTTATGTAAGTGGAGTTTGTTAGTCACCCTTGGTTGGTTAGCTACTTTCACGCATCTTCGTGAAGTATATAAATATGGTCAATTCACTGGTGTGTCAATGGCGTGTCCTTCAGTTTCTTCATTTTTTTAGTATATATTACGTACACTTAGTAAAATGATATTTACGTGGAGTCCATCTCACCGTCTTTTTTGGATATAGCTTCTACACTACATCGTTACTCAAAATACAAGCTTTTTTTTATTATCACTATGTCGTCGTTCATTTCAACCTTGTACAGCTGAAAGTTGTTATCACAGTTATTCGGTACTACTGTTGACAACGTGTGTCGTTTCTCGTCATTTTAGTTCCATTACTACTTCTACTTTATAAATATAATACTGATATATCAAGTGTGCGTCGATCGAAGAAGACGAATAAATCCAAGTCAACACAAAAAAGGAAAGCGGGAACACATAATAACGTAAAATGACATATAAAGCAGGATCGAACGATCACAGTTGAATTGGAAGTAGATTCTGTGACGTCCGAGATACACATATATCTAGAGGAGATTTTAACACTAAAAAACTACAAGGCGTTATATACATGGGGGTTACCAGAGATCGCTAAGCATCGAAGCAGCAAAACAAACGTGCGGCAGCATTATTATTTAGATTTACTTTTTATTTTTGATTTTTTTTTTTTTACTTTTGTCCGAGTAGCAAGATTTTCATAATCATCAATGATGCGCCCAGTTTTTTTCATTGTACATAAAAAGTCCAGTTCAAAAGTAACGTAAGGTATCGTTAATAAAAAAATCGGTGAACAATATTGTGAAGAGAAAAAAAATTATTGTACACAATTGTTATGAACTGTATAGAAACATGTATTACGATACATTACTGCTGCCGCTTCGATTGCTTCGAGCAAATGAGATTTCTTTTTGTACACTTTGTCTATATATAACTGGAATCTGAACATATAGCTTCTATTATAAACATACACATATATATATATATATATATATATATATATATATATATATAAAATAACAAATACGTGGATAGAGACTTGTAAAACACAAAAAGGTATGAGGTAACACAAATCTGCAAAAGTCAAAATAGTGAGACAAAAACTGGTATCAGTCGATATAATATACAGAACGTAGATAGGTATTAATCACTATATACACTAAGTAAACTACACTAAGTTCATCGAAAAATTCCAAAAATATGTATATCCACGTTGTTAATCACGATGTGTTTTAATCACAGACGGCGGTTTGTGCTTCCGCCGACAAATATTTTTTAAAAATATATACTTCGAAGGGATATCTAACCTGGTCGTCAAGTAGTTCTCCAGGCCGCCCTCTCTGTGTCGATCATTTTTCCCAAAAAACAAATGGAATACGTGTGATAATTTTTGTCATTCCGATAACGATTGAATTATTTTGATTATTATTATGTTATAAAAAATACTGGTAATCAATATATATGTGCCTAATTTGAATGGATGTGAGTTCTGCCTGGAAAAAAGTCCCCTAACACCGAAATCTCGAGACGTTGCACGTCTACTGTTAGTGGATTTTTGTTTCTGCAAGCGAAATTTACTCCTTACGTTTATTATGACTGATTATTATTATTAATCATTAATATATTATTATATTATTGGCAGCGCGGAGTCTGCTCAGGCCTGCGGGGAATCGACGGACGATGTCGTAGGGCTCTGCGGTATCGGTCTGTTAAACAATAATAACAATAGAGAAAAAGAAGAATTATGCCCTCCGCCAACGTCGAATCGATGATATGTCAAAAGGGAATGTTTTATGCTTTGAGCGCAGCTGCGGTGATGGTTTCGCTTCGTGGTTGGTAAGCTTTGTGTTATAGCGAACACAAATCTCACCTTGGCTTCCAACACCTCGCCGGGCCGTAATCTAACCTGCAGAAAAGTACAGAGACGAACATGAGGCTTCGACATGTACACAAACACACATTTGGATACACATTCTTTTTTTGCTCGGGGTCAAGCAGAGGGTCTACTACGAAAATTCAGGGTTTCATAGGGTAAATTACGATCAAACGTTTGTGGATAGATAGATGACAGAAAAAGAGAACAACTAATACATCAACAGCAACTGTGACAATAATCGCTATTCTACTAGTGCAGTGATTCTTCGGTTGTGGATTATCTTCATAGATGAAGTTTCTCTCATTTTAGTTTTATTTTATTTACGTAGATTTTGTTTATTCACATTTATGCCTTATTGAGCAAACCGTTACTGGGATAGCAACACGTATTATTAGGTGTCGCACATCGTACACTTATATTTTTTATTATAGACGATACAACAATTATAATATCGATTTGTGACATCGTTTATTTTCTTTTATTTTTTAACAGCTTTCATTTTATAGGATTTTATTTTTAATCGTAAATTTTCCAAAATCCAAGATCGTTTAAATTTAAACGTGTATGTGTGTGAGATTGTGTACGTGAAGTATCGAAAAGTATATATCCGCATGCGAAGCTCGCATTTGTTGCTTTTCCGCGGAATAAATCTGTTGGATCGCGAGGTACACCAGCCCAAAGTTAATTTTCCACGAATAACTAATATTTAATTGCGGAAAGATTAAGGAACGCGCGTACGGCAGTACATCACCGAGCATAGTTCTCTCTCTCTCTCTCTCTCTCTCTCTCTCTCTCTCTCTCTCACTCACTCTCTCTCTCTCATCCATTGCAAAAAGGCAAAATTGGCACGGATTTCCCCCGTTGCGGCCTTATTTCACGGCAGCACGTGCAGACACGATATATTAGCGTTAATACAGTGCATGAAAATCGATTCGTACGAGCACTCGATTTTGTAACTTCTCGGCTTCTAGCTGACTTTTTTGAACGTATAATACACTCGCACGACGTTGCATGAAACTGGAAGACTTGCTGGTCTATTTCCAATAATTAATAAAACATCGAACATTTATTAACCGCGAAAATCGGCGTTAATTTTTATTAATCGCTACTATGCCATCTTCTCGATTGGCACGTAGTCGGAGCGATATTTCCATCGGCGCCACGACAATTTTTCAATTCTTTCGAATCCGAGAGATAGCAATTAATAGAGATGAAGAATTTGGAAAAATATGACAGATCCACTAGGTCTACACTCTCGTACATAAGCAATCTAGCCGTGTCTCTTTGCCAGATGGCATACATTTGATCTCTCTCTCTCTCTAACTCTGCGTATTCTATTTTAGCGATTCGCTTGCTTATTTTCAGCGATAATTTATTAAACATATAAGATTATCCCCCGCGAGCGTTCAAGCGCGAATTTTGAATTTGTTCCAGAGCGTCGAGAGATTAGCTGAGGTGGAGCGCGATGGTCTCGAAATGTACACATACTGTAATTTGTTCCCGTGAATTTCACTTCATGTCTTCTGTTCAATTAAGACGCCTCGTTGAGCTTAGCCTACGGATACTTTTCGATTAATTACCAAATTTTCAGTGTCTGCGTGTGTTTGTGTTTTTCTCAGTTTCTTCGCGCGATCCATGCGAATTGACCGAAATAGATGGAGTTTTTTTGTTGTTTTTTTTAGATTTTTGGTAATTTTAATCTTGTGCTTTTAGATGCGCATCGATCCAGTCGCAATTGACATTGCCATGCACTTGAAGGTACGACAACTGCGATAGTTCGTATTGCGTTTTTTTTTTCATTTTTAATCATACTGTGAGTGTGTAAGTGTGTGAGTGATTGGAACAGCAAAAAAGAGAGGGACTGTTTTAAAAAATGAAAAATGGGGTGGTGGAGTTGGTGCAGCTCAAAGGCCGTTTAACGTGTAAAAAGAAAAAGAAAATTAAATATTAAAAATATAAATAGTGAAAAACCCAAAAAAAAAGAAAATTTTATAGTAAAAAGGCTTGATTGTGTGAGTGCGGTTGTTGTTTGGTATTAATTTCATTATTATGATTAAAATATTGTAATTCTTATGAATATATTATTCTCGATGCGTTATTGTTGTTATTAAATTATTGCGATTATTACTAAAAAAATATTCGCATCAGAGATAGAGAGTATCATAATAATTAAATTACAGTGGAGAATTAATTGATTATTGTAGTTGTTGAATAAATTTGATTATTGCTGGTTATTGAAATTATTATTATTGTCATCGCCGTTATGAATTGCTTCCTCTTGAGCGGGAGGAAGAAAAAAAAAATGTCTCTCACCTTCTTCTCTTCCAGCACTTCGCCGGGGCGCAGCTTTCTATTTTCCTACGGACCAAATTGTTATGAGCATGACATGTGTGATTCGGTATTGTTGTTGTTTTTTTAAAGTTCCGTTGCCGAGGCTATCATTTCTTTTTATTTTTTTACCTCAATTTAATTTCGGAACTGTTATAAATGTGTCTGTACAGATTTCACCTAAGCGTTGGCGCCGTCTCGATTTTTCTTCATCAACGATACCATACAACGAGAACATATCCTTTGGTTCATTTTCATTTTAATTGCATGATTTTTCGCAGAGTTTTTACTTTGAATATTTTTGTTTATAGCGAAGAATATGTTATCACTAGTGTCTAGAGTGGACTGAAGAGCTAAAGGGTTTTTTATTTTATCGGGAATTTCTTTTCTCTGTTGGGTATACAGTATTAATTATAGACAAGTACGATCGACTATATGCTATGTGAGAATGCTAAAAAAGGGATTCAATCACTGATATTAGCAGACAGGAGACAGAGATAACTATAGAGTCTAAGTAGTATCAAGTCACAATTCTCACTAAATTAAAACAGAAAAAAAATTCGTAAAAAACTCTATTGTGCTGTCTAAGAAAAAATCCAGTCACCAAGTCACTAGGTCTAACATCTACGACTATGTGGTAAGAAAAGTATGCAACTCGTTGAAACTCGCGACAAATACTAAAACAAAAGTAGCGAGCCCAGTAAAAAAAAGACGTTACAATACTAAAACATCACTGAACACAACAGGGCTCGTTTACGCATTTAATTACGCTTCGATAGACACAGACATAGAAAAATTGAAAGAGAAGAAGAAGAAGAAGAAGAAGAAGAAGAAGAAGAAGAAGAAGAAGAAGAAGATAAAGA
This sequence comes from Apocrypta bakeri, assembly GCA_018906985.1. Taxonomy (NCBI): domain Eukaryota; kingdom Metazoa; phylum Arthropoda; class Insecta; order Hymenoptera; family Pteromalidae; genus Apocrypta; species Apocrypta bakeri. Next base: position 19,079,197 of record JACCIA010000003.1, read on the forward strand.
AGAAGAAGAAGAAAAGGAAGAAGTAGAAAAAGATGAAGAAAAGAAAAAATAACTGTATGATAGAAGAAAAAAAGAAAGAAGATACATAGATCGAAATAGAGACATAGAGAAAGGGTAGCTATAGAGTAGAAGAAAAATAATATAGAAAGTACAAAGTTCTGGGATAAAGAAAATAAAATAATGGCTTTACCTCGTCGCTGATGATGAGACTAGGTCTACGTCCAAGTTCCTCAGGGGGTATAAGGGAACCCCTTCTGCTACTACCACCACTTCCGGGTACGAGTGAACCCCTTCGACTTCCAATCGGTGTGACGTCCTTGATGACTTCGATCTTAGGTGCCTCGGCCGGTGCCTTGATCTCTGGCAGCTTTGGCTATATACGCACACAATGAAGAAGTTAAAGACGGTTTAAGACGTAAGATCGTTCGCGCTGTAATTGCGGCTCGCAGAAAACTGCGCCCGCTGCTGGGCTTGTCACGGCTAGTGACCCAGCACTGCAGCACCGAGCGCCGTTCTTGTGCGCGCGTAATAATTTCCAAAAATATCCAAGGTCCCATTATGCACCGCAGCTATATTGCTGCTCGCCACACTACTCGGCACTTTCCTAATTAATAGCGGCGACCTCACCTATCGCTTCGTGTATATAACACAACCCTCTTGCGCTGAGTTATACGTTATTATATATGAGTGTCGCACACTTTAGTGTGAGAAGGTTAAAGCTGCGAGCAGCGATTAGAGGGTAACGGGGGCGACGTAAGGGATATCCTGAAATGTGTCCAAAAAGATAGTAAAGCTTTGGTGGGTTATAGCGAGGGGAATTTCGCGACGTTACGAGCTCGTTACAAAAGTCTATAGTATAGCGTAGCGGGTTTGGCGTATAAATCGTGATGGTATACGTCACCTTGGAGTCGAATTTCTGCGGGTGGAACAACGGGTCGCATGAAAAATAGAGATAGAGAAAACATTGATTTATATACATATGTACAAGCTGTCGGTGTGTCTAATATGAGCATGTGCGTTGATTTACTTATGTACAGATGATATTCGGACAAATTACTAAATCGAAATTTACCTGAGTGACCGGACGGTCGAGCTTCGTTTTGTCGCGCGGTACGTGCTCGCCAAAATCGAATTCCTGCGGCTTCTCGAGGACCGGTCTTTCGTAATCCGGTATCTCGGGCAGTTCGTAGCTCTTCTCCTTGTCGGCTTTCTTCGCCTTGACTTTCTTCACCTCCAATTTTTCCAACTTGTCCGTTTTCTGTCGCAACACACAGTCGTAAACTTTGCTTTATTTTATGCTTCGAGCTTGGAAAGTGAGAAGAACGATTATTCGTTCTTACGCAGAGATATCATATTCCAATTAGCAGTGCGATTCGAGAACAGTATCGTTAGGGACAATTTATTTTCTCGTGAGCGGGCGGAGAAAATGTTTTTTTTTTATTTTTTAGAACGTTACGTATATGTAGGTGGTGTATGCATGCGCGGGTGAGCTGATGATTTTTCAGAGCGAAAATTAAATTATGTGTGAGATCGAAGATTTATTTGGCGATTAATTGTCTTGTGATGACGCATTCCTGTATGGTATGATTATTTTATGGATGCTGCGACACGTTCATTTATTAACATATTTTATTTTATAAATTTTGTTTTAATCCAGGCGGTTTTTTTTATTGAAAGTTATAAAGAGTATTTAGAGCTATTATTATTATTAGATTATAAATTTGAGTTTTCGCTGCCATATCCTATTAATTTGCTAGAAGTGAAGAGTTTTTTTTTAATTTTTAGAAAGTACATTCCCAGGAGAGTTGCTTGCGTGAGACTGAAAATGAGAGTCTTAGAGCTTTAGAGTAGCTTCATTTTTGTTAAGGGGCTTAAGATCGTTGACAAGAAAGAAGGGATGAATTTTAGATAATTAATGTTGAAATTTCGAGAAGAAGATAATGAAAGAATAACTTTTGAAAGATTATTATTGCCAGAAAAGACGAGATGATAAGTAGAAGATAAGTTTAGATAAAAGACGAAGAAAATTGAAAATGTAATATGCTTGAATAGTTCAGAAGTAAGAGTAGATTAAATAATTAATTAAAGACAGATCGGAAATGAAGTAAAAGTTACAGAGTTAAGTATTGAAAAGTTATCATTAAAGGTAAAGATAACGAAGAAAGTATCAGAAAATAGTAAATAGTAAAAGACGGTTTAGATGTAAGGGTCGAATTCCTCATATTAGAGCCGAAGTAACGGTTTGTCAAAAATTCGAGCGAACAGTAGAGTAGAGTATAAAAGTAGAGTAAGTATAAAAGATCGAGATTTGATTACATCAGAGAGTACAGAGGAGAAAGAAATACGAAGAAGACTTTAGTTCCAGCTCGTGTTTAATTACAAGCCACAGGGGATACCTTCAAATCATTAAAACCATTTTCGGCTTTTTCGGGTTCTTGGATCTTCACTGATTTTTGGACTGGCTTGAGTTGAATCGCTGTGAAATTCTCGACCGCTACTTCTTTTTGCTCTGGTCTACGCCACTTGCCACTGGATCGGGGGCTGCCTACCGGCTATATATGTACACACATAGCTCTAGTTACTCTTACAAAATTATTAATTTTACATTACATTATACAATCGAGTCTTGATGTTTTCTCTCTTGCGACAAGGTTTCGCTCTTCCACATATGCGGTCAATTTAACTGGCGGACACGCGTGTTTTCATGCATCTCCGATTATAATTTCTTCCGCGAATGTGCTCTCGGAATAGCTCCTTCTTTCAAAAATTTGTGGATATGTTTTGTACCGATCGTGTGAATGTGCGTGCATCTCTCGGCGAGATGTGTAGCGTGAAAATGTGTGTTTACATTGGTAACATATATGTCAAGTGTTTGACCGAAAATGGATACTTGGCTCTAAGCTTTGCACATTATATAAATAAACGAAAAATTCAAGTGAATGTATGCACGTGAAGAAATCGGAGAGAACTTACCTTGAGTTCAACCTTTTCAACCGATCCTTTCCTGTCTTCGCCTCGTGATCCAGGCTTCAAGCTCGATTTTCTTTCTGGTTCTCCCGCCTTCAGCTGAGAACAGATTATTCAATTTTTAGTGCTTTTAAAGAAATGAATTGCTTGCAGGTTATTATTATGAAGATGTGGACGATAATGAATGAATTTTCGAGACTTATTTTACAAGTGTACCTTCGAATCTTCTGGTTTTCCAGCTGTTTTCAGGGCGGGTTTGAGTGACGGTGTTTCCTGTCAAGAGTATATTTCGTGGTATATAGACATTTTTTATTTGGACGGAGAGTAATTTTAATGAAAATTTGACTCTGAGGGTTTGGCAAGATGAGCGAAAATATAAAATTGAATAATTGAAAATGTCTATAGGGTGTACCTTGGGCTTTTCCTCGACCTTTTCTGTTTTGGGTACTGGTTTATCCTGAAAATATGGATATAAGTGGTCTGAATAATGTTCCTAAAAGTGTTATATGTTATTTCTGTTAGGGCTATTGTAAATGTATGCGATGCTTGTTACGCCCATATGTGCGTAATCCATTGTTGCGTTAATTCAGCTATCATTCGGAAAGATTTATATATAGAATTTTATTAAAAGAATTGTGGGTTAAAGGTCAGGCTGGCTGTAGAGAATTATGAAACGTTATGATTATGAACCATAGATGGTTCATCATTCAATCGATTATAAGTATTAATAGAGAAAATAAACATTAATGAAGAATGATGTATATTTCTATAGATGAAGACTTAAATCTAATCATTAAAGTGCGACGTTCAACTTAACGTGCAAAGAGAAGACCCCATAATATAGTGTATAAATAAGTAGTGTAAAAGTATAGATACAGTATAGAATAGTGTACAGTTCAGTGTAGAATAGTAGTCAAGTGTAGAGAGTAGCAAAGATGCAATGTGCAATGTGTGTATGTGTAAACGTGTATACCTGTTGTGTTGGTGTGCTTGTTTTGTCAGTGTCGTGATTGTCATCGGCCGACAGTGAAACGAACGAGTTTTCGTCAGGCTTTTGGTGTACAATCTCATGCGGACCAGTGATCTGTTTTGAGTCTTCCGACTTGTCAAGAAGTGGAGTAATCGTTGTAACTTTTTTCTTAGGTTTAGTCTCTCCGTCATTAGACTTGGGTTTCTTAAGTGCGGACTTTGGCTTGTCTATATTTTCTTTATCGTCATTGGGCCAAATACTGTCGATTTCGTCAGATTTTTCCTTATCTTTACCACCGACGGATTTACTTGGGACTTTGAGTAATGATTTTGGTTTTTCTTCGGTATCTTCAGTATTACCCCATATTTCATCGACATCGTCTTTCTTAGCAGTCGTTTTTGGTTCGTCACGTTTAGTTCCGGTCTTCAGTTCGTCCTTGATTTTTGGTTCATCCTTGGGTTCTTTTGTGCTCTCTCTACGTTTAAGCGTTGACTTAGGTACATCTTCAGTGTCTTCAGTATTACCCCAGATATCGTCGATTTTATCTTTTTTAGTCGGAGCCTTTGGCTCGTCTTTTTTAGCCGGGACATTTGGTTCATCTTTAGGCACTTTCGTACTGTCTTTGCGTTTAAGCGCGGATTTAGGTACATCTTCAGTATCTTCAGTATTATCCCAGATATCGTCGATCTCATCTTTTTTAGTCGGGGTCGTTGGCTCATCTTTTTTAGCTGGAACCTTTGTTTTCTCCTCAGGTTCTTTTGTACTATCCTTGCGTTTAATCGCAGCTTTAGGCGCATCGACAGTATCTTTAATTTCTTCTTTTTTACCCGGTGTCTTTGTTTCGTCTTTTTTAGTAGTGGTTTTCGATTCGTCTTTAGATTCTTTCGTACTATTTTTACGTTTAATCGCAGATTTCGGTTTATCTTCAGTGTCTTTGATTTCGTCTTTCTGAGCTGTAGACTTTGGTTCATCTTTAGACTCTTTAGTGCTTCCTTTGCGTTGAAGCGCGGGTTTGGGTAAATCTTCAGCGACTTCAGCATTACCCCAGACATTATCGATTTCATCTTTTTTAGTCGGAGCCTTTGATTCATCTTTTTTAGCTGGGACTTTCGGTTCATCTTTAGGCACTTTCGTACTATTCTTGCGTTTAAGCGTGGTTTTAGGTATATCTTCAGTGTCTTCAGTATTACCCCAGATATCGTCGATTTCATCTTTTTTAGTCGGAGCCTTTGGCTCATCCTTTTTAGCCGGGACATGTGGTTCATCTTTAGGCACTTTCGTACTGTCTTTACGTTTAAGCGTGGATTTAGGTACATCTTCAGTATCTTCAGTATTATCCCAGATATCGTCGATCTCAGCTTTTTTAGTCGGGGTCGTTGGCTCATCTTTGTTAGCTGGAACCTTTGATTTCTCCTCAGGTTCTTTTGTACTATCCTTGCGTTTAATCGCAGCTTTAGGCGCATCGACAGTATCTTTAATTTCTTCTTTTTTACCCGGTGTCTTTGTTTCGTCTTTTTTAGTAGTGGTTTTCGATTCGTCTTTAGATTCTTTCGTACTGTTTTTACGTTTAATCACAGATTTCGGTTTATCTTCAGTGTCTTTGATTTCGTCTTTCTGAGCTGTAGACTTTGGTTCATCTTTAGACTCTTTAGTGCTTCCTTTGCGTTGAAGTGCGGGTTTGGGTAAATTGTCAGTGTCTTCAGCATTACCCCAGACATTATCGATTTCATCTTTCTTAGTCGGAGCCTTTGGCTCGTCTTTTTTAGCCGGGACTTTTGGTTCATCTTTAGGTACTTTCGTACTATCCTTGCGTCTAATTGCAGCTTTAGGCGCATCTTCAGTATCTTTGACTTTTTCTTTTATACCCGTTGTGTCTGTTTCGTCTTTTTTAGTAGTGGTTTTTGATTCACTATTAGTTTCTTTCGAACTGTTTTTGCGTTTAATCACAGATTTTGGTTTATCTTCATTGTCTTTGACGATATCTTTTTTATCCGTGATCTTTGGCTCGTTTTTAGGCTCTTTGGTACTGCCTTTGCGTTTAAGTGCAGGTTTGGGTACATCTTCATTGTCAGTATTACCCCAAACATCTTCAATTTCTTCTACTTTAGTCGTAATCGTTGGTTCGTCTTTGGGCTGCCACGTGCTTTCATCGTCCTTAATTGCCGATTTAGGAACTTTTTTAATATCATCAGTATGGTCCGAAATACCATCCACTTCGTCTTTTACTGCAGTCAATTTTGATTTGTCTTTTTCAGTTTTGGTCTTTGGCTCGTCCTTTTCGGCTACTGTTTTCGGTTCGTCCTCCCCAGTCGTAGTCTTTGGCTCATCTTTTTTAGTTATTAATGTCTGTTCGTCTTTTGGTTCTTTTGTGCTATCTCTTCGTGTAATCTCTGACTCATCTATGGTTTTTTTAACTGTTGTCTTAATTCTTTCTATTGGTTCTTTCGTACTGTCTTTGCGTTTAATGACAGGCTTAGATACATCGTCAATTTTATCTTTTTTATCAGTTGCTTCTGTCTTGCCTCTGGTTTCTTTGGTGCTGTCTTTGCGCTTGGTCACTGATTTTGGTACTTCTTCAGCGTCAACAGTGTTGCCCCAAATGTCGTCGACTTCGTCATTTTTATCAACGGTTCTCGGCTTATCTTCTAGTTTTGTCGTACTGTCTTTACGTTTAATTGAATTCTTTGGAACTTCTTCGGTGTCTTCTTCAGTACTATTCCGAACGTCATCGATTTTATGTGATTTTCTTACAGTAGTCTCAGACTTATCAATTTTTTCTGTTCTTTTAACTGTTGTTTTCGGTTGATCTATAACTTCCTTAGTGCTGTCTTTACGTGTAATAACAGTATTTGGTACTTCATCGTCACTAGTAGTGTCCCGAACGTCTTCAATCTTGTCGGCTTTGATCGTTGGTTTGTCTATCTGTTCTTTTGTACTGTCTTTTCGTTTAATAACTGACTTAGGTGATTCTTCACTGTCACTGGTACCGCTCCAACTATCTTTAATTTCGTTCGATTTTTGAACAGGAAGCTTGGGTGTCTCTTTCAGTTCTTTGTCTGTTTTATCGACCCAACTATATTCTGTTTCTTTTGATTTTTTGAATATAGATTTAGATAGTTCTTCTGTGTCACTATTATTACCCCAAACGTCTTCTACATCGTCATCCTGCTTTAAAAGAATGATCTTTTTAATCATCTTAATTTAATTAATAAAACATGCTGTCGTCCAGTAATTAATCGAAATAGTTTAATATTGTATTTTATATGATCGTTATGATATGATATTTAGTTAGCCACAATTGCGTTATGAGATGTAGTTTAGATAAACGATTAACGTGCCTTTTTACACAATTGTATTGTACTTATACTTATATTTATGTAGCTGTTAGTGAATAAAATTATTTATAACCGCAGTTATGTATTGAATTGCGTATGATAAAAAAAAATAGTGTGCCGTGGATTACCTCAACCTTTTTGGAGATCGGTTCTTTTTTAACAGAATCTCGTTTAACGGAAAGCCTATCAACTGTGCCGTTCTTTTCTTCGGTGATCTCATCTTTTTTGCCGACGGTATCTTTTTTAACCGAATCACGTTTAACAGACGGTCGTTTGACCGACCCGTTTTTCTCTTCGGGAGCCTCGTCTTTGGGGGTGAGCGTATCTTTCTTAACCGAATCACGTTTAACGGAGGGTTTTTTGACGGAGCCGTTTTTCTCTTGGTCGGCGGGTTTCTGAAAACGTTTAGCGTGTTAAGATTAGTATCGCGAATTAGAAATAATTGTTTCAAATTAGTTTGTGTCTGACATGTCGTTATTCGTGTGGTGTACCTTAGTGTCTATTATTTCAACTGTACTTTCTTTTCGTGTTTTTATCGAGCTTCGTTCCGTAGTCTGTAAACGTAAAATTTCGTATAGATATATCTGTCATCGTATCGTTAATGCTTTAAAAATGAATTAGTGTTGTTGTGAATGTGTAAAATTGTACCTTTTCTGTGTCAACTGATTTGTCGGTCAATTTCGATTTGGGTTTCGAAATTGTTTCTCCCTATGTGGAAAATACAAAAAGTAATTGTCACAAATGAATTTCCCAGTAATAGATTACTCAATAGAATATGAATAAGGTCGATATTTTAAAGATACACACCTTCTGACTCACGATGGATGATCGTCTGCTTTCAACAGCACTCTCTTCCTCCGTCGTCTGTGACATATTAAATTTACGAGATAAAGAACTGAAGTCGATAGTCCTCATATTCGGATAAAAAAAGAATTCTTACCGATTGGATCGAAACCCGTCTTTCGCCAGTGCCATCTTCCTTTATCTAACAAATTTTTTATCGATTTATTTATTTATCGACAAATTTATGATGATAACATTTTATAAAAAATCTTACGGTCTCCTCAGTTCTGCTGATAGAGCTTCTTCTGCTCTCAGTTTTGAGTTCGTCTACCCGACTAACAGATTGTTTGCGACTGGCAACCTTCTTTTCTGGCGTAAGTTCACGAGGTGACTGAAATTAAATTATTTCTTTGTTAATTCTGCAATTTATCCCGCGGCTAAAAAGACAGTCGACTAAAAAGAATCATCACCTCAGGCTTCTTAGTTTCAGGTTCTTTCTTCTTGATCGATGTGCGCTGAAAAAAGCAACGAATTTTTTCATAAACTAAATGCTTTTTTATCCTAAAAAATTTAAATATTGCAAATAAATGACTTTACAAACCTTCTCGGGCGTGTCTTCTTCCTTTTCCTTTAATCATATTGATAATTAAAAATAGCACTTGAATTATAATTATATTCCACATCACGAGTAATTCATGCAAGACGATAAAAAACCACAACGTTAGTCTGGCAAGAAAGAAAAATCAATTAGGCTTGTGGAACATGCATATAAACCTGAGTTTGTCAACTCGGTAATTAAATAGTCGACTATTGTTTTGGCAAAGCCAAAACGATCTTAGAAGCGAAGCCCTACACAACCTACTACAAAGCAGAATCGAAGCTGAAACAGAGTATACGAAAGATAGACTTGACAGAACAGCATCATCTAAAGTATTCTAGCAAGAAAACCATACAACAGCGAAGCAGACTTAATTAATGCGACGAAAGTATAATGCGCCAGCAAAAATGATTAAACCAGAAGCAAGTTCCATTTTCAGCTTGAATGAGCGATCTATAGCATGTGCTATTATTAGATTTGAAACATTGGCTCGATGTCGAACACTTGGTGTGACTCACCTGAAACAAATAAAACAATTGCGTTCGTTAGGAGGATTGTTCGTTAGTGACATTAAAATGTTGCTAAAGCTATTAATCTTTTCATGTATTTCTGCTAGAATCGGGGTTCACAAGAATATTAACTGTTGGTCTGGTAAAAAGGCGTATTTATGCATTGAGCTTTTTTGTAAAGAAGCCAAATTTTGTTACCCTTTTGCTGGAAATGAGGTTGATTATTTGAGTAATTATATATTGTGTCTTAGTATACAATTATGAATATATATATGTACGCATAGAAATAAGCGTTTGACGCCAGCAATGAATTGGCTGCATTCATTCAACAATAGTATATTATTTATTAACACTTATAGGAGTAGGACTTGGTCTTTTTGACCTAAGCGAGCTTTGCGGTTGGCTTTCTTTATTATCGTTACCTTTTTAGATGAGGGCTTCTCAACACCATTTGGTTTAGATTCAGGTTCCTTAAAATATAAATTTGAGGGTTTATTTTTGTTCATGTCGAAATGAATGACACTGATTTAGCACAAGCCCGATATATGAGTAACTCGTTACGTTCATTAGCGAAAATCATTAGATGCGCATTGAGTGTTAGATTCAAAGGTTTCTTTAATCCACCCTGTAATATTTGCTTATCAAGCTCGTATTTCGCTTACTTTTAAAGTGTCTACAAAACGTTTAAGTAGTGATTTCGTAAGTATTTGCTAAGCGATAAACAGAATCTGTTTGCGAGGTTTTTCTACCTTGATCTTCTTTGCTTCTTCGATCTTCTTTCGCTCCTCCACCTTTTTCTGTTCGATCACCTTCTCTTCCTCCTTCTTCTTTTCTACCTTAATCTTTTCCTCTTCAATCTTTTTCTTTTCTTCGATCTTTTTCTTTTCCTCTTCGATCTTTTTCTTTTCTTCAATCTTTTTCTTTTCCTCTTCGATCTTTTTCGTTTCCTCGATCTTTTTCTTTTCTTCAATCTTTTTCTTTTCTTCAATCTTTTTCTTTTCCTCTTCCATCTTTTTCGTTTCCTCGATCTTTTTCTTTTCTTCAATCTTTTTCTTTTCCTCTTCGATCTTTTTCGTTTCCTCGATCTTTTTCTTTTCTTCAATCTTTTTCTTTTCTTCAATCTTTTTCTTTTCCTCTTCGATCTTTTTCGTTTCCTCGATCTTTTTCTTTTCTTCGATCTTCTTCTCTTCCTCGATCTTTTTCTTTTCCTCCTCGATCTTCTTCTTTTCTTCTTCTTTCTTTTTCTTCTCTTCTTCCTTCTTCTTTTCTTCAGCTTTCTTCTCCTCCTCAATCTTTTTCTTTTCTTTCTCCTCCTCATCTTCGTCCTTCTTCTCTTTTTTCTCTTTCTTCTATATAATCGATTATATGTATTCACCGCATTAATTTCATCAGGATTAACAGTCTATTATATATGTCAAGCCATGGAGAATTTCAAGTAAAATAAAACGCAATCGCAGTGTACGCTTAAGAATAAGGAAATGACCATAGAGAAAGGATAATGGTAGTAAAGTATAAAGGTATCTTAGTCGCATAATACATTTAAATTTAAACAATACTCTTATTTACCTCAACCACCAGTTCCGCTGAAGATTCGTCCTTTCCATGCTCGGTACTGACGACAATCTTATAACTTCCTTTAGACTCCTGAGTAGTGGAACTGATCAATAGCCTAGCCTCCTTACCATCGAAGCTGATACTGTAGGTTTCCGAAGACTTGATGACCTTGGAGTCTCTGTAAATTATATTTATAAATCACTCATTCTAATGTCAAACGTCTCGTATCTATGTGAATCAAAAGTAATGATCGCTTACTTGTACCACGTGACTGTGACCTTTTTATCCTCTTTGAGCAGAACCGCGAAGAATTCGGCTGTTTTTCCTTCTTCAACAGTCTGTAAAAACAGTAAGGTAATGAACGTTAAAAAATTTAATATATCTTAAAACACAATGAAAAACTCACAATGGACTTAAGTCCTGAGGCGAGCCTGGGTGGATCAGGTTCCTCGGGTATTTCCTGGATCTCAACGACCTGGGAAATGGCCTCGCCCTTCTCGTTCCTAGCCACTAGTTTGTACTTGCCCTTGTCGGCTTGAGATATCTGTTCGATTTCGAGTTTTACAGCAAACTCGCCTTCCTTGATCTTCTCAACATGTAACTTGTGCCTGTCGTCTTCTGCAACAGCCTGAGTCTCCTTGAACCATGTGCAGTCAGGTGCAAATTTGGATAAAACAGTGCATTCAACTATTACTGTTTTCTTTTTCACAATCTTGATGACCTTTGGCTTCTCCTTGATGACAGGAATGACTGTAAATTTAATGTAATGTCCGTGTTAATAATCACATTTAATAATCACAAATAGTAGCAATAAGCATAATAACTCACTTTCAACGTTAAGAGTGAGATTAGCGTTTAGCTCTCCAAGTGAATTCTTAATGTTGCACTTGTAGAGTCCAGAATCATCCGCGCCAGGATCATTCAACACGAGTTTGATGTAGTATATATCAGATCCCTCCTCGACAACGCTCAGAGAAATCTTAGAAGACTCCGTGACCACTTTACCAGCGTGAGTCCATACAATATTGGGCTTAGGATTGGCTTTGACCTTGCAGTCCATGATAACGACCTTGCCTTTGTCCTGCGATTGAATTCGCGGTTTCTCTACAAAGGTTGGACCGTCACCCTCAGGCTCAGGTTCAGCTTCGATGTTAAGATTTAGATTGGCGTTGCTCTCGCCAAACTCATTCTTCACGTGGCAACGGTAAGCTCCACCATCTGCTCCAGTAGGATCCTATAAAGGGTTCGCCATCAATTGCAATTTACATTGAGCAACAAATTAGTTACGAAGAACAGTATGTTATGCATAAGTATGGCATACCTTCAATTCGAGAGTGATCTCGTAGATATCCTCCTGAACAGAGTTGCAATTGAGACTGATCTTAGACGACTCGTTGATAACATTATTGGCCCGGAACCAGGTGATGTCGGGCTTGGGCTTGGCTCGGCACTTGCACTTCATAGTGATGAGAGTACCGGTCTCGTTAGGGATAATGCGAGGCTTCTCGATGAACGATGGCGCGAAACCCGCTGGATCTTCTGCACCTTGATAAGTGGACGTTAGGACTAGTCTTTGATAGGTCAGCAGCCGACTTTGACTGCACAGGGTCAAGCGCACAGCACACAAAAAAGCGGAAGTAGAACATGTGGCTGCTAGGGATAGAAATAAGCATGTCCCAGGATATATCAGCAATTAGTGAAAGCTTGATGAGTTAGATCGGTGAATAGTCTAGTGAATAAGCGAGAGAAATCGTGCAGCGGATGAATCGTGCAGAGGCTGATGTGTTTCTTTCATATATTTTTGTACTCATTACACTTGCATTCGATCACTCATACTATTCAAGACAGAGAAGGTAGACAGAAGAGTTGTTGAGGGTTTCGTTCTGATGCATGCATATCGACAGATACATGCTTCGTGGATAGAAAGATCAATAGTCAATTAGAATATAATCGCGGCGACTCGCCTTGGAAATTCAAAGAGATGTTGGCGTTACTCTCGCCAAAGTTGTTAAAGGCGTTGCAGCGGTAGTGACCGCCGTCGGCCTTGGTCGGGTTCAAGATTTCAAGGGTCAGCAGATAGGTGTCTTTGCCCGTAGACTTGCGGGACATTTTAATTCGCATGCTGTCATTTATCGCTTTGGTGCCCTGATACCAGGTGATCTCCGGTACTGGATGTGCCTCCAATATACACTCCATTATTAAGACGTCGCCCTCTTGCCTAATAGTTGGTTTCTTCGGAAAACGCGGCGGCTTGCCGTCGGGTATTCTAGACGCAAATACAGCCAGAGTTCGATATCTCCATTCGTGACACATTAAACCGTCTGATTCTCAAAGGCAAAGCGAGTTTCGTCGGCAAACTTTGCCAAATACAATAGAGACATGTTGTTATACCAATGTCTCGGGATTAAGCTATAATAGCTCTTCAAAGTTTGCCGAAAACTGGCTTTCCCTTTTCGAGACATCAAAGCGGAAGATCCAAGAGGGTACATAAAGAAGTGTTCAAGAGAAGAAGAAGAAGAAGAAGAAGAAGAAGAAGAAGAAGAAGAAGAAGAAAAAGAAGAGGAAGAAAAAGAAGAAGTATCAGAGAAGAAATAGGGGAAGAAGAAGAGATTGATTACTTGAGCTTATCACCACCCTCGAAGTTCAGGTTGATAGTGGCAACACCCTGTCCATGCTTATTTTTTGCGACAGCTTTGTACTCGCCGCTGTCAGCCTTGGCTACTTTGCTGATTTGAAGCCTAGCAATATGATAGAGCTTCTGGTCAAGCTCCATCGACATCTGATACCTGCCGCCTTCGTTCAGCTCCTCCAATCCATGATACCTGGTTGTTCAGTTGATTTTTTTTTGGTTTTTGTCTTTTCACCAAGCCATCATTCATCGTTGCTCGATAAATATACACCGTACACTTCCCTTAGCGTCGACTTCTAATCTTTGGCACGAGCATTTATTTACCAGCGCATCTCCGTGTGTTTACACGCGGGCAATGCATCATCCTCGAGGGGGGGGAAAGAAAAATCTAACGCAAAATTAAACCTAGATCGCACCTAAGCCAACTGTGCTTATTGCTGAGATAGACAAATGCTCGTGTCAACGTAGAAGAAGATTACGGAAGAAGGTAACGGAACGACGAAGAAGGGATAATCGATACGATGGGGTGACTGTTCTTACCACTTGACATTAGGTTTCGGGTCGCCGGCTAATCGGCACTCGAAGGTTATAGTGTTGCCATCGTCGGACTGCCTGATGACTGGTCGTTCGGTAAAGGTCGGTTTGACACCGTCGTCCGGGACTGGGGCCTCGTCGCCTGAATTTTTAAAGAAAAAACACATGTCTCTCGAAATTTACACAGCCGCTGTTTCACTTCCTAACTCTTATAATAATATCGAGAGAAACGAGAATCGAGAATTTTAAGGGTTTAAGGGAACTTCATTTCGACACACATCCCTTACGCACCATTCGCACAGAATTTTCGATGAATTATGCTATTGGCTAGGAAGAACACCATTAGTCGTTTTGTAATACCGAGTCAGATGACCACGTGGTCCTTTGTTTTATGAAAAAATAACTGAAAACATTAGCTGATGCTCATCAAATTAATTCCAGTTAGCTAAGTGTATAAACGAAGAAATCGTATTATATCTGTTTTTTTTGTGTTATACAATTAATCATATACACGACGAGAGAGTCTCAGGCGGGCCGGAAACTCAACAATATTGCGCTTGGCAAAATAATTCTTGTTTTCTCTTGTATCGAATCGAATTATATTTAGCGCACGGAATGAGGCAAGCGCGACGACTCGAGCTGCGATATCGGATCGCGTAGCGTTGTTTTGCCGTTAGATTATTTTATGCCGCTAGAGACTCCCGCTATATTTCTGTAAGATATTATAAATACGCCTACGCTTTCAAGTCAATGAAAGCGATATTATTTAAGAAAAGAAAAAAAACAAATTATACACGTTAATAGATTAAGTTTGTAATAACTGCGCTCAAAAATCAACAATGATTATTACTATTATTAATCATTAAGTTTATTATTATTATTATTATTATTATTATTATTATTATTATTATTTTGTATTAAACTAATTTACGTTAACTGCATTAATTGTTGTAGGTTTTCGCTCGATCGTTATTATTTCGTATTCTTTACGGTGGTATAATGTATTTTATGATGCGTATAATAGTGGTGTAAGTGTCTATATATACACAAATTACTTGTCGCGCATCGTGTCTCAAGCAGTAGCGCGTTTATGTGCTGATTAATGCGCGTTGGCACGGTGGTGCAGTTGTTTCGCGCGAAAAGTCCCGTCGATCTGTTATTGTTAACTTGTGCGTGTGCATTTGTGGATAATTATTAATTTTTCTTTTCCGAGCGTCAGTTCGTGATGATTATTACTTGTGTTCCAGTTTCGATATTATATTTCTATGTAAATATATATATGTATATATGTATGTATATATATTTTTTTTGTATTGATATTGTTTCAGTTACACTAGATGATAACGCTAAATTGCATGATAATGTGGCGAATGTCAGAAATGTGGTTGATGTAATGTGTGTAAAGAATTACGAGATTATCAGAAGCTATAAATGGATAAAGTAAGCCGTCGTGCTGTGCAACTTACTGTCGAAGTTAAGGGAGATGGTAGCATTGGACTCGCCGAGTTCGTTCTTAGCGGTAACCTTGTACTTTCCAGCGTCCTCGACCGTCACGTTCTTGATCTCCAGACTCGCAAAGTACGAGTGACCGTCTTTGTCGACAGTCAGCTGTAGTCATCAGTCAATGAGTTAATTTTCGTTTATACGAGCTATTACGTTTTTACGGCTAATTTACCAGGACAAATGTTGCGAGAGATATTACCTTGTGACGTTGCGATTCAGTGACGGCGTCGCCGTCGTGGAACCAAGAAACCTTGGGCGTAGGGTCGGCAGTGATACGACACTCGAATACCAATCGTTTGCCGTCATCCTCCTGCCTGATGGATGGCTTTTTCGCAAAAGTCGGTGCGATACCGTCGATTTGTCTGTGATAAATAGCAGGTTGGTGCAATTTTTTTTTTAATTTTTTTTTTAATTTTTTTTATTTAATTTCTACAAAATGTTTGAAAGGGTCAGTTGGATCGCACACGGACACGCGCTTTTTTAATTGCAGAAATGTAGATGTGCCAAATTCAAATGATTAGAACGAGTTTCATTTTAATGACTTCTTTGGATAATCACAGACTGACGCGTTTTGGTATTTAGCGTATTATAAACAGTCATAAATTAAAATGAATTTCAAGGAATTAAAATAATATTTTTGTGTGAAATACGTCAATTTGTGATCTTCAGAATCATAATTATTTTTACACAAGTTGTATATAGATTCGTAAGCAAGCAAAGCCACACTCACCGTGTTTGCACTGGTACGGCCGCTAAAATCATAAACACAGAAGCGTTACATGCGGCACAGCTAGCGATCGTTTAATTTTTACGAAATATAAAATAAGATAGAGGATGCAAAATGTAGTTTATCAACTGGAAATATGAATACACGAGCAGCGCATCGAATAGAAGCGATAGAAGCTTTAATTTCATAGTAAAAGCGCATACAATATCATAGCGAGAAAGAAAAAGAGAAAAAAAAACAATTTAGTCAAACTGTGTACCGCGATCCACTTACTTTTCTCTAGGCTCATCCACAGCTGGAAAACATAAGCTACGTTAAGACGAGTCACTATGAATGTATTATAGGCAGCGCGTGGACTACCAATGCGCGACTCTTACTACTGAGAATAACGAGGTGTTTATGTGTGTTTATTCGCGCACGCGTGTGCAAATGTGATAAAAATTGTCAAAGCGAGTGAATTTAATGGGGATGATGTTGGGTGCTCGGAGAGGTTCGATCGCTATGTCAAAATATTTCATAACCTCAAAATATCGCTTTAACGTTATTACTCATTTATTGTTTGACTTTGGTTTTATGATTCATAACGTGTATAATAGTTATATTGCATAATTAGGTCAAGAACTGAATTTTCGAGGTTAGGAATTCAGTTGCATAGAGCGATTAAAGTACACGTAACCGAACGACGATGCACTGGAAGGTATTTGGTATATCGAAGATTCGGCAACGCAGGTAAATAATATATACGCGATCGAGCTGAGGATATAACGCTTAGATACGAATGAATTCGAGACAATATAATGATACTTACGGCTGAAGTTGAGGTTGATGGAGGCAGCAACCTCGCCCATCTTGTTCTTGGCCTTGACCTTGTAAAGGCCGGCGTCCGTCTCGATGACATCATCGAGCTCGAGTACGACGAGGAACTTGTTGGTGCCGATGCTCTGTATCTTGAAATTGGTGCGGTCATCCTCAGCGAGCTGGGTCTCGCCTCGGAACCAGGTGATCTCGGGCTTGGGCGCGCTGACCAGTTGACATTCAAATATCAACCGGTTGCCCTCGTCCTCTTGTCTTAGCTGAGGCTTCTGGGTGAAGCTGGGCGCGAAATCGTCCGCGACCCCCATACTATATTGCGATTCTTAACAAGCTCACGCACAAGGGGGTAAGTGGGGAGGACCCCCCGGCCTCCGATGATTAGTCGATTGGCCTCGCGATATTCGCGTCGAGGCACCTGTTGTACCTAGTGAGCTGAAACCACCACCCGAGCTGCGCCGATGCACGGAATCACCCTTCGACGCCGTTTTTCACCACCATCGACCCTCGTCACCTGAAAGTTTTCATTATTTTTTTTCTCTCTTTTTCTAACTTCTTTAGTACGCGAGCTTAACGCTAGGGGGTGCGTACGTGCGAGACCGCGAAAACAATTTTTTGGGTCATTCATTCATTTTGACGCGCTTCATTCAAGCGGTTATTTGAAGGATTGTTCCAAAAAATTGAGAGTAAGAAAGAGGGAGAGACGGAGAGAATGAGCTGAAGATGTTGACTGAGCCAAATATTACACAAGTAAACTATCGAATTTCTTACACCGCACAACTCAGCTTGATGTTATGCCAGCGTACACAGTATGCCATTCTCTGTCTCTATATATCTCTTTCTGTCTCTCTCCTTGGTATTCACGAGGGAAAAAAGGATGTCACTACCTCGTTCTCAACTTTGTTTTCCTATCGTGCTGACATACACACTCGAGCTTGAATTTTTAGACTCTCATAAATGTTTTAATTATCCGGGTGAGAAAATTGTGGCAATAACAAATTAATCGTCGTCGTACGCGAGGTGATGAAATCGGCGCTTCGCAGTTACCATTCGCATCCGGCATCGAAAGACTCGTTAACAGGCTAAACAAATTAGGCAGAAGTAAATTATGAAAGAAAGTGTTTTTAAAGATACTCAATACGTCTCATTAAATGAAAGAAAGTGGAGAAACGTACTCTACGCATAGATATCTCGCGAGAGCGTGTGATGAACCTCACAAAAAATATACCGCTCCGAAGGAAACTATTGTTCGCGCGAGTCAAGTCCACCGTCATATGACCAATTACTCATCGTGCCATCTAACGTGTGCACCAGTTGAGAAAAAGTTATTATATATCAGGTCAATAGCATGCGCATTCGTGCCTCTCTAGCCGGATCCAACGTCGATATTATGCGTCGCTTATTATAGTACAAAATCTCTTGTGAGCTGTTTCTGCCGACATTTATTTTTGTCCAAGCTATTCTCGACGCGATCGCGGCCGGCGCCAAAACTATGAGAGAGAGAGAGAGAGAGAGAGAGAGAGAGAGAAATCGTCGAAGCTCGAGCGAGACGAGGAAACAGGGGGATTAAGTAGAAAAAAAGCAGCGAAGAACGCGGACGCGGATAGACACTATAAATGACACCGGTGCAGCTGAACGAACCGATTTATCAACCGATTTCCAGACTGCGAATGTTCGTTCGATGTATCCCGTAGTAACAGTCTACGGATATAATAATGTCAAAAGCTCGAGCTTGCGCAATATAAATATGCACAGTATTTTTAAACTTCGTGTAAGTGGAAAGAAGAAGAAGAAGAAGAAGAAGAAGAAGAAGAAGAAAAAGAAAAGGAAGCATATAGCCCACGCATCAATGACAGACGATCGGAGAACGCGCGCGCGCGCACGCACACACGCACACACGCATTCGGTTCGCGGGGAAAGTTCTCTTCTCTCCTCGTGTTACATTCTCTAAAAATAAGCGAACAACGAGAGCCCAGTTACCTACATCGCCCCTTCCACGGCTGCGCCGATTCTTTTTTAGTTTGATGCGCGCTGCGCGCGAGCGCAAGGAAAAGTGGAAACTTACGTAAACTTGTACGACTACGCGACTCTCACTTATACCGATTAGCGAAGATTCGAATTTTACGAGCGGAGAAAGAGATGTACAGAAAGCTTTTTATATATAAATCTATTTATACATGAAAATGCAGTTGTCCGTTTAAACTTACTTGAGAAGATCGCCGTCGAGGGGTGAGGGGGGGAGGAAGCGCAGTTTATCACCGTGTCGTTGCACGTGTGGCACACGTTTTGTAATTATTACACGCGAGAACACACGTCGTATATAATCGATCGGAAAATGTGATTATGACTCGAGAGAGGATACGATGATGAATTGATATATGAAACTCTGTGTAATGAAGAATGTCAACTATGTAGATGCGTGTCTATGTATGATAGTTTAAAAGAATCAATCTCTTTTTTCGTTTATATTAATCGATGTACGTCTCGTCGTCCTCGTCTCTCACTTGCTCTTCACTTCACTTCTCGGATAATTGCCACAAAAAAATATTTTTCTCTTCTTCTTCTTCTTTTTCTTCTTCTTCTTCTTCTTCTTCTTACTCTTCCCTTTTTTTCATTGGATTTTCTCCTTCGGCTTTTTTTTTCTTTACACCGTAGTGTACGTGTGCTCGCACCGTAAAGTCGTCGTAGTCGTCGTTTCTTCTTCTTCTACTTTTTTTTTAACCCAGCAAACGCTCCCTTTTTTCGCACTACTTTCTCAGTCGGCTGTCCCTGTCGCCGGGGCCCCGCGCGTCAACTAACCAGGCTAAATCTCTTTCTCCATCTCGAAAACTTTACCACCACCACAGGGGCTCTCCGCTACTACCACCACTTTTCCTCCTCTTCCTCTTTCGGCTTTCCCTCTCTACTTGCTCAGCCTCTGCTTCTTCATCTTCTTCTTAGTTGCTGAATCTATCCCCTACTCTTCTTCTTCTGCTTCTTCTTCTCTCTTTCGTTCTGTGCGCCTGTCTTTCTCTTGCAAAATCTATCGCTCGATATCCATAATGTCAGGTATAGCCATCCCGATCATCGTCATCATCGTCACCGAGATATTTGAATCATCCGGATATTTCAGTGCCAGAGCTTTCTTTCATATACCTCATAGTCAATGTATAACGTTCTAGGCATCGTTAAATAATCGCTCAATAATGCAATCGAGAGCTTTTAATTAGAAGCTTATATTAAGCGCCGTTGCCGATCTCTGACTAATTGAGATGGAATTACAGTGACTAAAGCTCACGTTGAGATGATTCAAGCTTTCGAGTTATATAGTTCAACGTTGTTGTCCGAGGAAAAAATAGACGATTTATCACGCAAAAATAGCAACGTCGAGCGTTGACATTGAAATATCGTTAAGAGATCGGCTTGTGTCTTCCCCGTAAGAAATCGATCGCTATGTGTTTACATCCCCATCGTATCTATATCGCATATATATCGTTATATACATGTATATGGTGTACAAACGCAATGTGTACACGGCTAGACTAGAGAGAGAGAGAGAGAGAGAGAGAGAGAGAGAGAGAGAGAGCTTAGCGTAAAGCGTGCGCGAGAGAAGTATAAGCCGCGGTAGCGAACTTGGATTTGGCGAGCCGAATGATTTCTAAATATACTCAACCCTCGTCACTCTGGATCTATCTTTACCTGTTGGAAGAATTCATATATCGTCTTAAAGCAATGTACATGAGCGCGTGTGTGCGTGAAAAGAGCAACTTGGCCCGACATCACTCGTCATCCCTCTCACGACTCTCATTATTATTACGTTATTATTATGCGGCCGTGTGTAGTGCGTTCACGTAACTCTTCGACTGCTGTCTTTCGCTCGCAGACGTCCGAAAGACTGATGTGACTAGTTCGTGAGTCACGACGTTTGACAGAATTTTTTTATTTTCTCTTTTGAGATCGGTATGCGTTCTAAGTAAATTTATCGATCTGGGCCGATTTCCCGATCGATCGGTTAATTGAATTTTAATGATGGACTGCGATTAGATGATGAAGCAGATATCGAAATGCATATAGCTACATTACTTTTGGTCGAATAAATCGATTTATAGATGATATACACAAGCGCAGTTGCATAAATCGTTTGATTAGCTTTTATTTTTGTTCTCGCGGGTGTGATCTATAGCGAATCGCTCGCATGAATAACGGTTATATTTTTGCGTCGTTAAAAATTGCGTCAAACGCTGTATACGAGACCTTGAAAATTCGGAATTTTATTGTGCATATCGCGTAACAAGCTCATTCCAATCAAGAACTCTTCGGAGAATATATTCGTTTTGCTATTCCTGGTATATTGAATAAATTGCTTAATTAAAATAAACAAAACTGTCCAGATTCTTCGACCAGTTTATAGCTGTTCGCATTTTTTGAACGAAAGAAATAGATGTTATAAAAATATATTAATAATTTTGAGATGGAAAATCACCATTGCTTGAGGAGTTGTCTATAAATAAGATGAATTCAATTCAAAATTATAACGCAGCTCGCAGCCGTTCTGAAAAAATATCTCGGCTTGGCTCGGCTACGGGATTGTATGTATTAAGTCTCCTACGAGTCCTGAGGTCAAGTTCCTGGTCGACTGACCAACTTTCTTAGACAATTTATACTCAAAAACTAGGTAGGAATTATTATTAGTTAATCCAGAATCTTGCGAGTAACTAGGTTAAAAGCGGCTAAGAAAACAACCCATTTATTCTATTGGTTACTTGAAAAGTGCTCTTGTATTTATAAGAAAAATGCTCTTGTATTTATAACAAAATCTAAATCGGTAAGTCAGCTGTCATCGAACCCATCGATGACATTTATTAGTTATAAATTCTACGTAAAAAAAGTTAACTACGTAAAAAAACCCGGCATGTTTGATCGATCGTAAAAGTGATTCTACGAAAACATTCGAAAATCCAACTGCAATTAATTTTCCCCTATAAGACAATCCCACTAAATCCAAACGTGTCAATTATGTCTAACAACGAGAATCCGTAATCCCAAACCTCCGTGTACTATCGATCGCGGTACGTAATGCCTCGTGCATACGCCGTAACTCATCGGTACTCCCTTTGCTATCCTATCCACGAGTATAGGCTCGAAAAGTCGACGTTTCCCCGAGTCTGAAGCATCTCTCTCTCTCTCTCTCTCTCTCTCTCTCTCGCTCTCTGGCATTCCCAGAGTCGCCGCGCCGCTATGCTCGAAATATTTTTAGAGCACGGCATTTTTAGCCGCTTGCAAAAAGCCGTCTCTCTGTTGTTTTTCGAGACTTTTCGAATATTCCGAGGTGTTTCACGAGCTTATGCCCGAGAGACAAATCGCGAGTCTCACCTTTGACCCTTTAACGTTGGAACCAAGCCCGAGAGGAGGCACTTAACGAAAAGGAGATTTCCGACTTCCTGCCAATTGCTGCGCGGAAGTATACGACTATGAAGTGGAATTTTCGCGAGTTCTCGAAATACTCGAAAACGAAAACATTAGACTGCTCCAGATGCAGTTTGCTTTGAGAGCTTACAGATCTATATACATATATTACGCTCATTCATGCGGCTTTGAAGTACGCGGAGGAGGAAAAAAAATAATTCAACGTTGTAAGACAGTTGCAACATTAGGAGATGGGATAGACAATTACTGTTTAGAGAATTTTCATCGTTTAAATTCGTTCCCTCGCTGCAATAACTCGGCATGAGTTGTATGAATAATCCACTAGTCATGTATATACTGCAATGTTATAAATATACTGCATATTTTCAATATTATTCTACGTCGAGCCGCATGTGAAATTTCCAAAGAAATTTAAGCCAAATCTTGAGTCACAAGAGCGCGCAACGTTGTTCATTCGATTTATTAAACGATTTTCTCGCGTGTACAATATTATTTTGTAACTCTTTTTAATAATATATGGCACGCATCAAGGCGTATAACTGTTTCGAATCGGGGCATTATTTCATGCTCCGCCGAGCGAATAAAAATCACCGACAGCCTGGTAAAATGCAGGTCAATGCATTATAGCGACGCAATCGTTTTCTCATATTGAAGTATATACATTTTTTACTTTAATTTTTCATAAATAAATAAAGTAAGAGCGCACCGTCTTTGTATCGACATTTTTCAAAAGAAAGCTTCGGGAATCGAACGTTCTATTTACAACGTTCTATATAAAAGTACTGTAAAATGAAAATTTATAATAGTTCATCGGAATTGCACTCCGCGCGATTCCGCCTCCGCCTCGAAAACAAATCTATTTTTACGAAATTTGAGAGAGAGAGAGAGAGAGAGAGAGAGAGAGTGTGTGTGAGAGAGAAAAAATTGACAAAAACACACACGGTGCATCGGAAATCCCCGATGTTTACATATACGAATTCAAGGAAAGAGAGAAGCGTAGCGTTAATTGCTCAGTTCAGTCAGATTTACATAGCTCGAAAGAATAACCAACTGCATCCCACTCGACTCTCTCGCTCTCCACCTCCGCAATCGCATATCTAAGTCAAGACAAATCGCCTCGACCCCCTCCCTATCCTTCGCTTTCTCTTCTAACGCAATAATTAGCGAGCGTTGGAAAAAGCAAAGAATAGAAGGGCTGATAAGACGTCGCGGCCAACTCACGAAATTCCCCTCGTTAAACGTGAGCTTTTACTCTTCGCGAGTAGTGGGCGACGAGCCTAGCTTCTTCTTCTCTCACTCTCTCTCCTGCGAGTATATGGAACAGTCGGTCTAAAATTAATTCTCGGGTCGCTCTGGAAATAGATATTATGAGTGCGAGGACAGGATAAGATGTCGGCCTATTATACTGATTTCGAGAAAAAAAAGTCAGGCGCCACACTGGTTTGTAATTATCGAGACAGAGAGCGAGAGAGACAGAGATAAAGAGCTTGCGGAAACGCGCGTGTGATTTGAAATCATTTTTTACAGTTCCGCTGGGTAAGTGTGTCGCGACGGAATTTCGCGCGAGCAAGGTCGCCGTGATTCAGGTCGGCTCGTTGATTATTGTTATGTTTTTTTTGTCCAACGATAAATATATTATATATAAAAATATGCTATGCGTTACGAAAGAGACGCTAGCTTTGAGAGATAATATTCCTAATGATGCTCTACATTCTCTATTACCAGAGAAAATAATGGCTGTTACTATTTTCTTTTTTTTTTTTTTTACGATATCGTTGAGTACATTTGCGTTCGAATTTTTACGTAACAATCGAAGCAATCGCCTCGAGAATTTTTCGCCTACTTGTAACACGCGATTTATTATTACTCGTTCATAAATCTCCGCGAATCCCAAAATACATCGCTAAAAGACAAGCAAACATTGCAAGCATTCGCGCGGTAGCTGAGAAAAAAAAATTATATAGTTCTCTCTCTCTCTCTCTCTCTCTCTCTCTCTCTCTGTCTCTCTCTACTCGCTCGAATTGCATTTGGTCTAAAAATAACAATTCGATACAAGCTTTTACAACAGAATAGAAAAAAACACATTCTCGATGTTTACATAATTATATCACAGTCGATAAACACAGAAAGTGTATCTGCTCCGAAAACGTCGTTTATAAATATTCTTCACGTCGATCGTTTACAATAATGCTCTGCGAGCATATACAAGCCATACCGTAAATTGGAATCTCGCGCGACAGCTGATATTCTCGAAAATTGAAGGTACTGTGCGTCGAGCGAAGAGAAAAAAAGAAGTTGGAGAGAAAAAAATGTAAGTGAAGAAACAAGCGGAGAAAGAGACGCGATCGGTGAATAGGACATATAGATATACGAGTGTAAGAAATAGAGAGAGAGGGAAGTGCTCCGCAGCCGGCAACGTAATTTGAGAGGCTCCCGGACCCCCAACCATATATGTCCAGCTTGCCTCTTGCCTCTCGCTTACACTCGCTCGCGAGCCGATACGTCAGTCTCGCTTTAACGGCCGGAGACGACGCCACCCACGAGTGTACGCGATTGATTTCGCTCATCTGTATTCATTATTATTATTATTTTTTTTTTTTTCTCTATTTTTCCTACGAGTTCTTTCTAAGCTCTGCTTGTTGAAATTACCATTTGATTCTCCTTCTTTCCGCCGTCGACGATTAAGCTCGGCTCTCGTGTTTTCTCGATGAGCCGAGGTTGTGCACGAGATTCGATTATATAGAGTGCGTCGATAAGAAAACGCCAGTGCTATCGGTCTCGACTTGCGGATGGCGCCACGATTTAAATGCGCTTTATCTCGCGCGGTAGAACCTCTACATTACCGACCGTAGTTTGAAATTACACTTTAAATCTTTATATTCTTTTCCTCGTAGTTTTATTGCGCTATATTTTGTTATTTCTGGGAAATACCGAGCTCGCGTCTTCGAAGAAAAAGAAAAATAGAGAAGAGGCTATATTTTCCTTAAGCTGAAAAGCTCATCGACGGCTAATTGGACGAGGAGTATATGTAATGAGGCGCGCGCATATAAATCGTCGGTTCGTTTTATGATTACGGCGTATAATGGAAGATTTATTGAAAAATTGTATACGGATGGCTATAGCTTTACATAATCTTTGAAGAATTATTTTGTTTTTTTATTCTCCTTACTCGTTTTATGTACACGTGCTAAAATAGCGTAATACAATAAATTGCACGAACGAAAGGTTAGCTCAAAGAAGGAAAGAGAGAAAAAAAAGAAGATGACGTTACAGTAGAGATGACGTTATTATTAAAATTTCGAATCGACGGTTGCGCGTATAATATAATTGTGTCACTCATACACGCCGTCGCGGACATGATATCTTATTATTTACAGACAGGATACACATAACAACAATAATACACAGTATAACAATAAGAGTAACAATACAATGATACTTAATAGCGAGCTACATGATATATTTTGGTTATACATCGAATATCTCTCGAAAACATCGCTAAAAACGCGCGCCTTTTCTCTTCTCGTTTAATTTCTTTTTTTCTTCTTTTACTTTTTCGGCTACATTACATTCCGCAAGCGCAGAGCTGATGAATCGTCACGGGACGTCGAGTACAGTCGTCGAGAGAGCGCGACGACGACGTTGCATACAGATAGAGACATATATATATATATATATATATATATATATGTATGTACATAGGGACTGCTTGTGTACGTGTGCGAGAGAGAGAGAGAGAGAGAGAGAGAGAGAGAGAGAGAGAGGCTATTGCGCAGAAAAGCCGTTGGATACGTGTTTATGTAGGTGTGCGATTCTGTGCGAATGTGTAAGTATACAGGTAAAAGAGCGAGCATTCGCGTATATAGTTCTCTCTATAAACGACTGACTTTGGAATGTAACGAGTGGTGCTGCATGATTAATCACATCCCGTTTTATTATTAATTCATTCGTAATATACCACGATTCGTCCTTCGCTGTAAATGAGCAATTAAATTAATCGGCATTCTAGTTATTCCTGTGCAACAAGTGCGATTGCGAACGTGTATACTACCGTATAATTTTTTCGTTAACTTTATTATCATAGATATAATTTTTTTTCTTCCTTTTTTTACAAAAATACATTCGATAATTCGTTATATTTATACAATATACATGTATCCATATATTTAAGCGATACGGTTCTAATTATACGTATACGTGCGTATACATATATAAATTAAAAAAGAAAAGAAATACACAAGCGTATATTTATGCGTGGATTTCGAGGCGCGAAAAAGAAACGGCACAGACGAAGAGAACAATGCATATACTCGCGCTGAATCAACAGGCTGTTGTCTAGAGGCAGTAAAGGCCAAAGATGCAGCGATTGCATAACGCGCTAATTGAGAGCGCGACTATGGCACCGCGATGATATCTGTGTGTACCTACTTTTGTTTTATATATATGTATATATATATTTTTTTTTCTCTGCGAATCTTTTTTAGCCTCCCGGCAGTTTGTGCATGTACGTGTCTGTGTGTGTGTAGGTGTGCGTGCGAATCAACAATGTGGAATGCGTACAAGAAGGTATATCTTATCGGTCTTTCGCAGTCGGACTTCTCTATCTCTTCAGATAGTTATTTCTTTTTATTTTGTTAATATTATTATCATCATTGATTTCGTTTAGTCAATCAAAAGTAAAAATTGTCCAGCTAGCTAAACGCACGTACCAGAACGAAAAGACTCTTCTCATCCCAAGTCAATGCGTCGCACACTTGAATGCCTCTCTCTCTCTCTCTCTTTTTCAAGGGACAGAGAGAAAGAGCTTGGACTCGTCAAAGAAGAAACAGAGAGTATAAAGAGGAAGACAGAGAATTGAGTTGAGAGAGAGAGAGAGAGAGAGAGAGAGAGAGAGAGAGAGAGAAAGAAATATCGCCGGTGCTCGTAACTATCGGAATAAAGAATCTACAGCTTCTGCACAATGTCGAATTTGTCCTTAAATCCAAGAGCCTCCTTTTTCGGGTCATACTTCTTGCGCATAGCTAATTTAGCTCTGAGCTCCTTGGCACTCATAGCCAGATTCAATCCGGCTGCGTTACCGTTGCTCTGCTGTTGATCCAATCCACTCGAGGAAGATTTGTTGCTGCTCGTGTCGTCGTCGAGTCTCGTCGTCGAGCCATTATTGCCGACGCTGCTACCGTTCTCCTGCTGGGCGTCGCTCGAGCTCCCGATCGAGTTCGTATCTCCTCCGCTCTGCAAAATCGATCAATTTAATGAGAAACAAAGGAAAAGCAACTTCTTCGCCACTTTGCAGGACTACATGGATCAGACGACTACATCGATACGCGTATCTGTGTGCTTGCGTATAGGCGTGCACACGTGCGACCGGACGTGCATCGTTACCGAGTTATACAACACATCCCCGGATACATGAATGAAAAAAAATTGCGCAACAACGATCATATACTCTTCCGCGAGATATAACGCGCGCGTATACACCGCATCGTTCCCAAAGAATATACAGATGGATATAGATATATAGGTGTGTATATATATATATATATATATATATAGACGCTGTTGTATCGGCCGAGCTCTCGTAAACAGGATGCGCTCGTCGATTCTTCTCCGAATTTTTTCCTTTTATTTTTAATTGGAAAAGAGCTACCTCCGCACACATAGCGCCGCGAGATAAGATAAGGATAGAATCGTCGCCGGTGGAGAATCACGGCTCTGCTCTAATGAATGCGCGTATATGCGTATATACTGCTATAAGGAAGAGCGCGATGGCGACAGGTGAGTATATAATCTCGGGGCGATGGCTGCCGCTCTCTTTCTCGGAATTTTCCGAAACATATGCAGCGACAGCGCGCTAAGCAGTGCTATCGTGTACTCGCCTGTATGCCGGCAGCCATGGCAGCGGCGTCTCGTTCGTCCTGGGCGATGCTGGCCGGACTCCGTTCCGGCGTCTTGAGCAATTTAACGCCGGGCATGCTACCCTTGATCGGTGCGTTGTTGGCCTTGAAATAATCATCGGCCTGTTGGTCGACCACGAGGAGCTTGGTTTCAGCGGGGAATGCCTTTATGCGTTCGACCACCTGTTTATGCGTCTCGTTTGATATATTGATCTCGTTGACCTCGACGATACGGTCACCCTGACGTAGTCCAGCAGCTTCGCTCGGCGAACCTTCGTCCACTTTCCCGATGAATTGACCACTTTTACCCTTCTCCGCGTGGAGGTTGAAGCCGTAACCATCGAAATCGTCCCACTTGACGATGTGGCAGAGCCGAGCGCACGGCGTGCCCTGATCCATCATTATTATCCCGAATCTTTCGCTGTCCCTTTCTTCTCTCTCGCTCGCTATCTTTTCTTCTCTTTTATTTGCCTGGCTTCGCTCGTTATACTTGCACTACAGACGGAGACAGAGAGACAGAGAGACAGAGAGAGAGAGAGAGAGAGAGAGAGAGAGAGAGAGAGATAGAGAGAGAGAGAGAGAGATACGAGACCGAGAGACACGAGCGAGAAACAATCGAAACGAGGCGATGAGAGATACTGCTCGTCGCACGTGCGACACGGCACTGCCTTAGACCTCTACGAAGAAACTAGCACCTGTAGAAGATACCCCACCACCTGTAATGTACACGCACACATGCATAGACGCGCTTGGACCGCAGACACTATACTGCGATCGGTTAATGCTACTCCCGATTTTCACCGCGAGCGCGCGCGCTTATCGAATTCTCGCGCCCGTCACGCGCTCTCTCCCTCTTCTGTGTACTCTATACATGTATATACAATGCACACACGTGTGCCTTGTACATATATACATATTTCTTTGCATTCTTCCGTTCTTCGAGAACGAGTGAGCGAGTGAGCGAGTGAGCGAGTGAGCGAGAGAGAAGGACACGTCACTGCTCAGTCATCTCTCCGCGCGCTAGAGGCCCCGACACACTTTCACAGCTGACGCGCTTTCGCTCGTCTATATACCTATGGGCCGCGTCTGGAAAATAACGCACGCGAGATTCCGCGGCGATGCGCGTGGGGCACCTCCGACCAACGCATTACGGCACTGGGACCTGCGCGGCAAAGGTGCGCGTACGCGAGGTTGAGGCAGCGGCCCGTTGGCCCGTATATACCTGTACTAGCGCTTCAGTTGTCACTTGTCATAACCGCGGAGTAGTCGTGCGTCGGCTAAATACGTACTCTATGTGCATACTGTATAATCGTATACATATACGAAACTCTGCGCGTCTGCCTGTGTATAGAGAAGAGAAATTCATTCTCGGGAGCTTCGGCTCTCAGGACGAAACTCTCGATAAATCGACAGGGGATACGTTAGAGAGAGAAAGTTTCGTCAAGAACAAACATGTGGAGTCCGACACACGTTCAGGTCATAGGTACGTCGTCCACCTGGTCTTTCTACGCCTACGTATTCCGCGTATATATTAATGCAATTACGCGAAGTCGTGCCGTGTCGGTGTGCGCTGTGACATTGTTACGAGGACATGCGGAAACACGCGCTTGTGTAGCCAATATATATATATATAAATTCTGTTTCTCGTACTGGTTTCTCGTTCTTTTAAACTTTTTTTCCATTTTTTCGAGTCATCCGCGCACAGTAGCGACGAGTCTCTCTTTCTCGATGTACCGTAATGTGTAATCTTACCTGATGGTGCGCGATGCGCGGCCGTTGCGTCTCTTCGTTCTCTCTCTCTCTCTCTCTCTCTCTCTCTCGCTCTCTTCCCCCTCCCTAGCCCTCACCACTACTTCTTCGTATTATACTCTCTCGCGCTCTGCCTATTTATTTACATACCAGACTTACCACTACAACCCATTGTCTACACGTCTCTCCCCGCGTAACGACTTTTTCTTACATTCGCTGACTGTTGCAGTTCAACGTGCCAAGGGCCTCATCACCAAAGGAAAGAATAGTGAGTATATCGTACCGATGTATATGGATATTGTTATTAGCTTTGCTCTCTCGAGCTGTTATGCTTTTTTCGCATTCTTGGCTTCGACTCGTTGCGCAAGGGTTTATTTTTGGGAACGACGGTTCAATAACAATTGCACGTGTTTGCTTGCTTTACTTTGTCTTTTATTCTCGCTTACTGCGTTGGGAATTTCGCTCGCAGCGATGAGTAATGATCGCCTCATCCTGACGACCGGTATTATCTGCTCCGGTTCGCGTTATCAGTGACACGTGCAAAGTTTTGCTTCGCTCTCGGGTGCGCATAGTTCCGCGAGAGACGGCTATTTTCCGTTAGTTTTTCAGAGAAAAAATAATGTACGCAATGATACGTAGGAGAAAGAATGAAACGAAAGTGCATAATGAGTACCGACACTTGTTACCTCCTGGGAATGCGTGCGTTGTTTTTTCTCCCTTGGTAAAAGTTCCATTAACCAAGTTCTATTTATGTCTATTAATTAGAGACCAACGATTGTTTCGTGACGATTGCTTTGGGTAAAGAGAAATACCAAACGTCGGTGAAGGAAAAGGCCTTGGAAAATGTCGAATGGCACGAAGAATGCGAGCTGCAGATACCTCAGCAGGGAAACACCGCGGAAATCGTTCTCACAGCTCTTCATCGGAATTTCATCGGAGTCGATGAATTTCTCGGTACCGTGCGAATACCTTTGTCGAGCTTCGATATCTACGAGATGCCCAAGAATCGATGGTGAGCATTGAACAAATGTTTTATTTATGTTTTAGATTATTAAAAGAATCGAACTTTCCATTAACAGGTACGAGCTAGCAGGTAAGCCAGGAAAGGAGAACACTAAGGAACGAGGCAAACTCGAAGTGAGAATTGGTTTTATCGTACGAGCGGGAAGCCTGACAGACTTAACGAAAAAGGAGCGACACAAGAGCTCGTTGGGACAACTATCGTCGGCGGCTCAATCCTTCGGAGGTAGTCTGCTGAGTATAGGTAGTCTTGAGAAGCGCAAGGGTTTGAAGAAACTCGCCAAATCCATAGGGAACAAGGTTAAAGGTAAAAGTCGAAGCAAAAGCAAGTTGGACGACATCTGCGACGAGGATGAGTTCAGAGTTGGTGAAAGACTGAGAACAGTTGGACAAGAGCAGGGCGATGCGGATCCTGGAGTCGTCAGTGACGAAGACGACGAGTTCACGGTATGCTGTGAGAATTGAAAATGTTATTTCTGATAAAGAATGAGGGGTATATCGCTTTGTACACTTTTACAGTTCGACGACCTGTCGCATAAGAGTTCGACGTCGTCGTTGAATTCGTCACAGGCGCCTAACCAAGCTTGGAAGAACAACGAGAACTTGTCTCGAGACAACCGTAACCATTCGCCTTTGCCACTGTCGGACTCGTCTAGTATCAATCTGTCCAATCAAGACAACAAAAATGCGTCGAATAACAGTTCCGCGAATACACCACCGTCGAAGCCGCCGAGGTTCGCTCTCAATTCCAGCAACAGCAATTTGACCAATTTCAAAAGCGAGAAACCCGTACCGGCAATCAGGGAACACATTTTGTCACAGCCAAATCTTGCCGAAGATGAGTGGGGACAAAAACTTTACGGTCTCCAAACTGCTAATGCGATCAAGAGGTTAGTGAATAAATTCAGTTATTGATATGCGTATATACAAAATGTCATTTTCATGATTTCCTATTCACAGGTGGGATAACAATAGGCACAGTCCAAAAATCATCATTGACGAGCCACGTGATAATCCTGTTACGGATGAACGCAGCGTTTCGCCAATTTCCCGATTAAGAGCAGAAGTCGCTTTGCAGCAACAGAATCGCAAAGAAGAGGAGAAACTCAAAAAGGAACAAAAAAAACAGGAGAAGAAAGACAAGAAGGAAAAGAACCTTCCAAAGTCCTCGGCTGAGAGAATTATCATAGGTGGCGAAGAAACGAACACGACACATTCGTCAACGATACAACAGTCCCGTTTACCACGTGAGATCATCGAGCAGTTCGACGGCAAGTCTAGAGAGGTAAAGAATTCTTTCACTTATAACCATTGCCAAACCTTAATGATTTGCAAATCATGTTTATCGATGCATAGGATCTCATCGAGTTGGTAATAAAACTGCAATTGGACGTAGCTGACAAAAAGAAGCGATTACACGATTTGGAGGACTATATCGACGCTCTTCTATTGAGGGTGATCGAGTGTTCACCACGACTGTTGCAAAATCCGTACCAACCAGCCCGACGACTCTCCTCACCAGGAAACCAGTGAGACATCTCGACGCGATTTATTCTAATCATTAACACCATCATCATCATCATTATCATCGTCATCATCATCAACATCATCATCATCGTCGTCGTCGTTTGGCATCGATACCTACTCGTCTTCCTACGAATCGCCCTTGCTCTGCCTATTGATATATATGTTATCTGTACATACGATTTCACACAGTGCTGACAACCCGAGTGCGGAGACGTTCATTGTTTTACCCCTCAATCCTCTCCTAATAGAGATTTTACTTATTGAGATCCGTCCAACATTCCTTTCATCCAAAGTTTTCCTTCTAATATCTGTTCATTTCTCTTGCTCATCAGCTGTCTCTAAACTAAATGATAATATATTTTATTAATACCCTCGACTGTCAATTTTCAATGCTCCAACGTGCCTTATATAATAACGATTACAAGCATATTAATATTATATAATATACACGGAATAAGCAATTTCAAAAATTGCCTGTGGGTCCAACTAGGTTGTAGCTGAAAAGAAAATTAGATTATTAACGATTAACTTTAGTGACGTAGATTGTAAAAATCATTGAGATGATATATATATATATTTATAACTCTTCAGAGTATTTTATTATGTTGAACGATCTAATCGTATATGAAAGAGTGACGAACATTAAAGTGATTTATTTATCAAAGAAAACGTGTCATACTCATTTCTCTCTCCAAGCAACTTTGTACACAAGAGGGAAAGCTGTAAATGAAAGTAGTCCGTTGTTTTTTTTTGTAAATTAAATATATATTTTTATACACACACACATGCGTGTATATTCTTATATGTATATCATTAAACGAGTTTTTGTAAATAGGATCGTGTAACGATGAATAACAACGACGATGTATAATATTTTTGTTTTCCATAATGTACATGTACACTCACACACTCAAGTGTATATAATATGAAGTATGGAGAAGGAGGGGGGGGGGGGGAGGAGGAGGAAGAGGAAATCGACGCGATAAGGTGTGAAAAAAGGCGATCAGTATTTTTTTTATTCTGCGTTCAACGCGAGATTTTTCGCATGTATAATGAGTATAGAAAGTCGAGACAAAGAGTGCGCATATACAAGTGTGTCGATTCGACCGTTAAATTTTCACTCATTTTTCTTTCTGATACTCACACTTTACGATGTTATTTTTTTCTTATATTTGCTTCTACGCGTACACATATACGTGTATGTATATGTACATGCAAAGATGTAATGATTCATAAATTTGAAAATTCATAATAACGATTGGAACTGCTGAAACGTCTCATGATTGTATTACTTAACAATACATGAATTACAATGTAGACTTGCTTTTTGTATATACGTATCACGCGGTGAAACGGTAGTTTCGCGCGAATGAGAGAGATAACTAACGCAGATTCGGAAACGTGATATTTGAATTTGCTTACTTTCTTGCTTACTGATCCAACTGGATTTAGAGTATACTTTCTCATTTAAATGGAAGAATTAGAATAAAAAAGTACATACTAAATACACGAGAGTTACATTTCTTGCCGAACATTCGTCCGAACGATCGTTTCCTCATCGCTGATAATGATTAGAATGTTTTTCTTATTTTCATTAAAGACGCGCAAAGGCCCGCTATAGAGACGATGATACATTTCTCACGCGCGTACGTAATGTAATTAATTTTTTTTTTCGCAAGTCGATCATTTGTACGTACACGTATACTCGTAAGATGTAGCTTTATAATATTAGTACGTAGGAAGAGCACGTTATGAATGTTTATGTATATATATATATATATATATATATTTTCTTTTTGTTATTTTATTCCTTACATCTTATGAAAAAATGTTCTTATGTATATAATATATAATTATATATCATCTTGTTCATAATATATTTATAATGTATCGGGGTTAAAATCTTAAATATACACAGGATAATGTACTGTGCCCTTATAGTATCACAGACAGGCGTAACAAAAATATCAAATAATTTTTCGAATTTCTCATTTTCCTTTTGAATCATCATTATTTGACAAACTTACAACTAAAACTTCATACTTAGAAATATATAATATGTATATACGAGAGAGTTTGCGCGCTCGCACATTCGGGACAAATCCATAATGTGTCAATAATTGAATATCGCGTTTATTTGTCCACACTCGGACGCAACGAATGGATTGTGGGTAGCATAGCGCAATGTCGACTAAATCAATGTACAGTTGTGCACATAGGATGAAATCGACGAAAATATAATGTAGGAATAGCGATGCTGTACACATTGATAACGCAATTATCGATTGCGCGGATTGATGGAGCGATCGTTTCGTACGGATCGTTCTTCTCTCTTTATTTTTCCTTTACTCTTTCAGTTTCACAATCGCAACGATAACCTCTTCTTTTGTGCTAAGCTCAATAAAACAAAATTCTTAAACTTCTTTTCTGTTCTGACCATACGGCTAAATAACGGAATTTCTGCTCGGCACTATTATTGTCGTATTCTTGCTTTTTTTCCCCGCTCGCTCGCACTTTCTTAATACAAAGTGTTGCGTCATCACATATTTGTTTATTACGCGTTCTCGAGATCGATCTGAAACTTTTATGTGAAATTTTTATGAGCTTGTGTACGAAGACAGTCGTTCAACTGTTCTCGACAAATACTATATAACATCGTATATCGATAATTTATGTGGCGCTACATGTGTAACAAAACGATAAGCTTATGTAACTTAATACGTTGGAAGGAGAATTGGTTTGTAACTCGTTTCTTTTTTTTTGTTTTAACAAGCGTTGATTATCTCTTTGACTATCTTCTTATTTTCATTTCTCTTACTAACCATATGTTATTTAACTCGGGTCGATGAAGTATTTTGAATTTGATTTGAAAAAAACGAGACGAGGACAGTTAGTTTGCCATTATCTTTGCAGTTGATTATACATACTGTATATTGTTTGTGGATTGTGTGTATTGTTGTTCTCTAAACAATATCAGAGTCGCGTTTTTTGTTGATAAAAATACGCAGGTACCTGTAGTTTATACCAATCGTAATAGATTTTTTATTTTTTTCTAATTTATTTCTTTATATATATATATATATATATATATATATATACCGTATATATACCGTATATCGTATCTTGTCTTATCTCTTAAAACTTCAAGTTTCGACAAAAAGAAAATGAGTTTTTTCGCTTATCAATTTACATACTAACTAGGCAAGGGAGAACAAGATATGATTATGCTTATATATATTAAAAAAACGTTCAGCTTCATTCTCACGATGTCCCGTTACAGAAATAACGTTCAACTGGTTTACATACTTGTATGCGTATATTTTTCACCAACGTATACCAGAAATTTAGCGACATATTGTTATTTTAAAAATTCAGAATTATACGTCTGCGTGTGTGCGCAAATCGCAGGATTCACACGCCCTTTGAGATGAAAATCTTTTTGTATTTTATCACTTTGAATGTGTACAAAAGCTTTTAACACATACGATTAGTGCTTTTCTCTTTTTTACTGCTGGATGATTCATTATTTTTAAGACAACAATATCTCGTTACACAGCGTAAATATGTCATGTATATAATACGTCTATATCTCCCGTTTTTACGCAATACCGTGTTTTTTTATATATATATTTGGTTTTTATGTGCGCGTATGAACATGTGTGTCTATATATTCGAGTTAAGCCAATCCAAGCAGATTCTTTTCATAGTTTTTCTTTAGTGCGAAAAGGTATAAAAGTTATATAGTTAAAGTTTTTTTTTATTTCAAGGCCATACGAAGGGAACAGGAACAGGATTCGTAATATAAGCATTTCTCGATCTTCATTTGATGATCTACAGTGTATATTTGTACACTTTGAGTGTAACTAAAATATGAAGCGCTTTTGACCAATAATAAACAGAAAAAAGACACGGACGAGGAGAACGACGCAGGCGGTTATCGCGTGTACATATTTAGAGATGAAGGAGTAAAAAAGTACGTGTATTTTTACAGTAAAAAAGCAGCGAGAATGTAAGTTTCGATTTAAAAATAATACGTACAATATCGACTGATATTTCTTATGTAGAAAAGCTATAAACGGTAGACTAATATTTCGGACACTTTCGCTTCTCAGATGTTTTAAAGGAGCAGACATTATCCGCATCGGAAGTTTCTTTTTCGGTATTGTACAGTCGGTTTAAACATTTGGCATTGCATTATCGTTTCGAGCTCCCTAGAAAGTGTCCAAAATCATTGACTTCGTATCTGCTACGAATTATACCGATAAGAACAAAGCAAAGAAAAATTACGCGTCCGAATTGCAATCATCCTTTCTTATCATTTTTTTTCATTCTTCTTCTACGCTAATTCTTTTTCTTTTTGATCCCGTTCCAAAAAACCTGTGTATCTTAATCATTTTTGTTATTTTATTCTGTTTCTAATATACCTGCATTTAACAAGAATCCTCTACTTTGTCAACGATCTGGTACTTAAAATACAATCGAAAATATGAACATCTGTTTCAATATAACAAGTTTATTCGCCCTCAAAAGAAAGCATATGCGTTTATCGATCATTTATTTAATTTTTGTTTAATATATCTATATACATATATATGTACATATATATATATATATATATATATATATATATATATATATTTTAAGCTTCAAAGGCTTCCTGAACTTGCTTCTAGGCAGTTTGGACCACATCGAAGAATTTGAGCTTCGTCGATGCTTATCGCACAAGCTTATCATGCGTGAATTGCATGTTTACTGTTTACATCTGATATATATATATATATATATATATACATCTATATAACTTATGTACACCAAATGTGACACAATCTCAAGTCTCCGAGGACAAGCTCGCCAACAATTTTATATAACGATTATAATTTCGTAAACTATTCTCGATTTATCCGTTTTAATATTATATATATGTATCTGTCGAAATCATCTCCATTTTCTATATATTATTAGTATGCGATGTTGCGGTACTGAGGGAAAAAAGGTTAGCGCATGACAATATACCGTTTGCGGTAGATAGTATGTGTACGTGTGTTTGCATATGTGTTGAAACTTCTACATACACGATTGTGTGATATTGTCCGATTCTTCGCAACGGAGTATCAAAATTGCGATTACTTGCGACGATAAATAGCCTCTGTGTGTATGCATACGTAAGCGTGCGTGCTAGTGAGTTCTACTTTCGGGATAGAAACAAAAAAATGTCTACAATTTGAAATACTGTGTGTTTCTTTCTCTATCTGAACATTAGTGCACTGCTATATAATCTTGTAATTTTTTACGCGTAAAAAATGGACAAAATTTGAGAAATTCACATATCGAAATCTAAGGTCTATACAAAACGCGCGTTCATACTTGCAGTATATTTCTAGAAATCGTTCCCTTTCATTCTCTCATTCTCTTATTTTCTCACCCATACAGATTTCATTTTTATCTCGAAAGGGTCCAGCCTATGCATATACATATGTATATTATATACCCTTCCAAAAGCGTTTTCAAAAAGCGCAACAACTATACAGAAGAATTTGAAAACAAAATTCTATATAATTATGTCATATAGATTGAATCGAGGTAGGGGGGCATAACATGTATTTGTGTGTCTCGAGGCAATCAACAATAAAAAGTTTCGTCTCGTCGAAAGAACGTGTCTATCTCTCTCCTCTCGAATGTATAATTCACTTTTTTTACTCTATATATATATAATATAGATGATCAACGAGTCTCGCGCAATATAACGAATTGTCCTGTGTATAATAATATATTTATATAACGAACGA
The DNA here is from genome assembly GCA_018906985.1 of Apocrypta bakeri. Lineage (NCBI taxonomy): Eukaryota > Metazoa > Arthropoda > Insecta > Hymenoptera > Pteromalidae > Apocrypta > Apocrypta bakeri. The sequence goes on from JACCIA010000003.1 coordinate 19,117,498, forward strand.
TATACAGTAGAGTTGTTGATTTTGTTTGTTTTTTTTACTTTTTTCATTACTTGCGGATGTGCGTGAGAATGATTTTGTCTCTTACTTCCTGAGCGGATGCCACATAGCGACGGGTCGTCGAAGTGCCGCTAACATTTGTCGCCAATGAGTCTGTGAACGTCCCGATGTCGTCGCACCTACTATCACGTGACCGACCGAATAGGCCTTAGTGCTTAGGTCGCTGCTCACTTCTGCTACCGTCAACCTCAATTGGATATTCTGCAAATGTATTAGGTATATTAGATTAGATTAAAACGCAATGAAAATTTTATGCGGATTAGACTTACAGTTAGAGCATGAGGCGGTACACTGAAAATTATCGCCTCGTTAAAAATGGGACTTTTCTCGCCCCGCTTGATTGACGTGCGCTTTTTATGCATCTTCTTACCCTGTTGCAACAGGTAGATCTGAAAATTCACTAGTCTTATTGTAATAAAACGTTGCTACTTTTAGACTTTTATAGCGCATAATAACTGTGCGAAGTGTCTAACCTTAACGAAGAAATCACCAGGAATATCGGTCGTACCCCTCAGGTTTCTGGCTTTGACCACAACGAGAGTGAGTCTCTCAGCTGTTGGCAGATAGCTCAGCGAGAACATGAGTTCACCGAGCAATGGATGTGGTAGTGCTGGTCCAAGCAGTGGGAGCCAAGTTGTAGCTGGGGGCCTGGGAGTTGGGCCCAACCTGAGACTCGCTTCGCCTAATAAAGTAGATTCGCCGTTAGGGCAACCTCCGTTTGGAAGTTCGTATGAGAAGACCTCCACAAGGAGAGTCCTGCCGACTGAACCACCATCCAGCGAGAAGTAGAATTTCTCCTGGTAGCTTGGACAATTAGTACCCTTGTATAACCTAGTTTGAACGTGGCTTTGTCTATCGGGAAGTAAGCAGACTCTGGCAAAGGTATGTTGTGCCGGTCTACCATCCGTAGCCACTAGGTCGCGTGCCTCTAATACACTGACGATTAGGTCAGATTCGCCTGGATGTAAGCTGGGCCAACGATCGTGTTCCAAACCGACGCAAATTAAACCAACGATCGGAGCTTCTGGTTCTTCCTGTCCAGCTTCCAGATCGTTCAGCACGACCGACGTATCCGAACAGACACTTTCGCAACTGATGGCACGTTGCAGGTTTGCGAGCTCCTCTAAAGAATCGCGTCTCGAGGTGCTGGCACTCGCTTGCTGCTCTTGGCACTCGTCGAATAATTGGGACAACCGACGCTTCATTTGAGCCTCCTCGAGTGCGCTGATCAACTCTTGACTATTACGACGACGGGCTGATTCGGTCTCCTCCATCTCGATCAGTTCCTGAAACCCGTTCTGCAGTCGTTCCTGGACGCTATGTCGCCTGTGCATCTCCAGGCTGTTGAAGATATCCTCTGAAGTCCGGGTGAAGCTTGGATCCGAGGAAAGAAATGAGTAGGCCGCTGCTGATGTTCCTTGCTGCTGCTGCTGCTGCTGTTGTTGTTGTTGCTGCTGCTGTTGTTGTTGCTGTTGCTGCTGCTGCTGCTGATCGACATCCTTAACAAGAAGGGGCGAGGCTGGTGGGTCTTGGAGACTATTGAAGACTTCCCGAGCGGTACGGTGAGCTTCCTGGTTTAGCTCTGGATTGTACAAATCAAAGGTACGTCGGGGAATTTCGCAGCTTTGGCTAAAGGGCGAGAGGAGTCTATTATCATTGCTACGATCCGGTAAATTCGTCGTCGATTGCGATGACGTGAACGCCAGATTCTGCACGTGTTGAGCCGATGAGAGTATCGAGCTACACATGTTCGATACGATTAATATATTATTTTCTTACCTGTAACCGTAAGGTATAATATTTATAAGAATAAAACTTACTTGTAAAACTCGCTGGCATCGATGTAACTCTGTGAAGTGACCGCCCTCAATGCTTTAAAAATCTTCTCGCCAGTAGTAGGTTCTGGGCTATCAGACTGTTGTTGCTGTTGTTTAACCACTGGATCAGGATCAGGTGGTGCCGGTGGTGGCGGAGCAGGTGGACTCGAATCCAGCTCTTCATCCTCGCTGGGATCGTAAAGTAGAGGAGCGTCAGGTAAACTCTGAATGTACCTAGTTATCCGTTCAAGATCTTGAAGATTTCTCTGGCTGGGTACCCTGTGCATAAAGTTCTCTTGCTGGCCAGAAATACCGAAGAGATCAGCAGGACGAGCCTGATGGTTTTCATGGACAATATCGTAGCTACCATAAGGTGGACTACTGAGTTTGCAGTCGGCTTCTGGTTCAAAAAGAGCTAGGCCTTGGACGCTATACCTGCAAACCTTGCGACCATCCTCGAAGATATCAGAGCTTCGTCTGTATTCGCCCAGGTTGGGGGGTGGTGGTAACGGTGGTGGAGTTGACGAGTCATTCAGATGGTGATCCGTCTGGAAGAGGAAGACGCGCTGCTGCTGTTGCTGATGCTGTTGAGCTAGTTTGTCCAAAGCCGGTGGTGGAGGTGGAGGAGGTGTGAGTGGACTGGGCTCGCACTCGCGCAACCGTAGAAAATCTACGCTAGTTGGCGGTCGTAAAGGAGATGGTCTAGGTCGAGCCGTGGCTTTCGGTTGCGGAGCTGGGCGCAGAGGCTGGGGTGGAATGTTATCGGTTAGCTGAACTTGCTGTTGCTGTTGCTGCTGCTGGGCAATAGGCGGGTGTAGGTCCCGGTCCACTGCTTCGAACCTGCCGGGCATCGTCGATAAGATGACAGAATCTTATGATTGACGTGCAATATACTCTCTATATTATGCAGACGACGACAGTTATGGCTTCTTATTAGCTCATAAGTGCATTAAGAAGCACGCGAGAAATAATCGGACATACACCTCGACAAATCGATTAAGATACGAGAGCACATGTCACTTCATTGAGTTGGAATTCATTAAAAAATGATCTACACATCTCTATTCGAATGCAATTTAAATAATTTCGATTTACGATTCGACAAATCTTCTATGAGGATAAATGTCAATAGGTGTCAACCTATAATAATAGATGACTGACCTGGTAAATGCACCCTGAGCATCTAATCGAAGATCGCTGTCACTGTGGAGAACATACTGTGAGGAATTCGCACTAGACTGTCGATAAAGACCCTGTACCTGAGCGGGTGGATGTTGAGCCTTGACTAAACCCACCTGAGAACAGAATCGTTTACACACACGCGCGCATAGAGATTAGTTTTAAGCTCGAGCCTGACAAAAGCTGGATTTGCACTACTTAGAGTTAGGATATCGACTTACTTTTTCTTCGCGCGGAGCCCAAAGCCAAGAGAGTTTTCGACGCCACTCCTCGCAGATGATCCAAACGTCCCGAGCACCACATTGCCAGCTCATCTCGTATCTATTACCCGATATTCAACGATAATTCTTTTATATTATTCATACGAGCTTCTCTTCTTCATTCAGCCGCTGCATCGAGCGAGTACAATTCAACTAACCGAGCGTGAAGCACAAATACGTGCTTTACACTCCAATTAAAAAAAAACTATACGTCCACAGCTTTACTCTACAATATACACAGAAAACGTCTAGAAGAAAAGCTTTCGATGCAACGAAAATTACCTCTTGCAAATGATGAAGGCTGACAATAACAGCACGACGAAGATGCATCCTCCAAGTACCCAAATCATGATTAGTCAGTGTTTTTTGTTCCAAATGTTACCCAGTAGTCGTTTCTCACATTTGTAGTCTCTCGTTCTCTATCTCTAACTTCCTTGTTCCAGCCTTTTTTTACAGCTGCAGTAATAGAAGATCCTCCTTCGGTGGATTATTCGACGTCAGCCACTTTTTTTTGTTTTCTGTTCTTACACAGACACATACAAGTAGAGAGGGGGACACGGAGAGAGAGAGAGAGAGAGAGAGAGAGTATGTGTGTACGTATACACCGTGTGTAGAAGAGAGAAAGAAAGACGGTTATAGAGAAAAGACGATCGGTCTTTTCCTACCTCGGAGAATCGTAGTCTCGAGGCTACTGAACTCCGATGCGTCGTTCAATGACTCTCCGCAGTCGCATACAAACACACGGAGAAACGCGCGAGAGAAAGGAGAGGAGAGAGAAAGCGATAAGCAGCTATACGACGAGATATTCGCTGGCAAACAAAAGGAGGGAAATAGACAGATGGATTATACTTGGGGGTGGCATATAGTCGCGTGTCTCTGGAAGCTTGCCAGATGGTGCAGTGCGCGCATTGCGCGCGTTTGAATACTCCTTCTCTCTCCCTGTCTCTCTCTCTCTCTCTCTTTCGAGAAGTTGGGAATTATACGCCCTCTTGACTTGAGTTACACTCATACATACAACCTCTGTTGTTATTGCGATCAGTCGATTATATGAAGCTTCTTGCAGATTTACAGATTTACACGCAAACCTACGTTATCTTCTGATGAAACATGTAAGCGGAAGGAGAGAAAGTAGGCCTCTTCCCTCAAGACTAATCAGCGGCGAAACTGGGACAAATCAGCACTTGCGGGCGTCAAAGGAACAGCAACAACTCTCTCTCTCTCTCTCTCTCTCTCTTTCTCTCCCTCAATAGGATGAGTGACTATACACACATACATATATCTGTATATGTATCTATATAGATGTATATATACTTGCGCACGGGCACCGTATGAGATGTGACTCCTGCAACCTCCCACCCCATCTGCGTGCTGTATGATGCATGTATCGACGAGCTCGGAGACAAGCTACTGACTCTACTCTCGATCCAATTATACGACCGCATTAGATATTTATCTGGACGACCTGTAGCCCCATCGGTCTTTCTCTCTCTCTCTCTCTCTCTCTCTATTTCTCTTTTCCTTCAACTACCTATATACATATTTTACATAAATATATACAAAAAGCTTTACCTACCATTTACATAGCTCAATGCAAACAACTATTATGTACGAGCGATTGATAATAAAAAGAAATAAAAACAATAATGATAACAAGCTTTCAAAGCTTGCGCGACAACGAGAGCGAGAGAGTGAGAGAGAGAGAGAGAATGTGTGTATATATTAGAATATATTTCGAGGAATCGTCGGCGCGTGTAGCCATGCAGTGGCAGCGGCGGTGGGTGTATAGCGCGCTGGCGCGATCAATAATGCAAGTGCGATGCACGAATTATATACGTGTGTGCGATCGTGCCGAAGTACAGAACACGAAGAATAGAGAGAGAGAGAGGGAAACGCGCGCGATCGGAGCTTGCGAACCTCGTGCAAGCACACGTTGCTGTTTTCTTCACTGGATCTCGAGAGCTTGCGCGGAACAGTGTAGTAACAGTAGGCGTGCATACATATCGATCTAATGCAAGCTCACTTAATCGAGCTTGCAGTCCTGGCCAGCACGTGCGCGCACACACACGCACATACACACGCACACACACACAAGGAGCAAAAGTATATACATGTTTCGAGGACAAATGTCGAATACGTACCTGAAGCTTACGATTAACTCTCGATGTACGCAGCTCCTACGACCTTTTTTCGTTCCTCTAGTAAGTTCGAGCTTTCACGAGGATGATCGATGGCCCGGGTCCTCCGCTCTCGCGCTCCATGCTGGATAAGAGAGGACACAGACGCGTGCAGCCGTCCTGCAGCCGCGGACACGCTGAGCCAACCTGCCAGGGGCTCCTATCGCCGCCGGATGTACTTGGGCTACTGTAGCGCCACCTGCTCCCCCTCCCAGCAGTGACTGTCGGCTGTTGGAGAAACTCGCGTCTGCGTAGCTTGAGGAATGACGCGAGCTCGCGACGCGAAAATATATTGTACGCGCGACAAAGAGCGCTGATCTCTCTTTGTTTATCCTAATCGCACGACTAGACGTGTCTTATTATTATTAAGCTTCTTCGTGCGTGTTTAATAGGATTTCGGAGATAGAGAGCTTTCGCAAGTTCTCGATTATGTGTGACCCACTTGTTGGTCGCGAAGCTTGCTACACGATGGATCTCGTTGATATCTCGTCAATTTTTCATTAGGTACACCGACTATTGCCGTCGATTTTATGTCTAGGTAGAATAGAAAATAATTGCCAAGCTGGCCGTGTGTGCGTATATGGCTTGCACACTCGAAATCACATTACACCTCGGGGAAATGGCTCTTTCCCGGACATAGAAGACAGAGAGTAAGCGAGGGCTAATTGAATACTGCTAGCGTGAGCTTTTGCTCAACCTCTTGCTTCAATTATTCAAATTGAAAGGGTCGCTAGACTAATAGACGAGCTTTCAAAGATGACTGAATTTCGATAAATTTCTAACCGAAAATATATCGACTTTTCTTACGGACTAACTCAATCGGATATCTTTATATGTGTCTATTTGCTCAAGCATTCTGAAATAGAGCTTTTATTTATACTTGTCAGTATTCGCTTGATAACCCAATTGCAAGTTTTCTCACACACAAGTTTTCATCTCCATGTTATTTCTTTAGCTACTTTAAAATTCTTTGTACATCGCTTCGTATGCGGGGATCGTTCGTGCAAAAGATACAAAGCAATATAGTGACTGATTGGACGCCCGAGTATAGCATATACTTTCACGAACCATTAGGTAAGGAGTAAAAAAGAATCGTGAAAAATAAATTAATCTATACTCGTAATCCATTTTCACGCTGAAAAAGCTTTGTAATAATAGAAAAAAACGTATTCGATCCTCATCGATCGATTACTAATAATAATAATAATAATGAAAAAAGTACAGCAGTCCTACGAAAAATATCAAACTCTCCCCGGAATAGGTGTGTACATCATCGTGCTTGCGATATATGTGTATAGCTTGCGATAGCTGTAAAGATTTTTTCGTTCCAGCAAGTTTTCTCTTTTCCAGTAAGTAATAATACAGCTTTTCTCGGACCAAGAAACGAGTGAATCTCTGTACAAAAAGTTCTTGACGATATAAAGCCCTGAGCTTGCAAGCGCTGGAGGGGATTTTAAAGAAATATCTCTTTCTCTCTGCGTGGGTGCGACAAATCTACCGAGAAGCTCGCACCTTCACTATCTCACGGTCTCTCTTATCCGTGTGTACACATCTAGATTCGCGGTAGAGTCAAAGATATAGACACTAGACGCGCGAGGACGAAGCGGCAGTCGCACTCGAACCACTGGCAGAGCAACACCTGCGCTTCAAGTCTATACATCGAAAAATCGACGTACGATAAAAAATTTTCTCTCTTTCTCTCTTATTCAGTTTCCTATCTATCTATACATTATCCCCACGCAAGTTTGTTTAAATATTATTCTGTTTATAAAATAAATGAAAGCTCGAAAAAATAATCTAGCGGATAACACGTTGACGAGATGGAGCTTTTACGCACGAGGAGATAGAGATATATGCGAGAACGTTAAGGCGTGGGAGTGTCAATTGCGCTTATAACATTGATCGGGCCAGCTTCGGCTTATCAGTCGGTTACCTGGATCAAAACTAGCGCATATGTCGAAGCTTTCGAGTGCGCCGCCGGCGATTTAATTAAGCGCGCGATCCTCAAGCATACGGTATATAAGGATGAACGTCATATGTCGATGGTATTTCGTAAGTTATTTTCATTTTTTTTATATATATATTTTTTTTAATATTTTTTGTCTTTGCGGGAAAGGTTTTGAAATTGATTTTTTGTTATTGTTTGTTAGTATATAGTCATCGGGTCGCGAATCGAAAACAAAGATTTGTTATTGTAGCAGTTTGATCTATCAAACGGCAGGTTGCTCTTGATTTTCGCTTTTGTTAAGTATTGAAAACAGATAGTGCGTTTTTGTTGTGTCTTCCATTATGGAGCTTGCATTCTGTTTTTGCTTTCTCTTCGATGTAATTTTCTTTTTACAAGCTCCAGTTCGCGCTGCAATTGTGTACCTGAATTGATGTCAGATGTAAATAATAATACGTTTGATGCGTGAGAAATCCTGATAACTAGTTTATACTGAATTAGGTACGCTCTGTACGCGTGGAATTGAACAATTTTTAACATTCAATCTTTATAACAGTTTTGTCCATAGATACTAGTACTCGAGCAAACAGACAACAGCTTGATCGAAAGATAAAAGTTTTAATATTGCAATATTAAGACAAAATTAGAATCCAATAATGCAATATCAATGTTAAATTTACATTTAACGACGACAAGCATTAATGTTCAGTACGCGTAAAGTCAATTAAAAAGAATTTTAATAAAAGCATTTTATACGATATATGCACCCTGTCACTCGGACGTTTTATAAGCCCATAAACCTTCGTGTATAAAGACATCAATGGAATAATAAACAGTTCATTGATGTTAACAAAAATAAAGAAAAAACAACAAATACTGTGAGATTAAACCGATTTCGTCTAATTGCAGACAACAATGGACAGGCGATGAATAGCTGTTTATACTTGCTTCACAAGCGCAACAAGTTTACTACGAGAATACAAACACGTCCATCAAACGCTCGCGCGCAGACACACACACGTATATCGCAGTAAATACAATTAATAGTCGATCAAGTTTCCATGGCACATTAGTCGCACTCGTGCGTTCATAATGACGAGTAACAAGCTTAGTCTTGCTCCGAGAAAAAAGAAGGTCACATCACACTGAATACGTAGCTGACAAGCGCATTATACTTCAACAAACGTGCCAATATCAAGGGAAAGAGAAAGAAAATTAAAAGAGAAAAAAGGAAAATAAAACGATGGTTTCATCGGCAGTATTGGGAGCAGCAGCCGGTACCGGGTTAGCCCTGCTCATCGCCGTCACCATCGTCGTTTACAGGTCAGAGCGATTAGCCACCCCTTATCTCACGCGATGAAAGATACAGCACGTCAAATTTTCGCTTCGGCCCATACAGATTTCACATTATCGGGCATAATAATAAAATTGCCTTTTCTTCGTATAGGTATTACTCGACCGGCAGGAGAACGAAAAGCTGGAGCTCTTTAGACCGATGGCCGGATCCACCAAAATGTCCCAGTTTAAATCAGAACATGGTTGTGCGTCAACAGTTGCCAAGTCACTATCACGATCCTGAAGCCCGTCGAGTTCTCAATCACGCGAAGACTTGCTATTACTCCGTCGAAAAGACGGTTAGTACGAAATTTCCTAGCCCTCTGTTAATAATACATTACCTCGAGTGAAAGCTATCTTTCCATCAGTTGGTAAGATAGTGCCCAAGCGCCCCCTATGCAGGACTAGTCCCAGCCGTCTGACCGCATCGCGACATTGACTACTTACTCGACCAGTCTATAATCGATCTTCGCGTGACGGGAATCGAGCGCTTGATCGCGATAACGTTGATAAAGAGGGATAAGCTCCCTGCTTGATTAACGTTGCTGGCGTAACTCTTCTCACTTTCTCTTTCTCTCTCTCTCTCTCTCTCTCTCTCTCTCTCTCTCTCTCTCTCTCTCTCTCTCTCTCTCTTGGATGGGAATAGAGATTGCGTAAGAAAAAAACCAAATTAACGATAAAAAAAATAGAATCGATTCCCTGTCGTTTGCGTAAACGCAACGCACGCGCACGTTGTACGTGCTGCAGCGGCGCGTGCCCCAATTGAAAGAAAAATAATGTTACCGGGGATTCGGGATAATCCCTCCTCTCTCGTTCTCTCTCCCTTCAACGTCGTATTTCAAGGCCGAGTAGCGAGAGTAGATCGGCCTGGAATTTCGGCATTTTGTACATACGCGCACACAAACATTCTCGTCTTATCTACTCGAATGTGTCTTATATATAGACGCAGACACTTGGTATAGAGGACTGGTAGAAAGTCGGATCGATAGAGCAACGCTGGCTCCCCGCCAGCCACGAATCAATCTGCCACCGCCGACGAATTTCCTCTCAAGGAAATTTCCTGGGCGTTAAAATCCTACTTTCCTCTCCCGTGCTTCGTTGGGTCTCTCGCGTGTCGTCGTCGTCCCTGTATTTTCCAATCTCCACGTGTAGCGCATCTCATCATTGTGCATACGTAAGGCGGCCTTCGTTCTCTGTGTGCGTGCGTGCACGCTCGAGGAGCAGAGGAGAGAAGCTCCGAAATTGCCAGTATGCTCGGAGCTTTGTGCGTTTACAGTGTAAAATCGAATTTGAAAGTTATATACGCATATGCTCACGTACGCACTGGCAGTAAGGAGGTAAAATTTCACATGAGCATGTCCCTACATGCCCCTCTGTAGTAGTAGGTCGAGGAGAGGAGGGTGAAAGCGCGAGTAGAATGGTAACCTGTTGCGGCGCACGCACAGCTTGCGCCCTCCCTCGTTTTTTCACGCGCTCGCCCTCTCTTCCGAGAAGCACATCGCACACCAGTAGAGCGGCGCAGTCGAGAGTGGCAGGAGGCGCTGATCCGTATATATAGTAGTGTAGTAGTATATTTCTATCTCTATCTCTGTACACTTCTCTTCCTCTCTTTTTTTCACCCTATCGCTTTGTTTTCTCGCTTTCTCCACTAGAGCCGAGAGTAATAGAGGATAATAGGTTCTCTTTTCGGAAGAAAAGAGGACGCCGTCGCGTTTCCTTCGCGACTCAATCGCGGCGATATCCGGTAATAATTTCGCGAGCCGAGTGAGAGGGTAGGCTTCGCGGCCTATCTCTCTCGCAGCCTCAGCCGTGGTCTTGGAGGCGCTCAAGTGCGTGAAGGTGCCGGACAAGTTGTCCGAGGTGTTGGGAGATGTCCTCGAGTTAGCTTGCGGCCAATCCCATCAACAGGATGCTGCCGCCACGACTACGACGGCGACGACGGCGACGACGACGACGACGACGACGACGAGCACTACTACTACTACGACGGCGAGTAGCAGGATAAGCGCTATTACGGGCGTGGCGATAATACGAGGTAGGTGGACACAGCGACAATCCCGAGTCGCCTCGTCCGCCTCATCCTCGACGACGCAGGACAGTCAGGATAGCACCGAGGTATATTCGATATACGATATATATCTCTCTTTAAATGTATTTGTTTGTATATTTTATCCATCTCCCGTATAGGAATACGTAGGAACGTACGCGAATACGACGTTATACTGTGCGGTGCGATTTATACGCGTCTCGCGACAATGCATTTCGATGCACTAGTTGCGCGCGACCTCCTTCCAAATTCTTCCGTTCACTTTCTTCTTTTTTTCTTCTTCTTTTCTTCTTCTTTTCTTTGCTTATTCCGCGCATACCTCTCTTTAACTGTACCATTTTATATGAAATATATATACATAGCGAGCTTACTTTCCGATTAATAATTCAGAAGAGATTCGTATCTTCGACGATAGATCTGCTGCGTTGTATACGTGTTATTTGTACGCGGGTCGAGTGAGAGAGAGAGAGAGAGGGAGAGAGGGAGAGGAGAGAGGAGCGAGGGCTGCGTCCACCTTTGTAGGTCAATTTGATTTCTTCAGGTCGCGCGGTCGAGGTAACGATTTTCGGAGGCGACCCGGCAATTACAAACTTATGAAACGAAAGCTGCGATGTGTTATAAATACCAGCGAAGTATGGATAATCAATGACCCTCCGAGCGTTGTATTTTATTACCTTCGCGTTGCTCTCCTGTACGTGTAGATTACTACTACCCTATACGTAATTCCGTTGTACATACGCGTTTGAGTGTCTAGCTTTATACGACAGATACGAATACACGTACGTATATGATGAGGATAGTGTAGGAAAGGGAAAAAGGTTTTAATGTTAATGTTTGTCGCGTGGGTGTGCTTGGGATGAACGAACTTCGGGAGAATCCAATATAGAACGGGCACAGTGCCAAACTGCAAGCACTTGTTGCTGGGTGTCGTATACAGTATATGTACGACCGCCTTTGACTCGTCTGCGTCACATTCAATTTACGAGATTATTATATATAAATAGGAATAAAAATGTAAATATGTTTTAACGGCTGTTACAGGAAATCAGCGTCGCTAAGGAACAACTACATACTTTCCAACAATCAACGACGACGAGCGAAGTGCCAGGCGAGAAATAATTACCGTTCTTTTGTCTTTGTTCGTTTATTTATGTCTATTGCTGCGATTGTTTTAAAAATAATTTTTCACCATTTTTTTTCGCAATTTATCGATCTGACTTTGAGCCGACCCGAAGGATTTTTTCGATGCTTTCCTCACGAGTACGCCGTAATTTTTTCTTTTTCTTTCTTGCTACCTTCGACTTGCCTCTCGAGGAGATCGATAAGTTCTAAAAAAATCCCTTTTTTTCTTATACACACTTTTGTTTTGGAATTTGTCGATATTATCTATTATAGGTTTGATGTATCGGGAGATGAGAAAAGAAAAATAATATATTTGATTTCACAGCTTCGACGTATCGAAGAACAAGGCTTTTCTCTGATGAGGAAAAATAACAGAGGCAGGTCGCGTAATACATTTTTTAAGCGATCGACTGCTCAATGCGTTTTGAATCTGTATAGGGAGAACGACATTGTTCGTCGAAACGTAGGAGGTAGAACGAAAGTTATTAGATTTTTCTTGTCCTTCGATTCTGCCTCGCGAATACGTATCGATGAATTCTGTAACATAGGATTTTTACACCACTATATACCAAAGGCTATACATGTATTTATCGAAATAATTGTTTCCATCAGTCAAGTTCTTATTTATTTTTTTCTTCGTCGTTCTTCGAATTTGACGTCATAAAAAAAGAAAATAAAAAAGATTTTTTCAAAAACAACCTTATCGAAATAATTGTTTCCATTAGTCAAGTTTTTTTTTTCATCGTTGTTTAAATTAGATATCGCAACAAGAACCTTGTAGCATTGAAAATAAAGGGAAATAAGATCGAGTGAAAATCATCGGATGTATTTGTCGAAATAACAGTTTGAATCGTTCAAATTTTTATTTCAAGATTTTTTTCCGGCATTGTGTAAATGCTTACGGATATAACGTTGGGTTGTTGGATACAGGACAGAGTCGAGGCAGCCACATTGGTTTGGTCATGGGCAGGACACTGACAAGCCTCTCGAGGCGACCGTCAAGTGGCTCGCAAGAACAACTACCGGCTACGCCACCGTCGGGAGAACAACAACATGCCTCGGGTTCGGCTACTTCAAGTCCACAAATTCGAGCCTATGGACCCGACGGCAGACATCACAATCACGAGCTACTTCACGCCGCATCGTCTTATCCACCTAGTAGAGGCTCCAGGTCGATTAAAATATTTTTATTGTTTTTAGCCTAACGGATAACATTCATTTAAATTAAACGTACAATTAAAAATTTTCATTAGTTATATTAATTGCATTGTTTATACATTTAATCAGTATTAACTGATGTTGTAGATGCCTATACCTTTAATTTGAACTTTACTTTGCATTTCGAAATCCTTTCGTTGATCAGTGATAGTAGGTTGTTGAAAACTCACTTTCCGTACGATCGAAAGTGAACTAATGAACCAATTGAGTTTAAAATCAGCATGAATACTCTTTGATATATGCTTTAAAGCATGAATGTAGTGATTTTTTTGAACTAGTTTATATTTATTATAAATTTTGTTGGTTTATTCAATTGAGAGTGAGTGAGTGAGTATTCATTAACCTAATCTAAGCAGTCGACGAAGGAGCTTGGGATGGAACAAAGCTCAAGTTAAAAGTATAATCATCTACAACTTCAATTAGTATAATGAATTAAAATTTTTAATTCTACGTAAAGTCACTTAAAGGTGTCTTTCCCCCTTGACTCGTTGACTTGTCATCGTAGTTACAAGTAGGATTTTGAATATAAAAACATTTACGAGCTTTTTTTAAAGGTAAGTGTGTTAGTAAGCCGTATATTAAATTTTTCATTACTTAGAGATTTTTAATGAGGTACGCTATGCGCCAGGTCGATTGACGTGAACTTTGTAATTGAACTTTTAATAGCAAAGTTGAAAAAGTTCGACGTTCGTCGTATAGGTTGATCGATGAGGAGAGCAGTGCGAGGGTAAAAGTGAAATAAACTGTTCGTTCCAATTTGGAATGTCTATAGGTCTCCGTCACCAGTACGAGCGGCCTCCCTGGACGCCCGTTGCCCCAGTCCCATGCCTGGTGGTCCAGGAGCTGGGACGGCTGGTTATTCGTTGACTTCGCTCAATAATGCTCAGCCTGGTGGACATCAATCACCGCAGCTTCCACATCAGCCGTTAAGCTGTGCGAGTTCGTCCCCCGGTTCGACGCATAGTAAATCTGGTGGACAACGATGTCTCTCACCCCTTCTGATTCCCCCGCCTCGTGCCTCTTTCTGCGCAGGCCAAATCGGCGACGGAAATTCAGCACCTCCAGCCTCGCCAATTGGAGCTATTAGGCCAGATTTATACACCAGGCGCGATGGACCCCTATTTCTCAACAATAGTCCCAAAAGGCAAGTGGTGTATATCTTGAAAAATTCAATTTCCCGCTTAAACGTTAAAACGCTCTTGAACGAGCATTCGTTTCACTTACGTAACGCAACAAAATGAAGTAAACCAAGAAGAAACGTTGTTTTTTGAAAAACAGATCCGGCAAAGCTCTCGGCCGATTACATCTGCGGTTGAGCTACGACTTCGACAAGTCGGATCTGAACGTGCACTTGATCGAGGCGAACGAGCTTGCGGGGAGCGACACAGGGGGCTTCAACGACCCCTACGTCAAATTGAGCCTGAGTCCAGAGGTGGACGCGCGGAAACGCCAGACGCCGATGCACAGCAACGAGTCGAATCCTTACTTCGACCAGCATTTCAGATTCCCCGTGAGCCACGAGGAGCTCCAGGACAAGACCCTGCTGTTGCAAGTCCTCGACTACGACCGGTTTTCGCGAAACGATATCGTCGGTTCGCTGCGCATCGCCCTCGATGAACTCGAGCTCGGCTCGGCCAGTTCGGACATCGAGGTTTGGGGAGAGATCAGTCGCGAGCGCAAACCACCCGAGGAGACTCAAGAGGTGCTGATCTCACTCTCGTATCTACCATCGGCTGAACGACTGACCCTCGTCGTCCTCCAGGCGCGTAATCTCTTCCCAGCGCCGGGCAAGGACAGCCTCGATCCCTTCGTCAAGGTCAGCCTTTTGTGTGGCGAGAAACGGGTGAAGAAAAAGAAGACTGCTGTACGCAAGGCCACCCGGTGCCCCGTCTGGGAGGAAGCCATGTCCTTTAACGTACCCGCTTCCTCTCTCTCCTCCACAGCCATCGAGGTATGTTTTTCTCCCGGATCATAAATAAACTGGTGTAATTATAGCATCGCCTGGTCTTTCCAGATCTGCGTGCTGGACTCTTCGAGCGAACTGATCGGTAACAACGCGATCGTCGGCTCGTGCATCGTTGGTCCGGGAATAGGCTCGACGGGAAATCTCGAAAGTGGCGCAGCTAATTCCAGTAAGGAACACTGGCAGAATATGACTCAGTCTCCCAGGAAAGCCATCGCCATGTGGCACACGCTGCACTAACCGGACCACTAACCGGACCACTGACCGGACCACTAACCGTACCACTAACCGGACCACTAACCGATCTGCTCTGCTCTACTTCTATACCTTCCATCTATTGCGTTATTTTTACGTCCAGATAAAATTCTGGCTCGGACGTACGTCTGTTTTGGATTGCATTAAGAATAACGTCACTGTGCATTCATCTCTGAAACCGTACTCTACAAAACCGCGAGCAATTGTCGCACTTCGCAGCAGCGTCTTCGATGTCCTTGTATAACGAGTAAGAGTCTGATTAATCGTGTTTATTATATATACGCAACTAAGCTTTACTTTCGGCCTCGAGACCATGATTATATATCGTATTTTCACTCCGACTAAAAGAGATTTTCGCGACGATTTTTGCAAGTTTATATAGTTTGTAGGGGGAACGCAAGACTTTTTCCAGACTCTTCGTCCACCGATGCACATCGCATTTCCGCTCTCCGTTAGACGAGAGGCGGAAATTAAAATAAAATCATGCATAATAATTAAGAATAATAATGAAAAAAGGAAGATTATCATCGGACAGATCATTTATCTTACTCTGTAATTTCCGGCTCGAGCAAGTGATCACGGAATTCGCGAGCGTCGAGTACTTGCGGCCTATACGTATATACTTCAATAAATATATCTATATTTTCAAAGTATTAATATATAATATATACACATTCTCATCATACCTGTGCCGCCTATCTTCAACGGCACGGATCAATGTTCTGTAATTGGAATGGTGTTGTTTCTCCACTTGTCAAAAGTAAATCGATTAAACGAAAGGATAACTAAAATTGTCTATGAACAAAACTCAATGATATATAATTATATCCTCAAATTTTTTGTATATGCGTGATCTAAACGTTGATAATAAAACTATACAGGAAAAAAGGGTCGTATCTGTAGCCTGCTAATCAAAGTTAAATCAAACCATTTTTTCATTACAACAACACAATAATAATAATAATAATAATAATAATAATAATAATAATAATAATAATAATAATGATAAAAAAGTAATAATAATAACAATAATAATAGTAATAACCAACATGAAAGGCACTATAGGATAATTAAAAAAAGTTCCGCGATCGTGGGCGCGAGAACGACGTCCAAAAAATGTACGCTTAAAAATATATTAATATATCTAAATATATATATATATATATATATATATATATGATCCTTTTAACTTACAGTATTTCTATATTCTTCTCTATTTTGAATGAAATATTTATTCGTAATGATTATTACATAACGAATATTATACATAACTAAAGAACAAATATTTCCTTATACTTAAATGAATGAATATGTGTACATATGATTTTGTCAGAGAGAGAGAGAGAGAGAGAGAGAGAGATACAGCATATAAAGCGCGCAAAAAAAGAATTAAACAATAAAATTGAAAGAAAGAAATAATCCAGTGGACGAGAGACATTTCACTCGAATAAACCAATAATTTAAACATGTTTTTCCGAAGAATTTTCATATTTTTCAATTGCTCGAGAAGAACTAGCGCTTGAATTGCTTGAAATGTCTCTGATAAAATCCCGTTACGCATAAACATTATCTATATAATGTTATGTGTAGGTATTCGTGTCGTGAAAACAATCGAGTCTTGCCTTGCTTTACACATTTAAATCTTTGAAAGCTGAGAGTATAAGATTTAAATTACAAATAAATATGGTGCAATATTCAAAGAGATATATAAAGAGATATCGTGATAAAGAGATAGACAGAATAGAAGAAAAGAGAATATTTAAAAAGAATGAAAGATATACGAATACTTATGACCAGGTACGATATCGAGAAATAAAATGAAATGTACGTGGTAAATGTTTAAGGAAAAATGTTCTATTCGCATATAAATGATGAATAAAAAAATATCACAAATATATGATCGGCGTTGGATGGATATAGGACAAATCGTACAATAGAGTGATTTATATGTATGTGATGTGCATTCAATATTTTTCTTGTCATGTACGATGTACCTTTTGTGATTGAACGAAAATAAAAAGTATCGTACAATTTCCACAATTTGTCTAGATTTATTTTTTACATACCCCCCCCCCCTCTTTTATTTATAATATTATTTATTGAAAAATAACATTTTATGTATACGTTTTCAACTTTACAACGGCAACTTGACATTGAAGTGCCTTATCGTTCTTCGATAGAAATGCATTATCCTATCGAATAATTCAAAGGTATTTTATTTTTGTACTTGAACGGTCCATCACAATGCATACTCGACCTACTTCTACGATTATAACGCGATACGTAAGCGTACGTCTAGCCTAAATGGATTTTATTTTCCAACGCTTTCTTTTCTTCAATTCTTCAATTCTCGCGCATCTCATCTCGTGCACGTAGAAAAAAGGATTTGCAAGTATATATGTATGTATAAAACATTTTATTCAATTTCATGCGTCTTTGAGAACATCCGAATCAGGACTCAGATAACTATATAAAATTATGTATTGAAATTGCTCGTCGATATATAATAATACCGTTGAATCCTTTTGAGACTTTTTTTATTGAAGCATACAATTATGTATCGAGACTACGTATATCTTAACTTATGCAAACTTAGTATTGATAATAGCTATTGTTGATATTGACAAAGGGATGGAAATAACAAATACGTCTATATATTATAAAATAACATTTTTATTCAGGTTTTCGACAAATAACTCTTTACAATAGTCATTGTATGATTTATACAAATATTACAATTATGCAACGACACGATTTAAGTCAATTTAATAATTATAATTATTTTTTAATATTAAAACTTTTTTATCATTGGGCTTACCTTAGACTCTCACCTTTTCACAAGGTTTAACAATTTTTAAGTTTAAGGAATGGTTTTTAGGTTTAACGAAAGTAAACGTTTTTAATATTGGGTTTACCTGAGATTCTCATCTTTTTACAAGGATTAATAGTTTTGAAGATTTAAGGATAAGTTTTAATCTTTTTAAAAACGTAAACGGTTTTTATATTGGGCTAACCAGAGATTCTTATCTTTTTGTATGACAATTATTAAAGATTTTAAGTTTTTAATTAATATTTAAAATTAATATTTAAAATTTTAAATAACGTAAACATTATTTGACATTAAGTTAAAATTTAATTTGTTTGAGTTAAATTGATTTAACACGTAGTAGTAAAATGACGAGCAAAGTAACAAATAAAGTGAATAGTAAACTCTTAAATCGTAAAGAAATGATCACAGCCGCATTAATTTTTGGAAGAGCTTATTTACAAAATTTTAATTTAAATGAAAAAAATAACAGTAGACGAAATTCACAGACTTCATCGTCATTTATTTTTAGGACGGGGTGTTGGTGTTCGATAATGTCTCCCTGCTTGTTTCGCAAATCTGAAAAAAATATTTTTTTTTTAGATAAACGATTGCTAGTCAATCTGAAGCTAGTACAAGATTAAATAGTAAACGCATAGTAGTGTGAATTTCTTGTAAAATAATAATAATCAGCAAGTATTTATTTGTGCAATAAAAACATTTAAAAAAATGGACTCACGCTTTAGAGCAATCCATGCTCCAACTGGCAATGACGATGGTCGCTCGTCATCCCGAAGTCTTAGTTCAACGATCTCTGCTCAAAGCTAGACGTAGGTAGGCTCATCGAAACGCCGACGTTTTACATCGCGTTGCGGTGCCCTTCCTCGAGCATTCCACCATTTTATCTAGACTGCTCCGTTTCATGTCGATACTTTAGCTGACAGCAGT
Organism: Apocrypta bakeri; assembly: GCA_018906985.1. Lineage (NCBI taxonomy): Eukaryota > Metazoa > Arthropoda > Insecta > Hymenoptera > Pteromalidae > Apocrypta > Apocrypta bakeri. The sequence goes on from JACCIA010000003.1 coordinate 19,136,624, forward strand.
CTCTTCGGAGACCACGACACAAGTCTCGTCCTGCAAAATCAAATCCATTGAAATCTCATTCGGTCAAACGAGCGCTAAAAAATCTTCTCTTTCGCGTTTAAAACAATCGAATCAACTTTATATAGATCACGCTACCTTAACCTCTCCGGACTGAAATTTAGATAAAATTTATGAACGAAATGAACGAGAGCCTTTAATCGAAGAATTACGATTATCCAAAGAGAATCAAGAAGCAATTTAGAAAGAAAATGAAAAAAAAAAAAAAAAAAAAAATGAGTAAACGCACGTGTTAAAATCGATTATAATACTTACAAGTCAAAGCGATCGGAGAGTCGGCTGCGTAATGGAGCTAGCGAGTAGCGCAAAGCGCGCTAAGAGCCGAGAGCGTCGTCGATGGTATTTTGGAGGGGGAAGCGTCGATCTGATTTGGAGGGGAAAAAAGGCTTCTTACCTACGTCTAAACAGTGTATATTACGACGTCTTTTTTTCTCCTCCATAACTTTCGCGATTGTCCGCCAATTTAGAGGCCCCCAGGTTTGTCGGAATTTTCCAATTTTACCTTGGGTATCTTTTGAAATAGGAAAAATGTTCGTACATCTTCGGGAAATTATTTCTAGTGGATTGAGGACATGCGAATTGAAGGTATTAGAGAGTTCGTTCGTTTACGCGTCTTTCCGTGAATATTTTATTTATTTACTGTATCAATAATGCTTTATAGGTAGAAGGTAGAATATCATTTTAAATCGAGCGTAATGTCAAATTAATTTCCCGTCGAATATGTTCCGTCTATTCGAATTTCAGTATCTAAATATAGATAGCGCCTTTAAAATTTTTCTCGATATAACACATCTTAGTTTTGTCTAAAAGAGAATCTCTCGGAGTTTTCGAGAGTCGTGTTGGGCTGAAGTTACTCGAGAGTAACCCAAAGCCGGATGTTTGCGTTAATTTTATCTGCATACTTTCTAACTCGGTACAGCGTGTTATTATTGAGATGCGGAGTAAAACTCCAGAAACAAAAGAAACTTACTGCTTCGAAAGGACTGTTAGATTGGCAAAAGTCCTTAATACGTGGGAATTATAACAAATTATAAACTTGATATATTCAATTAGTTTTCAAGGCACACTGAGACGAAACACGTATCATTGATTTCGAACTGATGCAAAATAAAATTCTAAACTGATCCAGTTCAAAGTTAACGACCATCGATATCGTTATCGAATAAAACTTTTAGAAACTCTAGCTTTTACAAAAGTTATTTCGCATATGTATATAGGCTACTTTCATAAAGTTTTATCTTATGGAGACTGTGTACTCTGATATTTCAATGAAATTCCACGACGTTTGCATTTCGAGAGATAAGAAATAACTGTACACTGACAGTGACTTTTATCGAGCTAATATATTTAAAAGTATTTTCTACTGTTCAATCGCGATACAAATAACGTTGATGGAAAAAATAATGATACTTACCAAATGGCCGTACGCTTTTTTTTATCGTTGTCTCTTTAACAAACAGATACAGCAGTAACGAATAATAATACTCGCAATAATACTCGCATAACAATAATACCGTTGGAAAGCTCGTAAAATTTGTATACATGTATATTCCACGTATAAAGGCAACAATAGAGACATATATTTCGAACGAAAGTATTCCTCCTCGACGTAAATGAAAGAATCGCGTCTGACTAAAAACAAATGTTATTTAAAAAATTTGGAAAAATCTTGAAACTCACGAGTACGTGTTTTAGGAATTAATAAACGATTGATAGTGCTAACGAATGGAAAACAGAATGAGAATTTCATTGTATTAATATGTATAGGAAAACAGAATAAATGAAACGCAAAGCTCATCAATGACATATGACTGTTTCTAGAATATATCGCTATATACACACTTTAATAACCAAAAAACAAACATTACAATAATAATCATAATAATAATATTGTTATTAATGTTTATATTATGTAATAATAGAATTGTTTATCAATCGTAGTGTAAACACTAAAAATCTTCATTTTTCTCCGCTCGTTCTTCACGCACGTGCGGATTATTCATGAATATATATATATATATATATATATATATATTATTATAGAACGTTGCAATGGCATTCGCCTTTATTTATGTTCATTTCTGTTCCTCATATATCCTTATATCCTTATTTTTTTTTCCTTTCACTCGCTTTCTCTCTCTCTCTCTCTCTCTCTCTCTCTCTCTCGCTCTCCCTCGCACATTTGCCTCCCGCGTTAATCGATAATGTATTTTATTTCATAATTAAACATTATATTCGTCGATCGATTGCACACTCGTGGCTCTCGTATTGAAATATTATTTACGATCTAGGTTTGATGAGTCGCGCGCGCGTTTGAGCCTCGTTGAACAACGAGGATCTACATATATATATTTATTTATGATTTTTTTATTATGTATCGAATCTTAAGTACTCTTGTAAAAAGGTGAAAATTTTCTGAATAATAATTTATTTCTTTTTGTCGCTCGAGAGCCACGAGCTTGCAGTCGTGCGCACATGTCCTCTGTAACGTGTATATAAGCGTGTTCGCGATCGTTATCCTTATACGGTTTAATGAATAAACGTTATACAAGTGCATATTTTGGTTCCAAAAAGTTTCCCTTTGTCCACTTATATCCCTCGTCCGTGACGCGATGTACTCTTGAAACGTTTAGTCAGTTGTTGTTTCTTATTTCGTTTGGTGGATTGTAATTCGGCTTTGCTCTTATTACGTCTGTCCATGTGTACGTGTATATATAAGTGTACGAGTTTCTTTTGTGCACATTCAGATACACAGTTGTCTTTTATTCCTCGAAAGTTATAATATTTATTATTGCCCATTGCGAACATTGAACCACCATCGATCGCTATAGTTAAATTCTCGTTTCGATAAGGGGACAGCTTTTTTCTCAACGTTCAACGAGTGCTTGAGTACAATTACGATACATATAATCATACTTTGTCGTTAAAAGCTCTTTTCCGACGTCGCAATTACGATAACGGAAATGCGCAGCGTCGACGAAGTCGTTCTTTGTTTTTGTTCTTTTCTTTTTTCTTTTTTCTTTTTTCTTTTTTCTTCTTACGACGAAAGCAACGACGACGCTTACGCTTCTGTGTGCTATTATGTTCGTGTAAATGTGTGTACATATAAGAAAATAATTTACTTTCGAAAAAGTGCAGCTTTGCGTTCGCAGTGCCGCGAGATTTTGAGATTCCGACGAGCGAGTGTGTAAAACGAGACAACTCCTCGAAGAGAGATCGATGTGTAAAAATAGTCGATATCGAGCGCTTACTATTCTGTACATATACAGACGATATACGCTTATTCTTTATTTTCGCCATTCCTTTACGCTTAGGGTCGATCGCGACTGCTCGTCTCTCTCGCGATTTTTTCTTTTTTTCCCCATCGTTATTATTCGTACAGCTCCCCGAGAAGAATGAGAAAAGAAAATCGAAGGAAAAAGAAGTTTCGTTTTCTTTTTTCAACTCTCGATGAAAACTTTAATAAAGGGAATAAAAGGTTACGAGGACCTTTGATACAGGAATCGATGATAATACGGCCGATCGATCGCCAAACGAGCGAAGGGTCGTTATCGTCGTTCGGTTCATTACTTGTTTTATTTATATGAAAAGAGAAATTAGCCAGTTTCGATAGACTGGTATTTTATCCCTTTCTCTTGGATTATTTATTATCGTAGATTTTGTTAAGCTCTTCTACCATTACCCTCGAGGTTTGCGTAGCAACTAATCAACAACGTATTATTATGCACATCGCGTTACATAAAAAGTATACAATCGAGAATATAAATATACGCAACAATGTGTATCTCCATTTGTTTATTAAATCATTTGTTTTCCTCGCAGGCTGCTTTAACGCGCGCCACAAGTCATGTGTACGTGTCAACGTGTACGTGTCAACGTGTACGTGTCAACGTGTACGTGTGCATGTCCTTTATCTTTCTTTCGTGTCTCTCGTCTCCCCGCAAGGATCAATTATAAAGAATAAAATTCTCTCCCCATATATACTTGCAACGTTTACTTTTTTTCTTTCACACGTACAGAACCAGAGTCTTTCTATAATTATTTCTAATCTCTTCTCTATCTCTTATCTCTCTTTTTCTCTCCCTCGCTCTCATTCTTTTTCTCGCGGAGACGTATCACAATCGCATCGAGAAGCTCGAGAGAAGTCGCCTTATTGTTTGTTTTGGTTCGTTCGCAAAAAAGGTCTCCTCTTTTTTAAGTATCTCATTAGACACGCGATTACTCGTGGACATTCCTTCTCCTCTATATTTACTTACACGAGCTTTATTAGTTTCCTTTTCGAGAGAAAAATCATATAATAACGGGGGAAAATGTATGGTTAACACAGGGTAATGTGTACGCAGGTCGTTAATGTTCTTTCTTTGTATTTGGTCTTTTGAGAGAGATACGTTATTATTGTTTTGAGTCTATCATCTTGCGATACCGTTAAACGCGCCAAAATTTCTCTACAGCGATTTCTCGTTGCGGTAAAAAAGATCGTCGTTACAGATATATGTATATATTTATTTTTTTTTTGTTCATTGTTATAATTGTATATAGGATCAAAGGATCTCGTTCGTTTATTTCGTGTATACAATGTCCTAAGGATAGATACAAAGCCACAAAGCCATAAGTTCAGTGTTATACACGTTGAAAAATCGAAAGGATTATATTCATATGTTTATAATAATAGGTAAAATTCTGATATGTAGACAGTACAGGTGGAATAAAACCAAGATATGTGTGTGTGTGTGTGTGTGTGTGTGTGTCTGTGTACAAGTCTGGGATTTCGTTTTATTGTACGATGATAACTATATAATACGCCTCTCCAATTTTTTCCTCCACTCTATATAGCTTTAAAGCACTTTTTTACCCGCCGATCGGTAATTAATATTATAATAACTCGCTCAAAGAGATCGACTACTCGCGACGATAATATATTGCATACTGATATGATACGATATACTGTTACAATCGTCGACTTGTTATTTTATTATTATTTTATTAGTTTGCTTTAAAACGTAAGTTACCCTCCAGAGGAGATACTACTAGATCTAATATACACGACGATAGATCGGTTAGATGAACGATTTTTTTTATATCCTATGGAGACACGCGTTACAAGTGTGCATGTAAGTGTACGTGTTGAAACGTGTAAACATTATACAATATTATATATGTACCCTTTCCCTCGCAATATTAATATAATCACCGCCTTCGTTTAACCAACTATCGGTATATTTGCCTTTTTCTTTTCTCTTATCGTTATACGTTATAATAATAATAATAGTAATAGTTACATTTACTATTCATTAATCACCATTTTATTCATCTCTTTTATACATATATAAATATTGCCCGTAGCAGACAATTTTACAAAAAACGTTATACATACCCTGGAATAACATGTCTGTGTGTGTACGCGTATATATGCATATAACATATACACACGCGTTCCAGCATTTCTACAAGACTCGAATTGGCGAATTCCCTCATTTATATTTACTACGTGCGGCACGGCACAAAGGAATTCGCCTTCTCTACCTATGTATGTGTGTATGTGTGTATACAATAATACATCACAATAGCAAAACAACATATTTTCTCTGTCTCACTCTCCATTTAGATATATATATATATATATATATATATATATATATATATTCTTTGCCCTCGAGTCTATAAGTCGCGAATCAATAAATTATACACACCCGACGTAGTATTACAAATATTAAACACTTGCGTGTCTTCGACAATGTCCCGCTTCATTCACTTTACAATATGTGCAAACTATATGCCCTTTTATTAGTATTAATTTTTTTTTATCTTTTTTTGCTCCTTTCATTTTTTTCTTCTCTCTCTCTCTCTCTCTCTCTCTCTCTCTCTCTCTCCTTTTCGGCGGGCTAATTCGTGTCGCGTTAAAAATTTAAATACACGTATTACTCGTATTTTATTCATTAGTTTATTTTTTATTATTCTTTTTTTCTCTTATTATGACCCTGTTTTTTTAAAGGCTTCGTAACGTAAGTTTTCATTTGTTTTTTATCTCTCTCTCTCTCTCACACACTCTCTTTCTCTTTCTCTTAGCTTCTTGTTTTGCTTTGTAATGCAGTGCGAACAGTGGAGAGTGCATAATCGTGACCGTTTTACAGACTGAACAATAAGTAGCCTTTTTTCATTTTCATCGTCGAGAATATTTATTTCCATTTACATATATATGTATATACAATATATGTAGAATAGGTTTTACAGCACTATTTCCACGGAAAAAACTCTCGGGGAAGACGTGTCGCGCCGATGTGTAATAGAAACAAAATACAACATGACAAATATTAAGAAAAGAAATCATAACAAAAGGCTTTATTAACAAACTTGAATTTATTGGAAAAAAATTCTCATCGCAGTAGCGTTCGATGAGTATATATTGTAATAATATGCCTAACAACATAAAGTCTCAAAACGAAATTCCTTAAAAATAAATATAAATTATGTTATTATATTATATAATCCAAAGTGATAAGAGTAGTGAACATATAATTCTTTGTTTTGTTATCTTGCGTGTGAATGTGCGCGCGATATCGAAGAATTGAAAAAAAAATAAAGAAAAATTAACAATAAGAGATATTATAATAGAAAGTGTGATCCTCGGCGCAGCGAGAGGGAGCATCGTAATGCTTATAATTCATTTTCAATTGTCGATTTGTCTCTTACTTTTTTTTTTTTTTTTTTTTACAAAGCTCGCATTTTTTCATATACACAGAAAAAGAACTATCGTTTACAAGAGATGTACAGAGCGCTCTGGGAAGTGGATATTTAATTCCATATCGATTTTTGGCACGCGTTCACGACTGATCGGTAATATCTTTTGTTATTATTTTTTGGCACGTCTGCTCTTGAATATGCTTGGCACACAATTGTAATTTATTTGACCTTCTCTCTCAATTTTTCTCGCAGTACCGGTGTCTGTGTGTACAAAAAATACGCCTCGAAAAATCTAGCGCTCGCCCCACGACGTATGTGTGTATATGTGTAAGTGTACATGCGTATAAACCTTTATAATAAGTGTCGTATACAACGCTACCGATTTTCCGCCGATACAACAACATCGTCTCGCGGGACCGTGTCAAAGCGCCCAATGAGTCAAAGCGCCCAATACCAAAAAATAGGTCTTTTCCCAGCGATTTTAGCCGATATAAACTGCCGATAATACGGTGAAAAGTCAGACTCTGGATGTTCGCACTTTATATCGACCAAAATCGCTGGGAAAAGACCTATTTCTTGGTATTGGGCGCTTTGACTCATTGGGCGCTTTGACACATGACACCGTCCCGTCTCGCGTGTGTACGTAGTGTGTAATTAGTCTACAGACTCGAAAAAGGGTAAATCAAGTGGCGAGCGCGACTCGATATATCCTATAAAAACTAAGTTATTATTTCTTAGCTGATTGCCTTGTGTTTAAGTTTGGAAATCGGCGTCGATCGACCGATGGTTTTCTTTTTCTTTTGTTTCGTTTTGTTTTGCTTTGTTTCGCTTTGCTCTTCTTTCTTCGCCTCTCGAGATATGATAGATTACTTAAACGATAGCTCGGCGCCGATTTCGCGCAGTAAGGTTAAGGCCCCTGCACTAACGGATTGCTCTACGCCACAACGGAAACTGCCGTCGTACGTCGATCATCGACAATTTTTTTATTTTTATTTTTTATTTTTTAATTTTTTAATCGACTTATTACATCCTCCCGAAGTTGCGCGTTCCCCCACTTCGCACTCTCGTAACGAAATACAAAGTATACGTTATGAATTTATGCTTCACATCGCGTATAGACTTACTAACGAATGAACAATAGTTTCACTATTATTATTTTGTTTGTATTCTCTTGCTATTCCTTATGCAATATTACAATATCACTTTCCGAAGTTTGTTTCAACCTTTATTTGACAAATGGTCTAGAAAGACTGGTCTAGAAACTGATCAGCTGTTATTGGATTTTTCTTTTTCTCTTCGATATCCCAATTGGAAATAAAAGAATAGCACTAAAGGCAATTGGCACGTTTGGCCGTCAGGCGCGACTTTCCGTTTTTTTCTTTCTTTTTATAGTTATTCCATACTAGCTGGAAATGCCTGTATAGTATAAACTCGTCTCGATATTCTCTTCCCCTTAATAATCAACGCAACGATCGAGTTGTACATTAACTACGGAAATACACACGTATGCCAATACTAAACGTACATGAGTTATTCCTTAATACAAGATTTATACATCGATGAGATTTTTTTTTACTTTATAGTTTGAAAAAACTATAAAGTAAAAAAAACTCCTGTGTGCGAGACCTGTGTGTGTGTGTGTATTTTTTCCCATATTTTCATTATTTTTTTTTAACTTTAAAATTGGTTTCGCTATAGATTATTACTGTAATTGTAAAATACACGCATTATACGAGTAACGTCGCGGAGAAAAAACCGTCGAGCGATTTTCACGCTGGAGTTACTTTGTTTATGCATTAAGTTTGGACAAACAGCGCAGAAAAAATTGATTGTATTTTCGACCGTCGTTGTGAAAATCGCCGTCGGATTAGCGCACGGATTTGTATACGGATTTGTTTAAGTAGAGTTTACACTGCGAGACAAAAAGCTTTATTTATTATTAATTCTCATCCACGAGTTATTGTTTTATTTTCCGTTCGTTCTTCGTCGTGTCGTTTCTTCTTTCATCAACGATAATACGGCTGAGTATTGGAAGTGTGTACAGAGATGCGTGTATATTTATGTGTGCTTTTTTTTCTTTGCCAATGGCGAATATTACGTGTTCGCCAAATGGTTAGCATCGAGTGATGCTTCATTTTCGAATACATCTGGCATATTGCGTAATACGCGTCACGTCTGTTTAGTATTTTTGTTGCACATTTTCTTTTTCGTTCCTTCGCGAACTCGGTGCACAAGTACTCGAGGTTCGGATATAACAAGTTCGCCAAACGCACGAATACAAAGTCTCGAACGAAACGGTTAGAGCAGCTGGACTTTCGTTAGCGTTCGTTTATTTTATTCCTCGAGCGATACACAGAATAGTGAATAAAATAATCGCATAGCCTAATCTTATATGTGTCAGCGGATATGTTCTGGAGGTTATAGTTTTTCTATTTATTTATTCGTCGTAGCATTACACGACATTGTCCATTTATCTTTTTCTTGCATTCTTTCTTCCTTTTCTCAAACTTCCTGCTCTATCGTTAATTCCGTATGATTTTATTTTTCTTCGTTAAGAAAGGACCCGAGTGAACGCGTGTAAACGAAAAGCGTATTGTTTCGCATATGTCATTCGTGCTCTGTAGAATAACGAGGCAAAAATAGATAATATTTAGGGACTCAGTCTTCTCAATTGCATATCTCATCTATCGATCGTCGAAAAATAAATCCGCCCTCGGAGCGGCGAGTGACGCGCTCGTGTTACAACCAAGACTCGGCGCGACGAATTTCTTTATTTTTTTCCCATTTTCTTCGAACATAACTCGCGAAAGACAATCGAGTTTTCTAATTGTTATTTTTTGAAAGGACCCTTTAAGACTTTCAAGTGAAATAATTTTCACTCAGATCTTTCCTTAAGTACAACGACGTGGTTGAAGAAAGTCGAAAAAGCCGCTTATAATCGTTATTATATTCGTTACCCATTATTCATTATTATTCGATATTATTATATTCATTATTATGCTATTGTTAATATTATTATTATAATTATTATTATTTGTTTTCTTCTCGGCGTAATTCGACCCTTACAATATGTTGCAGAGATTCGTGGATCTGGTCCGCTCTGATTATGTTAATATAGCAGAAAAGAATTGTCTTCAATAATATCTCGTAACGCTTTTTCTCCCTTGTCTTGTTTAATTATTATTTGTTTATTCATTAATATTCCTTTTTTTTTTTCGTTTTTCACTCAGTGACAAGAGAAATGTTATCTCAGAGTGGTGCACCGGATGCTCCGCGAGCGAAAGTTCTAAAATTTCTTTAATTATCATACCGATATGAAATTAATTTCGTGTATTAGTGTAAGTTTGTCTGTGTGGAGAAAATATTTTTCGTAACTCGTCGCGATGAGCGCAGTTGCATATCAAACGCACAATGTGTTTAAACAACAGCTTTCTATAAATATCGTTACGATGAATTAGTCTTGTATAGAAATATATTATATATCATGTGTATTGTATAAATAAGCGATTCGTGTTAGAGTTGAAAGTGAAAGTTACGCGAAACAAAAGAACAAATGTAGCTATTAAATGAAGAAGTAAAGAATACGCGAACAAGTGCATGACAAGTGTATAGAAATGCGTAAAGTAAAAAAACATCTTTTCGCTCGAGGCTGCATCCCGAAGAAAAACTTCAGAACCTATACATTATCCATTCGCAATGCGCCTTTAAAAAGTCGTCCTTAACTATAAATAACCTATAATCAATTCTAATCACAGCAATATTTATTGTTGATATACACAATCATACAGCGTCTCTCACTAAGTGTTTTCTCATTATTTCTGTGTTTTCTTTTTTTTTTTTTTTTAATGTAATTTTACTTATTTTATCTTCCGCTGCCAGAGGCTTGTTCTTATCTCTCTCCACTCGCGAAACCCTCTCAACCTCCTGATTGTAACTTTATTTTCTGACTCGTGATTTTTTCTGACAATACAGTATTTGACTTGGTCGACACGCCACATTTGTTCGCCGACAGTCGACAGTCGCTTATTTTTCAATTACAAAAAAAAGGAAAAAAATATATATTTGGGAAGAAAATAAATCGCGCTCTATTTGTAATCGTTAAAGCAAAACAATTTAATTTTTATACACAATTATGAACACATATTTTATTAAAAACGATACACAATAAACAACAATACGATATCGATACAAAAACAAAAAACAATAATATAAATTTCGACGATTTGAATTTTGTACAATATACTTTGTTATTATTGTCATGAAAATGAATAACAATTTGGAACGCCGAAATTTAACAAGAGCAAACATAAACGAGTAATAGAATGAAACGAGATGAAAATATTTTTTCAGCCAAATGAAAACACAAAGTCGCGGAGTTCGCGGCGAGACGACGATCGCTTTGATCTCTCCGTCGAACATCCAAAATTTTCCACGTTATATATAAGCGAAAGACATTGTGTACAAAAAAGGCACTTCGCGCAGCTTGCGGTTTGCTCTATTTTAAAAAGCGGAGATGATTGTTCAATACTTTCGGCCCCAGGGGCTTTATTATTAATTTAACCAAAAAATACCGAGGATATAAAAAATTTTGTAGCGAAATAGACTTGCTTCTCCTCTCTTCTTTTCCACAAATTATAATTACAATGAACAAACGTTCTCGAGTATTATTTACAAAAGAAAATACTACCCTTTTTCATAGTAAAATCATTGCATGATTTTGTATTTACAGCACTTTTTGCCACATTTCATTTTCTCCTCTTTAGAAAAAAACACTTCTCTATATGTGATAATGTACAATAAAAGCCAATAACAAACAATGATCGTTAATTAAAATTAGTATTATGTCAGTAAACACAGTACATGCTACCAGTGTATATAATAAGCGCGAATCGCGCCGGAAGATGACACATTTTCAAATGTATTCACATCTTCATTTCTAGTAAAGAGATAATTTAAAGACGAAAAAAAGAATGAAAAAATTGCTCTTTGGCACAGGCCGGAAGCGCATGAATTCGTGGATATGTTTTCATTTTTAAATTTCAGTCCAGGGTTTAAACTAGGTGTCGCCAGAGGCGAAAAATTCGAATATTATTGCTTTTCCCGCCGCTCGACTTGAGTTCCTTGGTCGTTTCGAGTGGTCAGAAAGATTCAACCATTGCATTCAAACATTATTTTCAATAACGATTATTATCCCTTAACTATGTGTACGTTATCATTACGTTATGAGAACGGAAAAGCTCGACCGTATTTCGCGATTCAGTTGTGTATACCGAGATTTCATTTCATTCGTTTTATTTTTCTCGAGGATCAGATCAATTGTTACCGAAAAAATAAAAAAAAAATTGTTGGATCAAATGATGCACGGGTCACGAGGGAGGGAGTTTGACGCACCTCTTAAACTCGCCTTCATCGCTAATATTTTTATCTAGTTAATTTCATCTTTTTTTTATCGTATAATAAATATATAATATATATATATATATATATATAATATCCTTATTTGTAATCCTTGTTATAATTTTATTTGTTTCTTACTTCTTTCCCGTCTTTCTATCAGTTACTTCGCAAATATTTACGCCACAAGAGAAGCCACTTTTTTCTAAAGTTAACTGCGCGTCGACTACATTTAGCTTGACCACTTTTCGCTTTCTCTCTAACTCTTTCTCACAATCGCTCTTTCTCTCTCTTTCTCTAGCTATTTTAAAAAAGAAAACGCGATCCCGTATTATATTTTCCTATCCATCCGCGGACGGCGAATCGAATCCGTTTTGGTTATTCTTGTGTTGGAGAAGAAAAAATTCATATATCCTTCGATTTAGAACTTCGCGTTTCGAACAAATAGATCCGCTAGACAATCGACGAAAAAATTTATACATCGCATCGCTAATATAATTTCTTGCCGCAAACTCTCGTTCTCATTTATTATATAAAATTTACTCAACGAAAAGCTCACAACGCTGTTTGTACACTTGCGCCTAAACCTAATTGCTACGCAATATAATTAAATTTATATATATATATATATTCAAATCACAAATGGGGGTGGGGGGTGAGGGTGGGGGCCACTTTTTAGCTAACTCATCGAATCACAATTTTTGGAAATACAATCAGGTATACGAATAGTCGTCGATATATCGACGGTAAAATAATAAAAAACAAAAAGACGAAAGTAAAACTTGACCCGGAGTCGATTTAATCGAGTATACGCCTTAAACGTTTCGCTTGTATAGCCAACTAATGAATATAATAAAAATGCTAACTCAGATCTATATATATATATATATATATATATATATATATATATATATATAGATGATGTACAAGTCGCCCTTCATGCGGTCTCCTATCTCTCTTTTTCTCTTGACACTATACCATACGCAAGCTTCTTGAAGAAATCTTCTCGTATTCGCGCCGCTCGGAATTAGCTTCTGTTGTTTTATTTTTATTTTTTATTAAATATAAAAATGAAAACTAACATATCTTTGGCTTGTTCCCTTTACCAATCGGCAGCAGCATTTAGGGCTGCGGCGTGTTTAAATTTTTTATACTCAAGTTTTTTTGCGTTTACTCATCGTTCGCTTCGCCTCATTACTCGTTTATTATTAATTTTTTTGTCATCTTAATTCTTTTATACAGTTTTGTACACTCAAGTGTTCAGAATAATCCCTCTACACCTACGTGTAACGGTCGACGAGAATCGATTCTCATAGAACCTCAGATCGCGACATCGTATCATTTAATTTAAATCTTACTTGTTGTTGTTGTTGTTGTTTTTATTTTACTTATTCCTTATCCTCGTGTACTCATGTGTGTGTGTGTGTGTGTGTGTGTGTGTGTATGCGTGTAAGAGCGTATTTGGGTGTGCGCGAGTTTCCTCGCGTCGAAAAGCCTGCCTCCGGCTAGACATCATTGATCAACCTCTTCCCCCGTAGTGAATACATATTTATATATATATTCGCGGAAAAAAAAATCGACGCAAAAATCGAGTGCGAGCCAGTTATTGTGTTTTCGTGAACACATGTCGTGGTCCAGTGCCTTTGTCGCTTATTCCATTTTACCCGCACTCGTCTATACTCTTAGCTCATCCTGGCACTCATTCTCCTGGCATCACAAGCGCGTCTTATTTATAAACCACCAACGAATCTCTATCGCCAACAAACGAAAGGAAGTCGAGGAGACACTTCTCTTTCTCTCACGCTCTCTCTCTCTCTCTCTCTCTCTCTTTCTATTATTTTTTTTTCTCGAAAAAAAAAAATTATCCCCCGTGTGGACGACTCGGGGTTGCCCTGTTGCCTGGGAATAATAATAAATCCTCGATTGTCGAACGACGACGACGATGACGACGATTGTGGCTTACGACGACGACAATGTCGGCGTAGCTCCAAAGGCGCGAATGTCCCTAGTGAATCGGCGACTTGACGATGTGGTTGGGCGTGATGTATTGAAACGACGGTAACGCCATTCCACCAGTTTCGAGGGATATCCTGGAACAGAAGAATCGAGTGTCAGATATTTCGTTTGCGTTGGTTTATTGCTTATCTACGGAATCCTCTTTTCATTGTATATTGAGACGAGAAGCGGGAATGAACTCTCTTGCTTCTTGTCGCAATAGTAGGACGCGCGTGGATATATATATAACGAATAATAATAACACCTGCGTCAGCAATCGCTGCGTGTATTCGATTTGCAATTGTGCAATTGTGAGATGAGTCTGGTAAGGCGAATTTAAAGTTATTGCTGACGAGGAAGCTCCACTTTCGAAAGAGAGAGAAAACAATTTGGTAAATGATCTTTATGTATACAGATATACATTTCGTAAACAAGTTCAGGATTTTCTCTCTTGCGAACGAGGACACGAGGAATTATTATATTTTTCGAGTAGAAATAAAAAAATGCTTTTCCATTCATTTATGTATAAGAGAAATGCGACAAAGTATTCCATTCAATATAGATAAAGTATCATCGGATAAGAGAAAAAAAAAATGCAGTTACGTTACACACTTTGCTTTTAACAATGAAAATATAATTTTACCCGCAAATTGAACTCGTCTTTGTTACGTTATTCAGGCAATTTCCGGTGGACAAAGTCTTTTTTTCGATTCCCTCGATATATAATTATACACATGTATATACAGAAAGAAAGACAGATGGCTTTGCCGAATAAAAAATTCGATTGAACGGGATCAGTAGATTAAGAGGACTAAAAAGGAGCGGATGGTGCTTACCGAAGATGGGCAGGAGCCTGGGTCAAGTTGGTTGGATGGATACATCTTCTCGCTTTTTTTCTCTTTTTCTCGCAATTTTCTTTCTCTCTTTCTCTCTTATCGGCTTTTTGTTCTTTTTTTTAAACGTCTCTCTCTTTCTCTCTCTCTCTCTCTCTCTCTCTCTCGCTCCATCATCGTCACTTTGGTTCGACCCTTTATTTTTTCGCTCGACTGATCGCGACTTGTATCAATCGGTATATTTAAAAATTCATGTCAATACATAGAGAGCTTATCTAAATCTACTTAAACTTATGACGTACGTAATGTCGGATAAATAAGTAAAGAATTAAAGTAGACGTTTAAAACTTGAAGCTTGCCTCTCTTGAATTAATGAAACTGCTCCAGCCAGTTATGAGGAAGGCTTTCAATAGTTCATGTACGCAATGTATTGGATGTATAATATATGTATATATATTTTTAGTATTAAACACGCCTAGCTCTTTATTTATTAAAATGATACAGAGTAATCAATGGCCAATCAGGCAATTGATGTTTATTAATGTTCTGAAAAGGAAATTCTGCGCGACTTTCCACGTATCAATGTCCTTCACGCTCGACGAACCTCTCGCTTGATTATTTTAATTTTTCAAATATTCTTTTTTCTTGCTCTCTCTCTCTCTCTCACACACACACACACAAACACACGCATTTCCATTCTTACTCACAATTGTTACAAAAAAATTCTTTGTCGTTTTTTTTTTCATTTTTTCATCTTTATTGTCTTGATAACAAAAAAAGTATATATATATATATAGATATATATATATTTATATAAAGTAATCGTTCGCTGATAATCGGTGCGAATATACAAAGTATTACCACAAATTCGGAATATAACAAAATACAATGTATCGAAAATATTAGTTCGCTATTTCACGTCATGACGCTTTCTTTACTTTTTTTCGTGTGATTCGTAAAAATCTTAAAAATAAATCGATCCTTCCGGGACCGAGCGAAATTTCTTCAATTTGTTTTGTTTTCTCGCTTATTAAGAGGGGTATAAACAAAAAAATAACAGAAGCGTTCATTTTTTCCTTTCGTTCCGTTGATTTCTTTCGTTTTTTCACACATTTTTGCAGGGGGCGGAAAAAAAATCGAAAAAATTCACGGAATGTCGACGAGAGTTCATGTACCTTCATCGTTCTGATTTCATTCCTTGCTCGGATTTTTCGTTCTTGTATTACTGTAGATGTATTCTCGCACAAGCGCAAGTCGCGAAAAAGTCTGTACAATCGAAAATACGTATAGTATAGCAAGAGGAAGGACAAAAAAAGTAAAACGTTATTCACACGTTTTAGGTCGCGACAAACAGAGAGATATGGATTATCACTAAATTCTATTGTTCTTACATTTTTAAGTCGTTAAAGATACAGTGATAGAATATAACACTTACGTACGAATATGCATATACGTAGAATTATCATATTTTTTTATGTTTTATCGTAGTGATTAATCCAAGAACCAGAAAAAGAGTTTTCTTATTTCAGGAGATTTAAGCTCTATCTCGTTATTCAATGAAAATGATTTATTTCGCAAGCGCTGTGTCAAGATCTACAACTCGCTTCTCTCTAATTTTTTCTTCTTTCTTTCTTTATTATTTCTAGTTCTTTTTTTTATAATTCCTTATTTGTCATTTTCGACAGTTACAATGATTACGACTTCTGCATACGCGACAAAACAAAATATAAGTGTATAAATTTTCCTGAAGGATATATACTCGTACACTACCTCGCACATTCATCCCACCTTGAGTTTCTCTCTTGGTACGACGTTAACATCGCTAAAGAAAGATGAAAAAACTCTCGACTTCTTATCACAAGTGAGAAAAAAAAACAGTATACGAGTCGAAAAAAATAATTACTTCGCAGTAGTAAAATTGGATAAATGGCTATGCGCTAGAAAAGTAGTAATAATAATCGTAATAAATGAAACGGAACTGACTTGATCGTAGTCGCGTGTGATTGCGTGCAACGTTTCATATAAAAAAACGCGTGTGTTGTTTTGTTTCTTAATCGTTTTTTTTTAATGTTCTAAAATTCGTCGTGACTTACCACTCTGTAAGAGAAACGCGGATATTTGTCAATCTTATCGGCGATGAAAATAAAAAAAAAGAGACTGTAGTTTCCTACACAAAAGAAGATACGATAAACGCGCCAGTATGGTCGATCTTGTTTACAAAAGTCATTGTCGACCTACAGCGATGTCTCCGTAATTATTATAAACTCGTATTCAGCCTAATGATTCTTTGTGAAACAGGATATACACAGAGTAAATTTGGCACAGACGGATCACCTGTACATACGTCAATCAGATTCCACTGTTCAAATGTCAAGTTCTACGCACAATTCATAATGAAATAATTAAAATCCTGCTTCATTCCGAATAACCAGGCTGTACCTGTGTTTGAGTGTACATGCGCTCGTGTCTATGTGTATATATGTTGCGTTGATATTAGTTACAATATAACAACAGCATATAATAATATGTGATCAAAGTCCGTGTGTAATCAGGAGTGGCTGCGATGGCAGGGTATCGGGGAAATACAATAATAATGCGATCATAATCGTGTATACAATGATATAAGACTCGAAGGAAAAGTGCGAGTGTCATCTGCGCGCATATACATTTTCTTCTCTCACATCCGAGTCGAGTCTACGCCTATTACATTAGCATACTGATGACTCAGTAAGGATTGTACTTGGCGCGCTCCGATTTAAACTTGCCGCTGTCGATGGGTCCTGGTGCACTGGGACTCCTTAGTCTTGGTGTGAAAGCCTTGTGGGAACGATGTACGCCCGTCGTCTGGACTGGCAGAGCGGTAGCCGCGGCGCCCGCTGCGCCCCCTAGCAGCTCGGTTAAACCGCCGAGAGCGGTGAGACTCGAGAGGGCGTTGAGGGCGCCCGGCTTGCTTAACAGCTGTGCCAATGGGATGGCGCTGGCCAAGGGAGAGGCAGTGGTAGTGGTGGTAGAGGGGGAAGTAGCACTGGCCCCGGTCGCCCCGGGAGTTGTGCCGCTGCCAGGGGTTTGGGTATTTTGGGCCTCTAGGTTAGCTTTCTGCAGTTCAACACTGGGGAACAAGACAACAAATAATGTCAGAGATAGGTTGTTTTAGGATTAATAAGGATTGTTTTTTATCTTTTTTTTTTCTTTCAACGACATCGATCGACTCTCAAGTAGAGAACGATTACTTCCGGCCGTAGAGTCAGTTTACGATCCCCAGTGTCTTATTTTTTTTTGTTAGGCTTCGTTTATGTGTGTCTGTGTTTCTGTATTTAGGAATAGCTACTACTGGGATCAGGACTTTAAGGCTAGAACTTATCGCTCTCCTACTTGTAGAGGCTCGTCGGCGTAACTTCTATTTGTGATTTTTCCTCTAAGGTTTAATTATAAACTTTGCTCGCATTAATAAAGATAAGATCAGAAGCTAAGTATTCGTAGTCTTTTTTTAGTAACGTGAATTGTAATGATGGAGAAGTGAGTTTTGAAGTAAAATAAAATTATAATTTATAAGTCGGAGTAGTTGGTCAATCCACGATGACGAAGTTGCTCGTAAGAATATCGTTAGAAAAAAATAAAAATAAAAAGTACTTCATCATGATGGCTTGAACGAGGAAAGAAAGTTTAGATCAGGTAAATTATAACGAAGTTCAAGAATTGACACAATTACTAAAGAAATACGAAATTAGTGATAAATCAAAGTTAGAATAATTAAATGGATAGAACATAACCAATTTCACGAGCCGGCTGCACGATATCGCACTTCCGTTACTGATATTGTGTCCGGTTTGCGAAACAAACAAAAACTGTTATTCGATCCCTGTCTAGCAGGATTCGAACGAGCGCAAAATTAGAAAAAATCTAAGCAGGAACGTGGTACTTCGTATTTCCGCAAATCTGCGTCACGTCGAGGATCAACGACAAAGATCACCGACGGGATTAAACAGGTAATTATTTCCTGAAGAATACCAAGTTAAGATTTAGCGTATTTATGCGAAGCCACCAGGTCCCTGCTTGTTCGACAAAATAAAATAACAAAAAAACGCGATCTGCACTTTACCGCTCTGGAGTTAAATTGCAAAAGAAAAGTAAAACAACGAATGACTGAAGATGAGTTACAATTCACCGATGATGCACATGGTTAGCGTTTTCTTTTTTATCATATTTCGATAAAGGATTAAAGAACAAACGTGAGAGCAATGTTCCAGGAGGAGAAAGTGCAGGTCGCGCTACGGATGGAGTGCAAATTTTCGGGTGCAGGGTGTTTTGGAAAAGTCGTCAATAAATTACGCAATAATAATTTATGGCAAACGGGAGAAAATACTAAGGATATTATGACATTGTTTTTCTTTTAACTCGATGGTTATTTATAATTATGTAGTAGTAAGGTGAATGACATATCTGGAATAAAATATATTTATATATATATAATGGATTATAATTATAATGCGTTGAAGGTGCGCTTGGTAAGACCTTGGACTGGTGTGTTTTGTTCTTATTAAATACGGATCTGTGTAGAGGTGTTTTTGAATGATGTTTCTTTTTAATTGCGTAAAAGCCCGTCATCGAACGACCATCTCGAGGCCGAGATCGTCGTGCGGAAGAAAGTATCGTGAATCGATTGCGTGCTCATGTCACACGAGTTTCAATGAAAATTATAAGGACACTGAAGTACACAACCGTGAAACAACAAAAAACGCATCGCAAACAAAAATCAAGTGAAATCATAAACGCGGCATACTTTTCCATGTGTATATGTTGTATATTACGATTGGGCGGGTGACGCGCGCGAAAAAACAGACTCGGATAAACGAACGTGCGACATGAGTAAGCAGAAAAACGATGTGTAATGAAGAATAAAAAAAAAGAAAATAAATATGCTTAAGCGCGGAGAGGCTTCCAACTGCACTTATTATTATATTTTTTTCTACAGCGCGAGTTAATGTTAAAACAGGCTTTGATTAGAAG
Source organism: Apocrypta bakeri (assembly GCA_018906985.1). Lineage (NCBI taxonomy): Eukaryota > Metazoa > Arthropoda > Insecta > Hymenoptera > Pteromalidae > Apocrypta > Apocrypta bakeri. The sequence goes on from JACCIA010000003.1 coordinate 19,156,591, forward strand.
GTGAATTCACTTTTTTCTATATCAATAAATTTAATTAGAAAGTGTGTTAAATTGTTAAAAAAAAAAGAAAAAAACTCATTTCTATAGCATGATAAAAGTGGAAGCCTCTCTAGTGTAATTTTTCTTTTTCTTTACGCAGACCCATTTGACTCGGAGAAAAAAATATCATTTAGTGCATATCGTCTTTAATAACGTTAAATTTGAGAAATGAAAAACATTGCAGAGAAGCTTGCGTTGAATTTGCAACGAATGTACAACGAATGTAACTAAAGAAATAATAATAAAAAAACAATAGAAAAAGTTTTAATTAAGGATCAACTACTTTACAATGAGAGGATCGTAAACGTTGAAGAATAATGAACTAATGGACTTTTGTCTCCGAGTACATTTTGAGGAAAGGATATTATGTCGTTGACGAGTGTGAATCACCTTTTGGAAACAGAGGGGAAATGAATTTTCAAACCCATAGATAACGCGTCATTTGGAATGTTCTTATCGTTTTTTTTCAAAGTCAGTGTTATCCAAAGATGTGGAAGCACATTTTGTTCTTGTCAACAAAAAAGGAGAAGAAGAATGTCGTTATATACGAGTGTGGACAGTTGAGTCTTCAGGATTCTCAGGGTATTGTATATTTGTCTGGACCTGGAAGTATACAGGAACCTGGAAATAAAGGGATTAAAGAACAGTCATCGATCTTAGGAAACCACAGCCGCTTCTGCTGCATTTCTTTCTCTTCGTGGATTTGTCCGCTGCCGCTGCTCCTGCTGCTGCTGCTGCTGCTACTGCTGCTGCTGGTCGATGCTTTATGACGCTACTTTGGCACGTATATCTTACGAGCTATTGGGGCTGGAGATGAGCCATTTTGTTGTTGTATTACACACATCATCTCGCTCTACTGGCATTACTGCCTTTTATGCCATGTTCACCTCTATGCTATATAATATCTTTACCTTCGAGTCGTCAAACGTTGACGTGACCGTGTGTACAGTATAGAGTTACTACGACGATGACGCGAGTGTACGTTTTAATTTTCTCGAAAGTAGATTACATTTTTACAATGGCACGCGTAATCGTCGTAGAAGAAAAGATAGTGTATTATACAGTCGACTCCTTTGGACGTGAAAAAGTTCAAAGGGCGACCTAAAAAAACCATGTGTATTATATACGTGTGCGTGTTTAGTGCGCGCAGTTTGATGATAAAAATATCGATTTACCTAGATTTTTCTTTCTATAATTTTTCTATCTATCGATACATCCTCGCGATATGGATAAGACTCTTCTTTTCATATGTATATATTTTTCTTTCTCAAGCACCCTTACTTTTTGCTATACATATTCCCCTAACACTTGTTGTATTATCACTCGCTGCAAAATAAATTCGTTCGTTCGAGAGATAAATCTGATCGGCTCAGATATATCTATATATATATATAATATTTAAATAAATATTATCGAGTTTTACGGGGGTGGGGGGTTTTAAGGGGTTTATCGATGGATATACAAGAAGATTGAACAAAAATGGGGTAACAGGGGCTGAAAAGATAATTGCACTGCAAATGGTGGACTCACCTCATGTTAATGAGATACTGGGCGAGCGCGACCGAGTCCGGATTACCGGTAATGGTGATGGTACGGTCTGTAGGTCCACCCTCGCGTTCCTCGCAGTTGCTGATGCGGATCATGGCTCCGGAAATCTGACGGATCTCAGCTATCTTGGTGCCACCCTTACCGATGATACAACCGATCAGTTCATTTGGTACCGTCATCTCGTGCGTCTGGTTGTTGGCTGCTGGTTGCTGTCGGTTGGCATTGTTGGTACGTAACTGACTACCCGCCAATGCTGCCAATGCTAGGCCGTCAGATTTATCAAAGAGAAAAATTCTTAGATTAATGATCCACTCGCTTAAATTTATCGAAATCGTATACGCGAAAAGCGAACTTAATGATCCCATAAGCAGACAACGCTTCAGTGATGTACAGCACCATCTGGACTGAAGTTAACGGATAAACGTTAAAAGATCGTATTATATAGTGAATGTCGGTTTCAGAGCTACATTTCGTGAGATTTCACTAGCGACGCGTACAGACACCACGACCCCCCCCCCCCCCCCAAACAATTTCCTCGCGGCTCACCAAAGATTCGTTGGTGCAGCGAGGGAAATTGCATTGCGCTGAGAAACGGAAATTACCTGCTGGATTGAGACCTCCAGTGTTTGCTGGCGCTGCGAGTCCGCCAAGGCCGAGAGCGGCTAGTCCGGCCAGTGGACTGCTGCCGAGTTTGCCCATCTGCAACAGCGACGAAAGCAAACGCAAAAACGTTGACGATGAGTTCTTGAACTTTTAAGACTTACTTTCTGGGGGTATTAAAAATGTTTTTTTTTGTGTGTTTGGTGGTCAACAATTTTATTTTTGCTGGGATTTAATAGTAATAACGGTCAATTCATTGCGGGAAATGTTTGTTTATATTGTACAGGGACCACACTATATGTAGATAATAATAGTAATAATAATATAAAATATATAATAGAAACGCGAACGAATAACATTGAAACAACTACGAGCGCTCACGGATCCTTCCATCTACCCCTTCCTCTCCTCGTTCGTTCCAACTTTGTGTTCATTATGATATATAGAAATGCGTCTGTTTTTATCTCAATTATCATTACCCGAAGCTATATATATTTCCTCTATCGAGATCTCTCATTTTTGTCTTTTTTAGTACAAACGTCCTCTCACGACTTCCTCTCTCTCTCTCACACACACACACTCTCTTATTGAATGTAAAGTATGTAAATATCTCTCGGAAAGAACTACTAAGCAACGATCATCGAGCCGTTAAATTGTTTACACCGTCGTCGGTTATCTCACGATGAATTCGCTCGAGGCTTCTTTGTATACAGATATAGAGATATACGGAGTGAAGAGATGAGGCGCATCGCTAATGACGGCCAGATTGAAGTTAACGGAGGGGTCGTCGCGCGCGCAAATCGAGTTTCGAATACACGAGCTTGACTGTCTGTCTATCTGTTCCTCTCTCTCTCTCTCTCTTTCACTCTCTCTCTCTCTCTCTCTCTCTCTCTCTCTCTCTCTCATTTCCACCCCTCTTCCCAATCCTGTCCATTACCCTCTGCGTTGGTATTTCCCCTCCGTAACTTATATATACACGTTTTGCACGACGACAAAAGTGGGCTATCGATCAGACGAGTTCGCACGCGCAGCATCGCGAGTCCTCATTCTTTATATATAGGTTCAACTCGTCCATCATATTTTATATAATTTCTCGGAAAGTTCTAGATACAAAGCTATGTATACGCATGGTCAACTTCGTATACTAAGTTTCAGTGAACAGTGTGACAATTTAACAGACGACTAACTCTACAACTATATAAAGAGAAAATATAACTCCAACATGCATGAGAGACACGCTTGTCCATATTATGTTCGTTTTAAAAATGAGATTCGCAAGAACTTTTGTTGATGAACGAAAAATAAGGAAGTGGAAAGGGTTGACTAAAAGTTACATACGCGTACAGCGAGAAAAAATGTGTTTCTTTGATATCCGACGTTTTACGACGGTTGCGACCTGTCGAGAAAAACTCTTCCAAGCAATTGATAAATGTTGGGGAGGTTGTTTTTACTAAAAAAAAAACTAAAAGTAATTGCTCATCTTTCTAAATTGTCTACTTCGAAGGATTTAATGATTTTTTCTCGCTCGGTATAACGAGGTTTTACGCTACTTTTACTCGGAATGCACCTCGTAAAAAATGCAATGCTTTAGAAAGACGAGGCAATTATGGTGTAATAATGATGACGTATAAATGAAAAAAAAAATAGAGTATGAAAACTAAAAAATCATCGTAAAAATCAAACTGTCCGAGGGCAGCCCACCCTCGCGCAAACTCCTCGCTATACAGATATTTGGTATGTAATGTAAGAGCAAGTTGATATGCATATTTTATTCTAACAGACTTTACATCTCATAACTGGGGAGGCAAAATGAAAGATTCATTGATGGTGATATGAGAAAAGCAGTGACAGAGAGATGAAAACGAGAGACAAGTGTAAAAATGCACAGAATTTTCGTGTGATAGAAGAGGTTGTATAAATGTGTATGTGTATGCGAATGTATGAAGGGTATAGGAATGGACAACACGATAAAAACAAATTTTTCATCTTAAAAAAAATAGAAAACTGAAAAAATTTGCTTCTGTACATACAGAAGCAAATTTTTTGAGTTAATGAGATGAACGTGATGATGAGAGGAAGAGAAAATTAATTTTCATAATCTGATCACGCAACATATACAAAGTTATACAGAGATAAGAGAAAAAGAAACAAAGTTTACGAGGGGAAAACTAATAGTCAGACGAAACTCAAGGATTTTTGTTCAATTTTTTCTCTTCTTTTCTGTTCATCCTCTCGCGTCAATTCGATATATAGTGGGTGCTGAATTTTGTTTTCTAACGCGACAAAGCACTGACGTCATCTCAACGATACAGTTTGTACGATCGGGAAAAAATATTGCATTCAAACACCCAGTATACACGTAAATGAACGGGATGTCAAATAAACAGATACAGTGGAGAAATAGAAAAAGAAAGAGAGAAAGAGAAAGAGAAAGAGAGAAAGAAAATATACATAGCAAAAAAGCATTATATGTCAGATAAGCGGCGAAAGCTGAGTATACGTAACTGATATATAATAATTATATATAATTGGCACTCGGAAGAATACTTGTTAGTTTTCAAGAGAATATTTATATATTCAGAGGTGTACACAATAGCAATCACTGTCTACTTTACATCTGAAAAAGGAGAGTAGTAGCCAGTATTGCGGTGAGTTTTTCCGCCTCGATGAGCAAAAAGGAGGCACTTCCAGATCAATTTTTCGCTATTCATGCTCGTTCTATCTCTCTTTCTCCCCCCCCCCCTCTCTCTCTCTTGGTATTAAAGCGCCAGAGAGCGTTCCCGACGGCGATGCGAGAGAAAAAAGTGTCGGCGGAGTAGTGATTCAAGCATTTTCAAGTCCTCGTATGTATATATATTACGCGGATGAGTGGAGAGAAAGCTAGAGAGATGAGTTTCAACGTAGACAGTAAAATATAAGAACTAGATAGATAGAGAGAGAGAGAGAGAGAGAAAGAAAGAGAGAGAGAAGAAAAATGGAGTATATAATGTAGGAGTAATGGTAATAAAAAGGTATTAATGATTATAAGCGCATATATTATGTTTCTGACCTATTTCTACCTTCTCGTGCCATGCATTTTCCATATCACTATGTATAAATGTATAGTATTTCGCGACGATCCCCAATATTCAACAATCCAATCAAACCAATCAATTATTATCCCTTCTATCACCTTAATCACCAGAAGAAGAAATTGGTACCGCCACCAGGGGTCGCTGCAAACCTGTGCAATCTTTGATTGTTATTAAAGCTGTCTCGATCTATTCCTTTTTCTTACATATACGCATGTATAGATATATAGAGATAAACATAGAAGAAAGAGAGTATGTATATTGCAGATTCTGTATATTTTTTTATACGTGTAATAGTAATATAACTGTGAGTACGTAACCAAGTTGTATTGCCAATAAAAAAGTGGTGGAAAGCTACAGCTTGTTCTCACGCGCATCGTAAGATAGAGAGAGAGAGAGAGAGAGAGAGGAAATACGTAGTCGAGATGCGTCTACAATACAAATTAGTTTCTTTCATCATCAGCAGACGGATAAAACGAAATCGGTACAGTCGGAGAAGAAGGTAGGTATATGTACATATATATATATATATATTATATGTATGTGTAAATATGTTTATACGTATATATATAAACGTTCAGACATATGCGAGGGAGGCGACGACTCAGTTTCCGATCGATCGCGTGACAAGCACCCTCTCAATAATTCAGTCGCGACATCGAAAAAGATGCAAATGAGAAACGGAGACGCAACGGCGAAATTTCCTGTGCTCTCAAAAGATGAATATAACTATGGTAATGAGAGATTCAGAATCAAAGACCAGAGAAACGTTTTCGCGTCGCTAATAGCAACTTTAACCCTCTTTACATTTATTTTTCGCGCATGTTATACGATAAAAAATGGATTCAAAAACAAGGATTGTGATAATAATTATTTTATAGCTATCGACGTATTAAAACAAAAAAAAACATAAATATATCAACGAAATGAAGGTGATAATTTTCAATAACTTCTCGTCGCACATGCCTTACTCGTTGTATTATCGCGTTGTACCAGTTCTAGATTTTCTATTTTTTTTCTTCTGTCGAGCACATCACACTTGAAACTTTACGCACAGGATGCGGTGTCGCACGAGAGGCACAATAATCTCTCGTTGCATTTTTTAAATTGAATTCCGAAACTTCAATCGCATTCATTTATCAGCGGCGCTCCACATTTCAACAAGCTGTCGATAAGTCATGTGTATCTACTTGTGTTTTTTTAATACATACGCGGCATCCTGTGGAGGCAGCCTTAGGGAATATTCGCGCGACCCACTAATCGATCATTTACTTGTTTTTTTTTTTCCTAATTCGATTACAAACGGTCTTGGTAGTTGTATATAGTATTACGGTATGACGATAGTTGAAAGCAAAAGAAGAGACGTGAGTACGGGCGATTCTCTTTTTTATAGATATATACATAATAAACAGTGTTTTTTTCTTTTACATACAAGCATGCGGAAAAGCGTGCATAAGCAAAGCAAGAGTAAAGGTGGTCGAGCGAGTTCGACGATTGACACCTTAAACTCGACAGGCACACAGCATATAGTGTAATTTAACAAACATTCAAAAGAGAGATACATAGACAGAAATAAAGAGAAAGAGAATGAGATAGTGGGGTGAGAAAAAATCAGGGCTTGTTGGTGGTGGTCATCAACATATAGAACAGAACAAGCAAGAATTCAGGGGTAGAAAGAGAAAATGGGGGTAAAGCCAGGCTGTACAGGGGTCGGCCTCAGAGCAGGGGACATTAACAGACACTAGCCAGGAGTAGAACCAGAGATAGAGCCAGACAAGGGCAGGGGGGAATTCGTAACGAAGGGCCAATGCAGATAGGAATGTGTATATCACTTTTGCTCGTAATCTGTGCAGCTCTGGTAAAAAATCTTTTTATTCCTCTGCAGCAGAGGACGAGTGAAGTGAGAATTGAGAGAAACAAAAAGAAAGAGTAAGGTCAGGGTGGGGAGAATGGGTCAGTTGAATTGGATCGGAAGGAATGGAGGGTTAGGTAGGACAAGGGTAGGAAAAGGGTAGGGAAGAGTGGGGGTGGCTCGTTGGAGTCACGAAAAACAAAAGACTTACGGCGTCTGCCACGAGGTGTGCGGGCGGGAGGGCTGCCTGCAAGTGTCCACTCTTCAGCAGGGGGTCGGCGAGGCCTGCCACGCTGGCGTGTAAGGAGCTCGGGTGTAAAGGATGATGGTGGGGGTTATGAAGGTGGGCGGGCAGTAAGGGATGATGCCCGTGTGGTGAAGCTGCGAAGGGCGAGGAGGGGTGGGCCGCGAAGGGCGAGGTCTGTAGAGTTTGGCCGTTGAGCGAGGGCGGGTGGGGGGCTGTCCCGGCAGCGGGGGCGACGGGCATAGGCATTACTGTACTTACGTCCGAGTGGGCGGGCACCGCGTAATTACCCTGGATGGTGAAGGCTTGCCCACCAGCCAGGATCACTGGCCCACCAACTTGGGGTTTAGGGCGATAAGGGATCGTGGCACCTTTGGGAGGGGACTGAAACAGAAAGCAGAACAAACGACGATGCGCCCGTTTCGAAGAAAAACGGACGACCGACATACGACAAGCATTATAATTACGTATTATCAAAATAAATCAATGTTTAGTTCTTTTTTTTATTTTTAATATCTGTTCTTTGACTTTCATTGGAGGGTGTTCGTGTCAGCTATTGGTTCGGCTATGGGGACACTGGGCTACACTAGGTAGACAGTACACAATGCGTGGTGTCTGGTATCTGGTATTACAGGGGGAGACTTTAAAATTATTCCATCTACCTACCGATTGTGTACTTGACTGTCCACTCAAAGCTAGCCCACTCCCTCTCGCCGTAGTGACAATTGTATCTTTTGTATCTTTTTCTGAAAATTTCAAGCTTTATATCACTCTTTCTTCTATAACCAATTGCTTAGAGCATAAGTCAAGAGGCAAGAACGATTTCTTGTATCGTTAAGGGTCTGTGGAAACTCACTACTTTACCGACTGAAAGCTAATAAGAGATCGTTCCTCCCCATGCTGCCAATGAAAATCAACAACATGACAATTAAAACGCGACTGAGATTCAAAATCATACCTCTAGCATGACACAGCAAATGTGATATATGCACTGGGTGATGGCTTCGCTGGTACCCGATATGGTGACCGTGCGTTCAGTTGAGTTGGGGAGCATCTCGGAGGCTACCTGAATAGAAGCCCCAGTGACTTCCCGAATTTCCTTGATCTTGGATCCACCCTTGCCGATGAGCGAGCCACATTGAGAAGCAGGCACGATCAGCCTGAGAGTAATAGGGGGCCTGGGGACTCCACCCCCACCTCCAGCGTTACCACCACCCTGAATGTCGTGGAACTGAGAGCACCACTCTTCAAATTTCTTGCAGATCAGGGTGAACGCCTTGAAGATCGAATTCGTTGGACCGGTCACGGTCACTATTCGCTCCGGGCACGAGCCGTCGCTGATGTTGATCTTGGCGCCAGACTGCAATAGGTAAGACAAACTCGTCGTTATGCATCCGCTCTTCTTTACTCTCCTATCTCTTGCGCAGTCCCGCTTTCTCGAGAAACTCATCGATCGCGCGGAAAATCCGCTTTCGCGCCGTCCAATTTCATTATCAGAAAGATTGCATGCATTGATAGTCGAATTTATTGAATTTTCAATTCGAATATTCCTAACGGAACTTCATAAGAGATAGATAAGGCATAAAAAGTACAAAGTCAATAATTACCTCTTCACGGAACCTTTTGACAATTTCTCCCTTCTTTCCGATGATACTTCCGACCTCCTGTAATCATAAAGAAAAAAAGGATCGCATGAATGTCGGGCGACAATAAAACGAGTCATATAATTCTAGTTCGATTAATCACGCGAAGTAGCCACAGCAGTAATTCGCAAATAAAAGTAGTATAAGCAGCAGTAGCCGATAAAGTGGTGCTTTAAAATAAACCGTCGAGCATAGTCGTCACATAGGATAAAAGAGAAAGACACACGCGCGTTCTCTCTCGCGTATAAAGGAGAAATAAAAATAAAAAGATCAGTGGCGGGGTGAGCCAGGGAGAGTAGCGTATTTTCTAATTATAGAGGCGCTAGACTCGCTGGTCCAGCGCGGCAGTTATGCAGCAGTCGGCTGACCCTCCCGATAATGTCACGTAGATCTAGGCGACTCGACGCTGCAAAGCGAGAAAGCTGCAGTGTGCGCAGGTATGCAAGCTATTTCTAAACTTAGTTGCGAGCTAGTAGAGAGGAGAGAGAGAGCGAGAGACCGGCTTTTTACCGGACGGTATCTTCGGTGCACGAAGCTATTGGGAGAGTAAGTAGGCTGGCCGATGCCGCGGTGAATCAGGGCTCCCACGCGGCGGAAGCAAAGGATCGTTAACCTCTACTCGTGTCGTCGCATTTTCTTTAGCGGGGATTTAAACTCTGTATCGCTATCGCGAACATTTACGTTAATTGAGTGCTTATTTACACGACCGCAATGAAGCTTTCGTTATCCTCTTCTCTCTACCGCTTAGCAAAATAATCACACAAGCTTGTACACGTACCCATGGCATCAAGCCGCTCGAATCGTCGCGAAAATAAACGGAAAGGGTGTACACATATAGAGCTCGGCGATTTGCGGTGAAAAGAAAAAAAATTTGGCCCGCGGCCAATGATCGGATTATTCGTTCAAGGAGTGGGGAGAGCTAAATGATAGGCTCAGGTCTTCAAAGGGTGGGGGGTCTAGCGCATGCGCGAAAAACATTGACATTGAAACGAACACCAAGTCGTTTATTATCACGATGAGAGAAAATTTATTTTGTAAACCGGTTTTACAAGTTAAAGAGAGAGGCAGAGAGAGTGAGGGAGGGAGAGAGAAAAAGATTAAAAAGAGTGTCGTATAGCAGTAGCCGGATGACGGCGTCACGATGGAAAACGTCGACTGTGTCTAGCGAGTCGTGGCTACTGGACCGGGGCCAGAGGGACGACGGCCAATCGGTCAGTGGCGGGTATCGCTTTGTATTCTATTAACGTTTCTCAATATTCCATACGCGTCAACCGATACCAAACTATTATTGTCACTCGATTGGTTACTGGTGTGTATCGATGGAAAACCATCTCTGCATTGTATATGTGCCTCGACGAATTTTGTACAATTAGCAAAATTCCTCAACGGAACTTTCGGACTATTTATATTACAACTTCGATTCTCAACAAAACGGATAACTATCAACGTATAAGAAGTATACAAAATTATCCAACAAGCCAGCTTTAAGTTCAGCCTTAAATTTAGAAATTTGTCTCGTGCACGTGTGTTCTTCGTTTTTGGGAAAAACAAATGAGTTTGGCGAATCTTAATCCAAGAGAGGCGGAGTGACACTGCGCGACTATGCATTGGTACAATGGAAGAAGATAGAGGGGAATAGGTGGCTGGCTTGCAATCGATACCTACGTACACTTTATACTCTCGCTCTTCTGGTATTCGCGAGCACATACTCTACTTTTAGGCGCTTCGAGCCGAGTATATTTTCAGCGACGGCCGGCAGATGTGTCGCGAAGAAAGGAGCTGCCGAGCACGCAGCAGCTGACAAAAAAGAAAAAGAAGAGAGGGCTCGAGACACAGGGGGGAGAGAGGAGCCCTCGAGAAGAGAGCAATATATACGGGCCGAGGAGAGCATCATTCAAATGTGCAAGTTCGTGCAATAATTTTTCACCGACACTCCATCAGCATATGCCTCGATCAGGAACATCGCTTGTCTGTCCTCTTTCTTTTTTATTATGACAAATTAGACGAACGAGCGCGTAAATTGTTCTCGAGTCTAATCAGCTTGGGGAAGTTTGAGTAATGGCAAACTTGAGTAATTAAATCATTTGAAAGTTTGAAGCAACAACAACTCAGGGAGATTATCTGCCGCAACTCGATTTAGTAGGGCGCACTTTTAATTCGAAAACTCTAGTGGATTGCACACGTCGGTGTCTGGTCGCTTCGCTGAAAAATCTCGAACGAGGTCGTAGTCGGTATTTTACTCTTCTGGAATCACGGGTCTGTAATTGTCAGCGCGAATCCATCGACTGTCGTTGCTGACAAGCCGCACACATGGTTCCGTCGTTCGAGAACTATAAATACTCATCGCACGGAAATTGAATTAAATCACTTTTTGGTCATTTGCGCAACTAATGCGAGAAAAGAAGAAATGAAAGAAGGAAAAAATCAATCTCGTCACCAGACGGGAAATCGATACGACGGCGGTTATTAAAATCACTTTTGTCGAGCTAGCGAGCCATTGTTCTCCATTAAATTTTTAGCGCTCGGCATACCAAGATTATCAGCGACTCTCTCTCTCTCTTTCTCTTCATTGAATTACAGTAGCGAAGTAAGGTAAATTTCGAGGAAAATCGAGTTAAACTTCGAAATGTTATTTTTTCCCCAGGGAAATTCGCTGGCATTTTAACGGATAATTATCTCGCGATTAAAACTCTTCAGGTTTGAGTATATAAATCTTCATAATAAAACAAGTCGAGCATCGATCGGGCGGAAAGAGAGAGAGAGAGAGAGAGAGAGAGAGAGAGAGAGAGAGAGAGAGAGAGAGAGAGAGAGTGAAGCTGAATAATAATAACCACAAAATATAGAGAAGGAAGGGCTCGAGTTTCTCGCCCGGGAGAGGAGAAGAAGCGAATAGGGTATCACAATGGAAGCCGACGACAATGGCCTCGACAGACACATACACATGCACATAAAGAGTATGAAACTTAGCAGACGTGCGAAAAGAAAAAAGATACTTTGCAAAGAGAAAAGCAGCTGTGTCTCTGACATTTCATTTCAATGATATTTAACCGAAAAACATGAGCAATTCGTCGACTCGTCATAATAATCGCTCAATCGCCTCGAGTATATTTCCGTAAGTATCTTCTCCTTCGTCGTCGGTGATAAATCGACTTGCAGTCAGTGCCAAGATGCGACGGTATGTGTATCTCTTGGGAAAGAGCGTCGTTCATCACAGCTTTTTACATTGTACACATACGCTCTCAAGCGTGCTATATCACGTACGCGCTTACATACGTACGTGTGAATAGATAGAACGAGCCTAAACGTTAAGTAAACACATGTAATAAAAAAGAAAAACTACAAACATACCTTGCCCTGCATAATGAGGCGAATGGTCAGGGTGACCGAAGGGTCATCGTTCAGTACGGGTTTGTTTCCGTCCATGCCGTCCATTGGATCGTCCTCTTCTTCAAATTTCTCTACCGGACTTGAACTACTACACTTATCGCCGTCTGGCTTTGTCAAACGACCAGGAATTATCAGGCCGGACGAGGGATACGGGGGAGACGACGATCTGCTTTTACACCGCTTCTCTGACCAACGACGCTGATAACAATCGTCGTCGCGTTGCCAAAATTCCCTGGGATAATAATTCTTTACTCTGTGAACAAAAAAGAACGATTCTCTTATTATTATTATTACTTTCTACCTTACTTTGCGCTTACGCAGCTTCGCTCTAGTGCGCGCGCGAATTGTCACACGTATATGCGCGTTAAAAGAAGAGAATATAAAACACAAAACGGAAGCGCACGTGCAGAGTCTCTCTTCTCACGTCTCTTTAAAAAAAAAAAATTCGAAAGGGTAGCAGCAACAGTAGTAGTAGCAGTTATTTTCTCACGATTCGCTGAAAGTCCGGCGCTGTCCCTACCCTGTTTACAGCGAGCGACCGAGCGAGCGACCGAGCGAGCGAGCGTTCATTGAACACATCTGGCGCGAGCTAGTGAACTTGCTCCGGTCCTTACGTAACCACGTAGCTGCAGCAGTAGCAGTATGATTATTATTATATGTACACCGTTTTGCAAAGATACAGAAAAGAAAAAAAACAAAAATTCTCCTCTCGCATTCCTCTACATAACACATGTACATCCGTGCAGACTACTGGTCTTTTTCACGCCCCCTAGATTGTGGCACAAGCATCACACGCAGAGGAATGTCCCGTACAGATGTAAATAAATGCGGCAGAGAGAAAGAAAGAGAGAAAGAAAGAGAGAAAGAAAGAGAGAAATAGAGAAAGAGAGAGAGAGAGAGAGAGAGAGAGAGAGAGAGAGAGATAACACATCGGAAAAGACGTTTTTCGCCGCGCTCTGCATTCCGTTGGGCGCATGTATGTGTGCATGTGTATGCGAGAGAGCTAATCCACTTGGCGACTGCAGCAGCCGCTCTCCCCGTTACGACCGGTCGAGCGAGGTGCTTTTCCCGTTTTTTCGCAGCTATGTCTGTCTCTCTTGCTTGGCTGTTCTCAATTCGCCAGACGCTCCGGAGAAAATGCGAAAGAAAAAAAAGTTTTTCAAATAATTCCTACCCGATCCTGATATAATGGATGTGTACGAGTGAAATAAAGATAAAAAGAAAGAGAGAGAAAGAAAGAGAGAGAGAGAGAGAGAGAGAGAGAGAGAGAGAGAACCAGACGCGCCGCGAAACAATCAATACTCGCTGCTCTGCCGCCGGCTTTTGATTTCGGAATGTCTATGTCTCTCTCTCTCTCTCTCTCTCTCTCTCTCTCTCTTTCTCTTAGTTGAGAGTCGAGTTTTTCGCGTCGTTTTCCTTGGCGATGGAGAGCACTTTCACGGCGAAAAAGCTGCAACCGTTGCTGATTATTTTAATGTCCCGTGTGTTCCGGCAACACTGTATCGAACGTTCGAAGAGGTTAAGGCGTGAGTCGCACGTTTTGCACATTACTATTGTATATAATGCACTTTATTCACGTTTACTCCTTCTATCTCTTCTCCTATCGCTCTATTTCATTGTCGTTCTTACGTACACGCAAATCGATAGTCGACGTCTTTTACTCCGATTTTTTTGTATACATATATCTAAAAAAAAAAATGTTCTGCTACGGCAGAACTCGTAAGCACGAAGAACAGCAATATCAGCAGCTTTGTGAAGCAAACGCCTAACCTAAAATTTACGACGGCGTGGTTTCGTGCGATTTATCAATAATATTCATACGACAACAGAGACAAAGACGAAATAAAGAGAATATGAGAGAGAGAGAGAGAGAGAGAGAGAGAGAGAGAGCCAGAGAGAGACATAGGGAGAGAGAGAAAGAGAAAAGGAGTCATTGCTCCGAAACACACAGTCAGAAGACGACTTTACTCCGAAACGACTTTTCAGAGTGTCAACATTCGGTAGCGCGATTATTGCCCTCGAAATTTCTCAATCTACCTGAAAGCCAGCCATTAGAGTATAGTAGACACTCGGGGAGCAGTACAGAGCTCGCTCTCACTCACGCGTATAGGAGCGCGCATGATACAAACTCACGCACACGTATTCACACACACACAAGCAAGTAACAGCGACGCCGGAAGCAAGAGAGAGAAAGCGAGAGAGACTCGAATCTATACATACATACACATGCACGCACATACACATCAGCGCTCGCAAGGCACGGAGTCGCAAAAATTATAGCTTTCTCAAGGATATATACAGAGCACAGAGGCACACATATTCCAGAGCAGTTAGAAAGATAACCTCAAAATACGAACTCGAGAGCGACGAAGAAAAGCATCGGGTATATGAGCCGGCGTGGCGTTACTTTTATGATGGCCGCAGCAAAGTGAGTGAAGAAACTGTACACTGCTCTCTCTCACACTCACACATACATACACTCTCTCTCTCTCTCTCTCTTACGCACACACGAGCATATGCATAAGTATACATTTACATGGATGTATATATATAATATATGCTTGCATGCACCGGTAGTATATCGTCGTAGAACACATTATTACCTAAGAAGCTGATTCTTCTACAACTGCTACTGCTTCCTCGTGTCGCAGCTACGATGTTTTCCAGCCTCATTTACACACAAAAACACGCACTGTACGTTCTCTATCTGTCTCTCTTTCTTTCCGCACTTGGACGCGCGCGACACTTTAACTCTTCGCTGCAGCAGCGCTTCTCCGCTATGCAACACGCGCAGTAACACACTCTTTCTCTCTCTCTCTCTCTCTCTCTCTCTCTCTCTCTCGAAAGAGAGATACGACGACGGCGACGGCGACGACGACGACGACGACGACGCGTGTGTATATGTCTCTGTGTACAAGGGACTCAAAAAAGGGGAAGGGGAGAGAAAGAGCTTGATCTGAGTATGTGTGAATATGTCTATGTGTACGTATGTTTTATTATTTTTTTCTTGTTGTGTATGTATATGTGTGTGTATGTGTGTGTGCTGAAGCTGCACCGACGAAGGAGCAAACGCACGACACACGGGCACGGCGCGCACTAGCGAAAACGCGGGACTACGTGCGCCGATTAGCTTCTCCCCACCAAATGTTCGGGAGAGAGTGAGAGGGAGAATATTGCTGCTACTGCTGCTGCTGCTGCTGCTGCTGCTGCTGCTGCTACGGCGCAGTCTATATTGCGCGAGAGACGGCGCGCCTGCGCCAGTATGTGCAATATATATATGTATATCAGACTGTTATACAGAGTTTGCATTGTATACGGTGTTTATTATTTGTTTTTCTTTTCTCACACTCGCCGTGCATTAAAAGTCGATGATTTGCCGATTTCTTTGGCTACGGGAAATTCGAATAGCTATGGAGATTTTGGAGGTTACATTTTCAGAAATCGATAGTTCGTAATTATCGACGTATATGTCGTTGAACATTTTTCGAGGGTATATGTGCCGGCGTCATCGTATGCATACACGACACGATACACCGATACACCATTCTCTCCCGCCCCTCCATTGTCCATTGCCGCTTTGCTGCTTTGCCGCTAGCATCAACTGCAACTCCCACCTTACTCACATCCCTACAACCTACAACTCGAGTTATGTATATTATACGAGTTACATGTGTGCGAATGTCGATATATGTATATCCGTCTAGGGTGAGTATAGTTTTCCGCTTGGACGCCAGAGGGCGAGAGAAACTGTCTCGACGCGGCAAATTCAAACGCAATAGAGCTTAGCTTGCAGTTTCGGACGTGTGCGAGGCTAATTGAGATAGAGATTCTATTCCAGCGGGAGGTTAATTGCTTTGCTTCATGCCCGATAAGTTTGGACTTGAAGTTTCTCTGTATGTCTGTATATATGTATATGTACGTAGTTAACGATCGAAGACCTAACAAACCAAAATTAATGCTTTTCTATCTCATCGAACGTATATACGTATAATAGATCGAAAACTCGATTAACATGTTTGCGAACTCGTTTTCATGCCAATACAACTTTTCAGCGAATCTCCTGTTTTAGTCGCGTTAAAAAAAAATAAGAATTAGGATCATCGAACGCAGCGTTTGAACAATTAGATTCGCTGTTAGATTTTTTTTTCGTCGATTGTACAATTTACCGGCCGCTGAAGTAACAAATTTAATTAAAAGTGCAGAGAAGAAAAATGTACGTATAAAGAGAGGAAAGTTTTAATTAATTATTGGAAATCTATACACGTAACGTGAAATATTTGTATATTATACGCATGAATAATCAAAAGTTCGCTTCCGAAGTCCTTGGATTAGTCGAGAATTGCTTATTAAATCGATATAATTTCCATCATTTATCTGTAGTCACTGAATGTCACGATTTATCGCGTCTGTTATTTTTTACATCAGAATCAATTAATTAACAAATTGTGAATTTGTAGGGCCGGAAATAATCCGATTTTTCAGATAACTTAGTTAATTAATAGAACTGTACGAACGACAACTAACGAGAAAACGAAATTGCGACGATATCTCTTTTGCTCGTTGCCTGTATATTCAAGCGGTCGAAATAACGAAATCAACCTGTTGTATTTTCCTGCCACGTATATATTGTCTTTTTTGACTGTCGAAGAGCGTTTTTTTTCTAGTAAATTCATGGTTTGAGAAAATCTTTGCGCAACAGTTTGAACAAACTATACGTCTCTACGGAATATCGAGGAAAGGTGAAATAAAAGGAAAAATTGGAAAGTTTTACTTCTTCAAGTTTTAACAACCGGTATATGCCAGAGCTCGCATAACCTACAAATCATATAAAAACTCGCTACTGAAGTCACACAGACGCACGCGCGCGCGCGCGCGTATCGAATGTGAATCAATTTTTAAAATTGGATAGAAAAGAAAATTGTTTTTGACTATACTGACTATATTGAAAGAAAATATATTTCGTAGTATAAAAGCAACGATTTCGATCACTTTTTGTTGATAAACGATGCAAAAATATCGTTTGTTACCGTTTCGTAATAGCTTTTGATAAAAATTCAACAGTACAGTGCATTCCAAAGCGTACTTCTCTAACGATCTCCAAACAAACAACAGTTATTAATTAAAAAACTATAACTTTCCGATACCTTTTCAAGTTTCCGTATGGTTTTTTTCGATGAAAGAGAAGTAGAGAAATGAATATAGAGATAATAAACGGAATCTCCAGAGAAGATCGGAATGAGTGAGACGGTTTACCCTGTGCTCGTACAAATGAGTCTCGCGCGCAATCGTACAATATTCTTTTAGCTTGAACGCTCGGCTGCGTATTTTTTCACTTGCACAACGTCGCGCGGGGACTTTTTGAATTAAAAATGCGCGAGAGCAAAGCGCGTATAAAACAATAAACCATCGGGGAACTGTCGTGCAGCAAAACTCTCGAGCGGCGCTGCTACAGCTTTTATCTACGCGTTCGCATTCATCGAGAATTTTTTTTCCCTACATAGCTCAGCAGCTTCTTATTGTTTTACGTCTCGCTCGTTACTTCGTTTTCGTTTTCTACCCTCTTAAACCGTCGAAACGCCGTACATTTTTTGCGCATAGTGGGTTAGGCTCGAGTACCTCGGCGCAGTTTCAATTAAACGACTTTCGCGCAGTAATTTTAATCGATCGATCGACTATGCATTGTACGAAACTTTTAGCGAATGTTCAAAGATACACATTTTCCATACGGTTTCATCCATTTTCTCGGAATTATTTACAAACAATGTATTTAGAACGAGAGAAAAAGAGAGGACGATGAGTTTGAAAAGAAAATTCAGGGAAAAGGAGGGGGTAGTCCCCCCGGACGTTAACAAAAGGAGAATGGAGCCTTGGAAAAAAAGATTGTCACAAGGAAAGTTTAAATTTTTGTTCCCTCTGAGAAAGGAAATAGAAAAATAACGCGACGAAGTGTTGCTCGAGGCTCGCGTGCTGCTTTCATCTAGAAACGTTGGGGTATTGTTTTCATCCGGCATACGTATACTACAGGGCCATCGCTGAGCTTGTGTTTAATCAGGCCTCGTTAGCAGCATCGACCACCCAAAGAAAGAGAGAACATCTTCGTTTGTCCACTTCTATTTCGAGTGTTTGACTAGGTACTAAAAAAAGTCATCGCTTTTTTTCTTTGTACCAAAGTTTTTTTCTATAGGGGCACGTGAAATTCCTTTATCCTTTATTTAGTTTTAGCTCCATTACTTTCCGATAAAATAAAAGTTAGAGCCGTATCGGATTTCAATAGATATATATTGTAATACCTGGTGATGAAAGTGTGTATATATGTGTGCGTGTGGGGGAAGTGGAGAAGAGCGACGAGGAGTCAATTACGCAAGTATAATCAGCGCGAAATCCTCAGTCGAACAATCCGATTGCCGACGAGGCTTGTTAACGAGAGAACGAAACGGGTGACACTGCGGTGGTCGATCATGCGAGTTAATCGCTTTATTCGGTCACTATAGCTCCAGCTGTCGAGGCGTATGCGACGGTATCTGTGAACATTTTGTTTATAGACATAGTTGTGTCTACACACACCGCATCGTCAGAGACAAGGTAATAAACGATGCCAAATTTAGACTAATCACTAGCAGATGTCAATTATCATATCCGCATATGTATATATACCGATTTGTGATTTCTTGAACTTGTTCTCACGAGATGTTCTAACTCCAAAGTTGTATTCCACGCTTGACGCTTTGATTTAATTGCAAATCTCTATGCAAAACCGTCGAGGGATTTCAATTACTCGAGCTACTGAGTCTCGACTACTAAATGCGCGAGATATACATGCCTACATACACATATCTATATAGTATAGATACACGTTCGCGCGTACCTCGTAACTTTAGCTTATGGGCATATTCCGATAATTTTATTTTATATTCCTATATCTACCTATATATCTATGTATGTATATCTAAAAATTTAGCCGCGTGGACGTAATACCTATATGTGCATAGTGGAAGGGAAAAACGATTACGCGTATATATGTAAGAGCAGCGTCAACGCATGTAAAACGCATAGACGTGGAAAAATGTTGCCCGGGGTTAGTGCGCACAGCTCGTCGTATCGACCTGATGCCTTTCGCAAATCAGCCACTGAAGCTGTGAATTCCTCTAGGGTCGCTACGTGCGTTTTTTTACAACGCGATTTTATAATGAAATTGAAGCTCGTCTCCGGAAATTTACCGTATAATATATATTATACATAGACGACCGGGAAACGATCGGGAAATGTGAAATGTTAATTTTCTATTTTATTTCTATTAGCATAAATACAAGGTAGTAAGGATGTTTTAGAAAAATTTCCAACGATAAGAATTGATTGTTCGCGAATAGCTAGCTAGCTTCTCGGTATTTATAATCGAGTCACTCTCCAGGGTATAATATTAAGCCAGTTGAATTTCCTGGTTAACGAGCATTTCCACAATGAAATATTCAATATCCGAGTGTGTTTAGTTTGCTCAATACGTATCTCAATAGACACACATATAGAAGCAGAGAAAAGGGATAAAAAATTTCTATTCGCTTGTATTTCCGATAGTTGTACACCTACTTGTGTTTATACCTGCACGATATGCATGATCTATTTGCTTACGCGTTGCGTTACGTATACGCGTATATTCGTGTCTATGAAAAAAGTTACTCGAGTTTTTTTCTTTTCGTGTATGCATATGTAATTTTATGTCGATTTATCACTGTTGTCGATAAAAATAATTTTTCGATGTAATAACGAACGAAAAAGTCAAGTACAGGCTTTCTTGGAGATTGGTGAATTTTTAATCACTGCACTTTCGGCTCATATATTATTCCATCGTTAAGTTCATTCTCAATAATTCTTTTCGGTCCCTCTCTTATACGAAATATTTAAAAAAAGAATGTACACATAGCTTAACGGCTTGTCAAAGGGAATACAATGTCATAGTAGAAGTCTAGTCTATTATTCTATTATTCCAAAATAATGTATAATATCAAATAATTGTAATGTGAGTTTAAAATTTTTTGTTTTTTTTTTGCGAAATATTATTAATCTTTTAATTATTTTAACGCGACAAGTATCGCAAATTAGTGAAATATTCTCGAAAGGGAGACTTCGTGTATTATCGAGGAAATCTGTAATACGATGTCGACAGCGATCGATAAACATTACCCCATTTTTAAGTTTAAAACAATTCACGCATCGATAAAAAAGCTTCTGTAATTAATTGTAAAATTTATCGAACTCGAGTAAATTAGTTTAGTTCATTTTCAAGTCAAAATAATTCACAAGATACTTTTTGGTTGTTGATTAAATTCATGAAATGAAACATGAATATATTAGTCTGGATTTAAATATTTAATAAATTGAAATAATGAATACAAATTTATATGGAAAAGCTCAGAAATTATATGAAGCAATAAATTTTCTAAAAGCTTTTTAAATAGTATTTTTTAAATTCAATTCAGCTCAACCATCATTTTAAATAATAAAAATCTGTATACATACGGAATCGTCGATTTATTTCAAAATCTCGATACTAATTGTTTTTCAATTGTAACGTCAAGGTAATGTTCATTATTTTCATAAATGATACAAATAAATGTTTTACTCGATACAGATCCTGGCGTAATCTAAAAGTATTCCTTTTCATGAAACTTTCGTGCATTACTTAGAAAATGGGTAATCCATATATTAGATGCCATCAGCCTACGTATATAAATACCAAAGAATACACAGTTCACTTAGACTGTAGGCACAAGCATAAATCGTTCGTTGGAACATTTATAGATTAGGCTTGATCCGGGCGAGAATCAAGAAGACCGTATTAATGCCAAAAGTGCGACGAGAGAAACACAATGACTGTCTCGTCGTAAATCAGCGCAAATACATTCACGCGACAGGTGCGTTTCTCTTCAATTTTCGCTCTTAGTCTGTACACTGTGTCTGACTAGAGAATGACGCTACATTTTGCACGTTATTGACTTTCCGGTATACAGAGTGGAAAAGATGGTGCGAAGACTGGATCTTCTTCGTTACTTTTTTTATCTTTTCACTTATTCGTCATCACCGCAGACGCTTTCATCTTCCGGAGAAAGATAGAGATAGAGTGAGAGAATAGCTTTTTGCGTCGGCTTATTACGAATTTTCCATTTCCGTCGGTGAAACGAACCGTGAAAAAGCCTCTGCGCGCGCAACGCTTTTTATTTTCTTCATTTTTTTTTCTCTTTGGGTATATAACAAGCATATATCTTTTGCTATACATATACACACGTGTAAAGATCCATACTAGCTCATCCGCCGCGGTTGAATGGAAAACAAATTATACTCTCGCTTTCGTGGAACAGATAAAAATGTGGTAGTGTACGCGAGAGAGAGTCTGTAGGGATACATCGCGACGATTCCTCGCGGTATTACGTCAATAGAGTCTCTCTCTCTCTCTCTCTCTCTCTCTCTCCCTCTCTCTGCCTCTCTCTCCCTTTCCCACTATATACCTCTACATATACAGTTATACACACAAATACTTCTTCGATCCGCTCTCTGACTTTCTTTTCAACTCTGCTGAGGCGGATAGACGGATAGAGAAGGGAAGAAGCTGTGGCGCATCACGACCCTTGCACGGCTCTTAGCTCTCGGCGATGGGAACAGAACTGAGTGGCTTTAAACTGGCGACTCCCTTTCCACGGAATCGAAACAGCGCTGCGATTGATTTTTCGTTTTTTTTCGATGGAAACGTCATTCTTTTTCATTTTGAATATCGCGACACTACTGGGAGTATCGAAAGTTTGCAAAAATATAAATATTTTTTACTACAATACAGCGTGGAATTCGAGACGATCTATTTTTTCCCAATAGATATTTAAAAATTCACTACTGTGTAGAGCCTCGGATTTTTTGAAAATTATTAAACGAAGCAACGCTAGTGTATATAAATATTGAAAACGTTTAATAATCACCTATGCATATTTCCCTACATTGAGAATTGTAAAGTCGATAAAAATCGAACGATTTATGGGTACACATAGCAAGCAGTTAAAAAGGTATAACTCGTTGAGAAAATATTTTATGAGCATTATACATATATTTTGTTTATATTTTTATTACTCAGCTGTACATTAATTGCTCGAGACAACTGCGCTTAATGTGTATTTTACTCTCTTTAACGTTCAACGTGCTAATTTCAAATGAGTTATGGCTTATAAATATGCACCGTAAACAATTTTTGACTGAAATTTCAATAATTGTGTAGGAAGCTCTTTTACGAACAGTACTGAAAATACGAATTTTCTTTTTAGATAGATTTTAGAATTTACAATAATGGTAGAAACATTTTTTTAGAAATGATACTAAAAATTCATGTTTAATATACAAGTCTATGAGTTCTGCCATTGTAGTAAACACGGATAATATATTTTTTAAGTCGGACGTGATACGTCTATTTGTAAACAGTCATAGTACATGATTAATTCTCAAAAAATATTCAATTTAGAATAGACGTATTTTAAAATTAAAATTTTTAATTTTAGTATTTATCAATCTCAAGTACACGAAAAACACATTTGATGCACTTGGTAAATGAAAGTGAAATAACATTTATTGAATTTTGTATTCAGTTATCTAAAGCTGAATTTTCACATACATTTAGCTACTGGAAGTTATTGAAAATTCAAGAAATTTTTTACAGAGTGCTGTACAAGCTCACTATACGGAATAAATTATTCGGTTCACTGAATCCTTTATGCTGTGCGCCATTTGAAAAAAATAAATCACCCACACTGGTATATACTTATCGATGTGCTTTTGACAGGGCGTACAATACTGATACTTTAATCGGGCGTTGTGTGTACGTTTTCATTTTATTTCTAGCTAAACGATATAAAAACTCGTCGATATTTCACCTGCAGTCGTGATTTTTCACGACATTCGAGAATGAAAAATTGAAATACTAAAATAACGATAAATTATAATTGTATAAAGCGCAAATTACATCCTTTACGTTTTACGCGCTAGTATTATACATACGTAATAATCCTGAATCACATCGACCTCGACTATTCGACTGACATATGCGTGCCGAAGCATATGCGTACTCGGTCATAATCACGGGTGTGTGTAGCCACGTCTCTAACTGCACAACATGACCGATAGTCCAATATACATATATTGGACGCTATATACGCCGAAGTTATCAAACAATCCTCGCCAAACACGGAGCCATCTCTATCTCCGGGTTAAATACAGTCACATGCAGGTAAAAATATATTTTTTCTCATTCGTAGACCATATTGCTTCCGGAACAGTCCTTCAAACATATCATCGTCGTTCAAGTAGAAAACAAGTAAAATACTAGTCAATAACAGACGTTTGCAATTTTCAAGTAAATTAAACAAAATCCCACGTTGCGGGAGTAACGGACAGACAGACTCCGAGAGAAGTTCCTTGTAATACAAGAGAAAGTCTAACGGAAAACATAAACCAGGTCAGGAATCTCGCGCGAATTATGAGCGAAGCACTGAAATTTACGCGGCTAATAAACGTCGCGGAATCCCAAGCGCAGTTACTCTCTTCTTCGGGCTTACTCTGTCTACCCCCACAACTTATATTGTTATTTCCCAAGGGGATATACGAGGCAAGCTTTTGTGTTATATTATTAATCTTCGAGTTACGCGAGACAAACAAAAACATCGGATCGAATCCGCAAGCTCAGCAGCAGCAGCAGCAGTTATAGTAACGGCAAAAACACGCCGCAGGTGTCATTCGAGTAAAGCGAGCGATAAACAGCTCGCAATCGTGCGCGAATTCGAATTTGCATTGCAGATACGGAAATTGACCGCGAGCTCGCGCAAGCTCGAGAGTGAAATGGGTGGGGGACTATAAAGAGATATACATAGTATATACACCAGTATACTGTACATATATATTGTACACAGATGCTGGCAGAAGCGTTGAAGGTTTCGTGTGTCGAGAGTCGCTCGCGTCACGTTCTCTCTCCGAGGCTTTTAACCTAATTTACGAGAGACAGACGGCCGGAGGCGGCGTTTTGAGAGGCCTCAGAAAAATAGAGGGTGGGAGGAGAATATCGAAGCTGACGGCAGCGTCTTTATTAATTATGCCTTCGACGAAGAAAACCGTCGGTGATGTCGCGATACCCTTTTTTCCATCTTAGTCTTTTTCGCGCGTCGACGATAATAATACGGATTCTAGAATGTTTGTGAGATTTTTTTAATTTCTCTATGAATGATTAATTAACTAATGTATTAAACCGGCCAATTCGATTACGGTACGTGAATATTATTCGCGCGTATACAGAAAAGCACTCGCTCGAGGCTGTGCTTTGTTGTTTTTCCGACGAGTGTATGCATATATATTGTTTCGTTACATCGAGCAAAACGCGTTTTCGCTTTTAATTAGCAGCGTAGGCGAGCTGCGGGTTATATAGTGTAACGAATTTTAATTGGATTATATACACGAGAGGGGAAGGTTTTAAAATGAAATAAGGAGGTTTACGTGTAAAATATATGCGCGAGAAGAAAATTTGCTTCGTCAAAAGGTGCAATCGGCTACGCTTTACTCTTTTAATTACGATTCTCGCGAAATCAAAGTGACTTTTTCCACCTAATAGTTTCACGTGATTCGGGTCAAAGTAACTTGGTTCGTTGATTAAACGTGAATTAATCAACCGATGATTATTAAGAGATTTTATACGATAATGGATATTTACGAAGTTCTTGGGGGGAACCTACTGAAAAAATCAGTTTTTAAATTCAATTTCACGTCGCCGGCAAAGCCAATCTCAGCATTAAAATTCGTTCTTGAAATATGTCTATAGAAGCCCGCCCGCAGTCGAGGTAATAAATCGTTAACGAAATCGTTAAATTTTCACAAAAATGGGAAAGAAGAATGGGAACGCAGAGAGGTCGTTGCAAAAATGTGTCGTTGTCGAGAGTAATTTCTACGATAAAGAGCGTTGGAGAGAAGCGATGCTGTCGGGAAATTTGTACAGCTGTTGAAGATGGACAAATGTACACGAAGCCTTCTTGCAAAGGAATAGCGTAGTAGATAAACCAAGAGCTAACTCGAAAAACTCACGAACAAATAGCAAGTAGTGGCACCAACCGTTAGGTCAGCCACTGCTCCTACAACGTCAAGTATACACTCGATCCATCTGTGTTACATGCATACGCAACTATCTCGTCAAGTGCATCGTAATTGTTGTAGTTGCATTTTTTACGCGAAGCAGTAGCTTCTACCGATCACTTCTGTATCTCTTTCTTTTTATTTCGTTCGTTAATACCGCGTTGGTTATTTGAACGCTGCGAATCGCCGGAAACTCAACCCTTCGCCGAAATAACCTCAAAGAGAAAATAGGTTTGTCTTTGTGTACACCTGGTAAAACCACAAATGAAATACGATCGAGAGTAAATAAATAAATGGAACGATAAGAGCTGGTAATTACATTTGTCAGCAGCTGCACTGTCTCGGCGTAATGAGATAATGCGCATCATATAGGCGACAGAATTTAAGCGACCAAATGGAGAGAGACAGAGGAATGAGAAGAGCGAGAATATATAGAGTGCGCGTGACGCGCGCATCAATCAAGTGCATCAGAATGCTCAGAGTGTCTGGTCAATTTAGCAAGGATCGGTGAATTTTCGCCGCCACCGGATCGCGTACAATTCGCCTATTATAGTGCTGCCCTCTATGTATGTCAGTGGTCACGGATATTTGACCGCTCGCGCGTGCCCCACGTGGACAACGCGCCGTTTCACCATGATTCTCTGTTTACAAGCATTGCGGTGTGTCTACTATATAGCTGTGTACCATATATTATCATACCCTTCGTCTACGCTAACGATATTTTTCCTGGCTAAAACTGCTACATGTGACCTAACCTCAAAATCCATTTTCTCTCTACTCTTGGCAATCAACTTAGCGAACAACATGGCCGACGGCGTGTCGGAGAACGTCAAGAAAAAGAAGAAGAAATTCGTTCTTCAAGAGTCAGAATTTACCTAAAATTCCATCCCGAGGGAGACGGGGAGACGCCCGAGAAATACAGAGAAAAGGGGATGGGAGGTTTCTAAAGTTTCGCAATATAACGTCTTGCGACGTCGAGCTCAGCCAGTCGTTAAATATCACTCTCTTGCTTTTTCTCTTTCTCTCTCGCTCTCCAAATCGTGGATATCTATTCGTTATATATATATATATACAGCAATATCATTGTTATACTCTCCGCTATTGTTGGAGCCAAAACAGCAAAGCGCAACATGATAATATCGGCAGTTGAAGTCCGGTCCCTCTGTCTCTCTCTTTCGCATTGTAACCGCGAGTATATCGAAACTCGTGGGGATACTTCCGACAGAGTCCGCATTCCCAAATTCCGCAGAATAATGGCTAGCGGAATCCTCTTCGACGAATTTCGAGAGGTTCGGTCGCCGCAAGATTTGTAACATACAGATTTAAATCCCCTGTATATGTGCTTTCTGCAGTGTAAGATATATATACATATGCGATCGATCGTCATTTGGAACAATGTTCTATACAGAGGTAGTGGTAGGTTGACTGTGGCAATACAATAGCGAACAGTTCTCTGTCTATGGTTTATCGGCATTTAGCCGGACTGCAGCCGGAAGGGTTAATTAGAGGCCGGTGATTAAGGGGGTAAGTAACCGAGCGGTGTACCTACAGCGGTGTGTATAATACACAGTAACGCGACGTAAGAGAGAGGGAGTTAGAGAAGGGAGCAGAGAGAAATAGCTGACGAGCCTATTTCAATGCAAAATTCAAACATCAAAGACGAGGCCGAGAATATATACGAGCTTTAGCGAGTGAAATATACGTCAAAGAATGGATATAAGCATCGTCTTGTGCCCGATGATAAAAGGACGAGACGAGGCATTGGCGGTTTGGAGGAAAGTAGGCTATCGCGGATATCCTCACTTTCTTTGGTAAATCCCAAAAGCGGGAAAATGCCAAAGTCCATCAAGTTTTTAAATCCCTTAACAACAACGTCAACATTGATTTTAAAAAAGGCGTGCCGAGGCATACATTTATGGCTTGAAGAATCCATTACCACAAACATAGACGCGCACACACACACTGGAACGCAGTCTTTCTTCCGCAAGGGCGATCAGGCACTTTGCCGTTGGCTAGAAAAGATGGATAGAGGCTGATTTTAGTGGCTTTTCTACCGAAGCGCTAAAAACATCGTGTCCGTTAGACAAGCGGGCGCAGCCAGAGACAAGACTTTTAACAAACTTTTAATACCCTTCTGCACCGACGTAAACCTTATAGCGTTACGTCGGAAAGTAGAGAGTTTTCTTTTCTTCTTCTTTTTCTTCGCTTCTGCATCTACTTTAGCGCAAACTCTACATTCTCGTGCTTTTCGCAAGTTTGGATCTACATATATATCTACATATATATATATATATATATATATATATACATACAACGATACTATCATTTTCATTTTATTCCAGTTCCGGTACACTTCAATGCTGCATATACATATAACAGCTATTTCGAACTTTCTCCACCGTCGCGTTTATTTTCCCATCGAATAGAGCCTTAATTTCGGAGCTTTCCTGCTCCTATACCGAAATATATACATATTACAAAAGAATTAGAAATCCATTTTGCAACCGGTAAAAACGCCGTCCGTGACGTCAGACATACGGAATCTGTATATACGCTTCATTCCAGCTTCTTCCTGTCTAATCTTCTCATTGTAGCTTCTCTCCGTCGACTCTGCCTCTGCATAATTCAGATTGGCAATTACCAGGCATCGCCGTCTTACTCGTCGTTGTCGTCGTCTAGAGGATCATCGTTCAAGATAAGTACCCAGGAGATCGGCGGAGAAACCGATTCCATTCAATAATGCACGTTAAGGCATATCTATATCTATACATATACTCCGTCCCCTGTTTCACCCTTTCCTAACCGTCGCGCGTAGTTTAATCGATCGACTTGTATAAGTGAAAAGTACATCCGGTCTGGCGTTGATTGAATTATGCATGCGTCTTTGTATGTGTATATATACGTAAAGTCAGTTAAGACATTTTAGCAGCAGCCAAGGTATGCTTTGATACACCGAATCCGAAGAAATTTTGAGTATAAAAGGACGAAGCACCTTGCGAATTCCGAAACTTATGTTGAAATTTGCAAGTTCTTAGGCTTTGCCGAAAAGATGGAATGACGTGGAAGCAAAGTGGATTTTAAAATGAAAAGCGTAATTATTTCAAACAAATTGATCATGCTATTGAAATAAATTGCAGAATTAAAGTAGACTTCACGTTTTCTACACGATTACGAAAAAAGAGCTCACTGTCCATAAAGTACAAAACTGTTGCGGAAATTTGGAATCTATATCCACATGGCGCCGTCGGTCCTTGCCACTTGCCCAAACATAAGCATGACTAGCTACGTAGTCAATAAATTTCCATAATGACTCGCAGCGTTGCACAGTATAGTTACTATTAACGGGGCAAGAAGCAAAGAAGAATAAACAAACATAGTCGGCGCTCGCTCGCGCGCGTTTGAATCTGCATGGAAATTGCCGACGAGGTGCCGAATTGAAATTCACGAAGATCGGCAATTCCGGGTCAGCGATTTTCATTCGATCGTATGTCTCGCTTACACTTGAATCTCAAATTCAAATTTCCCCTCACTGCGCAATTAGAAATAAAAGCTCTGTACTGTTGCCTGTCGAAAACACACGAGTTCGTATTCTAGAGACGCGCTAATCGCACTTCTACTCTTCACTCTCGAAGAAACTACACAGGCTTTAGCAGATGGTGGGATGAGGTAAAAGAGCGACGAAGCATTTTAGCCTCAGGACGTGCGCGTAACGTCTTTTGGCCCCGAGGACTTAGGAAGCACTTTACTTTGCCGTTAACCACTCCTGCTTTTTCGAGTCTGTCTTTCTCTCTTGGACACTTGCCTCCTATCCCTTACTTTTCCTTCTATACGTAAGTCTTATCCGAAATAGACTTTACACTCAACACTGTATTCTTATGTTTATATGTATATATATATATATATATATACAGTAACGAAATAATATCGCTAATTGACACTTGAATCTAACGAGAGTCCTAGACTTTATAAAGGGATTAATCTCGACGACAGAGCTTTTCGAGAATGTTTCAGGGAAATTAAGAAATTGAAGAGAGAGAGAGAGAGAGAAGAGAGTTTCGGATTGCCTCAAGTATCTTATCCGTTGGATTCAAACCCATACACGTCGAAATAAAGACACCTGGCTCAGAGTCGCGCGAGAGAGGAAAGCTCCATTGGAGTATTGTTTGCACGGGCGCCAGGGCTATTCACGTCGGGTTTAATTAGTTCACGCTCCAGTTAACGAAAATTGAATTCAAACACACCGAGAGAGAGAGAGAGAGAGTACATACGGAGAAACTGTTTATACCTCTGGGAAGAGAATATAATATTTATTGGACAACCTTTGACACGTGCTTGCAGAGCTTTTTGTGCAGAGTCGAGAGGAAGAGAGGGAGAGAGAGAGAGAGAGAGAGAGAAAGAGATAAGAAGATAAAGAGCTGATTTACGAGCTTCTGCTTCTTCAATTAGCCGAGAATTTCAGCTATGTACAGTAAGAGACACATTTCATTCCACGGAATTTCTATGATTTCCCGCCGCTGTTGCCGGAGGTGAAAATAGATGGAAAAAAGCTTCGCGAGAAAGAAAAATTCGTCCATATCGGCCTTGTCACATTCACCGGTCTCTGCTCTCTCTATCTCTCTCTCTCTCTCTCTCTTTCTCGCACACTATATATGTACTTTTTCCGCATCGAAATTCGATCGTTCGATATTTTCCATTTTCTATTTTTCCTCTATATATATGTATATAGATGTATATACATATAGATACAGGCAGACAAAGAGTCATTCGAAC
Organism: Apocrypta bakeri; assembly: GCA_018906985.1. Lineage (NCBI taxonomy): Eukaryota > Metazoa > Arthropoda > Insecta > Hymenoptera > Pteromalidae > Apocrypta > Apocrypta bakeri. The sequence continues at coordinate 19,186,888 of JACCIA010000003.1, forward strand.
GGACGGTTCGCTGCCTACACTTTGTATATCGACACTTGCATCTCTGAAGCTTTTTTCGCTCGCGCTCTCTTGCCTTATCTCTTTTCCAATTTTTATTCAGCCACGACGAATTTTCCTCAGTTTTTATTTGTCCGCAGTATACGACGACGAGCTCTGGATGTAAATATGCCTTTCATCTATATATATATATATATATATATATATATATATATATATATATATTACTTTCGAGGAGGCCGTTGTTTTTAAACGAATTGAGTTTGCTTTATTTTTTTTTATTTCTTTCGCCTTACTGCTTTGTACTGTGTTTACATATATAACTATACACGTATGCACCAATACATAAACGCACAGTGTTTGTCTTTCATATCGAATATTGAAGACAATACAGGTTACATGTATATAGTGCAATAGGCGAATGTATGTATAATAATAGCGGATTCGACGAGATTAAAAGCTTTTATTGAAATTCGTACGGGTCAAATCCATTCCGTTCCCTCTCTCTCTCTCTCTCTCTATCTATCTTTCTTGTTATTTGTAATTCCCGTGCGCACGCCTAGTACAGGATGTCCAATATTGACAAGCAAATATGCGACAGATATTTGCACCTACAACTCTATTACTATACGACAGAATTTTGCTTTTCGATGTGTCTGGCGCGCGTCTCCTCGTTAATATCTTTTATATCTGTGTACATAGTCAGTCATTGCTATAAACGTCTTGACAGCGACGTCTGGATATTATAAACGAAATTATACCGCAGATGTCTGCATTGCAAGCTTGATGCGAGAACAATAGCGAAGGTTTCGCGTCGTCTGGTTGAATGGACTATTATTGATTTCGAGTATACGTAATATCGTGCTTTGCGCGAGATTCGAGTAAATTTGAGAAGTTTGGCCACTAGAGGGCGCGCCGGTGCAAAATTGTCATCAACGTAATGGTACGGGGATAAATTATGCCTATGGTCAGGTTTTCAGGTCGACTACTCTCTCACTCTCCATTGCAACCAACCTGAAAGATTAAAGCGCGCAAACTGCTGGAGAATCGAAGACTACCGACGCGGCGGGCGGTCCTGCTGAATTTTGCAGCACAAACACACGACGTCAGGCTCATCATTTATTTTCTCCCCGAGCCGACTTGATTTGACAGCTGAAAAGCGTCGGCGGTTCTCCTTGCGCTCTCTCTCTCTCTCTACGTGTCCAATCTTGTTAGCGCTCGAGAGAGAAAGCTCACCAGTCAAATGAGGAGAAATAGCACTGTGGTATACAATGGATTCTCTCTCTCTCTCTCTCTCTCTCTCTCGTTCGGTACTAAAGGTATCGATTCTAAGTCAGTGTACAATACTGAAGAGGACGATGGAAAATAAAATCCTTTGTGAGCACGGGAAGAGAATGTACACCACGTATACATGTATCTCTGTACTGGTCATTTGCAAAAGCAAAGAGTGGAGGTGGGAGAGGCTCTCAAGAGGATATTGATCAGTACTCGGCCTATTTAATATCTCGACTGCATGTGTATCGTATCCGCTAATGTACCAAGTGCATGTATTTATGTGCACGTACAAAGGCGCTGCTGCTTCTACTGCTCTTACGGTAATTGTTAACACGAGATCAGCTGCGCTCGCGCGAATGGATTTTACTCGGGTGATTAAAACACGAGCTAGAGAGCATGTATATAGGGCTTACCTGAAACTCTTGAAACCCGGCCTCAGCGGCTGCAATCTGCTTGGCACCTGCGGCAAACGATGCAGAGGGAAAGGGTTAGTACAATAAGTTTATGTGGTGCTTCAGGATCAAATGTGCTATTATTGAGTAGTATCGCATAGCCTGTATTTAATAGACTATTTTAGAGCTTTATTGTTTGGAATTTCACTTGTTTCTACAGTAGAAAATTTGTATTCCTTGTCAAAGGACAATGATTACAAAGAGATCGACCATTAGTTTTTTCCTTTTTTTTACAAATTTACAACACAATGTCGCCCTTTGATCCCGATGTTATTCGACATTTTTGCACTGTTAACCTACATTTTTCAATAAAGCTGCAGAAAAGCTAAAGGAACAATAAAGCATTCGCTCGTACTATTTTCCAAACGACTTTTCTCTTCTTCAAGAATCTCAGCTAAAGCTAGCTCGGCGTCAAAAGCTCCGAAGTAGCATGTCTCCTTTTCCTGGAAATCGACATCGCGAATTTTCTCTCTTTCTCCTTCTCGCGAACAAAAGCACGAAAGAAGCCCTTTGTTTACGGGTCTAGTTGGGAAATCCCGTGGCGCGTCGAGCGAAAATCGAAATCGAATTTCAGCCCGTCGTGCGCGTAGCGGACTTTCGAGATTTTTGCGCTTTCGCGAAAGACAATAAAAGCCGCGCATGCACGCACACCTCTATGCATCGTAAATTTACGTTTCGGTAAATTCCAACGTAGCTCCGATGCAAATCGCTGTACAGGTACAAATCTAACAGTCGAACAGGCTTTGCAACTGGAGTGAACTTCGATTACATAAAGCAATAGAATAACAGCTACTGCTATAAATCTTCGAGACCGCTACAAATAGCAGTGTTTAAATTCGCTTCCTTTTTACCGCCCTCTCCTCCCCTACTTTTTATTCCCACGGGTATATCAAGCTAAGTTCCATACATACATTTAGATGTATAATATAATTTTCGCATAGGAGTTACGAACTATGTATACGCAAACTGAAAAGCAATTACGTGCAAGCGTAAGGCACTCGAAAACTCGCTGAATAGCCGATAACTAGCTTACGCGACCTTTCTATGCTTTGAGAGCAATCGAATTTGAAATTTTACGAAATTTCACCCCCTACGATATTGTCTATATACACGTATATATATATATATACGTAAAGATAAAGTAGTATAGTTTTCAACATCGAGGTGAAGTAAAAAAGAAAAAAAAACAGAGAAAAAGGGTTGCCCCGGCGTTTACTACTCTGGCTTCACGTTATTGGATGAGGCCGTATCGCTGCTCGGTCTAATGGGACAAATCCCCTTAATGTCCGTGGCGACTTCCTTGTTTTCGCGCTGCAGTTCGCAGATTTTTTTTTCACGAAACCCTGCACAAAACGACGGGGGTATACGTTCATCCCTGCATACCGAGAGAAATCTTTTTTCCCTTTTTTAGGGCGTTGTTTGTCAACGGCAGTGTAAGCTTCAACTTGATTGGTCATTACGTATAATGGATGCATTGATGCTGATGTGAATACGCGAATGGAAGGGACAAAAAGACGTTTCCTATTAAAAATGGTTCTATTAAAAATTTGAACGTTGAAGTTTGCGGAACTAGTTTTGCATTTGTGCATGAATTTAATTTAATAGATTCAGAACGATTTCAACTATTAAACAGGTCAATCTTCCAAATTTTCGTCTGCAAATTGAAATTCCAATTAATCTATGAAAATGGCTACACAATCACTACATGAATAATATTACGGTAGTACGTATTTACGCGGAATTCAATCTAAGTTTATTGAATTTCATGACTACATTAAATTTTCTGGAAATGTACTTTAATTTTCAGATAATATGCGTGTATGGAATAATATTCAAAGTATACATTTACAGTGTGGATTTGCAGTGTGTATTTCTAGTGATTTTCCAGTACGGGATCGCGAGTAAATGTGACAAATAAACGTTAAAAAAGATATTCTCTCAGTTACTGATTAAATAATTTAAAACGCTCATAATCGATAGGATTTAATAACTAAAAAATCATTTTAATAAAATCCACGTATAAAAAGTTCCAGTAACCTGGATTAAAATATCTTTTTTCTGGCTAATAAATCGTTGCGTTTTATTTTTCGGATTTAACCCAAGCTAAACTCCTTACTGGATTTCTCAGTAAGTAATTAATTTTAAAATAAAAATATAATCTCTGTATAGTACGAGCAGTACGTATACATATACTAACAAGTGTACATAAATAGTCACATTGAATAGCATTGAATAGCATTTACTCGTTCAAATAAATAAAACTTAACTCCATATGTAAATGAAATCTAGTCGATTGTTATGTAATAATAAAATTAATAAACTCTGGGCCTCCTGTAACTTATCTGAAATGTCTTTCAGCGTCGAATGTGTCTATACGTCAGTTTCTATAAACTAGCGTGTAATTGCGAGAGGAAGATAATCGAATTGCACACGTATGCCGCTGCCGCCGTCGTCGTCGCGGAGCCAAATTGCAGGGGGTCATTCGATTATCTCAATACGCTTCTCCTCGTTTAGAACAGGAGCTATATATACATTATATATATATGTGTGTGTGTGTGTGTGTGTGTGTATTCGAGACCGTCAAAAATTCGAGTCAAGACATCGCGCCTAGCTTAACGACATTACGTATGCACACATATGCACGAAGGTGTTTCAAGCGTATGATTATTCAATCGGACTTGATTATATATGTACACGTATAGCAGTTTGAATAATCCACGCGGAATTGATTACTGCATCGCGCAACTATATACTACGAGTCAGCGTATTTCGGTCTGACGTCTCTCTCTCATTTTTTTTCCTTACTACCGCGAAATATCCAAATGCAGGTCGTATACGTAAAAACACGTTCGCAATGTCGTGCGCTCGTACAGATTTCCACGAATTCGCGTTTTCCAAGGGACATTATAAAGCCGGAAATCCGCGGCGTAAGCACTGGAACCTTGGCGACTTCTCTCCCAGCAGGTGGCTACGGTAAGATAGAAAGATATATATAGAAAGAGAGAGAGAAAAGATAGAAACTGCTGCCGAGGCACGTCTTGATTTCCTCCGTTTTTCGAGACGCAGCAGGAATCGTTAGTCTGGAGTAGTAGGTTATAAAGCTCAAAGTGGTTTTTCCAGTCGAAAGCCGAGGGAGAAATTCAATTAAGAGTAAGAGCTGAGGTTAAATTACTGCGCTTTCGATAGCCCTTTGAAAAATTTACCGAGTTTTTTTCTCGTCAAACAAAAAGAAAACACTCACACATATACGCATACATATATACCGAGAGCACTCGGGGCTATTTAAAAAAAAGGTACCAATGCGAAAATGTCTAAAAGCAGATCGAGCCTATTCGCGGGCTTTTTCTCTCTCTGTCTCTCTTCGAAGTCGATTGACTAATGTTTCGACGGCGACTTGTGCACTGTTGTCTGCGAACGTCGTTTAATCAACGTTTTCTACACTGTATGTGCCTGTCTCGTCGTAACGTATTTTGGGACGATGTAGGTTGCCGTCGAAAAATGCCGACGATTAATGCCTGCTTAGCCAAGAATAATTTCGCGCTATACTCAATTCACGCCTCGTTGCTCGTTCTATACCGAATTAGAATTACCCCTATCGTCTATTTGGCGTTAAGACAAAGAACGAAAACGATCGGTACCACATTTGGGATAAGTATTATAAAGCTCGGCGAATATATAAACTCTGTGTCTCGCTCTGTGTCTCGCTCTGCGCGCGTCATCTGCTCCGCGTTGACCTGTACTGTGATGCGCTACTGCAGATCGATCGGGAGACTTGCTATATGCCTCGAAGTTATATATAAATGTACGCCGAAGAGTTGGAACTTATTTATTCGTTAAGGAAACGTCGGAACTAACTCTGATTGATATAATTTTATTGCATTTTTTAATTACGTCATTTTTTCTTTTTTTTCTTTCTTTTACGTTTACGTCGATGGCTATTAGTACGTATATAAAGCGGTGTTTCGCTGCAAGCCGTTTTTACATTTACGCAATTATGCTCAATTACGCCGAGGTTAAAGCGATCTTGATTGTATATACGGTGTGGAAGTCGTGTATTTTTAATATAAATTATATTCGCTCGATTAATCGATAGAAGAAATATATATATTGCGAGCAAACAATAGACACTACGATTTCAGACTCATTCGTTCACATAACTTGTTTCGATATATATATATATATAAACTCCTAGGTCTGTAGGTGTACTTAACTATATTGTATACATACATATATAATGTTTGCGTATGTCATGTCTACAGAAATTCCTCTGTTATTATTCAAATAATAGACTCTTCGAATTGAATAATAATCGAAGCTCGTATATAACGGTGAATGTTTAGCCCCCGTTATTCGGCGGGTGAGATAATCCTCAATTATATCAGAGCAGCGATACGAAATGATTGTCTCTTTCACCGTCGCTCATCATCTATATACACGACCAAATTTAATCCTTTAATCGTCGCTCTTCCAGCTACATTCGAGCCATCGACGTAGCAAAATCCAATAGCTTCAGTTCTATAGTCTCGCGACAAACGACGATTAATTTATTTTCGTATGTCTTATCGCATTGTGTACATGTAGACGGCCCAAAAACGCATACATAAAGAATTTCTACTCGCGGAGATAGAGAGAGAGAGAGAGAGAGAGAGAGTTGAAGAGTCGGTATATATGCATAACGTGCCACCGCTAGGGGGCGCACTCTAATTAAGTTGCAGCATTCATAATTAGGCGGGGTTTTCTCTTCGTCGGCCAGCTGCGGCTATATACGACGACAAAAGTTTTAAGGCTTTAAGGATTCAAAAGAGAGAAACGGACCAAAGTCGTAAAAAATTAGCGGAACTCAATTCCGGAGGGAGAGAGAGAGAGAGAGAGAAAACGCGTAACGAGTCTTTTTTATGCGAGACAAAGCCTTAAGTTTACGCTCGGTCTCTCTCTCTCTTAGTTGTATATATTGAAAATACGTTTACTTCGCTCTTTGTACGTCTATACAATAACTCTGTAGATACATATATTTATATATTGTTGACTATTGTTTACGCCAATTTTCTGGGAAATCGTTTTGTGGAGAGAAGAGGAAGAAAACGACGATTAGCTTGAACTTTCGCTCCATTTTCGTCGAGTTTAGGATGAGGTAAAGAGATACGACCCCATTCCGTCGGGATGTAATCGTCTCCGGAATATCGTCGGATGAGGCGGTTTATAAACTCCGCTAATTCGAGTGTGAAAATATTTCTCCCTCTTGGTTCTCTACTCGTCTGCTTTGAATGAGAAAAAAAATAACGAAGATAGAAACCAAAAAAAGAGAGACAGAGCGAGACAGAGGAAGCCATCCTTCAAAGCTTCGCGTCCTTTTGTAAACGAGACTCGACTTTCGGCGTCAAACGCGCCTGCTGCTATGTCGGAAACACGTTAATGTATGTGCAGAGTTGGTATAATCGCGCGTGAAAAAAAAGAAGCGGAAAACATCGTACGTATGCGCTTGAATTGAAACGTCGTTTTAAGCGGGAGTCTGGAACTACTGCGCTTGAATTGATAATAACAATACGTGTATATATGTATAATTGTATATGCGTGAAACGTTTGCGTATATATGCGTAGAAAGGAGAGTTTGACGTGAAAAGCCGAATCGCACGTCAGGCGTATGGAAAGTTTTATCATTACGTCATAATGAATACCCACGAAGTTACATACCTGCAAACTATACAAGCACCGAATACACTGTGCGGTACAGCTCTGTATGCGCTACTAGTGAAAATACATTTACAATAGGACAAAGTTTCTCTCTCTCGTCACTTCTATGCGTATGTATTATATACATCTATATACAGACACGCGCGCGCGCGCGCACACACACACGCGTATATATATTTTCCGCGATAAAATAGCGAGATACGCCAAGCGTGATGTATGTAGAGGCCAGTGTGTAAATGTATATCTGAGCTCGACAGAAGACATGTCCATTGTTACTTAGAAGTTTTTTTTCTTTTTTCCTTTCCCTCGTCTGCGCAGCACGTGGCGCGATGCTATAGTCTTTCGAAAAATAGGATGAAGAGACGATCGTTTTATATAGTACGTATACATACATAGAGACGGTGTAACGAAGAAAGTCTCGCAGTGTTTCTCACTGTCTGACGTCGTTAAAAGTTTATAATGGTGTCCAGAGTGAGGGAATCTCTCGTATCGATTCGCTAACGAATCGCGGCATTGTGCGACCTTTGAATAGCTCTTGCAGCCGCACGTTAAAATAGCTGGGAATATAGCTCGCTCTCTCTCTCTCTCTCTCTCTCTCTCTCTCTCTCTCTCGCTCTAGCTCGGATGTAAAATCGATGATCCTGCTTGGAATATGTATGCAGTGCGTATACCTATATATACATATATGTAGAAAAGCTATCTCCTAGTCTTTCTAGCGTCGCATAGCCCGCGGAAAGATTTTTAATATTGCAGAGCCGCTAGAATTATTCAGAGGGTAGAAGAGACGGATGTAGTAGTAGTGTAGGGCTGTTGACGTCGTTGACTCCCGCGGGCTAAACGAAAATCTGCATCTTTCTCTCGCTCTCTCGATAAAATACTCGCAAAAGTTATTCTAAACACGGCGAGTCCGAGCACAGAGTCGTCGGTAGGTACAAGTTGGCTTGAGCTATTATTAGTCGCGACGTGTCTCTCCCTTTACGCACGTAATAATAGACACGCACTAACGACCCCCGACCCGACAATGCGCTAACTGTGTATATAATATCTCTACGTAAAGAGAGTTGGTGAAAGCAAAAAGAGCTTTGCGAGATAAAAAAAAAGGTATACAAAGTGATATCCTTGAAATAACAATGGATACACGTGTAATATATAATGTGAATATCTATATGACTACTGTGTACAAGAATTATCTCAAGATAAGACTTAAAAAAGCTCGCAACTCTACTAAGTGTATTACATTACAGTATATGTAAATAATTGACTTGCCGGTCAAAGCTCAAGCTCCCATGAAAGCTCCTGCTGCTGATTAGCCGGCTACCGCTGCACACTGCGCGTCAACAAAGCGTCTCTCTTTCTCTCGCTCACGTGCACCAACCACCTCCTACGTTATATACGTGCGTCTATACACGACTCTTTCTCCTTTATTTATTTATTTTATTATTTATGTATAACATACGGAGTTTTACTCAGAGCCGATACAGTCTACATACGTATCAGTACATATGTATATTGCACCTGTGTACCAAGTATTAGTATTATACGGGGCAGGACAGAGAGAGACAGAGAGAGAGAGAGAGAGAGAGAGAGAGAGAGAGAGAGAGAGAGAAAAGTGTGTGGGAGAGTAGTGTAAGTGTGAGACAGAGAGCGTGGTGATGGTGTTGTAGCAGGGCCGGGGGCTGCAGCGTCACTGAGCGGCCGGCGAGTCGTAAGGCTGGCGCACCTCGTGCGCAACGCGCCCCGCGCATCTGGACCTGCCTCTTCTTCTGCTGCTACTGCCTACACCCTTTCCCATGTGTGTATGCGTGCGTGTGACGGATCATGAATTTGTAGTTCCGCAAAAAGTCGCTGAACGATGAGTATATGTACTCCCGCCCCCCCCCCTATTGTTTTTTCTTTTTTTTTGACAAAGTACAGCGAGAACAAAAAGATTTGATACACGCGATGCGATACTTAAGTTTTTTCTCATTCTTTTAACGAATTTCAGAAACGAGGAATTTTTCGCCCGGCAAGGAAATGGTTTAATCGGGTTAGTTTTCAAGATTTTTCGAGCTTCTCGGGAAATTTATATTTAAATTTTCAATGCGTTTTTTAGGACTTTTTGTTCGAGGGATTTTTATGGGCTCTTGGGACTTGACGTTAAGAGATTTTCGTGGCAGTTTTAAGAGGAAGGGTGCTAATGTGTTTGGTAACGCTGTGTAATGCGTAGGATTATGTACTTTCGTTTAACTTCCGTCAGTTCCCGCTTCGGCTGTAAAAAGAGATTGTTTGGGGAAAATTTGGGGAAAATAAGGTTATAAATAATGTTTCGTATTTATTAAACGAATTAATTTCTATGTATAGGCATATACACGCAAGAGAAGATTGTATTTAATATAAGTATAATTAAAGTAAATTTATAGTCGAAGCGATTTTAATACTAAATGAAATTTTATTAAACTATTCATAAGTGAAGTTTGAAATGAACTATAGTGTAATTTGATAAAAACTTTTATTTGAATTATCATAGAAGTAGCTTTATATCGAACTATGTAGGTTCAGTGCATAGCGAATAAGAGACGAGAGTGGCGTGCAATTATTTTTATTTTTCGACGTCATACATGCAAGGAATAACGTTGACTGGATTAGCAAAATGAAATGTTAGCAATGGAAAACGCGAGCAAACGACTAGTGCAAAATATTTTAGTAAAGCACGGTAAAACGAAAAAAAGAATAAATAAAATTTTTTAAATTTAAAACTTTTTATGAATAACGAATAAAAACCAACTGGTGCTTTCAGAAAATTGACGTGCCGCCTGATTCTTTCATCTTACTTTATATATACATCTTTTACTAATACGTAGAAAAACGGAAAAATTTTCCACCGCTTTCCGCTCACTACAGTATTCAGATTCGCGAAAAAGCTACTACACTCTAATACTCCCAAACGCCAGATCAAGCTTTCAAATTCACCCGCGTATACGGAATTCAATTCCGGTCTTTTTTTTCTATATTCGCACAATGCAATGGCAACATTCCCCGAGGCTATATAAAATAAACGATGTAAATACGAAATTCAACTGCCAGAGTAATTTTTGAATAATTTAATTATCCGTATAACGGATTTACTACAAAGGGAACTAATTGTTAAAGCTAACAGCGATGACGTCAACTCCAGTCAATGACGCGCTATTCGCTGTTAATACGAAACTTTCCAAAAACTATATAACTATATAACTATATAACTTTGTAATCATCACAAGCATCACAAGCATCACAATCATCACAAGCAATTGAAGTTTATATTAATCGTCAACTCACAAAATTCAATTACGTGGCATTATACAGTAGTTGGATTGGGTTCGGTTTTCTTTAAACTTTCCTCATTACATGTAACTCGCTTTACGAGTGAACCTCAATGTGGGTTAAACAAATATCCGATTCGCAAAGGTAGCTTAAATATTTGCACCGTTCATTGGAAACTGCGGTATGAAAATCATTTCTAATATACAGATATACATAAGTAAGAAAAGTGTTCAAGCGCCCCCTATGCGAACGTGCGAAGAGCGATAAATCGTGCCGGGAAATCGGGAAAACTCTCGGCAACAGGTCGTCTTTTTTTCCTGGCTGTATATATTCTCCTACCGTATTCGCGACACGTAGCGGTGAGCGCGTGCTCCACGAAAAAGGGGGATAAAAAGGGAGATAAAAAAGGGGAAAGAAAAAAGGCCACAGTCATCGATAAGGTAGATTTCCCTCCACCCCCATCTATAAACAAATAGAAGGCTTCGCGAAGGCTTCAAACGAATTTCCATTCCCAGACGAAATGGTTTTCCGATGTACATCGAAAGAAGCTTTATTTCAATCCAGATGCTCAATGGGGCCCGAAGGTAGAACCTATACTTATTACACAACTCCTCTATGGCAACAGGTGAGACAGAGTCGAGTAAGCACCGCGTGCTGAATATCGATGCGATCTCGAGGAAGTGAAAAATCCGAATGGTACAGAACACACGCAAGTAGAATCGGGAAGGATAGGTCGATGCATGTGAGGCGTGGTAAAGCGCTCGATCGCTGCGGCTGATGCAATATACGTTCAGTATGGAAGGGAGGGACAAAGTGCGCGCGCTTGGGCAGGAGTGTGTAATGTAAACTAATTAGCAGTTGAGTCTGGCGCAATTAAGGCCCCGACGCGAGTCTCTACCTTTGACACTGGTGCTCTCCCTCGAAAATTCAGAGCCCATATTGCCATAGTCGGTAAGTGCCCGGCACTGTTTGATTATACGTCGCTTCAACATTTATGCATTTCTAGGATGTTTGTCCCTTAAGAGAAACGTGATGTGTAAGTGAGGCGATGTCTTGTTTTTACGTAAATCTGCGATGGAATAACTGATCTGAGCGAATGTAGGATGAAAATGGCTAGTACCACTGCAGCAACGTTTCATTCTGGAACCGAGTAAATAACGATTTCCTTTAGAAATGCTAATTTCTATTCCCATTCTAAAATACCATCAAAGTTCTTTATGCGAACACATCAGAAGCAGAAATTTAACGTCAGCGTTAATAATTAGTCAAAACGTTATATAACGTCCAACGTCCGTCAAGATAGTTAACGTACTGTGTCGCTAGTTCTAAAAATGAAATTTCGTTCGTGTTAAATGCGCGAAAGATTGACGTAACCTGACCTGACTTCCAAGGGATCATCAGCTCGACGTTAATAAAGCAGGACGAGGATTACGATCTCTAACTTTAAGATCGAAATCCTGTGCTACAAAAGTTGAGCTCATGGTCGCTGTCGTAGAAAAAAGGGAGCCGAAGAGAGAGAGAGAGAGAGAGAGAGAAAAAAGAAATCTTTCTCGCGAGAAAAGATGCAGTAAAGGAAACGCCGACAGAATCGAGATATGTATAGGGTAACAGCAGAAGTGGCGTGTCACAATAGTCTGCAGATTGGAGAGGAGCAAGCAAAGAGACGTATACAGTACAGGTCCGGAACCAACCGAGACGTCCGGATGCTAGGGAGAAGGAAAGTGCGAAGAGCCGAAGCAAGAGAGAAAGAGAGTACCTATCTTGCCTCCGTTGCTGCCCGACCGAAGCTCGATATTACTACTCGTACAAATACGAGAATGAGAGAAAGAGGGTATCCCGTTTATTGGCACTACAGCAGCTTTCGTACCTGCATGTGTTAGGGCTCTTGTAAAATGAGGCGCGAGCAAAGCCTCGGGGCTAGTTAAATAGGACCGTCACTCAGGATTGAAAATTTCAGCTGCTCGTTCTTTTTCTCGTATTAGTTACACTTTCGCATTACTCGTATTGCTACTCGTATCATACTGGGTTTCACCAGTTGTACTAGAATTTATACCTGAAAATTGAAATGCGTTTACGCAAGGTCGTTGTTCAATTCCAGGCCATAACTCATTGTTACTCCCTCTAGCGGTACGATCATTTTTCACAACTTTTATAAATGTCTAGTATGTACATATATACATATATACGTAGTAACGATACTAACACACGTCACCACCGTTGGGTAATATCAGCGGTCGAAATAATGGCATCAAATCCGCGGTCGCGATGAAAATCAAAACCTCTCACCCCACGCATTGACAAAGCCGCGCTCTCTCGCTGATGTATATTCAATATTGGCCAACGAAATTTGAAACGAGAAAGTTTCAAGCGCCCTGTATTGTAACACGTTATATTATGTTGATATATACGTATAGATCGCGTGCATATTTTACGAGGACCATTAAAATTGAATCGGTCGTCATTATCGTTCCGGCGTAATTATTTACCGTAAACCACGTTACACGCCTCGTGCATACGCTTGTAGAGAAAGTTCATCAGGCGATGTAAAGATAGAGAGCAGCAGCAGCAGCAGCAGCAGCAGCAGCAGCTTTTGGATCTCCCTCCGCTCCGACGTGGCAGCCGTAATATTGATCATGACGTACTCGACGAGCTGCTCTGCTGTTGCTGGCGGGGGTGTCTGCTCGCCCTTTTCCCCCAAAAGCTTCCCGCCGGAATACACAGCCCTTCTCGTGCTCCCTTCAAATGTGTGTATATATACACCTGCCACATACGTAACAGGGAAGCTGCAGCACTTACCTCAGCCTAAATGCACTTCCTACTCTTTTTTTCCAGCGAGTTACTACTTCCTTGGCATTTTTTAATTTTTTACACCCTATTCTCGCAAGAAAGATGTATTTTAAAAAGTGAAAATAGACACACAGATTTATGAACGAATGAACGGAGAGGAGAGATGGATGGAAAGAGAATATTCGATCATCCTTGCAGAGCTTATCAATTTCAATCATCTCATCTCGCTTAGCCAGACAGACGTTAATATATTTAAGGTCGAGTATCGGCCAACAGTACCACATGGTCATCATAAATCAGAGAGTCCAACCCAAATTACCTTTGAGCCATTGAGAATCGAATTTCTAACTTGCGATACGAAAAATTAATACGAAACAATTTCGCTCTGATTCAACGGTACATGAAATACCAGATCTTAAGCGTCAGATCATCTAGCGTCGTTTCCTTTAAACTTGCAACAAGAAAAAATGTCATCGAAAAACACTTTGGTTATCGCCTACTGATTTACAAGCTGACGGATGAGAAAGAGAGAGAGAGTGTATGATTTTAAGGTTGAGAGCCGCTGGTGCGTCAGGATCGAAGCGCGCGTCTGGCTTGCCGCGCCCCGCGAAAAAAAGAGACGCAATCGCATTCTTCGTCCCGCGCATGCAGCCGACTCTCGAGTGCATTGTGCGCGAGAAGGGAGACAGAGAGCGAGAGAGAAAGAGAGAGAGAGAGAGAGAGAGCGAGAGAAAGAGAGTCTGGCTTAAAGGGTCGCTGTCGACGCTATTTTTTTTATTCCCAACGGAGGCTTCACGATTTTTCGTAACGTTATGATGAGAAATTATTTAGCGCAAAAATACCGAGAATTTCACGGGGGTTGAACTACATTCCTTACGATGTAATTACATCCTTCTCCGGACGCGATTTGCCTTGTACCTTTCGACAACCTTCTCGTTGCTCATCTCATTAAATTCGCCATTATAATATATTCGAACGATACACTCGCAATCTCAGTGATGATTCTCTCTGCACTAGACATCTTTCGCGGTCGCTACGTACATTTTATATCCAGGATATATTTAATTAAAATTAATGAAACGAGCTCGCAGCTCGAGGCAACGGTGCGACGTATAATTGGAGGCGGGACGTTTCCAAGCCGTTTTTTTTTATTTCTTCCGTCAGACTCCGAAGGGAAGGTTTGTACACTTCTCTCGCTCTGCATACGTCGATCGTTGACGTGGGAAAAGTTCGTTTCGCGGAAGTCAGGGGAGGGTCGGCTTGCAGCTATATAGAGAAAGTTTGCTTCCACGGCGGCCGAGTTAGAGCGAGTGCGGGTGTACAAACTACGCGGCCTGAAACTCATCTCTCGGGTTATACCTAATCCGACTGCTAATTTGCTGTCTGTCCTCTCTCTCTCTCTCTCTCTCTCTCTCTCTCTTCGGTTTCAGCATTTACCAACACGCTCACAGAAGGAGCTAACCCTTTTTACGCCCTCGTTATTAGTACAACTTTTTCGTTCGAGGAGAGAAAAAGAGAGAGCGCAAAGAATTTCTATCGCACTGGGCAACTTCCGGATTCTGCATTTCAAACGCGACGAGACGCCTAATGAACGGTCGCCGTGCTAGTGGCACTCGGTTGTGACGTTAAAATAAACGGAACGACGCGACGAGGGATCAAAGAATCGCCGGCACACAACGTCGAGACAAAAGACGAAGAAGATGAAGAAGAAGGAGAAGAAGAAAGAGAAATTCGTCCAGTGACAATCAAGAGACAATAAAAGCTGCCAACGGACTTCATAATGATGATGATGATGATGATGATGATGATCGGATAAGTAAACAGACTATTGCGAATGTCGTCACCATTATACGAAGTGATTACTGTAAAAGATGACAATTCTGGTGCTTCATAGACACAAGGAACGTTGACGGAGGTTTTGGGGCTAGTGGAAATGCCTCTGTTAAGTCGGACGGGCCGTTGAGCAGTTTTATTACCTTCTTTTACGAGGAGAGCTGCGCGGGATGTATTTGAAGTATAGATGATTGATGAAGATACTGTGACTACAGTACAGTCTGCTGGTATGGCTTTGACGTCTAAAAAATCGTATGATGAATTTTGAAAACTTCGATATTTAAATTAATGTAACGAACGGATAGGTGAGCAAAATTTCATACGAGTAGGTAGTGCAGACAACTTTGTGGACTGAGAGATAATGAGATTTCGAGATGATTTTTTACTTAACTTTATGCATGAAAACTTGGAAAACAGATCCCCTTAAAATGCGAACTTAATATTGCTGCAATTATGATACTCTGAAATCCGTTTCAAAGTACTAGTGAGCGTTATTTTTTCATTTCCAATGCATAGTAAACTTTTTCCTAGTCTTTGAAGTAATATTACAAAAAAGAAAAACGTCCTCGTAAAGCGCAAAGCTCCTTTAATTATCAATTTTTCGACAAAGAACATTAAGCAATGAACTATCCGCACTATCAATCATTTTATTTATTACTCACAGCATAAACCCGACGAAACATTTAACAGCCGTACGTATTTCCGTATAACCAGAGTTTTACAACGAAAACCACATAAAAATAAAAAAATCCATCCAAGCACTTCTCTTCGCAATTTAAACAGACCACTCGTATAATGTTATCGCGCAAAAGCCCAGAAAACGTATACGACCGAATCTCCGGCAAAGCCATCTCGTGCTAAAATACAAAAAGCTAACATTGCAGTACACGTTTCTCTGTCGAATATCAACCGCCTCTGTTGCAGGTTCGCAGTGATTCGTTGGTTCACAACAACGGCAGGGACCGGAGGGTCAGTCTGCGCTCCTGCAAAAGCAATCTTCACACAGGCCTTTGCGCTCCAGCGATATATCGATTGGCCTCCCTCGCTCACTATGCCTTTGTGATGCCGAATAGCCTTTAGTTGTTTTATGCGCTGTAGTTCTCTTTCTATACCTGTCGCGTCAGGTACACGTAGACGCGTATACGGCTCGCAATTTTTCACTGAGAAGTTGGCAAGTATCGTGTTACGCAACTGTAATCAGTCGTGTGCACTGCAAGAGGTTTCTTCTTCGAAGAATACATAGAATAGTCGCTGAAGTTCGAGACAATGTTTTTTGATTACCTCGGAAGTTAGCCGGTGATTTAAAACTTTAGCAGCTCTTAGTCTAATGGTTTACCAATTGTTCGAAAAGAGAGGAAGAGATGTTTAACTTATCTTGCTCTCTCTTTGTCTTTGTGTATATTATGACGCAGAACGAAAAAGAAACGTATATAGGCTTCTTCATTTCCGACGGATATGCACGAGGAATATTATATATTCACGAGGCTGTGCTTTAAAGAGAATAGCTTCTCCGAGTTTGTTGCGCAAGTGTCGCTCTGCGTAAATGACATGAGAGACCAATATTGGTTCCACAACTTGATAGGCTCTATCGCCATTAAGCTTTTGAGGGCTTTATTGAATCTTCTCTGCCAGAGTTGAGAAAAGACGTAGTCTTCCTTTGTGTACCTATGTTCACAAGGCGTGCTGTAAATACAAAAATTCAAAGAGTTCGTATGCTTCGATATCAGTCGAGTCATTTTCGATTAAGGAAATTAATAGTGGCGCGTTTACGAATCGGGCCATAGGCAGATAGGGAGAGATAGAGACAGAGTAACAAATCGATAGTAATGTCAGGTGGAAGGAAGCTCTCGCCTCACCGTATGTCCGGCGTTTGATGCTGCTGTAGCAGCAGCGATGTAATCCCTTCTCTCTGACTCATCCGTATACATCCGATCCCAAAGCGAGACATATTGGCCGTATGAAGCGCGTGTCGACACTTCAGCTTTACCCTTCAATTTTCCGAGTTATCCGCTCGTTACTACCAGACGATTTCAATGTATGCGTACCTATATGTATCTATATGTAATGTGCGTGCCTACGTAGCTGTGTATGTGTAATATTTCTCTCGTCGTGTGGAAAAATAGAGAAAAACCCTGGAGTCTCGTCGCAGCGTAAATGAAATTTTATCGGAAAACTTGAGCCCAACCATAGGTTCGCATTACTCGAATATAATGGATGAACCCGAGCGACCGTGTGACGCGCATTATGAGCAGAAACATCAACGCGAGGAATACCACAGCTGCGCCCCCTAGCAGTAGGTGTGTAGTTGTAATAAACGCGCTACTAAGAGTGTTTTCACTCAAGTAAATATACTTGGATGCCGACAAATTTATAAATAAATTAAATTATACATTAAATAGCAATAGCATACAATGAATAATATCAGAGTTAGGTGTATTACATTCTTAGTTGATCTTAGGTGAAGCTTAGAATACAAGTTTTTTATCATTAACACATCAACTCGCAACAAATTTGTTACCTTGATGAATTTCTTATTGGCCGTATCTACGAACAGATGCTAATTTTCATCTCTGCGAGATGTCAGTTGGTTAAGTATATACTGTATACTTTGATGTAACAACTTATATTCTTATTAATTAATTAATAAATAGTGCTTTTGGTCATTTATAGTTATAATGATCTTCTACTTTGATCAACGTCAATGGTATTAAGTAATGGTACTTAAGAACTTTTCGGTTGGTAAATTCCCGGTACTTCAATAAGCGATTGACTTCTGATTATAAATTATGCATGCATTTTAAGGTAAGACACTTTCAGACATTCTGTTCCATAAATGTTTCGATTTTATTGTCAAATACTTTTATTACTTTCTGTAATAATAATATTAACTGCAAATAACCAATAGAAAAATGCCCGGATGCAAAATGAACAGTAAAAAATAATCGAAATACGACTCTTCGATTCAAAATATAATCCACGAAATTACTGAGAGTAGCAGCATAGTTTCTATCGACTCCTGGTTTGTTTTGCAACTAGGCTACTCGGGTTTTGTTCAGCCACTCATCGTCGTAGGAGGGGAGAGTTAGAGAGCGAGAAAGAGAGACAGCTACTTACAAACACGCGAGTAGCAGGTATCGGAAAGCCGTCAGTTATTAAATTTCAAAGGCTCGATATATCTCGAGGATACTGCCAGTGGATGAATAGAGCTGGTTATATACTCGAGGGGATAGTCCTGTCGAGGGATTTTTCACCGAGTACTGCACTGCCGACGGCTAACACAAAAGACTGAACGAGATATACCTAGACCAAAAGAGAAAGAAGGAGAAAGCTGATGGAGTGATTGAACACGACGTCTACTGTGGCCGCAAACTTTCCTTCAAACAAGAGAGGAGGTGCTGGGAATCTGATCGATTCTATAAGCTATAAATATTACGATTGATATACGCACGAGTAAAAAACAAAAGCAGGACTCGAGGGCATTATTTTACGGATTGAAAACTGTGGGTCGTGCATCATTTGATTTGAAGCGCTAATTGAAGTGCATTCCGCAAAAAAGTTTTCCGATGTATTCAAAAGAATATGCTTCAGGAACAGATTGACTGTAACCCTGAGAACGAATCTCACACAATTTTCTCTCACAGATTGGATTTCAAGCAAAAAAAACTGAATTCATCATCATCGTGCGGAAAAAATTCGCATATTGTCGAGTCTCTCTCCTTGGCAACAAGCTCGCAATTCCAAACCTGTCCCAAGGTCATCGTACCATATCCCCAAGTACTCTTTCTCCTCAAAGTTTCATACCATCCCCCAAAACGAGGGGGCGTCCCTAAATAGAGCCTCAAAAAGGAAGCTTTACTCACTAGTGAGGGAGACACCGTTAGAGAGAGATAGAGAGAACGAGCAAGAGATGGATATGGATGAGCTCTCGTTGCAATGTATACATATACAGTACCAGCCCGAAGAGAACAAGCGTCTGAGTAGGGGGTTGCACGAGAGACTGTACCACGCGCATTCGGCCGGCTGCACCCCTGCGGTATTGATCGCCGTGCAGCAGACTCCGGTGTGCTGCTACTTGTACGTTCTGCTGCTGCTGCTGCTGCTGCTTCTTCTTCTTCTTCCCTGCAGCAGCCACCGTCGCGCCTATTCAGGCTCTTTACGAAACCCTTTTTACTTCTTCTTTTCCTTCTCTTGCGCGTAGTTGGGAAACAATTAGGGAGGATTCGAGCACCCCACGCTGACACGTAGACTCGAACTGCACGAATACGAAACGGTATTTTTATTTTTTTTCTATACTTTTTTATCTACTTTAAATATACGAAAGCTTACTTTTTTTAATCAGTTAATTATTTGAATCCTCTTTTGATCCCGTCCTATCGCGGACATCCATCAGGATCCGCTTAATTATTAAATGCGTCTACTCTGTCGCGGTGGAGAGTAGAAAAAACGACATGGAGATGAGATGAGTGTGTGAGACAAAAGGGCTGGTGAATGCATTTTTTAAACTTGCGGCTCTATAATTCGGCCGGGCTCGGCCTCGTCGATAAACAAACGAGAGATAGATTTTTTAATTATACTCTCGACGACTTTTAATGGAATGTCAATCGAGCGTGGAAATAATACTACTCGATTCGAAAATGGATACGAATTAACAGAAGGCCAGGACGTATAGTTTCATCTCGATTAAATACACTTGTTTTTTTTGTGTTCAAAACACACGAACCTTGATGCTTTTGTATATAACGATTCGCTCAGTTGGAAAGTATATTGTTTCGAATGGTTTTTTGAAACGACAGACAGTTTGTTATATATGTATATAATATATGCATGGAATTGGAAAAAGAATACTAATTTCGAAAAAGGTGTAGAACAGAATTTGATCTTGTACCTCAAAAAAGCATTTCGCAACTCATTAGACACTTTTAAAGCTCATAGTTTTTACCGCATTAAGAAATACAGGATTTAACTTTTAAACAATTTCATGTTTTAGCTTCATGTTTCAAAATTTCATTCAGTTAATAAGCTTTAATTTAGCCTGGACAAACTTACGCTATATGCATATACATACATATATACTCGTGAAAAAAATTGAGCGCATCTCTGATTATCCAGTCCCTCTGCATAATTACATCTGAAAGATGCATCGTACATCCAATGCTGCACTCCCTTGTTGCTAGAATAAACATCGCGCGAAAATCGCCGCGCGGCTCTTTCTCTTCATTAATAACAGTGATATAACGTATACGCAAGGTATATAAGCCATTTCTCTCGGGAGCCATTCGTGCTTGTTATTACAGAGAGCATAAGAGAGAGCGTCCTCTAGCTATGTCCATTGTTCGTTCTAGAATTAGATTTTTCTTTCAATTAAAATTAAAAAAAAAGAAGTCGGAAGGATTTTCAAGCACAGCTTTGTTCGCGTGCAATGTATAATGGAGCCATCAAGAGCAGATAGGACATCCGAAAAAAGTAGGCTTAAAAATCAATTGGCTAGCGGTATAAGGGACGTTGTTTAGAGCCGACGTTTGATTTAACTTCCGACGGAAGCTGTGGTTAGTCGGCCCGCAATTCACCGCAAACTGCATCCGGCCTCGGGGATGAAACTACCTGAAACGCCGGAGAGATAATGGAATGCTCGCACGAGCTTGCAGGAAAACAGAGATTAGATTAGATTAATTAATTGTTTATTTTCTATATATTAGCTTTTCTGCATTATAAATTTTAAATAAAATTAATTTAAGCTAAATATCTTTTTGACAGATGATGTGCGATGCATCACCTTCAAGACAAAGGATAACGTCAATCATAGCTATGAATAGAAGGGGACCAAGTACAGAGACTTGTGAAACCCCCATATTCCGAGTTATATAATTCGATAACACATTGCTATCAACTACAGCTTGCTACCTTCTAATTAAACAGAATACAATCTTTCAAATAATAGGTTTAATGGAGACGAAACTTTAAGAGTTTCTTGATAAGACGAACGAACATGATACGCACGATATCAAAAGTCTTGGAAAAACCAAATAAAAGATCGAAGATATCCTTTTTACGACCCATTCCACATTTTATGTTATCAGTAATCTTTATCAGATCTGTATGAGTGCTGTGGTCAGTGCGACAGTCAGTCTCAAATAAATCGATACCTAGTCGAGAGTCGAGAATATCTCGATTTGCTAGTACACGAGCCATTCGAGATCTTTGGATAGACCTGAAATCTGAAACCAAATCATCTTTTTATAAAGGTTTTGGTGGCATGTAAGAATCGTAATTGGAGTTGTACTTTTTGATTGCGACCGTCCTTGGAGATAAAATACAAAAGATGTTCGTTGCCACTGAAATTGCTGTGACATCAGTAATGTCGCACAGGTGGAACAGATAGACTTTTGCCTGCGGTCCTCGATTCGAGAATTTCAAATAAAAGAACTGTTTTTATGCAGAATATTTATCTTCTAGCTGTTTTTTAAAGATTACCTGTCATACAGATAAATAATTAAAAAATATCATTATCATCTACATCGCAAGCAATTCGGTAGGCCTGGGAGTTCTAATTTTGCCCACAGGCGGCTTGCAACATTGACGCTACCAGAACACAAGTATAGGTGTGCATATATATATATTACACGTCTACTTCTAAATACTGAAGAATGATATTCCGTGAGATACCTTAACCAAATCGTCGAGCCCATAACTGACCAGTTGCAAGTGGTTGATACTTCGACAATCGCTCTGTCTCAGTATCTAAATGCCTCAGCTTCCACATTCCAAAGCCGTTGAGCTTTTGCTCGTTTCTCTTCTGTCAAATATATACATAACGCGTGGAAGTATCTAAAACATTCTAAGAGGATTTGTTCCTGGTATTGAAACTCTTTTTGGTCGCCAATGATTTATGTTCAAACTTATGCATAACAAAATATTCGCTTACGTCAAAATAATGAACATAAATAGTGATTTGTTTAATAGAGATGTATGACATTGATTAGTAATGATAATTAATATTGTGCGACGATGTTGCTTTTAGCAGCATATTATTGAAGAAGTTATTTTTGACTCTGGATCAATACGTCTGCGCGTATGATGCACGAACGCAGACGTTTATTAAATAAAGTGAATTAGTTAATTATATCGAAATCTTGGACTACTAAATTAAATTTAATTATTCGCACGCCAGCTTAGTTTTTTAAAAGCTCGTTAAAATAATTAATTATCATCATACAGTTTAAAAAGATTACAACACCTTTATAATATCGAATAAAAAGGACTAATCCCGCTGAAAAGCTTTCTTAAATAAAAGATGTCAAAATTTTTCAAAATAAGAAAATCTACAAACACGTTATATATAAATTTTCCACCTTTTATCATCATAATAAAAGGTGGAAAATTTCACATTGCTCAAATGATCGAAGGGAAAAAATAATGACCGCAATGAGCATACAAAATCTAACTGAAAGAAGAATTTGATCATTCTTTCGATACCATCGTTATAATCTCGATTTCTTCGCGTTTTCCCATCGGCAAACTTTTTCTATTTCCCGTATAATAGACCTCGCGAACCGACGAAGCACAATCGCATTACAGGCTACAATACGCGTCACGTATATATTTCCTATTCCAACAAATTTTCTATTCCAACTCACTCTTTCTCTCTATATGGTATGAGAGTCAACAGAAAAGAGAAGTTCCATTATTAAGGCTAATGCGGATGAAATTTCAAGTTTTTTAATTTAATAATTTCCAAAGTACAGCATGAAATATTAGTCCTCCATCCTCTATATCCGGGAAATTTTTACAAATTCACCGTAATCGGATGAAGCTTTTCGATACTCGTGAAACATTCATAAGAGCGTCAAGTTCAATTCTCGGATGATTGTCGCAACAAGAAGCGGTAAGTACTGCTAAGAGTGAGTATATATGTACATAAGCTTCTCCGCATGGAGGTCTTCAGCGACGCACGGCTAAACTTAGATAGATCCTACATCGCGGTTCTCGAATGCTTTCATTTGCCGATCAATGCTCTCGCTTTGCAAATATAGAGCGACGTAGAAAGAAAAACAGAAAAGAAATCGAAAGAAGAGCTAGCTGGTCTCTCTCGAAGAGACTAATCGAGTCACACGACGAGATTCGCTTTCCTTTGTACTGTTGCTGTCTTGGCTGCCTAAGAGCCATAGCGTGTCCTCCTAATGGCGGTCGTACCCAGCTGAATTTACCTGGAAATCGCGTTACCAGCACTTTGCTACTGCACGTACGCCCTTGCTTTCAAGCTAACTTTCTTCACGTATATACAAGAACATCGGTGCACTGTACAGTGCACATACTTACAGCAACAGAGAAGTTACTGTCTATCACTGGACGGAAAGGAAGAGAGAAAAAAAGAGGTTCGAACCTTTCTTTAATCGGCCCATATTTTTACGTAACGACGTGAGAGCGAAAGACCTATAGGAACGCGGAACGAAACAAATAAAAAATCGCGTGCATGAGTTGCAGGAGAAGAAAGAGATGGAGAGTATTTATAGCTTAGGATTGTGTCTGTCTGGCAGACAGCCCAAGAGCGTTTCGTTTCGTTAGTCGTCGTCCGTTGGTATACAGTTTCTAAACCAGTATAGTCGATCGGTTGACGATCGGATGGACCAAGCCTATCTTTAAATATACGGTGGACCGATATCGGATAATATCGGAAATAGTCAAATTCACTGCTTTTATCAGCAGGTAATTGTACAAGAAAATTTGAAATCCATTTGGAAATAGTCCTTTTCGTTCTTTTTTTGCATTGGTCGGACACTCGAAGGTCAATGGCTTCAAGAGAGAGCAATGTGTCTCTTGAGGGCAGAAGCGTAATATCCAGAGCAGTGGATCAGAGTCGAAGGGGAAGTCCCAAGGGCCAATATCAAAGGATTACTGCCGTTCTACCATCTCCCTTTCTCTCTCCTTCGCTTTGTTTGCTACTCTCAAGTCTGCGATTTTTCGTGTTGCGTGTCTCTACACCATCGATCTCATGTACAAACGTGAGATGAGTGGCAATGGTCAAGATCCTGATATCATTATTTTTCTCTTACGGCACCCCTTCTACATTTATAGGAATACTCTCGTGATTTTATAATAGTTTTTAAAAACGTTTGAAAAATTTTGTATTTTAAAATTCGATAACGAATTATGCATTGAGTATTCTCGTGCATTGAGTACATTCAAGTTAATTTATTTAACTCCGCGCACATATCAAGTGCATATCGAAATAGATATTCAATAAGATATTCCTTCAATAATGAAAATTATCTCGGATGAACTTCTGTATCAAAATATCAAATATTCGCAAATAACATCCTAAATCATGAAATCCTCATGCCTTGCAAAGCTTATTTCCACAGATCCATTTAGCAATTAAAACACATGCGCCATTAATCTCTGCTTAATTTTATCAAGAGCGCAGCCTCCGTCGTCGCGATTTTTCCCCTCCCAAAATAAAAAACTATCGATAACCATGGTTTGCTCTTCGAACTATCGCAAGAATTTCAATTAAAGCACATACCGGGAATTCGCAAGCTCGCGCTCGATTGTGTCCCAATTACTACACACGAATCGGTAAAATGAGCTTTTTTTACTTTTCGGTCCACATGTACACATAGACACACGCATACATTTATATATATGTATATATATAATATCACTGAGATAAGACAATATTGCCAAGAGAAATATCTATCTGCACACGTATATTTAATACACGTCCGTTGCAAGAATGCGCAACGATTGAGATGTTTCCGATGGCGTATAGGATATATATTCGAAATTGCCGGGAACCATAGCTATATAAATCAATACGAAAACTTGCGGCAGGTTGAATTCCGCGGAAATCGTGAGATATAGATATTTATGTATATAGTCTCGAGGTTGAGATGGGAATTTGTATTTATTGCGAGTTTAACGCCGATAGTCGATATGAAAATTCATAGTACCTGACAGATTTATTTTTATTTCTCAAAGCCAATATTTCGAAAGCTCGTATGGTTATCTCCGAGCTACAGCA
Source organism: Apocrypta bakeri (assembly GCA_018906985.1). Classification (NCBI taxonomy): domain Eukaryota; kingdom Metazoa; phylum Arthropoda; class Insecta; order Hymenoptera; family Pteromalidae; genus Apocrypta; species Apocrypta bakeri. The sequence goes on from JACCIA010000003.1 coordinate 19,212,223, forward strand.
GCATGACTTTCCGGTCAGATGCGCGGTTCGCCTGCTGGAAGAATCGTCAGAAAGGAGTGTGTTGTCCCGTGCGAAGCGAGATTTCTCGGAGAATAATACAACCCACTGGAGAGTAAGACTGTGTATACGTTGTTCGAGGGCTTAGATTTTTTTCTTCTATTATTTTTTTAGCTATACTGAGAAAAGTGTCCTTTTCAACGGGAATGAATATGCAATGGTAAAAGGAAATTTCTTTTTTATGTAATTTCAATTCTGTGATTTTACTTTAAAAAATAACGAAGATTAAAGTGGATTGTAAAATTGTTTAAATTCCAAATGGCTTTTCTTTTTTTTACAAAATTGTCCTTTCGAATAGTTATTTTGTATCTTATACAATACGTAATAAAAATATATCATATTCTATATACTAAAAACAGAGAGAGAGAGAGAGAGAGAGAGAGAGAGAGAGAGAAAGTAATTTTACGAGGAAAATAAAAAGAAATATATATTTTCAAAAATTTACGATCGTAAAATTAAAGTAACTTTGTCAATATAAGGTATTCGATGAAATATTTTTTTAAATTGTTTATTTTCCATTATTATCTTCAGAAATATTCAGAATATTAAATTACAGTACTGTAAAATCGAATTTGAATTTTTTATTAAATTCTTTAATAAATTTCCATTGCATAATTACAGAACATCAAAATTCATCAGAATTAAATTCCAACATTCTTATGAAATAATATATCTTTCACTTATGCACAAATAGAATGATATATATATATACAAACTGAAAAAATTGTTTTTAAATAAATAAAATTGGATGTCTTACCTCACCTCTAAAATTCAAAATGTGAGATTTCAATATTTGGCAGCATTTCAAAATATTAAACACTCAAAAAAGAATTTGCTTCCGAAAAATGATTTCCTCATAATATGCACTTGTTCACAATACATTAATGATTTGAAATTATTTAACAAATAAATATTTATAGCATTAAAAAAATTTAGATTTTAATATTTTTTAAAATCATTTACCAAATATAACTTCATGCAACATTAAATGAATGCACATTTCGATTTTAAAAATACATCAACGTATTCTAGCAGCTCTGTATTTGTACGCAATAAATAACATTTTGCAGAAAATAATTATAGCCTTAAATAAGTTTAAAATGAAAATATTGAATTGTTAACTCAAGTAAATGGTTTCTTGTTTCAAAAACGGAATTTTTTTTCGGTGTATAAACATTAATCAAAAGTTAACGCTTTCTTTTGATAAAATTTTCCATTCAAAAGAAGCATTTCTCTGAGAGAGAATACGAAGCTTTCGTTATATATACGCGATGCTCTACATGGTTGTCACATTGTTAAAAGCTACTTCTTCTTCGTTTGAAAGTACGTGATTAACACGTGCGCGCGCGCGGTTGTCGCGTATTAAAAAGCGATAATTATGCGCTGGTTCAGCGGAAGGTAACTCGGGGGAACAGTTTCCAGGAGTATATTATACTCCCCAAGCGGTCCTACAGCCGCTTACGTATATACTTTCGCGCCTGCGCTGCTTATTATATAAACCCGTTGACTGTACGAAACTTCAACCCTCCCACATAGACACACGTATATTCTCATTTCTTAATTGCTATAAGCTAACGTCTCTTGAAGTTTGACGATACCGCAGATATATGCCCACAGGTCTATATTTCTGCATATATACGCATAGCAATATTTTTCGCGCTTCTAGTGTATATATCGCGGCTAACCCAAATCGCTCGTGTATGAGCTATAGAGTAAGCTTACAAGAATCTACACACAGACGAGTGAACTCGACAGAGTAGATACTTCAAAGAGTGTCGCCGTTGCGCGTATATAACCCTATACCTCGAGAGAAGCGAAGCGAGAGCTTCTCTCTCTCTCTCTCTCTCTCTCTCTCTCTCTCTCTCTCTCTCTCTTACACACACATGCATGAACGCTCAACTGGAGAGGCTCGCGTCGCCGGCAAAGGGATTATATTTTTAGTTCAATTTGTCGCTCGAATAAAAGCATAAAGCCAGTAGTGTACAGTATAGTACGAAGGTAAATTTTGCTGCAGTGGTGTTCGCCTTTCGTCGTTCAGCTGCGAGAAGACTCAAAGACACATGTAAGTTAGTGTACAGTGTGTAAGAGAGAGAGAGAGAGAGAGAGAGAGAGAGATTTCGATGAAATTCCCTCACGCCCTCGTGTTTACGTGCCCATCCTACCCTCTTCCGTTGTTATCTGTGTACCTACACCCGAAGAGCGACCTGCTGATCTGTACGAGCTCACTTGATGCGATTTGCCGTCGATAAGTCCCTTCATTTACTACGGATTTGTATTCGTCGATAATTAACGTTAAATATTGGATTATGTACGTCGTTGAATTAATGATTTTGGGGGAGAATAAATTAGGGATTGTCGATTGTTATATACTGTAATTTTCAGTTGTTTATGACGTATTTATTGTACCTTACGAATTTTGAAAAATAAACCCTTCAAGCTAGATTTGCGAGGCCAGTCGTTTTGACTGGTCGTGCATTTAAATTCCAAATTCCTCTTACATGTAACATTTGTTTTCCGAAATGATGTTATACACAGCATATGACTCTTTTTAAATAAAAAAAGTAGAAGTAGGCACGCTTAAATAGACGGTGAATCTAGTGTTAAAGGGATATAATTTAGATTTGCAGTTGAAAATCTACATTGTTTAATTGATGCTGTAATTTAATTGGCTTTTATTAGATTTACGCTAATTTAAAATTCAACCAGCATATAGTTCTAACAAAACCTTTGAGGTATTTTATTTGGATTTGAAATTGAAAAATAAATCTTGAGTTATTTATGATGTACTTAATTGCTCTTTGTTTTGTGCTAATTTGAAATTGACTAATATAGCTATTAAAAACCCTCTGAAGGTAGGTAATTTAAAAAAAATTAAAAATTAGATTGTTCAATTGGTAACTGCAATTTATCTAGTATTTATCTAATTTACATTTAGAAAATGTTTACAGCCAGAAAATAAATGAAAAGAATGAAATTAATTATCAATGCTAACCGATTGTCGAGCCTGTAACAGTCGAGTCTGGAAAAAATCACAGTAGCGTCGCCAGGATACGATCCTACAGGAGAATAGTAGCTAGCTGTCGACAAACTGGAGCGGATATCCGTCTTGGCGAGCGGTGGATCGACGCGTTCTCGGCCCCGTATTCCGTAAAGGGATGGGGGGGGGGAGGGGGTGATGGGATATATATAGGAGAATTGAAACGACTGTCAATCGGTGAGCGCCCGGTGTAATCTCCGTTTAACGCTCAGCCAATAATCGGCTTATTGATTCGTCGTTCTCTGTTGCTCGCGTCGTCCACTTCGCCTTTTACGATTGGAGTTATGACAGTTTGAAGGTTTGCGGAGACTTCTAGGTCGGATGGTTTATAGTTTGCGATCAATCGCGTTCAACGATACCCGGTATCGTTTACCATAGCGAGATGCCTACAGAATCTCTCGTTACCGACTACCAGTGTTCCACGAGAGTTCAATAGTTGGTGATGCGATGTCGCCTCCGGCAGGAGATTCAAGATTTCAAAATATTTACAATACTCAAGATTCTAAATATCCTCGATTGTGAACTTATATTATTCAGTAAAATGGGTCAGAGACAAGTGGGACGAATGCCACAGAATTGTGAAGCTTTGTACGAAGAATGGAGAAGAGTCTTGCATTGGAGCGCAGAGGTGATTGCAAGGGCTGACGATAATATCCTGCAAGAGGATTCTTTTCTTATGGACTATGACAACGATAATATTTCCAATAAAGTAGACGCGTGGTTACTACAAGTATTTGATGAAAATGACACTGTACAATCTAACATTCAAAAGGTTGCTTTCTCTACGTGTACAATTCAAATCAGTTCCAATTCAAACAAATAATTCTTACATATTTCATGTGACACGGCAGCTGGTAATCGAAATCAAATTCACCATGAGAAAGAGCTACGACAAGGCTTACGAAGACTTGCGAAAATTCACGAGAATAGTGGATAATTTAGCGGATAATCAGAGGCATATCCATAGGAAGATCTTGGACCTCGACAAAATTCTAGCAATGGACGTAAAAAAATTTCGACGGAAACTAGGTCTTTTAAGACTCAGGGTTTTTAAAAACCTTCGAACAAGTGAAAAGATGATATTCCGTGACAGAAGACTGAAGAAAGAATTCGCGAGTAAGGTATATATACCTGTAGTTACATTTGACAAACTGGTTGAAATTTGAATGAAATGTCTTAGATATGTACATACAGGTGTACGACATAGATCGCGAGAACAGAAACGATCTGCAGACGAAAGCCAAGAAACTAATCGTCAAGAACTAAACATCTCTTCTGTACGTCAGCTACGAAATCAGTCACTTTCGTATAGTCCTCTGTAAATAAACTCGATGAAAAGACACAAATAAATCATGGTGAAAGAGCAGTTATATAAGAAGTAGGTTATAGCTTCCTTCCCTCAATTCATACTGCACACGTTGAACGAAGCGGGGAAAGGCATAAGCGCATCGGATCGACAGAGTCTTATGGTAGGGGTATTCGCGGAGAAAAAAGTCGACAGGAGAAGGAGGAGAGACTTCGGGAGAGTCGAGAGAATCGCGAGAGCGAGCAGGCCACACGTGGCTTGCTGCAGCCGGACATGCTGCTCTTGTGCTCATGTCGTTGGGGTAGGCTCTCCCGGAGACTCTGAACACCAGGCGCACAGCTAACTCGCGGAGCTCGATGCAGGGACGTAATCCAGTTACGAAAACCTTGGGTAATACATGTATTCTAGGGCAAGGATTCAACGTGGAAGCGACGGACGTTCCAAGAAAAACGACGTATTCGCTCCTTTTTTCACAGTACCGACTTTCGCTTTCTACAGAATTGATCGATCCGACACTGATCAATCGTTCCATTTTATCATAAGTTATTAGAGAGCCTGTGAATCTTTTGAAAATCGCTCGACCTTTCACCATTGTCATTTATGATGGAAAAGTTCACCTAAAAGCATCGAGAAAATGATTGAGAGAAGCACTTTTCGAAATAAAGGAAAGACCACTTTGGTGCAAAGGATGCACCCAGATCAAAATCCGTCCCTGCGGAAGATGCTCGGGGGGGTTCGAGTAAAAAATCGCGGAGAAGAAGTGGAAGAAGGAGAGACTCGAAGTAGAGCAAGTTCTAGAGTAGGGAGGAGAGAAGAGAGTCATAGTTAGAGAGAGAGAGAGAGAGAGAGACGAGGCGCCGCGACGAAAACTGCGACGCCGCGGTAGCAACGGCGGTCGCTCGAAGCCTGTCGATATCAGGAGAACAGAATGAAAGTGGAGGTATCGTAGTCATGGTCAGATGACGGTTTGAGAACCGTCAGAAAGAGGCTTACAACATCGATCGTTACGTACTGATTGAATTTATCTTTAGAAAAAATTGTTTTAAAGTCGAATTTTCGTGTAACTCGGATCTACCTATTATTTAATAATCTGAATATTCAAAAATAATCTATCAACAGTGGGATAAATGGAAATCCAAGTTCTTATGGGTATAGGAACTACTTATCGGCTCTGCCGGTAATGTACCTATTCGTCAGCTGATTGCATATATCCGAAATCGTATATCTATTACGATAAAAGTAAAAGATTACTTCCAGACACTCGCGGAACATTATGAGAAATCGATAAGGACGGTCAATAAGATTTTTTAAAACATCGTACTCATGATTGTTAATTTTGATGAGCTCGTCATCAGCCTTCATTAGCCGTGATCGTCTAGTGGTTAGGACCCTACGTTGTGGCCGTAGTAACCCAGGTTCGAATCCTGGTCACGGCAATGTGCAAAACATTGTCACGGCGAAGGTAAATTTTTTACTACTAGCGCCATCAGTCGAATGATAACAGAAAAATTCTGACCTCTTCTAGCTTAACGAAAGTGAACTTCAGCATCCTTCGATAGCCGTGATCGTCTAGTGGTTAGGACCCTACGTTGTGGCCGTAGTAACCCAGGTTCGAATCCTGGTCACGGCAATGTGTAAAAAGCATTGTCACGGCGAAGGTTTTTTTTTCCTTTTATCATTTACTGTAAAGTTTTTTTTTATTCCTTCATAAATATTCCATTAATTAACTAAGTTTATCGAAAATTATAAGTCGTAGGTACTATTTTTTCGGAAGAAATTGTGGAATCTTTTTACGGAGAATTGTTGCTTTATAATAATCAACAGAATTTTCATGTTTTTAATAACAATTTTCTGGCGTACTTGTAAATGCGCATTATGAAACACAAATTAAATGTGTTACATAAATCATTTCCATACCTCAATTACAAATGGTAAAAATAATAGCGATAATAATATATATTTAAATAGTATAAATTTTGAAATTCTACCATATAAAAATATCCACTGTAAATGGAAAATCTGGATTTATGTCGTGTCATTGGAATTTTAACTACTTAAATTAGAGTAAGTTGTTAAAATAAGCAAATGTAATTCGATATATTTTTTTTATTCCAAGAAGAAAATGAAGTAATGATTCGTCCAAACTGCAAGACCTCAATTGAAACGTACTTAATGCATTATATTATTATTATTATCCTTTTATTATTCTATGTAGTCTAGTAAAAGAACTATAATAAAAGAACAATAAAATTATAATTAAATTTTTAAAAAATCCACTGCAGTCTTAATACTATAATATATATATTACTATATATATTACTTAATATATTACTTAATAATTACGCGTATATTAACTAACGCATCATTCCATTACACTTGTAGAATTGCGACAGTTGCTCAACGTAACGAAAACAAAACTAACTTGGTCGTTTATTTTTTTTTAATGCATCGCAATCGTCGGATGCCAACTTGAATTTAAAAACGATGATGGATGCAAATTCTTTTTAGCAACATATAAATCCCGATCGCGCGGGTAAGACCATCACAGTTCAATTTCGAAGCTTACTGTGAATGTAAAGAGATTTTGTTTAAAGAAAAAAAACATTGATATTTTACCCGTCGCTAAAGACCGCCATTAAAATGGCAACGCGATTTTCCATTCTCTTCGTGTGTGCATCATTCGCTTTAGCTGGTGAGTTTTTAAATGAAATAATTGTTCGTATTCAAAATCAAATTGCACGGTTTACATTACAATTTTTTTACAATAGCACAAGCTTTACCATTGAACACAACCGATGCTCAATCATGTACAGAACTATGTAACAATTGTAAAGGAGTCGCAACGTTCGATGGTGAACGATGCGAATGTAATATCGAAGGAAATGCGGAAGAAGGTATAGTTCGAAAAATAATAAATAACAAAAATATTTGGTAGCTTGTTATATGAGAAATTTTTACGAGATTGTAGGAGCAGAATGCATGTCTCGGATGAAGAGAAAAGCCGAAGAGAGAGGATTAAACGTTGTATCCTGCGATGTCAGTATCGATAAAAGATCGACAAGGTGTACAATGGCTTTGAAGCAGAAACTCGCAAATAAATTAGGACATAAGCTTGGAATGAGTAAGTTTGAATAGAATATATATAATTTGTTAGTAAAAAAATAGATATAGTAAATAAAATTGTATGTATTTTTAGACAACATCGATCAAGTAGCTAAATATTTCATGGAAGATGGTCCTATCACTGGTAAAATTTTTAATACGCATACAGTGGGGAAAAGTTCCGATTGTGTAGGATCTTCAAATGTTATAACTCAACCAGCTGAGACTTTTGAACTAAAACCTGTTGAACAACAACAACAACACTTTTTTACGTTTCCTAACGACTTTATGGATACACAACCAATTGTTTCGAGTCCTTCATCTCATCACTTTATATCAAGTCTACAGAACATTGCAGCACCACATTTTCAGCATATTTTTTCCAGTCCATCGCATATGCATTTACTCTCTAATTCAGCACCTATGAGATTAGTCTCCAGTCCATCGACGATGCAATTGATTTCCAGTCCAGCACCTAAACAATTATTTGGCAGTCATCCAACTTTGCCCTTACTTAACTATCCTCCATCTTTGCCATTACCTCCTAGTCCTCCATCTTTGCCATTACCTCCCAGTACTCCATCTTTGCCATCACCTCCCAGTACTCCATCTTTGCCTTTATCTCCCAGTACTCCATCTTTGCCATTACCTCCCAGTCCTCCATCTTTGCCCATACCTTCCAGTCCTCCATCTTTGTCATTATTTAGTTCATTACCCAAGATTCCTCTGCATAAACCATTTGGGTTTGGTCTACCAAAACTATGTGGATGCCAAAATCCTGAGGGCTTGTCATCGCATACTATAATCACTCCACCTAAAGAAACTTTGCCAGAACCAAATGGAGATTTTTCAATCAAGATTTCGAATCTTCAAGCACCTGGCAGTGACTGTGGACTATTAACTGGTTTACCAAAAGTTGGAGCTAATAGCCCATTACATGTGTTGGGTCAAGCAATTGGGCCAAGTCTTCTACAAATTCTTGGCCAACAACTTAGTTATCCTATGCTTGGAATTCCCCAGGTACTTCAGAGCATATCTAAAAGCCCAGGTATTAGTAATTTAGTTAGTGCACCTGGTACTTTGCTCACTGGATTAGCACAGAAATTGGGAGCTCCTCCTCTACCACCTGCAGTAAATATTTTTTCAAAATTCATACCACTTTAAAATTGTATAAGTATCTCTTATTTTAATGAATCTTCATTTTTATTTACAGAAAAGCACATCCTGTGAAACAGAAGTCAATGATATTGTTGATAATGTCATAACTCCAACTGCCAAGGTTGAAGTACCAAAACCAGCTGAGAACTGTGAGCAGTCTCTTGGATTAGAAACTTCAGAGTCCTAACGTTCCATCTAACTCCAATACCTTGAATCCAGGATTTGATTCGCAATTGACCAATTTACTTAATCCTGCAGTAGGTTCGTCAGGAGCAACACATATATCTTACATACACCAACTGCCAGCATACACGTCTATACCACTTGTTTCAAGCTCAATGATTAATCTACCTCACCTGCCAACTTCTTACATTGTTGGATCTCCATTTTCATTGCCATGGTTTAAGTCTGGGCCGTGTCCTTTAGCTGCCAAACAACCAGACACTACCGTGGAAGAATCATTAAAATTAATTCCTGAGCACGTTGCAAAGCTTAAGATGAATTTGGCTGCAAAGACGCAAAAGAAGATCTGCAAAAAATCGAACAACGAAGAGTTTGCCCCAAAAGTCATTAGAGATGTTAACGGGGAATCAGAATCTATAACTGATGAAGAACTAGAGAAGCAAAGCAAAATTATTGAAGCTGCGAATCAGCAAACTGAACAAAATACAACAGAGTTACCAAAAATTGATAAAACAACAACTCAGAAGCCAGCAATTGAACAATTATCAGAGCAAACACCCAAAGTAATAAGATCAATTCCAAAAGTTGACAAACCCAAATCTGATGTAATAGGTAAAGTGAAACCAGCGAAGGAAATAATAAAAAAAGTTAAAGTAGATAAAAAAAGTATTGAGAAGAGATCTATTATTAGTTTTTAAAATTTAAATTATAATAATATTTCTAGTTAAGAAACACACATTTTGTAATATAGACTTTTATACTTTAATATAAGAATTTTATAAGAAACTTTTATAATTACAATAAACTGAACATTTTATAAATGAAAGTTCATATTTTTCATTTACCCTATTCAAAAGTGTAATATTTCTTACCACTTATATTGTTTTAAATTATATCAGTTAACTTTACTCAGCCACTCTAACAGTATTTAAATTTTTGCAGATTTATGTAAAATTTGTCCAAGTTACAAAATTCTACTAGTTGAAATATTATACTGCATACAAAATTATGTACTTCATTGAAGGAATTTCTTTTACATAAATTGCAAAATAGAAAGAATTAATAAAGTTGTAGAACTGGACACTAATTATAGTATTAACATGGTAATATACATTGACAGATGACAATATCTTCTTGATATCAAAACCCTACTATAAGTTTCATAAAATGATCTTTTAACGCTCTGAATACTTTATCTTCTGCCTTTGCCTTTTCCTTTCTTTGATGAACTAGCAGATGTCTGCTGAGTAGATTGTTCTCCTGCACTTTGTTTTCCTTGTCTGGTCTTCAATTTAGGAATGTTTGACCCCAAGAAACTCAGAAGCGAATCTCTCGTAGGGAATTCTGGATTGAATGGAGTTCCATCGTCATTTTTTAACTGTACACGAATACGTCCGCGATACAATAACTCCTTGCTGCTTTCTCTTGGGTGAAGCTTGTTTTCAACTCCGACCTTTAGTCCTGCACTGAGAAGTACATCTCGAATCTCTTGATGAGTAGGATTCTCTACGCACTTTTCTTTTGTCAGTTTACGACCCTCTGCTAATGTCTTTTTACTATTGATATAAGCTGGATAAATACAAATCCACCTAAATAAGTACAAAAAACACATTAATATCACAAGATTCTCTATATTAGCCCCAACTACCAATTGATATAGAAACATTCCAGTTAACTCTCTACGACAAGATCTTCAATTACAAAAAGCCATAAAAACATTGATCATCATCCACACTAACATACAAACAGCATTTCCACTTTTCTAATTCGAATTTCACAGAAAAATCTGTTGACATTTCAGATATTCTCCAAAGAGGTTAGTGTTAGTTCGCACAAAACTAAAATCAATCATTACCTCAATGACTTCGTATAATCATTCATGAACAAAAGAATCATCAAAACCAACGTATAAAAACGAACTTTCGAATATTTATTTAATTTATTTGGAATATCAGTAACCTTTCTCTATCGCTGTGAGTCTTCGTCGGTTCCCAAGTTGGTGCCATGTTTACTTCCGCACTGTATCGTGCCGTCTGAGAAGACAGTCGTGTTTCGTTCGAACGTGGCGCGTCGATAAAAAAGATTTCTACACTAGATTAAAATTCACTCCGAGCTTTCATTTTCAATAACGATAAAGCATGTTTTGAGATAAAGAAAAATCAGTATTGAAAAAAAAGAATATTCAATTTGGATATTGAAGCAAGGATATGCGATAAGAAAGAAAAAAAAAAGCAACCAATGGGCTCGTCCGGGATTTGAACCCGGGACCTCTCGCACCCGAAGCGAGAATCATACCCCTAGACCAACGAGCCTTATGATACATTGATCTGAAAAACATCAATTCGAGGTGTTCGTTCTTTTCTATAACTTGAAGTAATTATTCAACTGTACAAGTTTGATTAAAGTTGTAAATAATTTTAAAGGAATTAAAAATAAAAATTCATGATTAATATATTATTTTATATTCAAGTATTGAAATATTTTTTTCAACCTTTGTTACGTAGAAATCTGCTTTTTGCAAAATTTCGAAATCTATTTCAATTGGAAATCAATGAAATTATGTGCTTAATTTCAAGAAATTAAACGTAGCATAGACACTAATATATACAGCTCCTAAATTTAATTATATGAAAAATGGTATTATAATAATATCTAATAGGAATTTTAACACATCTATACCTACTAGTCAAAGCGAGCAATTTAACAAAAATAATTAAACTATAGAAGATATATTTGACACAATAGAGAAAGTAGCGGAAAGAAACAGTAGAAAAATATAAGAAAATCAAGTGTTCATGCGAAAGAAAGTAAAATGACTATTAGCAATATTCACATGAAATATGGAGACATCAAATTTTCAGGATCAATTAAAGCTATATTCTATTTTGACAGGATACAAATTCCTTGGATTCAATAGAAAGGTAACAAAATACAAGGTGATATCTTAGGTGATATACAGTTTTTAAATGACAAATGTAATTCTAGCAATAAGCAAATGCGAATCCAGTAAACAACACGCTACTGAGTCACTGGTATTGTTAGATGTACAACTCAATAAATATGAAAGAATAAGCTACGCTAGAAGCAAAAATACAACAACAGAACCACCTGAAAAAAGGATTATTTTATAAATTATTTAATAAAATGAAACTTTCTTTCTTCATTTGACTGTAAGTTATAGATGTTATATTACGCCAAACCAGTGAAAAGGAAGATGTGCCCTCTGCTAAATTACTTTTGTACTGAATAAGTACCGTAACTATTGTACTATTGCAAATTTCTCTGGTTATAATAAAATAGAAGTAAAAATATTAAGTTTTTATAATTTACTATTTCAAAATTAACTCTGATCTTACAATCGGAATATATTTATTTAGAAATCATAATTATTTAGCAACCTTGCGATTGCAATTAAAAATTTATTAATAAAGAAAAAGCAAAAGAACCTGCCACAATAGAGATTATCCACTAATCATTATATTTTTTTTTGTTCTCCAAATAACAAGTGTCACGAGAGTCGAACATGACCTTACACGAAAATCTATCAATTACACGCTCAGTGCATGAATTACACGTGTTCGGTACACGAATTCAATAGATATTTTAAGCGTTTCTTAATTCGAAATTCCCATTTCTTCCCACCTATCTTGAAACTCTTGTATAAACTAATGAAAAAGATAAATAAAAATTAATTATAAAAATACATTTACAAGCAAAGGTCGACCGACTTTTGCAAATCTGTCCTCCGGAGCTCATCATCTTCAGCCTACACTACTGTACTAGCATGCATTGACAGTAGACAACGGGTGTATCTGGTTGCGTGCATCAGCCGTATTCATCGCCGGTACGTACTGCACCTCGTGTATGTGTACGAGTACGCTTTGACAATTGCTCACTGAGCACACGTAACGCTTAATTACGCAATTTGTCGAGCTTTTCGATGCGGTTCTTAAGCGACTGTACCTTATGGGCTGTATGTATAGATATACATATATCTATATATATATAAATAGAAATTTTTATATAGGAAGTCACCCCGATTCGTTAAACTGAGCAGGGGAAGGCGATCGGTATAGAATATTGTTCTGAGAGTATTTCGAGGGAGAGAGAGCGAGAGAGAGAGAGAGAGAGAGAGAGATAAATTACAATGCGGTTCGCTTAAGTCGAGGGTAAAATCTCTGCAAATTTATGGCCTTTTAGCGCCGCACGTGGATCCGGAATACACTGCTGCGGTATATGTACCAACATGTACACATACATATACAAATCCGTCCTTACGGAGGAAATCGCCGCAGCGGCGGTGGCACGCGTCGACGATGATCGCTCCCCTTCTCTGTGCCGTAAAAGAGTCGAGTTTGAAGTCCCCGCGAGAGTATACGTATAGCCTGCGCGCGAATCGCGCGCGTTTTCCTGACCAATAAGCTAATGGTATAGCCATTTTTCAGCATTTTTCAGCATTTTTCAGCATTTTTCACATCAAAGATTTTTTTTATCAATTGCTTATTCATTTGATCGCTCAATGCATAGAAAATTCGGATTCGCGAGAATTCGTTCGATAAATATTTGAAATTGGTACGTTCTTTTTGTTGCTGTTCAAGAGAGAAATTCTTTTGATTGAAAAAATATGAGGCTTAAGGTCCTTGTGACGATAGTGGTGATTTTTGCAAGATTCTCTAAAGCGGAAAGACACGAAGAACAGGACGATGGTGAGTTATAAAGGACATAATTATTTTTTTATTGATTCGAAGCTTGCAGTGAGCTTTTTTTAACCTTCGAATTTCATTAAATGGGCTTTGTATCGAGGTCAATTTATTCGTAAGTATAGTAATTTTTTCGCGAATACTTAAACATGTTAACAGTCTGCATAAATAAATATATGTACGTAATAAAGAGGCTTAATCGAGAAACGTGTCTCGACGAAATAACAAGCAAGTATGCTTTGGCAATAAATAATCGTTTTGCATAACCAATTCGATTTGAAAATATCGAGGCGTGTAAAACAGGCGCTTCTTCAACTCGGAGCATTGAAATCTCTCTGAGCGTCTCGGTTGATCTCTATGTATGTGTATATAAGAGTATGAAAATAATTTTCACAATCTGGTCGCGGTCGATCTGCATATGAAATTTTGCAGAGCTCCAATTTACAGGCGAAGGAAGTAATCACGATTCTAATGGTTCAAACGGAGGCGCTCACCGAGGCCATTTCGGTTATTCGAGTCCGGACGATTGGCCGGCCGACTTTCCGATCTGTTCTGGACAGAGACAATCGCCGATCAACATCGAGCTCCAGGACGTTAAGATGATGGAGACCCAACGGCCACCTTTGGGTCAGTATGGATACGACATTAGGCCAAAGAATATGACTATCTCAAATAACGGACATTCGGGTACGACGATCGAAAAGTTTCAAAATTTCAATTTCATTACCGACCGCCGGTAATAATGGATAAGAATCTATTGTTTTTGTCAATAGTGAAATTGACGGGAGTATGGCCAGCTCGAGATACACCAACTATTTACGGTGGACCACTGACGGGTCTGTACGAGTTTGCTCAAGTCCATTTTCATTGGGGAGCTGATAACGATGCTGGTAGCGAACACACAGTAGCCAATCACAGGTGAAAATGTAAAATCAACATTTGCACCTTATATATTTATATATATATATATGAGTTAAACCTACATATATACCCTGCACAAACCTCATTACCAAAGTGATTCATCTTTCAATTGCTCATAAGTGTATACCCACTTTTGAGCTTATGTAAGTTATTAAAGTACAATGGTATGTTGCAGTTTTCCACTGGAAATGCATATGGTCCACTGGAAAAAATCCTACCATAATATATCTGAGGCTATAAAGCACGACGATGGAATAGCTGTTCTTTGCTATCTTATGTCGGTAATTGAACATTTTATTTATAAGTTTTGGTATAATCATTAGAACTTATTTATATTTAGTATACACTTACTTCTGTTGACAACACTGTTGAGATTAATTGGATTTTCTTTGCAGCTTGACAAAAATGAAAATACGGGTCTTGAAAGAATAAGGGCAGAGTTTTCAAAAATACAGAAACCAACTGAAAGCACGGACATAGATCCCTTTCCTGTATCATTGTTTGACTTAGATCTAATAAAAGAAGGATACGTGACATACTTAGGTTCGCTAACAACACCACCATGCAGTGAATCTGTTATTTGGCTTATATCAGTAAGGATAAAGGATGTCACTAATGATGAAGTAATGAATTTATAATAATTAATCATCCATTTCTCTTGATCATATTTTTTAACTAAATTAATTTTTTCAAACAGCTTGAATCATTTAGAAAACTACAATTAAGTAATTACGATGACCACAACTACAGACCAACACAGCCACTTAATAATAGATCTATTTATTACCTCTATGATACACCATTAAAGGTATAAATAAATGTGCATTAACAAAAGTTTTACTCAAAAAACTGGTAAAAATTTTGTTATATTTAAGTGTAAATATAACTACTGTCCAACTTGTTATATCGAATCAAGTCCGTGAGAAAGCAATATTTCAAAACGTAATAGCTCTCTAATATTGTAAAAAAATTATAATATATGTACATAAAAAAAACTAGAATTATGGAGTACAACAAAGTGTTCGAGTCATTTTAGAATAAAACAAATTTTTTTACAACGACTTCACATTTCCTTCTTATTTACTTCAATCGAGCAAAAAGAAACTCAATCAAACAACGACTAAGAAACTGTCTATCCCATAATCCCATTCTTTTACCGAACATGAATATACGCATTTACCTATACATATACATCTATATACACACGTCGCGCCATACAATCGAACATCGCGGTTAGCTGCGCGTAAGCGTTATTCCATCGCAAATTGCTTAACGCATTCAATACAATTCTCTTCCTTAAAAACGAAAAAAAAGACAAGTACGAGACAGTAATGCAAAAACGAAGGTCGTTTCTCCGACAACCACTGCGTCACACGATCGCGTACAGCCATGACCGAAGAATCGAAAATCGTCAATTACAAAAGTAAAAAAAAAACAAAAAGTAAGTACTCACTAAATGAGCCATACTCCTGCTATACATCTCTGCGTATCTATTCTCTCTTCCAAGGTAGAAAAAGAGGAATCCCCCTCGGTTCTTTGTTCGAAGCACAAAATCCTCGTCTCGTCACACTCCTTTAGAATTAGAGGCTACAAAAGGCGAAATTCGCACTTTTCTGGTTAAAAACACTGGATCTATAAGAGAACAATGCTTCACACTTTACTCGCGATTTGTCGATATAAAAACGACTGAAAAACAATCGTTTGTATAAAAAAAAAGCGACGACCCGAGCGTATCTATACGCAACGCAGTGTATACGAATCGGGAGGAATTTTGAAAGAAAAAGCACCGCTATTGCGCTTCTTTTGGGTGTCGCGGGGGGAGTGGGAATGAACGATGTCATTGGAAGATGAGACGACGAATGGGATTTTAGAAATAAGTACATTTCGGAAGCGTTTGTTTTTCGTATTACGCTTTGTTTTGTTCTTTTTTTTTGTCGTTATTATTCGAGGTGAATTTAATAGTTTATATCTAGAAAGTACTAAGAATTTTCACTTGACAGCATTATACGATAACGATTAATGGTGTGTGTTTTAACTGTTGAAAAGTGTTACTTTATTATATGAGACAAAAATAGATGTGTTACGTACGTTTCGAGTACGTCGAGGGAAATTACTAAAACTGAAATCATATTACAGATTGCAGTGCTTTCCGTTCGGAGGCCATTCAACCGGATGTTTAGCTATAGCGAATGATGTACCTTCATCGTCATCGTAACATCCGGTTCGTGTAGTTTAAAATATATCTAAGTGTACAGTATGATTTGTAAATACCACGGAATGTCTAGTTCAGAATTTTTGACACACTTTAAAAATATTTCCCAACAGAGGAAAGCTATTTATAAATCAATCTCGCACAGCTATTTGAACATAAATATAAATATCGAGCTTTTAACAAGTTTTTCGATTTTCTTTACTAATACTTTACTTTAATTAATTACATCTCACGAATGAATTATAAAATCAACTGTAAGCATACGCTGTACATAATGTATTTCACAGAAGCAAAGCTAAATATCAAAAATCTTTCGAGTAATAGATACGAAATTTTCTCCTCGTCTCCTCCCCCGCGTTCAAAAATTTCCCGCTCTTCAGCAGCGCCGCGCGCGCACGTGGCCATCAATTTCTCCAATCCACTCGTCGCTTGAATAAAGGAAAAACACGATGATCACACACACAGACACTCACACATCGCTGTCCTTCGCTTCTGCTCCGGCAAGTCGCGCGGTTTAGAATCTCCACCAGTCGTCTTTCGGGTTTCGCGTCGTCAACGTGTAGTGCACATCTACGCAGATAAAGCAAACGGTGCATACCGCTATTTTCACCAACCACTTTACATATATATATATATATATATATATATATTCGATTTTCATTTCTTCCTGCGATCCAGACACTTGACATAAACTGCAATGGCTGAAAAACATAGCGTTTGCATCATTGGTTCGGGAAACTGGTGAGTTTTTTCATTGTCCTAAAAATAAATGATAAGAGCTTACGAAAAGCTCACGCTTGATTCGAGGTTAGGATATCCACGAATAGTAAGGTTTTAGGTTATCAAAAAAGGTTATATATATCCGAATGTTTTTGTTTTCGTGCAGCTGATACGATCGTTTTGCCACTTAACTTTGGAGTAATTATACACAATTATCGTTTTTCGTCGTTTTTCGAACATTTTTTGTTTCGACACATATCTCTACGCGTTTAATGTATTTTTTAACGTTCTTTTTTTATTTAACCTTCTATTATGTTATTTCGGAGTTTCGCGCCACTACAAGGTTAACTTTAATCGATTGACGTTTCAGAAAACGAACGACTATTTTTGTACTTCGTTACACGCTACGTTGTTACATCCGATTGAATCTGCCCTTAGCAAGCAACTTCCAGCCATAGCTTAATTATCGAGAGAATATTTCGTTATCTGCACTGTATATAACTTTGTGTCTATCTTTGCACGAATGTGTATATACACATATGCATAGTAGTGGGTATATTCTTTCGAAATCACGTAAAGTAACAGGCCACGAAATTACTGTTTATCTTTAATCACGTATGGACACGAGTGCGATAAGATGAGGCAACTGCTTATTATCTCGCACTTCGGTGGAAAAAGCTTTTTTTCATTCAACAAAACTCTATTTCCAATTCCAAAGCATTTTCAAATCGATCCGTACAATAGCCCTTGTGTAACCCGTCCGACTTTAGACCTATTTATCGACGTTTATCGATAGCCCGTAAGAAAAATTAGCGCGTTAAATTATTCGACGAAATGTTCGAGAACAAAAATAAATGATTTTTCGGATTACTTTTGCGTTGGATTTTTAATGCAAGCCAACGGATGTGAAAGAAAGAAAAGCTGCGAGATCAGTCGTACAAGTGCGGTAAACGCACCTATGAATTCTCCCATTCGCGTGTACATACACTTAGATGTGTATACAGTGCTGCGCCGCATACGTCATTCTCGATCGATCCGTACTGGTGCACAGCTATAATATATATATGTATACCATGAATGAGCTTATAACGTATTTCTCTCGGGACCTGCGACTTGGGTCATTTCTTGCAAAATTTTCATAGTATAAATGCTTGATACATCAAAGTAGTTTATCTATCACAAAGTAGCGTGCAATCTCGTTTAGCTGCGAAGGTTGGATGCGTCGCCCTTGACCTTTTCTACGCTTCAAAATCTATAGATATATACATAGAGATGGACACACCTTCTGTACAGTTGTTTTTTTTACATTTTTAAGAATTGCGCAATGTTGGCACTGCCGCAAGATGAAAGGCGAGTTTTTCGTAGACGAATGAAATACGAATTCATGAATATTTTATACACGATTCGAGGTAGAACGATTGTTCGCGGATTCTAAATATTCATAGAATCGATCAATTAGCCAACGATTTCCATGGATATATATATTCCTTTACCAGAAATAGACTCAGTGGTCAATAACCGATTGAAAAATATCGTTTACAGGGGATCGGCGATCGCTAAGATCGTTGGAACGAACGCAGCGCAAAATGAACAATTCGAAGAGCGCGTGACGATGTACGTTTACGAAGAGATAATCAACGGTAAGAAGCTCACCGAGATTATCAATGAAACCCATGAAAATGTCAAGTACCTACCCGGACATCGTATCCCCGATAATGTCGTAAGTTTATTTATTGCTTTGACTATAAGATCATTCTGTGATAAATGTTCTATGAGCAATCCACCACAACTGCTAGGACGAGCTCACCTGGACCCTACGATCTAACCTTGACCCTGATAACTACGACGGGGCGAAAATCGATATACTCCGTGTAGAAGCGCTTTTGCCAACGAAGTCTAGATGCGAAGTCTACCTAATGTTCGCGATAAGACTATCTATTTTTATCGAATAGTATAAACATCGTTTAATTAGTCGCGAAATCGTGAGGCTAATCGACGTTTATATTAACGATAGTTGTGTGATTGTCGATGTTTATCAGTTTTTTTTTATCAATTCACGTGTGTAGATATAAAATGAGTAAATTTTCGTTTTATTTGGTTTTTCTTTGATAATAAAAAAAATTATTACACTGCATAATTGAGCTTGTGAAATAAGGTCATCGAAAGGAATGCATATGTGTACAGACGAATGCCTCGGTTCAAATGGAAGATTCGATTTTTTTTTTGCTGCAGAGCTTTTCTGCCGCGAGGAAGAAAAAAGAACATTCGTATAAAGGTAGTATTTCAAGAATGCGTTGTTTACGTCGGGAGAAATAACCGTTTATCTTGTTATTACAATATACACGAAAACAAGATATAAAACAAAAAGAAATCCTGTAATAAAAATGCATCGAAAAATACAAAACTTACGACGGACGACGAATTGCCGCCTAAACGCTACTCAAGGTCGAGTGTGTAATTTAAGTCAATGCATACTTTTTGATCATCTTTGATACAAAGTATAATGTTGCTATAATTTTATTTTTTCAACACGTTTGGGCATAGGACCTATACTTAAATGCTCTACTAACTCTTATTTTTATCCTAGAATCTAAAGATAATTTCACATCAACTCACGCAATCGACCGGATTCTTCGACTGTGATGTAACCACGACTGTCAGTCACGTGACTGACTCGTTACAAAAGTTTACGATTTCATAAAAATCTCACTCCTCCAATGAAACTTATGATAAAATGAATAAAGAATCATAATTACAAACTTCAATGTATAATAACAATGATCGTTGAGATAAGGCGATGCAGAATTCACAATTCAACGTTGATATATTTAATTAAAAAAAATCTCTCATTTCTCTAGCGAGACTAATCATAAAAGTAATTATGTAAGAATTAATTAAAAATTAATAGTACAACGCGTTGCAAAAAATTACAATCCAAGGTTGATTTATTTAATTTCATTATATATTGAGTAATAAAATTAGAAAAAAATCGCGAAAATACAACGTGTAAGAGTATTGATTTGTTTTTGAGATCGCTGTTCCGGATGTCGTCGAGGCTGCCAAAGACGCAGACATTCTGATTTTTGTGGTGCCACATCAATTCATCGATAGGATATGTAGCACACTACTGGGCAAAATTAAACCGACCGCCGTTGGACTTTCTCTCATTAAGGTAGATATATATGGGACATTTACATGCATATGCATGTAAATGCACGTATATAAATAGTATATGTATATAAATATACAACGGCAGTTAAGTTCTTGTAAATATGCGACAAGCGCTCTTATAAATTATCATCGACTTGTTTTGACTTTTGAAAGCACTTCTACATTGCTCTCGGTTGTTGACTTGCAATTTTTCATTCCGCCCAACTGATATATTTAAATAAAAAGTTTCAAGATACGTATACCTCAATATTACGAGATAAGAGCGAGTAATTTATCAAAACAAGTTATTTTCGATGTTTTTGTAAGCGACACTCGCACTGCGAAATTATTTTTCTCCTCGAAATTTTTTAGAACGTTTGAAAAGCCTCGCGCCTAATAGTAATAATAATGCAATGTTACAGGGTTTCGACAAAAAAGAAGGTGGTGGCATCGAACTCATATCCCATATTATCTCGAGACAGCTACACATTCCTGTTAGCGTTCTTATGGGAGCTAATCTCGCATCCGAAGTAGCAGACGAAATGTTCTGCGAAACTACAATTGGTAAGAAAAATTTGTTTTTCTTTCACCTTCAAAAACGGGATAACGTCAATGAAATCGCTATTGTATAGCGCTACATCTAAATGACAAAGAGATTGTGTTTACCGCTCTGCATTACGTCAGATTCGTTACGATAGTATTATACGACAGGCGGGAAGCGATACAAGTTTGTCTTGGCGTTAACTCGTCGCTTTTCTCGTTCCGCAACGATGTGTGTTCGTCACGTGATCTGTAAGTCGTACGATGACGCGCGTAAAAAGTGACAACGATTATCTGTCTCTTCTTTTGAAAGAGAGAATCGTAAATTATATTTTTAATCGACTAGTGAATGACTTTTCTGATATAAACTCATTAGCTCTCATTATTATGGAATTTTTTAATTTAAAGGCTGCAAGGACAAGGTGAAGGCACCAGTGCTTAGAGACATCATCCAAACATCGTATTTCCGAGTTGTCGTTGTGAAAGATGTTGATTCGGTCGAGTGTTGTGGTGCTCTCAAGGTAACTTAATCGTCTTCTTTCGACGGGGCTAACGACTCCGTTATTGCTTGGTTTTTGTAAGATTTCCATGAAATGTAATTCATTTTAACTCGTTTAGAACATCGTTGCCTGTGGTGCTGGTTTTGTCGATGGTCTAGGACTTGGAGACAATACGAAAGCTGCTGTTATCAGACTTGGTCTTATGGAAATGATCAAGTTCGTCGATGTTTTCTTCCCTGGAGGCAAACTTGGAACCTTCTTCGAAAGCTGTGGTGTTGCTGATCTCATTACTACTTGTTACGGCGGTAGGAACCGTAAAGTATCCGAGGCTTTCGTTAAGACTGGAAAAGTTCGTATTTACTTGTTTTAATCGATATTTCAATTTCGAAGAATCAAAGTGTACTTTAAACATTCATTCGGTTTTGTAGACAATCGTAGAACTGGAGAAAGAGATGTTGAACGGACAGAAACTGCAAGGACCATTTACCGCTGAGGAAGTGAACTACATGCTCAAAGATAACGGTATGGAGGACCGTTTCCCACTCTTTACAGCAATCCACCGGATCTGCGTGGGTGAGCTTAAGCCTACGGATCTCATCGACTGCATTCGTAGTCATCCAGAACACATGTAAGCTGCGTCCCTTTAACAGACGTATCAAATTCTTCATGAAATCTTCTACATCTTTCTCGCGAGTTAAGCCGTTACATGCTGACTAATAAGAAGAGAAAAACGAAAAACACGGGTGCTTGAGAGACGGGCTATAGGATATATACTAATATATTATGCACCTTCTTTACACTGTAGGAACATTCTAAAATTTTGAAAAAAAAACATAAGCCAATCCATAAGTTTCTTATATCATTTGGTTAAAAATCGAGTTTTATATACATAACATTTTACAGAAGACGAGTAAGATAAATCATTATCTTTGATTTTCTTAAATGGTATAATTTTATTTATCATTCAATATAATAAACGTATATGCATATATATTCATGAATTTGTTGTTAAATATATGCGAATTTTGGTCTAAAAAAATACGAGCATTTAAGACCATGACACATTAGGAGATTCTGCAAACTACTATTAATTAATTATTGATTAATTTTATAACCATTGTCTTGGTTAGTTAATTATTTTGTCACCAGTAAAAAGTAGATTGCAAAATAGCTAGCATATGTTCAAAAATAGATTTGGATTAAAGTACCTTGTAATTATGAAATTAGAAATATTCAAACTATTGAAATGAGGAAAACGCAATAGAAAAATTAATTTTAATCACAATCGGTATAGAGGACAATTTATAAAAATTCCATTTTAATTAAAAAAATGGTCAAAAATAAAGGAAGAACCTCGTATTGCAAAAATATGTAATATAGAAAGAATGTATATAAGTGTAAATATTTATTTTGCGCTATCAGTTTCTGTTTATTCCTGCAATGAAAGGCTGTCTTCAATTGTTCAATAATTATAATACTCCTTTTTTTATCTATCAAAATCAGGTACAAAACAATTCGTCAGTAAATATTTTTAATGGTTAAAATGTATTCAAATCTATTGATATACAACTGATTTTATTATGTAAGAATTCAAATCAGTACTAACTCCTTTGCTAAGCATACCTTATTTTACGTAAACGCTTAATACGTATGACATTAATTTTTTACTTGAAATACTAAAATTTTTCTTGCCTAATTGACGACGTGAATTCTAATATAGAAGTCTAGATGTTAAATTAATTTTAACCAAAAACAATATACTCTTTATATTGTTTAAATTAATAATCTAACACTACTATGCTTTCTAAATATATTATTATAATTGGTAAAAAAAAAATAATAATTTTTAAATCTCGTAGGCTAGAAGTAGCAATTTTGCCTAAAAGATTGATAAATAAGAAAGTATATAAGATGTTAATGATTAAGAAAATTATTGGACCATGAAACATTAAACAAATTGTTGGTTAAGAATTAAGTTATACTGTTATCAACGAAAGCACGCATTGTATTTTAAATTTACGATGAAAGAAATATATGATTATTATTCGTTAATGTTATCTCACTTTCTCTTTAACTTCTTTCTGATCAGGAACCTCTTACATTTAACGGATGTAAAGGATGTAAACCTTTGCATCCGCAGAGTTAATTTTTTTTTTCTCACATTTTGATATTTTAGGGAAGACAACGATGCTGCATTTGAACAACAACTTGCCAACTCGCCGAAAGCTCACCTATGAAGACATCCCAGTTGACAAAAGAGAAAGAGAAATAAATTCCGTTGAGAGTAATCATCATAGCATGAGCTTGCATTTAGTCATCATATCATCGCCACTTCAAAGTTTGTACAACCAAAGTTCATCGCCATATTCATCGTCATCCTTATAAGAAAAATATTACAAGTCTCGAGTTTTCCAGACTTTTTGGAGTCGATAATAAGAATTATCACTACCTGTCAGGTTACCTGTTCGTTTTTCTTCTATTCTTTTAAATTTTGTATAGATTTTTTACTACGTTATTGATATGTATACAAAGTTGTTGCGTAGAGAGAGACTATGTAAAACAAATGTAGGTGAATGTTTTTTTTGTTTTATAGAAATTTTTTTGTTAGAGGTTTCGATAACGTCGACGTTGAGGAATTTATTGTTATACGCATTTCTCGAATTGTTAAAAAAAAATTCTAGATATTATCATGTTCTTTTACATGATTTATATATAAAAATAATTTATATATATAAATAAAAACAAAAGACTAATTTTACACATTACGAAATGACATTGTTTCTTCTGTTACTTCCGATTTCCGGTGCACCCGGATGAGGTTGATAGCAGATAATTCGAGGAAGCAAATAGCGTTGGTGTAAAAATAAAACAGCGACCTACGAGTTAAGGGTCTTGAACTCAGGGTTGATCCCCAGTATCGCATGTTTTGCATGTTTCATAATTCTCAAGGAGCACATGTTGGGCTATCAAACTTGACAGCGTTTAAATATTTCTTTTACGATATGGTTTATACTTTTAAGTTTATTTGTAAGGTTACAAAAGACGTCATCCTTGATCCCTTTCGAGAACTATTACACATTTATTCTGCTATGCGTTATCTCATCGACAAGTTCATTCGTAAAACTTATCGTAGATATAAACGTATGAGCATTTTGATTTTCGCTTATCATCATGGGTTATCTAATCTAATGCGCACTGCACACTATATCAAATAATTAACAAACGCTACAACTCGATATTACGCCAAGTAAGAAAAAAATTAATTCATTTAATCGCAAAATTCTATGACAGCTTTTGAAACTACACAATAATTACATTGTAAAGAAGCCGAATATTGGTAAAGCGTCGAATTCTCTTATGCAAGAGCTTTCGTAAAACCGAAGAGAAAAGAATCGAAACTTCGAACTTATTCATACTCCATGTGAAATATCTATACTAAAGCGTCGACTTCCATTTGTTAAGGGAAGTTCATTATCAACCTTCCGCGCTAATTATAAAGGCACGAGGGAGTGAAAGATACTTGGCGCGTCAGTTTGACGAACGGCCAACGTCGTGCGATACAGTTTATGTGCGACAGAGAAACGACTAAGGTCGAGCAAGACTAAAGGAACGGGCCATTGGTGGCTGAGCCTCACTTCGCTCGCGGACCGCTTCGACAAACTACACTTCGCCGGAACAAAGTAAGCGAGTTTATTAGAAGCTCGATAGTCGCGCGGTGAGCTTTGAAGGCTGCACACGAGCTTTCGATCGTAATTTTATCCAATTTTCTCTCCACGATTTTCATTTGTATTTGTCCAATTATTGTTTAAGTTTATATTAATGGTAAAAGACGTGTTTTTTTTTTGTTAAAGAATATTTCTTTTTCATTTTGTAAAATAAAACGCACACTGTACGCGCGAAACACTGTATATACAAAGTGACATTCAATAGATTAGTTCGAGTAGTAGCCAAACGTCGACAGAAGTTCTATAATCGAAATACCGACGTTCTCGTTCACGTTGAATGCAGAAGCGTATTTGTTACATTTTATAAAATAACTTTGATTTCGAACAGATCAAATTCATCCAGCGCTCGTTTACTCTATTATTTGGCAACATGTCGAAAACGAGTATTTGCATCGTTGGAAGTGGAAACTGGTAAGCTTGCATTATGTTCTCTTGAATAAACGATGTGTATATACCTACAGACACATTAAGCCATAAACGATTTCGTAACCAGCTCACGTTTAAACGTACGCGAAAGTAAAGTGAAGTTTGATAAATCGAAAATAAGGCGACGATCGCACAGAAGAAAAACAGCGTCGTCGTGGTATTTAACCTCAGTTAAACAGTTCAAATCACCGACCGCGATGTAAATAACTTTGAAAATTAAAAAAAAAAAAAAAAAAAGATATTTAAAGAACAATACAAAATTAACAAGTATATCGTGACAATGAACCACAAACGCAGGTCGCGCAGATCAATCGTTATCATCGGGAACGGTAGTATGTGAGTGGCGATTTGGCAGTTCTAACGGTGCGACATTCAAATCGCCAATCCGGAAGTGATCTTTCACTCTAAAAATACGACCCGCCTTCGAT
Organism: Apocrypta bakeri; assembly: GCA_018906985.1. Lineage (NCBI taxonomy): Eukaryota > Metazoa > Arthropoda > Insecta > Hymenoptera > Pteromalidae > Apocrypta > Apocrypta bakeri. Next base: position 19,238,388 of record JACCIA010000003.1, read on the forward strand.
GCTTTGAATCGAAGCTTTAGAAAAGCTTTCGCGCGTCGCAAGGAGAATGTAATAAATCCGCGATGTATATAGTGTAGAATAAAAAAATGAGACGAGCTGAGGTTGCGCAACGCATTGTTCAAGACGTTCAATACTCACGAAAGAATTAGCAATGAGATGTTAAGTAATTGAGCGTCGATGAACGGGTGGCGGCGATTGATTTGAACGAGGAAAGAAGCTACGAGAATGTCAAGGTCGAGTTCTCGTACCTTCTTTTAACGGCCGGTAAAAGCGAAATCTCCCTTTTTTTAAACTTTCTCAACGAGCCTACGTCGAGATAGTCAACTATCGTCATTTTTCTGAATGACATTTTTCTATTCGAACTGTGCGATAAGATACGAGCGATGCGCTTTTGTGTCTGCAAAGTTCGTATAATTTTAGCTCTACGAATGCTGCAAGGTCTAACTTTTTCGCGCGTACGGATGCCAAGTTTCGTTACGTAAAAGTTGAAGTTGAGTAAAAGCTTGTTAATTGAATAAGGAAGTCGTTGGCAACTTTGTATAGCGAATGATTATAATTTGTGGAATTGAAATGGAGTAAAAAATATTTTGTAACAGGGGCTCGGCGATTGCCAAGATTGTCGGAGCTAACGTCACGAAGTTCAACGACAAATTTGAGGAGAAGGTGACGATGTACGTGTACGAAGAGTTGATCAATGGTAAAAAGCTCACTGAAATAATCAACGAAACCCACGAGAATGTCAAGTACCTGCCAGGACACAAACTTCCACCTAATATAGTGAGTGTTGGTTGCACATGTTTTTAAAATAAAAATTGTCCAAACGATCTTTTGGATAATTTATTATCTGGAGAATGTAAACTGAGAACAAGATCGGTTAGTAATCGGTGGTTGTACGAACGTAGACTTTACCCGAAGGCATCGATACTTTATCTACGCCTTTAGGGAATAACGTCCCCAGGTCTTCGTCTTTAACACTCGGGACGATCATGACTTTGTCGCCGGGCTGTAACGAAAAATATTCTATGAGGATAGAAATGGATGAGAAATCGGTAAGCGATCGGTAATAGAAACTTACCAGCCAGTTAGCCGGCGTGACGACTTGAGGCTTTCTATCGACTAGCTGTAGGGAATCGATGACTCTTAAGATTTCACTGGAAGAAAAAAACATCGTTTAGTGATAGTTTGGTGATTTGGCTCGGAATATGTCGCTCGAAAATTCAAATTTCCCGCCACATATTGCCAAACAAATTAATTTAGCTTTACAAACGCAGTAACGAAAATGAAATGACAACACGCCACACGACAGTTACGTTCCATTATGCGATGCAAGCTCAAGTATCTAAATTAAAACGCACTCGACGTTACGACCGGTAGAGGTCGGATAATGCATGGATAGTCGGAGTCTATGGTCAGGACTGATGACGTAAAGTGCACGAATGGTAATGGCATTCGCTGGATCGTCTTTGCCCTCTTCGTCGATCATGCCCAACTGAACAGCCAAACTCCTCTCCGGGTCGGCAACGATAGGGTACGGGAATTCCCCAGGAATATCCGGACAGTAGGATTTAATGTCCTGTAACGAAATCGTGTCTTTAACGATGAAAAAAAATGTTGAAAATACAATCGCCTCATACATTGACCCATTCGACGTGATCGTTCAACTGATCAACGGACAAAGCCAATAGCTTGGTATTCCTCTTCTCGAAGTGGGGCTTATGCACGGCCAGTCTTCCTAACTCGGTTGTACACACAGGTGTAAAGTCCGCTGGATGAGAGAACAACACGATCCATCTGCGACGTATAAAACGTATACAATGAAAAATGATCAATCGTAGGGCTAATCAAGGCCAATCACTGACAATGCCGTCACTGCCAAGATCGACGTGGCGCGACGCCGGAAATACCGTCTTCTTAGCTTTACTGTGTTTATCAATATACATATCAATATATATATATGTATATATATGTATACATGTACTTGACTTACGAGTCTCCCTGCCAATCGTAAAAATCTATCGGTCCTTCGGTCGAATCGCCACTGAAATTCGGCACTATGGCGTTGATTCTCATGTTGAATTTATAAACGGATTTTCGCACTCTTTCGAATAGCTTACACGACTGCGAGTCGCAACTGCGCACGACCTGTGTTATATACTCGCGCAATAAAGCCTTACCGTTAATCATTCGATTGCTGCGTCCCCCCACGCGCTATTGCTATACGCCATAACATATAGGGCGAAAAGTTTATTGTACCAGTTCATTTCGAGATTTCAGTTGTAATCGTCAATCAATACACACACTTTAATATATACACTTTTCTCATTATTGTTTACAGCGACCGCATGTATATATACTGTAAATTATCGGAATCTATCGTGGATAATTTATTTATTAAGTATTGCGTAAGTCGAAGTCGAGTCGATTAACGACGGAAGTGTCGAAACTTCAAAATTAGATAATCCTGATTGTCAATTCAAATGCGCCGCAATAACTTCTGTCAACACTCGTACCTTGTATGCAGTCCTGAAAGCATACATAATTAATCGCACGATCGTGAATAACGATCATCGGACATAACATTTTTTTCCCTGCAAATCATTTATGATTTCGACCTTTATTCAGCGAAGCATCACGAATAAATCATCAGACTTCGGACTCAACTTTCCCTCTTCGAGATCATCTATTTTCGTGCAAAAGATCGCACTTTATTCGCGTACAAGGCAATATAAGTTGTATACAAAACGCATGACTCATCAGTCACATGCTGCTTCATTATTAGACGTCTCTATCTCTATCTCATTCAATGTCGAACTCGGTGCTCATTATGCAGACGCGATCCTTTGTGCGCGTTGCTTTTAAATACTTCTTGAATAAAAACGTGCGCAGGTGGACAAAGGCAGGACGGGAGATAGATTTGTATACATAAGATATTTTTTTTTTTTTTTTTTTTTTTTTTTTTTTTTTTTTTTTTTTCATGTTATTGATATACCTAATGATTAGGTTGCAGTTCCCGATGTCGTCGATGCTGCCAAGGAAGCGGATATCCTGATTTTCGTAGTGCCTCATCAGTTCATTCCTGGATTATGCGCGTCCTTACTTGGAAAGATCAAATCTAGTGCCGTTGGATTGTCTCTCATCAAAGGATTTGCTGCTGGTGACGGTACCAACATCAAGCTCATTTCCAAGATTATCGAGGAAAATTTGAAAATTCCTTGCTCCGTACTGATGGGTGCTAATCTTGCCAATGAGGTCGCTGAGGAACACTTCTGCGAGACGACTATTGGTACTGAATGACTTTTCTGAAGTTTATTCGAAAAATATATATTACCGACCGTCGGTAACAATTTTCGAAAAATCGGATATTCTTAATTGCAGGATGCAAAGACAAGCGTTTAGGTCCGATAATGAAGGATTGCATGCAGTCACCGAATTTCCGAGTGACAGTGGTAGAAGACACAGAAGCTGTTGAAGTTTGCGGAGCTTTGAAAAACATCGTCGCCTGTGCTGCTGGATTTGTCGACGGTTTGGGTCTCGGTGACAACACCAAAGCTGCAGTTATTAGGATCGGCCTCATGGAGATGGTCAGATACGTCGATCAGTTCCACGGAGGTTCGAAATTCTCCACATTCTTCGAGAGCTGTGGTGTTGCAGATCTCATCACCACTTGCTACGGTGGCAGGAATCGCAAAGTCTCCGAAGCTTTCGTCAAGACCGGCAAAGTAAGATCTGAGTAATGGCGGGAAATTAGAAAATTTCAAATTGCCGCTCGACAAATATTGTTCATAAATTTCTTAATGCAGACAATCGAGGAATTGGAAAAGGAAATGTTGAACGGGCAGAAACTTCAGGGACCAGCAACAGCCGACGAGGTGAACGGCATGTTGAAAGGATGCAACTCAACGGACAAGTTCCCATTGTTTACGGCTGTGCACCGCATCTGTAAAAAGGAGCTGAAACCCCAGGATTTGATCGACCAGATTCGCAATCAACCTGAGCTCTCGTGCGTAACTAACGATAACTACGATTCCTGCGGCAGTGGCTGTGGCTCTTACATACCCGATCGTATTAAGCTTAGACTAGCCATCAAGTTCAACCTCAACCGGCCCTTCCATAGCGAGGCCCTACCTCAGACACTTTAAAATCTCTACTTTCCTTCGATTCCCTAGTTGTAGAATTGTCATTGCGTTAGGACTGGTCTAAGCTATCATCGAAGACTGATGCATATTGTTTATATAAGATAAAAGTATTCCTGATCGAGCGTGCTTTCGAAACAGTCTGCAACAGTATCTCTCGCTGGACTGCATTGCTAACATTACTTTTGTTTCCCTGCAGATATGTACCCCGAAATCTCTACATTTAAAACATTCCATGGCTAACTCATCGACTCATTTGCAAGTAACATTCCATTGATCAATTACTTCTCTTCGTTCGCTACAACAAAGGTGCAATCGAGTACATAAGTGCAGTCTATAGTCAGTTTATACTTATATTGTTTTTCTAAACTACTCTCGACTGAACTACCTTTAGTTGTCATATCTCACGTAATTTTACTAATAATATCGATCTTATGATACAAGAAAAGTCATATTCACGTCAAACAATTCTTTCAGAGCGAGTCAATAAGCTGTCGCAGACGACTAACCAACGAGTAATTCGAGCATCTCGGACGATCCCCCAGGAGATCGGTGTTCATGTGATATATAAGTGTAATATGTATCAGCCTTGTGTACATGAAAAAAGAGAATTAAATACAATGCACCACTTGCTCCTGAAAAATCCTCTTTGTACTTACGCTGTGCAATCATGTAAATATATGCGCGATGATATTTGAGAATTATGTAAATAAATTGCGCCAATTCTCCAACACATATATTTGCTGTTTTATTCTTTTATTCTAGCTTGTACTTTTAATTGCTGTCGTGGACATCAGTCAGTATTCCAGACTAGGTAAATTAAAAGTGTTATCTGAATGATACATTCAGACGTATATTAATATATGTAAATAATGTACAGCATCTTACATAAAATTAATTTAATTTTTGCCTATTTGTCACAACTAAATCAAATGTCTATTTCCCTTTCGGGATATCGGAACATTTTTTCATGTTACGAAATTGTGACTTATCAACTGGTTTACCAAATGGTACATTATCCAGCAAAGTAGTGTCCGGTGTGATTTTTGCTTCTGAAAAATTAATTATTAAATTTAAATATTTTTCCAATTAATAAAACATATGTTATGTACAATTTTAAGTAAGTTTTACCAAATCTTCCAGGACTTTTTTCTACTAATTGTATAACTGTTGTCCTAATTTCGTTTTCTACTTCTTTAGCAAACTTTATCAACTGTAAGTAATAGCCAGAATTAACAAAATGTATTAACTAAAAAATAAGTAATACGCGAGTAAGGTATTAATACACACTTCTTGTATAGATTCTGCATTTGTCACATCCTTATTTTTCCTATATTCGTTATTGATCTTTTTTCTTGTAACTGACATAATCCATATAATTAAATAGCATAAATAGATAAATATTTTCTTATTTGATAAATTAAAAATACATACACGACAAAGCATATTCATCTCCTTGAAAGATCTTCAATCGTGTCCGATGCAACTGTTTAAAAACATGTAAAGCCTGAAAATATTGATAACAAATCTAAAGTAACCCTTGAACTATTATCTACACAGTATATCGAATCATCAATTATTGGTTTATTCACCATTATAATATTTCATAATTCAGAAAAAAAGCTTAATTTCAAAATTACACAAACGCAACAGCTACTAGATTCTACATTAAAACATACAACAACAATGATAGACTCACAAATTGAAAATGTCCCTTGAACTAGTAAGCCCTTAGTATCAACACTGTATATCAGAGCATCGATTCCTGGTTCATTAATCGATGCGATTTTTCGTAATTGAGAAAAAAACTTAATTTCAAAATTACATAAACACAATAGTATTGAATTCGAACATGAAATAAAAATCAAATTCAACCCATAACTACATCAACAACAACAATAGATTGACAAACTAACCTCTCTACGTAAATTAGCAGACATTATCTCGTACCCGAATGAAAAAGAAAATAACAACAAAATCCTCGTGTAAATTGGGCAATGTCAGTCGTCGTTAAGAATGCACATTTTTCTTCTGCAACTATGCACCTAGTCTGACCTACGATCAGAGATGAGATGCTACAACTAACCCTAACCTATCTCAAAGACAACTGGCGCCCCCCCTTGTTTTTATCAAAATAATAAAGTTTGGAATATTTTTTATTGAAACGTAGATTTAGCTGAGGGTGAGGGAGGGCACTGAGGGCACTGAGGGCACTGAGGGGCCACGACGAATGACGATTTAACGATCGACTTGTAGACCATGAAAATATACAGCCAGGTTCTCGACAATTTTACATGACGAATAAAAAAAGTCGTCGAGGAGGATGCCAAGTTGGAAGTGTTTTAACTTCCTTAAGCTTTTACACGATTACTATCGAGAATGGTGAGGGGTTTAAGTTTTCATGACGATGATTAGAATAACTGACTATGCATTTAGCTGGATCGATGAAGATAATGCATTGCCAATGAACTATAGAGTCGATTGTTTTTGTATTTAGTATATTGGATATAATACTGGTAAATGATGTAGCTTATGTAAGTGAGTGTATTGTTGCTTTTGTTAGTTTCAGATAATTTATGGTTTTTTTAATCGATCGTTTTATCTTGTAGAAACATGACTGCCTAATTTTTTTAAAAACTTTGTAATTCTGTGAAGCACAAGATGGGAGAATGTCCATTATGCGGCAAACTTTCTATCAATGCGAGTACAAGACTGATAAAAGATACGTGTGGACATACAAAATGCCGTTTATGCCTCTTGCAGGAAGAGAGCGGATGTACAATGTGCCTTGCTCAAAATTTGGAACAAACGGATCTGAGCATTGCTACTATTGGTAGTTTTGGTGAGAATTTTTGTAAAATATTCGTATTAGAAAAACTATACTAATTTGATGATTAATTTTTAGATATTTCGCAGCCAAGCACATCGATGCCAATACTTACAAATTCTGCGTCTCCTATTAAACTACCTGTTAACGAATTTCCAGAAATTTTTGAGTACTTTGCTAAACCGTTTAATAATATAAATAATGTGATAAATATTGAATTTTCTAATAGTGATCTTGAAAATAGAGTGACTGAGAATGGCAGAGTGGAAAATCCAAGTAGCATTAACCAGTATTATGCAGGAAATAAAAATCCAGATAGAATTAAAGATGTCGTTAATGGTATGTTAAAATTTGATTAATTATAGCTCACTGTCTGACATTATATTTTGTATTTTCTTTCTAGACCATTTGCCTTTGGAATCAACAGAAAACAATTTAATTAATACTGATAAATTACCAAACATTTCCAATCTATCGTCAATTAAGAGGCATATAATAAATAATACAATTAATCAAAATACAGCCGAGAACGATCAGGGAATTCAAGATGAACAATGTGATAACAGCTCTAAAAAACAAACTGAAACTTTAATAGAAAATAACACAAACAGAAAAATAGCCTTTAATCAGTCTGATATAACAGTTTTAGTAGTTGTTGATGATAAAAGTCCTAAAAGACAGAACAATGAAAGTACAGTACAAATAACAGAAATTAAGGAAGATGAAATCGAAAGCAAGAATGTAGATAATAATTCACCCCAAAAAACGCCCAATCAATTAATGTTATACAAAAGTCCAGAATTTAGAATGTCAGATTATTTGGTATTTAGCAAGCGAGGAGAAAATATTGATTTGAGCCAATATGTTGTAAGTCATACTCAATCATTTGGTTGTAGGAGCCCAGAGTTCAATTTATCCGACTATTTGTCATTTAGCAAACAAGGTGGAAATGTTTATCCACAACTAATTCCAAGTCCTACCCAATCATTTGGTTCTTTAAGTCCAGAATTCAGATTATCAGATTACATACTTTTTCACAAACCAGAAAATGGTGCGAATGGTAACCAATTAATTTTAAGTCCAGCTCATTCTACTGGTTGCAGAAGTCCAGAATTCAAATTATCCGATTACATTATCCTTGATAGTCAGACTAGAAGTACCGCTTATGCTAGATTGATTGGAAGTCCTATTTACGATAGAGTCTCAAGTACTACAGTTAAAAGTATTGAAAGCGATAAGAACACTCCCAACAATTTGCATAACAATTACGACGAAGATAAAGAAAATAAAAATGATTCCATTCAAGACAAGGAAACGGAATGTCCTCAGAGACTCATGGAAGATGTCTTAATTGTCTCAAAAGTGGATGATGAAAAAAAAAAATCTAAAGAAAAGAAAGCGCAAACAAGGTCTAAGAAAGCGAAAAAAAATGATACATCCATAAAAATCCGTAGAAGCGGTAGAAAGCAAAAGCTCAAAGATGAAAAAGACAAGGAGAAGAACGAAAAGGTTCGCAGTCTGTAATGTTATTTTAATGTATCAATCAATTTATTTGAACACACTTTTTTAGGACACAAAAGAAACAGGCGCTGAAAGAAGGAAAAAAAACAAAGATTGGAGTCACATCGTAAAGCTTCCAGGTACTCCAGCCTTGTACGAGTGTACTAAATGTAAAAAAAGTTTCCGAAAATTGCGAAGCAAAAGCTATCACGTAGCTTGTATCCTTGGGAATTCTCCTTTTTGTTGCGAAATTTGTGGTAAAACCGTTAAAAAGCGTTCACACTTTGAGTATCATCAGATGACGCATACTGGCAACAAACCTTTCAAATGTCCAGATTGCCAAAAAGGCTTTGCGACCAAGAGTAAACTCGATCGACACACGCTGAGTCATAAACGTTGGTATTTTACAATTTTATTGTCACCGAATCGATGAATACGTGCCCAATTTATTGATTTATTTTTGACACAGCGCAAAATGAATTCGAGTGCGACGAATGTGGTAAAAAGCTGAGTACAAAGGACAATCTCAAATCTCACATAGCTCTGCATCGCGAGCCTTCGTTCAAGTGTAAGCATTGCCCAAAAACTTTTACTATCAAAGCCAACCGTAATCGTCACGAACAATATTGTTTTAGTAAGTACTTCTCAATGCTACCGATAAAAACATGTATTTTTATTTGTTTGTACTTTTTTTTAACATAATTTTGTTTAACATAGCGAGTAACAATAAACGCTATCCATGCGACGTTTGCTCGAAAGTCTTTCAAAAGGACTATCTTTTGTATCAACACAAAAGAAGACAACACCAAAAAGGAAAATCCTACAGCTGCCAAGTATGTCAACGTGTTTTTTTGAGAAAAACCGAAGTCGATCGACACGCAACTATTCATTCGGGTGCGATTATAAACATTATTAACAAATTCTTTTGTAAATAGCGCCTGTTTCAATATTTTTTATGCTCGTGCAGGTGTAAAAGAGTTTCACTGCAAAATTTGCGACATCGAATTCAGGCGCAAAGATAATTTAAGGCGACACGAAAAAAATCATCATTCTGGTCCGAATGAAAAAAATTCTGGAAACGAAACGCCACAAGATAGTCCGAAAGCGAGTGCGAAAGCGAGTCCGAAAGCGAGTCCGAAAGCGAGTCCGAAAGCGAGTCCGAAAGGTAGGAAAAGGCTCGCTCATGATAGTCCTACCGCAAATGGAAAACAAAAAAAGACACCAAAGAAAATTAAAATTGATAATTCTCCGGGTAAGAACAACAAGGCATCGCTGGACAGCGTAAACAATGTATCTCAGGTGATCAGAGGTCCCATCAACATCAAATGTTTTGCTGGTTATAATGACAGACCCTTGAAGAAATTGACCGAGCCGTTGTCGCTAGAAGCGGCCCTTGTACTCAATCAACAAATCGAGCAGAAGATGCATGAGCAGAAAACATTTTGTAATTTCCCTGGGCTGACGTACGTAACGAATTGCCTACGAGGCATTGAGTTAGAGCTCTTCTGTATTAGATTAAAGGACATCTGAAATTAAAATAAATATATTATTTTACAGTACCAGCAGTAATAGGAGAGAAAGCTGTGGAAGTAATTCGAATTCTAACGATGGAATGAGTCCGGCTCGTAATGAGAATCCAGATAGATCTAAATTAAAAAGTAATGTGCCAGTCAACGATGAATTCAGTATGCAACATTGGAGGCGGCGAACGTCGGAATGTTTAAAATTGAAGAATAAATCTAAGTAAACGTTTACTTATTAATAGAAAATTAGTTCATGATGCCATAAACATTGAATGTGACAAACGCGGAAGTTATTTTATAAATTTAACTATGGAGTAGTATTTTTTTTTATTTTTTTTATTTTTTTTTTATTTTTAATATTTTACGACGAATTAAATAGATATTTCTATTTAATTTTAAAATAATGAAAAATGCGTTAAGTAATTAAGCCAAAAATAAAACATCTTATTTTAAAAGTATTTAAATGTGATCGTAGTCTTTTAGCTGCTTGAATTAAAAATATTAAGTATCCGATGCTTGATTGGTTTAAAACAATAAAATACTATTAATCAACTTAGTAGATTTCATGAATATGTATTTAAATGACAATAATTTTAAGAACAATAAGTTCACAATTGTCTAAGATTATATAATCACTTTTTAAACGTGTATGTATAAATGTCGATATCCATAAAATAGTTTAATAAGAACAATTCTGTTACACAGTAATGAAATGTTATTTTGTACAAATTTTCCATGTTCGAATAATATTTCCACTTGTATTTTTTGAGACTGAAGAAAACACACTTTATAAAAATAATGTAATAAATGCGACTAATTTGTATAATGCAGAATTTTATGACAATGAAGTGACAGTATAATAAAATATTTTTTATCAGACCACATGCCATTGATCCTTAAGTATTTATAAATTTTTACAAAAGCCCTTTAATTTTTTTTATTCAATGCACATGGAGAAACATTTTGTCTTCAATTATAATAAAAATGAAATTGATTGAATTCATAGTGAAGGCAACATAATTTTAGTAACAATAATTTACAAAAGTATTCAACCAACTAGAATATATTGTATAAATATTTTTACAAACTCTAATAAATATTAACTTTCATTTTGACAGTATCGACAAAAAAGTACATATTCTATTTATATTACAAGACAGCTCTGTGTTTTGCAATGACAATAAAAACTTTGTTTGAACTTAAAAAGCTCTGCTAATATATGTCAATACAAAGGATGACTAGACTTATGAATCAGGTAAAAAGTACGTCAACATAAAATGATCAATCAATTAGTAATGCTTAGAGATCAAACAGATTACTTGATAAATCTAATTGACGATCAATATAGCAAATTAATGTTTATATTACAAAGATATCCCAAATATTATAAAAGTTGAATATAAAAAAAAATACTTCCAGTAAATCTAAATTACCAAAAGTATCATTAGTATCCATATGTTTCTTTCATTCACAGCTAATGTCTTGTTTGTTGACTAACATTGGTATCCTCAAAAATCCCTTATATATAATTCCGAAATCTTAACAATAATAATAAATAAAAAAATGATCACAATTTATGGATTCAGATTAATGATAAAACCAAAAAGAAGAAGACCATTAACTAGCTGTGTAATAACAATGGTAGAACTGTACTCTCGTTATTGTTATTCATATCACCGGTCTTCTTTATTGTGCAGATTTTGCAGTCTGCCGGATCAGCCTCTCTTCATAAAATTGTATCACAACCTGAGGGCAAAGTACATTGGCCTCTCTGGCTGAGACTAGATCAATCTCTTCTGTTCCTTTCCTGCGTAACACATCAATAACCAACTTAATAAGCTTATTCAGTTCGTTAACCATCGCAAATAAACATTATTTCTCAACTTACCATGTCATAAGAAACATCAATTCTCCATAAAATTCTGTAGATCCAATGATCTTATGAGCCTCGAGTTGCCGTTTGAACCCGTGCGGCTTTACTACTTTATTATCAATTTTTTTTTCTTTATTCATTATCCCCAGTATAATCAGTAACTAATGTTAATAAATTCGATAACAGCCAGCAGAGATGGGGAGAGAGATCGCCGATGTTAAAAGAGTGCGTTATGGATTCGATCATGACACCGCCGTACGGTAGACAGCCGAACTATGCGCATCTAGCAACGTGCCCCAACTTCACCCGCCGTTCCAGCCGGCAAAAGCCGGTGAGGATGAAGAGACCTCGTTCTACTCGCGCATCTCCCGTGCTGCCGCTCCGCTAGTCCGCTACCCAAGAGATGAGCCGCTCGCCGGGGCTACGCTGGCTCCAATCCCGACGTGGCTGAAGATGTTGCTTGCGCTGTCGGTACGGCAGTATATATATAGATTGGTATACCAATATACCACATATAACTTCCGGGAAAAATTAATTTTTAAATTTCCTCGTTTCCGCATACGGTCAACTTCATAGGACTCATCGTCTTACGCTCCTCAAATTCTCTGCTTAAAAAGCCATTGTCCGGCCCTTTAAGACGTTCGATTAATATGCAATCCAAGTTCAAATGACACTGTGTGTAGTGTCACGACCTGCTCTTTTCAACGCAAGCAGAACTGTATAAGAATAATTTTCTCCGCGCTACCGCAGCAAAAAAAAAAGAAAAAAAAAAGAAAAAAAAAACGGTACACTCGTCCCGATAAATAAACATGAAAATTAATCGCTCATTTGACCTTCAGCTCCCTCTACATGCATGTATGCATGCATATATACATTTGACTAACGTAGTAAGTTCTTCCGTTACCCCTACTACTAGCACGCTAGCGCTATATTGATGAGATACTGGAAATCGATAGGGATAGGCCAGTCCGGCAACACTTCAGTCGAGCATCGCGCCTCCGACTGACAGTTTGCTCGTTCTTATTCGAGTCAGTCTCTCGGCTTGTCTCCTTCGTTCCTCATCTCTTATCTCGCAGCTATTTTAGCTTCGAGACGTCGCGGCGTTCTACATTTCGCCGAAGTGCATCGTCCTCGAAGATGGTGAAGATGGATCACGACGTAAGTTCTTTGTTCTCTAGCTATACTTATGTGTGCTCTTGTGTACGTGTTTGCGCATATATTTATAAAAATATTTTCACAATCTAGTCATTTCTATTTCTGACGCGAACTAGTACGTTCTCGTTCCGATTGTTATGACTCTCATTAGTAGAAGTCGTGTACGAAACCGACGCCGAATTATTTCGCGTGTCCCGTTATATTTTGGCAAGTAGTACGCCGGATGTAGTGCAACGCAAAAATCGTTGCTCCCCCACCTCGTCGTTTCTACGTGCATATACAGAACATTTATACACACACACATCCATAATAACATGGCGGCATCGGCGTCGGGTCCTTTCGTTGCGCATTTCATTGATTTATACGAAACGCTGAATTTCGTGTTCGAATTCGAATGGAAGACTCGATTAAGTATACGTACAAAATACTTTGGACTAATGCGTACTGTGCGCGATTTCGATTTCTTACTCATGATGTGTAAATGACGCATTGATGGGCAAGGGGGCGAGGGAGGCAGAGAGGATGCCGGGACCGGTAGCGGCGTGGCCACGCCACGCCATTTTTCCAGTCGCTATTCTCGTGTGATTCAGATTGGTATTTCTCTCGTCTCCGATTTATCGGAGATAGTTTGAATGATTGTACGGTCGATTTTTTTTTCACGCATTCCAAAAAAATATGGTGCGTATAGCGATTTTTTGAATTTATATTGTATTTGAGAAACGACGCGTGTATATCGTTAGTTTATTTTTTTTACTCATCGCGGAGTTGGGGGATTTTTATTTAGAAGTCTTAGCTTAATTATGCAATGAATTGGTTATGTAAGAGATGTGTTTGCGTAGGTGAGAAGAATTTGCGTTTGCTCATTTTTTTTTCATTACAGGACGGTAAAAATGAGCCCGAGCATGTGCGAAAGCTCTTCATCGGGGGTTTGGACTACCGCACCACCGATGACTCGCTGAAGAAACATTTCGAACAATGGGGTGACATCGTTGACGTTGTCGTTATGAAGGACCCCAAGACCAAGCGTTCGCGTGGTTTTGGGTTCATCACGTACTCTAGAGCTCATATGGTCGATGACGCTCAGAACGCTAGGTGAGTACTCGTTATGCTCCGTGCGTTACGCAAGCTAATACTGTAACGAGAGAGCTCATCTGTACTTAAATTTTAGGCCTCACCGAGTCGACGGACGCGTCGTAGAGCCCAAACGCGCCGTTCCGAGACAGGAGATCGGTAGACCCGAGGCCGGTGCTACTGTGAAGAAACTGTTCGTTGGTGGTCTTAAGGACGATCACGAAGAGGATGACCTCCGTATGTACTTCCAGAGTTACGGTAACATCAACTCTGTTAGCATTGTCACGGACAAAGATACCGGCAAGAAGCGAGGCTTCGGTTTCGTCGAGTTCGACGACTACGACCCGGTCGACAAGATCTGTCTGCAGCGTAACCATCAGATCCGTGGCAAGCACGTCGATGTTAAGAAAGCTCTTAGCCGCGCTGAGATGGCTTCTGCGACCAGCGGAGGTGGCGGTGGTGGCGGTGGCGGCGGCGGTGGTGGCGGCCGCGGAGGCGGTGGACAGTCCGGTGGACGTGGACCACGAGGTGGTAACCAGAGCGGTGGCTCTTGGGGCGGCCGAGGTGGTGGCGGCGGTGGAAATGACTGGAACCAGGGTGGTAACCAGGGAGGTTACGGAGGAGGTAACCAGGGAGGGTGGGGTAACAATGGACCCTGGGAAAACCAGAACCAAGGTGGTGGTGCCTGGGGTGGTAATCAAGGTGGACAAGGAGGATACAACAGTGGCGGAAACTGGAGCAACGATAACTTCGGTGGAGGTTACCAACAAGGATACGGTGGCGGTCCAGTCAGGAATAACTTCAACTCCAGTGGAAGACCTGGACCATACAGTACGTTTTCTTTTTCTAAATCTTGAATTGTTCAAATTCTTTTTCTTTTATGCTTCAATTTCAACATGGTCTTTTTGGACTATGAGTGGTAATACAAGTCGAGGAAGACTCGCGTTACGCTCGAATTGAAATTAACATAGAAAAAAAAGGTAGTTCAATAGAAAATATCATGTAAAGGACGTTAGTCTTCTTCGATCGTGAGAACTTCTAAAGAATTGTAAGCTGTCAACCCATAGGTTCTGGTGGATCAGGCGGTGGCGGCGGAGGTGGTGGTGGCGGCGGTGGCTACGGAGGTGGTGGCGGGGGCTACGGCGGTGGTTCGATGGGCGGAGGCGGCGGCGGTATGGGTGGTGGTGGCGGCGGCGGTGGTAGGAGGTACTAAGCTCCAAGCCGACACCCGCGAAACCAGCACCTGCTCTTCCTCAAACGGTAAGCTCATAAGCAATACATTTATGAATTTAATTTTGATTTCATATAAAAAGTGCTGACAGCAGATTTTCGTCTTTTCAAATTAATATTTCTACTATCAGCTCTTTTGCCATGTACACATTGAATTGTCTATTTTTTCTTCCCTTCTTTCATACTGTCTTGGTTTCATTCTTACTTTTTTTTTCTTCCTCGTTTTCAAACATCTTTAGAAGTTGAAAAAAACCCCTTAAGAATGGAAAGAAGCAAACTGTCAAATTACCTTCATTAATGAATATTTTTAATTATACTTCTCACCCTGGGAAATCAATTCAAATAATAACACAACCTAAATCTTTGTAAGCCTTCGTACATTGAAGCTTATCTTGTTAATTAAAGTCAGATCAGAATATCTCATTAATAGATTTTATGTAGTCCTACATAGTTTCTTGTCCCTAAAAGGTGAGAAGCTAGGGATAAAAGGCAATTTAAATTAGCTTACATTTTTGTAGTCAATATTTAGATAAATTTTCTTAGGTAAGGAACAAAGTTTAATTATATCTAGTTATATTTTGAGGTGAAAGAAGGTACGATAAATTGCTCTTTCAACGCCCAAGGCTTCCTTGTTTGTCCTATTTCTTGTTTAAAAATTATGTTTGTCATAGCTAAAAATGACTGCACAATTGCAGAAGTAAAATTCAAATAGATATTAAAAAGATTCTTATGCTTATTTTTTTATAGAATCATCATTTAATGGTGAGATTTTGTTAAAAAAATACTGTTTTAGACTTTTATTTGAATAATCTGTCGAATTTTGTATCGAATATAAAATTTTAAACGTTTCATCGCAATAAAAAAAAACGTCAAAATGCAAAATTGGACAAATTATTTTGAAATTACAGCATTTTTGATAATTAAAAATCTGTATGCATTTCCTTTCTTGTAGTATAAAGTGTATGAAATTGACGTTTCGTAAGCTATGTATTTTTACAACTAATTAGTTTTGTGACTTTTGAACCTCAGGTGAAACCCATTCTACTTCTTGTCTTCTAATCGCATAGCAGTATTGCGATACTGTCTTAGTCTTGGAGCAGGCAGGGATAAGCAGGCATACAGGCTAGTACAAAAGGCAGGCTAGAAGGACAGGCCAATGAAAGCAATAAGCGAAAGAAAGATACAGGAAAATCTGAGAAAAAGTAATCAGAGAAAGGGACAGGCATACAGAACTGAAAAAACCCGGCAGGCAGGACAATCAGGATACAGGAGTGCAGGAAGAGAATGCTTGTAGTTCGCAGTTTGAGCGAGAGGAGGGGAGATATTTATTTGAGCGATGCGTATTTTCGAAAACTAAATGATAAGACAAATGCAAAAAAAATCCTAAATTTGTCGCACAGCAGAGAAACAGATCTTTTAAAGCATCTTTTATTGATCTTCCTGTCTTTGTTTTGTTTTAGTTTTTTTCCGACATTTTAGAACAAAATGAAGCAGAAATTCTTCTCATTAGTTGACAGCTTTACACAGCTAGACAAAAAGTAATAATGGCACCGATCATAAACCACGATAATTGTGTATAATGGCCTCTTAATTCGTACAAGAACATTTTTAAAACCAAGAGTTTTCATTGATTAATATAAATTAATCATCTTACAATTGAGAAAGATATTCCTTTAGGAGGCTTTGAAAGTTCTACCCTCTTGATTTTAAAAGAGCTAACTACGCGTAATTTTATGAGAAAGCCAAGCAAGAAAGAAACTTGTTTTAAATGCCGTTTCTTAAACCACCAATATGTCGATTAAGATGAATAATCTAATCGAGTAATGAATGGATAAAAAATTAATGATACACTAACTGTATCTTTTGTAATGACCGATTGAACAGACTAATTTCTTCGCGTACAATATTGTCATTTCCGATTGCAGCGTGAATAAAACAGCGTAGCTTGATCGAGCAAATCTTTTTCTCGACTCAAACTGGCATCGTGCTTAGCTGACGATTAACATTGTAAAAACTTGAAAAGCTTAGGACCAAGAGGTCGATCGTTTATTTGTCCCCTAATTCATTTTTTTGAAGGACAGCAAAACGATTTTCCAGCTCGTTTGTAGTAAAGTTAAAATAAATGAAAAATCCACGGTAATCGTACCATGGAAAAGGGAAAATGTATAGCGAGCAGGAAAATGCGGAAGCGAAACTATAGCTTAGGTCAATCGACATGTGTTTAGCATTTGTAGGTTACCTATAGGCTATTATATATAAATATATATACAAAAAAAATGAAATAGTAATTTTTAAGTTGTATTTGTCTTAAGAAAGTTAGTTAAATAAACTTGACCACGACCTTTTCCACATTTCTTGATTCATTATTGTTTATCTTTTAAGGTAGTTTACAAACTAAGCGTTTAGATTTGAAGGAAATTGTTCAGGCTTTTTCTGAAACTTTTTAACAAACAACTTATTATGATGATACATAATGATATCCCTTAAATGGCAAGCATTAATTAACCGGAAATTTGTTTACCATTATTGTAAAACATTGTATACACGAATAATTGTCAGCAATCAAAAATACACTTGGCACTCACTTGTTTGTAATCTCAGTATTAAATGAATTTGTACATATATATAAAAAACAAGAAACAATTTTTTGAATTTAGTTATTTGCTTATTTCTCGTCTACTTTAATTTACTTTCATTGTAACGGCGAGCAGCTTGTTAGCGAAGAACATAACATAATTGAGTCTTAGAAAAAGAAAGTCCAGTCAGGTAGCAGAGTACAGGGACTCTAGCTAGCTTCTGTGCAAAAGCAGGTAGGAGAGTATTATAAATTTACGTAAAATAGTAAACACATTCTAAAAGGTAATAAATTATATTACAAAACTTTTTCATTGCGTAGAGTATAATTGTGTAATTTTTTATCAGTATATATAGAGAGATGTTGTAGATCTTGGTTCAAATGGATTTTTAGTAGTTTCTTTAAGAATAATTTTTATTTATAAAATTCATAACATATTATTCGATTACGAATCATTAGCAGGGGATTTTGTCGGGAATGATTATTTACAATACACCATGTAGATTTCGATAAAGTAAACAGTATAGTAAGAATTTTTTATTTTAACATGCAGACCAAGTTTATTGAGTATTTATGTTTTCTTTTCTTAAAAGAAAAAATAGCAATCACAAAATCATTAATTAATTGTTTACAATGTTATATAATTGTTATTTTTAATTCAATTATCATTATCTGGTCGTTTAAATATTGTATAATATCATATTAAGGCCATTTTTATATTTGAGGGACAGAATTTCATCGTAACAAAGGCCCATGAGAGGGGGGTCAAAGGAAATGTTCATTTCATCTTTTATTCATAGAAATGCATTTTTCATACAAATTTAATTTTTATTTCGTTTTTCCCTACAATTTTTTGGTTAACATAATAAATAAGATAACTTGTTTACTTATTCGGTTAACAATTTTTATGAGATTTTCATTTTTCTCGAATAATAATCTTTTATATTTCGTTTTTTCATTAATTTCTGGTTTACTGTCCGGCCCAAGATAGTCAGACTCGTGACGCTCGCCATTTTTCCTATATAGCCGTTAAAGTTGTTGGAGGTAAGTCAACGTAAGTGAAATTTTATTTAATTTTTTTACTTTATTAAAAAATTATGCATTGTCTGTCAAAGAAGAATGCAAGATTTGTTTTCACAATATTCCTCTTATTTTTATTAATTTATTTATGCATTATAAAAACTATATTTCTATACCTTCAACTACTTTTCAGTTTTTTTATTTCGTAAACAGATACTAGTGATTTCCACAGGTCATCAATAAAATATAATGTATATACATGGAAAAAAAAGAATTTGAATAAATATCATTTTTGCAATAAAAAAATTATTTTATATTATTATTAACCTTTCAACACCATTTCCTACATTCTTTTCCTATACTGCAAGAAAAAAATATCGTATTAATGAGGCGCATTGTTGTGCATTGTGTGCATTGTAGCGATTCTAGTTTCGTTCTATCATAAAACTCATTATTTCAAATTTTAAAAAATCATAAGTTCTATTTAGTTATGAACAAGATTAATACAAAAAATTAAGAAGATTTTATATTTAAAACTGAAAACCTGTAATTTTAAATTGTCGTCAAAAAATCAGGACAACTCAATAGCCAATCAGAAGCTTGGATCGTTAATTATAGATCAACCCGCAGATGTCGCTGTTACTGTCAGTTACTCCGCTTTTTTGTACAGTATTCTGTGCACAGCGTGTGACGTTCAGTCTGTTCAGTTCAGCGTTGAATTTTCAGTAAAAGAAAAGGATCCGGAAAAACAAAAAGCTCAAAAATGCCGTTGGAAAATCTTGAGGAGGAAGGGCTCGAAAAGAACCCAAAACTCGAATTAGCCCAAACTAAGTTCCTACTGAGTCTTCCGGAGCATAAAAACGACGCGGCTCTGAAGGCAAAGCTCCTGGATACCATCAAAGCCGAAAGTGAGATTGCATCTTTGCTTGTCATACGATTTATTAAGAGAAATCGTTCTTTTATTTAATAATGAGGTTTAAGGCGAGGTTTAGGGGTTGAGATAGCTTAAATTGATTGAATTCGACTCTGATTAGCATATGCTTTAGTGCCATTTTTTTAACTGATTCGGAGGATGACAACCTAACCTACCTTTTTTGTTTTTCTTGTGAATCGTAGTTTGTATATAGGATCATAATGAATTGACGGCTGTAAAGAGATATAATTTAAATGTGATGGTTTACCTCTTCCGGTTTTCCAGATTTTTGTAGATATCACTTTTTGCAAGCTTCGTTTATTTTAGTTTATCATTATGACTTCTTGAAGATAAATTTTTTAACAAATACTCTTAAAGAATTGTTCTAAAAATATCAATTCTTCTAGATATGGCTCCTTTTTACGAAGAGGTATGTCGCGACCTTGAATGGCCACTTGACGAAGTACTTTTAACCAAGATGAAAGCCAAAAATGAAGAACAACTTAAAGAACTGGATGGTATAATTGAGGATGCAGAGAAGAATTTGGGAGAAATGGAAGTTCGCGAAGCTAACTTAAAGAAGTCAGAACATTTGTGTAGAATTGGAGATAAGGATGGTGCATTAGCAGCTTTTAAAAAGACTTACGACAAAACAGTATCCCTTGGTCACAGATTGGATATTGTTTTTCATAATATTAGAATTGGCCTCTTTTACTTGGACCATGATCTCATCACCAAAAACATTGAAAAAGCTGAAGCGTTAGTATATCATACTATGTACTGAAGTTTGTATTATTCCAAAAAGAAATTAATGATTTAACATGACTTGCAGATTGATAGAAGAAGGTGGTGATTGGGATAGAAGAAACAGACTAAAAGTCTATCAAGGAACTTACTGCATTGCAGTGAGAGATTTCAAAGAGGCTGCCAACTTTTTCCTTGATACCATCAGTACATTTACTAGTTATGAACTTATGGATTATAACACTTTTGTTAGATACACAGTCTATCTGAGTATGATCAGTTTACCTCGAAATGAACTGCGCGATAAAATCATCAAAGGTTCTGAAATTCTGGAAACATTGCACAGCAATCCAGACTGCAAAGAATACTTGTTCTCTCTATATAACTGCCACTATGCAGATTTCTTTAAAAATCTTGGTTAGTTTAATAAACAAAAATAAAGATCTAAATATCATAAATTTTCGAGAAATATCATGAAAATTGTTATTCCAGCACATGTTGAAGGTTTATTAAGAAGAGACTTCCTCGTTTTCCCTCACTACCGCTACTACGTCAGGGAAATGCGTATTCTTGCTTACACTCAACTTCTTGAGTCCTACAGGTCATTGACCCTCCAATACATGGCAGAAGCTTTTGGAGTTACAATCGAGTATATCGACCAGTAAGCACTTTTTTCAACTTTAAAAATTATTATGATTTAAACTAATTTTGTAAATAATTTCAATGCCTTCTTCTCAGGGAACTTTCACGTTTTATCGCAGCTGGTCGCCTTCATTGTAAAGTCGACCGAGTTGGCGGTGTAGTCGAGACCAATCGGCCGGACAGCAAAAACTGGCAATATCAGGCTATGGTCAAGCAAGGCGATTTACTACTCAACCGAGTGCAAAAATTGTCACGCGTCATTAACATCTAAGACTGTGGTAAGCGGGCGTTTTTTGTGAGATACGTGTGTGAAAAGTCAGAAAATTGGAAGTTATTTTGCACCCAATGTGTAAACCGTTTCCAGCAGCGAGACGATGAGTGATTCAAGGAAAAGCAACGAACGTCTAACTTGCGAAGCAACAATGTTATTATAACTGAATATGATTTTGATATAAAAAAAAAATATATATATATATAACGAAGTAACGAAACGATATTCACTCATAAATTTTGTTTCCGCTCATTTGATATATGTTTTTTCTGTTAATCTTTTATTAAACAATAAGTTATAAATTATTCTGTTTGTACATCAATCGAGTCATCAATTCGGAATGTTTAAATTGTAGATTCAAATATCCCTCAAAATTCTTCAAAGAAAAATCGATCAATAATCAGTTTGTATCCATAATCATCGGCGTCACCTCGCGCACCTCTCCCTCATTGGATCACAAAGGACTGCACATGGGTCATTTTCTCTCAGATTGACCTGTCAAAAATGTTTAGTGTTCTTTAGTGCTGTACCTAGCATCGATGGGACATTTTTAAAAAAATATCACTAAGCTTTATTAAATTACAAAACATACTGAACATCTCGTCAAAGTTTTTACCATTCTTGTCTAATTTCTCACTAAAAATACAACAGAGACTTTTGTTCTTACATAAATTAAATTTACAAATGAAATACTTTCAAACCAGTAGATATTGGTGATAACAATCTTCTATGTCACCAAAGACTTCAAATTCAGTTTTGAGAAGGGGTTTGTTCATGGGTTCGTTCCGTTTGATCATGAGTATCAACACGGAGAAATTCATAAAGACGCCTTGAATGAATACAAAAGTGTTTAGGAAGGTCACAAGTTGTGAATCAAACAAATTTGTTTCAGTTCATGTATATATATATATACATAAAAATGTCAAAGAACAGTTTAAAAATATTTTAAAGAAAAAAGACTTGACTGATCAATCTGTCAGAGAACGATTCGTATACCGTATACCGTATACCGGGACCGTGTCAAAGCGCCCAATACCAAAAAATAGGTCTTTTTCCAGCGATTTTAGCCGATATAAAGTGCCGATATAAAGTGCCGATAATACGGTGAAAAGTCAGACTCTGGATGTTCGCACTTTATATCGACCAAAATCGCTGGGAAAAGACCTATTTCTTGGTATTGGGCGCTTTGACACCGTCCCGTATACCGTATATTATATATATGACATGACACGCGCGCTCTCACACACACAGTCACAAGCATCAACACGTCGACGTCTCTCCGAACTCCGAGTCCGATTGTCCGCAGTCCGACACTCCGCGAGTCGCGACTCTCCGAGAGTACAAGTGTGTGGCTGTAGGACTGAGTATAGTGGAGTCGCGCGTGTGTTTAACACACATCCGTACTATCCGTAGTAGTGCTCGCGATATAACCGAAAAATTGCAACCCACAGAGGAAAAAAGGGAAAACATATCGGACACTCCATCGCTTGCGCAATTTTTCCGCGAGACTTAGTAAGCAAACTACAACATCGAGAGGCTTGAAAAAGGCTACAGTAGTTTATAACCTCAGAAAAAGAAAAAACACATATTAAAATTCATAACATCCATGACGAAAGAAGCAGGAAAACATCGAAGTTCTGACAACTGATCGATGGACTCAACGGCGGGAAATCGTGCGGATTGTAACGTCGTATCGACCTAGGTAAATATACCTGAGATATATATATAAATTGAATTTCCTAAAAAAGAAAAAAAAGTGCACGTGAACGCGAGATAGAAGGAAACGTTACACATATCGTGGTACGTGGCTCTCGCGGAAGTTAATATCCAAGAGGTTCCACACCCGTTTATCGGTGGAATTCGTCATCTACCTTTTCACGTCATCCGCTTATTCGCAGTTGCTGCGATTGCGATACTTTTTTCGTTCGGCAATTTCAAAGTGCAAACTATGCAAATATAATGCTCGCGCAATCGAAGTGTGCGCGCGACCGCGCGAGAGCTATATAGCTTTTATACCAGTGGCCTTGCCCTTTTATCGTTGCTCTTCTCTTGCGTTATAATTCAGAAATGTATATTTCCACGGTTTTACGATTAATGTAAACGGTGAATTTCGAGTCTAGGCGCGAGGGAAGTCAACGTTGAAAGAGAAAAAATTCGCGCGAGTGGCATTTCCCAGGCGACGAGGCAGACAAATTATGTATTGATGAACCTAACCTCAATCCTGACGAACGTCGCCGAGAGGGACCAGGCGACCACTCGCTACGAGACTGGATACATCACCGACAGGCTCAGCTCTTTCAACTTGTCTGGCAGTGGTCACTTGGTGAGCGAAACTCCTTCCTCTGAGGTATTCACTCAGTGAAGCTTTTTTTTCACTTCGCTCCTTTGTTGTTATTGTTTACGTTAGATTATCATCAAATTTAACATTATTCTCGGTTAGTTCCACTATTTAGGTGGAGGGTTTTCCATGTTCAAGAATATGGCAAACTGGCTTTCGTTGTCTTAATCATTATATGCGACTAATACATCTCTCTGACCTTTTCTCTGTGGCTGCACTTTTTTATTCATGCTATTCGCACATTACTAATCAGCTGATTGGATCTTCGTTTACAATGGACGCTATTTTAGATAGTGTGGAATCTTTTTATTTTGGTTGTTAAAATGCAAACATTTAAATGTGTAAGTTCTTGAATGTGTCATCATTTAGTGTGTCTCTTAGTTTATGATAATTATTGAAATTTCTTATGTATTCACAATTCACAGATTTTTCAATTAAATAAAAATTTTATCATTAAGTGTTTATTAACTGCCGTTCATAGCACTAGGTTAGGTTTGTAGCTTGTACAGATAAAGTCACATCTATTGATTTTGTCAATATTCCCAGATATTATTAGCTTCTCTTGTTGAATCATAAATTTCTTATATTTTCTTAAGTGTAATTATCTAACCAAATGACAATTAAACTAAGCGATGCAGATGCATTGTTGACTTAACGCAATAATATTACGTAAATTCTATTTCCTGTTTTGTGATCTATAGCTTACAAAAAATCATTGATTTATTATGTTGCCTGGCAACAGTACTTGATTGTTTCAAAAAATAAATTCTGTCAAAATATGTTTTAACAAACCTGTAAGTTACCTCAACTGCACAAGCACATAAACCCTATCACTCAAAATTCCAAATTTTCTAACACTGGTTTTCGGCTTTCTGGTTTAATACTCAAGCAATAACATTTCAGATAGCATGAATTACAAAGCTAAAGATGGTTTCAAACACAAATCAAAGGGGAAGGGATATCGTTCGATTCTCCCAAAATGGTTTTCTATCTCATGCTTGGTTAGAGTCATATCTCCGCGCAGTGTGTCTTCTAAGCTTGCTCTCCAAAGAGACCTTGTAATTTTAATCGCTTTAACTTGTCTGTGGTTATTTTCCCTCATCTCTCATTTGCGTAGAGAAATGGAACTCTGCTTTGTGAGTTTACCTCCAATGAGAAACAGTATCTCTTTTTTACATCTTTCTATATATTATCTTTGTCAAAGTTCATTTGGCAATAGTCTACAAATTTATATCCTAAAATGACATATCGATAATCCAATACATTAGATTATAACGTCTGTATCTCTAATACATTTGAAAAATGCTTTCAGACTACGTGGGAGGAGGAATCTAGAGGCTCTCAGGAATCATCTGCGTCTTCATCAACAGCAGGAAGCCGTAGTAGGAGATACGCTACTACGGAGGAGCAGTCTGTATCCGAGCAACAAACATTAGGTTTAAGCACAAGAGGGATGCCTCGCACAAAGCGGAGAGCACCCTCCAGTACAAATAACCACGCACCATCTAACAACATGCCTCCCAGCAATTCAGAAGAATTGCCTAGGCATCCATCAAAACGTCTCAGACAAACATCCAGGTAGACCAAATCTACAGTAACCTAATGATGAAGAAATTTGAATTTTCTTCCCCCACACTAAAAATCATCGGTAGCCAAGTCAAAAATAACTCTTCAGTCTGGTCTTTACAATCGAGCTCGACGCATCGATTCTTGCCACTTAATTCGTAACTCTTGGTCTCTCTCTTTTTTGTAAAAGTGTCAAAATAAAAATTCCAAAGAAGCCAGTGCAGAAGAGATATTTTCGAACGTGTCTCCGTCTTTCGAGAACTGAATGAATTCCGTGGGTAGAGGGAGGAGTAAGCGAAGCGGTGATTATTTTTGGACACTCGCGAGTCGAATTCGTTCTTCGCATTGCGTTCACAACGTTAGCTACAGACAGGAGAGACATCCTCTTCGAGATTTTTCTTGCTATTTGCGTCTATACGAAGGTGGAATAGAAGAACAGGCAAAACGTCGCCCTTTAGATTTTGGCCGAAGGGACGGCGGCTGCTGTGTGTACGCAACCTGCGGACTTCCCCCTTGTGTATGGATGACGAGAGGTTCGTAAGGGCGACCGTTGCTGCTGCTGCTGCTGCTGCTGCTGCTACTGCTTCTGCGAGTTTTCCTTGTACTATACTATAATTATCCGAGAGGCAAAAGGGGTGGGAGGAAGGGGGTAATTGCAAAGTACGACTGGTTCGAAAGGGAGCGAAACGGGGTGGATTTACATAACTTGAAACCTCTACTAATCTAATCCTTGTATTTTTCGGTTTTTCAGCTCGAGACGGCATACGAAATCGGAGGATGGGTCGAACAGCACATTCTCGCAGAAACGCTGCGTTAGCTGGTTCCGGGAGTATACGACAGCGGACGATCCCGATACGCTCGGACCCGAAGGAATGGAAAAATTCTGCGAGGATATTGGCGTCGAGCCGGAGAATGTCGTGATGCTCGTACTTGCTTATAAAATGAATGCTCGACAAATGGGCTTCTTTACTCTTGCCGAATGGCTCAAAGGTCTCTCCGAACTTCAGTGTGACACGATCGCAAAGGTCCAGCAGAAATTAGACTACCTCAGGAATCTCCTTAACGATCAGCACGTTTTCAAGGGCATCTATAAATATGCTTACGATTTCGCTAGGGTAAGACATACTGTGACTTCAATTATTTCTTGCCTTCTGTCGATAAAATATCATAATTGTTCGTTTTAAATTAAAAAGCAGGACAAGGACCAGCGCAGCATGGACATGGAGACGGCACGTGTGATGTTGCAGCTATTGCTCGGCAAACACTGGCCTCTCTTTGCACAGTTTGCCAAGTTCTTAGATCAATCAAAGTACAAAGTTATCAACAAAGATCAGTGGTGTAACATTCTCGAATTCTCGCGGACGATTAGCGACGATCTCTCGAATTACGATTTGGACGGAGCTTGTGAGTTGACGATTTTTTGTTTTAATTTTCGATTTCGATTTCGATTTCATTTTTTTCATTGATAAGTAGAATGTTAAACGCAATCTATTTACGTTTCAGGGCCAGTGATGCTCGACGAGTTCGTCGAATGGCTAAAAGCACAGCAGCAAGGAGAAGCTGCGTCCCAGATGGACACGAGAATCAGCTGAAACACTCAATCAAAGTTAAACCACTCATCTTACAAAAAGCACCCACCTAATCGAAAGAAACAGTCTCCAATTTCCTCTTTCATATTGATTACTTGTTGAAAGCTAAATTCTTTTTCCTTGGTCCAATTTGATTAATGACATCAGCAAAACGGAACCTACATAATACTTGCGAATAATTTTTTTTATTATTGCAGTTATTTTGTTATGAGAAAAGTATCACGATTTAACAAATAAGTAGATTGATTTAGTCTTACAGTTAGTTAGCTCTTAAAAATACTTATGATATCATGAGCGACTGTGTCTAGAATTGCGCTTTGTGATAACGGAAAATACTTACGCGGAGATAAAAAAAAATTATTAAATATTCTACGTTGGGAGAATCTTAAGTTTTCTGCATACTCTTTTGATTGTTTTAGAAACCTGCATGTATTACGAACGATTTGTCATAATTCGGAATTCAACAAAATTGCAAGAAAGCTTTACTATGAAGTAACTTACTTCAAGAATATAAAAAAAAAGTAAAATGTGATTTAAAATGGAAAAAAATTATATTTTCAAAAATGTTGTTTTGTGTATATTTAAATTTTGTTTTCTCATCAAAACTATCACTAGCGCATAGATAAGGAATAGATAGATTATAAATAATTCTGTCGTATAAATATATATTTTCGCAATTCGCGTAGCAATTGTCATGTGTTTTTTAAACTTATGGTTACGATAATCGCAGAAAAACTTTACTTTTTGTAATTTCTGATATTTCAAAGATCTTAGTTTTCTTGTTTAACAGAATGTAAAAACGTGACATCTAAATTATTACTTACTTAAAATAATGATCTAATGCACACTCCTGGACACTAGGAGAGGTTTCGATTCGAATTTTTTTTATAGCAATGAAAAATTTTCTGCCTAGAAGCTTGAAAAAAAGATTATATACAGATCTTTTTCCAATTAGTATTTAAGATTCATTATTTTATACATTTTGTGGCATAATTTTCTTTGGAATCGAACATTTTTGAAAGATTAAAATATGATGAACAAGATAATAATACATACGTAGATCTTGGAATATGAAATGCGAGCATTTATTGATGACGAGAATTGAGGAACTTACTTTTTCGATATTATGATGTTCAGCTGTTAGAGCACAATTCATGAATTTTTAATTTTTAACGTTTATTTTCCATTTTTAAATTCCTGCTTTTCGAACATTAAAAAGTGTTCTAAAGCGTAGAAATTTAATTAATTTTGGTCTTTTTTTTCCTTCTGTAAATTGAGCTAAATTGTATAATGTTTAAATTGTAATAAAAACTTTATTCTGCTTTTCTACTAAGCGTTTCTGTTAATTATTTGTAACTATAACAATTACCTAAAAATTGTCCATGCTCACTAGTTAATTAATATTGCAAAGTAATATAGGTTTTGGAACACTTGAAATAATTTATTGCCTTTTTTTATTCAAATTAGCTATAGCAATTTGATTCAGAGAGCCATAGTTGGCTCTTTTTTATAATGATGTATTAAAAGAAACGCTGGACACCATAAAATCTAGCTCAGTAGCAAAACTTTGAAGCGCTTTGTAAAATTTATCATACATCCTATCATCTTTAAATATCTTTATCAAAAACTAATATTTTAACGGAAAATATATTTAGCCAATAATGTATAGACGACAATGCAGTTTTTCATATATAATACAGCTGCACATGGGCAAAATTATAAACTTCTTAATCGCTATTAAAATAATGTATTGTGCATGCGCTTCAAAGTTTTGAAAATTTATGTTTTATCTCTGTGCATGTACACTGCAATAATCGACTCTAGTTGCAATGTAAATGTAATAATAATAGTTGTGACTTTAACATTAAACTTCCGAGATTTTCATTCGACGTTGATTTTTTTTATATATATAAATTTATGTATACTGAAGAGAAGCAGCGATCAACGAAGATTTCGGAACTGCGGGTACGGATCCTTTGAATAAAAACAAAAAAAAAACCACGAAGAAGAAACTGTGGCCTCTCCAAAGCATGAGAATCAGAGGCAATGATCTTTTGCATAAATCAACTGTTGCATGCAGCGGTAGTGTCATTCGATATAATAAAATAAAAGAATAACTTTACAAAACCACTAATCTTGCTTTTTAATTTATCGAAATTTATTTACATCATATTCGAGATTGTAAGTCCTATTATTTACAATATCTATCAGCTTTCATTTTACTACGTCTATCAAGTAAGGTTTCGTGAAAGTTTCCTCCATCCTTAGCCTTCTTCAACTCCACAATATTGTCTTTGCTTATCCTCAACTTCTTATCCTGGAACTTCTGGAATTTCCGTCTAGAATTTAAGTTGAATTGAATATTTTTCATTATTCATAAAACAAAAATTTTATGTAAATAAAAAATGTTGTATATACTGACACATAATTAACTTCAACTTCCTCTAATGAACCTTGTTCTTCCTTAGGTATTTCTTTGTTAGGATCATCAACCTGTTGTATCGTACATCTTATTGAAACATATTCATTTTGTCCTGCTATTGGTTTATTGCAAACAATATCATCATCCTCGGCAACGGATATAAAACAACCTGTATTTCCCAAAATTGCTAATTTCCCATCCTACAAATATTCATTATTTCATTATAAAGAAATATATACTATAATGAAACTTTCAGCTTGTCAATAATTAAACATTTTTCATACATACTTGAAAAATTGGTTCCCATTGCTCCATTGCCCCAACCGCATCGCTTCTGCCAACTACTATACCTTTTTTGTCTACTCCAATGTATTTTCCATAACCAGATTTCAAAGCGATCTTTGTTTCATTAACTGGAAAGGCTGTCAGAATTTCTTCCGGATGAGGACCGTCGCCTTCATCATGTGGAGCACCCAGCGTGAATAAACCATTATCAAGAGCTTTCATATATGTCAAATTACCAAATTCAATAGCCACTGTGCCAGTAATCTCTAATATACCAAGAGTTTTTCTCCATCCCCCTAAAAAGAAAACATACATTTGAGGTTATACAAAACCATGAAATAAACATTTGATTCATCATTTATTAAATTACCGTGTCGAGAAGTGTCTTCATCTCTTTCGTTACTAGTTTCTTCGTCTCTACCTTGCTTCTTGTGTTTACGTTTTTTTGATCTAACAATAAGAAAATTATAATATTTTATTTACAGTCATAAAACGCATAATTGCTTTGACTCTTACTTGTGCTTCTCTCCTTTTAACACCAACTTTTTTGTGCGAACTTTATCGTATTCCGATGACATAATTTTTAACGAATTTACGCAAAACAGAAAAAAAAAATCTATCTTAATTTGAAGTACATGAAAAGTAAACAAACGTGTTGGCAATACAAGTATGAGATCCACAGTAGCTGGGAACTCTTGGAGCAGCTCCAATGGAGCTTGAAGCACTGGAAGTTTCCTCCTCTTCTAACGGCCGTTAGGGGCCCTAACTTTTAGGACTGACAATCCTCTCGCATCCAAACCAAATCCAACAGTGTTGGACTCTGGTTGGACGAAACACGTACAACAACATTACGAGACGACCTCTGGTGGAAGTTTAGTCTTCAGGTAATTTTCGCCATTTTACAATTTTACGTTTTAGATGCGTTGATGCGTTCATGTGCTCGCATTGCTATCAATCAAGGTGATTGATTATAATTCCAATTCGGCCTTGATACGAGTTCACAGTCAATATCGTAATTAAAATAACATTAACTTTCCGGATTGCACCTAAGGGGTCATTTATATTTCATTTATTACTCCATTTTAGACAGCTTTTACAATTCTGTTTTTTAACTTATTAATTCTATTATTCTCTTGTATTTTTTTAATGATATGTATGTATGTACATCAGTATATGTGTACATCAGTACATGGCTTATCAAGAACTTGATATATATAGTCATTCCCGTTGGTTCTGTAGGAAATTCTGTAGGATGATAATGATAAAATTACATGTATTTCGAAAAGAGTAAACATTTTTATTGACATTCTCTTATATTTTGTTTCAAAGGATTTGACATATCATACAATTATATCAAACAATTGAATTTCTGTAGTACATAAAATAATGTTTGTACGCGATGCTTTTTCTTTAATCACTCAAAAATTGACCATAAGAAAGTAATCTCTTCATTAAGTACATTTATTAAATGTAACACTTTGAATAACCTTCGTCAAAATCTTTTTCTTTTTTAAACGGGGCGTCAGATTTAACAATTTGTATTTGTTACATCGAGGCATTCTTTCCAAACTCCTCCGAGTCTATTGAAGCACTTAGCCATGGCTTCGTAAAGATCTTTGGCATTTTGGATGCTGAAACACCTCTTCATAATAGTAGAAAAATCCAGAAAAGAATGAATCTGAAAATAGATAATAATACAATCGTTCGTAACAAAGACCGAGAACTATAAACATTTTCTAGCATTAAAAATAAAACGTCATGCCGTACCTTCAATTCTTAAGTGCTAAAATTCATCGGCATAAGTATGGTGAGCTTCGCTTGTTCTGCCGCTGCAGCAGCGGCTTCTTCGTTCACACAAGCACTGATGCTATCTAACAACGATTGTATGGCATTTCTATTGCTTGGATGCTTTCGTTTCAAATGTTCCCTTCGATGCTTACTCTCTTTGAATGTTTTTCCTGAAAAGAATCAAATGAAATACGTATTCAAAATCGAGCTTACTATTCAACGTATTTAAATTTATTCTATAAAAAAACCTACCACAATGCTCGCAGACATATGGTCTAGCAGCATCGTGTGATCGGACGTGACTCTCGTAATGGCTCTTTCTCACAAAGCGTTTATTGCAGATGCAACACTGGTACTGAAAACGACCTTCATGCGCGGCGACGTGAGAGCTAAGTGTCCATTTAGTCTTAAATGTCTTGCTACAGTATTCGCAGCGAATCTTGGAGGCCGCACTGGACGAGGGCGACGACGAAGATGAGGAGGAAGCCGACGCACCACTTCCAAGGTGAGCCGGCGCTTTGTGATGATTCGGAGTGCTCTTGCGCAATAACAACATGTCTTCAAGACGATAATCGTCGTCAGAAGAGCCTAAGGACGAAGCTGACGCTCCTGGCAACACTATTCCTGGTGGAGGAGGTGGTAAAGTTGCTGATGGACCGTTTGGCGATTGATAGCGAGACGTCAAGGGAATACCAGTCGAGTGTTGAAATGAGAGGAAGGGCTCGCTCTGTTTTGTTAAAATGACGAAATTCTTATTTTCGTTTTAGGTCAATGGTATACGTAAATTCCTTTATACAAAAGTGTGACTTTACCTTTATATGTATGGGTAGATGAGCATTGAGAAGACTCTCATGTTCAAAGGTTTTTTTACAGAAATTGCAAGTGTACGGAGGTCCACTTGTTGATGTTATCGAATTCGCGCCATTTTCATGAATAGCTTTATGCCTCTGCAATATTTGTTCATTATAAAAATGAGCACCACAGATTAAGCATGGATGAATCTGTTGGTGCGACGGCTCTGTTTTATTCTCTCTTGATTCGTGTCTAGCTATATGGCGCTTTAAGTCATGAGCTCTTGAAAATGCTCTACCGTATCTACTGCAGTTGGGATATGGACAACCTATAAAAAGAAAAATTATTGAATTAGAAAGCACACACATGTAGTACAGTTCATTTCAATAGAACAAATTACCAACCTTTGGTTTTGTCCTCCTTTATTCGAGGAGGATTAGTCTTAGGACGCTTGGGTGAAGTTGACTTTTTATCTGTATTGTCGATGGGTTCCTGTTTGCATACCAATTGCTGTTGTACAGCAGCATTCCTGGACAGAGTCGCCAGCTGTGCCGATAGTGGAATGACTATGGAAATGGTCTCATTTGTGCCTGGAGCCAATATTTGACCCAGATGGATAGCTGACGGGTTGGCCAAAGACATTGCTCCTGTTTGGCTTGTACTCATGCTGCGGGGATAATCTGAAAATCAAAATATAAAGTTAGTATCTTATTTCTCTAAAATTATTGTCCTTGCAAGCTACATAAAATCATCCATCCTTAACACACTTAACCTGTTTCCTCCTTCATCTTAAAAATCATGCACGATAGAAGAACTAAAAATGTCGCAACAATTCAATCTGTCAAACTACAGAGTCACTTATATCCAGACTTTAAAGACTAATAAATCTCTCGATACAAAGACATCTGGAGCAAAAAGAAGTACTCAATGTTCGCATAAACGTATGTATATACGCACAGAGACTCAGGCATGCAGTTTCACACACACGTGTGCATTTCACAGTGCACGTATGCGTGTAGATATAGTTATATTGAGATACGCAGGCTAGAAAGAGAGCAAAGCGATCGGTCACTTTCACTTTGTGTCTCGCTCTTTACCATCAATTTTTTTTCCCGCCTTCTTTTTATGAGATAAACAGAGTCCGCTGTCTGAACGTATGTGACCTTGTATATATAGCGTTGCGAGCCAGATATTTTTTCTCTCAATTCGAGCCGTTGCGTTTTACGCTGTGCATTTTTTAAATTGTATCTAACTTAGAAGTAAATCAATTTTACGCGCGCGAAATAGTCTATGCTGATCCATTAAAAAATCACATAATAATCAGATCAGTCGTTTCTTGATAGAATAAAAAAGCGAATCGATAAATCTCTTTCGGAAAATAATTCCCCGTCCGTACATGCAATTACAGCAACGAAAGGTACCTGCTAAAGATGAAAGAAGTGAAATAATAAAAAATAAAAACTAAAATCGATGCGATAAGAGCGGGTAAGTAGACGCTCGGAGAGAGATTTTCGGCGACACGACGAACGCTTTCTCATGACTCACATCGCACACACAGAATAGAGTGTACAAGGCGTCTTTCGTCTCTCCCCTCTTTCTCTGTCTCCGCCGTTTTCTACGTATATTCGCTTATACACTCGCATCTCTATGTATTACGGCGATGCTCACGACTCGCCAGTTTTCACCAATGAGATATATATCTTTATCTCTAATACTCGCGTACACGTATAAAGTAGAGAACCGTAATCAATCGTGGAAAAATTGCAAGCTCTGTATTTACCTCTTCGTTTCGGTCCTTACAGCCTGTCTCTCTCTCTCTCTCTCTCTCTTTCTCTCTTAGTTCGTTTCTCCTTTGCGTGTATTCCCCAACTGTCTGTCTGTCTGTCTCTCTCTCTCTCTCTCTCTAACTTTTTTTTCTCTCCCCTGGCGCGTCGCAGACTATATGCACATATATATATCTATAGACACTCGCGGGACGTGAGTATAAACTCGAGAATGAAAATCTGCTACTTAACGGGCTATTTACCTCGTAACTATTAAGTTATTATTACGTACGAGTAATCTCGTCAGTCGTAAGATTTACTCGTGTTTTTAATTTTATGCACTTTGTCTCTCTTTCTCTCTGGTTATAACCTCTTCCCACACAGTAACAACACTATATAGTTCGTTGTAGTGTGTATATGTATATGGAGACACACGTACACATATAGGAATTTGTATTTCTCTGTGGCTGTACACGATTGTAGACTGCACAGAGGGCTTCAGGTAAAATCTATGTATAAACCTGGCGATCGAACGAAAATCGCCGAAACTGGAGCACAGAGGTAAGAGTACGGACTGCGTGTGCAGTTGCAGTGTGTATTTCAGTCGCTGCGAGAGTATTTATTCTTCTCTCTCTCTCTCTCTCTCTCACTACCAGATTTAAAGCGCAGCAGCTTCGGGAGCTGGTGCGATTGTTATATCTGCTCACTCCTCCATCGGTGAGCGTCTTCCACATGCATCAGCAGAAGTGGCAACAGCTCGCGCGCAATGGCGTGCGAGTTTTAACGTTCCTCTTCTCTCTTTCTCTCTATGATAACCGTCTCGTCTCTTCCTCCGTATATACACTCTAATTGTGCAGTCTCTCTCTCTCTCTTTCTCTTTCTCTTGGATATACACTACTGTTCCATGCACACTATCGATGTAGAGTGAGAGAGAGAGACGAAGTCGACGATGACGACGACGTCGACGACGACAGCTATAGTATGTATATGTATATACGCACTGAGAAACAGCGTCTCGACGCCCCGATGCTACTGTCCGTTCTGTCCTCTCCTCTCTTGCGTTCCCTCTCTCCGTTCCGCGCGTGCGTGTATTATAGCTATAGATAGCGCGTTGAGGTAGGGGGATAGATTAGCGACGAGAAGAGGAGGTTAGGTCTGTCTCTCTCTCTCTCTCTCTCTCGCTCGCTCTCGCTCTTTTCTGTGCGCGACGCTCCGGCGCCTTCTCCTTTTCGGTCGTCGCCCCCTTTCTTTCTCGCGCCGCGCTCTATACTCGCGTTAAAAAAAAAACAAAAAAAAGTCCCACATGGCACCCATATGGTTCCTTGTGTTGCCACTACGTGACTGTAACGAGGAAATTACACGGTACTCGTAAATAGTACCTTCGCTGTGGGTTCTTGCATTAAGATACTATTGGAAAATCGTTATAGTACGACTGCCATGTAATTTACTCACTATGGGTTTCGATTTGTGTATATATGTATATATGTAAAAGGAGATTCATACGGACAATGCGCGTATGAAGTGATTTCGGGAAGCAGCGCAGAGGATTACAGTCGCGCTATGTTTGCATTTTGTACTTTTATTTCACGGAAATAGTGGGGGAAGAAAGCATTTTCCAAGGAAATAGACCTCGAGTGGGGAGGGAGTACTACTGTACATCAGCGGCGACGATAGCGCAGGGACGTGTCGGGATCATCTGGCGCCACCGAGTTATGCCGTTTCTTATGAGCATACATACATGAGCATATATATGTATATATGTAGAATGTTTATGTACATATGTAGTAAATGCGATTCGCGGCAATTGTCTATTGCTAATTTTCCGGAAATACGATAACGAATATCGTCTGTAGTGCGTATTAAAGAAGGTTATAGGTTAATGCGTATGTTTTTTCTTTTTACGTTAAATGTGCACGAGTAAATTGATTACATAAAATAATAATAATAATAATCATAAAAAAGAATATAGACATAGATGCGAAGCAAATGTACGAGCATCGGAAATTCTCGTGGGACACTTGGGCCGATTCCGTGTTAATCAGCTTAATGGCCAGTCGCGCGAACTGCTCGTTAGATGCGACGTGGCTATTTAATTACTTTAGCGAGGACTATTCGATGTATTGCAACATTTACGTGCAGAAATGTATTTTTGATCTCGCGTATTTGTCATAGAGAATTCTCTGTTTTTTTAATAAATTTCGCTTACACGTTTATTTGAACAATAGAACGTTAGATTCGAATTTGACTAAAGTACAGTTTTTCAAATTATTATGCTTTTGAAAAATTCCACGAAAGCGCGTATAATAACTAAAGCAGTTTTTGTTTAATTACAAAACTATAGTTAAAATAATTTAAACTTAACGACAACAAACGACTAATGAATATTGCGCTAAGTGTCGGACAAAATTTCAAAAGTCCCATAAAGCTGAGTCTGCAGGGGCACATAGATGCATATATATAGCATCCATTTATGGGTATATATGGGTGTATACATATGTTTGCGGTTAACTCGAAAAGCTATTTACGCGTACATTCTCTCGCCGTATTCGCAAAAGTGCACAGATATGTACAACACACACACACACACGCGCGCGCGCGCAAACACATAAATAAACAAGAAAATTTACCGAAATTTCTCGCATACGCGTGTGCGCATATATTGTAAAGTTGAAATTTCACCGTAATATACGCTCTACTTGTATTTTCCAAGAAAAGGCAGACTAGAAATTAAAGAGAAAAAATTGCGGTGAAAAGAGTGGACAGGGCCTCAATTACCCACGTACATATGCGTAGTATAACGTTATGTTTCTTTGCACGCTTACATTAGCCGCCGCACCTGATAAAAAAACAAGCATCACGTATATTATTCTTAATTAATACGCTAAGCATTTGACGTGTGCGTTGTGATACGGTCTTTTAGTTATGTCTGTATATACATACATATGTATATACATACTGCAGACTGCAGTGCAGACTGTGCAGAGTGCAGATCCTTTCATTAAAAAGCTACGCGCGGGAATATTCAAATTAATCGGCGATTACTCTATTTTCTGAGAGCGAATGTTTCTTTTACAACTTTCTATACGGCTTATTATTTAGCAATTTCACATCTTTACTAGACGTAAATGACACCTTGTATATTTATGATACATGTATAAATTGTTTGAACATCGAGAACATTAGGCGGAAATTTCTAATGTTCATCATTATCCTTGTTATCGCGCCATCTCAAAATCTAATAATTCTAAACGCAAGATTCAAGCGATATAGTCCTTCTTATTATTGAATGTATGAAAAGCGCTAACGGGAAAATGGTGAAATTACAAACAAGCAGTAATAGTAGCAGTAATAGTAGCAGTAATAGTAGCAGTAATAGGAAAATAGAACGGCGCCTGAATTCCGGCAGCCTGCGTAACTCGGTCACATCGCTGTTCCCGTCGGCTTCGCGAAAAGGGAGACAGCTGCATTAGCAACCTAAGTGCGTCGCATTAGATCAATTAATGAGCCTCCGCATAAGCAACGCACTTCATCTTCTGGTATACGTGTATCGGTATGTATATATGCTAATGCAATAGAACAGGAAGAGCGAAGGCGTACAGATAAGTTACGCAATTTATTTACAATAGAAAACGTGTATACAAACATTTTATTACTATACCTATGTTTTATCTTTTATCTTTCTGCACGTGAATGAGAATAATGCCAGTATTGCGCAACGCAAAACCAATATGACAAACCAATATGACAAACCAATATGACAAACCAATGTGCGCGTACAGCTCTTTTTTCCTCTTTATTTATATATACTCTACAACGATTCGATTCATCTAAAATCTTATTTCATATAATATAATATAATATCGAAAAGCGCTACTATACTAGCTACGCACACATAGCATTTCAATAATACAACAAAACAAATGGGTCAACGACGTTGTTTGTTGTTACAACAACTGTTTATATATATATATGTATATATGTATAGACACAAAATTATATACAGGTAGAATGACGGGGATGATAAGCGATGAAAAAAATGCGTTTACATTTGCATGCAATTATCTTATAAATCTATCTATCTATCTATTGATGTCATTAGCGATGGTATCACGAATCCAAGTGGAGTAATACTGAATTTTCGTGTAGACGTCTGGGAAACCAGGCCTGGCACAGCCTGAGCCGAAGGACGTCACGCCAACTAACTGCCAAACACCGTCGGGCCTGCGACACTGCAATGGACCACCGGAGTCACCCTGAAATCGTTTGAGCTCTATTAAATTTATGAACATTTGCGATTTCGCCTCGGCTTATCGAAGAAAAACAAATGTGATTTTCAGGAAATTGGACAATTGGAAAATTGCGAACGTAACATCGCGCGTATGGTGTTTATCGAGAGGCGAAAGTAGGTCAGAAATTTCTGATGCGTATACGATGATGAGACACCCGGGAGAAAAAAAAGCCGATTTGATTGAGTGCCGATGATTAATAATATACGCTAATCATACGTATACGCGCGCAATGATTTAGCACATATCGATTTTACTTTTACTTATTATTATCATAAACATATCGACAAAACGGATACGCGAATGCTCATATGAATATATTTATGTACAATATGTACATATATATTCATGTGACCAATCTTACCCGAACGTATGATTGGTATTATTGCCAGCTAACGGATCAATTTTCACTCTATTATTACTTTCATTACGATGAAAAATACACTTTTCACTCATTCTCATTACATAAAAGAAAGCTGAGTATAAAAGCCAATACAGGTATACTGTTTTAATTTATTTGAGTGCACGAAATCGTTAACTGCGTCTCCGTCGTCAGGTGGACTGATAGTCGACATAAACCTTCTTAAAGAAGAACGCGTCTAATGCGTGGAGTCGTTTTCGAAAACGAACCAAGTTCCTCCAACTATTACAACCAAATAATATCTCTCAAAGAGATTTCAACATGTATTTACAACAGCAGCAACAATGCAACAAACTCGTCTCTTTTTCTATGTATACACTCACACACATGACACATGTAATACGTGTAGTGGTGTAGTGACGGTGTAGTCCGACTGTCCGAGCTGTCCGAGTCGTGCTCGTGTAGTAGCTTCAGGTGTATGTGTATGGTGTATCACGTGATTCACGTATTCACGTTATCACGTATGACGTATCAGGTAATCAGGTTACAATTTACAAATACGAATATAAGAAGGAAAGAAACTTACCACACAACTACCACTAGAACCATCTGTGTTTCCAGCGCAGAGATGTCCATCTCGAATAGGTACCGACTTGCCATAAGCCTTGAGACACTCGGCTAGTTCAAGTAAAGGCACGTTAGCCTCGAGTAATGCACTTGACAGCGACGGCGATGGACCAGAACGACCCCAACCCGATGTCACGCACTGCAAACCTGCCCTTGGTTCCTCGTCCTCGGCCGGTAAACAAATTGTCCGTACAACCTTGGACAACGGCGCTGGACGCGCTAATTTCATCAGAGCTGAAATATTAAATCAATTCATTTTTCTACTTTTTTTTTCTTCTATTCGTTATTTTACACAACTTCGTATTCTGCACAACTTTCTCTCGACTTTGCTTCTTATTTTTATTTGCATTTCATTAACTTTTACGCGCGTTTAAAGTATATGGTATATGGTATGTTTTCAAGTGGTAGTTTTCAACTACTCGGTTTCGATAATGATAAAAAGAATCGAACACAAGTGCAGTCGGATTTGTTCGCGGGTCGGAGTGACCAACTGTTTAGAAATGTTCACGCGCATGCGTAACTCTTATTTTTCTGCGTGCGGTAACGTTTGAATTTCTTGGAAAAAAGCCGGCTCTATTAATCCATTGTTCGTCTTTTTTTCGTGCGTCTTCATTCGAAACGAGACCTTTATGTCCGACAGCTTCTTCCGTTCGAATCTGCATCTACATTACTATTAAAGACAATTTATTAGTGTAGGCTGAGAAAATACATCGGAAATTCAATTTAATTAATAAAAATAATTTCTTTTTTTAGAGATAACAGTGGAATGTGATATTTGACTGTAATTAAGTACATAAGTCAAGATGAGCCAACCGACTCGTTCTACTAAAAGAAAAAGAAACCCTCTAGAGATAGAAGTAAAACCTAGTACTTCAGGACTTAATGACAAAAACAAGAAGAAAAGGACGAGTGGCAGGAAGAGAAAATCTTCGACGAAGGATCCCGTCTCGATGTCAAATGACGTGAAGACAAAGTTGAAAGTTAGGTTTTCCGACCCAAAGATAGATGATAGTACAAACGAGGTACTATTTGGTTTTGATTCTGAAAAAGAGATCGTCTTAGGGACAGAACTCGTAGGGCCAAATAATTCAAATGATAATTTTCCAAAGGAAAATGGGAATAAAAAATCAAATAACGATGTAGACGAAGTAATACCTAAGGATGTACCAGTTCATTCAAATATCGAGAGAACCATAGTTGAGCCTGAAGATACTGGAAAAAACGCAGTCCTACCTAATATTGATATCGAACAAAATGCTTTAGACCAAATTGTTTCTAATAACGAGAGAAATATAGTTCAACATGAAGACACTGACAAAAATGTAGTTCTATCTAATGCTAATATCGAACAAGATGCTTTAGAAACAGCAATTATAGAAATAACGGATGCTAATTTAGATGCTTTAAATCTACAAGAAAATCAGCCAAAGCAAAATGTAGACGAAGCAATCGATTCGTGTCGTTATAAAATGGATGATTTAGCAAATGATAATACTAATATTAATATAAACAGCGAGTCTTCTAATGAGCATAACAATGAGGAAACAATCCATGTCGATAAAATGTGCCTGCATAAGGACACTGTTAAAGAAGATAATTTTACCATGGAAACTATGGAATCTAATCATGAGACCTTTGACAAACAGAATGAAAAAGTAAATCTACCAGATAAGGAAAAAAATCAAAAACGTAGTTTAAGAAAAAAAACACTTTCAAAATCAGCCAGCAAAGATAAAGAAACTGCAAAAGATCATTTAAAAGGTAAAAGTAAACAGAATTCTAAAACTAATATTAAAAGTCTTGAATCTTACTCTATATTTAATGAAACAGATGACCCTTCCTGTGAAATTTGTGAACAAGCATTAAACAGTGATTTGAAATTTTACTCTGGAGATCCAGAAAATGGCTATGACGAAGAACTTGCTATTATAGACTCTCGTTTGTTATTGTTTAATGGAGATGAAGAAAATGTTTCTAGAGAAGATACTAGAGCTTACAACAAAATAACTTCGTACAGGTAAGATTTTAACATTTTATTGACTGTAATTTAAATAGTATTAATATTTTACGTAAATTACATTTACAGTGTGTACTGCAAAAATGGTCATCTCTGCCCCTTTGATTCTGGATTAATCGAAAGAGATGTTGAAATATACTTTTCTGGCTATGTCAAACCAATTTACAATGACGATCCTTCTATAGAAGATGCAGTACCTGGTAAAAACTTTGGCCCTATTGGCGAATGGTGGACCACGGGATTCGATGTTGGAGAGCAGCCTACTCTCGCATTTAGTACTGAAGTAGGGGACTATATTCTTATGGAGCCATCTACCGAATATAAACCATTTATGCAGTCAGTTCTAATAAAAATTCTTATCAGTAAAATTGTCATCGAGTATCTTGTATACGAACCATACGCTACTTACGAAGATTTACTTAATAAACTACAGGTAAATCTCTTTCACATGTTTTATACAGCAGCGATACTTAATTTGAAAGAGCTATTATTTCTATTTTTAGAATGCCTCAACATTATACTATTCTTTGCCATGTATAACAGAAGACGT
The DNA here is from genome assembly GCA_018906985.1 of Apocrypta bakeri. Classification (NCBI taxonomy): domain Eukaryota; kingdom Metazoa; phylum Arthropoda; class Insecta; order Hymenoptera; family Pteromalidae; genus Apocrypta; species Apocrypta bakeri. Next base: position 19,280,249 of record JACCIA010000003.1, read on the forward strand.
GCTGTTACAACATGCACCATTTATTTGTTTTCAAGTGATGTCATACGACGAAACTGCTAAACCAAACGAACCACTGATGATTGTCGCACCCTGTATTCGTCGATTGATCGATCTCTCAGCATTTTCATTCAAATCAAATATTACTGCTCGACCACGACGACAAGTAAGAAAAAAGTAATATTTCTTTTCTGTTCTAAAATAATTAATAATTTTTCTTTGATTGTTTGCAACAGTATCACGAGCGTAGGACTGGTGAATATAGGAACGAGCTGAGACGCAAATTAGCTAAAAGCAGAGGTGATCGTTCGTGGACCGGTCAATTGGTCGATTCATTGCTGCCTGATATAGAGGAAAAGTTGATCGCTTTGTCAAAGCCATGTACCAGAAATCGATGCGGTAGCTGCGATCGTTGTCAACGTTCCAGTTGTAAGGAGTGCGAGTTTTGTAAGGAAAAGAAATATGAGAATTGTCCTCGACGACGTTGCTTCTATCGTGAGGTTCAGGTATAATAAAACTTTGATATATAATAAAATTTAATTTAAATAAATTCTAAACTTTTTTTTGAATAATCAGGAAGCAAACGATGAGGACGCTGAAGACAGTATTGATCTTTCGCAACTAAACGGCAAGAGTAGTATCAACGCCTTTAAAGACACGATTAATATCTTCTCGTGCTTTAAGTCAAATCTTAGCTGGATAGGCGATCCTCTAAAGATCGAGGACACCGGCAATATTTACTATGCTGCTATAAAATATAACCATGAGACCATTTCCGTTGATGACTTTGTATGTGTACGTTCTATAGACCCGAATGTACAACCCCAGGTAGTCAAAGTTGCTTATTTCTGGGAAGATAACGTTGGTCTGGCACACTTTCACGCGAATCTTTACTGGGGAGGAAAGAATACAGTACTTGGTGAATTGGCTCGTCCCAATGAAATATTTTCAATCAATAAATGTAACAATATGTCTGTCAATTGTATAACTAAAAAGGCAAAAGTAGAAGAAAGGATTATCCGTAGAATACAGGATAAAAATAAAGAGATCAATGCCAAAAATTTATTCTGCGAAAAATCCTATGAGCCAACAGCCGGATATTTTTACGATTTACCAACTAGTGAAGAGGATTTCAATTCTTCGATTTATCGTTGCATCAACTGTGAGAATCAACATTTACAAAATGAACGAATTGAACCACGACTGATTGACAAACTCGAAGAGAAGGTTGATAAAATATTATATCGCGCTGTAAAGTATAATGACGACGAATACACCGTAGGAAATTGCGTCTATCTCAAGCCAAAATCCTTGTATTTTCAGTTTCCAATGCTGAATCAACATGGTTTGTACTTGACATTTATTATTAAATATATGTATTATATTTTACGTTGTTTATTAGAGAATTCATTTATGGGCTTTAGGCAAAGCTATCAGAAAAATAAATAAAAAGGTGGACGAGGAAAAATATCCAGAGCTTTATAGAAAAGCCAAGGAAACAACGCTAGATTCCAAATTTGATGTAACAGCTCCATTCGATATAGGACAAATTACTGAAATATTTTTCACCGATAAGTTATATATCAAAGTAAAAAAACTTTATCGAGCTGAAAATACTCATAAAAATGAAAATTTAGTTAAACAGACCGATATTAACATGCTTTATTGGAGTAACGAAGGTATATATTGATACAGAGTACATGTAATATGATTATTGCATTATAACTAACGTTCTTTTTTATTTGTTAGTGTGTACCGTTGCATTTAGCTACGTTATTCGAAAATGTTATGTTGCACACATAGATGATTTAACTATGAGCGTGGAAAAGTGGATGAATCTTGGACCTGATCGTTTTTACTTCAAGCAGATATACCACGATAAGAAATTCGTAAATATAAAAAATGAAATGTATGGTTGTAAAGCTTTATCGTGGGAACTTCCGATAGATTATCCAAATGTAGATGCCATGCTTTCGCTAGAAATATTTGCTGGTTGTGGAGGTAAATAGGAAAAATTGTTCTAATGGAAGAATATTACGATATAATTTATTTTGTGCAGGTCTATCATTGGGTTTACGCGACGCTGGTACAATAAAAAAGATTGGCTGGGCCATCGAAAGTGATTTACATGCAGCTAATACTTTAAAATTTAATAATCCATCTATCACGGTTGTCGTAGAGCACCCTGATGTTATTTTAAAAAACGTTGTGGAGGTAAGTTGGAGGTATCGCATGTTATTTGCTACTAATTTAATTCATGTTTAGAAGCTATAAACTGCATGCATTTTTTTATAGGATAAATATGAACTGAATGGGATAATTTTACCGAAGAAAGGCGATATTGAATTTTTGTGTGCTACACTTCCTTGTGAAAACTACAAAGACATGACTGACATTTCAATTTTTAAACATTCGGCCATTGCAACATTTTTATCGTACTGTTATTATTATAAACCTGCTCTTTTTGTATTCGAAGCTGATGAGAAATTAATCAAGAGGAGCGTTGTACTTAAATTAACGTTAGCTTGTTTTGTCAGTATGGGTTATCAGGTCACGTTCGATTTAATGCAAGTTGGCAGTTACGGTGCACCTCAGAACCGAAGAAGGTAGGATAAATACGTAAATATATTTATTTTTAAAAGCTAAAAATGAAAGTTTTTTTCATTAAATCAGTCATGTTTTTTAACAGCTAATAAAACTGTTTATATTTATTATTAGATCAGTAATATTGGGAGCTGCTCCAGGTCACTTGCTGCCTAAATTTCCGCAACGTCTCCACGTATTTCCTAAATCGTTGTGCCAGTTGGGAATTGTCATAGACAATAAAAAGGTAAAAAAATTCACTTGAAATGGTAATGTTTTCATTTACAATAAAATCGTTTGTTTTTCTTTCAGTATACTCAAGACACTTTTTGGACCGAGTCTGCGCCTTATAGATCTATGACGGTACGAGATGCTCTGATAGATTTACCGGCTGTAAAAGTTGGAAGTAATGAAGACCTCAATTATGACGCCAAGTCTGTATCTCATTTTGCTAAAATGGTAATTTTTTTTATTCAAATTAAGAGTATAATATATATATTATGTTTATTATGATAATTTTTTAATTTTTTATAGATGAGATTAAAAATGCTTGAGCCAAAAGTATCTAATCATGTATGCAAAGATTTAGGACCTTTAGTGGAATGTAGAATAACTCAGATACCATTAACTATTGGATCTGATTGGCGTAATCTCCCTAACATTGAAATCCAATTATCGGATGGAACTTATGCCAAAAAAATGTAAAATTTGTATGCAAATTTTTAATACTAACATATTTATGGATTAATACATACATATATTTTCAATTTATTTAGACAATACAACTACGACGATAGTGACGCGGGTAAAAGCTCGAGTGGCGCTCTCAGGGGTGTGTGTAATTGTGCTTCTGGTAAACAATGCAATCCTCAAGATAGACAAAACGATTGTTTAATACCTTGGCATTTGGTACATTCGGCTAAACAAAACGATCACTGGGTCGGTATATACTCTAGGCTTCAGTGGAATGGATTTTTTAATGGGACTATAACCAACCCCCAACCTTTAGGAACGCAGGTAAATAAAAAAAATTGATACTGATTTTATACAATAACACTACGTACTCATTGAGACATTATTTTAATTTCGCATAAATTTTAAAACAGAGCATTGTACTGCATCCATCACAAGCACGACCAGTAAGTGTACGTGAGTGTACCCGTGCCCAAGGGTTTCCCGATGACTTCTTACTGCCGCAGAACATCAGTATCCACGACATGTATCGAATAATCGGCCGAGCATCTTGTCCCTTTCTCGGTCGCGCTATCGGTCACGAGATTTCTCGCAGCTTAGCCTCCAGGCATCGCAAGTGATATCTTCGATTTCTAATTCGTATTCTTGTACCTTACATACCCAACTTTATGCCTTTTTTCACTATAGGCATTATTCTTGTAATTGTATTGGTATTCGTTTCGTTCGCTTTTTATAAACTTGAATTATTTTTTTTATTTAACATTGTTTTACGTAAATTTATGATATTTTTTAATCAATGACTTATTTTCTACATCATCATGTGTTTATGTATAGTGTTACATAACGTTAAATAAATAAGAAATAAATATGTTTTTTTCTCCTTAAGTAAGTACGTTCGTTTAATTGTGCAATAGTATTAATTGTTCGATTACTCACCAATATCGTGCACATAATTCTCAAACCTCTCGTGAAGAATTACCCGTTCGACTGGCAACCGTGCGGATCCACGCCCGCCCGCATCAAGTTCCCACTCACCTACCACCGCTGTCCATAATGCTCCGATCGGCAAGTTGAAAAGATCACTAAAAAATTTACTTAGATAATTTCATTTTCTTTCAATAAACGGGATGCAAAATCTAATATTTACTTGTGTACACAGTGAGCAGCAGTAAGCACCCAACTCTCGTCAATGAGTACACCACCGCACCAATGGCCGATGAAACCAAGTTTAGGATGTAGTAATTGCAACGAGACTTGCCAAGGCCAAGAGCCTCGTCTACTTGGTTTGCCATTGAAAATTCTCCCAGTCGATCGTCCTGGTGCTCCAATGTTCTGGTCGTGACTCCTCAGCTGACGCGGCTGCCGCTGCCAGACTGCTGGACATCCACATTCTGCCGTTCAACAGCCCATATTTTCACACTTCTCAGCCGTATCGCTATGTCTCGTCGTAACCGATCTTCCCTCCCCCCGTGCACATGTATGTATTTAGTGTGTATGGAAAAAGATCTTTTTCTAAATCCTGCGCGCAAGATTCTGCACGGGTTGAAAGAGGAGATGGGTGTTTAACGGAATTTTTGTTTTTAGTCTGAAGGGATGAATTTATCGGATGGAGTTAGTGAGCAGTTTGTTAAAATGAAAACGACCCTTTAATTTATATAATATTCCGTACGCGAAATGTTCTCAACTCATACAATTATTCAATGAATGATATGATATGATATCTTGATTACTGCTATACTTACTGGAATGATCGTCCTTCACGATTTTCATCATCGACATGCTTCTCTGTAGGAGTGCGAAGAAGACGATAGCGCAGAACTTGAATTGCAGATTCATCTTGTAACTATTATTTCGCGTTTGAACTTTCAATTACACGACACTGGACGCGACGAATGCGAGGCCGATAATGCGAGTTAACACCTCACCTCTGTCATTTCGAACTCGTATTAACAGAGCACTTCCTCGATCTCCGACTGGTCCTCTTAATTCGTGCACTATTTTACATTCTCGTTTTCTTCTCCCTCCAGCGACTGCTTTCCAACTTCGGTAATAAAATAAATCAAACCAAATGGTTAGAATAGAGAGTAAGATAAAAGAGACTGGTTTTCTTTTCTTTTTAAAACCACTAATATTCACTCTTTAATTTGTAGGAGGTGTTACACTGAAAAGGGAGCGTAAATAAAAAGGATGGAAGCGAAGAAGAGCTATCACAGAATGGAACAGCGGTGGCGGCTCGGGGGCAGCTCGCGCGCGCGACACCGAATAAACTGCATGACCGCGCGCGGTCGCGGCTCCTGATGTATCTCCCGCCATGGCCAGGGCCAAGGAAAGTGATCGAGAGACTGAGACAGAGAAAGAGAGAGAGAAAAGGGGGGTCCGCGAGATATGGCGCTGCCGCCGCCGCCGCCGCCGCAGCAACAGCAGCAGCAGCAGCAGCAGCAGCAGCAGTCATTCACTTTCTAATTTTCATCGATTGCTGCACGTTGTATATAGCTACACTTCACTTGTAGTATGTGTAAGCGAGCCCACAACAGTTTTCCGAGATTTTCCGAGCGTTTTCTCCTTTTTCATTGATAAGAGACAATAAAAGAGTGAAAGTCGAGCGAAGAAATTGGTGGCTTCACCCACGATCAAAGTACGCGAAACACGAGCCGGTTCAAACGGGTGTGATTTTCACGATAGTTGTATATGATCGTCTTCTAATTATTTATATATAGGCAATCGTTTTGTCAAGAGTCGACGTATGTAATGATCGGTTTGCGCTTCCACGATTGTATAGTAACGTATCCGACAGGCATTGTAATTGCAAACGAGTCGTGAAATCGTTTAGGTGTCATGACGAAGCCGACGATTTAATAAGTCTCTCCTGAGCACTCAAAAAGCGCGCGCGTGAGAATGAAGGTGCGCGCACGCTTGCGACTTGTAATAGATAACGGGGCCTTTCACTCGTCGCGTACATCGGTACCTATAGCTACTATGATAAATCGGCTCTCTCGGTATTTATGTGTCCATGTACGTATGCACGCGACCGCGGCATCGGCCTTTTACGATCTCAGCTGCTGCTGCGTCTCGAAACTTTTACTTTTGTCTTGTGAAAATCGGGCGACGATTTCCGAAGGAAACTTTCTCGCGAGCTAGCAGTCGAGCGATTTTAGACGACGATTGTATCGTGCGCGTGCGACTTTTTTTCTTTTCTTTTTTTAGCGAAAGACATATAGATATAAGGCCAGACTGTTGCACACCCGAAAGTAGGTGCTCCGCTACGTTTTATCGTGGCTCCCTTAATTCTTTTCGCGCTCTCGCTTTCGGCGGTGTCTGCGGTCGCGTCGTAAATCATAATTGCTCGGGTTGTTTATGAGCGTCAGATTTGTTGTAGTGCGAGCAATTTTTCGATTTCTCTATGTCCTAGCAAATCCTAGTTTCACTATGTTTGATCCAGGAGCGCGCACTCGCGCGCACCCGCGCGCAATTATGTCACATCGTTTCCGAGAGTGAAAGAGTTATAAACAATCTTGGAAACGATCGAAAGTTTTTCCACATATGTTCGTATTATAAGAACGAGCTTGTGCCTTTCAATTGATCGATCGCGAATCGAAAAAAATATCCATCTTCGTGATGATCTTCGTCAAAAAAAGAAATTTTTACATTTGATGACGAGAAGCCCACGGTTTCACTGACCCGAAAGGTCAACAAATCTTACGGATTGATCGCCGACGGTACTTTTTTCGTTATTTTTAACTTTTTTTATTTTATAATGCGAAACGCTTAGCACGACTTTCTAGTGGGTGATACCGCTTTGTAAATGTGAATTATCTGTAGCACTGTTGCGCGAGCTACATATTAATCGTGGTCATTAAACTCATGGACTTTTTGACTTTCATAGAATAAGTTGTTACCTATATACTTATAATTTTCAAGCTCTCATTTATGTTATTATATTCATTTTTATATTTCAATTTCAGCCTTCAACGAAAGGCCCTGTAGTTAACAGTCGATTGGAAGATGCAAAGCACAAGCCGTCATTAACATACCAAATCGAAAAAAATCACATCTGAATTAAACTTTCTCCATTCCAAGAGCGCATCTTCCAAAATATTCGATCAACGATACCCGCAAGAACCGCTATTTCGGTCTTTAGAAGGAATTTTCATTTGCCCCGTAAGTGTCATAGGCTAATGACGACCATCAATAATATATCTGGCAGATCGAGGTGCCCTAGAAAAAGGAACCTACGTCCATATAGTAATAGGTATGCCCAAACAGAAGTTAAGGATATACTTACCATCCGAAGGATCATCGTTTTGTAAAAAGTAGAGATACCGTATATACATACCGTCGTTACACAGATAACGCATTGTAACAAAGTCGACCTCGATCGGGCCTATAATCATTGATGAACGACGACTGAAAATTAAATTATTAACGGTCACTGTCGCGGGCTCGCGTTAAGCGGACATCATCAATTATAAAATCGTCGACATCAACATCGTTTTTATTGTATATCGCACTTAAAATATGTACATGCGTCTGTATCTCTGTGACCTACTGTCTGTGAACATAAGTTTTTCTATCTAGGTATGTTTGGCTTACATACTTTTTCTTATTTGATTAGCTCAACACGCGTGAACACGGCTGTTTACACGAAGCGGAGTCAGCGGGACTAATAGCCGTTTAACTTTCTGAGAGTGAGACTTTCATTTAAAATATACTGGTATGCGAGCACGTCAAGATAGCTGTAATTAGTACGAAGCCGATCGATTAAAACCAAGCTTTTGTTTTTTTTCAGAACTGTGAACACGGAATCTCTCGTCTACCGATCATCTTGGCGGACGACTTTCACAGTGAGAATCATTGTCTTCCGTAAGGAATTGAGCATCATTCCAGAACTGACAGAAATGGGCGAAAAAAAAGCGTCGAGTCGATTCGTCAGGCGAACCGCAAATCTGAAAACTGCGAGAAACCCGTCGTCGCTGAGTAAAAACCAGCAGAAATCGAGAAAGCGATCGGACAGCAAGACGATTTTTCCCTCTGTTCACCTGTTAGTGACTCCTCTCTCGTTTCGAATCAAAAAGGAAAGGAAAATCGTGCGAAAGAGATAGTGGCCAAATAGATTATCCGAGTCTAGGAACGTTTAGCACTTTCCCGGCTCTTATTACGTCTTTTTGCAAAATTATGAAATTCAAAGGATAAGAGACACTTTCACTAAACACACGCGAAAGCAGCAATACTGTAGTGGCTAAACGCATGTAAATATACATTTATATATATATATATATATATATATATATATATATATGTATACGATGGAAAATCGAAAAGTGGGTCTCATATCGTGGGTAGCGATCGCCCCGGCCGGCTTCACTTTCCTTTAGCACTGGAAAAGCCATTCATCCTGGCTGTTAACCTGCGCTTGCGCGAGACCATCGTTTTACGTTTGCGGGACTGGAACTCTTTGTTGTTGTTTTTTTTATTATTATTCCTTTTTGCACTGAGATCGTAAAAAGCTTTTTTGCTCAGATTATGTATTGACGACTATTGATAAGTTCAAGAATTTGAACCCATGAAAGAATACTTAGATCCTCATTACTTGTCTTTGTGATTTATAATAACTTGCAAAAACTAAAACTATTTTAATAGTTAGGCTAAAATTTTTTTGCGGTTTACACGTTTCAAACGAGTAAAAGTTGTAAGTTCCAACGAATATCTAGAATAAAATAGGATTTAACTGCTAGTCAACCGGTTTGTTAAAAGCTATTTACGTACGAGTTTAATTAAATGCAGATCATTATTTTATAGTCAAGATCTCCGCGGTAATTTAGAAAATCTTCGTATTGCAACGAAGAAAAGTGATTTAGTTTGTAATTTACGACTCTATACTAAGCTCTCGCCAGACGAAATTCTAGCAATAATTATCGATAATTACGTGGCTTTAATTTACGCATAAATCATCCCCTTGGTTGGTACAAGCATAAAAAAACGTGGATTTGTATAACAAAAGACATAATATAGAGGTCTCTGTGATACGCGTCAAAAAGTTGAAAGGCGGGAAATTGCGGTTTAGCCGACACCGTAAACAATCCTTGCAAGAAAAGAGCCGCTTCTTCTTTGTATTTACTTCTATTTTTGGAGCATTATCTTCGCGAAAACAGCGCGCCTTGTGTTTTATCACCGCGAGAGTGTGAATCGCTTAACTTGTGTGCGTATATGAATTAAGTGTATATCTAGCGATAACTATGTTCAAACGACCAGCTAGCCCTGAGTCAAGGCAGCCGCGGCTGATAACCGCTCGGCTCAAAGAGGTTAGTTACTCGAGAACAGTGCATGGGATAGGTTAGTAGTTCGATTGCTATTACGTGAACTTTTTGTTTTTGAGAATTGTTGTTTTTGTATTTACTCCAAGTTTTGCTGTTTTTTTTTACTTAAGGTGGTGGTTGTTACGACTTTTTTACACTTAAACGATGAGTGTTTTTGTATTGTCCCGTGTGTGTGAGTCAGTATAGTTAGTGTGGATTTATGCTTGTGTTGTAATGAGATTGTCCAAGGAATAAAAAATCTTGTAATCTTGTCTTTGCTTTGTTCGAACAATTGTACGCTCACACTTATTGTTCACAGAATAAGAACGATGACCAGTCTCAGGAAAACCTTATAGAGAGCAAGGCTAAGAAGCTGAAAACTGAGTTAAAAGTAGAACTTATACCTCTTAGTGAGAATATTTTAAAAAATCTACAGGAGAAAAGAAAATTAGTACAGAATCAACTTATATTTATATTCACATTTTTTTTAGTATTTGTGTATATATTTTTTAATTGTTTGTTTTGACAGAATTTACAAAAAGAAGCTGAGTCTTCAGAGCTTAGACGATCATTGAGAAACTGTGGTAAGAAGGTAAGGATAGATTTTAAAATATAAAACGTGTAGAAATCAGTTCATTTTCTTAACATATTTATTAAACATACGTATATTGATATAGCCAGCATATGCAGCAGTTTTGGATGATCAAGAATCACGTGATGTTAAACAATTAACAGAAATTGTATTCAAGGGTGAAATAAAATATGTCAGTGAATTTCATGACTGTGCTCTTATCTGTGATAATTTGTTGTAAGTTGAAATTGATCAAATTTACCTGAATACATTGACCTAATTGATTTTCTTTATTTTGAAGAACTGAAATTGAAAACATTAAGGATAACATTGTTCCAATCGGCTTTGACTTAGAGTGGCCATTCAGTTTTCAAACAGGCAGTGGAAAAACTGCATTAGCTCAGATCTGTTTAAATGAGAAAATATGCTATCTATTACACTTATACAATCTCAAAACACTACCTGCAAGCTTTACTGCATTACTTAGTCATTCTAAAGTCAAACTAGTCGGAGTTTGTATCAAGAAGTTTGTATTTGATTTAAATAATTTAATTTTTTTCTATATATACTTTGAAGAATTGAGTATAAGTGATATTATAAAACTTTACAGCGATATCCGGAAATTAACAAGGGATTTTCCCGAATTTCCAGGCCAAAAAGTTGTTGATAATAATTGTCTGGATTGTGGCCCATATGCTAATTCAGTTTTGAATAGATCTTGTCGCTGGAGTTTAGAACGTTTGACAGCATATCTAGTAAGATTACAAATTTTTTAAATAAACTATTGTAACGAATTAAATAATTATAAAAAACTCTATTTCGACAATAGCTAAAGAAACGAATTAGTAAAGATCCAGCTGTAAGAATGAGTAAATGGCACATTCATCCACTGAATGATAAACAGAAATTATATGCTGCAACTGATGCTTATGTAAGATTCGTTTTTATAATAAATAATTTTAATAGGTAAATAACTAATTAAATATTTTATGTCAGGTCTCACTTCTCCTTCATTTGACAATAGAGAAACAAGAGATATTGAATCAAGCCAGATTAGAAGAACTAGAGGAAGCAGAACTATTGACATAATTTAAAGTTTAGAATCTATACAAATTAATTGCAACGAACGAACAAATCTATAAGTACAAATATATCATAATTATGAAACTTAATGACAAAAATTAATTGATATTTATGAGAAAACGAAGCTTTATTGTAATCATGTCTTCAAGATTAGTAAAAGTATTTTGGGCAGGCCGAGTGAGTTACGGAGTTGGTCTTCAGTTGCAAAAAACCCTCGTTCAACGCCACCGTAACCGACACCTGTACGATACTCCAAATACTGTTGTACTATTAGAGCATAATCCAGTTTACACTGTTGGAATTCGAAATAAAGGTTACGACGAGGTGGAAGAATCACGTTTACGGTCACTGAAAGCAGATTTTTATCGCACAAATCGTGGTGGTCTCGTGACATTTCATGGGCCAGGACAATTGGTAGCTTATCCAGTTATAGATTTAAAGAAATTTCGTACAAACGTTCGTTGTTATGTATCACAAATTGAAAAGACGATTATTAGATTATGTGCAGAATTTGGACTAAAAGGACAGACGTCACCCGATACTGGAGTGTGGATAGAAGATAGAAAAATTTGTGCTATTGGAATTCATGCCAGTAGGTACGTTACAAGCCATGGATTGGCTTTAAACTGCAATACTGATCTCAGCTGGTTTGAACACATAGTGCCTTGTGGAATTGAAGAGAAGAGTGTAACGAGTTTAAGTAAGGAGTTATTTGCTAATGTTAGGATAGAGGATGCTATACCGATTTTCAGAAGATCTTTTGCGGACGAATTTGAATGCGAAGTGACAGAAATGAAGAGTGAAGAAATATCAGAAATTATGGAAGAATGTAAAAATAACACTAGTGTACCTATAAATACTTCTTTAGAAACATGTAATACTTGCTGAAATTATGTTTTTTTTAGAAATAGTAATGAATTTACTTCTGCTTAATGAAATGTAACACCAATTATATTTAGCTTTAGTTAAAATACGTATTATTTGTTTGAATGAAATTAATTTTGAATCTCTTACTATATTGTATACGGATACTGACATATTGATTATGTACGTGTCAGAACTATGTTTTGTCAAAAATAAAATGTTTCTTTTAATTTGTCACGAAGGAAGAAATTTGTTTTAACAGTATTATAAGTTTTTAAGGATAATTTAATAATTCTAGAGTAGTAAATACAGAAAAAGGTGTAATGTCGTAGCAACCCGTTTACATACTATTTATAATGGATGCCTACACGTGTACATACTAATATATATTTCTATAATAAACAACGAAGTGTGTGTTTGGACACAGCCCACGTGTTTTCGAGCTAATCGAGCGATCGGCCCTGTCAGTCTGATTCAAGGCTCGAAGCATAAAACAAAAATATCTTACAATCTAATAAATAGATCATGATTCTGTTAGTTATATTCTCTTACATGAAATTTATGACAAGATTTGAAGTGGAGCTGTACAATTACAATTTATAGTAATATTTTTAATTGATGCCCAATGCTTTGTAAAATCGTAAAATTATTAAATCAACTTAATGAATCGCGGATCGGTGCTGAAACATAGCAATCACATTTTGTTTTTTTTTTAAGTTTATCATATATAAGAAGGAAAGCTCCACAACAAAATGTTGTTTGACTGTCAGTAGTTCTTAACTTCTATTTTTAATTTTAGTATACAAAAATAACCAGAATATCTAGTATTTATTCATTTGATGAAATTAAGGTGCATATTATGTACCGAATTATGTAACGATCTATGAGAATGACGTCTTTGTGACTAGATTCAAAGCAAAAAATTAAAGCTTACAGTATGGTGTCAAACGACTCTGTAGGCAAATTTCATCGATCACTTTACCGAGAATATAAAAACTGTAAAAATAATACAGATTATTTATTATATATATATATGTAATAAATTATTCGTCAACAATACGATAAAATTTAATCATTTTATAAAATCGTAATGTAAATTTCATTGAATCGAACAAGCTCAATAAAGTTTGTACACGATTAGACTAATAACAACTATATACATATTTAATTTACAAATCCAAATTATATATACATATATATATATATATATATATACCTATAGTCACATAAGTTATACACGCAGATTATTAATTTTGTTAATATTAATCTCAAATAACAAACAATAATTTCATTATCGTTTTAATTTCGAATCGTTCTCGATAAAAGAAAGATTTAAAAAAGTATATTTGAATAAACATTAACCGTTAACCGGCAAAGTGATCAAAGTCGAAGCTCATGCTGGTATAGCAAGACCTAAGCAGCCATCCTCACTCGGTTAGAGCATGCAGGTATCGTTGGCTGTAGAGCTCGGCCACAAGGGCACCGCAGACCTCAATGGCATTATGCAACGAATTGGCAGAGTCACGAATCATTCGGATCGACTGTTCGATATCGGAGCGCAGCTCCGCGTATTGCTTGTTCACGAGAAGTGCTTCGAGACTTTGCATCGATCTTATGGCCTCGGCACTTGGACGCACCTCCATTATTCCATTGTTCAAAGACGTAGACTGGCCATCCCCGGATTCACTCGAAGCACGTGGAGGTGCGACTCCGGGCGAGTGTGGCGTGAAACGTACGACTTGTGGCTGGGAGGATTGCGTTTGTGGCTGTTGATCCGCTGAGCCAGGCTTGGATTCTGGCAACTGTGCCAGACAGTACACCGCCAAAGCTCGGCTCAGGAACTTACATCTGCAATTTGTACGTAAGATTAATTGCGACAATTGATAGATTAGATCGTTGCTGTATAGCGACCGATGCTGCCGCATCGAGAGTACCTTGTAGAGAGCTGGGAGCCTTTTCTTAAACCTATGGCGCCGAGAATGTTCCAACCCTGTCCTGCGTCGTCAGCTACCGCTAGCAATGCCCTGGCTAATCCTTTAAGCGCTCGAGCTGCTATTACCGTGTTCTCGCTATATTGGCACTGCCGGTAGATCAGCTCGAGCGCTTTCGCCCACAAGAGTGGACATTTTTCTTCAATTGTGTCTCTGTCAGCAGTAAAATAAAATTACTTTTTTCTCAATTACATTAATTAGAAAAGAATATTACTTACGTTGGCTTAATGGCAGTGATCCAATCGATTAGATTAGTAAGGAGCATACCCTCTTCCCGAATGTCACGACAGGAAGGCAGTCGTTTAAGAAAGATTGCATAGAGAGCAAGAATACGACCCTCGGTAACAAGAACCCCTTCTACCGGTGGCTGACGAGGTACCACAGGCTGAAGTACGGTCAGCACCGCCGCCCATGTCGGCCTTATCTCTTCGATCACTATGACATATTTAAATTTAGAAAATCAATAAAGCAATGAAGTAACGTAGACCGGTGCAAAGTTAAGTATCGAAATAAATACCGGTTTGCTTGAAGTAAGCATCTAGAGCGGCTTCCATGATCTCGCCAAGGGTAGAAGGCGATGCCACAGCGATCCCAATGACTCGCAAGATACCTAAAAGAATTGGACTGGATGCCGAACGCTGAAGTAACCAGTTTGCCCAGCTGGTTCTCAGTTGCTCAACGAGAACGTTACTCTGGTTTACTGAATGCAGCAACTCCGTTACTAGTAAACCGGCTTCTGCTACCTGCTGTGGCTCCGAGACAGCTGTAAATTTGCATACATTACAATTAAATCTGATAAGTCTAGTCTACCAATAACTATGTTCAGTCAATTATAGAAGTTTAACTTACTAATTGTTATAATTGCTTCCATATCATCGAGCATTCTCGATAAAGCATTCGTAAAGGCCTTTATATTCATCGAGACTAAAGACTTGTAACGCGTAGTGCAATTGACCAATAATTTGACCGACGATCTAACGTACATCTGACGTTTCTTTAACGTCGTTGGATGGAAATGTGTAACCGCTGGATCATAGGCCGCCACCACTTTCAGTAAACTTGAGAAATCAACGTTTTATTAATAACTTTTGATTCAAAGAGCCACATCATTATGGAAATAATAATCTATAATAATAAATGTTCTGAATTCGTACTTATTAACAGCCACATCAAGGGGGTGATTTTGATCGGCAGAGAGACTAAGTACAACTCGAGGATCGCAGCTCATAACATGCCAATTGATAACTTGGTCATACGCTGATGCGTCTACCAAGTGCCAAGAGAATTTCTCAGCTTCCTGCATCAGTTTTAATGCTCGATCGTTCTGCCGTACATTCGGTTCATTTGAGAGTTTCACCAGAAGATTAAGCAGGCAGATATGGACGCGACCGGCAACCGGCAGAGCCTGCGATGACATCAGTTCTGACATCCACAGTGACCAGTTGACACTTGTGAAGACGCTGCCTAGGAATAGATGACTATCTGGTAGATATTGGTCGATAACCTAGCCAATAACAAGAAAAATGAGCTTTGCGAGTTGTTTGAAAAATTATAAATTTTTGAACATACCTTGACCATGAACTCAACGTCAGCAACGCTCGGATTAAATCTATCCCACGGTAACGATAACAGATTTCCGTGAATGACATTGAGTACGTGATCTTTGATAGATGCATGAGCGTAATTGGCAACGTAAAACTGCCAGAGAAAGCTTAAGACCCTGTTGGATGCGGGCATGGTATCTATAATAAAGCGTATACATTCAACGAACATAGAGACAGTTCGGTTAGCGTATGGACCGTCGGTAATAATCCAAGGAAGTAGAACTGAGCGATCGTCCGTGAGTTGCTGTATCCAAGCGGCTGTTGGCTCGCGTAGGTTTCGCGTCCAATAGGGAGTTATCCAAGGAGCAAACATGTCGCTCAATACAGGCCAGATTTTCTCACATACTAGAGAAAAAAAACACACAAATTATTAAATCAACTTAATGTTACATGTAAGTTTAAATAAACTCATAAATAAGATAATGATGCTACTTACGTTGATCAGCTAATGTTCCTCTATCAGACTGCAGAGTTAGAACAACGAGGGCATGACCAATCATTCCTAAGAACATTGTAAGGGGATCATTGTAGATTCTATATTTGGGGTATAATCCGTAGAGGCCATATTGTAATCGCTCGTTCATGAAATGTTTGCTCAGTAGAACCGCTGTATCATGAATCTAATCATACACATAGATCATTATCATTTTTCAAATACTTAACAAATGACTGAGTACAAAGAAAATAAATCAGTACTAACTTCTTGCCTAGAAAGTAATTTCTGCTCAGTAGCATATCGTTTGATTTCTTCGCGAGCCTTTCCACTGTGAAGTATCGGCGGTGTATTTCTGGACCTACCGCTAAGTGCTCCGAGTAAATCTCGCCAAACATCCATGGCGAGACTCTGGCTTTCGCTCCCACGAAGTACAGCGCTCAATACTTCACCATAGTGTTCCGGAAATTCATGCAACAATACCAAACGCAGGTGATTCCGGAAAAGCTCGTGTAAAACTAATTTATCGTCTTCCGGTTGTAAACCGATATTGCACAGTGCTCGCATAACAAGATCGATGAAGGTCGAGCGTTCACTCAGACGCGGACGACGATAATTCAACCAACTACCCACGTCGAACTGTACAATGAGATTTATCTTATTAAAATTATTTAATTATTAAAAATATAATATGAATTAGGTTCATTAATTTTTTAATAAACGAACCTTTGTAAGCAAAACGAAACAGAGGTCGACGTTGCTACCATTCGCCAACTCTACAACTGTCTGGTACATTTGAAGGAAAGTCGAGGCACCTCCAGCTACCGGGGTAAAATGAGGTCCAAGTAGACCGCCAAGATTAGGCCGTTCCATAATCGTATTCAATAATCGTGGTCCTTGGCTTTCTTCTCCGCTTACGAATAGCTTTGTACATAAATAGAATAAAATGTTTAAATGTTCAATAATAAAAAACGTTATTACGAAGCTACTCAAGCATACCTGTCCTAACTTTTCAACACAGGTGGTTATGAGTTGCTTTGTAGGTGGACAAAGCGCGGCTTCTTCTGTGTAGAATTGTACCAAATGATAGAAGAGCCTCACACCTGATTCTTGTACTTTTCGAAGTACTACAGAGTTCTCTGTAGTACGATTTATATTCAACTCGTGCTCCAGTAACCTGCAAGCGATCGTTGTGTCAAAGCAATAGTACATTTTGCGATGCATCATTTGATCGTTCATTTTACTCACGCAATAAGATGATCGGTAAAGACGCAACCTTGAGTAACTTTACTCGGCGGAGGCTGACTAGCCTTGACCAATAAATTTTCGTACTCAGCGCGATTCTGGCTTATCATCTGATCGATACCATCGCTGACCCTGGCCTCGGAAACCTTAATCCTAATAACTGCAGCACCAGCGCAGTGAACAATCGGTGGTGTACCAGAGCGCGAACGACGCTGGCTGCCCGGTGCTGGATCGCAGAGTGCGTGGAGCGTCACCTGGTTCTCTATTTCTTTGTAGAGCGTTGGCACAAGCTCGAGGAAGCTACAGTCTACCGCTGTATGCTCGGACACCATAAGATTAAAGGTCTGAGCATAATCCAGTATCACTTTGAGGTGAGGCTTGACAAGTTCTACTAGAGCTTCTGGGTCATAAAGTGCTACTGGAGGAACATGACTGACAACTGGATTATGACGCCTTAGCGATGGAGGCGGTATCGGTTGTTCGTAACTATTGAGTCGTCTAAAAATTCGCTGCAGCGGATCAGCTGGTTCCAGTGGTGATGTTGGCGTTTGACTGGGTGGTTTATTGGCAATGTCACATGGTTCACGATGACAACACCGTTGCCAATCCTGAAGTGACTGTAATTGACTACGCTGTACCGACCAATAGTCGATATATTCCAGCCATGGTGTCTGTTATAGATATAACAAGCACTAATTACTCAACTGTTATAGTTATTCGTGATGAAAATTGAGTTAGCTCGTATGTTATGACATACCTGTTCATTGTTTAAAATCAAGACTAATTTTTGGGACATGTACTGAGGAGGAAGAGCTGGCAAGTACAATCCGGATTCTTGAAGACGAGGTTCTTCCAGCCACAGGCTCAGAGTCTTATAATACTTGGCAGTGTTAAGATAGAAAACCCGTCTTTCATCTGTCATCGATTTACCATCATCCAAATCCTTTTCCCCTTTCACTTGAAAATACTCTGTAGTATCGAGTAATCGCTTCTTCAACTTTTTCAGGTAACTCAAATTGATCATTCCTTCAAAAAATTTATTTCCAACTCCTCCTTTATCCACAGCACTAATAAAATAAATTGAATTAGATTAACATCACTGAAATAAATAATAAATAAATAATGCAGTTTAAATGTAAATAGCATACCCAGTCGTACTAGGAACTCGTGTTAAAAACAGAGTAAAAAAGTTCTGCCATAGAAGCGGGAGAAGCGGATGGTCCATGGGAGTATCAAGCGCTTGTTGTGACCATCGATAAATCGACAGACTATTACTGCCGAACGATTGCATTTTTACAGTTGCACACGCTTTCTACATAAATAACAAGATGAAATGATTAGCGTAAAAAATAACATGAGAAATAAAATATAGTTGAGAATAAATACTTTGAGAGCGGCATCGAGTGATGTCTTGGACTGTATTGCAATTTCTCGCAATAGTTCACCCCATAAACCAGTTTTGATTTCACGTTCTTGTTGCTCGGTACGAAGGATTTGGTAGGCCACCCATATTGACTGAATCGAACCACCAAGAAGACTCGGTGATTGGGACGAGCCCGTTGCCCAGCTCAGGAAAGAGCCAAAACCAGAGCCAGTGTTACGGCCGACGGATATGCTCTACAGCAAAAAGTTCATAAATATTTAATAAATATTTCAATTGAATAGCTAATATGATAACAAATGTACGAGATCAAATGGCGACAAATGAACTTCCCAAATAAAGACTAAGTACGATGTATTTTAAAAGCATAACAACAATTTTAAGCGAAAAATTTGATTGAAATAAATAAAATAGTGTACAATTATTTCTAGCAGACATTAAATTACTTAGTCTTTTAATTTAGAATATATTTACCTCACTGCTTCCTGAAGAGGCAAGCTAATATGAAATCATGTTTGAGTTATGGATAAAGCGATTTTGGCAGTTGCTATAGAAGTTTAAAACAATTATTCTTACCGAAAAGAGATTTTGGAAAATATTTTCCGTGACTGCTCTTGCTCCCAAATAAAAAAACGAAGCTCGAATTAACGTATCCATTAAATACATAATACTTTGATCACGATTCCAATCTGGTATCAGAACAAGAATATTTAACCACAATTTGACCAATGGATCAGGAGATTGTAAACAAAATCTTCTTGAACTTTGGAGTTGATATTCCATCATATTGGCAAGCATTTTAAGTATAGGACCCGGAAAATCTGGAGAAATTAGATTTTTCGCCATCTTCACGTAAGTTCTATCAGCTTGAACCAATCCCACGATTATACTCATGAATTTCTCGTTTTTCAGCAACGATTCTGGACACTCGAGGAACAGTGGGACCAAATCGCTCAACGCTATCACTATCTGCTCGTACTTGTAGTAGGATTGCAGTATCTTTAAATATTAACAAATGATTTAAATATCATATACAAGTAAATAAACGTAGAAAGTATGTAATTATTTCTACCTGTAATAGCTCGAAACCTTTTGTGCAAACCAGCGGTACAGAGTGTCCAAATAGAGTCATCCTCGTTGCGGTATAACAAGCAATTGGCTGCTTGTCTCTGAGGCCGGTTGCTAGTACCTCCAGACTTGCATCGGCATCAAGATCGGGAATGCAAGCGAAAGCTTGTCTGGGATTCGATATAGCATACTGACATGCAGCTTCTGATTGTTCAAGCTGATGAAGACGTAAACGCGATAAAGTATCCCAAGCCCATATAGAGAATACTTGCTCGTTACTTTGTGGACGAACCATCGATGAAACCTAGAAATTTACACAATTACAAATTTGTAATGCATATTCTAAAAAAATGAATGCTACAAATTAACAGTAGGCTAGCAGGTTACCTGTTTTACCCCTTCAGTCAATATTGCGGCAGTTTGAGCTGGAGTATTTTCAGGAACATATTTTAAACTGAGTTCAACAATGAGTAAGGCAACTCGTCGATGAAGGTCGAGGGGTAAATATAAGTTCTCAAAACTATCAAATCCCCAATTTAGATTCGAAATAATTAGTCGTGAGAGATGGCTTTCTGTAGAGGATAACGGAAATTGGTGTAACCAGCTTGAGAGGATTCGGAAATCTTCATCCTTCGGAACCCATCGAGTTATGCTTAATTCCGTGAAAAGATACAAACTCAGTTTTCCGACAGATACGAAGTTATCTTTCAGCTTTGAAATTATATCAGATAAAAGCGAAGGATATTTGCTTGTCAAATTGGATAAGAGAGATCTTGCATCTTTCGAGCAAGAATCTTGAGTCTTCGAGCTAAGAAATCCGATCTAGAAGAAAAAATGATTTATATTAGTAAATAAAACATACGCGCGACTTTTTTAAAGCAGAAAAAATGAAACCTGGAAAAGATCGATGGTCGTTGCTCGAACAAATTCGTAGTCTTGATCAGATCTTGCCATAGCCATATTAGCGAAAGTAGTCAGTAAAAAGTAAGATTCGTCTCCAGGCAGATTACTCAGCTTCTCTTCAAACTGCTTACGTAACGAAGGGGAGTTTAATTCTATTTCCCATTCTATAATAAACAGAAATCGTGAAATTAAAAAATTGCGATTGCATCTTCTTTAAACGGAATCAACAGGGTTAACATGCCTGTCACAGCATCAGGATTTAACAAGTCGTTTGGTACAGTGTCGATATGTAAAATATAAAATATTTGCCAAAGAGTAGAGAGCGAAACAATGCGATATGGTATAGCTGCTAAATACTGCCAAGCTCCAAGGCGACGAGACGAAAAGATACACAGAGTTGCTCGTAAAAAGAAACAGTCGTACTCAGTCTGAAGTCTCACGAGCATCGACGGATCCGTAGTTTGATTTTTATCAAATGACTCCCACAAGTCACTGGCGTATTGCACAACGTCGCGTATAAGAGCACTCAGCCTCTTCGCCAACTGTCGATACCTTGGAGAATCATATGTTTTCAGTCCCTTTTTCAGTAGCCTGACAATAACAGTTGAAAAGGCGAAAATTCTGAGCATGTGGTATTCCGTTATAGAACTGCGGTCCTGTCTGTAATCTTCGTTACTATCATGTTCGATGTACAGCGCGTGCTCGAATAATTTGTCAAGAGGAATTTGATGAAGCAGAGAAATCAAATCGCTTTCAGAGAGATTGGCCCCTATGTTGGCAATATCTTCATCTTCTTCACCTTCCTCGTCTAGCATCACCCAAACAGTATCACCCTGAGTATTTCCTGTATCTTGTAACGCTATTTGTACCTGTTCAAGAAACTTTTCTCTTTCCTTGACAGGCATTAGAATAACAGCTAAAGTAGCTACGATATGGTCCAGATGTTGATCGTTCAGAGGCGATGAGCTCACTATTCTGTTACTGGTTCTTACAGGCACGGGAATTTGTACGTAGCCTCGTGTCCAGATAGCTACGCCACCAGGACATCTCAGTATATGACTCAATAGGAATAGATGATCTTGCCATGTTGCTACTCTGAAATGTTTGCAATAAAAGAAGGTTTTTAAGAAGAGAAGGTTGTTAATCGAGCCAAAAGTTATATCGATTTCATTCATTTGTATAATTATTTGTATTACCTTAAGAGAATAGCGACAAGTTTAGACAGCCATTCCCTTGAATCCCCAATAAACTTTCCATCTTCTAAAATTCTTCTTTGAAAATTGAAAAGTATTGTAATACACATCCTTAACTCGACCAGCTGGGGCATTGCGTGAGAGGCCGGTTGATGCGTTGCTAGGCTTACAGGCGCGTTTGCTGCGAGATTCGCAAACTCTTTGCAAGATACGCAGACACGCTTTAATAAATATATTAGATCAGTATTGAATAAATGAAAATATCGTTTTTTACATAGACGAAAATTCGACTGCTTACTTGTACGTAATGGTCGATTTGAAGACGCAGAGTTTCAGCCTCGTAACAATAAAGTGCTTGAACATTGTGTAATGATTCTTTAATGGCAGAAAGATTGCGCGTTAAAGCGACGAGGGTTTGTTGATTGAAGTGAGCGATTGAATATTCATGCGTTGCGCTTACTGGATTACCATCCTGACATTCGCCTGTCTCCGTTATGAAAGCTTTGTCAAGGCACCACAGTTGCTTCTGCGTCTCCTTGCAGGCTTTTTTCAAGCTTTCTAGTTCATACGAATTGACTCTCAAGTGATTTCTCACTCTGAGATAGTTCATGAGGAGTTCGTGAAGTTTGTGCTGCTGTCTTACTGCATGACTGCGAAGTTGAAACTCAACGAAATCATTGACAAAAGCTTCAACCATATTTAATTCTTGATTACTGTACAATGCAGCTAATTGAGCTTCAGTAAAAGGTTTCACTGCTTTGTGATTAACATTGACATTTTTTTCTTGCGACTCTACTTTTTTGATTGATCTTTTCTCTGCTTCGGATCTTTCTAAAACTTGAGGCGTTGGAACTAAAATAAAATATTTTATTATAAAGATTTATTGTACTTTAATTTTTATCCAATATTCTTACCAGGAATAATTCTAGGCATGTCATCGAGAACTGGAGCAGTGGGAACAGATTTTGTGATTTGCATTGTAGAGGTACCAATGCGAACATCTTCTAATGTGTGTTCTAGTTCATCTTCAGATGGAGCTGAAGCAATTGGCTTTACTGTATCTACTTCATCTACCGATTCAACGTATCGCTCTTGTGGCTAATAATGAAATTAGATTTATTAAATAATTAAATCCAGTGATTATGAATACATATATTATTTTGTAACTTACTCTTGATGAATTACCCATTTCTTGTTCGAGCGCATCGATTAAAATTTCAGTACTTTCTTTCTCATAAAAACCTGTGTCAATTGCAGCTGAGTGTAATTCACTTTCCATATTTTCAATTCCTTCACCCCTAGGATAATTTGTAGGTGACTCTCCTAACAGGCACTCGAATTCTTCCAGCGTTGGAGCATCTGGAATCTGCCTCTCCAAAGCAGTCGATCTGATGCGATCCTTTTTTTTCTTCTATAAAGAAAAAACATCTCTTAATAGAATACACGCTTAACTTTAAAGACCAAGAACGTTGCAATCAACAACGGATTCTAAACTATAAATATCGCGAATGAAAAAAAAGGTAAGCAATACATTAATAAAGAAGAAGAAGAAAAAAAAGAAACTTCTCAGAAACGTCTGTAGTACAGAAAAAATTGAAACAAAGGGAAATAATAAACAGGCATATTTTATAGAGATATACTAACAAAAAACGCTCGCTAACAACGTACAGAACGGAAGAAAAAACAATGGCGCTTTAGAACAATAAGTATAATGCGATGTTTTAATTCCAGACGTAAAACGAAAAACAAACATAACCTGTCTGACCTGTCTCGATCTTTGTTTCTCCATATCGGCTAATTTCTCGAGAACAACTAAAGAGTTGTTCAAGGGATCGATGTAGAAAAAGAATACGAAAATAATGTCTAGCCGAGGATATCTTCGGACATCATCGTCGAGTCCAAAACAATTACGACGTTCTCATTTTTGTCTTCTGCGTTGCTATCCTTGCGCCTGTGTAAAGCGAAGACATACTAACTTTACACTCTGCAACACAGAGACGACGTACACTTGTCAGAAACAGCTGACTCCCTATCATGAAGCGTATCAAATGGTAATATTATGAATTATGATACCGACGATGGAGAAAAGCAAACGATCGGCAAGGTTACTTCGCCAGTGCAACCTATTCTCATTCATCCAACCGATATACTGACGAAAATTAGGTGAAATCCATAAATTGTACTCGAGATTAAAATGACGTTTGCGCGAAAAAAGACAAGCAAGAAGACAACGCTGTCATTCTTAACAAAGAGTCGGTTTAGAGATTACTAGCTTATCGACTGTTACGATATTACGTCTATGATTTATATGTATAAGTTATACAGTATAACACGAGTTACACACTTACACGAGAAGACAACAAATACATTATTTCGAGTTGAATTTTGATAATTACGTTAACTTAGGTGGTATTTCAGTCGCCAAGTAGACGATTAAAAATAATTCAAGCTTCATTTTTTATTCCTAAATATAGATCGTTTAATTTGTTTACTTCAATTCAACAAGAATTGCGTAATAATGATGAAATGTTTAACAATTATTATTTCTATGTAATCGTCATTGCAATAATTAATACACAAAAAACATTAGGTAGGATTTATTTTATTTTTTTGTACATTTTTATAAATAATAATTAAATTGATATTACTAATGAGTAGATTCGTAATTGACCGAATCTGTAAAGTGGAAGGATAAAAATAAGTTATGTACAGAAAAGATAGATTGTGTAAATGAAAGCAAAAAATGTCATCATCCCTTGTGGGGATCGAACCCACGACCTTTGGATTAGAAGTCCAACGCGCTATCCTCTGCGCCAAAGGGACTTGAGATTATCGAGTGAATATGCACTAGTTGAATCAAGCGCATTGGCTTCATAAATAATTAATGAATTTTTGTACTATTGCTTTAACAGATTAGAATTTTTTCTAGCATATTCTGATGTCTGTGCTATATAGTCCGCTAAGACGTCTTACTTTCCGGTTTGGCACAAAAAAAAACGCGCGTTAATTATTATTCCTTGCACAAAGCACTAACCGATACTAATTTACTAAAAAGTTCAACATTCTCCTACGAATAATGTTTGTTCACACGTAATTGATAAAGTTACGATGATAAACGTCAATTACAAATTAATCACGTATACATCATCAAATGTACATATATACTCTATAGAGTAACAGAGTTAGGAACGATAAGAATGGACATAATATAGCATATGAGAATGTTCGAAATGAATGATCGAAATGAATAGCGAAAAATAGCGAAAGACGCACTACGACTTCGGAGATATATAGTATTGAATTTGTCTACGAAAAAGACATTGAGAGAGTCATCGAGAAATCCGCCGACAAATAAAAAAACAAATTGTCCGCAAAGCACAATTGAAAACGAAGACTCGCGCGTAATAATCGAAAAAGTTTAGTGTTATTTTTGGTTGTTTACAGGAAAGACTGACACACGCATGCGAAGGAGAAAAAAGTAGAGCAAACGGTATAATGGCGATATACGCGCAGCGTAAAGCGTAAAGCGTAAAGCGTAAAAGCGTAGAAGCCCGCGCGCAGCTGCACAGAAGCCCAATTAGCGCAATTGAAACGCGAAGTCGCGTAAATTACCGCCTCAACGCTCTCGACAATGGCGCGAGCGCTCGATTTCCACTCGTTCATAAGGTCTTCCTCCCACTCCCCCGCAACCCCCACACAATTTCTGTTTCGTTATAGAAAGTAATCCGCGGCTTATATCATTATGTCATTGTATAATGATATACCTATATCTATATATAGAGTTTCTCGTAGCGCCTGAAACAGAGCTTTTCTCTCGCTCGGCATCTCTTCATTTTCCGGCCGTTCCGCGGGAAAATCCGGGCAATAACAATTTCCGCACAATAATCGTAAGCCCCGCAGAGGTGTACAAAGCGCGTCAAATACTTAGTCGCGTGAATCGCGCGAATCGCGCGAATCGCGGCTAACATTGTCCCCGTCGCTGGAGGGGTTGAGATTAAAGGAGCCGCAAGGGTAGCTTCGAGTAGGGAGGAGTCGTGGCATTGGTCGAAAGCCGGCGAGTCGATTAGAGCTTGCGGCTCTCATTGGTCGCTCTCATTGGTCGCTCGATTCGCGAATCCGATTCGCGAATCCGATTCGCGTCGAACGACGCCCTGTCCAGCTCCGTGCGGGCTGTCCTCTGCGCTATATGGGGCGACATTTTCCTCTTGCAACTTCATTTTTGCCATTTCGCATTCTCTCCGAGCTTTCCACATGACAATTGCGCGCGCTCTCGTCTAGTTATTTCAATCGGTATAGAGCCACCGCAATCTATCGGGATCATATATAGACTAAATAACCCGCCGCACCATCGGAAAATGAGGATATCGAAAATTCTGCAGAAAACAAAATAATAGCCGCGCAGGCTTTAATATTTTCAATCTTGAATATTTAAGGAAATAGGAAGCCCCAGCGAGTATACTTAAGATTTTGAACGGCCGAGCGCACGGCGCGCAATCTCTTCAATTGGGCACTCGTCGTCGGCTTTATTTTTCATCTTTTCCGCTTCGAGTCCTTTTGGCCTTTTCTTACATCGCCTACTCCAAAATCCCCGATACTCCTTCGATTGATTGCAACTAATCGTAACCAAGATATACAAATCGATTCTTCGCCAATCGGAATTAATATACATCTACAAATCGCTACTTACACACGGCCACACGCGTGTGTAAGTTTATTATTTTTCAATTCAAAATTCTTCTACCTAATTTCTAAGCTTTTTTTGCCGAATTCATGTTAATATTACGACTATTGTTCATAAAAAGTCAGTCATTGCGAGGATTATTATATATAAAAAGCGAAACATTGATCAAAGCTTAAATGATGTTATTTTGAGCTATTTTGCTATTGAAAATTCGAATCATACGAATCATACGAATCATTAGGCGACGACGCGAACAATTGAATTCGTCTGCTCGATAAAAAGGACAGAAGGATCCTTTTTCAATTCCGACACTCGTTCAAAATATAAAAAGTAATAAAATTGTAAAATTCAACAAGTTCTTCAAGCTACGGTTGGTCTAGCTGTACAGTGCACCGAAGCCAAGAGGATGTTGAAAAAAATGACATCGGGTTCTGGCAAGTCTATGAAATGATGCTTTTGAATAGAATTACAAGTAAATCCCCCTGAAATAGCTTAAATAGTAGCCTACTAGGGTTAAAGCTAAAGCTAGGGTTAATTAAAAAGAAGGAAATAAGTATATGAATTATAAAAAGAAGAGTAAAAGTTAAGTTCCGGGGGTAAGAGAATAGAAAGGAAAAGAAGAGAAAGAAGAGAAAGAAGAGTAGTGGGCGGGGATGGGCGCAGATCTCTCGACGCGCGGGGAAGGGAACCGGTCATCATCCCCTGCATGCGTTGCGCCGGCTTCCTTCCTTCCTTCCTGCGAAACTGTATCGCGCGCTTGAGTCCTGGTCCACTTTGCATCGGTCCTCGGCGAGAGAATGACGTTTTGTGCTTTGTGCTTTGTGTCGCGTTACGTTAACATATGTCAAACAACTTATGTGTACAGTGCGAAAGTAGAGAGAAACTTTGAGCGATTATCCAGCGGTTATCCAGCGATGGGACTTTTTCATTTCGAAATACATTCCCGTAATGCGTAATGCCAAAGGAAGAAAGCTTCGCGGAAACTTCAAAACATCCCGTTCTCGAAGAGAAAAGTTAGCAGACACGACGAATGTAAATGAAACGAGTTACAACTGGTAATTTTGATCGCAGTAGAAGCTAAGCGGAGACTGAAAAGTTCTTTCGCAAGATCAAAGAATTATGAAGTGTGCCCAGTTTACGAGTATACGTTACATTACAAATATATGTAGGGAAATACTGGACTAGAAAATAAAACCAGTCGCTCCGTTGAAGAGTTGTTTGGAAGCGTTGAATTGGAGAATCAGTTGAGCGTTTCAGTAGACGTAAAGCTATAAAGAAAGAATTATTATTGCAGAAACGATGTCAAAGATGTGCGTTACCTCGGTCGTCGAAAAGAAGACTCGCCCGTCGCTTCCCCGTGAGTTCTTCGCTCGTATTTACGAGACCGAAAGCCAAGGAGCTACGGTCAGCGACAATCTCGACGACGAAGAAGAAGTCGAGGTCGAGGTCGAGCTCGAGGTCGAGGTCGACGTGACCAGCAGCACCGACGACGAGGACGACGATCGCCTTTGCGACAAATCCGAAGAGGAAGAAGAGACTCGGCGGGAGCTTCGATCGTCGCGAAATCCTCGCGATTTCGCCTCGGATGTGCTGTCGCAACAGTCGTTTTCACCCCGAGTTCACCTTCCACCTGCGGTACGCCCACACTGGAATCCTTTTCTACAACTGGCCCAATTACACGGAGTTTCCGCTCAGACCACTGGAGTCGATCAACCTCTTCAGGGATTTACTGCTTTCTGTGAGTTTTTCCACGGGATTCGTATCTGGAAAATCGTATCTGGAAAATCGTATCTGGAAAATCGTATACGTATACGTACGTACGTTGGAAATGTAAACGTCGTGAATGAGTTTACATGCATTTTAAGAATCGCGTTTCTTAACGCGTATGCACCGACAAATTGTTTATTTCGATATGAATTCATTTTATATAATATTAATGAGTATTGATATGAAATTTATCGACTCTCA
This sequence comes from Apocrypta bakeri, assembly GCA_018906985.1. NCBI lineage: Eukaryota > Metazoa > Arthropoda > Insecta > Hymenoptera > Pteromalidae > Apocrypta > Apocrypta bakeri. The sequence goes on from JACCIA010000003.1 coordinate 19,308,800, forward strand.
ATATAGATTTATAAAATCTAAATCTTTTTCACAGTGTGGAAATACAGTATAGGTATAAGGGATAACTGTATGAGGGAGAAAAAGATCCGGGTTTATCTTCTCGGATCGCCACCTCGCGCGGACGATATTGTCACGAGATTACGCGGACGCAGTTGGCCGCGTCTCAATACCTATATTTGTATAACTATATTTTTGACTTCGAATAAATCAAATAAATCTTCAATATTTATATACAAAATATCTTTATCGGTAGTTGAAATTCATTCGGACAAGTGTAAATAACTTTATTATTAAATGTATATTTAATATGTAATACGTCTATATGTGCAAAGTGAAGTGAGAGAGAAGAGATCAACACTTGTCGCGTCGCACGTTCAATTGCCCTCGAATGCCTCGTAATTGATTGTTCCCGCAAGTATACATTGGGCTATATACGTCTATGATAAATCTCTGTATATAGGGGTGTCTATATCGGTGTCTTATAGGCACAAAAGTCGCGCGGCGTAAAGGGATTGTTCGGTCCAGCGCCTTCGTAATCCTCTTCTGAATACATACAGCCTATATATACATATGTCCTGTATACGCAACTTAAGAGTACTTATACTTCGCTGCGTTGGCGTTGTGCACACATATATTTATATACATATATATATATATATATATAGAGAGAGAGAGAGAGAGAGAGAGAGAGATTTTTTAAATTTAAACTTCCGTAGGAAATTCAATGCAGGGGTTTCGGGGCGAAAATCTCGGGTAATTAGAATGCAAAGGCGTATTTGTACAGAAATAAGGATGTCGGGCTTCGCACATTTTTTCGGGACGAGTGAACACGCGAAATTCGATATAATACAGGAGTTGCTCGAAAGAGACCCGTGAGGTGCAGCTCGAGATTCGTTCCTGTATACTCGACGCGCAATTGAGCTTCTGTATTAGAACAATTTTTCTTTATACTCTTCCTAATAAAGAACATTAAGGTTTTGTCTTCAAGTTTAACTTTATGTATTATCCACTCTATCATACTTATTCTTTCATTAGAATTCTGTTAAATTTGCTTCTTATATGCTAATAAATGCTTTTTTCAAGACAACATTTATGTAATTATTTATTAAGCTACGTTCATTGCGTACACAAGACGTACACAAGACGTACACAAGCAGTATATAAGCAGTATACAATCAGTACATCTTTTCAATAATTTTTCATTTTTAATTTATTTTTTAAAGCTGAAATAAAAACTTTTTTTTCGCGATAGGGGCGAGGCAAAAAAAGAAAGAGGGTCAACCACGCCGTCAACGTACAACGTTCAACGTAGAACAAATTCGGAGGCTGGAAAGCGAGTATCGCGGGGGTGAATACATATCGCGAGCGAGGAGATTTGAATTGGCCAATGAACTAAAACTCACCGAAACGCAGATCAAAATCTGGTTTCAAAACAGACGTGCCAAAGACAAGAGAGTTGAGAAAGCTCAGCAAGACCAACATCTTAGGTAGATATATTTATTTATGTTTATTTTCATTTATAATAATAATTGTAGATATTTTTAAAATGTCCATGTCAAGTACGCAGAACGCAATTCGATAACATTTATTTATTTATTTCTAATTTCTTGTACAAAAAGATTATATTTCCAATCCATATTTCCGCTAACTCGCATTCGCATATTTATATCCTTCTTTTTACACATGTTCTTTTAAATACATCTGTTGCTACAATACACGCTATTTATTACTCGTAATCGTCAATTCGTCAACGATTTACCAATGCAATTAGTCTTTTCTCAACGTTGTACTTCCGTTGATGGCATCGATCTTGGAATTTAAAATCGTAGTAACATCGAAAGAAAATGATCAAGTTGAAAATATTGCTGTCGTTATGAAGTCCTCAATACTTCCTACAGTAATTCACTCGACTTCAATCGAATTAAAATTTTGTTCTTATCAACTATTTGGCGGAGGTTTTTTTATCGCTTGTATATTATTGCTTATAGGAACGTTATTAATTTCGCACTTGAATTACAATTGCACTCGCGTGAGTTGACGCTGTCGTCAGGGTCTATGAAATAATTACCGAGATTTCTATTTAATTGTGTCTACGCTTACATAAGTTTATGTTGATAAAAGTTCTTTTTTTTTTCTTTTTTTTTCTTTTTTTTTCTTTTTTTTCAAGTAAACCAGTCGTTTAAATGCGCATTAAAAATCACATGGAAATTTTGTTTATTCACCCCTTTTTATCTCATTTGTTTAGGCGCAAATTTATATTAAAAAAATGTAATATACGCAAATAAAACGTTCAGGTATAAACACTCGGTTAGGAAAACTGAAAGACTAAAAGTATACGAACAATTTACTAAAAGCAGATTAATTAATAAGAAATCAATGGTGCGTAATACTGAATTAAGAAGCAGAAAAATCCCACTTCAGAACAGAATAATCTCAACGTTATAATCTGCCAAGAAAAACACAGCTGAGCTCCAGTTGAGCATTACAGCGTTTCTAACGGACAATATAGCTTCTCTATCTCTGAAATCCTGAATCCGGCATTTAGTGGCTGTAAGAGCCACTGAGTAACTAACGCTGTACACTAGGTAACTACGAACCCCCTCGAGTGTACATCTACGCATACAGACCGCTAATTCGGCTTTAACGTGACTATAGTGTAGAGATGAGAGAAAGAGAGGGAGAAATAGTAGGCGGTGCAACAATAAGTCCTACGCACTCGTCATCGTCATCGGGGCTGCTTTCATAATACTTATACATATACGCTTGCAATCCCCCTCGCACAGTGCAATCCAAATAACATATGCTCTGTATTACACATGTGTACGTATGCGTATGTGTGCGTGTGCGTGTGCGTGTGCGTGTGCGTGTGCGCGTGTGTCTTCAGTATTCATTATCTCGTCACGGCTTTATTCGATGCGTCTTTCATCACGCACTTCTGTCGCTTGTTATATTATCAAGCAACATTTCTTATACAAGAAAAACTTCCAAAAGAAATAAAATCTCATTTCCTCGAGCAGATAACGCAATTGTGCCATTGGAATGGTTCGTAAGCGAAGGTTCGCGTGATCGCATTTATTTTCATCTCTATTGTGCAGCTAATTATTTTCGTTTCCAACTGGAACAGTCTTATCAGACGAAAAGAAAAATAATACGAATGTTTCGTTTTCTTTATAGGAATATAGCAACAGCTGGAGGTCTAATGATGGGTGCACAATTGCCAGGTGTTTTGTGTCGATTCTGTCAGGCGCCGATTTGCGTATGCGCTTACATTATGGCGCGTACGACGATACAACAATCCACCGCGACGACGACTACGAGTCCCGAAGACAAGCCTGCTACAGCATCGTCCATGTAATTTACAATATGTGCTGTTTTTTACGTATAATATGATTTTGTATAAATTTATAATGCGATGGGGTTACTTTACATAACATACATAACAGTTTTATGATCAACAATATCCGTTATGAGCGCACATAACGTCGTTCTTTTTTCTATAACTCTTGATTAACATTTATGTACTTCCATGAATGTGCTAAAGTTTGCTGATCCATGCTTGCTATTTCACTAGCGATTATGAATATTGCATGAGTTGATATAACTACGAATAAAATGTATAGATAAAAATAAAGATTTTTAATATATGGGTAATATGAATATTTGCGTTGATCGTCAAAACTTTTGCATTTAATGTTAAGTATTCATTATTGCAATCATAATAATTAAATATTAAGTATTTAATTAATATTCGTTACGAGAATCTTAAGTATTTGTATATCACATTTTTTTAATTTTTAAGGCATTGGTAAGTGCATAATTAAGTGATATTTCATCCTACGTATAAATGGTTACTGTGCTTCTTCCTATTCTTTCTTCGTTTTATTTGACTTTGTCACTCTAAAATAGTAAAGAATGAAATTTAAGTCTATAAATAATAAAAGTTAAATGCTAAAAATAAAAACAATAATTCAAACCTCGGGTGAAGGAATCTTCTTCTTAAGTACAATTTTGCCAAGCCATTTAACGTTCTTAGATCCGGCCAATTCAGGAATAACTACTCTAACTGGAAAACCATGTTCCGGTTCTAATTCGACGCCGTTTCTTTTATAAGCTAATAGAACCTCGACTTCTGGAGATGTTTTTTCACCAGGAGGTAGTAATACTTTGCTCAGTTTAATGCTTGAAGTGAAAGACCCATTGTCGGATTTATCTGCGTCAAGACATTCGAATTCCAACTCGTCGTATTTACTGAGATCTTTGTCCATAGCTAATAAATAAAAGAATAATTTTAATTCAATGCTGTTGCAATATATAATACACTAATATAATACTCTAATATAATACACTAATATAGTACGTTAATATAATTCGACAGTAATAATTACCCAAATCTTTTAAAATATCACAAAGGCGAGCGCCGGTCCATGTCGGCCCTGCCTCTTCAATATTTGCTACATCTTTCTGTTTACTGTTACTTTTACATGGAATAGAACTTATAATCGAGTGAGTAGGATAAAGCTTTAAATCTTCTAATCTCAAAGCTTTCATCAATCTTTCACCTTCGAGTTTCAGTTCTAGTCTGTAATTGTCAAGATCCACCGTTGGCGCTAAAAACGCATTAGATTTTAAATACTTAACTTATACAAAATTAGTAATAAATGCGTTTTTAATGTCGTATCGCTTACAAACTTTAGGTGGCTTACATCTGTCTTGTTTCTCGTGATGATGATGGTGATGATGACCGTAACGATAATGATGATAATGTTTACGACTGTGTACCAAATTTCCTACTCTCATGGTTTCCAACAACTCGAATATCTCTGGATTGCGATGAAAACTGTACTGTTTAAAGAAAGACTCCAATGCTACACCTGATGCCATAGCAATAGTCTCTTCACCACCAGGATGTATCTTGGCGTAATCAGTTAAGTCGTAGATACCGCGACCGTAAATAGACCAGATGCGGCCTTCATCTCGACGTTCATGAAATTCTTTCAAAGTGTAATTTGGTAAATCGAATCTCCGATGTTCGTGTCTGAATTCTGGCAAATTTTTCTGAGCTTTCTTAAATTCATAAAAGTAATAAGCACCACCAATAGCAGCAAGACTTGCAATGTATGGCATCAATTTTCTTCGAGTCTGCTTTTGTCTGAATAGAGAAGCAACAAAGGAAAATGATAAGCAATTATTCTTGATTGAGCGGATGACAATGAGTAAACAAACAACTGATAACAATGCAATCGCATTATCTTGTAGATTTCATTGAACTTACCCATCGTTGTAATTGGTATTGTTTTGGGACGAAGTACCGCGTTGTGGACATGACGCTATAGACAAAATTCTTACAGTGTTGTTAAACAAAGCCTCGCGCTGAATTCGAGATCGTAGAAACATCATAGTTGTACGGTTCTAAGTGCTTTGTTGCACGTACGTCGTTTCAGTTCGATTTTCCTTGATGAAATCCACATTTGGCATTGCTCGCACACTAATCACTCGACAAACAATCAAACACAATAATAGACGTGAACTGAAATTGATTCTTTTTTACTCGTAAAAGGAAATCGTCTTCGACGAAGAGAGATAAACTTGGCGAGAGAAAGAACAGCTGACATTTATAGAGTCAGTCTCAGATCGAGCTAGGTTACCAGTCAACAGGTGGCGCATAATTTGTACACAACGCAGAGGCGCCGATTTATGAAAATTCATTTTTATTTCTGTAAAAAAGAAGTACAAAAATATAGATAGATTATAACAGTTATAAACTTAACTAATAAGCTGCCTTAAGATGATGAGTATAAAAACTATTAGTTAGACAATCGAAATAAACGATCAAAGATTATTGCACGTGCGTGGCACGTCCAACTTAATGCCATACAATCTTTCAAAAATTGTATTTAAACAAATGATGAGATTAGTCGTTAAGAAACTAGGTTGCTCAAGGACGACCATAGTTTTATCTATTCCATCGGCTAAATGCAGAAGTTCCTTAACTTCAAATTTCTTATCTGGATTTAGTGTTGACGGAATGATGTCCTTATATTCTAAGGATAGTAACTTTTCTATTGGCCTATTTTTGCTAATACTCTGCAAGAAAATTAGAATGATTTAACTTTGCTGTATCGTTAATGATTTTAGTATATTATAAGTATATTATTATTTTTTTATAATACTTACATTGTAATTTTTAGTTAATTCGATCAGTTGCGGCCATTTTTTTTCACAGGCTTCGCATTCGCAATCGAAATTATACGTGGAAGAAAGTACATCGAGTCTGGCTGGTTTTACTCGCTCATAGAACTCTTCTTGATAACAGTCAAATATCTGTTCAAATAAAATTAGGATTGTCAATTAAATTTTATTAATTAAAATTACTGTTAATATTAAATGATTTTTAACATACTTGAGATCCTTTTTTAATGGGTTTTGTTGCATAGAGAATAACTTTGTGATCATAACTGTAGCATCTCCTTGCGTTTGGATCGCAACTGTGATTCAGCAATGCTGTAATCGGAGCGAGATAAGTACCTCTAGAGCAGCATTCATGTTCCCAGCACTGTAACCTTGACAGACCTATTCTACAAACAGTGTTGCTATTCCACATCTATAAAATGTACGAACTCAACTGAATGATTTCTAAAATTAAAAATTTAAATCACTCTAACGAATACTCACTTGATGATGATTGAGTTGAGCAATTTTACTCAGTCTTAAAAATAAAGAACCAAGAAATACTGCATTTTGATTTTTCTTCAAGCTTTTAGAATTTTCAATGTCACAGTTTTCTCCAAACAATGAGGTATATCTAGCTAGAGCTCGTAGCACAACAGTTGTATTGTCGATGTGTACGTGAACACAGTTGTATGGAACCAATTTAGATAATGCATAAATACTTTTAAAGCCTATGCTTTGAATTTTGCCATCTTTTAAAAAACCTTTTGTCGGGTCTAGAAATTCATACATTTTTTTATAAATATTAAATTGGAAACAAACGAATAATTCTCTATGGATAAACTTTTACCTTTGCATGCATCAAAAGCCTCTAATTCTTCTTGGAGTTTTTCCACAGAACCAGCTTCTTTAATACCTACAATCATGGATCTAATTGCCAGTTGTTTGTAAACATCGTTATTATCCGATTTAGAACATCCATAAACAGTGCATTCAATATTATGATATTTTTCCCAAGCCTCCTTCTTACATGCATCAGAGCAAAACATAGTCCAAGAACAATGGTCACATGGAATATTTGCCCAAGTAGTGGCAAAACAGTACGAGCAATAGGCGTGCAGTTTTCTATTATTTAAAAACTTAATGTAAGGTTCCTCGATATAGATAACGTCTCCAGTTTTAATATCCCTAGAAGCAATCAAGTGCCTGCCCCACTTTTCGTTGTGTTGTATCTCCACAGCTGAAAAATCATTAACAACATGATTTTTATACAGTTCTTTCAAATTAAGCATAGTCCTGTTATTCAAATTCTTCTTGGGCTTGACTGGTTCTTTCATTAAAGTCCTCATCCTATGAACCATATCCGCACTATTCTTCTTAATAGCATTATCCTCCATTTTTTCCAGCATCGCTTCAGCTACTGCCATAGGATACTTCCTCTCGTCTAAGCCCATTTCATGAAGACACCTGACTTTACGACACAATAACTTTATCATATACGACTTGTACTTCGTAATTTTAATAGCTCTGTCAATATCCTTAAGACAGGCATCGTACTTTTCCAGATGCAATAGTATAACAGACCTGTTGCCATAAGCAATGGCCAATGTTTCGGAATCTCTTTCGGCCACGGCAATACTCATGGAATAAAACTTCCAGATATCCTCGTGTGTTTGTGCATGATGATATTTAGCTTCGAACAAATCGTTACCTTGCTTTCTCACGAGCTCGGCGAAATTCGAGTTTTTTGAAATTCGCTTTATAGGTTGCTTCATCATCTTTTTACACTGATTCGAGTTCAGGAGGTCGATCAACGCCTTTCGTTCGGTATTCATGTTCGACGCGTTCTCGCTCGGCTTTCCAAACTCAAGCTTTACAATTGATTTGAGCTATTGGGAGTCTACTTCGCTGAGAATTTGCACAGGTAAATAATTTAAAAACGTTAACCGAACGTTTCGACCTCACCGGCATCGCCCTACACGTGCGTCTTACCGCTGTAAACAAAGCACGACCTTGTCGTCCTCTCACACGAATTTCGCGCGAAGATACGGTAAACAGAGTATACGTATAGGTTATACCGCCGCAGATATTAATGCTATGGTATATATAGTATGGTATATATTACAGTTTATACACCATTTACACCTTTAGAGGGAGGAAACTGATACTGGATTGGTCAAGGCAGTAAAGTGAAAAGATTTTAAAATGTAAACTTCATTGTTTACCGCGAAATTTGAAAAGAAAGAAACATTTATTAGGATTCAATGAGACGAGGTCTGGTAAATTTTAAGACGTTTAGATACATTTATAATTGCAGCTCTATTTATTTATTTATTTATGCTTTGCTTACATTCGTACACTTTTAACACCTTTTATCATGTCATTTCGAGGAATTAACAAATTTTGAACGGAATAAAATGATATAATAAAACGTAGTGTGCGCATTTCAAAACATGAGATTCAAAGTACACGTAAAAACGTATAATTAACTTCATTAAAATTATTTATTATACCAAACGCAAAAATAACCCAATATAATATTTATGAAGTATATATTCGAACGTTAAAGTCCTCGATATCCAATGACATTACAATAAATACACAAAACATTGATAAAACATAATTTTATTTTGCCATGAAGTTAACCCAATTTTATAAATTTTCATTTTTCTATTTACACAATCATATCGCTTATTTCATTTAAGCGGAACGAACTGAGAACACGGTTAGTATCTAAAAAAAGTTACCGAAAACAAATACATTATTGGCGCAGTGTCTTGGTTTATCATTCTTGAAAATACATTCAACACTAATCGTAATAGAGAGAAAGAAGTACATTTTTAAGTGAAATGTCAATTACAATTCATTCTCGAGATATATTTTGAGATTGAATTTATAGACTGAGACAATCAAGTTCTCGAAGTTTAATCTACGACTGCTTCTGATGTAGACTGAGCTGTGTCTAAGATTATTTCAAACGAGAACGGAGTAAAACTGTAGCCCTGTCCAAGGTAGAATTTACTCTGGAACTCGACCCTGAAAAAAAAAAAAAATAAAAATCGTCAGATACATTAAGAAAATCGTCAGATCACACTCTTAATATTAAATGTAATAGAATAAAATAATACCAGTGAAGCCTAAGGGTATGCAGGAAAGCTGACAAACCCTCCATAAGAACTAAGATTCCAACAGTTAGCACAGCCCAAAACGCGAAAACACCCCACAAAACAATTCCGCCACCCCATCCTTCTTGGGTCAAACCATTCTTCATTACCATGTTCCACAAGACCTCGGACAATTCTGAAATTAATAAATTTCGACAAAACGTTTATATTACAGTAATTTTTCCTGATTTTTAATGTAAAAAATACTTACGTGCGTGAGCAAGAGAAAGCGCCCAGAGACGAAGGTAAGATGCTGTGTGGGAAACGCTTCCCAAGACGTATTCAATTGTATGGATACCCTGATGAATGAACACCTCAGCCATGTCCTCTTCCTCCTTGTGACCACCTTGGCCGACCTGCGCCTGTACAACGCCGCCATCGATGTCGCCGTTTTCAGTTCCGTGTGTGTTCAACTAAATTATGGATAGAGGGAAAAAGTTCAGATAAGTTTTAGCTTCATCTTAGTGTGATAATACAAGCGCTACTCATCTAATTGTCATTACAACATTTATACATACATTCTTCTCATATCCAGCAAATAGGATAACATTGCCCAGATAGAAGTCAAACAGTAAAGAGTAAATAGACATTAAACATTGAACATTTCATTAAACATTGAAATATTATGTACGAGTGTCTTTAGTGATTCAAAGATTAAAAATACGTGAAAGGATTTGAAGAAATCACTAAAGATTTTCTGACAGTTAATCAATCAATAAATCAATCGAAGTAAATGATAAATATTAAAAGATAGTTGGATAAATGATTGTATACCTGTACGTGTTTCTTCTTTCTTTCCTGCATCATCATAAAAGGCTTGGCCAGCAGCATCCAAGGGACGCAAAGTAAACCGACCAATACCAAAAATCTTTCGAAGAAGTGTTCTCCACTGTACATATATTCGTCGCAATCCGGAAGCTTCGTCGGCGATTTGAATAGAACCATGTTGATGAATGTGATGAGAACCGACGGAGCACAGTAGGACGATGTTTTTGTATCTGCAAAAAGTTGAGAATGACTAAAAATGCATAGGCTGAAGTAATTTTAGAAATGAGTCGACAGACTGTTTTGTACCTGAATTGTAGATCGGATGGTATGCTGCGTACTTGACCCATTTGATGAACATGAGAAGGGCCAAATAGAAGAAGAGGAATACCAAGAAAATGATTTGTGGTATGAATTCGCAAATGATGTTGATCCTGCGCTTGAAGTACAAATGATTGAACAGACCAACGATCACGCCGAACAACATGTGTATAACACCGAAGATGATAGAAATCTTCATTTTATACGAGTTCAAGAAGATGATCTTATTTTCAGCCAGTTGCCATACAGGATCCATTCCTATAGGATAAGGATGTTGACTGTAACTATTACTAGGATCAAGTTGGAAACTCTTGATCTTCATAACTTTCTCCGTGGTTATATCGGTAATATTCCAGTAGGTTCCAAATACATTCAACGATTTAGAGAATATATCGTTGTATATGAAACCTGTATACATAGAGAAACAACCCATGAGGAATATAATGTAACGACCACCGAAGAAAATGTTCCAGATCTCGTTATCAGACTTCTGAGCAGCAAGCGGCTTTTCCTTCAACACCATCCATCCTCCAAAGAGGAACATGATCAAACCGTGACCAAAATCACCGAACATAATAGCGAAGAGGAAGGGGAAAGTGATAATAGTGTAAGGTGCCGGGTTCATCTCGCGATACGAGGCGACACCGTAAGCATCGATAAGGAGTTGGAAACCCTTGGTGAATTTGTTCGTACGATTATACGTCGGTGGATCCTCGAACGTCTCCATACGATTCAAAATTGGCGGTACCGAGCTTCCGCTACGTTCCTACATTTAACGAATCGAACTTTTGCTTAGTACATACGCACTAGACTCGTACGTTTAACGAAAATACACAGTAAGAGAATGAAAACTCACGGTTCCTCTGCGCAAAGCCAACTGAATGGTTTCGATGTCCAGCACTGGTACCCAGCACTCGGCGATGAGACACTTCTGAGTGACGTCAAGATTGAAAAGATTCAGTGTGTGATAGATCGCCTTGATCTTGCGAACCTTAATGAACCAGTTCTTGATATTTTTAGCAGCCGCGACAAGGACACGGTGTCGATGGTCCTGAGTTTGTCCCAGAACGGTGTTGAGGTCCTCGATACGAGTCATCACACCCATAGCCATCTCGCGACGATCAGCCGGTGCCTCGGGGCAGGGGTAGAGGGTCGCACGGAAACCCTCGCAGATCTTCTTAACGCGAGTCTTGAGCTGGTCTCCTTGGAAGAAGATGATGAAGACAGATTTGTAGACTTGGTCGCCCTGAAAGTCATTTCTTTTAGTAAACAAATTAGTTTCGACCACGAGCAAAACTAACCGTTGATGGATCTTCGAGCGGTGTCTCGATCTCAGCCTGCCTGAGGAAGACATTACCACGGCAAGCTCGCCACAGCATACGCTCGAAAGCAGGAATCCTCTCCCTCAGGATGACTCCAGCGACGAAGCTAAATGCGCGTTCGGGACAGAAGGCCGTTAGTCATAGAAGCCTGCACCATTTTGGTTGCTGGTGGTTAGAGCGGGGTGTGTGCGCATGGGTTAATTGTTTTATTTGCAAATCAACTACGGAGGAATTATTTTATGGGAACTTTTCGGAGGATGCCTACTGCTTTGCATATGTATATATCTAGGACTATATCTATCAACGGGTTAAATTTAAAATCTTTGTACATGTACATTGTACGCGTTTTATTTTCTTTAACGCTGAAAACTCACACGCGACTCTGCTCTAAGCCACACTCGAGAGCCACACTGTTATTGTAGCACACAGCTTATTGTAGCACTCGGAAAGCTCTCAGTTCTATCTGACGTTTGTTTCTTACGCTTCGTACGCAGGGAGAGTTAATAATGTACAAACCGCAGGAAAGTCAAAGAGAACGGCTGACTCTGTTTGCAGTAATCTTTTCTTCTCTTGCGCAAGTATACAAATGTATACAAATTTTCGAAGAGAATAAAAGAACTCATTTTTTAATCGTACATACATTGCAAACGAAAGAGTTTGAAACTGCAGCCATATCCCTTGATTTTTCAATCTGTATCGATTAGATCTAAGAATATTGCGTGCGTTATTCACAACTGGTTTCGAAGAGAGAGGAAAACAAGAAAATATGTATAAGTAAGTCAAGTAGTACGTTACTAATGGTTTCGCGTATAGTCAGATTCTCAAATCGCGAGCCTTTCATTTCGAGAGAAAATAAAAATAAAAAAAAAACATTATTGTTCGAGGAAAACAGTACTGTCAAGAAGAAAATTAGATAAACGATATAATAAAAACGTCGTATTTGGCAGCCAGCCTAATGATGATTTCTGTAGCCATGGTCGTATTCCTTTACGTACCTTGGAGGAAAAAGCGTACATTATAAACCTCGAATCAAGTAGCGAAAGTAGTCGCGTATACTCGATTCTATCTCTCTCCCTCTCTTCTCTCTCTCTCTTGTGCTTTCCAAATTATCGACGATTCTTCTGTACGTCTTTATACTCATACACATGGTTGACTATATGTAATTTTTAATTCAACAAAGTAAAAAAATCGAAACAACAACAACAACAAATAGCAGACTGGAAAATACGAGCGTTGTTTACATTCAAGACTCGTGTACGTGTGTAGAGTGATGTTTTGATTATTTCTTATACAGCTTTCAATGTATACTCGAAACACAAAATGAAAAATTATTTACTCGAAAGTTCCAGTTACTTTTTCAGCTGACTCTATGATTCGAAGCTTGTGATACGTAAGATAAGGCATCGACCTTGTTTGTTTTATTTTTTTGGTTGATAAAACATTGCAGAGGGAGAGAGGGAGAGAGAGAGAGAGATGCAGTACTGAAAGATGGATAGATCGTAGATAAGAAGTGCAAGACGAGACAGTAAGCAGGCTCTTTTTTTATTCCAGGTTAGATTTATGAAAAATTAATTAATTAAAGTATGTACATAATTTTACTGAACGTACATCAAAACGATTGTGTTATAGTATCAACTACGTATGTAGTTTGAATATTTTTGTTTAATATTGTAGTTTTGGTCTGTTATAAGTGTATGTATGGTATATATAATACACACACACACACACACACACACACTATATATACATTTATGTGGAGTAGAAATGTCATTGTCAACGTGATCGTAAATGTATATCGTGCTAAATGTTAATGAATTGCAAAACGATAATGCAAAGTTTAATCGATAAAAGTTTATTCTTTAAATTGCATTATCGCTGTCCACATATTGCTTGTTAATTTAGGAGAATGAAGCACAAAATTAAACAACTCTTTACATCTTTTCAACTCTACTATGGCCTAGGCTCTAAGCAATTTCAAAAGTACACGAAGAACATTGAATTAAAATAAATAAATGAATAAATAAATAAAAATTGCAAGAAAGATCGACCAAAGGCTGTTATGTATATATATAGTTACGTTTAAATACCGATTAAACAACATACCCACAATTTTAAATTATTGCATTTGTGTACAAATAATTTGTAAACAGTTATTCCGATAACAACTCAAAACTAAACATCGAATTAAATATTAGGAGTAGCTACATAATTAATTGCTTCGACAATTCATGCAATTCGACCAACAACTCATAGATTTCAAGTTCCAACAGAAAAGACGGCGATTCTTTTAAATCTCTGAAGGTTTATTTTAGCAATGGAATTTAACGCAATTTATAAATATTACAATTTTCCTTCAGAGTACTTCTTCAGAATGACGTCTTTATATAGATAAAGAAACTTTGTGTAAACACTTCTCCAAAAGGTACAATGTGTCATTTCATACGGATACTTTTAAGTTTATCGGCATCGAATCGTCCAAGCCACACGCGCATTGACATTTTGCTTGTTAAGTCATTGTTTTTATCGACGAATATTTATTACTGGACGTTGTCATGCGGATTCCTTTGAAATAAAATCGTAAGCATAGTGTGGGAATTATAGATGGAAATAGGAGTAAAACTATCGCGTACAGAATGAAAAAAAAATGAATTCCGCATATTAACGATTAATTGTGTGCTTCTGTGGTTAAATTAAAAAAAAATTATTAATCGTGAGAAGGGGAGATGAAAGGTTAGTTGTAGAATTGATTGTAGCTGAGACAACACACGATTGATTAGAGATAACGAACAATCGTATAATCAGCGATATTACGTTTAGAAAGAGTTGCATCGTTAAAATAGCTAGTTATATCGCTCTCGATTCTTCGTTATCTATTGCGGTTATTTTAAATAAACAGTCGATGCGAAATAAATGAATATTCTTTACATACAAGTATAACTTTCACGACTGTTTATCTACCTACAACTGCTTTCGTTGGAAGGAAAATCATTTATCGATAATTGAACTATTCCTCACGAACTATAAACAAATGAAACAATGTTATATTTTACTTTTAGCAGAAAAACGATTTTGTTTGCGCACTCGTTTAATATCGAATGCGAATAAATGATTTAACTTTCAGCAAGATTAATCGCGCCCAGAGAATCTTTCTTATTTAATTAAATGAACAACATATTACAAATTCGAAGACTTTCTGAACGCACAAAGGAAATTTATAGAGCTGCAAAAGCCTCGGATATCTACAAAAACAATTCCAACAGAAGAAATTGAAAAGTTGAACGAAACGGTTTTACCGACGGTCGGCGATCGTTGATCCTTGTTAATTGAATGTCTTTTTTGTTTTCAGTGAATACGAGGCTATTGCATCATTGTTAAAGGTTTTCGGTATGCGGCGCGCGCTCAAAGGCCCTACGCGAAAGGCAGCGATAGGGCCCTTTAGCGGCTGAAGGTGTACATACCCCAGTTGGACAGGACCAAGGGCGGACTGGCGGGCGATATTATCGTCACTAATCAATGCGCGTGTCATGGACTCGGTGGAGTTCAAGCCTGCGTGCTCTTGCTGACGACACAACAGACAAGACACAATTAACCGCATTAGCACACTCTCGACACACGGATCACATTATTCCTTCAAACGCCACTTTTTATATGCCAATTAACTATATATTATATATTAATTATTTTTTTATATTAATTTCTTTTTTGGCTCTCTCCAAGTGCGCGTTTGTCCGTCTCATTAGGATTTTTTCTCCGTTAGACGAACCAGTCAACATTCCAATTCATAATATTAAATTAAGAGGAAGACAAATAACATGGTATTTATGTTATACATGATGTTCATTGACTGGTCTAAAATTTATTATACCATATCCACTCTAAATACGAATTGCCAAACTGGTTAATACGTTTAATCATTACTAATTTCCGTAAATCACACTCAGTCCACTGCTGAGTTTTGGACTTATCTTCTACGGTTTATGCGTAAAAGTCACCAAAAATCATTTCAATGCATTTAAATATTAATAATTATACTCGGACTAATGACTTGTGGATGGAGCAGTTGAACTACGTAATAAATGGTTAACAATTATTTGCAACAACGACAAATACAACAACAATAGCAATGCATGGCAATTCTTATTTAAACGTTAGACATAATCTGAAAATAAATGGACAAGATATGAGAATTCTCCTGGTGATGCCTCGTTACAAAACACCTGGAATATCACATTTTATTTTAAGTACTTTTATTTCCACTCTGTGAAAGGAAAAATTTAGTTAAATTTCTTTTTTTTTATCAAAAAAATTTTGTTTTTTGTTTGTTTTGTAATCGTTTGAACTCTTCGATAAAGCTAAGATTTTGTTCCTATTTAATTATTCGGGATAGAAAATTGAGCGGTGGCGAAAATTCGTGTGCGAAAATAAACGTATTATAGTAACAGACAATTATGCAACAAGAATTATAACAGACAATAGCAGCGAAGCAGCTTGGCACTCAAAGACAAAAAGCACAAATTCAGTAGCGCAGCCATAATAATTTTTTTACGAGCTATACATACATTTCATTCATTTATATTTTTCTTAAATATATTTTTACACTATATTAACACAATTAGAATTTATCTAAAAGTCAAAGTCGTCAAGCTTGTACTACAACAATATGTGCTATTACAGTTACACAATTACAGTTTATATAGGAATTATCGACACTTTCATCTTGCAACTATACGCGAAAAAAATGAACGCATCTTTTTTTTAAATGTATGAATGTATGAAAGTATGAAAGATGTCGATAATTTTTTCAATAATAAATATGTATTTCCTTTCTTATACATACCCATGGCCACACCATCATCATTTTGTTATTCACACGGTAATTTTTGTTGCAGTAAAATAAATTTCAAATAGTTAAATAATCTACCAAATCATCTAAGAATAAGAAAAATAACGAGAGATTCTCAATCTCAGCGTTGCGGAATAATAATAGTGCCTGTGAAAGCTCATATAAAATAGACCTGTAGAGAATTTATTCGTATTTTTTAGGTTTATCATTGAAAATGTAAAGAGAAATTTTCTACAGGTACACACAATCGTCCTTCGTACAATTCAGTAATCCAGTATTGTTTGAGGTATTTTGTCGTTAAGTCAGTTAATCGTTGGGCAGAACAAATAGTCATTGCAGGGATTATGTTTATAAAAAAATTAATATTTGCATAATTGAACTTTGAAACTCGATACAGTTTGAAAGAATTGAAACTGTATCAACTGTTATGCACCGTTCATTAAAAAAATGATTAACAGGAGAACAAAAAAACGGGGAATTAAAAGTTACGTGATTACTTGTTACACAACACAAGAAGAAATCCGTTTGAGAAAAAACACAACATAAACCGCGCCGCGATTCTTGGCGGTGTTATATTCGTCAAGAAAGCAAGAAAAGAAAACAGTCGCGTTTCTATCTTCGCGGAGAGTTGGAAAATTTCTCCTTTTAATTTTTTTAACAACAACCATTTGCTGTGGAAAATAAAAAAATAATAAGTCTTTGAAGAAATGGAAATTTTGCCACTCTCGATAATACTGAGCGTTGCGAAGATACGTATACATGTTGTAGATAAGGCAAAGAAAGTGAGCGCACAGTTATAATTAATAGGAAATCGATTATTCGAACAAAAATTAGAACAAACTAGTTAACGCAAAATGCCGTAACAGATATATGTGAAAATTCACGTCGAATAGCAAACAAGTCGAAACCTGAAAGTATAAAACATTTTTTCGAGGTCACAACTATACTGGAGCTTATGTTCGTCGTTTGCTTCAGAGCCTTCTAATTTCAAATGAAAACGAACACACGCAGTTACTGGACAATTTTCTGAACGTGAGAAATTTCACGAGTAGAATTCAAATATTGTAAAGAATCTTCGACTAGATACAAATTGGTTCAATCGAATCTTTCATTACTTATACATCTCAGTGCTCTCTATCTATCAAGTGGTTAATTATTTGTATAGATATGGATAAGCTTATGAAAACTTTTTTCTCAAATTGAAAAATGAAGTTAAACAAAACAAAGAGTCCTCGAAAAAAAATGTTCAATCTCGAAGTGTCGACTTCTTTTCAATTAATCGTGAATTTGCATATGTGCATTTTGAGATTAAGGAATGAAAGAAAAAAATATTTTCGGAGCAAACTCTAATAACGGTTGATAACAGCTTGCCTGAGGGGATTCCTATAGTGCGATCCGAGGGACTCTGTGATGGTGTACAGGTGCTGTAACCCACAGAACAGACACTTGGCTTGTAATAGCGTGCTATCATTGGCTGTTTTATATCACAGTTTCGTTTTCTTTTTTTTCTTTTTTTTCTTTTTTTCTTTAAAAGTGCATTGCCGACGATTTTTTTGGTTCAAATGCGTTTCGACTTTTCGGCTGGAGTCTTCGGTTGATGCTTTGTAATAAAGACAATAAAGACGGCAACCAAGCCGTTAACGCTTAGGATTATTCAAGAAATTTTAGATTTTACACAAACGATTAATTAAATGACACTTTTTGCGGCAGGTGTTAACGGGTTTCGGTGGCATCGTGGAAGCTTTTGCTTAGGCTCTATTTCGAACAATTGTACATTCCAGCAAAATATTGGATGAAAAAAAGTCAGCGAATCCGCTCGTTTGCACACAGCTGTAGAAACACTAGGAGGTAGCGAGAATCATCAAGTTTAGGATTAAAAAAAAATCAATGAATTAATAATAAACAGTG
Source organism: Apocrypta bakeri (assembly GCA_018906985.1). Classification (NCBI taxonomy): domain Eukaryota; kingdom Metazoa; phylum Arthropoda; class Insecta; order Hymenoptera; family Pteromalidae; genus Apocrypta; species Apocrypta bakeri. Next base: position 19,327,291 of record JACCIA010000003.1, read on the forward strand.
TGTAGGCAACTGCATAGGCCTCGATAGAACAAGGAGAAGGAAAAACATTGCTGTACGCAGTGCAAAAATCTAAGCTAACAAAATCATGATCTTCAGGTCGTGAAAACTACTCTCTCGATTGTAGTTCGTTTTAACGAGCTGCGATTCCGGGTGCAATGGCTCTTTTGCCTCTCTATCCGCGTTCGCATCGTCGAATCGCAAGCGTCTACAAATTTCTTCTATTATCTATTAGACATATCAGGAATTTAAAAGGTCAAAGGTAAACGCCTGCAGCATCGACTCCGCGAAGCCTATGAAGCAAAGATTTACTCAACATGAAGTATATAAATCACACAATCGCGTCGCGGTAACAACAACAACAACAATAAGGTAGTGGTAATGGTGGTGGGTGGGTGGTTGGTTTTTTTTGGTTAATTAATTACCCGAGCTTGAGAGCCTGGCCGCCAGCGCGGAGGCCCTCCTCGCCCAGCAGTGTCACCTGCTCTTCCTCGCGACTTGGATCTGCCATCTGCGACACGACACTTCCATGCTCAGCCTGCCAACAGACACACGTCACCGATTCTGCCCTGTCTCGTTTCTTTTTCGTTACGGCTCTACGATCTAACTTTTAACTTGGGGAGGATATTTTTGGACAGGCTTGATGATCGATGAGATTTTTCAAAAGAACAGTATTTGGAACTTAGTTGGAAAAAGCTTTAGAGGACATTTCATTAAGGAGGGCTAGTTCTCGAGGATTTTAAAGCTGATAAGAAGAACTTTTTGTTTGCTACTTTTTCAATCAATTTAACATGATAATTGAATAATGAATTCTAGTGAAATATATTTAGGTACGATGTGTGAATTAGTGAAAGAAAGTGGTCGAGTATTACCTTAGAAAATAAATTATTAAACACATCAAAATATACATTGATTAAGATTAAATTAATAATATATATATACATTCATTATCTGTGTATTGTTTTCGTTTTGGTGTGTGTACATTGGCATGCATTAAAATGTGTAATCGATTAGATTGTATTGAACTAATGTGTATAAATTACTTTAAAAATTATAAATAAGTATAAAAATGAAATTTAATTCGGTAAATAACAATGCCTTAATAGTACGTATATTTAAAAAAAATTGCCATTTCCTGGATTAGTTAATCAACATTAATACTACATATAATACTACAGAGATTATTTAATAAGATGGTCGTTTCAAACTACTTAGCTAATAATATTATACACAACCCAAGTGAATATACTAAAATACTAAGCAACCCCTTGCCAATTGCAGTTTCAGCAGCATACAATTTTTACATAAGAATATAGAGGATCAATTGTTTTTTCATGCGATCGTGCAATAGTGTTCTAATGTGTTCATGCAGAAATCGAGTTGCCAGATGTATTACAAACCTTGCATAATTGAGTAAAAAAATAGAGTGACAAAAAGAAGAAGATATTAGTTAGTGACATCATTTTCCAGAGGAACAACGCTTTACCTTCTAAATAAGCATAAATTATAAAGAGCAGAGGTAAGTTAAGGAAAACTTGGTTTTAAAGCTACAAGCATGCTAGAACTCAAGGTGCACATTTTTAGAGTCTACTAATTCTAATATATATAAAAAGAGAAAATCGAACAACAACAGTTATTTGCATAAAATTTGATGGAATAGTTCTTAAAGGGTTTGATGGATGTCCAAAAATCATTAATACCTCTGAGAACCAATTTTTTTTTGGTCAAATCATTGGGAAGAAAATTCCAGAAGACAAACTGAACACGATTAGAGACAGGGCAGATCTGTGTGAATTGTGTCAGTCGCAGATCTTTGCGACTTTGTTAGTTGACAACACTAACTCATTATAAATAATCAAACCCTAAAATCACTGAACAGTATCATTAGTGACATACAGAGAAAAAATACACACATGGTGCTATGGAGTCATTATTTTTCACTTTTATAGTCTTTATAAGTTGGAAGCAGCTTTTGCCTTTTTGTACATAACTGAAGTTAAAAACGTTATCACCCAACTCGATTGTTCAGAAAATAAGGAAGACTTTATTTATTATTATCACATCTTTATCTATTCTCTGCAGATATCAATTCATAGAGTGAATCATTAATGTGAGAAAGAAAAAGGTAACATAGCTTTTGATATATCACGTTTAAGCAAATGCAAACATAGAAAGTCACTTTTATCATTGTTCTGATTTAGTGAAAAAAACCATTCATGCATAATCTTCGGAGATAAAAAAATGTTCTTTTAATCTTTTTCTAAGCTTCTTTAAATTGAGTAAGCAAATTGATAATATGATTTTAATTTATAAGAAAAATGTTTTTAAATAAGCAAATGTTATTAAAATTCATTTCATGCATTTTTCTTTTTGCCAAAATCTTTATTGCTCTTAAACATTCTAATAGCATATGAAAAATTTGGCTGCTGCTAGCAAGTGTTTCTAATTATTTCAATCAGCAAAGAAAACAAATCCAAGCCTCAATCCCTTTTCAATTTCAGTTAACCCAAGATTCTCGTTTGGCTTATTCATTACTCTACCTAATTAATTACCAGCTGCTTCTCGTCATAAAATGGCCTTGATTAATTTAATCACACCTAAATATTCAATACATTTATAAAAAACTAATCATTAGTTTAAAAATAAATAGAAAAATTTTAGAATTTAGAATAAGTTTCTAATTAATATTGTATTATTCACGTGAAAACTAGCTTTTTTTTCTTCATAAACAAATTTTCATATTAGCCATGAATCATAATATCCTAGTTCCTATCACTTTTCAAACAATCTTAAAGTCCCAAAAATGGCATTATTAATATTTGTTAAAATTAAGATTAAGTAACGAATTAATCTCACTCAAAAATATAAAAAATATGAAATATAGAAATAGATTTATTACCTCGTCAAAAAAGACCTGCGTTTTGCGTAAAATGTGCTTGAGCTCTGTAAGCTCCAAAAAGTTTCTCTTTAAGGCCTCAGCGTTTTGGTTAACTTCTCTCAATTCGTTTTCCAATTTTTCAAATGTAGCTTCCAGATCAATCATCTCTCTGGGCTGTGGAGCTTCGGGATTCTCACCAGTGTCCAGCATTGGAATACCATCCTTTTTGATTTCTTTTTCTAAGTAGCGCAATTTCCTCTCCATTTCATCGCAACGCCGCACTTCATTGACAAATTTACGTTGGAAGGCATTGACATCAGGGTTAAGCTACAAACATAAAAACAGTGTACATAAATATATGTTGTAATAAACAAGAAATCCAAATCACTCTGAAAAACTGATACGTCCTTGAAATACTTATAAGTGCCTACTTTATTGCAAGTACAATTATAGAATTGTAAAGATAGGAATCTGATATCTTGTCAAAGCAGATCTTGCATTGAGTTGAAAAAAAAAACAAATATTGGAAGCCATCTTAGAAAGAAAACAGAATCCAAGTCTAAAAGGTAAAGAGCAGATAAGCATTTCAAGGCTAAATTCAAGGTCAAGTAAAAAAAAATAGCCAAAACACATTCTATTGCATGATTTATTTGGACATATGTTTTAAAATTTGTTCAAAATAGCCTGTTCCACGTGTGTTTGTGACTCGACAAATTTCCCAAGCGCAATAAACCAAAGATAACATTTTACAATCAAACACCTGCTTATGCAGGAGTAAAACATCCAATGGGATTACTTTATCAGCAGATCAACCATGTCCGAGATAATTAAGTAGATTTTTGAGATAAATGAAGCGAGCAAGAGTAGTAACCTAGCATATCTAGACCAAATAAAACTCAGGTATGGCATAAGGGGTTTTCACACTCACATCTCTGAACTGCACGAGTCCAAGCTCTCCAAGCTCTGAGACACAGGCGTAGGCAGCCTCGCTCTGCAGAAAGAGCTGACAGAGGGTCATCTCCTCGCTCCTGAATAGGGAACCCATCTTATCTGGCTGTTGATCAGCGATGAGTTAAAAAAATCGCAATTTTCCACTCCGGTGACTATCCTCCCCTGACTATGTATGTACGTGTAGCAGGTATTTTTCAGTATTTCATACTTGGCTTCCTCGTCGCCGCGCACACGAGCCTCGACAAAACCACAACTACAGGGGGAACACGTCTCGAGGTGCGATCTCCTCCTGTCAGCTGCAGGAACGTGTGAGGTGCGGATGAAATCAGCGCTGGCCGCTCGATAAGCGGAGCTGAGGCGTCAGAAAATTTTCCTCGGAGAGGAGTGCGCGAATCGATAGGCGGTCACGGCTCAGTCACGAGGTGCAATCGTCCATTGAATGTACACTGTGTAAGACAGACAGCGAAGCTCTTATTGATTTCTATCCAAAAGATGCTTCCTCGGTCAGTTAGGTACCTACTTCGACGTTACATTTAGCGCCCGATTACCTTCCTCCAGCCCGGAAATAGCCCTTTTACTCGCGTCCGTGATTCGATAAGAGAATTTCGAAGTAAATAGTAACGTTGAATTTTCGATTAATCAATCATATGAGCTATTTACAGGGAACCGAAGGAGTATTTGAAGGTTAGATCAGAGGGCGCCACGTTACGGTTAGAAAGGAAATAATCACGCGAGCTCTCTATGTGTCACGGGTGGGTGCAAAAGGTGTCATATGATCGAACGAAAAAGTGAGCACGGGTTAGGGCGGCTGTCGTAGGATAGCTAAGATTTTTCCTCGCAGTAACTGAACAGGAGCCAGGATGTTGACGCGGTTTCTTTGGGCTTTTGCCACTCTCGTGGTTTTCGGTAAGTTTTAACTTCTCACTCATGATTTTCGTTGACTATTCTTGCTGTTTAACTCGCTATATCGAGTGCGCTGTGAAGCCATTAGCTACTCATCGTATTTTTCTACAAGCTTTTGAGGTCATGTTTTATGAATTCTCTATTCTTCGTTTGTAGTTCAAGCAAGCGGTGATTTCATATTGCTGCACACACCTGATAGCGTGATTTTTAAGGGTAATAAGGAGATAGATCAAAGTCTTTTGAAGGAGGTGTTCTCTGCTTCGTTGGGATTCACTGTCAAACAGGTAGATGCCATTTTTTGCTATATATTTTATTGATTGGTATATATTGGTATTAATACTTATATTTGTTCAGCGAGGTTCATGGAACGGAGTGTCCATCACTAATCCCTTCAATCTACCTGAAGCTGTGGTTAGCATTGCGGTTGAAGGTGTTGATTCTTTGGGAGCTATCAAAGGCAAGAAATTCCCTTTGAATGTTGATGAAGTTGAGGAAACTACATGGCAGGCATTGAGTGGACGATTAGAAGAGAGAGACAACGACAATTCTCTAGTCAGAATTTACCTTGGAGATGGCCTTGATGCTGTGAGTTTTCGAGTAATGTACAATCTTGCGATAGCAAGGATAGTTTTGCATTTATTAATAAAATGTTTTTTAATGCAGTTGGGTCAATCTGCTCTTGGTGAATTGAAACCAACCTCAATTGATGAGTCTTCTCTGAAAGCTTTGAGTCTGAAAAATGACGAGGATCGCAAATTCTTGGAAGAAATACAGTTGCTTCGTGCCATTGCCAAAAAGGTTCCGACTGCTGTTGTCGCCGATGGCAAACCTGATGTATACTGGCTTGTTGTGTCTGGTCTGAAACCTGTTTTTGACATTTATGGCAAGAACTCTGTAGCCGCTAAAGAAGCTTTAGTTCTTCTTAATGAAGCTTTACACGATGTCAACAAAGCTTTTATGGACGCATACAAAAATCAGGTTTATAATTTTACTGGCTTAATTATTTTAGTTATTAAGTTGTTTTGTCTACTTTGTTTAATCAACAAAATATTCTTTAGGTTCTTATTGCTGTCTTCACTAATGATGCAAGCCAAGTTCGACACACACGATCACTACATGAAAGATATACAAGACAAGTAGATCCATCATCAAAGAATGATTCGGTTAGTATTAAAGTCATTAAAGTATTAAAGTGAAGCTACGAAATTTTAAAAACTTGTATTCTGATCAGAACTTTTATTGGAAATTTAGAATCTCTTGCTAAAATTTAAGATCAAAACTTGTCTAACAGAGAAACAATATCAAATTTAGAAGTTACAGTCTGGAAAGCATCTGGTGATTCAGTTAGCAAATTGGATTCATGGGTCCCTACATCTTATTCTATTTACTATATCGGAAACTGCTTCAAAATTTATTCTATACTAACTAATCATTTTAATACCCTATTATTGAATAAATGCAATTACTAACATGTTTTCTTACAATTTGAAAAATTATTATAACTTTTAAGAGATGCGCAGTTGAAATACCTACATAGTTATTTCACCAAATTATATCAAATGGTTTTGTAATTCTAATAGGAAGGACCTAGCAGTAAAATAGAAAATACCTCAAGCTCTCCAAAAAGAGTGCACGAGGATCAATCAGAGGAAAAAGAAAAATTATCCGACGAGGTACTATGTTGTAATGGCTCGTAGAGATTTCAGTGTCTTTTTTGTGTTAAAAGTTTTATACTTATACTATAATTAACGTTATACATATAATTTGAGCATGGTTTTCTAAAAAAATTATATTACAAGGCAATATGTATCTTTGAACAGTAGATGTTGCATGGTACTTTTTCTAAAAATAATAACATATTTTTAAAACAGAACAATAATGAACACGATAAACACAGAGAAGATGAGAATAAGGATAACACATCTCGTGAACATGCAGATAATGATATTGATAATACTGATTCTGTTACACATACGTTAGAAAATACAACAATAACAAACGAGTTAGACCACAAAGAACATTCCAATGATTTTACACAAACACACGACATACCTATATCTTCTGAGGTAAAATAGTAAGATGATGTGTATCTCTTAATCTAAAAACAGCTTTGTTGTATCTTTGCGAATCAATGTATATAGTTGTTTGATTGCTAAAATTTGATACATTTCATTCAATGATACCATTAGTTATGTATAGGTGAATTGAATATTTTATTTTCCACGCAGTACCCATTTAATTTTTAAGTTGCCAACTTATTTGAGTGCAGCTAGTACGTCGATTACTTCAACGAACAAAATTAATATTTTTTTATTCCGCAGCAAATGAACCTGGCTAAGGAATACAAAGCGGAGTATTCAGCTATTTTCAACATCATTCTGTGGTTTGGTGTTGTATTCTTCTTCTCTTTGCTCGCTATTTGCAGTAGGTTTATTTATCTCGTTTCTTACATATTTAATATGCTACGCATACTTAAAAGTAACTTTCAATGTTTAGTAACTATCGCCGAGATGGACCCTGGACGTGACTCCATCATCTACAGAATGACTTCCAACCGAATGAAGAAGGACAACTAAATGCTTAAAAGAAAAATGTGAAGGCATTTGACTAGCTTAAAAGAAATGTTATCAAAAACAGTTGTATCACAAATGAATTATACATTGAAAACTCATACAAGCTAGCTCAATTGATTTCACAAGAAGCTTAATGTAAATACGCTTCCATCAAGGTCGTTTATATACATAAATGAAAAAAAATATAAGACAAAGAATGTATGAATTGTGTAGTGAAATGTTATGGAGAGAAAAATTATCGCACCCCCATGAAAAGGGATATTTTTTTCTCAGTTGTTAAAATTATTAATGTTCATTCCTCCGTATTTTTTTTTCGCCTATTGAATTGTAAAGGCAGTATCTTAGTTTTTAATCGTATAACGTAACGTGCGATTGTTTTGCAAAATAAAACCATCTTTGCACAGTCCTATGGAATAACAAACAATTCTATGTATTTTCAGTATTTCAAAGGGTTTGCAATAATCGTCGAATCCTTGTAAAAATAAATATGCGCGTGTTGTACAAGCCGAACATGCATGTTACTTGCATACTGTGTTCCTCAATCAAATAATTAATATCCATATACGTGAATTGCCTTAGAAATAAATTCGTTATAACAAATTACCTACTTTTTGTGTTCGTATCATATTAAAAATAATGAAAAATTATTCAAAACGCAAGTTTTTATTGAAAGTAGATAGTACACAGTATTTAACTAATATTAAAGATGATGTAAGTTTTTAAAACATACACAAAAATATTTGTGGAAGTTCTATCTGCAAAAGGAATAAAATAAAATTTGAAATATCGCTCTACCGCGATAGAAAGCAAAAAATTGTCCCCTCTCTTACGGGATGTTTTCTTTCTCTTTCTCTCTGTCATCTTTTCTCGAAAAGGGCAGAGCTGCATTCCAAGCGGGGATTGGTCGGTCTGTCACTCTCTCTCTCTCTCTCTCTCTCTCTGTCTTTCTCGTTTCTTTCGGAGCAAAAGCAATGTCGAGTATACTAACTATAATACCTATATATAATACATATGGCGAAAGAAGAGAGAAAGAGAATACACAGATGGTAGAATATAGCATATCAGTATATCTGCATATAGTGGAATAGATCACACCATCGCACAAACACAGGCACAGACACAGGCACAGATAAAGGCGATCGCTAGCGCGCTAGGTTTTATTAATGAACGTATATGCGAGGGCGTTTACGTGCACACACTGATCGGAGCCATATTTTGCGACTACTAAAGGAGTGAGAACGAGGAGTTTCTCGTGAGCACACAGAGGCATCGGTGTCAGGTGAGTTTATTTTCTCGACATAACCGTAATATTTATACATGGAATATTAACCGGACGACTCTTTCGTCCGGGGATTTTTTCGTTAAATATTTATTGCCTTAGTGGAAGATATAATCGAAGGAAGTTTTGGAATGATATAGGAGGTGTTGAAGTTGATCTAAAGGATCGTCAGCTGGTTGGGTCTTTGACAACAACACTTGTCGTCTGTCGCTCGTAGCGCACTTTGTAACTGATCGAAGTATCGATACAGTTGGGTTTTCAAACGTTAATTATTCTACTCGCGTCTCACAGTATGCCGGGGTAAGCGTACAATACTGGGCTTTTCTCTCGCTATTTTTGGTTCTGACTCACACACAATTATACCTATGTGCATTTACGTACACTTACACTTATCCAATCGTAAGCCACCACCTTTGATTCACCAGCGTTTGATATACCTAGCCGATGCTTTGACTAATGCGTGCTTTGGGCAGATATTGCTTAGAGTATTGATTAACGCTTATTAGTAATGCCAAGCTGACGACTGGTTTTGGTATTCCTTATTTGGAGTTGAAGAGAAATGACCGTTAGTTAATAGTTCAGTACAATCCAGACTTTGCGGCAACTACCTACTCTATTGAGCTGTGTCAATAAGATGTATTATCTTTACACGTTTTTGTTATCTTAGCACCTAGATATCTTATCAGGACAATTCAATTTTGGACTGTAAGCCTGTTCAACTGAACAAGTGTGTTTGTGACTGCTAGACTTCGCAGTTTGGTTAATCAGAGAAAATATGGTTGACAAATATAAATTTGCTCCTTTTCCTAAATCCATTTCACTGTTATCCTTGAATAACAGCAATTTGTATAATCGGCGTATGGCCAATTCAAAAGACAATGTAGCTACGGTTTCCACAATTCAACACGATTCAAATGTATTGCCTGAAATTTTGGACTATGAAGAACTGGAATGGAATACTGTAAAAAATATTCCTGTTGCTAATAAAAGTTTTCAAAATTTTTACGGCAGCGACACTAGAACTAGGAATATTAATTCTAATAAGTCTGGGTATACTTTTGTTTTTGCTATTAATTTTTATAATGTTCCCTTTTTTTTATTACACTCCAATTATTGTGAACTAAGTGCATAATAATAACTTGTTTATTTGAAATTCAACAATAGAATAATAGTTTCTGTTTGTTTTATGACCTCATTAATTCATTGCTATAATTTTAAATAATAAAATAACTGGTTAAATAATTTACATATACAACTTTGACGTGTGTTTTTCTGAAGGGTAATCAAAAACATCAGCTTCAACATGTCGCTGGATCATATGTTCTGCTCAAGATGCAGAGAAGGATTTGAACCAAACGAGAAGATCGTGAATTCTAACGGAGAACTGTGGCATCCACAATGCTTTGTGTAAGTAAAATATATTTTTGAAAATGAACTAACTGGCATTGAAAAACATATACTAATATAGTATTTCTGTTGTATAGATGTGCCCAGTGCTTCAGACCATTTCCAGAAGGAACTTTTTATGAATTCGAGGGACGTAAATATTGCGAACATGATTTCCATGTCCTTTTTGCACCTTGTTGTGGAAAATGCGGTAAGATTAATATTTATTTTACCTTGCAAGTAAAATTAATTTTTTTACGAACAAAATAAATATTTTACAGGCGAATTTGTTATTGGTCGTGTGATCAAAGCAATGAATGCCAACTGGCACCCAGGATGCTTCCGTTGCGAGGAATGCAATGGAGAACTAGCAGATGCAGGATTTATTAAATGTCAGGGCAGAGCACTTTGCCATGATTGTAATGCCCGTGTTAAAGCTGGAGCGCTTGGCAAGCATATCTGCTATCAATGCCAGTAAGCAATGAATAACTCTCAATTTTAATCTCAAACTTCGCTATTTATCCGATCAATGATGTGTAAACACTGTCTGTGTGTATCTATCACTTTCTAGTGGGGTCATCGACGATAAGCCACTGAGATTCCGTGGTGAAGTCTATCATCCGTACCATTTCAATTGCACAGCTTGTGGAGTAGAGCTGAATTCCGATGCTAGAGAAGTTCGTGCAAGAGCTGGTTATGCAGCTAACGAGATGGTATTTCTTACACAAAATGCAAATTCGAGTATTCTATAAGATGAGGCCTTATCAATGAACAATATCATTTAAAATTATAGAATGAACTGTACTGCCTGAGATGTCACGATAAAATGGGCATCCCAATTTGCGGTGCCTGTCGGCGACCAATCGAAGAAAGAATTGTTACAGCTTTGGGTAAGCACTGGCACGTGGAACATTTTGTTTGTGCCAAATGCGAGAAGCCCTTCTTAGGTCATCGCCACTACGAGAAAAAAGGTCTTGCCTACTGCGAGACTCACTATCATCAACTGTTTGGCAATCTTTGCTTTGTATGCAATCAAGTAATTGCAGGCGATGGTACGTCTTTGTATTATAAGGCCTCTTGTTACCCGAACGATGTAACGCTGAGTTAATTTTAAATTATATTTTTATGATTTTAGTGTTTACTGCGCTTAATAAAGCTTGGTGTGTTCACCACTTTGCGTGTGCCTTCTGCGACCAAAAGATGAACCAAAAGACTAAATTCTTTGAAGTAGATCTGCGACCAGCTTGCAAAAAATGCTATGATAAGTTCCCGATCGAGTTGAAGAAACGCCTACGGCGTATGCACGACTTGACTCCCAAGAGAATACCGTCATAAGATAATTAATTCCAAGGATTTTGAAGTAACAGTACTTATTATATGACTAGGCAGATATAAATATCGGTTGTGCTTGAAAAGAGGCTTTATCCTATTAATAGTGCAATATTGTCTTTTACATGATTATATTCAAAGAACGCAGATGCTATTTCAAAATCAACAGATATTGTCATATTATAAAGTGTTACTGTATCAGATCTACGACGAGCCGCTAACCAAAGTGTAATTACAAGATCGTTTTGCAGATAAATAATGCCTGAATAATTTTAGATTGTAGTTTTATAAAAAAATGTTTATAAACGGTAATCCGAAGTAGTCTTTAACGAATCTCATGAAAAACGGAATTTCATCATTTTCTGTGTTCCAAAGAGAAAGAAAATGTTTTAGAATAATATTCAAAGATCGAGATTTTTTGGGAAAAATATATATAATAACAGCTAAAATTAAGATATTAACTATTTTTCGATGTGTCTTTTGACCATCTATCCTTAGTATATTTTTAAAAAACCTAGGTTTTATAGGTAAGAGTAGTATCATTAATATATATGTAGCACAGTCTATTTTATAATTTACAAATTGACATTGTAAGCAGCTAGTGCCTTCAGAGTAATTTCAATTCCTGCAGATAATATATCGAGTAATCTGATAAATGTGCCGCTATATGTTTTCAAAAAAACGAAATGCGCCTTTATCTGATTACGCCAATAGATAGTATGTACGCGTACAATTTACACAGATGAAATCGTTAATAAAAGAAAAAAAAAAGAAAAAAAAAAGAAAAAAAAAAGAAAGAAGAACTCGATTACATCGGGCTATTTATTGTAGTTAAGTATATGTTGAACACTTAGCGCTTCCACAAACTTCCGTTTCTCCTAATTTATATGGGCCATTCTAGCTAGCGCCTCAAACGTATACGCATACTTAAGCACATACGTATAAGTAACAAAAAGCAACGTAGCTATTCGTTCGTTTTCTATTTTAACACCGATACTGTATACACCGGTCGTGAATTATTTGAAAATAAAATCTTATGTACAAACAAAATATACAATCGATTCTTATATAAACACATAACTTTGAACGATCATCAGCTGTTGTCCACCGTCCGTCGTTGTTAAATCGATTCTACGAGCTCTACGCTAATTACCTCTCGTTTATATAAAAAGAATCGCTGTAGCCGTTTTGTTGAATCGTCTTCGTCCACAGCGTCGCAATAACCTTGGACCTCGACGATTCGATCCCATCGCTAAAATTCATTTGTAATAAATCATCGAAATATCATTGAGAATCGTATAGGAAATCGCAGAATAACTGATGTTGTATTATATGTATAAAAATTAAAAAAGACCTCGTCATCGATACGCACACATTCGGCGTTATCTCGGATAAGAGAACGAGAGAGAGAGAGAGAGAGAGAGAGAGAGAGAGAGAGAGAGAGGGAGAAGATAAGCGCGTTTTCGATTCCCAGCTACGAAGCGAACGCGTTCAGTCTTTCGGAGGCCTTCGGTGCGCAACAACGTAACTATTGTAGGCACTAGTCACTCGCGCAGTCACGCGGCCACGTTCTTCTCGTCTATTGCTTATACACCGTGCGCGTACATATACATGCGTTTTTTTTATTTCGTTACATGTACTCGATTTTCCGTGACTCATCGACGCTGTGATTAGTTTTCGCGCTGTACGGAGCCTTGGCGATTCGATCCGATTTTTAACGATCGAACCGTTATGCGCAAAGATTTTCATTACGCGCCGCGACGCTCGCGTTATCTCCGCTGCGATTAGTCAACGCGCCGCGACGCTCCTATCGCTATTTCCTTTTTTTACGATACTCTGTGATAAATAAAAATAACAATAATAAAAGCAAATATCCGAGTGACGACTTGAAAATGTATATAAGTGTCGTAACCCGATAGAAAAGACGATCGTCGCACGCGACAATTACACAATCGCGTAGTCGGATTCGGTGACTTGTGTGCTTATACGCGAGTAGCCGCGTGCGCAGTTTATAATTTGCGGCTATAATTTGCGCGCAACGGTCTATGTATAACTATATACATGAATTAAATAGGTGCAAAAGCCGCACGCATGTGGCGGCGCCGGTATAGACAGGATACAGACAGATCCTCCTCGTCATGTCTACGTCTACGTCTTCGTCGTCGTCGTCGTCATCGTCGTTGTCGTCGTCGTCGTCGTCGTCGTCGTCGTCGAGTAGCAGCAGAGGCCTCGAACGCGTGCAGTACAGCGCCGATCGAGTGCATCGGGACAAGTAAGTCATTGTGTGTGCAGCGTGTGCAATGTGTGCACTCTGCATTTATTTTTTAATTATAGCGAGTGCGACAGGAATAACATACATAGTGCAGGAATAACTCGAAAATCAAAATAAATCGTTTGCGTCAGCCGAGTGTGATTTTTATTATTTTTTTTCCCTCCGCGAGGCTTTTTATTTCTCGAACGGAAAAATTACGCTGAATCGGGGATTCCGGTAGATGGTAAGGAACGTTCGAACGTTTCGAAGTCTTTTTTTTCTTTTTTAGCCAGTTTTCTTCGTATCTGTCGGTTGAGTGGGGCGACAGTGCAATAGATTAGTAAAGGAATAATTATTTTCTCTCGTCTTTCTCGAATAGAGAAATTTCCGCGTATAAATGTCTAATGCACTCCAAACGCTCACCGCGTTCATTTTTTTTTAATTTACTTATATGTGCATGGATGTGTTTATACCTACATGGCATTGCGTAGAATTCAAAAGGAGCAGCCAATACGCGCGTGAAAGTGAAAGAGCAAAAACAAAGAAAAACAAAGAAAACAAAGGAAAAGAAAGAAAAAAAATCGCAAAAGACCTTGCAGAAAGAAAGAATGAAAAACGCAGATCCAAACTCGTTTATATATATACATGCTCCCATGAAATATTCCGTCGCCTCGTCGTTTCATTATAATAATTACAGTGGCTCGTAGCATCGCGCACCCACTTCATTAATAAACTCGGAACGAAAAATCTCTCTCTCTCTCTCTTACGCATCGCGTGTACATATAGACACATGATAATACACACGAAGCATATTACGAATGGGAAAAAATAAAAGGCGAGATCTCGTCGGAACGACCAAGCCAATAAAAGCCGCCGAGGTCAGAGGTTGACATGAAATCTAATTTCGCAGCTTGAGAAACGCCGAGAGCATCGGAGGTGGTGGCAAGCGTAGTGCCATGAAACCGAACTCGGCGTACGTGCCGCACAATCGATTCTCAAGATACTTGGCCGCCTTATCCAGTCTTGCCATAGTCAGGTTCAAAAGGTATTGTAATACGTGTGCTCGCATAATACGTCTATATACATATAGATATATTACGACGGTGCGGATTCGTGAATGAAGATTTTTTTTTTCGTTTCATCGTTCTCGTGCACAGTGCCTTAGGATCGGAACTTCCGTTGGATAAGATTGGCCTGTTCTCCAATGCGTCGTTCAGGTGGTTGAATGAGTATTTGTACGCCGGATACAAGAATGGAATGAAGGAAAAGACGTTGCCGAGTCTTTCGCATAAGGAAACCTGCGATAACAATGGGCCAAGGTATGCTTTAGATTTTTAAGCGATTGCGCATTTTATTCATTCATCATTTTTATCAGGTTGTCATTCAGGTTCTCATTCAGGGTGTCATTCTAATTTCAAATTCAGTTAGTTCAGATTGTTCGTGTACAATTATTAGTGTTATTTATGTCGCGTGTGTTGTACGTTGTTTTGAACATATATATATATATATATATATACACACACAAATAAACAACAGATTGGAGGGTTTACTGCACGCGCAGTTCGTGGAAAAGGGTCAAGCAGGTGCATCAATTCCCAAGGTAGCCTGGCACTTTGTTCGGACTCGAGTTATAATCGGTTCTGTTATTTATTTCCTTGGAAGCCTCATTTCCCTGATTGGGCCGGTAAGTCCTTTGAGAAAAAAAATCTTCACAGCGAGGAAATATATATTAAAAAAAGAACGAATCAGATTTTTGTCCTGCGAGGAATAGTCTTAGCGACGGAGGAACGTAACTCCATCAATGCAGCTTTATCGCGTGTAAACAAGACCGTCGTGATGAACGAAACCGAAGTCAACGACGCGTTCGGGGAAATTTTCAAAACGAAGAAAGACCACATCGTCATGGATGAGATCATAATCTTCAGCTACACAGGACTACTCATCTTCACCGAGATCGTCTCTCAATTCCTCATCTCTTGGAGTTCGTCCCTTAATCTAAGGTAACGCATGTGTGCGTGTTTGTCAGACGCACGCGCGCACACACACGTGACCGTTTTTTATCAACGATATTTACAATTTTTTAAACGACACTTCCAACAGAACGGCTTGTCGGTTACGTTCGGCTTGTCTGGCGGTTTCGTATAAGAAATTACTTCGTTCGTCGTTCGGATGCTCGACAAGCGCACAGCAGGTAAACTCACACCATCGTACGAGCAAACGATGATCCATTGTTGAATAGACGAAATAACAAAGGATCCACAAGATCGGACACCGCGAATAATTTGACAGTGGGAGTTTGGTCCCATTTTTTCCTCTTTCAGACACTCACGTACTTCGTCCCCGACAGCGAAGTGCTGCACGAGCTCATTGGTTTGGGACCAATTGTCGTTATGGGACCTACTATTCTTATATTCGTCTTAGCCTTCACCTGGTTCGCACTGGGGAATTATGCTCTCTTTGGAATAATCCTCATTATCCTACTGAACTCTTGTCTCGTAAGCTTTTAGTGACTTTTTTTAAAACTCAGAACACTTGATAACGCAAATATACTGGCTATTGATAATGTTGTCAATTGATAAAAAAACAAAGATTGATTTCTTATCGCAACTGACGAATTTCTCGATGATGCACTGTGCAGATGATAGCGGTACACTTCACCAAGGCTTTTGCCGCTAGGTCAATCGAATATTCCCTGCGGAGGATGTCCTTGGTCGAAGAGTTCGTCAGCAACATCCAAATCGCCAAGATTACCTTATGGGATCAGCACTTTCAATCTAGAATAAAGGGTATGTATGTGTATGTGTATGGACATTGTACACGTGCATGTGTACATCCTCAATTATACATCCTCAATTTTAGATATTAGAGCTCGAGAGTTAGCCGAGATGCAATTCGGTGGTTTTAGCGAAGGTTGCGGTCTGTCGATGGTCCACACGATACCGGTCTTCTCCGTCTCTTTTTTCATGCTCCTCAGTCTTTTCGAGAAACAGATATCCTTCGCAGAGGTACATAGATAAAAGCTTGAAAGATTCAAAGCATCACGCTCAACGTAAATACATACGGTCTTTAATTTTTTTATGACCCATACAGTACGTACCGATATTGGTGCTATTTCTGGTGAACCTCAAACACTGCGTTCGAACTAGTGTGATGGCGCTGAGCAGTATATCCAGGGGTCTGGCTTTTCTCAATAAGTTAAAGGTACGATTTTATCTTCGCTGACCGGAGAAGTGAAATTAGAAGCGATTTGGAACATCTGTCTTTGTTTTTTTAGAGTATCCTAATCCTGCAAGAAGCCGATCGCTTTCTGGACAAACCGATCGATCGAAATTTCGCTATCATCATTCACAATGGACATTTCACCTGGTCGAAGAGTAAAGCGGTTGCGAAAGCTGCTAAGCGAGCGTCTCGGTAAATCCGTTTAAGTATTCATTTTTTCCTACCTAACAACACATTGACGTTTACCAGACAAAAATCGGTTCACTCTAGCTTCTACGTAGACAATCACGATGGTAAAAGTTCGATCGACTTCAGCTTTCCGAATCCTTTCGTGACGACACTCTCGGAGATCGACTTCTACGTGCCAAAAGGTAAACTAGTCGGTATCTACGGACGTCAAGATTCTGGAAAAAGTTCCTTCCTCCTGAGTATTTTGGGTCAGCTTCAATGCATCAGTGGTACCGTTGCCATAGACGGCAGTTGTTCATACGTACCTAACGATCCCTGGTTGATGGACGGTACTGTCAAGGAAAACATCCTGTTCGGAGAGACTTTTGACGCCAGTCGATACTACAGAGCGTTGAGAGCATCGCAGTTGAACCAGGACATCTCGACGATGCCAGAGATGGACGACACCGATATTCAAGTCGCGGATCTTGGGCCCATTCAGAGGCAAAAGATCGGTTTGGCTAGAGTCGTATACGCGCAAAGAGACATAAACCTGATGGATGAACCTTTGAAGGACCTGGACTTCAGGGACCGGGTCGAGACATTCGATAAGTGTGTTCTGCAACTTTTGGCTTCGAAGACTGTGATCGTCGCTAGCGATCGGCTAGAGGTATGTATACCGTATATGTATAAGTATGCAATTGTCCTGTTTTATGCTATGGACTGCGTGGGGTTTACCCAATTTCATCGGTGAATTCTCGGTGAAGTTATTGAGCAGGTGCCACGTGGTGTACATAATGCAAGAGGGCAAAATCGTCGAGAACGGAACTCACGAGGAGCTACTGCATTCTAACCAGCAGTACGCTAAGCTCGCAGAGTTTCAGGCAAGATCGCGTTGCAAAAAACAATCAAAGTCAGTATATTCCGATTGTTATGGATGTATTTTTACTCGTGCGTGATTAAGACTTTGATTTTGTTCTACAGAAGCAGCGAAACGCATAGTTCATCGCCAATAGCTGTCCATTCGCCAAAGGACTTTCTGTCCAGTCTCACCGTCTCTTCTTACGACAGCGTTCGTAACAATAACGTAATTGCATCGGATTTTACAGGAAGTATAGCAGAAATTCTTTCTTCTCCGATTATCCATTGGTGAATTTACATATGAATTTACAGGAGGACGTTTACGGGCATCCTTTGTACGGTAGAAACAATTTCGACTATCCAGTGCTGCGAAGCTTCAGCGAGGGTCGACCCAAAACTGGCTTGGGAGTTTATTTAAAATACACCGGTGGCTGGAGCATCGGTATTTTACTGTGCGTTCTATCGGCGCTTTACGCTTTTTCAATAGCCGTGGCACCTGTTTGCATCGTTAATGTCGGGCAGGTATACATTTTCATTCGATTAGTCGACAATTGGCAGAGGAAAAAGAGAAACTACGATCGATTACTTTACAGAAAACGGTGGAAGATGTAAAAATGTCCGTAGGAGTACTCGCAACGCTCGTCGGATTCATGATCGTTTGCGGAATTATTCTTACGCTTGTTTACAATAAGGTAAGAATTGAAAATGTACATACGCATCGTCTAGAAATGTCTAATCTAGAAATAGCGTGTATGGGTGATTTGAAAATTGAAACAAATTTTTAGATCGTCTTCGTGGCAGCGACGAAGCTACACAACCATTGGATCGAAAGTCTCGGATGTGCAGAGATTTCAATTTTCAGTTCGGCGACTATATCCCTATTGCTCAACATATGCAGTCTTAATTTACAAGAAGGTTTCGATGTTCTCTTCATTCATCTAATCCATTGAAATTCGACTCTTCATTTTGTTAATTCATTCGCGTGAATTTCTAGTCGACTCGGTGCTTCCAAGGTCTATTATAACAATTATGATAAACGTAGGCGTGAGCTTCTTCAGCCTGGTAATTCTGAGTCTACTTTCACCCTGGCTTCTCTTACCAGTTTTGGTTTTTGTCTTAGTCTCCGTGATTTTTAGCGTCTACGTTCGGTAAGCGACGCCCTCAAATAATAGCGAACCATTCACGCGTATAACATATTTGAATAATCTTATGGAGCGATCGACATTTTCAGAGGTGCAGTGTTAAGCCTTCACGAGCTCAAGGTCAATTCAGCGACGTTAGTATTGAACCACATTGGGAGCACAGTTCAAGGTCGCGCTACAATTCAAGCTTTTTCCAAAGAGAAGGATTTCGCTAAGAAGTAGGTGAATTCATTTGTCGCGATGCCACTCGCACCTTCACTATTTTCAATATTTGTTTTCTTTACAGGTACTACAAATTGTTTAACGAAAATTCGACCTACGATTTTATGCTCTACGCAACGAGACTGTGGTTGGAATTTCGAATGAAATTGTTATCAGGTAGACTTGCGATTTTATCGATAAAAATTTTTGTCTTTTTTGCACATCGATCGCACGCAATTCTAATCTTCCTTAAATAATAAAAGTTCTAGTCCTGAGTGCCGTGATACTCGCCAGCGAGTTGCTTTACAGTGGCATCAGCAGTTTGCCACAGCTCAGTCTCGCGTACATTTGCACGATGCAAATAACTCTAAGTGTTTTACATACTATAGGGGCTTCTAACAGCGTTTACACAAGCCTCATGGCGCTTAACAGCGTCGACCATTACATGAAGGTTCGTACGATGCATACGATGTATACTGATAAGTTATTCGTCAGTGCTTTACGCTAATTTTTGGGTAAAAAATGTTCATTTCCAGACTATACCAAAGGAAAGAGAAGGAACATCGAGATTGTCGAGTATGTGGCCAACAGATGGGACTCTGGAGTACCGGAACGTTTTCCTATTCGATCGCGAGGAGTCAATGAGGAAGCCACTGACATTTGCTCTGAATTCTGGTGATAATCTTGGTGAGGCAGTACTACATGTCGATGTAGTTTCTCTTTCGTCTATTTTAATCTTTATTCCGACTTGTTTGCGTCGCACAATACAATTTCGATTCCCACGAGTTAACAACGACACAAGTGTATTATTATTCTTTTTCGCAGCGGTGATCTCAACGCAGGCGGAAGCACGAGCAGCTTTCGTGTCATCTCTATTTAGGTTCGCTGAACTACCAGCCGGTGAAATTTTTATCGGTGGTACTAGTATCTCTCAAGCACCACTGCACATGCTCAGACAATGCATTTGCTTCGTACCTGGTAACCCTATACTTTTCAATGGGACCATAAGGTAGGTACACACCTCTTGACTGTTGATTCTAATCTTGGTCACAGGGCTTTTTTTACTAATGCAGGAATATACGCTTCCAGGCATAATCTAGACCCATCAGCTACAACAGCTGATCAGTCGTTGATGAGAGTCTTGCAAAAGGTACAACTGTGGGAGAAAGTTTCCAAACTTCCAGATAAACTTGTAAGCGACTCTCGTAATCTCTTCACTATCCATGAGAAAATCCTTATATTTCTGGCTCGTGCTTTGCTCAACGAACGTACAAAGGTATATAGAGTTCACGTTGTTTCTTGCTTTACATCTCAGATACGAAATTACAGTTATATTTTCTTTTCGTTTAGATTATCGTACTCGAAGATCCGGAGGTGGATGCTTTGGACGATCGAAGCAATGTCCTCGAAATTGTGATACGAAGCGTCTTTGCCGATTACACAGTGATCAGGCTATCTAGTCACAGAATTCGTTCCTGTCAGAAGTATCTAACTCTCGACGACGAGGTAAGTATGTCTATAAAATTATGACGTAACATAGAGTTGTTGAGTACATATTTCACACGTTTCCTGCAGATTGAAGATTACAATTCCGATCAAGGTTCTTCGATTCTATCCCAGGTCACTACGACAACTGAACTGTACACTGCGGTACCGGCTCACATCACTCTCTCCTCCGATGGAATAAATTCTTAAAGAGAGAAATTACAGATATCGAAGAAATCTTTTAGTAATTTTTCTAGCCACGTTTTATTACAAAAAACCAAAATATTTTTTACAATTTACGTGTTTATCATATATATATATTAGAGATTTTTGCCTTCAAAATGTATAAAATCAATGTACGACAGTCGCGTAGTTTCTCATGGAGAGAAAATTAAATGACTAATTTATAAGTCTTGCCTACATATTATATAAAAGTATCGCGACGCTTGGAGTCTTATCAACGAGTCAAATGAATAAGATAAAGTGTATAAACGAAGAAGACTCGAGTCAGCGTCGCGATATGTAAACAGTCTACATATATTTTACAAACGTCGTATGAAAAAAATAAGTCTATATACCATATGAAGCATTTTGTTATATACACAACGAAGAGGCTCATACGCCTCTTATTTAAAGTGAGTCAAATTGATAAGCTCTAGGTCAGACCTGTTTGACCTCACCGCTGCAGTGGGGACAGCAGGCCATGTTAGACAAATTTGCCGAAGATGATCCAGAAGGCAGGAACATCCGTCCACCTACGGCTACAGCTGCACCCATTACTGCGCTACACGCAGCGTCCTGGCGACCCGACATCAGCAGGTTCGGGCTCATCAGCAACTATAGTAAAAACGATTTGTTTACTGTATACATATTAGCATCATATTGTTGTATTTTATAGAAACACGCATTAACAGAGGCTATTTTTTGTGCATAATAAAGAACATATTTTTACACACATACTTGTTCTGCGTTTTTCTCGGCTATGGTTTTCATCTCGAGACCAGTGATGTTGATTTCCTTACGGAGGTTGATCTTATCCATACCACTGAGTAATTGAACTTTTAAAAGTTCAGCTAATTGGCAACAACCGTCAGACAAATCGATTGCGTTTGTGCTTGGAAGTTCATGACGCCTTGCAGCTCCAACAGGATCGAAATTTTCTCGAAGGATACTCAATGTTCTAAAAATCAACTCGTCAATTCATTATCAGAAAGAAATTTTAGCAATTCTATATAACCAATGCATTTACCGATATGTCCTCAAAGCAGTGTCTCTAATTTTACTGCGTTCTTCCAAGAGCCGTTTTACCGATTCCTGAAGATCGGTAGTCCGTTGACACAACGCTGCTTTCCATTTAGCAAGTTCTTCTACCATTAAACTGAAACGTTTAAATTCTACTTTCAAATATCCGAATTTTTTTATTTAATCAATTATTGGACTTTGCACATTGCATACATTGCATATTTAAAAAGTATTTAGTACGTGGAAATTGAGCTACCTGCTGGCTAAAAATTTACTTCTCCAGACCTCACACTGTCCAGCTAACCATTCAGTCTGCTCTTGGTGTGTGTTGAGATGTTGAGCTGAATTTAATAAAGCTCTTGCTAACTGCAATTTGTCTTCTGTAAGCAAGTGAACTCTTGTTTCTAAATCTTCTCCTACAGCTGCAACTAATAAATTCTTCAGTTCTCCATTGACCTGAATAAGATATTTAGTTGTATGAAATATTAAATTTGATTTTACAGTCTAGAGAATCGGATCACACACAGAATATTAAGTTACCTGAGCTTGAAATTTTAATTGATTCTCTAATTGACTATTTTCTTCTTTCAATTTTTGAATTTCAGCATCATATTGCTTCTTTAAAACATCAACTTCTGTCTCTGCTACGACTGTTTTATTGTCACATTGAATTTCCTTCTTTATTTCTTCAGTCTTTAAGTGAGATAACTGTGTTACCATGACATTGATATCTAAATTGTTTTTGGAAGCTTTCTTCTTTTTCTTCTCAAAAGGAATTATTGGATTAACAGCTGCTTTGTAAGGTTCATAAGGAACAAACTTGGGCTCTTTAACCTTAAGAGAATGGAGTATGTGTTTTTCCTTTTTGATTTGCTTTATCGTCTGAGGAACTAAGTTTACTATCTGACCCGTGGGAGTAACGGGAGGTGTAGAATTTTGCTGTTTCAAATTTGTCGGATGATAAATTAAAGCTTCTCCCAGTCTCACTTTGATTGGTTTTTCCAGAACTTCCGTTGCTTTGCCACAAGAAATATTCTCCATACCGTCACCCTGAGTTCTTTTGGGACACGCCATTGTTTGAACATCTAGACCTTGTGATGAAAACTTATAGCTATAAGTAAGAGTAAGCGTAACGAAAAATTATAACCTTTGAAACATTTTGTTCTCAATACCTTGACTAGTCGCAGAGACACTACGAATGCTACTCTTCCTGGAGCACGAAAAAATCCCCACTTCCTCAGCCATTTTCCACAATTGGTCAAAAAATCTGAAAAAACTCACTTAAGAAATAAGCGAAGGTATCACTGAAGCCCGAAGTCGTCTTGACACAGAACCGAAATGTTAAGAATCGCAACCGATTACCACACGTGTACTACCAAACAATCGAAGTGTAAGAAAAAAATATAAGCCATCCAGCTGTCGATTAAAAAAAAACGTCTCTATAAAGGAAGCCCAATAAATTGCTCACTCACTTGTCACATCGTTGAGCGCAAATCAGCTGTTTTTCTATACTCCTTCGCCCCCTGACGTGCTTTAACGTAAACCTCACGCGCGGGTGCACCTCGCAGTTTTCATACTCTTTATTAATATATCAAAATTCTGTGATATAATCAGGTGTATCGCAAGTGTCAATACCGATCGTTTCATCGACTTGAATTCAGCTTCAAATTCGAGTAACCTTTCTTTTCTTCCGTAAATAGTTGACATCGAATATTTTGAAAAGAAACTCGTACCGGTCCATTCTCCGATTGATTTTCTCCAAACCGCAAATATACAAAGCGCTGTAACGAGCGAAGAAATAACGAGTGACAGCTTCGTGACAGCTTCGTGACATCGGAGGCATTCTCGGTAAGAAGTCGCGGTAAGAAGTCGCGGTAAGATGTCGCGGTAAGAAAACAAAAGAAGAGAAAACGCAAATTCTAGAAGCAGTAGGTGCATAACTGAACCTGCGCGCATCCGTATGACGAAGAATATATATCTACGCGGACGCACGTAGTCTTAATTCGACCGTTTTACACTCGCGTATGACTCGCCATGTGATGCTCGTAAAGCGGATCAAAGAGAATAATAGAAGAAACGCCAACCTTCAACGCTCGCTGTATGTACTTCGATAGTTCGATTTGATGAAAGTTCAAGAAGAAAGGAAAACGAGTTAAGCTGTTAAATTGAACGAAAAGAACGTATCGTGAGGTATCGTCATATTTGTATGCGCAAACATATTAGACCGGAACTCGAAGGATAAAACAGGTATTGTCGATTTTATGTCCTCCATCTCTCCCTCTTGCCGTTGGAGAATAAAAAGGTAAAGCGTAATCGGGTTCGCCGTGTATCGGAGGGCTGCTCCAATGCTCCATAGGCGCTAGGCGCTAGGCGCATTGAGTTGAGCGAGCTGCACGGTCGACAGTTTAGGCGGCGCGTCGTGTAACCCTGTACGCGTTCCATCCCCGATGGCGTCCAATGTGCTCGGCCTTCGTGCTTCGACAAACCAGCTGCAGTCGCAGTCGAGACCAAGTCTCACCGGGGCCCGGCGCTACTTGTGACCAGATGAAGATGAAACGCACGAAGCTCGATGTCATCAACGCGACCGTCGAGTCCTACCTGAAGCGTCGCCGTTACCAGGTCAGACGCGCGGATCTCTTCCTCGTTATTTCCATCTCTGTGTGTGTGTGTGTGTGTGTGTGTGTGTGTGTATGATTGTCCGATTGTATGCATGTATACGACTCTTTCTATGTATTATGCCGCTGTGCGACAGTGCGAGGTTTGCCGACATAACCTCGAACGTTGTTTACCCCCTCGTTGCGCTGCTATTATTATTGAATTGGTGCACCGGTTTCGGAGATTCTTCAAACGAGGGAGTTTTCTTCGATAGATTTTCGCTGGCCTCTTTGCTTCGTGTTCGACTGAGATTTTCCTCTTTGCTTCCTTCATCTTTTGCTGCTCTCTTGAGCTTTTCTTATGAATAAGAGAGGATAGTGGATGGCTTTTGTTGAAATGTTCTTAGAAACTTTTTCCTTTGCAGGATACCGACTTGTTTAAGAAACCCGAAAAATCCAATAGTCGCAGTAGTGAGGAGATGACATTGAGCGTCACAGCTGAGTGTGGTACCTCCAGAGACAATTCCATTGTCTTCAGTGCTATTTCAAACGATGTTCAAGCTGCGGATCAGGCTTATCAAAAGTGAGTGGTTTATGAGATGCGTCGATGGATGCCTTATATTATTTCTATTAAAAATTAAAAAATTTTATATATTGCTGTCTTGGCCATTTGTAGGCTCAAACATTGCATCAATGGCTTGGTAAATGAGAAGATCAAAATAGAACTACAGGGTATTTTGTATCCTGTATTTTGTCATCTCTACCTGGAAATGCTTCATGCTGGCAATCGACAGGCTGCTGTACAGTTTATGAAAAATCATCAGACAGACTTTACTTCTGACACAGAGAAGGACTTTCTGGAGGAGTTATCCAGTGTCTTTTCTATACAAGACATCGAACTGAGACCATTTGTCAATGCCTTTAGAACACGAAAGTACAAGGTCGACCTCTCGGATGAGGCACACATAATCTTGCAAAAGTTCCTCACTAAGCATGGGCATGTAATACTAATGCAAGTGATAAACACACACCTGACAGTAATAAAAAATGTGTCAGATCTGTATACAAGTGTAGATGAAAGCAAGGAGGATAGCGAGAGAAAAGCCGATGTCACGATAAACGGCCATGTCGAACAACCATTTGGTACAGGTGTTGATCGAGAGATGCGCGAACTTCAAGAAGCCATTAGATTAATGAAGAACAGCGCGCATCAGCCGCTTCGGATATTCACAGTCAATAATGCCATTGAAAAGTAAGAATGATTCTTTTATTCATGAATTTTCATAACATTACAGCTTTATGAACTAAATAAATGTATTATTTTTTAAAGTGCTAGCTGCGGCATCATTACACCTAACATGGACAAGTTGGCCACAGGTTTTAGCACGGCAGAAATCAGACTTTGGGGAATTGGTGAGACTGTGCTCACAAGGCCAAGGTTCAGGAATCCTAGTATTACACTCGCCTGTGATCCTTCACCTTCTCTAGAAATACTGGATGAAGATGAAATGTTAGTAACTTCTGTTCTTTTTGTTTTTATATTCCTTGTCTTTTCACTCCCGAGAAACACTGGACTACTGTGTAAACACAGTAATTGTATGGTCCGAGTGAGTGTACTTGTTGTTTTCCAAATGATTATTTATCTATAATTAATATAGTTTGGTTGTATATCTTAATTGCATGCATAACAAACTCACAGAGATGAAGCTGGAGCGGTCGTACTCAGGGGTCACTCGGACGTTATTCACGATATGAGATTTATTTCTGAACCTGAAATCCTTCTCTCTGTATCTAGTGACAAAGATATGAGGGCTTGGAAACTTGATGATTATAGTTGTGCAGCGGTTTACAGGTAAAATTCAAACTGTACATTTGAAGTGTATAGTTTAGAATTTTGTTTAGTAATATGATCATATTTATTTTATGGCAGTGGTCACAATTATCCCATTTGGTGTATGGATACCAGTGTATTTAATTTGTACATAGCAACTGGTTCACACGATAGGACAGCCAAACTATGGTCGTTAGATAGAACGTTTCCACTTAGGATATATGCCGGTCATTTCCTGGACGTAAACGTAAGTTGTAACTTAGATAGGTGAACGAATAAATAACATTTTGAAGATTCGTAATTTACAATTTCGTTTCCTCAATTCTTCAGTGCGTAAAGTTTCATCCAAACACTCAGTACTTGGCAACAGGATCTTCCGATAAGACTGTTAGACTTTGGAATAAGGACGATGGTAATCTTTTAAGAGTGTACGTTGGAGCTCAGTCACCAATATATAGCATTGCCTTTAGTCCTGACGGAAAGTACCTAGCGTCTGCAGGTAAGATCAAACTTTTCTCGTCTTCTCTAATTTTAACGAAGTAGTTTGATATGCGTTCTTATTGTTTTGAATTTATAGGCGACGATAAAAGTATAACAATTTGGGATTTAGCCACAAATGCTATACTTACCGAATTGAAAGGTCATCAGGACTCTGTAATGAATTTAGATTGGAGCTCAGATGGTGAATTCATTGCAAGCTCTAGTATAGATAGTGTCGTGAATCTTTGGTCGACCCAAGAATGCATTAAAACAGGAAATGCGTAAGTATTTTTAATTATTATTAGGATTTTTTGATAAGTCTTGTTCATAAAAACTAAAAAAATTTATGGGAAATATTTACAGTGGCTCATCGAATCCTACGACGACTGCCAATCCTCAAACGTACGCGACAAATTGTGCGAGCATATTGTCGCTGCGTTATTACAGTAAGAATAATTCTCTCGTTTGCATCGGCACGGCGTAACTTTTCCTCCAACAGCAAACACCCAAATCGAATTCCGAGGAATTTCGGAGAAAAATTAGAAGGGCCATGTGTCCCGACTTCGATAACGAGCTAAATGAAGGTTCCATAATATCGAAATAATGGTACCATGGTGGCTGTGAAAAAACTTTATTAGTATTCTCACGATATATCTCGTTCTTGTTTAAGAGAACTTGTAAATAAAGACTATGTTTTAAGAGTGCACATGCGAAGAGAAAAGTAAAATTAACTAATACAAGGATTGTTAAGGTAGTTAAAACGATTTTCCTTTTACGTATATAAGCAATTAAGACGTTGTGTAAAGTGTGTATAGAAACAAAACCATTATTTTTGCGGGTATGTAAGTTTAACGTGTAGTCTTGCTTGCGTGCGTAATAGTCATTAAATATTTTAATTCTTTTTTTTTCAATTAATCCGCTTAAAAAATATTCTTCCATGAATCCGCATAATTGTTTAAATCAGCTCACTATTAATGTAATTATTAATGATAACCATTTTTATAAATTTTTAAGTTCGAAACTTCTTTCATGACAAATAAGTAATTGATTTGTTTACATTGTTAAGCAGTATATATCAAGCAGCGGATTTCAATGATTATAGTTGATACAGTGTTTGCAATGTGTAAAAATTATTGTTGACATAATTTTAAATGATTATGTTACGTTAAATTTAAAAACTGTAGGCAAAGTCGCATAATATGTTTGTACTCAATCAGCTCTTCTAATCAATGTGAAAATATTTGCGTAAAATTGTTGAAAATATCGATATTAAAATTCGTTTGTATAACTAGTAAATACGAAAGTTTCAGTGTAGAAAATGAGTTTTCAAATTTAGAAATGTTGCCAACGCATACACACTGCCTATCTTTAACTGAAGGTCATATTCAATTTTAAGCTATAGTAATGCCCAGCTTGTAAATACCTAGTAAGGTGGGTTTGTTAGTAGATTTAGGTACATTTTTTATTAATAATTTAAAATAAGTAATTTGTGTATGTGATGGAGGTAATGATCAAAAATATTTTCATACGTCTGGTTCTGTAGAACCCATGTAACGTTAAAAAGAGCGGGCCTTTGATCAAGTCCCCAAATTGTTCAATTTATTTTAAAACTATATTTTGATTTTAAATCTTACTAGTTTGCATTTTTCCAGTGTTTTGCGTACATCTTTGTACTTAATGCATTGTAAAAACATTTATTTTACAGCGTAAGGTGTAAACAATATAAATAAATTTAACACAATTTGGTGGTTCATCGAGTTTTACATTAACAAAAATGTAAAAACAACATCGAATATTAAAATTAATGCATCAAATACTCGAAATTCTATACAATCAATAAATGAAAGAAATAAACAATGTATAAAATGATAACCTGCAACTTTTTTATAAAGTCAAAAGAGCAATAATTAATTTTTTCATTGTACGATCGTATTTTTTAAGCAATAAAGCAGTGTTCTTAACAAATTTAAGTAAAACTAGTGATGTGGTTTTAACGCAAAAGACGATTTATTTTATTTTTCTTTTAACAAATGTTATTTGACAATATTCATTTTACAGGTGAAATGCATCGTTTCATCAGTATTTCATAAAATAATTCAATGGCTAAGATTTTAAGTCATACTACTATATATTGTGTAAAAAAAGTTATGTACGTGTAATATTATACATAAATAAAATTACAAGTTATACGTATAAAAAAAATTGAAATAAGTAACTGAAGACTACGTAATGACGTTTTTCTTTATATCAAAAATAAGACTTAATAGATTTTCTTTTACTTGTCAAACATTCAGCATATTATATCTACGAATTGAATTTGTTTTTCGTGTAAGTGCAATCTTTTCATTCAGAAAACAATATAGACTTATTAATTGTACATCCAACGGATAAAATTAATTTCACATCATAATTTCATGAAAACAATTGGCGGTGCAGATGTATGGGAATCAATTAATTTGTTCGTTGGGCAACTGTTTTATTTGAAATTAACGTTTGTATCATTGAAAAAAATTTCTATGCAGTAAATCATAGTAATATATAATAGTTTGGAAAACAAGTGAATTTTATTTAAATTTTAATCTTAAGCAATTGAGGCGCTTATCAAACATTTTATATACAATTTAAATGTTAGATTAACGTTATCTTTGCTTGTTTTTATAAACTTTGATACGTTGTTAAATTTATGATTTTGAGTTTTCCAACTTTTTGCATAGAAACATTTTTCTATGTTTAATTAAAAAAATCTCAATTTGTTCAATTTTTCTACATTATCATTTGTTGTTCTATATAGAATGTCCAAACGAAACTCATTTGACCGAACTTGTTGACTGCATTTCCTTGATTCTTTCAACAATAAATTATTACATACGTATTAAAAAATACATCTATAAATACGCGTCTTTGATGAGCTGTTTTTTGCTCTTCCATCACTATCTATTATTTAATAGTTACGCACATTTTCTTACTATCGTTTGTATCGACCTTTGATGGCTTGTAAGGCCTTCGCCATAAGAGGAGCCTTCACTTTTTTAACGGCTGATGAGGCTGCAAAAAAATTTGAAGTTAAATTTCAAGCTTCAAAAGTACTTGATTAGAAATATATTTGTTAAATGAAATTCTTACAGGACATTCGCATTCGCGAAACAGGTGGAGGAGGCACAGAAATTCTTTCGCCTGATGGTCCACTACTAGCACTACTAGGTCCAGCTGCGGCAGCAATAATTTTCTTTTTGATATCTGAAGATTTGCTGGATGTGTTAGCTGTTCCATACTTGGCTTGTTTGCGAAGGACACTCCTAGGTGGTTTTACAATATTGTCTACATATGCGAGTTTTGTTGACCTCAATGGTGTGGATTTATCTATAGATTGCTTTATGTTAGCCGTTAGAGTTTTTAATTTTGCTTCTCTCTCGTCTAGACAGCGCTGAAAAACGAAATTATTCGGTGAGAGGAAAAGTCTTGGTTAATAGATAACTAATTTATACGCTCTATTTACCATATACATTTCACGCCAGGATTCCATTTCTTCTC
Source organism: Apocrypta bakeri (assembly GCA_018906985.1). Lineage (NCBI taxonomy): Eukaryota > Metazoa > Arthropoda > Insecta > Hymenoptera > Pteromalidae > Apocrypta > Apocrypta bakeri. The sequence goes on from JACCIA010000003.1 coordinate 19,357,592, forward strand.
TATGCTTAGTCCTAAAGTCTTTATTGCAATGGAATTGCCATAGAGAGTCTGACTCCTCTATTAAGTACGGGTTGTGGTGCTCAAGTATGAATAGTTGATCGGGTGTTGCTCGTTCCAGAACTGGCTTTATTATATAGTAAGGTACACCACCGGTAAACTCAAGAGCTGCAATAAAATAAGTTATAATGAAAAATTTGCTCATTTTCTGATTTTTTTCTGGTCTACAATACTACTTACCATCAATATTTTCGATCAGTACTCTAATGCAAATTTCATAAAGCGTAGGTACAGTTGTGTAACCAGTTTTGTTTCCAGAAAATACCTTCGTTCTTTGATTTTTTGCGTAAATAACTTGAGATAACATCTGGTCTTCGTTTCGTCTCCGTTCAGCGGGATTAATTTGAGGCAAAGGTTTGTAATTAAGGCTGGGCTCTGGTAAGGTCGACGATAAATCTACTTCTTCTTCTATTCGAATAGAGTAAGGTTCTAATTTAGCGTTAGACGATAGCAACGGTATAGACTGTAAATGAAAAGTGAGATGTAATATTTTTGTAATTTAGGTAATTTAAATTACAACATTTTTAGATACTTACTTCTGGGCTATCTGGTGGATCGTTCTTTATTTTACTAGTTGAAGCTTTACTACTTGTTGGAGTAGATGAATTCGAACTATTCGGTTTTTCAATTTTACTAGACTTTGGTAAACTTGAAGGAGTAACTTCTTTTTTCTTTTTAGACGATGACGGAAGCATTGTACACATACCAAGGGCATCAGCAAAACTTGTACCTGAATTGCAGTCTATTCCACCATCACCATCCGTAGATTTCTTTACTTTCTTTTTTTCTTTGTGTTCTTTGTTATCACTGTTTTCTTTACGCTCCTTACTTTCCTTCGGTTTTTTATGTTCTTGTATGTCATCCTTGCTTTTCTTTTTGTCCTCTTTATCTTTACTCTTACTCTTTTCCTTGACATCCTTGGAACTCTTGCTACTTGAATCTTTTGCCTTATCTTTGCTATGCTTGTCCTTATCTCTATTTTTTTCTTTATCCTTACTACTATTGTTGGAGGAACTGTGAGATGTTTTGGACTTTGATGATTCTTTCAAGCGGTGCTCGTTACTTTTACTTTTATTTTCTCTTCCTCGCTCGTCAGATTTGGATATAGAATTTCTCTCGTCCTTTTTCACTATATCACTGAACGATTTGGTTTTGCTACAATATTAAATTTCATACGTGTTTATTTAATCGTTATTAATGTGTAAAAATAACAATAAGTACCAAATATTTACCTGGGGCTTGAGTTGCTACTTCGATGTTCATCTTTTGACTTGGATTTATCACTTTGGCTTTCACCTTTTAGACTAGACTCCATCGCTTTTGAGTGGCTACTCGACGGTCGTGTTTCATCCTCTTGTTCTTCTTCACCTGACGATTGATCGGCATCTATCATGAAATCATCCTCATCCATATTTTCTTCTTCATCGCTTGATAATTTCACTTTTTTCTTTTTATTACTCTCCTCATCGCTGGAGCTTGAATCGTACTTTCGTTTTTTTTCTTCTTCTCTCATTCTTTTTTCTTTACTTGTAGATGAAGAAGAAGAAGATTGGGAAGACTCTGACTTAATTTTGCTTTTATCCTTGGATTTGTGTTCACTACTTTCTAAGTCTTTGTCACTTTTGGAAACCTTTGAAGATTTGTGTTTATGTTTGTGATCATGTTTATGTTTATGTTTATGAGTGGACTTAGATTTATCCAATTCTTTTTTAGAGCTTTTGTCCTTGTTGGAAGATTTAGAAGAATGTTTAGATGATTTATTTATTTGTTTGTCTTTTGAACTACTACTTTTGTGGCTAAAAACAAAAAGGTGTTATTTTAATATATTGTTAATTGAATTAATATTTGTGTTAATGACTAATGAACAAACCTTGAGGCCCTCTCTTCTGCATGATGATCATCATCGTCATCCTCATTGTCCTCATCATCATCATCGTCATCATCAGCATTAGCATCGTCTCTATTAGTTGTCTCACCCTCCTCATCTTCCTCATCGGAATTCACCGATCTGCCATTGCTTGCCGAATGATTATGCGAATCAGATGGACTTGCATCCTCCTCGTCAAAAACAATAGGAGAGGCACGTGGTGGAGATATCCTCAATGCTTCTGGTCGGTTACCATGATTTCCTGAAGTAGTTGTTTCTGGTTCAGAATCACAATCAGGTGATTCATAACATTCTGGTACATCTGGTACACAAGCTTCATCTTCCTCTTCACTTGTATCAGTATTGGCAACCATATACTTCCATTTTGAAACTAAACTTTTTGCTGCATCTCCTACACCTTCGTCGATCTTTCTTAGAGCATTAACAGTACGACCAATACCAGTATCTTGCAAATGTTGGACAGTTACTGGTAATTTGGATAGCACTCCAATGCAGTGCAGTAGCTGGAAAAGAATAATTTTTTGTTAAATCAACAGTTACACAGAAATAAGAAGCAAACATATTTGTAAATTAGTAATGTGTTATTATGTAAATATGTACAAATATTTAAAAATCAGCTCTTTGTTAAACACGTTAGGATGGCTCTTACAAAACAAAAAGGCTATACTGATTTGCAAAATATGTAGATTTGTTTTTTGTCATATGTTTGAATACAATGCAAGACCACATGTTTTTAACATTTTTTAATCCATAAAGAATAATTGATTTATCTATATTGGAAATTATTTTGCTTATATTTTGTAAGATAAATGATATTCTGATACTATCTAAAAACACTCCTTTCTCAAAAACACATACAAACCTAACACTACCCTAATAAAACTAAAACAATCAAACATAAGTCTACAATAAAAAAACAACTGCCTGACACGTTTGAAAAGCCCTATTTGTCATTGATTTCAGCCGAAACCTCTTCCATGAAATTGACAATTAAAATAAATCGTCTCGTATGTTAAATAATTTGCAACGTCGTTAGAAAGGGAAAACTGAGCAAAAGTAAATGCCATATCGTGCGTGCCATTCTCATGAAGAATCGACGAAGAAAGAGCGCAGCACGAAAATAAAAGACCCACAGCGCAAACTCACCCTCTCTTTATCATCGATGGACCTGTCGATGCTCCTCTGGTAGTGTCGGATTTTCTCCTCCGTGGACATGCAGGCCATATTTTCGTAGCCCTAGCCACAGCTGTTCTGTCCGACACAACCGTTTTTTTCCTTCCTCACCTCGTCTTCGTCGTGTTCCTCTTTCCGTCTCTCGTCTACTTATGCTCCAGCGGCTGCGCGACAACGACGACGTCGTAGTCAACCAACGTCTCTGCGATCATTCGTTTTTTTTCAATATTTATTCACCCAACAGCTTTCTCAATCTGGTTGTTCTATTGCAAATATCCACTTGTTAAGCAGCTTTCTAAAAAACTTCTGGCTCTCTCGGTACAACTTTTTGGTTAGGTCTTTGCTAAGCTGCTATACTGCTTCTCGGAAGTCTCGGAAGGCAAACTGTATATATATATATATATATATTACACGCACACACGCGCAACGATATATATTATACAGTCGGTATAATCGTGTGTGCAAGATGTTGTTCTTGTATCTTGTATCAGTTGTGTTGTATGTTGTATCTTGTTGCGTCTTGCCGTCTTGCGTTGTTGCGGTAGTATTGTAGTATGCATATATATACGCTTGTGAGAATTATAGATGAGAATAAGTGAGCGATAACAAGGGTAATTTAAGCAGTGTCGAAGGTCGAATCAGTGGCACTACTTTCCTGTCGAATATTTCCTTTTTTTCACGAACAATAATAAGCAGATGTGAATTTAAGCCATTCGAACGTCCGACAATGTTTATAAATTGATATATATATATATATATATATATATATATATATATATATATATACTTTTGTTGTTGATAGTTATTCGAAACGTAGAACCGTTATTTTATACTCATGTTTGCAAACATGAAATTTTAAACGATTAACGAGTCTTCTTTTTCGTTATCAAATATTTTATTATCATCCTAGTTTAATTCGAAGAATATAAATTCACCATCCATTGAATTAATATTTATTATTAATGGTGACATTGCGAATGACGGGAAAAGCATTGAATTACTATAAAAAAATAACAGCTTTCCAATTCGAATTTCGCGCGAAAACTCCGATAACTCTACGATCCACGGTTAACTTCAGATCGTAATGTGTAGTAATACTATAGGGAGCGTATTGGCTATAGTCGTATAGTGCGGGTATAATATCCTCCCGCCCTGCCTCTCGCCCTTCAATTTAATCTCACGTTCTGCCTTTCTTTGAATCTTCGTTTTCTAGCCATCGGAGAACGTGCGCAGTGCTTCCTCTCCTCATCTCCTCTATTTGTCGCGCGGCCTATATTCCCACTGTGCGGCGCATAGTCTCGTCGTCGACGGCGCGCGCGTGGCACTGCTGCCTCGAGAAAGACAGACGAAGGAGGAAGTATAGCGGCCAGTCGACTGTAACACCTACACTGCACGTCGACCCGGTCTCTGCGAGGAACAAGGTGAGATAGTTTCATTTTTCAACTAGATATTACTCTTGCATTTCAATATATTTGATTATTCAATTTCTCGATTCTAAATGTTAATCTATACCGTTGCTGTCGAAGAAAGGGAAAGTTACGAATTTTCGCGAATAGAACGTGACTGAGAAGTGAGATGAAACGATGACCCTTGAAGAGGCATGTTTTGTTTGAGACGTGTGCTACATCGTTGTGGCGGGTTTTGCATATTTTAAATTGATTTATGGACTTTCAAGTAATGTCTCTTTCTCTCTTTTGTCCTTTAGAGTTGTTGTACACTGCTTAAGATTTAACTGATTATTTTGGAATTTATGGTCTATTTTTACTGTTCTCAGAGATTGTAAACTTGGCTTTGCTCATACAGACTGTTGGAGATTATTTAACATACTAATGTAACAAGTCCTCCAAATGTATTTATCGTTTGAGTATATTGATGTATGGTTATTAAAAAAATTAATAATTGACTTACAGAATGTATCGTACGTCAGGAATATAGCAACAGAGCATCGTTTATCAATTTAGCTTTTCTTTTAATGTTGTTACTCCATGTTTATTGACTTTCATCAATATTTTAGTACTTCTACTCAAAGACAATTGTGACATATAGATTTGCAACGCATAATTTGCTTATCAAACGTAACACAAGCTTTAAATTGTGTTATTTCAGTTAAGAAGCTGCTACCAACACAGACAAGATGTTTCATGTACGAGGCTTGACCCGTACTTCGGCTACAATAAAGCAGACCCTGGAGTTGGCTCAGACAGCTGCTCTGATACGTCTACAGAACAGAGGTTACGCCGATCACCAGATCCCAGATAAGCTCAAGGATGTTCCCACCGCAGCCAACCCTAAGTTCTTCGACATGGTTGAGTATTTCTTTCATCGAGCCTGCCAAATCGTCGAGGATAAACTCGTCGAAGATGTTGGAAAACGCTCGAGGCTCAGTATCGAGGAAAGAAAGAAAAAGGTCAAGGGTATCCTTATGTTAATGGAACCCTGTGATCACATTCTCGAAACGACTTTCCCACTAAGACGCGACTCAGGCGACTACGAGATGATCACCGGTTTCAGGGCGCAACACTCAACGCATCGGACACCATGCAAAGGAGGTGAGAGTCAGGCAGATCATCTTTAATTTCAGAATACTTGAAATTCTTCTCTCTCTCTCTCTCTCTCTCTCTCTCTCTCTCTCTCTCTCGCACACTCTGTGTTTATAGTCCTATAATTTGCTACGTCTCTGTTTTTCTCGACGTTTTGTGTGCAGTAATAACCGTCTCGGCGAAATTCTACGAAAACGACGGGAAGCTAGACGAGACGAGTGTCGTGTGTCAAGGCGAAATTCTATTCGATTTGTCGTAATTTTCAAGTCGCCAAACATACCTATTAATTATATAGTTCACTGGTGAAAGTAGTTAAAGCAAAAGTGTTGATTTAAACGAGTTTTTTCGATTGGCGCATCCAAGTAATCGAGTTAACGATGCACAGCTACGAAATGACAGAATGACAAATGATTTTATGCAAATAGATTTACCCGCGGTAGACCATGTGTATACAATGCCGGTCGTCGATCGCCCCTCCCTATTTGTCTCGCCGATTACGTAACATTATCACTTTCGGACGTGGAGAACTATGTCTGTGAAACGTGTGATCAACGTGATCGATACACGTGTGCAATGAGAGCTTCGTAGTGCTCTTAAACAATTATAATCGGTTGAAAATTAACTCAATAAATACGTAACTGTAATAGCTTTATTTAACGCGTACAGTCAGGTGTTGAATGATGTAGATAAGGATAAGCGTTGTTCAGCGATTGCCCACAAGTGTCGAAGCGAAAGCGATGCTCAACTTTGGCCTTATTTTATTCTTTTACATTTATAATTGTTACTCCGAACAGCCTTGATCTTGCTCATTCTCATTTTATCGGGTCATTTGTATTATCATTTGTATTATTCTTATTGTATAAACACACAATCGAGTGCGAAAGTTCGTGAAATTGTTTCTAATTTATCACTCCTTCAGTTTTATTAACGAACGTGAATTTTGTCCGAAAGATAAACCGCTTATCACTCGTCGCGTTGGCGAAGATGCATCTGTTTATAAAATGAAAAAAAATAATAACGATGCTTTGCTCGTATCTCATCGTTTAAATACTCTTTGTATGTGTGACTAAGGTATCATATTTTACAGTCGAAACGATATTGTATACGTACTCGTTGCCCGCATTATTACGATGATTGTATAAGCCAAGGTCGTCTATTTTCTTTCCTTTTTTTAACGCTCGGTGATAAATAAAATAAAAAAAATTTTTTATTTTATTTTTAAATTGTAGCTATGAAATACAACGAAACCATAGAATCTTCAAGCTTCTAATTATATCGCTAGCAATACACAATAATTGTACTCGATATTGCCGACTAAAACGACAATTTTTAACGTGGATTCTTTAGATAAAAAAAACAAACGTTTCTGAAAAACGATGTCACGTAAATAGAAACAACCGATTTATCTATAGACACTGGTCGATTATAGGGAAAAGCGTGATCACACGTTTATGTTATACACGCAGTCGTACTACGAAATTCGGCGAAATAGATATATTTCTTATCTTAAACAGACAAGGGATTTTCTTAAATTAAAAGAGCACGTGTGCGAAAGACTTGCGCAATGTCGTTCCTTTATTTTTCGATTTTTGCTCTTCACATAGTTAGCGCTTGAAAAATAAAAGAGCTGGAACTAGTGACGTGGACAGCCGGGAACGCGACGACCACCGACAGCTGTGATGCCCATGTCGTTTTATTACTATTTATGTTTGGCCTTGATAAGCGTTTTTCGTTTTTGTTTAGTTTTTCGATTTAGTTATTTTTCATCGATATTGTATATGAACAATTCAAATTGTCAAAATAATCAATACAGTGTATTTTTTCTTATAAAATCGATAGTTATTCAGTAATCGAAAGTGTACACTATATATGTATATACAGACACAGTTCCCAGTTACAAATTAAAATATGTTTTTTTTAACTCCTGAGTCACGCGAACATTACGCCTCTGATATTTACGAGATTACAACTCTGAATCTCGGTTAGTACGTGTTAGTACGTGCTCGTTGCGACAAGACGAGCCTCCGTGGCTCTATTAATACGCTCAACGACGTCGTTCCGCTGTCTTGGGAATCTATCCCCCGAAATTTAAAATTGAACCTGTACCGAGTACTTGGGTTCACTTGGGTTCTCTTTACTCGTTCGATTATAATTCGATTTCTCCTTTCAAAATTTGTCCTCTAATTTGCGTATGCACAACGCTCAATTTGTTTGTAACGTTACGAGCATCGATAAGAAAGCTTATGTAGTTTGATAAATGAAAGCTAAATGTTGATAACGATTTAACGAACATTTAGCTTTCCCTCGTTGAAATGCCGTTAGATTAGGTCGTGAGCGTATGCACGTATGCACGTGATGCAATTCGAAGATGAATCAATTTAAATGCATGTGCGTGTGTATATACGAAAGTTAAGTAGTCGAGCTCGTTGTCAAATGTGCACTTGAACATTGTTTACGACTCATCGATTAGCAACATCAGATATAGACCGTCAGATATATGGGCGATAGATTTTTGGCAAAGCTTTGCGATATGTTCGATCGGTGTAGACTGCTCGGCACCGAACTTACATATATACATCAAATATGTTTGTACGTAAACGACCTATTAAAATACATTATCGAGATGCCATAGAGATGATGATGATGACGACGAGTCAACCTGTTTTTTTTTTCAAACGAATAGTTCGACTCGGTCACATCAAGGTGATCAAAGCGAGAATAGATCATACCAGCGGATTTTTTCTCTTCTCTTCTCTTCTCTTCTCTTCTCCTTCGGACCAACTCGTTATCGCTAACCGGCGTGGATTTTATGGCTTAAAAAACATGTGACGATAACTGTTTTGCGTCAATAGATTATAGCGCAGTTTAGAAATCGTTGACAAAATCAAAATTTATGCTTAATTTATTCGGAATAAAAAGGTATTTAAAAGTCTTATTTGCACAATTACTAACTAATTTATCGATCGATAGGTATCCGTTTTTCGTTGGACGTATGCAGAGACGAAGTGAAAGCTTTGTCAGCTCTGATGACGTTCAAATGCGCCTGTGTGGATGTGCCATTTGGCGGTGCCAAGGCTGGCATCAAGATCAACCCTAAGGAATACTCTGACAACGAACTCGAGAAGATCACTCGACGATTTACCCTTGAACTAGCCAAGAAGGGTTTTATTGGACCGGGTGTTGATGTACCCGCTCCTGACATGGGAACAGGTGAGCGTGAGATGTCTTGGATTGCAGACACCTATGCCAAAACCATTGGACACCTTGATATTAACGCTCATGCCTGCGTTACTGGCAAACCTATCAACCAGGGTGGTATCCACGGACGTATCTCTGCTACTGGACGAGGTGTCTTTCACGGACTTGAGAACTTCATTAACGAGGCCAATTACATGAGCATGATCGGTTGGTGATTTCAATTGTTTTAATTTTAAAATTTCCTTCCACGCTTTCCAGTGAAAGATCTTACATTAACGAAATGCCACTTTAATTTTAGGCACGACGCCTGGCTGGGGTGGTAAGACCTTTATTGTACAGGGCTTCGGTAACGTCGGTTTGCACACAATGCGTTATCTACACCGTGCCGGTGCCACCTGCATCGGTGTCATTGAGCACGACGGATCCATCATCAACCCCGATGGTATTGACCCGAAACAATTGGAGGAATACCGTCTTGACAATGGCAGCATCGTTGGTTTTCCCCACGCTCAGGCTTACGAAGGCGAGAATCTTATGTACGAACCTTGCGACATCTTCATCCCCGCTGCCATAGAGAAAGTCATCACAAAGGAAAACGCTGGTCGTATCCAAGCTAAGATCATCGCTGAAGCGGCCAACGGTCCCACAACTCCCGCAGCCGATAAGATTCTTATTGAGAGAAACATTCTCGTCATTCCTGATCTGTACATCAACGCCGGTGGTGTAACCGTGTCCTTCTTTGAATGGCTCAAGGATCTTAACCACGTATCATACGGTCGTCTTACCTTCAAATACGAAAGGGAATCTAACTACCACCTTCTTGGTCAGTATTTTTCTTGATCATTCGTATTTGTTTTCGTTAGACGCATGACTGAATGGCGTTTTCTTTTTTTGCAGAATCTGTCCAAGAATCCCTTGAACGCAGGTTTGGACGCGTTGGTGGTCGCATCCCTGTAACGCCCTCCGAGTCTTTCCAGAAACGTATCTCTGGTGCATCCGAGAAAGACATTGTACATTCTGGCTTAGACTACACTATGGAACGATCCGCTAGAGTAAGTTTGATAAATATGAATTTTGTTGTAAAATAGGTTACGCGTTATTTAACTCTGCAATTTACTATTGTAGGCTATCATGAAGACGGCAATGAAATTCAATCTTGGCCTGGACTTAAGAACAGCGGCATATGTTAACTCAATTGAAAAGATCTTCACGACTTATTCTGAAGCGGGTCTCGCCTTCTAAGCTTGTTAAATTAGTCGTTACATATACAAGCATTCAACTTAAGGAATGGGAAAAGGACATCCATACACAGAGAATTGATTTGAAGATTGCAAAAAGAGAGTCATTCGAAGTTGTGCACGCAAACGCAATAGAACAGTATTTCTTATGCACTGCGTGATTTAGAAAAAATCATAATAATACCACGTCGAGTATTCGATAAGATTACACTCAACCTGGATAAAACATTCCATGACAAAAAAATCAATTGAGTAAGGTTATCGAGAACGTTAAAAAGTATATACTATTTGCACGCATTTAAATGTTACGTCACGTTGTATTATAGGTTCTCGTTAACCGTAGTCGATGTATTTTTTAAACAAATATTAAATAATTTTCTTAGAAAGCGTTTTTAATGAAATGTTGAAACCAGGATGAGAATGAGCTATTAAGAATGAAAATTACAGCGGCGTACTTCAATGCCCTCTCTTCTATACATTGCGCACTTTTAGATCATTGATTCTCTGCTAATTTGCCATGAATGAAGCGTTTTGAAAAAATAGGAACAAAAATGAATAAAAAAAAATGTAAAAATGCGTAAATAGTGCGTAATTCAAAGTCGCGTGGCAGCATGCATTTTATATTAGAATTTGTAACAATGAAATTTTAACGTTTAAGAATGAATTATTGTTCTGGTTTATCTTAAATCGGTCTGGTGCTCATTTGCATTCATTTGGTTAATCCAAGCGATAGTAACAATAATATTCTTTCCCGTAGTATTACGAGTCTGTTTGCTTGAACGTTAATAAAGCAGATCATTCTTTTAAGTGAACTCTGAATGTATAATTTAATGAATTCGTATTTCTTTCAATGTTATGTGCAGTATCTTATAGATATAAGGATGCACTAATTTTTCTGTTGAATTAATTTACATTTGTTACAGTAACTGCAGCAATGACGTTAAATAAATAATTTACACGTTGCAACGTGAATATTGTATAATTTTAGTCAGTCAATCCTTTCATCTTCCAAGCCGTTAAAATTGTAAGTAATTAAAAGTGTGCGTGTTAAGAATTACAGGACACCCGTAGCGGACTCGGTGTAGTCTATGTAAACTCATTTGATTGCACATAAAATGTTGACTTTTAGTAAGACCATTTTATTGCATACATCATTAAATTACAAATAAAATATTTATCTACACAATTTCAAACGTAACAAAAGATTAATTAAAGCTTCTAAGAACGGTGAAGAAGGAGACAGCTCCTCTTATCATCTGCATAATAAAAAAAAAATGTTAAAATGTTTTAATTTATAATTTCATTAAACATACGCACGTTTCCAAAGGATTCGATAGATAAGACGATCTGACCTCCTGCCAGTAATTGATAAGGCTTTTGTGATCTATTGAGCAATGTTAGCAAGAGTCTGTCTATACGAAGTCGATCTTGCCTAAAAGGCGGTACGAAATACGCTGCATCGGCTACGGCGACACTCTGCTTTGGACAGTTTAAAAATCAGCTATTATCGACAACTGCGATTAATGTAAATTCGAAAAAATGACTAACTTCCTGCAGCAACAAGTCAGGAGGATACTGACAAACAAATAACTGTGTCGTCAGAATTAAGAGAACCGGAGCAAATTTAAATTTCTCCGCGAGTGGCATGTTCTATAAAAAGAAGATAATACACATATGTTAATATATAATATCTATAGAAACATTTACTAAAGACAAAACATTCTCCACCTACTCCAGCTAATAAAATCCCAATCAACGACAGATTGTAAGTCGTACTGATAAGTTCAATCATAAAGATCTCACTAGACAGCTTTGTTATGTCATCGCAAAAACTGTATTAAAAAAAGCATAGATCCCATGAAAAAAATGAGGATTAAAAATTGATGAAAAACATCCTCACTTGAGCATCTCTTGGTGATAAGCAACAATTTCAATGACTCTCTCCTTTATTCTCTCATCGGTTCTCTCATCGGTTCTCTCATCGGTTCTCTCATCGGTTCTCTCATCGGTGAGTTCGATTTCATTGCCAACGGGTCTCCGAAGCTTTCTGTCCTCTTCGTTTTCTTCTATGTGTCTCGTAATCAGCCGAAGCCTCGCCTGCATCAGTCTGAAGTGTCCACAAGCGATCATGATCAAAAAAGCTATAGCAGTATCGACGCACACGCTCGTTTGAGTGACAGTGAGGAGACATACAACTTGCGCTCCGAGAAGGACCTCGTAACGGGGAGAGCTTTGGACGTCGATATAGAAAGGATAGGGTAATACGCGATGGACCGTCTCGTTGGTTGCTGCAGCTGTCCATTGAGGCAATTGGCTCGAGAGGACGTAGAGGGTGATGGTCGTTAGGATTATACCCGAGTAGCAAACGCTCAATTTGCTGACTTTTCGAACGAAGTCACGAACGTGGACCTTCTCTTCGCTCCGCACTCGCTGCCAGAGACTTTCTGCGTAACTGTTAATTTTTTTTCATTCTTTAAATTTATTTTAAAATTTATCCTTCGAGTGATAATTGTAAAAAATTGATTCATCGCCAGTTGAATGCTCTCTTCCTGCACGCTGCTGGCTTACTTTTTCTCTAATTCCATTATCTATTCGATTATTCGAATTGTATATTTGTCATTCAACTGGCTAATAATAAAGAAATCAAAAAAGTATCTACTTTTTCTATTACAATCGTGCCAATTTTTTATCGATCGTGCGAATGAAACTAAAATTAAAAAGGAAAAAATTAATAATCGCTTAACTCACCCTAGCATTTTGCTCAGTTTATTTCTGCGGCTAAAGATATACATGAATCTAAAGTGAAAACCAACGAAAGAGAAGAGCTCAGAAGTAATATCCGGATTGAACCTTTTATTTAAACAATCTTCGATAAAAGCCCAAATATAGACACTGCTCACAGCGGTAAAAGCAAAATTAACGTAAATTGACATTAAAATCGTTCCAACAAATTTATACGTTCGATTTTCAAAAGGTACTAGACCCGCTACTCGCAGAACTCGCATTTGAATTCGGCGAATTCGTCGATAGAACGCCGAGTTTTCTTCCATTTTTTATTAACTTTGTAAACCAATATTTAGGAATTTTTATGAGTAACGATACGATACGAAAGAATAAACGGTTCGTGAGAAACTGTCGCTCAAATGTATGGATCATTTTTTCAAACTCTCTTAGACATGCGCAGAGTGGGTAAGTACAGCAGAAGCGCACGAATACTTTCTGTATAATTACAGGGATGAGTTTTGTGGTCGGACTTTGTTTCTTTTCTGCGGCTTCGTTTTACAAGTCAATGTCGATTTCGATTAAAGTTCTAAGCAATGTGTTTGTTATTGTTAATAAAATTTATTTCATGCTTATGTCATCGTTTACAGAACGATTGTTTCAATGATTTTGTCTTAATCTGTATCAGTCGATTTTTCAACTATAAGTTTTTGTATATACATTTTTACTTTTGACATGTTTATATTAATAAGTACTGTTTTTAACAGCAGAAAGTAGGTCTTTCTTAAATTCCCATTTTGCCAAACGCAAAGTGTCTTACTTTACTACAGAAATGTATTCGTACAAATTATGGTTTCGCGGAAAATGTAATGTGAATTTTTAATACCATACATTGCATTCACATTTGAAAGAAATAATAAAGTAACAAAATGTACCATTTAAGTTTAACTTGTCATAATTACAAACTTTGCTATAAGTTCATATTACGAAGCAGACTGTCTATAATTCTTTGTACTCATAAGCTTCTTGCCGCACATAGCACAAATGGCCTTTTTGTAGGCACAAGACTGACAATAATGAGATCCAGCTTGATGCACTTTCTGTCGGCATATTCTACAGGCTTCGAATTTCGCTGTGTAAGGATTAAATCGGTTTTTGGTGGACGAAAGGGCCTTGTTTTCCCCTACCTTGCGACCTCCACTTTCCACTGTATTTCTAGCACCTGCCTTCCAAGGATCTGGAGTAATGACTTTTCCTAATTTCTTTTCACACTTATCGCAGACCATCTTTCAAAAGATCTAGAAAAATAAAAAGTCTGATTGCAGTTGCGAATTATATTAGCCAATTTTTTAAAATAGATTTGTGCATTTTAAATCCTCACCTTGATAATTTACGCAAATGTATGCTTTGCTTAGAATAGTATCAAAGTAATAAATATTTTTTGCAACTCTTTTTTTAGGTTAGAGATAATATTACAAAAGTAAAAAGCATTATTTTAACTACTTACGAATCAATTTTATCGGTTCCAGAAAATTACAGCCTCAGTTTACTAGCATAAACTATGAACTGGTTAAAATTTGTCGAGTGATAAGCGATAATACAAGTTGTTTACAATAACAAAGCAATAAGAAAAAGAATGGAGTGTGCATATACTTTGACGCATAAAAACACTAACACCAGCTGACTAATATATTTTTGATATATTACAAAATAATAAGACATAATCTATAGTGCTTGCCAATATGGCGTCGCCCTAGTCGCCTAGTTATTTTGGCGGCGAATTTGAATTTTTATTTCTGAGTGAAGTAAGTAAATGGTAAAGAAAAGTAAAATACACATGGAAAATTAAAATTTTAGCTAATATCATTTCATATAATTACATTCAGAGTTCAATCATTAATATTATGTAAACATTTACAAATGTTGATTATTTGATCGTTTGCAGAGTCGCCTTTCGAAGCAAAAAGAACTGATCTTGAATAACATCGATACTCGATACTCTACGTGTATTAAGTACATGTAGTAAGTACATTGAAAGAATGAATATTTCCATGGTATAAGATGAAAAAAATGTTTATTTTCCCATAAAATTCTTACATTGAATTACAAGCCTTAAATGAAAACGTCTTATTGAACAAGCAATAAGACGTTTTCAATTGGACAAGCTGATTTGACAAGCTGATTTGACAAGCTGACTTGTTTTCAATAATCGCAATACGCTCAATTGAATCGAATTTTCATAGATTTCCATTGAAATTAGTCATTTCTGGCCAGTCTGGTGAACTACCATCTTCGAAATACTGATAACATCTCGTTCCAGCTGGAAAACTAATCACGTGATAGTTCGACTCCTCCAAAGCTACTTTGCCACCCATGAACCTTTGAATCCTGTTAGTCGTCCACCATAATTTACCATTTTTGTCCATAGCAAATGTGTCCGGCCACTGGTTCGATTCGACGTCTTTAACCAGAAGTTTTTGACTGTCCAGGAAACTCGAATTTGATTTTGAAGACCAAACCGATACCGAGTCTTCGGTGAGAAGACCGTAATACAGATCACCCGTAGCTGACATCATCATACCATCGGTTTGAGATGATTTGTTACCGATTTTTTTGACGTACTGGTCAATGTTGGCGGTTGTACTTAACTGACGGTCGCGAATTACGTGGACGGGAAGTGCGAATATCTCGTAAGAGGATAGTGGAGTGTAATATAACAGCCGATCACCTGTTGAAATTGTTTAATAATAAAAAACTTAATTAAATCGCTTTCAGTGGAAATGTTGTTTAAAAATAAAAAATAACAAATAAATATTCACGTAATATTAATAACGTCATTGTTGTATATTATTAAAAGAAATGTGCACGAAAAAAATCCTAGATACTACACTACACAGGTACAGAATTTCAATTTTACAGAAACTATATGTACAGAAACTATATACAGAAACAAATACGAATGCCTATTCGTGAATGATCAGCGATTTTTTCTAGTTACATAAAATCAAATTGATATACACACTCGAGTGAAGGTGAAACAAATGACAATGTTACCTTTGCCAGATACGGGCGAAAGAGCAATTCCATCGATCGGTCCATTAGTTTCGAACAACGTACCGTTGACCAGGAATTTCGAAGCTTCTTGTTTGGCCTTCATGCTTGGATGAATAACCTTCCAAGACGTCTTATCCTTTAACGAAAAGACAATAATACCTGGAAAGCTCACATCTGTATCGGTGATATAAGCCCAACCGCCATCCTCGTGATCGATTACAATATCGTTAACAAAAACGCTCTGTATGTGGGCCACGTCATCGGGAATTGGGTAGTCCAACAATACTTTTCCACTATTGTTCAAATCGAGAATTATCAATCGCGTGGGACACTTGGCCCTGGGTTTTTCGTTGCTGAATTCGGTTCTACCGTTCTCTAGAACCCACATCCTGCCCAGAGGATCGATTTCCATGCTCTGGACGTATTGGAAGGCTGAACAATTATCCAGCTTCTGCATGTCCCAGTTGGGGTAGGGAATGAGCAACGGAGACCTGTCATCGTTGACCGATTTCAAAGGAATCGTTACCAGCGTGGCAGGCACACCGTTTTTAAATCGTGGCACGGTCAAATAGAGATTGTCCTTGTAGATTTTGATACCGGTGATGACGTTGTTCTCCGGGATGTAACTGCCATCTACGATAGCGGCGTTGTAAGCTTCTTTGGACGGCCAAGTGAAGTTTAAGTAGTTCCACTGGAACTCGACCTTCTGGCCGTTTAGTATTGACCAAGTGGAAGTTGACAAACAGAAGACAACTAGTGACCTTAGCGTAAATTTAAATTTATATTATTTTTTAATTATTTTTGTAAACGACCAAATTCGCCCAGAATATATATCTCTTGTCAAACGGATTCAAAGTCCCTAAATGGCTTATTTTCGGCCGGTATATTCGGCCAGTATGTTCACACTCGCAAACTATTCGCGCGGAAAATATCGTTAAAACAAATGAAACAATTCATTTACCATAAATAAAATTAAAAAAAAGAAAGAAAAAAAAACAATACTCATAGCACAGAGAAACAAAAATAAAAACGTACTTGAGCATTCTGGCAAACAGTCCAATCTCGATTGGACTATGCTTGACTCTTTACAACGATCAAACGAGTAAACAACTGATACGTAAATAGACGTCCATTCGATTCTTCGCCTTCGAAGTGAGTATATCCTTCGTACGTCCCGTCCCACCTATAAGAAACTGAATGAACTTGACGTGGAAATCAACTGAACTATAGTCTTGGCTCACTCACGAGCATAGTATAAGTGAAAGCCTCACGGCCATATACGTAGTTTTTTTTGTTTTCAACTTATATAGCTATACGTGTATATGTGCACAACTGCAGATCGAACGGCGTTTCTATAATTGATTGCAAACCCATTGCACGCAGAAAAATTGTAAAACGAATAGCTGTTAGTCATTTTTTTTAAACGCATAGTGTCCGTTGAGTAATTATCATGATTTAGTATATTTTAATAGGTATGCCAATAAAGTAGGAAAGACAACTGAAACAACTGAAACAGTCGCAAAAAAGTCTTATATTTCTAGCGACTTACTAATTACATAAGTTCAAAGCAGTTACTCAACGTATTTAAGTTCTCTAGGTGCAAATTTTCATCGCTTAAAGAAGCAGTATGGGTTTATTAAAGTGATTAAAAATCGACTTGTCTTACGCTAATATGTATTTCACGGTAAGCCATTTTTTTTTTTTTTTTTTTTTTTTTTTTACATTTCGAAACGCAAGATAGAATCCGTTATTCATAAACAAGGAAGTGGTTTTTTTAAATTCATCGATAATTATAATAAACCGCGATAATATATGCAAAAGCTAGAAAATTTCAGCCAGCCAATACCATAGCAATCGTACAATTAAATAACTCTTTGCCTTGTCCACATAATTCAAGACTACCGATGCCGGTTCCTACTAAAAATATTAGTGCAGATGCGTTTCCATAGATTTCAATGAATTTCTCACGATTGTGATGTATTCTGATGTATTACAGCAATTCACGAAGCGTATGAATTCAATTATACTCCACAGGTACACTTTACAGGCGCAGCAATTACATTTCATTAGCACAACTATAATTCCAGTGTAGAGTGTCAAATGTCAAAGTCCGCGTACCAATCTTGAAGAAAAAGACAAATTTGTTTTATTACAGGAAATATGCAACCTGTTTACGCGATTTGATTAATAACGTGAAACGTTGTATACCAAACATATAAATACATTCTCAGTAAAGTTTTTTTTTAATAAAATGAAGCGGTACACGATATTAGTGAAGACTTTAAACCGAAATAAAAGTAACGTTGCCTTAATATAACAGAGAAGACTATATGCTAAAATGTACAATGAAGGGTGTACAACTAACGATTTGCTCATTATCTCGATAAATATGTTTATCATTTTACTTAGCGACGATTCCTTATACCGAGGACTGCGCGAAAATTTAATTAATTGAATAATACATTTATTTGATTTTCCCGCTTACATAGATGCAGCGCGTGATCTACGGCGCAGGCGCAGAAACTTATGGGTTTCGGTTTCGGTTTCGGTAGTCGGTTCACACTTCACAATGTTTTTGCAAACGCGCTTGTGCATGTATGAGTCAACAAACGATAGACCTTTGATAGTCGTGTCGAAGCTTAATCGAATAAAAAATCCAAAAAAACATAATAACAATAGTTCCATTATTATACTCTGCAGTTAGAATTATAATATTAATACATAAATTATTGTAATTCTTAAAGTTAGTCTACAATTCTTTGAATGGAGAAATCAAAATCCCTTTTAAAAAAAGGCCTACATTTGGTGCAAGCCTGCTGCAACTCAGAATGCGACGTAACAAGTTGTGAGTTTAGGATTATTTAAAAACTATTTAAAAAATCTTATAATATATTTAGCGCTAGCTCCATTTTTTATATAAACATAATGAGTGAGCATATTTCATGAACTACTATTATTCCTCGTAACATATAAATATAACAAGCAGAGAATGTATACTCTATAGAGTTTTAGCTTCTCAACGAAACTATGCATCTTGGCTTTTTGATGAAAACATGGCAGTCACCTGGCATTTTTTTACGAGAACCGAAATCCTTGGCGCGCATGCTATCCCGCGCGAAATTCGCACGAGCCTCAAGAGAGCAAATATCATTAAAAGCACAAAATATAACATTCATTCGTGCATATAAACCCAATAATTCTGATAAATATAAGCAATCGATTGGAATTTTTCGTCCTAACAGCAAATGAGAAGAAAATAGTCTGTTACTACGGTAGCTGGTCGGTATATCGAGCAGGAAAGGGCAAATTCGACATTTCCTATATCGATGGAAGTCTCTGTACACATTTAATTTACGCCTTTGCCGGTCTCGGCGAGTCTGCTCAAGTCAGAGTATTAGATCCATGGAACGATCTTCCCGACGGCGGTGGTAAGGACGGATACCGGAAGTTCAACGCGTTGCGCAATCATCATCCTGAATTGAAGACTATGATCGGTATGGGAGGATGGAACGAAGGATCGAGCAAGTATTCGAGTCTCGCAGCTAACGAATCTATGAGAGAGAAGTTTGCTGATAATGTTGTTGAATTTTTGAAGGTCGGTAATGAAGATATTATTATTATTATTATTATTATTATTATTATTATTATTATTATTGCGTGGACGCTGGAAGAAGCAGAGTAGAACGTAGAAGTGAAAAATCGGAAATATACCTTCGCGGCGCGAAATTCAAATTTGCTTATTCGACAGAAATATGGTTTCAATGGATTCGATCTGGATTGGGAATATCCTTGTCAAAGAGGTGGTTCAGCTTCTGATAAAACGAACTTTGTTCAGCTTCTGAAGGTCCTGAGAAAAAGATTCGATCGTGAATCGGGAGCATTGGTACTTAGTGCCGCTGTAGCTTCAGCTGCAATGTCGGCGAGCAAGTCTTACAATATTCGCGAAGTTTGCGAGAGTCTTGACTTCGCCAATGTCATGTGCTACGATCTACACGGTAGTTGGGAAAAGAAAACCGGTATCAATGCACCGCTTTATCCTGGATCCTGGGAAAAAGGCGCAGAAAAAAATCTCAACGTTGTAAGTCTCCTATATGATTGAGCATCGCATCGATTGAATTTACTTGTATATTTCTATCTTTTCTTATCGAAATTTGGATTTTTCGGAATTTTCGGAATTTTCGGAATTTTCGGAATTTTCTCAGGATTCCTGTATTCAATACTGGCTATCGCAAGGTGCCCCAGCGGAAAAACTCGTTTTAGGTGTACCGTTCTACGGACGTGGTTTTACCCTAGCTAGTACTTTGCACTGTGGAGTAGGAGCACTAGCGTATTCCGGCTCAGAGCCAGGTCCGTATACACGCGCAACTGGAATGTTGGGCTACAATGAGATTCTCGAAGATATTGCCAAGAACTGGAAGACTTATTTCCAAGACGAGCAAAGGGTACCATATGCTGTAGGCGGAAACCAATGGGTTGGATACGATGACGAAAGGTGCATTGCATTATTTTCTTTTCGATTGGAAAGACTCGTCGACTTATTGTTATTGTTTTCATGTTTTCACTTTAGATCGTTAAAAGAGAAGGCCGAATATATAAATAAGCACGGGCTTGGCGGTGCTATGGCTTGGAGTATTGAGACTGACGACTTCTTAGGGACTAGTGGCAATAAATATCCTCTGCTGAGTGTTCTTAATCGAGAACTACGTGCACATCGAACTGATCGAGACGATTAGATTATATGGATGAAGTTCTTTGTCGAAACAAAATAACTTCGAACAAAATATATCTCATTAAATTAAAGACTTTTCAATTCTCTTGAGCGAATAAAAATTATCCAAATTTCCCGAAATTATACGTCGACAAAATTCAGAGTGCCACAGTCCTACCGATATGTATATCGATATACTGTGAGCAAAGGTGAGTGAACGTCTGTCGACTATTTAAATTAAATTAACACAATAATAAAATTTCAAATACAAGTAAGCTCGAATGATGAAAATGGTATGTTTCTTCTTATTCTTTATCCATGTTATACATAATAAACGTTATACAAACAAACGTATATACAAACAAATCAAAAACATAATACTTCACGTAAGAGAAATAAAATTGTATTTCAATTGAAAATTGTAACACTGGTTGCAGTACCGATACCTATTAATATTGTTTTTATTTTGCAACCATAATTAATTATTTCTTCCATTTCATTAAAACGGCAAATAGACGATAGCAAACAAGAAAAGTATTCGCAAAATAAAAGACACCACGATATTAATGGAACAATATTTTTAGCATTAAAATATATAATTTTATATAAGAAGCTCTATTGCTCGCTTACATTGTGCTAACTGAGATGGCTAGAGTTGGTGGCTAGATTCTTTTAATATGCACAAAACATCGGATAAATCGTAAAGCAACATTATTAATTAATTTTAAATAAAGGCTCACGAAATATTATATATATGTCTAAGAAATATAGATTTTGAAGCACCGTTATGGATATATACTATGTTACTTATCTAGATTTAATTATTTCATCGGCGTACATCTGTTGATTATTCAAATTAAATTTACACATTAAAATTCCAAAAAAATTAAATTTGAATACAAGAAATGGTATTTTTGTGATTTTGAGCTTGTGCTATATATAATGTATCGTTGACACGATTAAATAATTTATTTGACAAGTTATACAATGGTGTTAATAGACTTTTACATATTTAGCTTAAGAGTAACATCACAGATTTTATGCAAACAATTTTACGTAATTGTTGCTAATTTTCGATGTATTGCAAATTACGTGAGTTTGATGATTTCTCGTGTGTTCATTGATATACGCAAATATTAAGTATCAATATATCATTAGCATCTTAATGTGAACTTGTAACGTAATTTGCATCTGCTATACATATGCTAATATTTATTTTTCCGCATAAAATAACTAAACTGTTTGATTCATTGTTCTGCACACTATATAAAATATAAGGATGAACTCTATGAAGAGCAGACAAATTTTATCAATTTGTACAATAAATATTTTAATAACAAAATAATATTTTTCATTTCAACTGAGAATAGATTCTTCATCGAGATACAGATATTTCTTAGGATTTATTTTTTTTTCATTATTATAGACTCCTCCAAAATTTGTCTTCTCAAAATTTCTGTTTCGTCCTCGCTACTACTTTCACCTGCATTACTACTACTACTACTACTCAGATCTTTTTTCTTGTTATTCAGTCTCCTTTTATTCTTCAGGCATTGAAATTTATCTCTTCTTTTCTCGACTGCTTTTCTCCGCCTACTCTCCGAACTAGACTCAATACTATCCAAAATCGAGTCGCTGGCCAAACCATCGCTATCATCTTTGATATCATCAATTTGGGTCTCATCTCCTACGCAAAACGAGTCCTGTAACAAAAAAAGGATCAAAATCCTACAGAATTTAAAATACATTTTTTAAATCAACATCAACTTACGTTCATATACGATTCGTCTGTCTGTGATTGGGTGATAGGCTGTGAGAAAATTTCGTTTATTGGTACCTCGTTACTGGGTTTTTTGAACATAAATGCTCCTGAATTTATAGGACT
Organism: Apocrypta bakeri; assembly: GCA_018906985.1. NCBI lineage: Eukaryota > Metazoa > Arthropoda > Insecta > Hymenoptera > Pteromalidae > Apocrypta > Apocrypta bakeri. Next base: position 19,380,054 of record JACCIA010000003.1, read on the forward strand.
TTTATTGACAGTCTGCAAGTAGTATGCGTGCATATCGACATCATCTTTAATGTTTTGCGTATAACTAACAAAGCTATCAAGATCCTTATCGTCTTCTCCACAAGAGCTACCTTCTGAGGTATCCAGATCACTCGAAACCTGAGCCTCGTCGTCCAGAAAATCATTAACTATCCTTCTCCTGGGCTTCTGCAGCTTTTTGTGCTTTTCTTCCTTACTGGACTCGATAGTAATGTTGTTCTCGCTATGATATTTTCTGAAACGTGGACTAATACTCGTGTCTCGATGCCACCTTGGCAAGCCATTCTCTTTGTTGCTATTGTCAGCCTCATTACGTTTTCTCGAAGGCATGGCAAAACCATCTTTGTCCCGTTTCAGACTGAGAAGTCCTGCATTCGGACGTGGAAGTCCTTGAACGATCATTATATTTTTGTGTACTCCATCCGGTTCCTTTTTCGATGATAGACTCGGCTTGTTGATATTTTTGAGGCCGAGGACCGAGGGTCTCTTGGTATCGATCCAACCTGACGAAGAGGCTTTTTCGGGGCCACACTTTTCCGCGAAGAAACTACTTTCTCTCTCTTCTAGCTTATTCTTGACCATCACACATGGGTCGAGATCAAAATTAAAGTCATCTATCCAATCCTCAAAGTTGAAATTTCCTTTGACATTGCACTTGCCCTTGCTGCTCTGCTCGACTTCTGCATTTGGTGTGTCAACCACTGGTGATATCGGTTTGACATCGTTTGCCTTCTCAACTTCTGAGTTTAGTTCTTCAGAGTCTAATAACGTTTGGTCATTATCGCTATCCAAGATACCGAAGTCGTCTAATAATGTCTCGTCATCCACAGCCACATCTTCCACTTGTTTTTCTTCAACTTTACTTTGAATATCCTGTTTAATCGGAGACTGTAGTAGTTTTTTTTCTCTAAAAGTGAATTGCGTTTCGAAATCCATGTCCTCAAACATATCGACATCGGAATCATCAGCAGCAACAGGAACAGCAACGACACTACCTATGCTGTAGTTAAGAATCGACTGATTTACATCCTTATTTTTGGGTGGTGTACTGGGCACTACTTCACTGTCCGAGGATTCCTCGGTTTTTTGTCGTTTTGATAGAGGTCCTTCATTCTCGCGTTGTGGACTGCATTCGGCGCTTCTTTTTCCAATAAGTGTCCTGTTGGATATCACAGAATCGTTGAACAATCCCTCGTCGCTCGAATCCTCCTCATCAAGGAGATCATCGAAAATATTCGGCTCTTCTGCAGTAGCTTCAGCTTGCTGACTCAATTCGCTCTCTGTACCCTCGTCTAGGAGTGCAGAGAAATCAACCTCTACATTCGCTGGTGTCCTCGCTATCGACTCTACCGATGATTCTCGATCCGAATTACGGTATGGACGATGAAGTACTTCATTCTTTGGTGATTCTACTCTCATCTCTTGGCTCTGATCACGATGGTTGGATATCTGTTTCTCTTCGCTCAGTTCAGATATCTTATTTTGAAAAGTAAAGTCCGTATCGAAAAAGTCCGAGCCGATGGATTTGGTCCTCCTCACTTGATTACTTGAAAAATCGTCTTCGAAAAAATCAATCTCGGCTAACTCCTTGACTAGTTGAGCTTTCTGCTCTGATGCTCCTGCGTACTTTGATTTGGATGGAGAGGTGTAGACGTTCAAGGAATCGGTTTCTTTTACAGTAATATTATCGCGTACATCAAAAGATGAACATTTGTTTTCAGATTTATCAACAAGAGATAGAAATTCGTTAATAGATTCATCAGCTATAGAGAACGCTGTGCTTTCCTCCTCGCTGCTCTCGAATGGATGAAGATTTTTAATACAATCAAGAATGTCAAGTCCAGGAACTACGAACTCCTCAAAATTCTCTAGTCGCGGAGGAGAATGTTTCGGAAGCCAAGTTTTATCAATTTTTATACAATTATTAGACTTTTGGTAAGATTCTTGTTCGGATTTCTTCATAGCACAGAGCGTGAGGAAATCAAGGGCATGATTGTCAGAAGTAAGAAGCTTCACGTCGGAAGGTTTGATATATTTATAAGGATCTAAAGAGTCGGATTCCGATGGGGATTGAAACTCATCTAAGAGAATTCCTGAATCGCTGTCGTAATCATTGCGATTTACGGCGTTCGATGATGTCCGTTTCTTCTTTTTTTGTTCAGTGAGGAACTTCATCATCGATGACTGCAAGAAGGAAATCATAAATACATATATCTGTAGAGATAAAAAAGTTTTTCTTCGCGAAAATACTCACTTGTGTACATCCACTGGTTTTTTGCCCATCAGATTTTGACGTGGATGGTCCAGGGTGAATTTCCATATCTTGAAAAACTTCTTCGACAGCGGTTTCTGCGTCTTTTTTACTTTTCCTGGATTTTTTCACTGCAGGTTGTTTGGTGGCTTGTTTATTCCCTTTGACCTTAGGTGTCTTTGGTTGCGCTTTAATGAAAATCGGTTGACACTGGGGTGTGATATTAGCAGGGACCATCCTAGGACTCGACTGATAAAACGAAGACGAAATGTTGCTGGACTGTAGAACCTTATTATTGAGAGATTCTTTCTTAGACAATGCTTGATTAAGAGTTTGTGCTTCTTTGCCTTCAGTTAAAAGAATTACGACGCGTCCACTGCGTTTACGACCAGTACGACCCATTCGTTGGACTAATCGCGTTGGAGTAGACGAAGAAATATCAAAGCAGACTATTAGATCCACTTCACCTACATCTAGACCTTCTTCACCTGTACATAGAAATTCTCGTTTATTCATTTATTTCAAATGATTTTTCATAATTTGATTGACCCACCGACAGACGTAGAAATAAGCACGTTGACTTTGTCATTACGAAAATCTTCAAGAGCTGCTATTTGCTCTTTCTGCTTCTGTCCAGCTTGGCCAACGAACATTTGTGGGCGTATGAGAGGTCGAGTTTGCAGCAGCAATACGAATACCTCACTTACAATATCGCGATACTGTTAATTAATAAAAAATATATGTGTAAAGTTTGTTGCATTAGAAACTTCTTATATATCATACCTCCACAAATACGATGGCTCTCGTGCTCTTGTTTTGAGCAGCGTATGATCTAAAGTGATCTGTCAAAAGCTCACGGAGTTTGACGAATTTATTGTGACCAAACTTTAGATCTTTGGGTATCTGGAAAACAAATTTTGGATAATTAGTTTTTGTCGTAATATTAGTGCAAGCATTATTAAAAATAAAGTAAGAGGTAGCTTACATCTGCTATTGTTCCATCTGGCAATGACTGAATCACTGGGAATTCTCCTATGTATCGTTTTACATCTTCTAAAAGCAATTGCAGATTCAACTCTGTTTCAAACCAGTACTTATCTGAGTGAGCTGATCGAAAAATATACTTTTTAGTTATATATATTTAGTTATATATTATTTGTACTAAGTATTAATAGAAAAAAATGTATACTTGAATAGAAATTATAAAAGGCCCTTAAACCATGCTTGACTAATAACTCGTAGGCATGATACATGGTGAGTAGTATATTTAACGTTTTCTTGATTATACCATGATTATTTGCTTGTTGAGGTCTGCTGTCAGTTTGCTTCAGAAGCATGAATATCTGAAAAAATACGCACGAGATGCCTTACACATTTAAAATATAAATTATCGACAAAAGATTGCAATTACCCTTCCTTTAGAGATATTAGCTGTGTCCGTTTGCAAAACTTTATTTCGTACTAGTATTCGTACATGAGGATCCATAATGTTTATATATCGATCTTTATAATTTTTGAGATCTGCACTCAAACCAACAATAATTTTTTCCATTGATCTATCATTGGTGTACGGGGTAATATCCGGCGAACAGTCATCTCTCAGTTCCAGCTCAGAGATGAGTAAGTTTTGAATGACCTATAATACATATGCTATTTCTTGAAAATATTTAGAAGATTTTCTATTTAACTATCTTCCAAAACTTACCTCTCTGACATGATCAATTTTACTTCCAGGAGTTGCAGATAAAGCCAAAACTCGAAAAAACTTATTTTTCTCATTTACCATACGCACAATCTGAATCATCATAAAAATACAGTTAATAATTGCAATACCACAATTATAATTATCGATAAAAAAAATATACCTCGCAATAAGAATGTTTTCCCAATGCTTTATGGGCTTCGTCAATAACAATACACTTAATCAATTCACAAGGCACACTATCATTTTGGAGATCTTTTTGAAACGTTTGAGGGGTAGCAAAAACTACACGTTTTAGAATCCAAGCTTGTTTTCGCTTATCTTTATTGATTGCACCTATTTAACAGTAAAATATTCTTGTCAGATACAGTAAAGGAGATAAATAATATATTAATAAATGAGTATTGCCTACCTGTAAGCTCAACAGTTTGCTCACTAGGAATACCCATAATTTCATGGCAAGCATCTATCTGCTGAGCAACAAGAGGTTTTGTAGGAGCTAAAAAAACTACTCTGCCTCTTGGATACCATCTCCAAAAATTGTACATAACTACAGCAGCAATGAACGTTTTGCCTAAACCTGCATAAAAATAAGCACCGATTATTAATCTAAAAAGTTGAAGCAACTAATTCAGATAATTTGAAAGTATTCGCAAATTTGTTATACCTGTTGGCAAGCACACTAGTGTATTGTTGTACAGTGCTGTTTGCACAATCGAGAATTGATAATCCCTCCTGGGATAGTTCTCTGGATAGATCCATTTTGAGCCTGAAGTCAAGTCAAAACCTGCTGTTTCTTGATCTATGGATGTCAATGTCCCCTGTGACAGGGAAGAAATTGGTTGCTGTGCCATTTACACCTTACTACACCTTATTGAAATATTTCAAAACAATAAGCCAAATCTCTCATTTCGCTTTAATATTTTTAACTTAATCAAAGAATTCAAGCGACCGCATTTTAATTATTTTCGTTCGAATCATTTCAGTTCATTCACAACCACACATACAGAACCGCGTATTTGTATAAACATCGAATAGTCGTATTATATATACACGAAACGTCGACATTGTTAACCGCGATTCCGCGAAAAATTACTTTTTGAATCAACAAATGTCACAAATGAACATTTGCAAAAGTATAAACGAAACGCAAACGAGGTTTCGCGCGATTTCAGTGCAGGGAGCGCGCTCGATGATTCTGATGGATGATACACCACCAATGATGCATCATGATCTCTAACCTCACTTTGTCATTTTCGCGGGCTTCGACATTTGTCAGCTGATGATTTGACTCCAGGCACGTTTGCGATTGCGACGGCATGGGCTAGAGCGAATAGTCTCGAGACTCTCATCGTTAATGCCGTTGAACAGAGGTTTAATGCCAGAATGGAGGCTAAACAGATTTATAGTCAATCCATCAGTCCTCTAGTGACAAAGAGCTTTGCTTGCAAATGGTCGGAGGATAATCGGTTATCTATTGTTACTGTGAATGGCGTTCAAATTATTGTAGGTATTTTTTATTTTGTTTTGATTTTTTTAATCATTAGATACACAATGTTCCTTGTGTATCTAAGTGATTGTAGAATATTTTTCTTCATTATTTGTAGCGATAAACTATAGAATAAGTTTTTATTCTAGGAGTACAGATATTTTAATTAAATTTTATACAGGAATTAGTTCCATCGGCAGTACAGGCTAACCCAATTCTTCATCTAGCTCGGTCTTTTATTAATGCTCCAGAAGCCCTGCCTTGTGCTGTGTACGAAAAACCTGTGTTTTCCAATATATTTGATTGGCCCAAGGAAGAGATTTATTCGTATCTACTGCAAGATGCCCTTACGCCAACTTTTCCAAAGGCTCTTCCAGCCATTCCAGAGATTGTTGATGTTTTCTGGTCACCCTGCAGATTGCTACATCCCCTGCAGTGTCTTTTAGCAGTGGTAACAACTACTGGAGCAATAGAATTGATTGCACAAATTGATAGGACTTGGTTATCGATCTACGAGTTTAATACAGCTTTAACTGAAACTGTCAATAAAGATATACAGAAGGCTAGTAAAAAGAAACAAAATAGTCAAGAAATTAAAGAGCAATTATACCGATTGCTCGTAACAACAGCTGCATGGAGTTGCCTTTATAAAGCACATGATAAAAAAAAGTTTGCTTATTTAGTTACAGCACAAAGAAGTGCAGAAATTGCCATTTGGAAAGTAGATCAATTATCCAAAGATAGCATTGATTTGGAAGCAAACACAACAGGTGTCGAACTGGTATTCAAAAAAAAAGTTTGCAGCGCAAGCATTAGAATCAATTGCTTACTATGGGTAAATCTAAACAACGATTGTAGTCTCTTGATTATTGGATACTTTGATGGTCACATTTCAGTAATGAGATTAGAGAATTTAAAAGATGATATATCTTCTTCCTTGTGTGAAGTATGTTACTCTGAGGATGATGGTATTCCAGTAGACTGTTTACATTTGTTACAACAAATGGATAACTCACTAGAAATTCTTGTAATAAAAGGAATGCACCTGATTATTCTTGCCACAGATACTTATGGGAAAATGATGAACTTGACGTTTGTTTCTAGTCCAGGATTTTCGATAACAGGTATGTACTCTTTTGTCTTTTAAATTCTGTAAATCTCTTTCTTCACCGATAATCATAATTCTCGTTATTTAGGTGTTTCTATTCTCAATTCTGAAACGGTGATAATCACTGTACAAGATGGAAATATATATCTGGTCAATAAATCTTTAGACCAGCAAGAATGGACGTGGAAGTCTATAAAATTAGATGTAATGAAAAATTTTGTGCAGTACCTTGGTCTGGCTAGTTCACCAAACAAAGTTATATCATGTTTTATAACAAGTCCTAACATAGTCTTTGATCACTTAATCAACAGACAACCCAGTAATGTTTGTTTCTTTAATATAATCAATCATCCATTACTCGATCCACTAGATATTTTGTACAAAAATAAAGCAGAATGTCTGATAAACCACTGGGATTGCCTGGAACTGATAAAAGTCAATGCTATAAAGTTCAGCAATATTGCAGAAATTCTAAAGCAAGCAACGGCAAATCTCGAGTCACTACCTGTCTATAAAATTCGCATAGCATATTGGATTATGATTATGAGCGAGACGTTACGAAAGAAACATATTTTTGAGATTAATTTGAAAACTCCAGAAGAAATTGAGCAATGTAAGTTCTTTATATTCTTACATTCTGCTGCAAATCACCTAAAATGCTTGGCACAAAAGCAAAATCCAAGCGATGTACAAAAGTTAAGTATGAATCTTTTGAGAAATCACTTGGATATATGGTTAGCAGGCGAGGAAGAAGAAGAAGCTGAGACTCCTTTATCGAAGTATGTCAAGGAAGTTTTAGAAGCAACCAATCAACTTGATCTGACTGAGCAGGAAAAATGCAATTTTTGTGGTGTTGTTATTACAGAACCATGGGCATTGTCTTGTTCAACTGGACATAAACTACCAAGATGTGCATTAACTTGCTTACAAGTCACCTGTACGAGATATAGAACGTGCATTGTTTGTAACGAAATATTTCATCCATGTTTGGACGAAGAATTCAATGAAGTTAGATGTCCATATTGTGATTTACCAGTTATGTACAAGAATCGACTGACAGACACTTATCTACAAACATCCAAAAAGAATCTGTCAAGAAGGAAACTGGTAGCTTCTAACAGTAAAGATCCTAAAGAGGAAGAAATATAATTTTTCGTGTTTTTTATTATTAAAAACGTTACGGTAAAATAAGACTCAATTTCAATGTTGACAGTGACGTAGGTTTAATTACATATAACTTTTAAATTAATAATTTTAACAATTTGAAAAATACAAAAGATTGCATGTAAATATATTTGTTTACATTCATTTTTATAAAATTGAAAGAATTTTACATCGAAATTGTAAATACTTTATTACACTATTATTGCACTAAAAGAATGTACATACTTTTGTAAATAAATAAAAAACATACATAATTTATTCTACCCATTTATTCTACTCATATTTAGCGTATAGTCTGCGATGAAATTCTAGAACAATCGTTTAGGTATTGAATTAATATCGAAGTTTCCAAACTAATCATCTCTCGGGGCAACCGTTGCCTTTACTTCACTGTACATGAAGAATTACCATCGGAAACTCATAACCTTACGCAGTACTTATGAAATTATCATTCAAGAAAAGAGCGAAAGCTCAAGCTTGAGTACTTCTCGTCAAAATTACGTAAAAATATTCTTGTAAAATAAAAAAAAAATCCTTCAGTGCTCGACGGAATTACGTGGAAGAAAATGACCTATAATATCGGTAAATACTTCGAAGACGAGAACGTGACGAAATTAATTCTGAAACCACCGGAGAAGTACATCAAAAGTCCAAGGTAGACAATTCTTACTGTTTGTAATAAAAAACTTGACTGTTCTTGCCTCCATCGACGGAGAAAATATTGAAAAATAAAGATAAAAAAATAAAAATTGCCCGCAGATACATATCGATCCACCGGAAACGAACGCGCGAGGAACTAGCTCGAGCCAAGAGTAGCCACAAGAGTCTAGGTCTTCCTCGAGTGTCGCTGCGTCCTCCGAGTGACTACCTCAAAAAAGGAAGTCGCAGCGCTTCTTCACCTCCACGAGTTGAACGAGAAAGCTGCAAAGCGCGATGCCAACCTCGACGATCGCCCGATTGGCGAGCCGCTCCGAGAACCGCTAACGCGTCGATGATGAAGGACTTTTGTAAGTGCAACGTGGAAAACGCCAAAAGACTCAAACCCAAAAGGCCCGAAGCCATTATCGTCGACACTCGGAGAGGAGATCGGCAGAAGCTAGCGACAAGCGGATTACAACCGATGTATATTTATAAAAAGGTACGTTCGAGAATTTTTAGTTCTATCGTGTGTCAAGATTTTTTATTAAATTTCCGTTAAAGAATTTCGGTGAGATGCCAGAGATGCTGAAACGGCGCAAATCGGCTCCTTGCACACGAGGAAAGCCGGAGCAGGAACAAGCCGAATACGATGTGTACGTGCAGAGCCGAATTGCGATGAAAAAAAATCACTGCAAGTACATTACCGAGGACGAAAGAACGAAGTTGATCGAGGTGAGTTTTTACTTTTCCTGACAATGCACTCTATAGTGTACAATAAAGCGATCTCAATTCTTCATCGAAACGTGGGAAAAATTCGCTTTTCAATCTCATTGCAGAAAATGAAGGTCAAATTTTCCGAGTTGATGAAGCAATTTCAATGTCTTCCGTTCCTCATCGATACGACTTCGAAAATAAAGAGAAAGGCTCTGCTAGAGGAGAAGTTGAGACAATTGGAAAAAGATATACAACTTATCGAAAATCACCAGTACATATACATCTACGACGAAAAACAAGATAAACAGTCGTTTTAAATTTATTTTCTATTTAAATTAATAATCAGATTTTTTTCCCCTTGTTTTTGCTACTAATAAATATGCCAGTAATTTGTTATACGTATATTATGTCGCTTAGATCGTATAGTAGTGTAGGATTCATTATTTATAATATTATCGAATGTTGCACTCAGAAATCACAAAATGAAACTGATATTATTATTTATGAACTGATAACTGATAACTGATATCTATATAAACTATTCCAGGACAAGATGTGCAATTCGTATTTATTGTGTGCAATTCGTACTAATAGTGTTAATCAAAGTAAAAAAACATAATTTTATATGTATTTACCAAATCGTGTGTAATAGCTAAGAAAATAACAGTAAATCAAGTATTCAAATTAATCGTGTTAATTATTTATTAATCGATAATAAATGGCCCAGTGATTGAAGGTTGTTCAAGAAAATTGAAAGAATTAAAATTCTTTCCAACGTTGAAAAATGAAGTCGCCTTAAGTGGGCGAAAACAATAATTTAAACAATAATTATCCCGAGTTCTTTTACTTCACATAGAAAGCTATTTTATAAGAAATCTACATACAACATTTTGATTTATTTCGATCGGACGTATAATCACCGACATTTATTATTAAAAAATCGATTTTCTTGAGGTTTATAAACCAGACTCCTCCTTAACTATAGTGATGCTAACGTTAAAACATTCTTTCCATACTTTTAACTTATCATATTAAATTTATGTATTCGATATTTTATTATGTAACTTTAAATAGTGTATTTCATACGTTAAAAATATTTGGTGGCCCTAATAAGGGCCGATTTTATAAAAGGGTTAAAATATTAAAAATTTAAGCACGTTCTCCACGAATACGTCTCGCCAGTTGAATATCCTTAGGCATGATGGTAACGCGCTTGGCGTGGATGGCGCAGAGGTTGGTGTCTTCGAAAAGACCAACCAAGTAGGCCTCGCTGGCTTCCTGGAGAGCCATGACGGCCGAGCTCTGGAATCGCAAGTCGGTCTTGAAGTCCTGAGCGATCTCACGAACGAGACGCTGGAAGGGCAGTTTGCGGATCAGAAGCTCAGTGCTCTTCTGGTAACGACGGATTTCACGAAGAGCAACGGTTCCTGGCCTGTAACGGTGAGGCTTCTTCACTCCTCCGGTGGCTGGGGCACTCTTGCGAGCAGCCTTGGTAGCCAACTGTTTACGTGGAGCCTTTCCTCCGGTCGACTTACGAGCGGTTTGCTTAGTACGTGCCATTGCTGTTGAAACTTCGTACTGTTAGAAGGATCAGAAGGAAATAATTTCGAAAATTTTGTTTCGCCGTATTTGTGTCGTTTCAAACGCAGCTGCTTCAATATGATTGGCTCAAAGAATCGGGGAGGGCGGTACGCTCGCTCGGTGGAGTATCCAAAGAGCAGCTGTCGCAAATGTGGAGGGGATTCCGCTTCGGCCACATGATAAAAAGGCCGTTTTCCTGCAACGAAAATATCAGTTTGCTGTTTGCCGTTGACTTCAGGACTTCCTTCTGTTTAATACAAGATGACCGGACGTGGTAAGGGAGGAAAGGGATTGGGAAAGGGAGGAGCAAAGCGTCATCGTAAGGTTTTGCGTGATAACATCCAGGGTATCACCAAGCCCGCCATCCGTCGTCTGGCTAGACGTGGTGGTGTCAAGCGTATCTCCGGTCTGATCTACGAGGAGACCCGTGGAGTTCTCAAGGTCTTCCTTGAGAACGTCATTCGTGACGCTGTAACCTACACCGAGCACGCCAAGAGGAAGACTGTTACCGCCATGGACGTTGTCTATGCTCTCAAGAGACAAGGACGTACCCTTTACGGTTTCGGTGGTTAAATACCCGATCCATCATTTGTGTATTTTACAACAATCGGCCCTTTTCAGGGCCACCACATTTTTTAACGTTGAACCAATTATATCAATATGCTTACCACATATCCAATTGCAGACGAAGTTAATTTCTTTAATTTATATTTACTTGTTCTTTATAGTGTAGTATACTTCTATAGTAGCAGATATAATTTAAAGTTTCCGTTGATAGGATAAAAATTCCAAAAAAGCAAGTGATAGAATAATAATATCAAAAAATTTGGTAGATAACTTCTTGTTCTGTGCATAATAAAATTAATCTACTATTCTGTTTAAAAACTATGTTGCCCATTATACCATCAATATACTCTTTTGTAGACTTCATTAAACCAAAAGAAACCACCATAGAAACGTCTCTATACATTAAAACGCTTATCCTTCAATTGTGTTTCTAAACATATACAGCCGTAATACCGATGTATCAGATGATTGTGTATCCTAATACTAAATACAAGAAATCTAATATAATCCATATCAAATAGGTTTATATATACAGCAATTAAAACTACTAAATCTCGATTGAAAGTCTTAAGAACTAAAAAACCAAAATTTGTATTTACAAAATCATATTTATTAAACAGTATACAGAAAAACTTGTCTTATTGTTAAATATTACTTATTTAATAAAGTAACAATAATAACGATACGGTTCGGTATGTCAATTACAAGAATATATGTACTGTGTTAAATTTCGTAGTCTCTTATATGAAAACATTTTATTATTATAAAGGACTGTAAAATGGACATGGTAAACTTTCCACCACAGATTAAACACTCGTTACATTTAATAGCTGATAGCTGAAAAGGATTGTGATAATGATATAATAATTTGATTATACGTTCATAAATAAATGGTGGCCCTGAAAAGGGCCGATTGTGAAAAATATCAAAGCTGATATTTAATTAGATTTACTTCGAGCTGGTGTACTTGGTGACGGCTTTGGTGCCTTCACTGACAGCGTGCTTGGCAAGCTCACCAGGCAGAAGAAGCCTGACAGCAGTTTGGATCTCCCGGGATGTTATGGTCGACCTCTTGTTGTAGTGAGCCAGACGAGAAGCCTCAGCAGCGATACGCTCGAAGATGTCGTTGACGAAACTGTTCATGATGCTCATGGCCTTACTGGAGACTCCAGTGTCAGGGTGAACCTGCTTCAACACCTTGTAGATGTAGATAGCGTAACTTTCCTTCCTCCTCTTCTTGTGCTTCTTCTTGTCACCCTTGGTGATATTCTTGACGGCCTTGCCGGCTTTCTTGACTGCCTTTCCACTTGCTTTGGGTGCCATAGCGAGATTGTATTCAGTACAACGAGGGTAAGCTGAGTGGTGTGGAGTGCGACTTCGGTCACAGCTTGTGACTCCGCAAACGTAGCCGCTCCGAACCAATGAGAAGGCGCGCTGAACCAATAAGCGAGCGCTATACCCTCCCTTGCGCTTATGAGCTCATGGATTGGTTCGAGCAAACGCCACCAAACTGAATATATATGTGCAACTAAAATTTTTTGACATCAAACCCTTGAGTTCTCTCCTGTAGTCCGTTTGTACTCTAACTCATATTCAAACATGTCTGGACGCGGCAAAGGTGGTGGCAAGATCAAGGGAAAGTCAAAGACTCGTTCCAACAGGGCTGGACTTCAGTTCCCCGTAGGACGTATTCACCGTCTGTTGAGGAAAGGAAACTACGCCGAGCGCGTCGGTGCCGGTGCTCCGGTTTACCTGGCCGCCGTCATGGAGTACTTGGCTGCTGAGGTTCTCGAGTTGGCAGGTAACGCCGCTCGTGACAACAAGAAGACGAGAATCATCCCTCGTCACCTTCAGCTGGCCATCCGTAACGACGAGGAGTTGAACAAACTGCTCTCTGGAGTCACGATTGCCCAGGGTGGTGTTTTGCCCAACATCCAAGCTGTACTCCTCCCGAAGAAAACCGAGAAGAGCTCTTAAATTTCTGGATTCTAAACCATATTCTTACAATCGGCCCTTTTCAGGGCCACCATATTTTTCAAACGTTTTGAATTATACTATTGTAACCTAACGATGAAACAGTGAAATTTCACAAATTCGTAGTATACTTTAAACTATTTAACTAAGTTATACGTATGTGATTCAGAACTAATAAATAATTACTTTTTGAGAAGATACACAGTTTGAAAATGACGATATTCACGATTTTGTACATAAATTTATTTTCAATATAAAATTAGTGAATTTTTACAATGAAATCAATGATTCTGCATTACCGACATTTTCTTGTTCAAAAAGTAAATCTTCACTGATTTATCCTTTTTCAGTGCAATTTATAGTGAATATACACGGAAAATGAAGTGAAATCAGTGAAACGACAAGGAGTTGAACAAACTCCTTTCGGGAGTCACGATTGCCCAACATCCAGCCAATATTATCATCGAGTAAAACTGAGATTAAGAGTAAGTCAAGCTCTCAAGAATATTAGTCACGTATGTTTATCCATAACAATCGGCCCTTCTCAGGGCCATCATGATAATTCATACGTTATGAACAACTATTATTATTTGTACGCTTTAATCGCAAACACATGGTTCCTTATCATTTAACCGATAATGCAATAATAGCTTACCTACTGCTTAGACTGCAAAATTTTATTTTTATCATGAAAACCATTTATTGTAAGGCGATTAAAAAAATTCTGCTAATCTTTTATAAACATTACGTATGGACATTAACATAATTTATACTTATATTTAATGTAATTCTTACAATATGATATGATATATATGTACATAAACATTATTAAAAAAAAACAACTGGATCCTTAACCAATTATTAAACAAAAATTACAATGTCAAATTTGTCCGATTCAATTGAAAATTCCGACACTCATACTAATAGGAATGTATTACAGAGTATAAGTACCAGTGCTTCAGTTAATAAAAATCAATTTTGAGAAAAATTATATTAATCGTTGGAATCTTTACAATAAAGCTTCTAACCACACTTTGTATACCAACAAATTCTGAGATATACCTTTCGGCATGATATTTCGCATGTGCAAGGCAAATTATTATAGGCATTCAAACTTGTTAAATAAGCAATGAAGGCTAAAATTAATTGAAATAATACCAAAAACTCATGTCACTGACGTAATGTAAAGTGTGTACATTAGTACAGTGTTAGGTGTTTTCGCTAGGTCAAGTGAATAAATATTGTTAAAAAAATAATAAGTGATGTGTGTATTTCGAGCAGATATGATGACGGGTTCGATGAACTAATTTATGAAATGATAAAAAAAAATTAATGAAGATATATTTCACTAATTCGTAGTACATTTTGACTATTTAACGTTATAAAAGTTAAATTCTTGTAAACATCTCACAATATAAGTCACTAAACCATTATTAGGTAGACCTATTGATCAATATACATATTAATCATGGTTTAACCATATGTAATTAAAACTTATGATCATTACTTAGTACAATCTTATGTACCAATATACAGTAATGGTACTCGAAACGGTACTTTAAATATTATCTGAGTATACCAGTACTATATTCTAGCTTTGTAGTAAATATTGTCATAACTGTTTGTCGCTTTAAAGAGAAATTTTTATACTGCTTATAGTATGGCTATGAACTTATTAATATATAGTCTGTTACTGTGGTTACAAATTGAATTGGACTATATTTTGAAATATAACTAGGGCATGGAACTATGTATCTTTAAAACTTTAGACATCAATATATGACAATTGATATAGTATACAATAAATTACGTATTCCGAATCCTTTAAGATACATCTATAACAAAAATATAATCTGTAGCATAAATTTATGATAAATAATTAATCCAACGTTTAAACATATCAGTGGCCCTGAAAAGGGCCGATTGTTTAAAAGGTTGAAAATATTAAAAATTTAAGCACGTTCTCCACGAATACGTCTCGCCAGTTGAATATCCTTAGGCATGATGGTAACGCGCTTGGCGTGGATGGCGCAGAGGTTGGTGTCTTCGAAAAGACCAACCAAGTAGGCCTCGCTGGCTTCCTGGAGAGCCATGACGGCTGAGCTCTGGAAACGCAAGTCGGTCTTGAAGTCCTGAGCGATCTCACGAACGAGACGCTGGAAGGGCAGTTTGCGGATCAGAAGCTCAGTGCTCTTCTGGTAACGACGGATTTCACGAAGAGCGACGGTTCCTGGCCTGTAACGGTGAGGCTTCTTCACTCCTCCGGTGGCTGGTGCACTTTTACGAGCGGCCTTGGTGGCCAACTGTTTTCGTGGGGCCTTTCCTCCGGTTGACTTACGGGCCGTTTGCTTGGTACGTGCCATTGTGAATAATGTTGTATATCGTAGAAACTGACGAGACGAAATGATGTCAGAAAATCATCTATCGCTATATATGTGTTCTTCCCCACCGCTGCTGCTTAAACGTGATTGGCTCGAAAAATCGGGGAGGGGGAATCTTCTTCGGCCAGCTTAAAAGGGGCACCGCTGCTCAATCAGGCCATCAGTTTGCTGTTTGTCGTTGACTTCAGTACTTCCTTCTTTTTAATACAAGATGACCGGACGTGGTAAGGGAGGAAAGGGATTGGGAAAGGGAGGAGCAAAGCGTCATCGTAAGGTGTTGCGTGATAACATCCAGGGTATCACCAAACCCGCCATTCGTCGTCTGGCTAGACGTGGTGGTGTCAAGCGTATCTCCGGTCTGATCTACGAGGAGACCCGTGGAGTTCTCAAGGTCTTCCTTGAGAACGTCATTCGTGACGCTGTAACCTACACCGAGCACGCCAAGAGGAAGACCGTCACCGCCATGGACGTCGTCTATGCCCTCAAGAGACAGGGACGTACCCTTTACGGTTTCGGCGGTTAAGTTACCCGATCCTTCATTTGCATATTCTACAACAATCGGCCCTTTTCAGGGCCATCACATTTTTTAAACGCATAAACAAATTATATCTATTCAATAAACAAATTAGTATTGAAATTACATCATTTATTGAGTCGTATTCGTGATAATATAAGATAATATATAAGTATTTAATGGAAATTTGGATATTTAATTAACTCTTTTAATCGCACATAATTTATAAAGCTGATTAAAAGATTATGATTATTCTTCGCCCAAACTACACATTTATAATTCATACATAATGACATGAAAAACAATACAAAGTATACAAATTTTAATATTCAGTCTTGGGCCGTTTTTCAATCCAAGCCTTAATTTTTGGTAAATTTAGAACCTTCTGTTCAAGAGCTTTAAGTTGCGGTTTGTCTTTCAATATATCTCCTTCATTTCTAAGATTAAATGTCTCCAAGAGAGATACAAAGACTAAATCGGCCCAAGTGAGTTTTCCCCCGACGAAGTAACCACCGTTACGTTTGACCTGCTCCTCTAGACGTTCCAAAATGAAAGGTAACGCCTGCTTCGCTAATTCGAGCTTTTGTGCCTTTGATTCTGGATTTTTTTCATAATGCGGACTTATGACCTCTGGAATTTGGCAGTGTTTCAATTCGACGTGACGTAACATTTTATTTGAAAAAAGAAAAAAAAATTATAGTAAACAAATTATACTCACTGATGCGTAAATCGTGGATAGTATCAACAGTTGCATCAATTTCAAGGTTTTCCCAATCGTCCTTACCGGCTAGACCGAACTGTTTGCCTAAGTAACGACATATAGAGGTAGACTGATTGATTTTCTTACCGTTAACTTCCAGAATCGGCACTTGACCGAAGGGCGTAGCTGAAAACGGATTATTATTTGAAATAAGAGTAAAAGTAAAAGTTAAATAAATGAATGAAATATTAATTCGCTCACTAGGTTTGATTCTCTTCCAGTCTTCCTCGTTCATACGCTCGTCGACAAAATCAACGCCTCCATAGTTGAGCAGGAACCTGATGGGTTCAGCTAAGCCTCTGATGCCAAAATATGTTAACTTGTAGGTAGGCATGATTTGTCTGAAATATAATTAGCTATCGAGTTATCAATTCCTATCTATTTACAATTTATCTAATTATATTTAGTTAATTATTTTACAAAATCTTGATGAATAATAAAAAATGTCTAGTTATTATAAATATATATTAACTAGACATGCTATAATAATATCTAGAGTATTTATACTGAAAAGTAACGTTGAATTCCTTTAATCGACTGTCTTATAAAGAAAAGAGGTGCAATTGCTTTATGATTTTTCAGTAAAGCGAAAAGTTATATATACATTTGCTCTATCGCTGGTATTTGCTTGTCTTATCGAAACCTGGAAGCTAACTCAGCATTACCTTTCATTTAATGGAATATTCTTTTTAAGGCTTGGCTGATAAAATGTATTTTTATCAAAGTTATGCACTAGTAGAGAATTGCCGTGACTCAACAGAATAAATATTAACGTTGCACACTAAATACAATTTATCAATATCATTTAATTGGAGTTAGTTCTTTGTAATCCTTTTTAGGCTATTTTAGTTTTAACATTACAATTTTTCAACTTCGCATAATAATGTTGGACAAGATTTGTAGAAAAAAATTTTCCAATTTTCCAATTTTCCAATTTTCCAAACTATATACTCAATTTCATAATCAAGTAAATTATTGAAACGGCCTTCGGTAGATTTTCATTGCACAATAATACGGATGACTGAACTAATTATAACTTACGAAGTTGCTGGAAGTGATAGAGAATGTGAAATTATTAATCTGCGTTATTCTTAATTTTTTAAATACACTACGCATGCCATGAGTATTTAAACATTCGATGTAAAAGCTAATATGTTTATTCGGACTTTTTCATTCTATTTATATTTTCTAACAAAACTATTTATCTTGCTGTACAAAAAATGTTCGGTAAAAATAGTGAGGAAAATTCGACGAAAAATGAAAGAATCGTACGAAAATAAAAGAAATCCTAATGATTTTCATGAAATTCTAAAAAGAAATTTCAGTTACCTCGATTTTCCTTCGTACGACAAGAGTATGTAATAATACGTAAGAGCTCTCCGTTCGTTCACTACGAACTGACGCCTTCTTCCAGCGGTTGTGCGGTAGAAAATCTAGGGTCTGTCTGACGCATACATTATATGTGTGTGTGTGTGTGTGTAGCGCAGATTGGTAATATTGGTATCGCGTTTCGCCGTTCGCGTAATCTCGTTGGTCACCTGATCGCAGTCGCGGTGATGAAAGGATTCTCAGCTTTTTTTTTTTTTTTTTTCTTCCTCGCTCGCTCTCCTATCTCTTCGATCTCGGCTATTGCGACACCTTATGACATAGTTCGCACACTGCATACGTGCTAGCCAAGCCAGTGCATTGTGCTTTGTGCATACGGCATATCTCGGAGACACTATACTACTACACATCGGTAGATCGGTACCACCTGACCACCAGTCCACCACGAGCATAATCGCCCTGCTGCGTGCAGCGTGCAGTGGTGCTGAGTGGCACACGAACACGATTTCAAATTTGCCGCTCCTCCTGGCTGCGCGCGCATGCGCGATAACGTTCAGCGCAGCACGTGTTTATCAAAATCATATCGCTCGGACTCCGGAGCAGCAGCTGCAATCCAGCAGTTTGCCTTCCGCGACTGTGTCCAAATGTCTTCTTTTGAACTTGCATTTCATTCGCATAGCCGAAGAGACAATTAAATGCCAGGTGTTTCGTCGACGAACGGTTAGGAAAAGTTCGTAAATTGCGCGCGTCAATGTGCAACGTTTTTAGTTATTGAGAAATTTGCAAGTTTTTTAAGTGAAAAAATGGCGATGCTCGCGGGGCCCAAGCGTAAGCAGAAGTGGACACTTAATCCACGAGGGAAGCAATGGAGCGAAGGTTAGATTATTTCTGAGTTGTTCGATTAATTTTCGAAATTATTATCCGTAAACCGTTTCTTTGATTGTGACAAATTTAGCGAGGAGTTTGATTCTTAGAAGACAGGTTCTTAGACAAGTTTTGGTTATTCCGGTACCGCGTGATCATGTGCCAGGAATTTCATTTTCAGAGTCCTGACACTTTGTTGTTTGTTTATGATTGAACACGTATTTTACTTTATCTTATTTATACGTGTGATATCTGGTTAATTCTAAAAAAGAAATGATGGTCAAGTTTACTTGAGTGCGAGGCGTGAACCGAGCTAAGGCTCTGTATGTAAGAAGCTGCTTTGCAACGAGATATTTTTCTTATTTTCTACTTTTATTATATGTAGATTATCTTATGTATTGTAGATTCCAATAAATTTGGTCAAAAGATGCTGGAAAAGATGGGTTGGACAAGTGGAAAAGGTCTTGGAGCTAAAGAGCAAGGAATGGTTGATCATATAAGAGTTAAAGTAAAGAATGATCAAGTTGGTAAGTAGCTTTATTTTTACTTTTGTACAATTATACCTCATTAATTTTTGTAACTTTACAATTCTTTTCCTAGGTATTGGGTTTGACAAAAACCGCGACGATCACTGGACTGAGCATCAAGATGATTTCAATAGTTTTTTACAAAATTTACAGAAAGAACAAGCCGGTGCTCCAGTAGAAATTCCACAAGAACAAGAAAAAGCATTGAGTGGCAAGTCTTTAGAGGAAAGATCAAAACTCAGTCAAAAAAGAGTCCAGTGAGTAACAAATAAACTTAAACTTCTTGATTTTTTAAAAAATTGTAAATCATGATTATTCATTGCAGTTATAAGAAATTCACTAGAGGAAAAGATGTCAATAAATACAGTACAAAGGATCTGGCTAATATTTTTGGCAAAAGAGATTTGAACGAGAAGACAACCGTAGAAGAGAAAGAAGAAGATGATGAAAAGATTCACGATCCAGTTGGTGCACAGGATCACACGGCAGGAATTCTTACCATTAAAGGTGGTAACATGAATGATTACTTTAAGAAAAAGTTCAATCGTAGCGAACATACCGATACTGTAAATGAAAAGGAAAATTCAGAAAGTGAAAGTGAAGTTCGTGCAGGATTTGGATTTTCTGTTGAAAAAAGTAAAAGCACATTTTATGTCAACAATGATAATACTGATGAGAACATAGACTCCGATGGTGAGAGCAATAAATATTCAGGTTTTGGTTTTGTGAAGAGTAGCGATACCAAAACAAAAACCAAAAAACATAATAATTTGAATTATGTATTTGATAATCCATGTTTAGATTTGAATATATTAGATAACGATTCTCCTGTACCAAGTAAAATTAAGACTGAATCTGTAGATTTAGAGTATACTGAGAAAGCAACACCAAGGAAGCGAAAAAGTGAATATATTTATGACAATATTGGTTTAGATTTGGACTGTCCAGATAGGTCTACTCCTAAGAAGATGAAAACTGAACCAGTTTTAAATGCGTATGAAAATCCTGCACTAGATTTAAACTGTTCCGATAACCCCATTCCAAAAAAGAAAAAGAATAGTAAAGTTATAGCTGTAGAAAATGGTTATGAAAATCCAGCATTGGATTTAGAAAATTTGGATCAGCCAATAGCCGAAAAGAATTTCACAATAGAGTCTACAATTAATGGAATTGCAAATCCTGCATTAGATTTAGAATATCCAGATAGACCCACACCAAAGAAAAGTAAAAAAATTAAATTGCAGCCAGCAGTCAATGGCATTGGAAATCCAGGCTTGGACTTAGAATATCCTGAGAGACCAACACCAAAAAAGAGTAAAAAGTTAAAAGCTGAACAAGTATCAAATGGTATAGAAAATCCAGGATTAGATTTAGAGTTTCCAGATAGACCAACCCCCAAAAAAACAAAAAAACTTAAGGATGTTGAAATTACATCAAATGGAATTGAAAATGCAATCGTTGATGTACAAGTTCTAGACAGACCAATGCCAAAAAAATTAAATAAGATCAAAGACATCCAAGTTATGTCTGCTGCATTCGAAAATCCAGCTCTAGACTTAGACCACCATTCAAGTGATGCGTGCAGTACATCAGATTTTGAAGTAACAAGAGTAACATGTGGACTTGAAAACAATGCACTGGATTTATCAGATGAAAAATCGAGCAAAAAGCGAGTTACATTTAACGATCAAGTTGAATATAATACAGATACTATTAAGAAAAAGAAGAAGAAGAAGAGGAAACTAGACAAGTACGAAGTAGTGAATGAAAAATCAAAAAAGAAAAGTAAACCAGAACCTGAACTGGTAACCTTTGTTAATGAAGGGTTAGATTCTGAAATTATGAATGCAGAGGAAATAGACAATGAAATTAATGAGAGAAAAAGTAAAAAAGGTAAAAGAAGAAGAAGACAACGTAGAATGTTAGAATTGGAGACTATTCAAGAGGCTCCTGAAGAAGATAATTCTAACGAGGCTTCTGAACCTATTCCGAGACCTGTGGAAAATAATGAGATTGAAATAGAAATTGTCACTGCCTTTACTAGTAAACGCATAGAAGGAATTGCAGATGTTGATGTGTCTAAAAAGAAAAGGAAAAAGGATAAGAAAAAAAATCAATCTGTTACTGATACAATAGAAGAGATAACAGCTGAAAATGATATTACTGAAATATCAAGCAAAGTAACTGGAAAAAAGAAAAAGAAACTACTAGAAAAAAGTACTAAAGTAAGAATTGAGGAAATTACAATTAGTGATATGATGAATGATCCTGGAAAAGAAAACGTTTGCAAAGATAAAAGTGAAGAAACAAGTTCTAATAATAAAAAAGAAAAAAGAAAAAAGAAATCAGATACTGAAATAGTTAGTCTAGAAGAATTTTTAAATGAAGAGAGTATAGAAGAAAAAGAAACAAAGCATGTAAAATCAGAAGCAGAACTTGTATCTAGTACATCGGACACTCCAGTTATTTTTGCTGATGATAGCAATCTTAGTTCTTTTCAGAAGTTTAAAATGTCCAAGCAAGTTATGAAATCATTGTTTTTAAAAAATCCAACATTGATATTTAATGGTTCTAACATTAATGAAATCAAAGGTTATGGATCGAGTTTGCAAAATAATTAGTAAATTTTTAATGATTTTATAGATTTCTTATCTATGAAATCACCTTTGTACAAAAACTTTTACATATTTTTATATGTGTATTTATAATAAGAATACTATTATAGATTATGCTAGTTTAATTGTTATTAAAAATTAAGTTTATTATGATTTTTACAAGATATACTAGGTGTAATTTATTAATAAATAACAGTATATAATTAAATATTATTGTTTTTATTTATCAAACATTTCACTTATTTTTAATATCATTGATCTATATTTGTTACTATGAAAATACGAAAATAGATGTAAGAGATCAGGAATTGTAAGACTATAATAGTTATTTTTTAAATTCTTCATATAAAAATATTAAATTTTACCAAGAAAACGAGGATTGAACAGGAAGACAATATTTTAGCAATATTTAACATGCCTAGTTACAGTCATTTGTACTAGAACTTCCTGCCATTCAGTTATCAATCTGAAATGCAGAAATCAGAATCTAATGTAAGTGCCATAGTTCTAGCTTTATACATTTGTTTATATTTTTTTGTTCTTCTTTTCTGTTTAATCAATGCCTTTGAGAGTTCTTTATTTTTTATACTTATTTTATCAAGTTTCTTTTTGAATCTTTCAATTTCTGAATAATCTGGACTTGTAAGTTTATTTGCATACAAGAAACGAATATGTTTTACAGAAGCTTTAGTATTGCATTGTGGGCACCGCCTATTCGATCTATTAGTAGAATTTAACCAATGTTCAATACATTTATAACCAAACAGATGACCACATCTTAAAGAACATAATCTATGTTCACCCACAGATGTCCAAGCACCTAGGCAAATAGGACATTTCTGCGATGCATCAACGCTTTCAGATTCTTCACTTTCCTGATTATCTACTGATTTAAATCGTTTGACTGTAAACATCAAATTGTATGAGATTTCAAATGAATTTATATACTATAATTTATACAGTCTGTTAATATTGTAATAATTGACATACCAGGTGGAGCTAATTCCTCACTTGATTCTTCTGAATTTGAGTGATTGTTAATATTAAGATGATTATTGTCATCGACATCGATTTCTATAACACTGGCATCATCAGCATCAGTAGACAAATCAACTTCATCCGTATCGTTACTATCGTCGAAGGTAGTATCTAGATCTGTTATTGGTGTTGTCAATTCATCGTCCACATGCTCATAATCTTCCTCCTCGGGAAAAAAATCAATAGAACCACTTCCATTATTAAACTCACGTTCAGAATCAGTATTGTCCAAACTGAGCAGCAAAGCTCCAGCAATAGAAGTAGAACTAAAAAATAATAATTTAAAAATGCATTATTTTCTATATTTCTAGCATAAATGGAGTACTATTCTGTAGAATACAAACGAGAACATGCTCGAAATTTGTCACTCTCGTTTTTTGCTCTCGTTTTTCGCTCTCTTTTTTCACTCCTAAACAAGGCACAAAAGCCTAAATTACATTTTCATAATCAGTTGGAATTTCATTTAGTAACTACTGAGTAAGTATCGATATACTAGGAATTTTCCAAAAATAAATAATACGTAATAGTAAAGAAAATCTAATTAGACAACTGAAAACCGCGAAGGAGCGGGAAACTACAATATAACCTTTTGTGAAATTTGTTTACATCTGAAGTTATATATGCGTAAAAGAGATTGCCAACTTACGCCATATGTTAAAAAAATGAATTTCGACCCAAGAAGATTAAGACCTATCAACTGAATTTAATGATAATATTAACTTCAAGCATTTAAAATGTAAATTTTAAAAGAGTAACTAAAAATACGTGAAATAATACAACTTATTGGTATTAACAGTAACAGTGGTTCTTCAATTATAATTATTACACACAATATTCGGTATAAAATTCATAAATTTCTTTCTTCTATCGTTTCAATTATTTTCGAGCTTTCGATTGGCTAGAATATTTTCCAAAGAGTTAACTGTAGCTTTTCTAAGGTATATGTATATACTTTATCTTGAATCCTAGCCATTCATATCAAAAGAGTTCGTTGCAATGCAATTTAGTTGGAATTGAGGAATTGGCCTTTCGAAAACTATATAATATCATAAGCATTACTATTGTTGAGCATTAATGCATTTGGAATGACTCTGATGTTATTATGAAACTGCATTCAACAAGTACCATTATTCTCATCGGGGATTCCCATTTCTAAGACATTTCTAAGTCATCGCTAAAGGCTGGTGAGAAAATACAGTTTTCAATTATTCAGAATCATCAGTTTCCCCCCAGCTTTTGACATTCATCATAGTATTTGTTAGATTATATTTGATTATATTTTTGTTTTATCAAGATTTAATTTTTTTTTCGGAAATGAACACGCGTCATGATATACAGAAAAAGATTTCGACGTTTATTTCACTCAAATTGTCAGACATTTATTCTGTTAAATCATTGTGGTTAGAATTTTGATTACACGTTCAATTAATACTACGGGATTAGGTATTTGTCTTGTCGCTGTTAGTGAAGTTTTTCTTTCCATTATTGATGATTGTAGATACGATATCTGTTGATTATTTTTTCCGTACGAAGAATTACAAATATATGCGGCTATTTATTTGAATCATTACGGTTAAAAGTAATACGCTGAACTCACCTTCATTTTGCTATGAATTTTTTTTCTAACTCGTTATAGTATCAGAATTTTGTATTAACTTTATCAATTATAACTGATTATTTATTTACGTCTTTCCAAACGATAATGCGTAACTTCATGTATATTTATGTATATGTATAATAATTCTAGATGAGCAAGTATTCGCGATTGAGCGTCGCGACTGACTTGTTTACACTTGTCGTACCGCCCGGAACAGTTCACGATTGGTTGGAGAAAATAACTATTATTGTGCGTTCAAAACAAATAAATGCGTTGTTTTTGTAGAAAGATCAACTTAATCATTCATTTGGTTCGCTGCTGTACATTTTATCACGGCATAAAGCTATATAGAGATCCGAATCAGAGATCCGAATCAGAGATCCGAAACATTTCCTTGTATGTGCTTCCTAAATCATACGTATAAATTATATACTTACGATTTTTACAAAATCGTAAATATCAAAAATGTAAAAAATAAATTAATTGCATACTTTTTAAATCAAATCGTAACTTGTTTAATTTTTTTAAGATTATCAATGTAGGTCAATGTATTTCTATACATTTTCTTAATGATACATTCTTATTTGCATAATGTGTAATAAGGTATTGTTGATTCTTTCTTATCTATGTTATTTTTTTTAACATTATTCGGGCAAGTTTAACAGAATTTTTTTTTTTCTTTTTTTGTATTAATTACACACTTCAATAGAATTGATGTTCCTGAACCTAGACTCTCGAAATAAAAACTAGAACAAATTAGCTATGTATTAGAAATTTGTTTTGTGCGATAGTATTAAACACACTAGTTTCTTAAGTGTTAAACACTAATATGTAATATGTATGTAATATATATGTAATACAAGGTAATAGTAACGTAAAATAAACTTGATTATAAGAATATGCGAGTATAATATTAAAAAGTAAAAAATAAAAATTTGAAAAATCAATTCTAAAATTGACTTCTATATCCTCGTAATTCTCTTCCCTTATTTATTTGTGTTTGTAGCTGAGGCTGATGTTGTGTTTGAGATTGAGATTGAGATTGAGATTGAGATTGAGGTTGCGGCTGAGGCGGAGGTTGAGGCACTACCCGTTCCCTCGATGGATCATTCGCCGAAGAAACATTTGAGCTTACATGTGCATTGTAATGTTGATCATTTATATTTTCTTGTTGCTGCTGATAAAAGTGATACTGTTGTAACATTCTTTGATCTAAAGCAGGGCTTGAATGATTTTCGCTTGCAAAATCTTGTTGCGCATTAGAAGCTAAATAATTTTTCGACAATTGGAATGTTTCAGCTGGTTGTAGCTTTTGAAGATTTGGTGTAGTTGTGGTAAAACTTGAAGGAGTTACACATGGCATTGAAAAGAAGTTTGCAGGTAAAGATGAGTTCTCTGTATGAATAGTTGAACTGGCAGTAGTAGTGACAGTTGGGACTAATGGTTGTTGATATTGACTTAATTTAGCCTACAATGGACAATATTTCGTAATCAAAAAGAAATTGTTAATAAAAACTAAATGTATTCTTATAAGTACAATTACCTCCGCGACTAATAAATCCGCTTGAGCTGAAGCCAATTGTTTTGCTAATGTTACAACTGTACTGTGACATCTGTAGATTTCGTGAGATAGGTTTGATATTTCATTCATTCGATTTTGGACTTCAGGATTGTTTAGGTTCGCCGAAATATGATACGGCGACATTGACATTAAGGGATCCATGAATGGATAGTTTAATCCTTGTTGGGAATTATAAGTTGATGCGTCAAAAGGTAACGCGTTAACATTCACCATTGAATTCGTATACGCAGCATGAATCAATTGCGAATTGATTGTTTGCACTGTGTGACTTGGACTTTGATTTAAACCTATAAACAAATAAAAGTATAATCAATGTATTTAATAAGCTATAAATACAGCGTTTTTACTTTAAATGTAATTACCCAAAGCGCGTTGAACATTCTGATTCCCTTCAAAAGCCAAAACGACATTTGGCCTATGTTCAGAAGGTAAACTTTCATGTACATGACTAAATGTTACAATAGTTTCAGCTTTTGAAGTTTCATTCTTATAATCCTTTTTCATGTCATTAATAGTTAATGACAATGGCTTCATATTTGCATTCGCACTTTGTCCAGGGTGTTTTGCGTCTGTAAATGAACTAACTATTGAGTTAATCGAAGTATTCGATTGAGTAGTGAAAGTAGTATTACTTTTAGATAAAACAGTATTAATATGTTCATTATTAGAAAGAGTATTTGCTTGTTTTTGAATGTCTAATTGCTTGTCTACTAATTCTTCATTGTGAAATTCTCTTTGATTATATACGACTGTTGACTGTTGTTTATTTTTGTTGTCAGAAGCTTTTTGAAAATTTGACTTTGTTTTGATATTATCATAATAGTCCCAAGAACTTTCAGTAGAATCATGATATGCATGATATTTATCGTGATCTCTGTTCCTAGATTCGTTATACTTATCACCATGGGAACTCAGTTTAGTTTTCGGATTTTCTCGATCACTCCTTTTATCTTCATTATTATTACGTAATGTATGATATTGTTCTTGATTTCTCCTTATGTTTTCGTGATATTCTTTACCTACATTTTGATTTCTATTGAATCTGTCTTGGTCTCGATTCCGACACTCATTGTACTTATCGTAAGTTTGACTTTTATCAGATATATTTTGGTTAACACTTGAATGTTCTTGAACTCTTCCAAAACTGCTCTGATTTCTACTTTGATCGTGATTTTGATTTCTATCAAAACGATCTTGACTTCGGTTTCTATTAAAATTATCTTGATTAGTGTACCTATCGAATTGATCGTGAGTTTGAGTTTTTCCAAAACGTTCGTGATTTTGATTTCGGTTTTTAGAGTAATCTTGAGACTGACTACGATTGGAGTAGTCTTGCGATGAATTTCTCAGAGAACGATCTTGACTCTGATTTCTACTATAATTGTCTGTGTTACTCGGCTGTTTGCCGTGGTACTCTTGATTAGTATTATCATACCGATTGAATTTATTTAAATGATTCGATTGTTGATTCTTATTGATATCTTGGCTCTTGTTAAAATACATTTGAGATTTTGTATTCGGATCTAAGTTTTTTTCAGCATAAGGGTCTTTAATGACTCCTTGATGAAATCCAGGTTTATCTTTAGGCACAAAGTTTTTATCCGTTTTAATTTTCTGTTTTACAACTTCCCCGTGTTCTTCCGTTTTTATACCGTGACGATTATATTGTTTACTTTCTTCTTCCCTTATTTCCTGATTTGCATGTTGGCTTTTTTGTTGTGTTTGTAAATTCCTAGATTCATCTTTGTTGAATCCTGGTTTTTCCCTCGGATCTTTTTTCTCATTTCGTATTATTTGCTGGGTTTTCTCTGGAAAGTGTAAGTCAGATTTTGAATCATAATTAGTAACCGATCCTTTGTGATAGTTTGTTGATTGATTATGATTAAAACCAGGCTTTTCTATAAATCCATCTTTGCCGAAAAGCGCATTTGTTGATCCTTGTTGAAGGTTTTTATTTTGCGAAGGCGTATCTTTTTTAAATGCTTCAGATGATTGAGATTGTGGTGCTTGAGTTCGCGTATTCTTAGCCGGTTCTTGTGGATTATGATCAGGCAATGTTTCTTTTTTAGAAATGTGAGTATTGGTAGTTTCTAATTGTGTTTTGAGGAATTCTTGCTCTCGTTTCCTGGCGCCTTCACCCATAAACATGTGTTTTTCCGAGTATCCACCTATTCTACCGTACTTATCAAGTCCACTAGTAGTTACATAGTTTGATAAAGATGCGGAATCTTCGTCTGGGAGATTACGATAAATTTGTTTACCCCTAGAAATAAGTAAGAATTATTATAAACTTAATTGACAAATTGATATGTAAGTCTATTAATTCAACAAACCATTCACTATTCTCTTCTTTATCGTACGCTTGGATATTTAAAATTCCAGCCATTTTGCGTTTTTCACATTCCTGTTGAGCTGTACAGATACTTTGAACAATGGCTTGGCTAAGTTCCTCATCCTCTATTGTGTTGGCCAATTGAACTTCTGGAAATAGCTGTTCAACAGCATTTTTTTTCCCAAGATTTGGCTGATCTGCTATTTCAATAGAAAGGTCCAGTGAAGTTGGTGCAGATTGATTTTTATTTAGAACAGCATCATTGCTGCTCTTTTTATTTTTCTTTGTGCCTTCAAAATAATTTTCAACTCGTTCATCCTTCTTTGGTAAAGCTTTCAAGGTTGGTTTACGAATACGTGTCATTGTTGATCTGTAAGTATAAAAAAATTTCACTAATTAATACATGAAAAAATAATGTTCATTTGGAAAAATTAAATACTGTAAACAAAGCAAATTTTTGAAATTTATTAAAAAATCTCGAAGTACAATTTACAATTCATTCACAAATACTTTCATAAGTAAATTAATTGTAAATAGAATATGAGCACATACTCGGTAGCTGATGGTTTAAGCCATTTCATATTTTGTAATTTTTCTATGAGGTCACTTGGTTCTTCAGGGCCCTTAAGTTTGGATATGGTTTCTGTCTCACTAGTATTAAATTCATTTTGTATCAATGTTTGAACATTTTTTATTGAAGAAATCTCTTCACTAGTATTTTCTTCTATGAGACTTTTTAACAATGATACTTCACCACTGTTTTCAATAGGAGTAGATTCATCAACCTTTAATAATTTTACATTCTCAGTTATTTTCAACTGCATAATTGCTATAGGTTTGTTTCTATCATCTTTTGAAGAAATGCTTTCTAATTCCTTTATATCACTGACAGTACTTTTTCTATCTTTTTTTGTTAAATCTTCAGTATCAATACCTAAAAATGTACGATCGTACATTGTCATATCTCTATTAACGAGATTTTTTGAAATTTCTTCTAAAAATTTATCATCATTTAAGTCTAACAAGGGTTCTTGTTTAGAGGACTTTGTCTTTTCAATTAGTGGTACAGTATTTATGTGCAACTGATCAACAGTATCCATACCTTTCAATTCATTTTCCATAACTTTGTTGATGTTGAGTAAGATTGCATTTGTTTTTGTCAGCACTGTAGTATTTACATGGTCTGAAATAGTTGGCAAGGACTGAAGCTTAGCCTCGACATCATCTGTTTGTTGAAGTTTGATTTGGGAAATCAGAGAGTCTTGTTCATTGGTCGATTGTTTATCGACGACAACATTTCCAGTCTGTGCTTCACAATATTGTTGGGAAACTATACAAATCTGTTCAGTTTCTGAAACTTTGTTTTCATTTACATTGCAAAGATCTTGAGAATAAACGTTGTAATGACTAATTATTGCATCCTGAGAATCATTGTCATTGTAATTTCTTAGATCAAGTTCTTTCAGATGGCTGCTTCTATCATTCTTGGAAAATTTAGTAGTATCTTTATTTAATTGCTTCTCAATTGGAAGTGTATCATGATGAATTTCCTCGGTATCCTTGCAATCAAGACTCGGTCTTTCTTCAGAAAAACCTGTTGTTTCTTTCTTCGTTGTTGAATTCTCAAACTCCAAGGGTTTCCCACTGTCAGAACTCATTCTGCTTCAGCTTCAATCAAAGAAAGAAATAGCAAAAAAGTAATACACAATAAATTTAGATAAAACTCATTGTTAGCATCGAGATTCCATAAAAACATGTCGTACAAGAAAATGACAAGAATGTGTACTGTTTCAGCGGATATGCATTGAGCAATATAAAGAAGCATGACTCTTTAAAAGAAAAATGATTAAAATGTTAAAACGAAATAACGAGATCGGTTGCATACAACGAAATTCATGCACTTCTTTCGAGTTAGCTTCATATCGTAAAACCAAAGGAAAAACAAGCAAACCCAGCAAACCCAGCAATACCTATTGAAAACGATTCAAAACTGAAAATACGAAAAATTCTAAAAGGAAAAATGTAATAGTTACGTGAATCACACCTATTCGTTAACTTTGAACTCGGAACAGCTTATTTTGCGTACGTATCTCATTCGAAAATGTCTCCTTGCGACGAGTGTAACAATAGTAGTAGCGGGGTGTCCTTTGACCAAATCTCCTTGAAAAGACAACATTTGATCGTTGATCGAAAATACCTCTTCTTACGCATATATATACATAGATCGAGTAAAAACATGTGAAGAATTACCAGTGTGTTTCCTTGTCGAACTGTTTCGAACAGTTTTGAATTGTTTCGAATTGTTTCGAACTGTCTCGAACTGTTTCCGAACTGATTCCGAACTGTTTCCGAACTGTTTCCGAACTATTTCCGAACTGTTTCCTCTTTCATAGACGAAACGATACTGATCTCTATACTCGGTATAAGAAATACAATGACTTCCAATCGTGAAGCTCAGATGAAATTCTCTCGCAAGAGAAGAACGAAAAATACGCGTTCAAATTGAACTGAGAGTGCTTTCCGAGAATTTGACTAGCGCACGATTTGTTTACATTTTATCGCGGCGTCAGAATTGCCAACTATTGGTTGCTGAATCAAACCAATAGCAATAGACGCTGTACAGCCATTATTATTTTGGCGGCTAATTTGAATGTTTCGATGTGCGCAAATTCAATTGTTTGTGTGCTAACACTGCCAACTGCCAATGACAGTCTTATACTTCTACGTAGAATCTTAGACGAATAATAATAATAAGAAACGACAATTCGTTGGTACGTGTTAGAGTATTGACGACCGTAAGACCGTAACGGTAAGGGCTAGATTTGCCTGTTCCATGAACATAATTGACGGTTGTTCCTCGCTGCATTTCCTCTGCCTAAACTCCGGCATAATGCAATAGCACGAATTGGGGGACGGAAAGATTGGACTATTGGAGGTTACTTTCTATAGTCTACTCTTTCCCAGAGTGTACGTAGAGTATCCCTCTGTTGTTCACCTCTATAAAATACAAACATACACAGGGCCAACATTCCATTCCCTCCTGGCGGGGTAAACAACTGTCGGCCGCTCGCGCCTGCTGGCCTGTTCGCGCGCGCGCACGAGAACCAGACGAACGTCGAGCAAAAACTCTCGACAGTTTCGACACTCGAGAAGTCGAGTGTCCGGAGTGTCGGTCGAGGAGAGTTTTTGCTCTCTGTACGTCTAGAGTTTTTGCTCTCTATGCAGATATGCCTTTATCCTATAGATATCCTATTATCCTTTATTCCTATGATCCTATACCTATTATGTATTTATATACGTGTATACATGTATACCCACACATACATGTTATATACAATAAACGCGAAAGAGAAAGATGCATCCAGCATCGCTGCATCACAGTTCACAGAATCACAGTTCACAGAATCACAGTTCACAGAATCACAGTTCACAGAATCACAGATCACAGCGTATGTATGTACATGTATACGCGTCTGTATTTCTGTATATGTGCTGTGCATCAGTGCATACCTATATGTATATATACACAGTTGAGAAGGAAAGACGAAAGACGAAACGAGAGCGTTGTCGGGCTCGGGTGGTCGGGCCGGTGACGCGCAGCGGTAGTACATATGCATAGGCATCCGTTTAGTGTGTACGTCGCGCTTGTACGAGTACGAAGAGATGCCGTCGTTGAACGAGGTTTTCACCGCTGGAACATCCGGATGGAGATAGTGTAATCCAGCTGCTGCTGCTACTGTTTTCGTACGTTTCAGCGATTTATACGTGGTGCAAGCGCAAGTCTGTGAGTCTATCTGTACTTTACACACAAACACAAGATCCGTTACAAGAAAAGCTGACTAGGTGATGAGTTTTCTCGGTTTCGACATATTTTCTCGTTTCGGTAGCTTGGGGTTAGTTTAGGGATTTTTTTCGGCGATTTGGTTAAATGCTGATAAATTTCTCCAAAGGTTTGTTGACCTTTTAGGTTAGGTGGCGGAGGCTTCGGTGTACGTTGCTCGCGCAGCTTCCCCGTTTTCCGCGAGCAGAAACCCGAGGAATCTTTTTACGGACGTAGAACTCCGTTCGAACAGCTGTTTCGCGCGCTGTGCTTAGCAGCATCCCTCTCGTATTTCATTTACGTAATTTTGCACTCGGCGCTATCTACCAAATAATTTCCGGTAGCCGTTTTTACAGCTACGTACATTCGTTACTACGTCGTGTATAAGTCTGGCTTTATTATTTACGTTTTTACTATTTTTCTTCTAATTAGATCTATATTAATATACCAAGGACCGACCTCGGTCTATAGAAAACGGGTCTATTGTAATAAATAATTGCAATAAATCATTCTATACGATCGAAAAAGCGGCTTGGCTTAAAACGATCGTTTCGTTGAAGAATACATTCTACAATCGATACCACGCGTTAATTAGTTGGTGTCTGATTGAATAAAAGGGTGCGGCCGAAGGCGCCGATAAAGGAAACTAGAGCGAAATTCACGCCCGCGCCTAAGCGATTCAGAGCGTTAACCGAGCTCTCGCTCTCGCTCTCGCTCTCGCTCTCGCTCTCGCTCTGTCTACGCGTACGTATTAACGTATCGATAATATCGATATTCGATATGCGCTTCTGTATACACACGCATGTATAATGTGTATATAGAGCATTACCTCAAGCACTATAGCTATATGTATACACTACACACTACACGTAGTGACGTAGTGACGTTTGACGTAGTGCACATAGTAGACTGAGTAGACATGCATCAACGTGCCTGTGTACACACAAACGTGTAGTGACCAGTGAGCGAATTCAAGGAGGAGAAGAGAGGTATCGTTGAGAAAAGTTGTGCTTGAACAAACATGGCTTGACAACTATAAATTTCAATGCGTTCGAATTACATAGAGCTTTGATGAATCGGAATTTATCGATCATTCGATCAAAATTCGTTCGCGATCGCGTGAAATTAATTGCTCTAATTATGCACTAACATATTTCTTGCTCGTTAGTTATTAAATTAGCCGTTCTTACCTTAGCTTATAAATGAGTTGACTCAAGCTTGATTATGCCATTTAATTAATAATTAATAAATGTTAATAATAACTTTGAAGCAATGATAGTAATATTTGAAGAAAACCTAGAGCCGCGAGAGATTTGAATCTAATGGAAGACCGC
Organism: Apocrypta bakeri; assembly: GCA_018906985.1. Taxonomy (NCBI): domain Eukaryota; kingdom Metazoa; phylum Arthropoda; class Insecta; order Hymenoptera; family Pteromalidae; genus Apocrypta; species Apocrypta bakeri. The sequence goes on from JACCIA010000003.1 coordinate 19,413,951, forward strand.
TTTCCATCGAAATTTTCGAATACGGCGCGCCTCGAGGAATTTTAGTCGCTCAAAAAGTTCTCTCAAAGCGTATTATTGTGTAAGGTCGAGTCGCTAGTTAATGCACGCACATATATCCTTTGGTTCTTTGACTTGAGAGTATACTATACTCATAAAATATAATTGTATTGTTTTCTTTTGAAGTTTGATTGTAACGAGCGAAGACAAGCGTAGAAATTTTCGCGTGCGTGCGCATAACTCGTAAGTAACTCGTAAGTAACTCGTAAGTAACTCGTAAGTAACTCGTAAGTAACTCGTAATATCGTGCTAGGTTTTACTATGCCAGTTTTGCGTTCTATTATCGAGGTTGAGCATATGTTATTCATTTACGTTTCTTTTAAGCTTCGCGAGTCATTTATTAAATGTATCAAAGCAGGATGCTTCGATACTGATATTGGAGAAGAATGTTAAAAAATTTGAGCGATATTCAATCGTAAAAAGTAGAGACAAAATATGGCCAAGGCTATATCATCGATGGCACGAATCGACGAAAATACTACGAAAGCGAGTGCGAAAAAAGTAATGTAACGCCTTATAGGATAACGCACGTGCGCTCATCGCGCCCACTTCTCCATCGTCGCGCTAATTGGCTAGAGCAAGTGGCGGAGGAATACGTTAGAGCTACTGGGAAGATTTATAAAAGGAGCGCGCGAAATGGAGCCTCGAGATAGAGAGAGAGAGAGAGAGAGAGAGAGAGAGAGAGAGAGAGAGAGAGAGAGAGAGAGAGAGCCGCCGTCGACGACGGCTCAATGAACCCAAGCATCAGTATACAATATCGCGGCGTCGATTGAACGTTTTCTCATTTGGTTGCATACCTCTCTCTATCGATCGACGCTTTTGCATTTATTTTTCATCCCTACTTTGTATTGTATATTTTGCATGCAGCTCTATCTTGTCGTATTAGTCGCGGGTGCGAAGTGCAGTTTGTGACAAAGTTCTCTGTGAGAAAAGAATAGGTAAGCTTTCGCGTGCTGTAAGAGAGATTTACAGAATTTTACAAAATTTTGACAAAATCTTTAAAGGGGAATGGAATGTTCAGTTGTGAACAGAAAATCGACACAGTGACACGCTTTCTTTCGAGAAAGAGAGAGAGAGAGAGAGAGAGACGTTTTTCTTTACTTCAGAACAATCTATTTTCACGCAGAGGTTTCGTTTAAAAAATCTATAAACTTTTAAAATACTTCGTAATTAAAGTATAACAATCGAAAAACTAATGGGGTTTAATACTGATCGATCATTCTCCGTAGCTCTTTTATCATCGATTTGAAAGTTGCCCGCGAAACGAGCTATGATTTACACGGCAAGCATATAATGTTGTATATGAGAGGATTTCACTTTCGTGTCCTTCGTTCTCGTAGACAGATACACGTAGACATACGGTAAAAAGGAACACAATAACTTATTTGTTTTTATCGTCAACTGTATATAGAGACTTTGGCATTGACTCTTCCAACGAATATAATAGACGATAGGTAGCAAAAAATTCATACAGCGCAGATAACAGATCGTGTTTTCCGCTCGGATTACCTATGCACACATTTTCACGATAGTTGCACACGTGCGAAATACGAGAATAACAACGTGTTTTCCATTTGGAATTGGAGATAAACCTTAGTCGCTAATTTTCTGCACAAGAGTCAATAATATATAATAATAGTCTTGAATGCTTGTTTAATATCGATGTATAAATCGACGCTTGAGTCTACGATTGTACACGTATTTTGAAGTTTTTTCTTTCGTTGCTTCCGCGCGGCGATAGCGGTGATAGCGGTGAAGCACGCATATACGTGTAAATCTAACATTTACTCGTTACTTTTTAAGATTTACAGATCGATACGGGTTTGTACATGCAAACACGTGGATATATTTATTTGAAATTATTATATTTTTTTTGTTTCGTCATTTATTTCTGGAAAATTAGACTTCTCCATCCGTAAGCACAAATCTCGAATCGAAGCTACATTTTTTTATTGAAATAGTCTTTCTCGACTGTTAAAATAATAATTAAATGAAAATATTTGAATTCTAGCGCATCAAGGGTCAACGACGAATCTCTTGTCCATCGTCGGAAATTCGCGACAACGAGAAATCATGGATCATCACCACCGTAGAGGGTACGGTCGAGGTTACCTGGCAGCTTTACTAAAACGACGACTTCCAATTTGTGCCTGGTTACCGACTTATGACTCGGATAAATTCTTCAGCGATGCCATTGCTGGGATTACTGTTGGACTCACCGTCATGCCTCAGGGACTTGCATATGCGACACTCGCTGGACTCGAGCCGCAGGTATGCACAAAGAATAATATGCATAATACGAAAGTGTTGAACAATTTATTCGTTCGATTAAAGTATATGCATAAGTATGTCGAAACGATTACGACACAATACACGTTTTTCCTTGTATCACGCGATCGATGGCGAAACAACGACTGATCCCCAACAATTGTCTTTTTTCCAGTACGGATTATACTCAGCGTTTATAGGTGCGATGATCTACGTGATTTTCGGCTCCTGCAAGGACATTACTATTGGACCAACAGCGTTGATGGCCCTGATGACGCACCAATATGTCCAGGGGCGGAGCGTTGACTTCGCTATACTGCTAGCGTTCTTATCCGGTTGCATGCAACTACTCATGGCCGCTCTTCGACTAGGTCGTCCGTCTTTCTAAACCAAATTTTTCTTATATTTTTTTATCCCGTCTATTAGGCCAGGAGTGTCCTTTGATTTTACTGTTTTTTTTACTCTTTTTCTACTGTTTTTTTTACTGTTTTTTTACTGTTTTTTTTTACTGTTTTTTTACTCCGCCATTTGATGAGGCTTCATTGTAAATATTTGTTTCGTTAAAAATAGGTCAAGAATAAGTGGTATTTAAGAATAAATAATAAACATCGATTGATCATTGCAGGTGTGCTGGTGGATTTTATCTCGATACCGGTGACGGTGGGATTCACTTCGGCTACATCTGTCGTAATCGTGGCTACGCAGTTGAAAGGTCTATTAGGACTGCATATTAAACCCCAAGGTTTTATGGACACAATCCATCAGGTCATCACTCACATCAATGAGACTAGTCCTTGGGATACTTGCATGAGCTTTACTTGTATCGTTGTCCTACTGCTATTCAGAGTAAGATACTTGCGATTCAATTAAAAGATTAGAATATAATTAATATAAGTAATTAAATAAGCAATACATGTGCATTTTTTTAATTACAGAAATTGAAGGACGTTAAATTCTACCGTGTCGGTGAGAAACCAACAAAGCGTCAGCGCGTCTTAACCAAGTCTCTCTGGTTGATCTCTACAGCTCGGAATGCGATAGTCGTTGTTATATGTTCGACTATTGCCTATAAGCTTGAGACATCTTCGAGTTCGCCGTTCGTTCTCACTGGTCCTGTGAGGCCAGGTTTGCCAAGTTTCAGTTTGCCACCATTTTCGACCCAAATAAACAATCGAACGCTTGACTTCGTGGAAATGTGCACCGAACTTGGGCCTTCTATTATACTTGTTCCCATTATTGGTGTTCTCGGAAATGTGGCTATAGCAAAAGCGTTCGCCAGTGGCAACCAGGTAGACGCGACACAGGAACTCGTCACGCTTGGAATATGCAATGTATTGGGCTCTTGCGCGAGCTCAATGCCTGTTACCGGTTCATTCAGTCGATCGGCTGTTAATCATGCAAGTGGTGTCAAAACTCCTATGGGAGGTTTGTACACCGCTATATTGATTCTTCTTGCTCTTACATTGCTTACGCCCTACTTTTACTTTATCCCGAAAGGTAAATTCTTGTATTATTTTTAAATATGCGATGTTTCATTTAGAGGATGGCAAAAATAAGTTATTTAAAATCTTAGCGTCGCTGGCTGCCGTCATCATATGCGCTGTAATCTACATGATCGAATACGAGGTGGTGAAACTTATGTGGAGGTCGAGTAAAAAGGATCTTATTCCTATGTTCGCAACCTTTTTCTTGTGCCTCGTTATTGGAGTCGAATATGGAATTGTCGCTGGCGTTGGTATCAATTTAATATTTTTACTTTATCCCTCGGCTCGACCTCAAGTTCACGTAGAGAAGTATTATGTAAGATATCTTTATTAATATCAAAATTATAAACTATACTGTTTTATTGATAGTATCAAACTAACACTGCACTCCGTTTTTTAGACAGAATCAGGAGCAGAGTATCTGTCGGTGACTCCCGGTAATAGTTTATATTTCCCTGCCGTGGATTTCATTAAACAGTCCGTTGGTAATGCCGGGATTACCGAGGGTTCCAGTCAAATACCGGTCGTTGTTGATTGTAGATATGTCATTGGAGCCGACTTTACTGCTGCTAAAGTAAATTAGTTTAAGATTGTAATAGCTAAATTGGATAATGGATAGTATCGAAATAAAATATTTGATTTACAGGGAATAGCAGCTTTGATAAGTGAATTTAACAGTCGAAAGCAGGGATTGTACTTTTATAATCCGAGATCTGATGTTGTTGCCGTTCTAAAAGGAGCGTGCGGCGAGGATTTCCAATACGTTTCCACTAGGGAAGAGCTCTCTTACTTAATGCTAAATACTAGAGGTAATCATAGTTAAACCCAAAACTACTAAATTGATTTAAAGAGAATTGAAGTAATAACGAATGATATGTTTGTACAGAAAAATCCTCGTACCAGCTTCTTGAAATCCATCGAGATAGGAGTGAGCCTTTAATAAATAGTCCAGAATTGATTCACAGGAGTGTACACACATCCAATCAGGAATTGAACGAAGTTAAGACGACGCTCCTGCACGCTACTGGTAGCTGATAGGCTTAAGGAAAAAGACTCTATTGCTTTATCGAAAGTCTGTAAAATGCTCTCTCACTGTCCATTACGTTTAAACGTTTTCCTGTAGAGGAAATAAAAATGAAACACAAGCGGCCATCTCCTTTCACTGGCTTTTCAGAGTTTTTAGTAATGAGGAAACTGACATCTGGGTTCCATCGGTTTGTACATAAGCCAATTAAATTAATTATTATTATAGGTTAAAGAAGAGAACAATCACAAAAGAATTTTACTATAGTTGTAATTATGTTTATAAATTTAAATTTAAAGTATTGCTCTTTAGTATTGCTCTTTCTCTTAATTTATAATAGGAATTAGACTTCCAATAATAATATTGAATTCAATAGATAAGGAATGACGAAAAGAATTATCTTTATAGTTTGATTTACACTTATCAATAGCGAATTTATAAAAATACCAGTCATTATTGAGATTTCTCGATTTCTAATTATTAGACGCTTTTTTAATTTACAGTACTTAATCGATAAGTACGATTCTAATTTCTCTTAAACTATCAGCAATGAGAGATTCGGTTAATTTTACAATGACTGATATTTTTCGTAATCAGTATTCTAGCATAACCCGCTGGTGGAAAAATAAATATAATCATTTCTGTATTTACTTTGACACTATTGCCTTGAATAATTATAGTATTGTTATTTATTGATTTAATCGTGTTTATTGTGCAACATGAATATTTTACAAATCATACGCAGGTATCAAATTGATACTTAATTTTAGTATAAAAACATACCTTTTGATACTGTTAAGATTCTTAATATGAGTATATTATTAAATTTTATTAGAAATAACAAATTTATACATGTTTCTATTTACTCAATATTACTTTGAATGGTTAAAATTTGTTTACAGAGTAGTATACAATTTAAATATATATAGAAATATTGAAAAAAATCAATAGAAGTATATTTTTTACTCCAATCACTCTTGGGTGATTAAGTTATTGCCAACTAATCAAAAACATCTGGTATTGCCAAAGCATCTACTATTTACTTATTCGCATTACAACTAAATACTTTTTTACATTTTATTCATATCACTAATTCATAAAATAAAGCTCATATTTATATGTCTTATTCTCCACAATAATGAAATTAATGGTTTTTTAAATAATAAAGTATGAGTGTTACGCATATATAGATGACAAAGCTATTTCCAATGAATCAGCGCGTTTATTACAAACTAAAAACGCTCTCTTTGTTTTTTCGTTCAGTAATGAACTATTACTAATGTTCACACAATACAAGTGAGTTATAAGAGAACAACATATTGTACAAAACTTCAGTTATAAAATTCGTCGAGATAACCTTCACCTGAATCTTGCGTATGACCAATTTGAAAATTATCGTTATATTGCTGAATAATGCCTATGAACACGTCAATTGTTATTGCACTTAGAGTCCCTGCTTACTCATTTTATTGCGTAATTTATCCATCGGCAGATTATCGTAAAATTTATCGGAAATCTATGCGTCAATATAGTCCAGAAACCATATCGGTGACTTTTCCTCGCCGATGCGGCGTCGCGGATACATTCGAAGTGGAATGTCTATGCGAACTCTGAACGAACTGCGGCTGGGGCGGTGGCGCATGGCTATTACCCGAGTACTTGCCGGCGTTGAATCGATTCTTACCGAAGGCCAGAATATCGTGGGCTGGTCTACCAGCGAATATCCTTGAGTCATTGGGTTGATGTTGTCTGACACCGCTTTTGTCGCGTCTCGTTTCCAAAAACGACGTATACTTTCGGTCGTCGACGATATCAAGGGGAGGCCGACGTTGTCTCTCACAAGACAAGTGTCTCCTGCTGACGACAATGTCGACAAACGAGTCGAGACCTTCGTCGATCTTGTCGAGGCTCTTGCTCGTTGCCAGTGCGTTGTAGGTCAAGCCACTGTCGCTACCACCTCGCGACGAGCTCGAGTAATCTTTGTTCCCGCAGGAGTTTCTCGAGTCGTTCGTTGTGGTGTTGTGATGTCGCGTCTGGTGGAAAGATTCAGAACGGCGAAGCCTGGAGTAATCGAGATTCGGTAGACTTCGCCTCTCATCGAAACTGTTCATACTTTCAAATTTACGGATCTGCTCGATAACACCGCGAGACGATCCACAAGACTCTTGGTTGTTTTGTTGATCATTACTCATGTGCTCCTGGCTCTGGCAGCGGCGCAGGTACTTGCGACGTTCGGTTCTACGTTGAACGGTGTTCGTACACTTGGAATTGTATTGTTTGGAGTTAAGCGAGTGGCTGTTTTGGTTTCGTTGATGCTGATTCGCGGTTGCTACAGCGCTATCTTTACGTCGAGTTTCAAGGATCGTCTCAGTCGTCTCGAAGTCCGCTAAACTGCTGCCCAGACTGCGACGCCTTCTGAAACTAGAAAGTCAATTTAATGTTCAATTAATGTTTAATTTGAAAATACAATTCCAAATCACTTTTATATCTCACCTCGAAGATTCCTCTTTCCCGCCGCTTCTTGCAGGCTGAGCCTTGAGTCTAGACGCGCTAAGCAACGAGTCAATGTCGTCCTCTACCAACAGCAGTTCCTCCTCAGAATCCACGCAAACTTCGACCATTCGCTCTGGTTGGTTGACACCAACGACTGGTTGCGTTAAAAACGTGGGCGTCCTTCTCGGCGGTTGTGGATGTATGATCGCTGGGACAATTGCGCTTTCGTTGTCTTCCTCCTCGGTATCGACACTATTGTTTTGAACACCGGGTACGAGGATTTTGAGACTACCTCTGTCCTGGCGAGCAACTTCTTCGGTACTGCGAAGACATTCCCTTGCTTTACTCGGTTGCGATGTGGATTTAGTACCGATTGTTTTTGGAGGCAAAGCTGGTGGTTTGGGACTGGATGTTTGAAGTTGATCCCAATCATGAAGCTCGTCTTCAGCGTCTTTAACGATTATGCGAAGTTCTTCGATCACATCGTCTATCGTTGTCTCTTGGTCTACGTCGGTGTGGTTCGAAGCATTGTTGTTTATCTTATTGTTATTGCTATTTAATTGTCGACGTGAATCGGTGGTCGATTGCGGGTCCTCTGGACTGCTCGAGCGCTCGGAGAAGCTTATTCCCTCATCCTCTGCACTCGACGATACCTTCTTTTCCACCTAAAAATAATAAGTATGTTTATGTAATTAAATACAAAATTATCGTGTAAAAAGTTAATAATTTATTTATATCTATTGATGAATTATAAAGACTAGGAATTTTTTGAATAACTGAAATAAAATCCAAGTTATAATAAGAGAAAAATAATGGTAAATGAAGTATAATAATATAATAATAATAATAATAATAATAATAATAATAATAATAATAATGATAATAATAAAAATGTATATTCTAATATTTATTATGTTGTTAATAGTTTTTAACAAAATATAATTTTTGTTTAAAAGTTTAACATAGCAACAATCATAAAAATAATAAATAAATGAACGATGTATATTATGCATCGTAATTCTTCCCGGTATTCAGGAATAATACGGCTTTATATATATGCATAAACACGTTTTTGTAAGGAGCACATGAGCACATCTGCGGGTGTAAAAGTGACGCTCCAAAGGGACGCTACCTCGAAGGGGAGAATGGTGGGGGTAAAGGTGCAGAAGACCAGAAGAAATTTTCCGAAGCCCAACAAGCGTACACAGGCCCCGGATGCGGCCCGAGCGTCATTTCGTACACAAGCCAGTCGAGGCAGATGTGCCGTGCACGCAGCGTTGAAAATACCGTATTCCAACGAAATTCCAACGATTCGCCAACGTTTCAATGAAAACCGAATGGATAACACGAAAACGACGAAGAAACGTACGCGTAAGTCTTATATACCGGTTTATCATCGCAAAGTGTTCAAAAAATTCCCAACGTGCCTAACGTAAACAAAGGAGAAAAATATGGCCTACTCGGCCGATGCGGTAGCTCAACAGATTCAGGAGCGACTGAAGGTAATTCACGGTCTCGTTTTTGACATCGAGGACAACCGTCGTCACGCGGAATACAATCTCGATCACGTTGAGAAGATTCAAGAAGAGATCAATGTTGAGGAGAAGCTTAATTCGGTTGAGCAGCGAAAGCTCAAGCTTGTCTACAGTCGAGCAGTGGACGATGCCAAGGAACAGGAGAAATTGATTCGAGAAGCTCTCGACAATATCCATGAGATTCGTTTGATAAGAAACGAAAGGAGGCTGCAAGCTCGAAAAGCCGGCAATAAAGAAGCTATTCGAAGGGGAACCTTGATGAAGATGCTGGTTGTCACTGCGCAGACTTTACCGTTGTATATTGGAAAAACTCCGTCTGCTAGAGCGCCACCCTTGTGCGGCTCTGTTCCAGCTGACAATTCTTATGTGGCTAAGGTATTTCTCATTTATTGATCATACATTTCCTTTAAAAGTTTTCTTCGCTCTATTCCATTCTATTCCACTCTATTGCACTATATCGCATTGGATATTACGGAGTTGAAAACGTTATAATGAATCTTGAAAGTGGAACTTCTCGTTAGAAAGTATACTGAGCTGAAAAAAGGTTTAAAAACTGAATGTATATGTTTCAGCGATTGCTCTTTACATATTTACGCGATGTGAAACTAAATTTATTTTTCGTTTACGGAACTTTCCTAAGCGTCTTATAATATAAAAACGCGTTTGCACTATATTAACATTAGACAAAGCAAGAAGCAGAGTATTACCAGTATTACCGGCAGAGTGTACATTTTTTTAAAAGGTCCGTTGGAATCGTTTAAAAATTTTTAGGTTATAGTAATTCTTATTATCTCTTTGGTGGTAACCATGCATGCCTCTTGGCACTTTTTGGCGGGCAATTCAAATTTCATTATTTCGAAACTAAGCCATTAAACTTTGTTAATCAATACTTTGATGCGTTAAATTGCACAATCATTTATTAAATAATTAGAAACTTTACTTTTTCCATACAACGTTGTCTGTACTGACAAAGCAGGAAAAATCTTTGTTTAAACGAAAAATTATAAATGAAGAATTATTTGTTAATAATATAGTTGGGCGACATGGTAGCCGCATTCGTGAAGAATACGCAGAACGAGGAGAACTGGATTTTAGCCGAAGTGATAAGCTTTAACCCTAGCAATAACAAGTACGAAGTCGACGATGTCGATGAGGAAGAAAAAGAACGTCACGTCGTGTCTCGTCGTCGAGTTGTGCCTCTACCTCTCATGAGAGTCAATCCCGAGACAGACGCGCACGTCCTATTTCCGAAAGGTGCGATCGTCATGGCTCTTTATCCGCAGACGACTTGCTTTTACAAAGCTATTATCAACATGCAGCCGACTAACGCACAGGAGGATTACGAGGTTCTTTTTGAGGATGAGACTTATGCCGATGGTTATTCAGCGCCTTTGAATGTGCCACAGAGATATGTTATTTCGATCAAGGAGAGCAAAAAGAGAATCAAAGTTAGCCGGGGATAAGAAGATTAGTTTTTTTTATAGATCGACACCTGATAGCACGGAGTCATTAGATTACGGAATCATACGATTAGTTACTCCCTTGTTTGTAGTCGTGTATCTGAAGTTTTTAGTCCGATACTCATATTTATTGAACGTAATATATGTTGACTTCGACTGATATGTTATAAGGTATACTCATAATTAATAGTTTTTTTTTTTGCATTAATGACAGGTTATGTCATAATTAAACCGTACTATGTTTGTCTGAAAATGTAATAGTATACTTTGTTAGCGTGTTTTATAAACCGTGTTATCACAGATGAATATATGCATTTGAAATATTACCGCAGGAGAATCGTGTTTTAATCTTAACGCACCTGCCGGGTACATATACTAAACTCGCAAGTGTAAGCTGTAGATGTGTAGATGTGGATCTGTATAAGAATTTCTCCTACTAGCGTCGATGCTTCACGTAAACAGAACTTTTTATCAAAGCCGTGTCTAAACGAACGATAACATTCTTTCTTCAAACATTCTCTTCTTTCAACAAGCAGTTCCAGAAAGAAAAAAAAACCTTACCACACGTCCATCTCCAGCACCCGCATTCTTCTCGTCCCTCTGCCCTCTTCCATTGTACTCGTTTCTCCTCTCAAGTTGCATTTGCTGCAGTTGTCTCTGCAACACCGACACCTTCTTACTCAGCAGTCTGCAGGTCTCCTCGGCCCTCCTGGCTCGTCCTTGCAGTGCGTCTACGTCGACGCAATGTCTCGACCATTTGCGCACTTCTTCTCGCAACAACGCCTTCAGCGGTTCTAGCTCTTCATCCTCTTCGTCCGTGTATTTCAGCCAGTCCTGAATGACTCTGGGCTCAAGACCAGCCTCGCATGCTTCGGCTTGGATGTAGAGTCGCGTCTGCGATCGAGGAGCCGTCGAGAGGAAGGTGTTGAGAAACGACAGACCGGCTACTCGTAGAGGTAAGGCCGCTTTCGTGGCCAACAGAGCACCGGCCAGGAAACGGAAACGACCGCCTTCTGCGTAACGAAGACGAAGGGTTGAAACGGCTTCCGATACAGCTCCGTGACCACCGCTGCTTTGGCACACCCTTGTAAGCAGCTGTAATTTCAAAGGAAATGCTTAATTCGCTGGAGTTACATTAAAATTTTTGCTCTGCACTTGCAGTGGAAAAATACAAAATATTCTTGTATGTCAAAATAATGATCATATAAATATAAATATTTCTATCGGAGAAAGTTAATTGAGAATGTGTGTGTTACTTTATAATACGTGCAAAAGATGGAACATAATTTAAGAAAAATTCAAGCTCATGGATAATACTGAAAAATGGCGTAATTAAAATGTTATTTTCATCTAAAATAACGTATACATTAAAATAAAATATTCTTATGGGTTACAAGTGCATAATTTGGTAATATTACAACTCTGAATTTGAATATACTTGTTGGACAGCGAAAGTTAACTAGCAGAAAGAGTTTTAAAAAGCAGTTTTTTAAAAAGCAGAAAGAGTTTCCGCCAACGTCAATTCGTCTAATTACAGTAAAAAATATCATTCGCGTGGGTGTAAGACGCAAATAAGTACCAATAATCCTCAAGATCGTAAAGTAGAAAGTTTACGCAAGAAAGACAGCTTTTTTCGAACTTGCGAACTTTCCCTACGCGTTTCCAATAGCATTTTTCGGAATTCACACGAGAATCTCGAGAGAAAAAGTATCTTCGTTAAATACCTTCCAACCAATCAGTTAACACGCTCTTGAGCGAAGGGTGTAAAAGGTACAGATTTCCAGCCTACAAAGTCAAGTCGGCAATCGCAAATGTCTATAGACGGACGAGAGAGGAATGCCCGATAAAAAGAAGCATAGCAGCGCAGCTGCCGCCAGCGAGAAACGCATAGCTGAGCATAAATATTACATGGCCCCGCCGCCGCCACGACGACTCATTAAAATAGATGAGGCATTGACGAGCCGTGTGCAAGTAATATTAAAATTCATGAGCCACGTGCTGATGCGGACTCAGAAACCCCCGACTGAGACGAAAGGCTAATTAAAAAATTTATCTTTACCCGTTCTTGTGAATATAATAGAAGGTTTATATTAATTGCTTGACGATGGCTCTCTTTCTCTTCATTATTGTAGGAATTCATGTTACACAGTTTTGTACATTTATTCGAAGCTTGTCGTATTTTTATACAATCTACATAAAGGCATAAATCAAGGATTTTTTTGCGTTGAAGTACACAGCTGAAGTACTCGAGAACTCGGAGTCGTATTGACGCAATGCTCGAATTTCGCGAACGTCAAAGAGAAACCCGAAGTTAAGAATCGATCGACAAAGTTAAACGCGCGAATGTTGTTGTTCTTGTTGTTGTATGAAAATATATAGACAGGCAGCAAGTCATGAAGATCGCGTTGATTTATTTGCTTGGTATTCTGATGGTTTGTAATGTTTTTACTAGTAACGGAAAAAATTTAATAAATCAAGTGATTGATTACGTGTCTCAGAATTTGAAGACTCGTAGTAGTGTAATTCTCGTGATGATTGATTCACTGGACAGAATTTCAGTTACTTCAGAGACAATTATTAAACGAATCGTCGAAATTTGCCCATGCATTCGTGTAAATTTCGAAGATAATCGAAGTGTGAGATGGCTATTGAAATTTAAAACGGAGGGAGCATCGCTTAAGATCGTGATTTTTGAGGTCCGGGACGATCTGGATGTGGTGGACAAACTTGCAAGAACCGTCGACTTTTTGATTCGATTTTTTGCACAAGCTACTCGTGGTAGATGTGTAATATTTCTTCTAAGAGTAGGTGAAATTCATAACGTTGGCTTCTTTTTACAAAGTTTCTTCAGATTAGTCTGGTGGTATGGATTTTTGGATGTTAGTGTGATTGAAGTTGCGCATGGTATGGATGAGGTCTTCTTGAACTGGTTTGACCCATTCCGTAACCATTATAGTAGAAAAAACTACAATTTCATTAATAGTTTTGATTTATTTCCAAAGAAGTTGGATGATTTAAACGGTTATCCTTTACGTACAACGCTCTTCGAGGATATCCCTTTGGTGATGATGAATCAAAATTCTAATGGCAAAGTCATTTGGAATGCTATTGAAGGATTAGATGCAGAGATGATGCGGTCACTAGCTCAAACTTTAAACTTCACAACTGTTCTGGTACCTGATGAGGGGAGAACAAAAAATGGATTAATCGACCCAGATTTCGCTCTTAGAAATCATCTTGTTGATTTTGTAGTCAACTGCTATAGGATCATCGGGACCGTGAGTTTAGACGAGTTGCATTTTGAGTCGTCGATCTTTATTTTTCCTCTATCAAATCATTTGATAGTTCGTCAGCAAGGAATTTACGAGACCAGTATGATTTCCTTTAACCTATTTATCGGTCTGGTTCTCATTTTCTTGATATTATTTATTCTCTACACTTTTGCTCGGATTTTCCATCTAAACTCCAAATTTTGGACAATTTACAACATACTGAAAATTTTAGTTGGTAGAACTCCGAAGCTGCGTTCACTAGCTTGTCATGAAAAGGTCTTTCATTTATCCGTTCTAATGGTATCAGTGCTAGTATCGTTTCAAATCTTGCACAGCGTTCTTGACATCTACTTAGTACGTGAACGTTTCCTCGAATTACACAATCTAGTAAATTTATTGGACTCAGGCATCGTGCCATCCATCACTAATAACTCTAAGCAGTTCCTCGTTAACTCTACTTATGATAATCTCGTATTGGACGAGTTAATCAGTCGATCGTCGGAGATCGTTGACGAGGAAGCAGGGGTCCAGTGCGTTGTTGATCTTGTCAAACATCAACAAAGTAACAGCGTCAATGGCTGTGAAGTCAATACTGTTTTGGGTCAACTTGTGGCTACGAGTTTTTCTGATTTGCAGCGCAGTGACTGGATTATCAGCTTCGTGGAAGAACCTATAAAACCTGCTTGGACAGTCATGGCGTTTGCCAGATCATCACCGTACGTTGACAAGTTTAATCAAGTTTTAAGGCGGTTCCAGGAAGCTGGATTTATGATGCTTTGGTATAAAGATACCAAGAGAAATTACAGTTTTATTTATAAAGATCTGACTGGAACGAATAAGCTGCATCGTAGAGACGGTGAAGAGCAAAGTTATCGATTTATGGACAGAAGAGTACCGCTTAACAAAAAGCTGACTTGCGTTTTAACCATTGGTTACTTAACTGCAGTTATCATACTAGTTTGTGAAATTTTTTGGAAAAGTATTTTCTTAATTAAAGTCTAAAAATATAACGACTTTTGTAAAAGTAGTATAATTGATTTTCTTATACTTCAGTTAAGCATCACGTTATTCATATGTAGGCAAAGACTCCTTGAGAAACTATAAATATTCGAGCTTACTTTTATGTAAGTCGCTTTTTAATTTTGTCAACGACGAATAGAATACATGCATTTTAAGATGCAATCTATTTGTGCCGTAATAGTGCATCTTAAGATCAGGGTCTGTACTGGGTATGTAATTTTGATAATACACCGATTTTTTGAGCTGGACTATCGGACGATCTAGACTTTCTGATGGATGTTATTCTTAAGACAATATGACTAAGTATGTTTTATTTTTACACATAGAGCTGATGTGAATTTGGAGTTAAAAGGTTTCAATCGATGTGCGTGGTCCAAGAAGTTTCTCAATACGGTATTAATAGAGTCGATCAAAAATAATATTTTTAGTTGTCTATTAAAGCGTAAGATTTTTGTACAACAACTTATACTGCATCAGTACAATCTATTTCTTGATTATTACCAGAAAAATTATCTTGTACGTGCGAATTCGTTATTATGACTTATTAATTATGACATTTTTATGGATTTCGCTTGGAGGTCATAGTGGTCGATGATATATCCACGAAGATACTAGTTGAAGCTATGAACTCACAGCTGTGGTCAAAGTTACCGATTCACCCCATGAAGCCTGAGGTATTTCAATGTGAATCGCCAGAGTATAGACAGCGTGATTAAGACCGAAAAAATCGATTTCTTCGTGAATTTTTGCGGGATTGTCGGTTTAACACCTTCACAGGAACTCTACTTTAAGACCAGGTAATTAAAGAATATTACACATTTTTCAATTTGAAGTAAATAAATAATCCAGTTTTTTACAGTATAGGATTAAACCCGTATGCCAAACACATTGTATGAGAGCAATTTGTCGATCCACATCTGAAGATATCCTTCAAACTGACAGGGGTAATTGGTGTGGTGGTCGTCATAATTATGATCATAGCCTCGGGTATTTGGTTGTTATTCTGCGAGAACAAGACTTGGACCACCTATAACATAAGCAAGATCCTTATCGGCAGTTCTATAAAATCGGAACCACAATTGCCCTTTGAAAGACTTGCTTTCGTCACTTTTTTGCTTTTGTTTCATCTCCATTCTTGGCTCAGAATTTAGGCTCTCCAATGACTGTACATGTTAGGAGTCACTCAAAATAGATTCCGACTCTCAAAGACTTGTTAAATTCTGGTATAGTATCACCAATCACTAACGATACGAATACTCACATCGTTGGAATACTCACAATTACACTACTGTCCAAAAACTTTTCGATATATCCTTAATTATGATATAAAGTATTACTTAAGTTTTGTTTTCATTTGAGTTTAAATTAGAGTTGGAGAAGAGGTGACCCACTGCACTGGGCCTTTAATAAACGACTTACTCGGCAGCTTTTTTAGCCCAAAGCTTTTCGCATAGCCAAAATCGATGGATCGTCAGTATCGTCGAAGAATCGATAGTCCAGCCTTACTGGGCTGCACTATCGATGGCGTTCACGAAACTATCGCCCTACACGCTTAAGGTTTCAACGTAGTATTAAGGTATTCCTGTGAAGCTGGTCTCATCGACTTCTGGAACTCCACAGGATTTTGAAATCTCACAAGAATTTACAGGAATCTCTTCGGAAGATAGAGCATGCTTTTTCCGAGCTCTACGAATCCACGAAAGATGCAACAGTCTAGAGCTAAACACGTACTGCTTAGCAAGAAAGTACTCGTTCTTATAATCGTTGGAGAAATGACGTTTTTCCTTATTTTTCATGACGAGGTCGTTAGACGAGTTTTTAAATAGCACGTAATTGCAGTTTCATTTTCTTTTTTGTTGTAGTTAAAACCGTTTTTGTTATGTAAAGCGCGAATAATAAAATTTAAGTTGAGAAAGTGAAAACGCATCTGTTTACACGCGAGTTAGTCGTTTCTCGCTCTGAAGATAATCAGGTTGTGCACTGACGTGCAACACACGCCAATATTTCTTTAAGAGGTATGTACGATCTTTGGAAAAATTGACTTGTTTTCATCAATCTCTAATTAATTACTAACTGAATGTTAAACCGAAATCTCGAGTTTTACTCGTGAATATTCAGTTTTTACCAGATGATGATTTTTCGGTAGTTTCATCATCAACTGCCTTTATAAATCTCTTAAAGGATTCTATCTAAAACTTTTAATTTACTTTTAAAAGTAAGTAAAACATTCGTTTATAAAGGATAAATAAATGTTTGTCGAAGTACTTTTAGATGACGAAGCAAAATCTCTTTAAGAAATCGGAAATGAAATTCTTAGTATAACTGTAAATATAATACAAGTGACTCAATGACGTCTGATGATACTTGAATCGAATAACGAAAGGGGAATGGGAATAAAGAAAGATTGACTTTGAGATTCCACAGGAAATCGTTAAACATCATGCTCATTGACAATAGTCAACATTATTACAGTAAAGAATTTTCCGTGCTATGTCATCTGCCCCAAGTGTTTGTTTATCATTATGAATAATTTATCAAGCTTGTGAGAATCGATCGATTTTATTGATGTTTCTAAAAATACTACAGTAAGTCAATGTACTTGTATTGAGAATCTGAATCGCTTCAACTAGATCAGCTGTTGAAGTTAAATTTAACAATTTGCATAACGACTATTAGATTTTACGTAAAGATGATTAACGATAATTTTATAATGATGATTGAGTAAAACTTGCTGAAAAAGACACCTGTAATAAGTTTCAAGGTTTCGCTGTCATAATTTCTTGGAATCTTGCTTAGAAGGTAAAAATAAATCATTGTTAAATGGCAATGAATACTTGGACAGGTTCTCATTCTATAATATAATAATTTTGGTTATTACAATAATTTTAAATTTTAATTGTTATAGTAATAGGTATATATCGATTTTGTAGGCTTTATTGATTATTATCACAATTATTTAACTTACATGTAATATGTTTATAAATACTACAATCATACATTATGATTAAAGATTTATCAATGAAAATACTATTTTACACGAACGTCCTGGTCCGCATAAATTAACTTAACCTTCCAATCATAAACTTATATTCCTCAATATCCAATCCCTATAGATCAGTACATCGATGAACATTGCTGGCCAATTCTGCACATCGCAGAACTTAGCATCAGTGGTAAGCAGACCGAATACAGCCATCCTATAACTTCCATCAGGCATTTTCTCAACGCCCATCAGTGGCCCACCAGAATCCGCAAGACACGCATCTTCTCCTTGCTTTCCTGCAGCACAAAACTGATCTTCAGCCATGAACACATTCTCATTCAAATAGTCCTCCCTACAACTCGTTCCATTGGTCAAAGTGACGTATGACATGAGTTTCGCATTGTGTGGACGTCTACCTGCCAATTTGCCCCAGCCAGCGATCTGAAATCTCTGAGGCTGAGCAGGTGCAGTGGGTAGACATATGGGTTTAACGAAATGTCCAAAGGCTATATCTTCGGTCAATCTAAGCAGTGCCAGATCATGATCGCGACCTGTACTGGACTGCCCATACTTCTCGTGTAGTATACTTCGTTCTATTGCATAACTGCGTGATTCCGGGATACATGTCGTACTGTTCATAGCATCACCGTCCCACAGGCAATCCTGTGAAGTCGAGGTGTCGTACTCGCCCAGACGAACTCCAACCAAAGACCAATTTGCTCCAAGGCTTGCTATGCAGTGCCCTGCCGTCAGGACGTATCGGCTGGACAGTATTACGCCTCCGCAGGCGGTCACTTTACCCTTCGCTGTTGTGATGAGACACAATTATCGATCTGTGTCAATCGAAGTGGGCGGCACCTTTCGCAGCTGCCGATTAGCGTAACGTTCAGCTAGATAATCGAGCACTTGGTTGATGTCTATTTACACTATTTGACAGCTGCGATAGGACGCAAATCGCATGCTTATACTCACGAGTCTCGTACTCGAGAAGAGCTAGCCATGGATAGTCGTCGAATTCCGTTCGGTTACCAACGAAGAACTTAAAATTCAAGAAGCGACCGCACTCCTCCGGCGGCTGGTTCATTTTATCTTCAAAAAGATGAAGAGAAAAAAGTATAAAAATATAAAAATAAAAATATAAAAATGAAAATGTCTGATACTATATATGTTATAACGGCCGAGTACGACTGACCGAGTCACTCCTATAATCGGGAGTGAAATTCCCCCCGCTCGTAACTGTAAAGCACGAACGAAAGATGTCTATATATAATACGCGGCACAGAAGGCAAACAGAAATATAAAATAATGAAAGCACTTACCTGCATGAGTCGCGACAACGAGGAGCAGCGGCAGCCAGGTCAGGAATCCCATGTTGTGTTGTGTTGTGAGTCGTGCTCGCGGTGTATAGAAATGCGCGCACCTATATACACTTCTGCGCAGTGACTCGACGCGAATGGGACTCGGGAGGAATTGTGCCTCGGGAATTCCCGCATCATCGGCTCTTTGCGATTTCGTTGTCTGGTGGGGAGCATGAGGAGGAGGAAGATAGAAACACGTTCAACGAGAGAGAGAGAGAGAGAGAGAGAGAGAGAGAGAGAGAGAGAGAGAGAGAAGCGCTATTGCGCGACATAACGGTCTATCAGCTGTGCACGATTCTCGTGAACGTGATAAATCGCTTTAAGTATTATTGTCTATTTTGATGATTCGATTTTGACGTTGATGCGAATAAAAATATACGCTAACAGAACTGTTCTTCTATTTTATATATATAAGTCGATGTAAATAACTGCACCTGTAAGTTCAGTGCGGTTTTTATTAGGCCAAGATTGATAGAAAGTCCAGATACAAGCTTTACTTGCATTAATCCCCGATTATAGAGTGATCTTTAATTATCGATACGTATATGCACAAGGCATACTTTGGTTTTGTAAGTACAAAGACCTGAAATCACCTATCGCTATTCAGATCATACCGCAAATACTCGAAGCAGAAGCTCATCTGTTCTTTGCGACCAAGAAACGTCAGGAAAATGAATGGTCGTTACATTAGCTGACTCGATAGAAATGCGGCTCATTAGTTTTGTAAGCAATGAACGCGTGTATAGCGTACAATGATCGGGGCAACTGTATTTCTGAATTTACAATGGCTGAACGAGTAATGTAAGGATGTCGTGAGCATTTGATTTACAGCACAATGTGCATCCAAGTTCTCAGTGCACCGACGTTGAACAGAAACGCGTAATGAAGTCTGTGCGCGATAAGATCAACACAAGTGTAAAGCGCACTCGCAGTTACATATATACGTGTACGTGCAATATCTATTTATCGTGCTCAATTTATTTTTAGAAAAAATAGCAAGCTATCATATATGAATAAACTGACCTGAAGCGCGAGTACTCTCGAGCGATTGAGACTGCTGGTGAGACAAACCGCGAGCGCTAGAAGTCCAGGGTGTGCCTGAGCTAATATCCTTGGAGCGTCGAGGCATCGCTCGGCACACACGGCTAGACACTCGACGCAGCCTAGCTCGTCGAGAGCAGCTCGTCGTGTTCGTGGTCGACGAGGTTGTGGTCCGGTTGCCGAAGGCGGTGCCGATTGCGACAGCTGTACTCCACGAAGCGTTTCCAGGAGCAAAGAGATTCCTTCGGCTGGTGGAGAGCAAAATTCCTGCACAAAACTGTACAAAAAATTACATATATACATATAATCTTGAGGTTTCGTTCTTGCCGTATTGATTATGAGGAAGTAGTTCGTTGCTTTCGTGTAAGTACCGCACAAATTTCTACGGGAGTCGAAGTGACAAAGGATCATTTCTCGCGAAAAGTCGGGACAAATTCGTCGACGACGGAAGAGAAATCCGTGAAACCAGCGGTTTACACAAGATGACGGCTTCTTGGAAATATAAACAGAGCGTTTTTAAACGCATTTTCACGAGTCATTCTTTCCTCTTTGGAATTTTTTCTTTTCTTTTTTTGTCAGGTACAAATTAGAAATCTCTAACGTTTCCTTCTTTTCCACAATCACCGCGACGGTATGTCGTTGAAAATAATCATCGAAAAAAGCGATTTTCAGAGTTGTATGCGCGTATTTTTATGTAGAAACGAGTAAAACCGTAATCAGATAAAAGCATCAGCCGGTCCCTTACTCAAGCAAGTTCATCGACCAGACATTTCTCCAATCGGCTAATCCGTAACGGTGCAGTTGAAGATGCGTCGTTTTTTTTATGTATATACGATTATACACACGTGTGCCACTTGCCCCGGCGACACTCCTCCGGAGAGAAAGCAGATACGAGAGAAACGTCAACGCGTCATTCGAGTCGTTCTCTAAGTTACGTCCTTTGCGTTCCAGTTCGCTCATTATACAATGAGACTCGATATTTTTTGGAAATATTTACAGCGTCGAATATTATTATACTGTTAAATTCAATGAAGCAGTAAATAGAGACATTCGTACGAACAAAACCAGTTTTGCTGTATTAATTCACGGAATATTATTCGAATGAAAGAAAAAAAATCGTATACCTAGGAAAGGCAAGCCTGAGATCGGCTTTGAGTTTATTGAGTAGTTCGCTGACCGAAGTGAACTGTCTGAGAGTCATCTCTCCACCGCTACCTCCTCCTCCTCCATTACCCGTAGCTGATGCATAGCCAGAGCTAGAACTCGTACAAGTCGAGGGTAAAGTGTTTTGTCCGTTGTCCGGTTGACCACCAAAAGCACGTCTACCCCAGCGACGAAGGGCTATCGCGTAATCCTCAGGATTGTACGTTGGAGGCCTTAGTCGCTCCTGAAACAATTTTTTATTATAATAATATTATATAATAAGTTAATAATTATTTCGAAAATTGATAAGTAAAACTTCAATTGGCAATCGTATTAGTCTTAACTGAATAACTTCTATATTCAGTGTATATTCGTTAGTGAATATTGATTAATTAGTCGATATAGAGTGTATTGTATTAATTTTATACGCAATTTCGAGTGTAGTTCGTTGTTTAAAACAACGATTTTTGGTTGTAAATTATTCAGTTATTTAATAGTCAAAACTCACCGTTGAAAATAGTGATTTATCGTTCTATTGAATTCACTGCTTTGAATTTGAATGATGTCTATTATTTTTGATAGTATGGAATGGTGAAATATTATTCACTTTTACAAAAACGAATAATCACAGTTTTCAAAGAGCGTAAATTTATAACAGCGTAAAGTCTAACCATTTCTCAATTGCACAGATAGTGAACAAGGTTTGCTATAACTTAAGAAGAATCGAAGTAAATATTTTGTTGTTCTCTTGAAATTGTTTTTGAAAATGGTAAACAGTCACTTGCAACACTATGTACAATTTCATAGATTTCGCCATTAATTTAAAGAATTAACGTCGAAAGATGAGAATGACACGAGATCATAGTGGTTATCGAAGAAAGGCGTCGAAAAGTTTCAATCAAAACTATAGTATAGAATCAGCACACCCGCCATCAAGTTATAATATCGAGTCGCGATAAGAACTGTGCAAAGGACAAAGTAAAAAGGCTAAAAGAAAGTCTGTCCAGGACGAATTAATCCCAGCAGGCGTAAGCGTAGTAGCAGCGCGAGTGTCCAGAGACGGCGATCCTCCTTCGATCGAGTCGCGCGATAATATCGATATAATCGCATCATCGTCTTACAGCCGTGTACATGAATATTTCATGCGGTTGTGTGGCACTTTCCATCCCCAGCGGCACAATACCCAAGAGCAATTTGCTCCGTCGCATTATTAGTCGACAATTAGCCGGAACATTATGCGAGACAGACTTTGTTTCTTCGATGCAGACACTGTTATTATAATAGTTAAACCGTAAAGGCGTCGATTTCAAGGTTGCGTTCCGTGCGATAAGTCGACGCTTTCTTCAATTACAATATTCAATGCCGATATATACCGGTCGATCGCCGATCTTGTTCGATTCTGACTCAGATTCTGACTCAGATTCTGACTCAGATTCTGATAATCGGAGCGTGAAGTTCATGGAGCTTGTGAATCTCTGTACACAGATCTCTGTGAACGGTGTACATAAAATCGTGGATTTCTCGCGTGTATCGTTTTCTGGAAAGTCCTATAACTTACATGTTATTAGAAGTAATGAATCTTTTTCGATCCATGGAACTTTCGATATAGGCGTGTGTAGTCGCGCGTATCTACGCGTACTACATGCACAATATATTCTCACATATATATAGCAGATTTCTACAAAAGAAGAGACGAAAGAGTAGCATAAATCATCATCGAGTGAAATTGCGCGCTTACTTTCATCGATTTGCACAGGCGAAGATCGGGAAACAAATTGTTGAAAAAATACTTGAAGTGAAATCGATTCTTGTCGAAACGGAAGTCATTTGGGGGTGTTAATATAAATGTAGTTTTCCACGTCTTTTGGAACAAGTCAAAAATAGAATAAGACAAAAATAGAACTGGAGTTACGAGAAAGTTGAATTTCTCCATCGATGTATCTCTCTTTCGCTCTTTCCCTCTTGCGTCAGCTGTAAAACGGATATAGTTTTAATACCTCGATTCCAGTCTATAAAAATGTTCCATCTCTGGCTGTGTAAATCAAGCGTTATTTACGAAGCATTCGTCGCGTTTATAGAGCAATCGAGAAAGTTGCGCATCGATCATTATTGCACGAACTTATCGGAACATATAAGAGTCGCCTCGTTAAAATAACACGAAAAAAAGTCGGAGGTAAATTATCAATTCGTGATCCATTCGCTTATCAACAAACCAGTAGACTCACTCGCGGAAGTTGCACTTCCGCATACGTACGCTGCGCACGAAGTAAGACATCGCGGGACTCAGCTGACGCCTCGCGAGGCTCGGCCCGCAGGTGCAAGGACCTAAATCGCCTCGAGGGGAAAAACTCATAGCTATACGCGAACGCCTTGGGGCTCCTATCTCTCTGGCTCTTCTCGAGATATGCTAATCGAAAACTTCCCGTGCCAAGAACCGCAAGGACGGGAGCGACGATCCCGACGACTTTGCTTTTTCCGGATTCTATGTGGCTGCTACAGTGATCGGGAAGTTGTTATTGTTAGGAAATTGCTTTTTTTCAAAGATCGGCTTGCGATGCGCTTTGTTGCGTTTCAAAGTTTTTGCTTCGATAAGGGTATCATTTTCACGCGGAGCATAAATCGTATATGATTAATGTTTTTTAAAAGTACGATTATTTCTAAAACAAGTCGTCCTTGTTTTTCTACTAAAAAAGTTCTATTATTTCTCTGCTATTCCTTTCTTTATCCTTGGGAACTTTGTTTCTTTACCGATTTCAATTCTACATTTCTTATAACGGGCTGTGCATTCAATAGACGTATATGCATCGATCTAAATTTCTAATGACAATTTCATTGTATTGAAAAATTCCTATTCCGATCTTCGGCTTGGAAAAATTATTCTTCCCTAATCACACATGCCTCATTTCCATTTCTGTACCTATACCGATTTTAATTTTAACCCATCATATTTCTTTTCCCCATTTGCATCAAGATCAACATACCGATCTCGATTTCGTCAGACTATTTTCATTCTCTGCTCGCCTGTATCCATAATTTTCATTCCGATATCCAGCAGCAACAGAAGCGTAAACACGCCAGATTCGAATGCTAGATAAATGTACGTGTATATATAAGGTACAAATGAAAATTTCAGAGAGTTGCAATGCTACGTCGAGACTCGCGCGAAATCCTGTTGCTGCTATCTACAGCGGAAACGTGTAAGAATCCGAAATGAGCTCGAGCAGCAGGTTGCGTGTGATATGTGTGATTACCTTGGACAAATGCGGTGCTCCGCCTCGAGGCAACGAGACCAGCAGATCTTCCTCTGCGTTTGGCGCCATGTCCGATTCGCTGAAACATACAGGATAACCGATTTTTAATTCATTCTTTTTTATCTTCATCGACCTGTAGGATATTTTTATAATTCACAAAGCAACTTCAACGCTAACTTTAGGCACACACTGGTCAATTTCAATCGCGTTCCATTTCATCCATACTCTTGCGTCCATGCATTCCTCGAATATAATAGCAACAACACTATGTAAAGTACTACAAGTCAATCGTGCGTTGACTCAATCATTAGCATGTATATATTGTATATTGTATATCTTGGAAGAACCGCGAAGAAGAAAGGGGAAAAAACAATCGTCCATTGTCGAGGACGAATACAATGAAACTGCTATATATCGACGTAAAATTCAATAGAGCCTGCATTGGAGTGCCGAGATATTTCATTTGAGAAACGACGATGACGGCAATAATTCGCTCGAGTACAGGAAAAAGAAAAGCTTGTCGGAGAATAATAAAGAGCTCTCGAGCGACGGTAAAGCGGCTGAATTGCTCATCGATGAATGGCATACCTGCCTCTGGTTCCTATATAATCTTATACCAGTCGAGTATAAGATAGATGCCGCGAATCGTGGCATTACGCGCGCGGGTTGAATACACGTGTCTCGGGGGATCGAGTTCCAATTATTATTGTGATGCTTTCCGTCTGATTATTTTCCGGATGCCGTTATGCTCAGCCGAGGGAATCTCATTTCCTATAGCTACAGTATGACCGGTCTATGCATATATATATATATATATACACTGATATATACTGATATATACTGATATATACTGATATATACTGACATATAATGATACATACTGGTATATCGTCGAATATATTTTTACAAATTAATTCATTATGCGAATCGTTGCTGATTCTTTTTTTCATTGCTCCCGTATAACTGATAAACGTAATAATCCTGCAATAAGATTCGAGATAAGAATCTAGTTCTATCCACTGTTTTCGATGATAAAATCGGTATTTCAAATAAGTAGGAGCTGTCATTAAATAGAGAGATTTCAAATAAAATGAAAATGTTTTCCGTCTAAGCATAATAAAAAAAGAAATCGTTACATTCGATTTTCCTAAGTATACGAAGACTTTCTTCAATTCCAAGAGACTACGGAATTTTCTCCTTTCTAGAGAAAATCGATTTGCCGAAAACCGATGATGACCGCACGTGTGAAACGCGATAACCGCAAGTGCAATGCATCTTTGCCACTTAATACAAGGCATACAGAGGTAGACTAGCCTCTTGAATCTTCGTGACTGAGTGGAGACTAGAGAGAGGGAGAGAGATGGAACATAGGTAAAGTGCACTATGCTGGCGCCTAGCGGTACCTATATAAAGCGAGAGGGGACAGCAACAGCTCCAGCAGCACCACCAGCAGCACCGACTAGACGAGTATATACACACCGTGTCCTCGTCATCCTCGGCAGCAGGTATACATGCTGGGCGACGCGGCCGAGAGCGCCCGACGCTTAAGGTCAATGCCTCGCAATGGGAGAATGTATATATATATATATATATATATATATATATATATATTATATTATATGCGTGTGGCTATTATGTATATACCTAGGTAGCTTGCGTGCGAGCGAATTCTTGGGCTGTTGGACTGTTCGACGGATTTGCTTTTTTTCAGAGCAGTCGAAAATCATTCGCGAGGAACGAGTGCTTTCCTTTTCTTTCCACTCGGTTCGCGAACTTTATGTAAATGCGTAAAGAGATATCGCGACACCTCTTTCGTTTCCGTATCGATAAGCAATTTATTATTACATACGTATATGCATCGGTTATTTAAAAAAAAACGAGTACAGCTCGATGGCTGAGCGTTTAAGAAAATAAAAGCGCAGCTGTCGCTCGTATGTAGATATAGAGTAGACGCACATAGCTGTAAGCAAGTACACCGCAGCTGGTCTATAGGCGACTACGACGACGTTATGCGCGTGTACAGGATCTTCCTCTATGCTTCTCTCTCTTTTGTTCGTTTTACTCGTCTCTTCGGTCGCAATGTCGCCGCGAGGGACTTACTTCCGTGGGAAAGACCACGTGGCCTGCGTGCTGTGCGCGAGTTGCTACAGGTATATTGTCGTTTTGTACCTTGGGACTTAATTACCAAGCTGTACTTCTGTAGCGATTATTCGATGCCCCAATGTCCGCTCAGAAATTTACATTTTTATTTAGCGGTAATTTGAAAGAATGAAAACTTTACCGACTTGACTTATGACCCGTCATTTCGCTTCAAAATACCGAATCAATGTTCACTGCATATCCACTACTAGTTGCTGAACAAAAGTTGTCAATATTTAACAAAATTTAAAAGAAAATATTTAACAAAAATGCACTGGCATTGAATAATGAAATTGAAAAAGTGAAATTTTAAAGAGTACGTATGAATGAGGAGCTCGGATAATATCTAGCTAAATAAGCCGTATTATTGAAAAGATACGAGGTCTCCGAAAATCGCTGGATCGTATTACAGAAACGGTAAAAAGGGAGGTCGGTATCGTTCTGAATTTTACAGTCCTCACTCCACTAGTCTGTTACGCGAGCTTTATAAGCTGCGCCTTCTTGCTTAAGCGTAAAAAAAGATGGAAGTCCACGAAATTACCACGAGCGCGCCGTTTACGAGCGCGCGTAACTTCGAATATGGATAGCGGCCACTACGGTAGCAGCCTCTCTAAGTTACGGCCAAGAGGAAGCTTATTATCGAACGAAAAACATCGCTGTTCGATGGTAATTGCGCGAGACGGGCTTCTCTCTCTCTCTCTCTCTCTCTCTCTCTCTCTCACTGCTCGTCTTTTTCTTCGCTCGATGTACGCTCGAGTGTTCGGATATAGCGATTTATTGCGAGCTTATAGATTTCGGAAGAGCGCAAACTTGAAACGAACTTGAACGAATCTGTCTTATCGTTAAAAAGAAAAATTATAAATAAATTACCGAAGAAAATAATTGAGAGCGTTTCTTGCTATATAATCGCAGGTATAAACGTATGTATTATAATTCAGAGGGAGTTGAAGTTTAAAAAGCGAAAACGCCTGGAACGGCAGCAGCGGTTGCAAGAGCGAAAAAATCTCGACTCTTTGTCCGTGGCTTCAGCTGCAGAACGCGCCTCATCTGCATACTTAGGATGTACAGCGTTCTCCGGTAGTCTGTAATTTAAACGCGAAGCAAAGACGCGTTTGTAGACGAATATTTCTTCTCTGTACACTGAGCGGCCTCCTTTCGCCTAGACCTCGATTTTTCGTGTTTGAGGATTTCTGCTGCTGATAACTTCATATATATATATATATATATAAACGCGTAATCGGAAGCGTCAACAAGAACACAATTACCCCCGATTAGAGAATCTCTCTCACATTTGCGCGCACCTTCTCTTTTCTGCATTTTTTATGTAGTACTGGCAAATTTTTATTTTTTTATTTTCATATATTCAGATGAGACGTTTCGAGGTCGTCTATAATATAATGAGCCTCGTTTTGTCCTCGATTTTCATATGTGCAATGCCTTAATCGCATTCGCGAAATAATTCATTTTTCTATACCGCTAAGTCGTATTTCAGGTTCTACTGAGGTTTGTTATCTTCAAAAGTTAGTACTTTTATACGGAGAAATATCTGGAATCGATATTTCTCACTACAGCTGGAACCGAACGAGTTTTCGAGTGCGTCATCGAAGCCTCTGCAGGTACACGAGATATTACAAGGCATCAATCAATCATCGCTTGATGGCATCGATGCAAATGTATCGAGATCATCGAAGAAGCCTTTGCGACGAAGTTACAGCAAATCGAATTTATAGCTGCAGATATTTTTCCAAGATTCAAATCTCTTAGCTAGCGAGACGTATTAAAGCTGCATATAGTGACCGTTAGAGAGCCGTTTATTGGCGCAAAACAGCAACTCTCCTCTTGTTGCGTTGCTCGAATTCCCCGTCGCTTCCCTTTTTCTCTTTCCTCTTCGCTATATACTGTTGCTGTTTGTTTTGCGAGAGACGGATGCGAGGCTTCTTTTGCGCCATGCATAGGATGCATGTTGCAGAAGAAGCAGAAGAAGAAGAAGAAGAAGAAGAAGGAGCAGGAGGAGCAGGAGGAGCAGGAGGAGCAGGAGGAGCAGGAGGAGGAGGTGAAAGAGAAGGAAGGGGAGTACAGTTAGGTGCAGTGCTTCGGCGTGCCGCGGAAGCACTGGGCAGATAGAGAGAAAGAGAGAGAGAGAGAGAGAGAGAGAGAGAGGATTGTGCGTGTATACGTACGTGGGTAACGGACGCTGACATCAGCGGGTGGAATTATATCGCAGTGGATGAATGCTAGGGTTGTATTTTAAATATTATTGTCATGTTAACATAACATGTTGTATAATCGTAAGATTTTTCTAAATTTTTCGAAAGAACAATTATTTGTTTGTTATTATTCATTAAGAAATGCTCGTTCTAAATGTGTTGAAAATCAAAGCACACGTGATAATCCACGAAGTAAGGAATATTCACATAATTCCAAATTCTATTGAAAAAGAATTCACGTATAAAAAAGACAAAAGAAATAGAATTAGATGTGATACAGTATCAGTATCACACAAGAAGAGTGAGATTTTTCGACACTGCGAATTGACTTCGCAATTCAACTCCCACTTCAAGAGCAGAATATGATTCAAGCCTACACAATCATCTTCACTTCCTGTGCTAGCAACATCGCAATATAACGAAACTGACATCGACTCTTATATATCTACGTATATTTGATACGTATACCTATACGTAGGTATATACTCACGCAAAGCGTCAACTATAACATGACGAGCTAGTGATTCTTTAAATTCTCACGAGTATATAAATATGCCGCACATACATATAGATGGAAGAAAAAAGAGACAACGCGTACAAAGTATACACGCGCTCAAACAAGAAGAAGAGCATCTCATCGTGGGAATGACGAGCGTTTTGTTGTGCTCACGCGAAGCCCCCGCGCAATATCGGGCGATAACGATTTAATTGGAGACTTCGTTACATATATACCATACCTGTATACCTATACATGCCATCCCGTGGAAATTTCAATTCATCAACAGCATAAGCTATGATGTGTGCGCTTTTTCTATTTTTCTTCCGCGATACAGCTCTGAGCAATTAGTCGGGAAGAATCCGAACTGATGGTTACGGTTATTTAATGCAATAAACGGTCTACAGTCTGTACAGTATTATAGAAAGGCTTTGTCTCGATCGACTTATTACATATAACTACCTAAATCTACATTGTCCAAGAATCAACACTCATGAAATTGAATTCACATTCACTTTTGAATTAGTCATCTTTTCAATATTACAGTGAAGTGTAGTGAAAGAAACCAGAATATACCATGCAACTAATATTCACAATCTAATAAACTGCATAGTCTTATGGATTGTTGCAAGACGCGAAAGTTATTTTTACGCATACCAGGTATAATTAATTAGTTGATAAAAAAAACACTTTTAAATTACAATTGATTCTTACACATATAGCAATTGTTGTACGATTTAGAATCAAGTGCCATTACGTTACAACTGAGTTGTGATAGTGAATTGATTGGTTTTGAAAAAAAAACATTTATTGCACTTTTTGGAACGAAAATAATTATTCTCAGTATTTGAACTATTTGAACTATTTTATAGGTAGTGAGTTTAAATTGTTAGGATTTATTGAAATCGTGACTATTCATTACTTTTCCAGTTGCATCATTCTGACTTATGCAAATAGAGAATACACAGCATCAATTGAATGATTAAAATGACTGCGATGAAAAAAAGTTGAAGACGCTCATCGATCGCAGTTTGTGTAGGCGCGATGTAAACGTATTGGAGTATAGATATTACGAGCTCGAGCATTAACTTCGTCTATGTAATTTGCGGGATTTAGCCGGAAATTTAACGACGCTATTGGAGCTTGTATATAGCTATTACCAAGACTTTCTATATAGCAGGCGAAAAACAGCCTGACCCACTATTTGCCATTAATTGCGCGACGGTTTACTGTGTAACCTTATTTCAGATGTTGCCGATCAACGAAAACAGAGAGAAATCTGGAGTAAAACAGTATTTGTAAAATAGTATTGCACGTAGCGGAGAAATTTTCAAAGTACTTGTAAATATTGATTTTGTATTCGGGTCGACTAGTTTGATGAATTCGAATGTATAACCTCGAAATCATATTGTGCTTTTACAGGTATGGCGAGCCGATAAAAAATAGAACGAACTACAAGAGCGAAGATAACTTACGTGTGTGTATACTATATACACACACGTAAGTTCTCGCAAAAAAGAAATACTATATTATAGACTGGTGTACTTGCAAACGACCCCCTTTCATCGAGCTGACGAGCTCGTGCGTTAAAATTTCAATTTTCCCGCGAAAAAAGAGAAATACGTGAATGCCGCCGCTCGATAATTAAATCCTCCTCTCGAGTCTCATCTCCAGAGGGAAAAGCGTTCTCAGTGCTAAACGATCGCCGTCGTATTTCCCTTGCAGATCAAACAAAGTGCGTCTATTTGCACAGTCGTTCTTGCGCGTTGCACATCGTTAATAAAGTTAATTTGCTCTCGCGAGAAGCTTCCCTCGATATCGTTTATTAACGGCTATCCTCGAAAAACGAGTTCCGCGATCTTCTATATATATCTATATATTATTTATACACACACACACACACACACTTAGACGCAAGTGCATAGGGCTGCATCGCGTAGGCAGTAACCATAATGATAGATGGCATGGCTCCGATATATTATACACAACGCGATACAGCCCTTCTCTCTCTCTCTCTCTCTCTCTCTCTCTCTCTCTCTCTCTCTCGCGATGATTTAAGAAAATATCGAATGAGTGCCGGTTATCTCGTGGCAGGCTAAATCCCTCATCATTTTCGATAAACGATCCGCGCGGGAAAGGTGAGAGAGACGCCTATAATTAGGGAATCACTATGTGTGTGTGTGTGTGTGTGTGTATGTGTACGTGTGCGAGCGTTAACCGACGTTTATCCACAATTAAGGAATGGGAGACTATACGTTTTTCATATATCTATATGTACGTGGTTGAGAGATGAATTCGCAAGAGGTATTCTCTTGTTCTATGTAGTCGGAGAAAATCAGCGGCCGTTATTTATCTCGTTAAGTTTATCGCTTAATAGTCCGCGCGATGATTGGACTTGGCGAACAAAGGGACTCGATTGATTTCCAGCTGACTTTACGCGGTCCGCTACTTCCCCTTTATCGATAGCCTTTTTTTCTTTCTTTTTTTCTTTCTTTTTTCTTTCTTTTTTCTTTCTTTCTTTCATTTCTTTTCCCGTGATGTTAAGTGGAAGTGAAAACACGCCAACGTAAATACTCTAGTTTCACTCTAACCTATACATTTAAACTACATTCGACTAAGTATTTCCTTATGTAAAACAAACTAATTTTCAAATGGAAAATAAACTAAAGGAAAAGATAAACAATCGATTTGCGCTCTCTCTCTCTCTCTCTCGAGAGAGAGAGAGAGTAATTCGTTACCGTTCCTATATCACGAACCGGAAAAGCTTTTGATTTCTCGGCTAATCGGTACTAGAAGTATATTTTTGTTCACTTAACGATCGAGGGAAAAAAGACGTTTTTCACCTCACTGTCCCAAGAGACACAAGTAGCGTGACTCCGATGTCGCGTGCGAGTCATTTGTCTCGAAGATCCTTTGTCACGCTCCAAATCCTTCCGACATTTTACGACTGAGTTTCTACTTTTTTTCTTCTTCTATACAACACTACAGCATTTGCCCTGTTATTATTGCATCTTTTACCATTGCGAGCAATATAATTAGTCACTGGACTTTTGATGGAATTTCGATACGAGTGAAAACGAAGCTAATACATACATAAGCCATACGCATAGATAAACACATTTTTTTCTCTTTAAAGCTATAGGAATTTTCACTTTTATGAGTCCGATACATCGAGATACGGAGATAATTAGCGAAGGCGAGAGTCTCTTGGAGCGTTAAGTGTATACTCTTTTTTTCTCCAACTCACTCTTTCTGTAGTAATGTACGCGTGAGCGTTAGATACACAGATGCGACAGGATTTTACGATTTTTTGTCCGTTCGTTTGCGAAAGAAATCTTTCCTTTCTTCGATGCGTATGTATGAAGGAAAGTTTCGAGATTTTCCCGATGCTTACATAGGGGAAACTATATATTATACACGTTTAAAAGAGAATTTTTTCCCTCTATCGTTTAATACAAGTCTTTTATATGTACAATGTATATGGATATCTACATAATATACAGGTCGGTCATTAAATAAGAGCAATAAACACGCTCGTGTTGGAATACGCTCGAGTATTGAAATTTCACAAGTGAAAACACTCGCTAATCTCTGACCTATTAGCAATTCATCGGTAACGTCGTTCCGCAGACTTTTTAATGTAAACCAATAAATTTCTTTAGAGCAAATGTACAACGCATCAAATCGCTCGAAATTATTAATCTCGACGAAGCGAATAAAGACTTCAACGTCCGTTTCTACGAGCTATTTCTTTTCCCACGAATAGTCAGATATGACACATGCAAGTCCCACGAGGTATGGTTATTGCGCGTCGCGCACTCATGAGAAGCGTTGCAGTGAAAACCTCTCAGGGGGAAGGAAAAAAGGAACTATGCCTTCTCTCTCTCTCTCTCTCTCTCTCTCTCTCTCTCTCTCTCTCTCTCCCACCCCTCTCTCACACGTTTCCTTCTGTCGTTTGTAATCACCGTTTTTAACGAAACGATTAAACCATAAAAATTCGCCTCGATTCGAAAGAAGTATAAACTTTACGATTCGAACGCAACTTTATAGCGCCGAGTATAAAAGTAAACCGCTCGAGATCTTCTCATACGAACAGCAGGGCGTGGGTAATTATCGTCATTATTATTCTAGTGATATACAGGTAGTCCATCGGGAACCGTTAGTCGATCGAAATCTTTGGATATACATTTTAACGTTTATTATTCGTGGAAAATAAATTGATTATTCAAAGACGGTCTATAATGTGTGCCTATGTACGCGTCCAAGAAGTGAAATCACATGCTTAGCGCGAGAAACTCTCGCCTCGATGTTCATTTCATATTCATAGGTGTCTATGTGTATGTATAATTGTACATACGTAGCAACAATGCCGGATGAGATGCTCATTCTTTTGCGAGGGAGAACCGAGAGTCGACCCCAGTGTGTATACATATATGTGCGCTTGTGCATATGTACGGCGTACGTGTGACGAGCGGAATGTCGTTAAATAGAGGTACATCGAAACTGTTATTTCTGTAATTGAGGTAATTGCGCGCGGGAGAGGCTTAGAGCTCGATCATGAGAGTCTTGGGATACTATATTTGTATGAGCAACTTTTCCAACAAGTACGCTATGGGTTTATAGGAGAGAAGAGTGTTACACTTATTTTCCTCTTTTGTTTCAATGTTTGCTCATGAATATTAACACAATTTACAGAAATATTAAATTAAACTTTTGCTAGAACGAAAATAACGTTTCCGACCTTGTACAGAGAAGTCGCATTTCTACTTTGAATTTCGAAGATGTACTAGCTAGCAGTTTAAATTCTGCTTTTAAAATAGTAGCACGAAATTCAAGTGTTGAAGATCACCTGTTATTATTAGTGTGTTATGCGCACATTAAAACCACATCAAAAACATACTACTAAAAAAAAAATGATAATCATAAATAAATAATAGACGTATAATTTACTGAAAAAAGATAATGCGCGTAAAAATATAATAACAATGATCAAGGGTGTAATGATCAATCGAGTAAGACTTTTTCCAAGGAAAGAATTAGCTCGAAAAGAAAGCCAAGAACAGCTCAAAAGTTTTAATGTAAAAAAACTAAAAAAAACTAAAAAAACTAAAAAAAACTGAAAAACTCTAAACGTTCTTCCGCGAAAAGAAGGTACAAAAATCCAAAAAGATTGTCTTTCTTCTTGTTTCGGAAACGCATGTTACACGCAAGCCAACAAGTCCAGAAAATTGGCATAAAAATGATTCGCTCAACTCGGCGTATCCTCCGAAATGCTTTCGTCCATTCTCGCAATATACACAATAATATATCACAGAAAGAAAGATCTCCGTCCCGGCAGAGCGATCGCATGCGTGCTCGCTCCCATAAACCTCTCGCGCGAAGAAGCAAAAAGCCTTCCGCCGCCGCGCTTTTAACGATTCGCGCCTTTGCGGTGGGATATACGCTCGCTTTACGCCTCGGGGAGTCTATACCTATTTCGCTTCTTCCTTCCGATAATAATATTGCTTTTAGAAGTCTTACGCGCTCTCTGTGTGTATATTACAGTTCGATATATTTGGCTTCCGGATTTCTCCTCTAATGCGCCGATTGCCTCTACAGCCATATTAAATAAACAGGTAAACACGCATACACAGAAACACACACAGAAACGCACACAGAAACACTCACTTTTACAGATATGGGTATAAAAAAGAAGGATTTCAACAATACCTGCCAATTACACTCGTAATCCTGCGTTTTGTCTTTATCTTTAACCGCTTCTTCTCTCTTTCGATGCGTTGAGATGTACGCAGAAAGGAACTTTTCACGTTCTCGCTCACAGATAAGAAACGCGCGCGGAATACGGCCGAGATTTTCCCCGGCGAGCGACGAAAAGCGTCATCGCAAAACTCGCTTGTAAGTACGATTTATCGACATCTATTTGATTTTTTGACCGCTTCGAATCGAACGGATGAAATATCGAGACGAAGCACGGAGCGCGAGCTCGAGTTCACCTGAGAGCGCGCCGGCGAACGCGCGACTGACAGCGTCGTTCTGCAGGTACCGTACGAAGAGTGCGCGGCCGTGGCTGCAGGTGCCGGGGAGCGAGAGAGTAGTATAGCCGGGTATAGGTAGATAGTAGCCGAGGATAATGCGATGCGTCAGTCGAAAGGTAGGAGTTTTAGTGTCTCGTGCGACACGTAGTTGGGTTGCGCGTACGCGTAGTTGGGGACTAAGAGGGGGAGGTGGGTGGGGGGGGGGGATTTCGGTTGGACATGTACGCGTCGATGAATGATCATTTTTTCCGTGTACGATGGGCTGCGTTCGCTTGGAGGGGAGATCTACCGATGAAGTTACACGTAGATGTCAATTTTTTAATTCTGCTCAATATTTAGCACGGATCATGTATTCGAGAAGAAAGTCTCAAAGTTATTGAACGCACCAGTAGAGAGAACAAGACTTACTGCGAATCTCTTCGTACGATCTCATATATTAGAGAGTCATGAGTTTTAGCTAAATCAACTGTTATTTTTTCAATGTTTATTCTCGTTTAGTCCAGTTTTCACAAGTAATACTGAATTTTCGTTTATTTAATTTTTATCGAACAATAATAATTAGCGATAAATACGAGTATGAATATGAATTGATAGAAAAAATGATTTCCACCATTCGATTTTGATTAATAGTCATCGGAATAAGGAAAACGCTGAAATTTCTAGCAGGGTAGTAATTTTCTGTCATAAATCACTGAATAATATGGGTATAAAATAATTGGGTAAAAAAGCTCTTATTCTCAAAACGCTGTTACCCTAGTGTAAGTCGATCGCATTTTAATTTTTAGCTATCTGCGTATAGAGGACATTAAGTTTTCGAAGATTTAGATAAAAGCGTGGGTGTATGCATTACAGCAGCCACACAGCTATCCAGGAAAAACGTACTATCAATTTATAGTAAACATAATAATTCGAATTTAATGAAACGCTAACCAGTCCATGTTTTTTTTCGTCCTCCACTAGCACACGATCCATTTCGCGCTCGATTAAGCCTCGTAACAATTCCTCGATATAGCATAAAATAATCGAGAAATATTTGCAACAGGAAATCACAGTATAAAATATTGTATAAAAAGCCTTCCACGATAAAGCCTCAGGTATAACGTATATGCGTATAGTATGTACATATATAAACGAATGTTGGAATGATAAAATTCTTATATTGGCATTATATATACCGTTGTTTTGAATCGTGATCGGGTAACGCGTGCCTGTCGCGCGTGAGTATACACACGACTGTACGTTTAATATGCGTTTTAATGTCCGTGAATGGAATTACGACTGGTCGGCCGATCGATTCTATGCTTCGTCTGTGCTTATAATCGAGTTAGCTTAACGGGCCGCCTGTAATTCCGAAAGGCGGCATTTTTTTGCGTATGCTTCGTTTTCTCGTTTTTACTGGTAGGAAAATATCATTGACACGGTTGCGATTCGTGTGATTGAAAAGGCGAAGTGCCAATGTTTTTCTAATTTAATAGCTTTGTTACTAATAGAACGTTTGAGATAATAATAATTTTGATAAAATTCAATAGGTTTATTTTCAGATTTCTTATCTTTTAATTACTTCATTAGTTGTTGTGCCATTGTAAGTCTGACACAGCGGTGTTGCGTTGTGTTTTATATTTCCATTATGATGGCTCGGTGCAGATATAAAACTTTATTTACGGATAAAATAACAATGAATTATTACATACCGATTGATTACATTAGAATTGTTTTCATTTTTAACGAGCTTTTTTTAATCAAGTATCAAAGCTATTAGAAATTATAAAGTGCCGATCGGTTAGACATAGGCACTTGCACAACCGATCGTGCACTCGGCCGATCTCCACATTACCGATTTTTAAGTTACCGACCGAAGTGTTTCTTTATCTTTTGTAGGTAAAACAGAAAACCTGTTCGACTAACCTGTCGAAATTAAGTTCCGGATGGTAACCACAGCCTTTGCATCCGCTGCATCGCGATGCAGTTGAGAGATCGGTAGCGCAGTCGTCGACATCGTCGGTATCGTCTTTCTCTCGACGGCCTCGTACCGATGCTGCTGCTGCAGCGGACAACGACACGATCTTCCACGATCGGCGAATAAGGTAGAGTAGACATAGCGACCTTCCTGAGGATTGCTGGGAAAGCTGGGATCGGTTGTTGCCCATTTTTATTTCGTTTTTCTGAGGGTTGATCAGTTGCGGAGTCTACCTTTCTGGCGTCTTGCTGGCTGCGTGAACATATTTTGAAATATTAATTAAATTTAATATATTAATAGATAGATTCGCTCATGTATTATGTTAATCACAAAAGAAAACATGCAAACTCTATAAAGTGATCCCGCACGCCACGAACTAGGAGAAATCGTATATGAAATTTTCTTATCATTTACATTGAATGTTTTACAGTTGCGCATTGATGTGTATAATTTTCGAATTGATAATTTTGTTCTGACTACAGTATGTATGAAGAAAATAGTTGGCTACAGCAGGCATACTCTGTGGTTTGAAACAAATCGATTATCTAGAAAGCCATCCTTCACGTTGACATACAAAGATTATTATTATTAAGAAAAGTGACAGTGGCGTTGAGTACATAGGATTTGAGTATTTCTTTCGAGTTTTCCCGTTTATAACGTGAAAGCATATTTTTCGCGTAAATAATTCATAAATACTTTCTCACACGGCAAATTCATTAGAGATGAATTAGAGATGAATTTGCCATAAATATTATATTCAGGAGGTTTTTCATCGTACAAGCTAAAACTAAAAATAAGCCTTCCTTCCCCCCCCCCCCCATATTCAGCCCCGTATAAGATTCTAAAACCAGTATGTAACCAGTAATCAATACGGAAGATAAAAAAGAAAGAACGCACGAAATACAGCTCTGCACGATGGGAACCTCGTCTTCGACATCATCCCTCGCGTGTTTCTAGCCAAAGCTTGCGATTTTCCGGATGCCTGTTATTTCATTTTAATCGTCTGTACACGGAAAGTCAAAGCCTCGCGGTACAACGAGGTGCGCCTCGACGTACAATAATGACGGACATAGGGGGTTCATTCTAGTATTACAAAGTCCGAGTGTAAAAAAATCGAACATAGAAATTCCGACTCATTCGCCTTGTTCGGCATAAAGCTAGGCTTGAAAAATGAATGCTTTTTACTCGTTCGCTCGTTAAAATTTGCTTTTTCTCGATTTCTTCGATGGTTTTTCTTTTGGAGAAAACGCTGGGATCGTTCGTTTCCACGCGTTATTTTATGCTCTTTTATACTTTTACTTGTAGTCTTACGTCGACGGCATTGGATATAGATGCACGTTACAGTTAAGCTTCGGGGTAACAAGTGCTCTGGCGTTACTTATATGCACGTGCGGCCATCGGAGAAATTAACATTTTTTTCTTTTCAGCATATGGACGAGTATATAAAATATGGAAGTGCACGAACTTGAATTATATAGTAGATTATTTTTCGTTTCTTCCTCCTTTATCTGTAATTGCTTTGGAGATCGGTAAGTCTTATCGGGTTTTAGATCCGGTGACGATTCGCGTACATTAGAACTTGCATATACGAGGGATAATAGCTGATTATACGTTTTGTATTTACCTATCTCAAGCTAATCAATTAGTCCAGAAGCTTCAAAGAAAACCGGTTGGCAATCGAGATCGATATTAACGATATCGTGATCTTAAAAGGATATGAAAGTCTATGGATCGATATATCGTCGTCTAATTACACTGGAAATTCATTATAATTTTGCGCATCTCGTTTCGCGTATATGTTTCGTAATCATTAAAGTATATCAGATTATGATTATACAATTTAATACGTATACTACATAAAAATCGGTTCATTTAAATGTATAAAATACTCCATCATCGTATAGAAAATTAGTCAATTTTCATCGTGAACGCGTTGCTTCATTGTAAGGGAATGTTCAGTAATTGACAATGGAGAACTTATGCTCTTCTAAAGATAAATTTGGATTTATTTTCGTCGACGTAATGAGCGTTAGTGCCGATCTGTACGTACTATTTGATAATTAAGCAGCAATTAGCTAAGATCGTTAAAATCTTCACAGCGTATCGGGTATATTATCGTTACGTAAAATACTTGAAATGGAATATTCCCTTGAAGTATCCGACGACAGTTCATTAAAAAGTCGATACCATACCGATCTCCAGCCAGTTCTCCTAGCGCCATTACACAAACTCCGTAGAATATTGTTCGCTCCAGCAAGCAGAAACTACTCATCTATATATACACGCATATACTGGTAGGTTTGTCTGCAAGGCACGGCTCGCGGTAATTATCTCGGGCCGACGTAATGCACTAGATCATAAGCGAGCCGCTAACTCGGTGCGCTCCGCGGAAAAATCATGCCGATTTATTATTGTGCAATTACGCGAGCTCGCGAGAGGCCTGTTTTACTTTTCGCCACGCGGAAGCGCGTTGTGCTTTTCATACCAATGCCAAGGATGCGCACGCGCGAGCGTCCGTACTTGTGTCGTTTCGCAACGTACGCCTCTTTATTTTATGGAAAACAGATGCGATACCGATTTCAGCTGTTGCTTTTTATTTATTTAATATTTACTTTCTTGTTATGGAAGCATAGAGAGAGAGGGAGAGAGAGAGAGAGAGAGAGAGAGAGAGAAAATTTGTTATAATGTACTATGTATGTTTTGAATGTTATTTCACTCGAAGGATTGCGTACTGCAAGAAGAAAAGCGAGGTCATCGTTATGAAATTGGAGAACACAATAGAGATTCGTGCTTAGCACAGAAGATACATTTTAACTGTGACTTAACTGACTCTTTAACTTGTTGTTCAACTGCTTCACCGTATTGCAATTTTAACGTTCGTCCTGATGGATAATGCGTAATTACGTATTTCTCAAAGATAAAGTGTGTATTATTATCGATGAATTTCAAAATGTTAAACGTGTTTCGATAACAGCAGGTATTTAAACTGTTCGAAACGCACGAACCTTTTCACGAGATATCTCCATCGATGCTTCAGCAGGGTTGCTCTTCATTGAACGGTAGCACATCGAAAACTCCACGAGCATCAGCGAGCTGCAGCATTAAACTGATTCACCTGACACAAGAACACGACTTTTCACTTTTATTCGAGGCATAATTCATTAAAAGAACAACTTGATTCTAGACAATTTTCATACGTATATAACTCGATTACTATCAACACATTGTATGGATATAATACTCAAACTTATCGTATGGATCGCCGTGATTTTTTTCCATCCACAAGAACGATAAAGCAGGTTAAGCAGCGGTAGACAACGAGACGAAATTTAAATAAGAAAGTCGTAGCGAAAAAAAAGCGATCGTCAGGACACGATGATTTCCATTTCGCGGTGCTTTCCCACGCGACTTTTCCGAGGATAGCGCGACAATGCCGAGCGCATTATATATAGTAGTTGTATATAGTGCTTGTATATATTCATTCATTCATTAACCCACTTTCCCATTACACAATCCGCACGAATTTCTGAGTAGGAGATGAGTGGAGAAAATGTCTGCGCAGTCTTCCGCAAGAATATTCGTCCCCCTTATGTTTGACTTTGTTTCAAAATTATTTTCCAGACGACTCTTCGACTCTTCAACTGCGTCCCGTCGTTGATTCATCGAGTTGGCCAATACCCGTGCTGGGAACGATGTCTTTTATTCTCTTAACTGATGCGCACTGCGGTGCATAGGTGCAATTCTTTTAAGAGAATTATCCTGTTTCAAAATCTTCCAATACACATCACTCGTCTTTCCTCCTTCGCAGATACGCTGTACGCGACACTTGCGGTTTCCTCATTTTTGCTAACAAAATATTACATTTTATATGACATATAATACATGCAACGCGAGTTCTTTGAGAAAGAGAGCGGTAGTAGAGAGTAGGTCCTATTCGCGCGAGACTCGGCGCTCGACTGTTTATCCGGCGCACGTGGCCCACCTTTGCCTCACCTATTGGAGTATATACACTATATACTCCTACCTCTACTCTCCCGCGCTCTCAACTCTTGTTCGCGCTGTGCTCCCGCGGCGCGGACTGAACCCTCTTCTGCGGGATATATAACTGCATCGTGAACTCCGCGGAGATCCGCAGATCGTCTTTCGTGCTCGATCTGTTCTTCTTTTTTTTTTCTCCTTTTTTTCTTTTTTTCCTCTTCTTTTCTCTCTCCCTCTCTCGCACTTTGCTTTTTTGCCAGAGAGACAAATAGCTGGAGGTGCGAGATTTTTACGATGGATCGACTTTTTTTTGTAACCTTCGACCATATAATGTCTTTTCTCGGAGAAACCAAGTTATAAAACAATGTTATAAAAGACGACGTTATAAAACAGTGTTAACGATTCGCTGGCAAGTACAGATCGATAATTTCGTTGAAATGTTAAGTCTTGAAATTATTAAGTTATGCGCGTTTCGATTGAATTTTTCTAATAAGTTAATAAGTTCGTCAATTACGTCGCATGAGAAAGCTAATGATTTTCAAGCTAGAGAAAAATAGAATGTGTAGTTTTGGCATGTATACAATTGAACTAATCGTAGTGCAGTTACGAAACCAAAGCGTATACCATGAGACAAGACGAAATCAAGTGAAAATTCTTATGCAAATTGCTGAAACTTAATATAAGAGTCATTCGTCGCAATTTAACAACTACTCATAACAACTACTCATAACAACTGCAATCGAATCGTCGCGACATTTTCCGAATGACGATTCCCTCTAATTGAGTATACCACGACACAATTATCAACGTTTCAAATAACGCGCGAAAATTAAAACTGATTTTTTATCGTCGTCGTTCGTCCTCTATTTGCACACTACATTGTGCTAAATAATAACAACTAGTCGATTACTTTATGCAATATAAGTGTTCATTCAAATAGGAATATAGAGATATGAAAGAGGAAGCCGTAATCTAGTGAGTTGGAAAGTGAGCGCATAAGAAAATGCGGAAGCGACGCATAATTCATTGATCAATAATTGCATTAACCATATATAAAGAATTCAATTTATGGATTCATTTGAGGATAATCCAATTCAACGAAACGTTTTGATGTCAAAGATTCAGGTGATGAAAATTAAGATTATTCAATTTATCATTGCCAGTGTATAAGAAAAATGGAACAAAATGTGAGTTGGCTTAATCGAATTAACCTAATTGTACAGTTTCGTCTGAACTTTCACGCGTCCTTCATTTGCATTACGAAACGATACCAAAGATCTTTTTTCGCTGACCTTTGGTTTACAGGGAGCAAGAACAGTTTTTAAGAGTCGTTAACGGTAAAAATATTCTTCACAATAAATTTAAAAGATATATTTGCGCTCGATTCTCTTACCTTTACCTTGATTACTTTTACCTTTCATCGCGAGTTGCTTTTTTTCATCCACATCAAGGCGGCCGCTAATGGGATGTGTTTTCTAATCCAGTTTTGTACTGCACTGCCTTATAATACGGTTACGGTATACGCTTTACATTTTCATGAAAGTCATTTAGACTTTTATACTGGAATACCCCGCGGGTTCGCTGTAAGAGCAAAATCTATTATGAATGAAATAAGTGAATTCCGTGCTTTTATCGCTGCAATTGCATAAGTGCTTCTTCCTATATTATAATTAATTGACAAACTTAGGTTCTTCATTAAATTTTATAAAGTCTTCATATAATAAATTCATATTTTACGCAAGAATGGAAAACATTCGTATAGTTCCGCGACGAATGTATAGGGAGAAGCAGTAAATGCATCGATAAACAGAGAAATCGTAAATAGAATCGTTTGCAAAAGACAGAATCATGGATGTGCACATCTGCCACGCGGTCATGTCCTATTTTGACGACGAGACTAGCTGAGCCTGTACTACAAGCTACTGCGTATAAAACACGCAGAATCTTACCCACGATGCGTTTGAAAAACCAGGCAATTCTACGCCGGTCCCCTTTTAGCTTTTCTTTAAAGTCAAGACAACCGGTTGCACCTGACGTATCGAGACTTCTCTTTTTTTGCCGATCGTCTACAGGTCGATCGCGTAGGCATGTGCAGTTTGTTGACAATGAGTAGAGTGAAACTGGAACGAGGCTCAATGGTCGCACCCTTTTCCGCCGTTTACATCCGAGATGACTTGCCATTCATTTTATGGGAAGCTACTCACTTTCACTCCTAGATTCATTACTCTTTGAATTAAATATTCAAGCTCTTCGGAAACAGATGTTCTTCATACCGTAAAAGAGAAAAAAAAATTAATTCAAGCGAATACAATACTGAAAAAATGGCAATTTCCCACAGCACGTTTCGGTGCCCCATCCTCTCATAGCTATTTTCCCATAAGCTCACAAAACAACCTAGAGAAAATTGATACACACGGCGGTATATGTACAGTTACCTTGTTGCAGGGGTCAGTGGAAGTCACTCTCTCGTCCCAGTTAGTCTACATTCTACCTCCCACTCTTATACTCTTCCGCAGTGGGTATTTCTATGGCCAGAACTGCAAAGAGTCGCGTAGTTTGCGTGAATGAAAAAATTCTCCTTTTAGAAAGTCCTCCTATATATTTCTACTTTAGTTTCTGCGTTACATTTTTATGGGGAGACTTTACGTATCTGTGTATATAATATAATAAGAAATTGTCGGTTTGGCGCTCGGGCTTTTTATGAGCTAATGTGTGGGTTCGGTTTACCAGCGCATGTTCATCAGTACAGCTAATGACATTTCTCTGCAAAGATTATTACGGCGCTATGCGGAAACTTATATCATAGGACGGTGCATGCAGTAAAACTTGCTTCTCCTGGTATCTGCGGAAATGCCAGCGAAAATTAAACAAACGAAACCAGTGCAGTAAAGTCAGATTTATAAAATCAAATACAAACGTACAATCGTTCTACCACTACAATATTTCCTGATACTATACTCTATGCATAACATATTGCGTTACCAGTAATAAAAGGCCTTCTGGGTTGGAAAAAAATGTTAACGCTTATAACGGACCAATATAGCGAGTGCAGCTGTAATTCTTCTCTGTGACTTTGCAAAGTGGCTGGGAAGAGGTCCACCCATATATATATATATATAATATATTGTGCATGTATCTGTATACCTTGATTTTCTTTCGCACTTCTGTAGAGGCTGTTGTACGAAGTTGTGGATGATGCTCTTGGAGCTACTACATATTTTATGAGATGCAATATCCTCTTTTTGCTCACTTTCGTCGTGATGTGT
This sequence comes from Apocrypta bakeri, assembly GCA_018906985.1. NCBI lineage: Eukaryota > Metazoa > Arthropoda > Insecta > Hymenoptera > Pteromalidae > Apocrypta > Apocrypta bakeri. Next base: position 19,458,418 of record JACCIA010000003.1, read on the forward strand.
GCGTAAATTTTAACTGGAATTACCGGTGATGCTGCATTCTAGAACACCAATATGATTGATTAAGACTCGTAATGTCATTTCGCGGAATTATTTCTGTAAAGCTGTAAAATTTTCTTTAAAACATTGTCTAAGCATCATTTCCAATATAATCGAAAAAGCTTAATGAGATAATTACTGGTATAGATGGCTGCGGATACGTATACAAATTGCAGTCACATCTCTCGATAACGAATACGTTTTCTTCTGGCTTTTATAAATAAATGTCAGTTTTATTGTTCTGTTCGCCCTGTTCGTCTGTAAGAAAACGAATTTTTTTTTCGAGAAAGTAAACGCCGTTGTACAGGGAATTGATTTGTAAAAATATGCAGAAGATTTAATGCCTATAGAAAGTTGAAATTTCTTTCGCAACAAACTGGCAATATCGTAGCTATATGCAGCAGCCGGAGATAAAATAATGAAAATTCTGTCGTAGAATAATAAAGTTGTCTGGTCGTATGATTAATTAGCATGTTCCCACGAGCGAGTCGCTCCGTTAGCCCTTCCATTACTCAATATACATATACAGATAGACCTATAGTCTCACACAGGCAATCTCTAAGCGCAGTGTCGCGTAGAAACAGATATTTCCGCGAATGCGTTACTTTCCTGGCGTAAATAAAGAAACCGAATATTTTACGATTTTCACGACAAAAATTACACGATTGTGATGGTATAAATTATTTTTTTCCTATGATCGTAATATATACTTACGCGCTATTATCTTGTATCATTAAAAAAAGTACTTTCGATACGTCCTAGAGCGTGGCAAAAAACCGTTAGCGGAAAATATCCTTGAAAAATATTCTCAGAATCATAGTAATCGAATTAAATCTGAAAAAAAGGAATCTACAAATGTATATAATTTCGTAGGCTTAAGCGTGTATTGATAAATATATATATGTATATATATGTATATATATGTATATATATATTATATATGTATGACCAATTGACCATGATTTAGTATTATTTGAATCCACTGACTGTACATAAGGTAGTTTAAAGCTTAGATTATTAAATAGGTGTATTGACGAATACGCGCAGCTTTCGTAGGAGAAAGTTTGAAGGTGGCACGTAAGGATTATTGTATCTTTTAAGCGTGACACCGTGCAATACTCGGTGAAAAATTGTATATCATTAACGTCTCAGTTTTCCAGCGGAAACGCCGATTATTTTCACTCGTTTGTCGTTTCTATTTATGGGCAGAAAAACTAACCTACAAAGCCATTATTTAAACATTTGTCCGTAAATTTTCGTTACCTGGAAACTCCTTCAACTAATCCTGTATGTGCTTTTTTACTCGCTAAACGCGTAAAAACAGTCGTGTTTTCTTGTTTATATGCACGGCGCGTAAGTACTAGATTAAAGCTTGAAAGAAAAATCATTTCCGGTAGCGCAACAATGAATCGCTTCCTCAAACAAAGCGGGTAAGCGGCTGAGTAAACAATTTCAACATCTTGCAACGTCGATGTGGTGGGCCAAAATTGTATACACGATTTACACACTGGCTACTGTTAGAACTTAAAAACTTAGAATATGTTCAACGGATTCAACCGCTCGAATTGGCGCATGCGCATAATCGACGAATATTCCGAATACACAAATACACACAATGATACTGTTAACTGTTATACACGCCGCTGCGGCGCCGCCGCCACCGCCGCCACCGCCGCCACCGCCGCCACCGCCGTCGGGCCCTCGCAATCGCAACACACGAAAAAGCTGCGTACACTGTAGAGCCGTAGACCGACTGTCGACCGTACACTGTACAGCGTAGCTGAGAGCTGCGAGCTGCGAGAAAGGTTTTTCGTCGTTCCGCCGCTGCAGCATCGGAGCAGTGTCAACATGGCGTCGACGGAGCAGGTCGGCCTCAACAAGACCTGGGAGTTGTCGTTGTATGAATTACACCGGACGCCCCAGGATGCCATCACCGACAACACCGAGATCGCGGTTAGCCCGAGGAGTCTGCACTCCGAGCTCATGTGTCCTATATGCCTGGATATGCTGAAAAAGACGATGACCACCAAGGAGTGCCTGCACCGCTTCTGCTCGGACTGCATCATCACGGCACTCAGGAGCGGGAATAAGGTCTGTCTCGTCTGATTCCTCCTCGAATAATGCCTACCTTTTTGTCGCCCTCTTTTTTTTCGCTTATTATGTGTTGTCCTCGACTCGGTGAGTGCGAGCGTCGGGTTTGAGGTTAGCTGTACACTTTGAGGGAAGGAGAGAGAGAGAGAGAGAGAGAGAGAGAGAGAGAGAGAGAGACAGAGAGACAGAGCGAATGTACTTTTGTTTACTACTTTCGGGTTGGGAGTTGTAGTTGGATTTTCGGGAGTACACTGTGCTTTGCGGGACTTATGTTTTTTTCGGGTGCTTGCAGGAATGTCCAACGTGCAGAAAGAAGCTTGTGTCCAAACGTTCTCTGAGGCCCGATCCAAATTTTGACTTGTTAATTTCGAAAATATATCCGAGCAGGGATGAGTACGAAGCACATCAGGAGCGTGTGTTGGCTAAGCTCAATAACTCACATTCGCAGGCAGCTCTCGTTAACTCCATTACAGAGGGAATCAAACTGCAAAGTCAAAACAGGCCACAGCGTTCTAGGAAGAATGCCAACGAGCCTGAAAATACTAACAATTCTACGTCTTATAACAATACACCCAATGTCAGTGCACCAACAACACCAAATCCTGCTGTAATAGCAGCTAACCAGAGTGACTCTTCTCAAGGTGCTATCGGCCAGTCAAGCAATGGAGGAAGTAGGGAAAATCATACGACGAATTCCAATGGCGTACCTCAACCTTCTATCAGTCCTGCGGTATCCGGTAAACTTTCTTTGCTAGAGATATTTTAAATTTACCTGTAAGTAATGGCTTTACGAATTGCTTTACGAATGCTCTTTATGAATTGTTGATTAGGTACAACTTCAAGAAACTCAACGACACCTTCTCCAGTACCATCTAATCCAAAACCAGCAAAGAGACAAAAAAGTCTACAGAATTCAGAGAACGATTCTTCTAGTGCAGAAGCTGAAACAGGTGGTAACGATTCTATGGTCGATACTGAGGGAGAAGGCTCTAGCGAGCCTTTGATGCTCAATGAAATAGAATTGGTATTTAAACCACATCCTACAGAGATGGCCGGTGATAATTCCCTTATTAAGGCACTAAAGGAAAACAGCATTAGATATATAAAAACTACAGCTAATGCTACAGGTATATTCGCAGACAACCGAAACATTTTAAATTTGATGAAATATCATAATAAATAAACTATTTTGACGTTTTAGTGGACCATTTAAGTAAATATCTGGCAATGAGACTGACATTGGATTTGGATACTGATCTACTCTCAGAATCTGACAGGTTATTGAACTTTTGTATTTATATTGCACCTACCACGGGACAATTGGTGGTTTTAAGCGGTTCACAGACGCTTCGCCAGGTGAAAGATAAATTTTGGCGAGTTAATCGACCCTTAGAAATGTACTACTCATGGAAGAAAACCTAGGGAAGGGTTCGTAAGCCTCAAGTGGATAGTGGTTAGATGCTTTTCACAATATCTTCAGCGGTCGGAACTCATTTAGCAGCAGATCTTATCCCACAGTAATTTTGTGGAAAACGAAAGATTTATTTGATTTTGAGTGCAGGTTGAAGCCATTCATGTTATTATTTAAATGCTTAAGAATTGTCAATGATTAAATAAATTTTGGTATTTTATTAATACCAATTTTTAACTTATAATTGAAAATGTATGAACATAAAAAAGTATATTTGACGATTTTTAATGGATAACAGTATTGATATACTTTTGTGAACATTAAGGCATTTAAATAATTAATCGCTAATACTTATATAGCCTAAGCCTCACTCTATTCGTTTACTATTCACTAATGAATGTGTGTGCGTGTATGTATATCTTCTGTGCATATGTCAATATATTAAGAAATAATTTAGGGTGTTCGACTAGCTGTCGGTGTAAATGGACTCTAAAGGAGCGTGATTAAAAGTCAAAGTGAAACTTCGACGTAAGAATGATTTTTTTCAAGTCGACAGTGAAGCATCATATTGTAAATAGCAATTTATGAAAAATTCTGCTTTATGAATTTTATTTGAGAACCATTTTTTTGCAGAACCTCTTTAAAGTAGCATTTTAATCGTGAAATATAGTGACATGTTTTGGCAAGCGTATTATTTTCATTTCATTGGATTGTAATCACACATACGATTGAAATAGATCAATTTTGAAAAAATTAACATATTTCTCTTAAGTTGTTTATTTTATTTTCAAGAATTTAAATAACTTAATTGTATCGTATATACATTTTATATACATAAAGTTATTTTAATTTACACGAATAGATGATTTAATCTTCCAAAAAATATGCAATTTGCTTTAAATTATAAATCCATTTACATTGCAAATCAAATTCAATGATAAAAAGCAAAATTTTATTTTACAGTTCAATTAAATTATTTTCACTATTTTCTTAAGAAAGGAATAATTATTAAAGTAATTATAGGAAAAGATGACAGGAACCATATTCGGTAAATAAATCAAAATTTATTTTAAATTCATACTTTTTATTTTGACCCTAACATTTCTAGTATATAATAAGATAAATCCAAATCCTTACTAATCAGAATTAATCGTGACATTGGATCAATTTGGTTAAGCCTATAAAACAAGTACACAAGGTAAATCTCGGCGGTTTTGGCAGCATCAATGCTATTTTCTCAAGTATACAAAGTAGAATGAAAGAAATCATTGCTACGACCAAAACCGTAATGTTCCTCTCGCATGTTCCAAATAATTGAACTAAAAAGCGGTACTTAACGAACTAACGCGTTATACATAATATACGAATATACGTATAGAAGGTACCTTCAAAGCGTATTTAGCGAACTTTTTTCTGTGTATATAATCAATAACATAATTCCGTATACATATACGTATAGATATACGTATATTTTCTAAAATTCAGTTACAACGACAATAACGACTTATAATATCTATACAGAGAAATAACGATAACAATACGGCTATGATGAGAGTAATCGCTATATATATATAACAAATACGTCGAGATCGAACTTCTCTTATCGTGTATATACGGTACACGCTACGCTTCCCGTAAGAAGCAAAAACAAAATAAATCTTCGATAAATAAATAATGTATGTATATATATCTGTATGTATGTATATATATATATAAATATATATATATATATATTTCGAGATATAGATTAAGATATAGATTCAGATATTTACAGAGTTTCAAAACAAATACGTCGTCGGATGAAAAGAGTCGATTGGAAAAAATAATTCGATTTCGTCCTACTTTTGTTACTTAGAGAATTTTCATCTTTGCGTTTATAAATTACTACGCATATACTTAAAGTATATATAATAACAATATTCGATTATTGCATTATTGATCGGTGAGTCGTCGATTAAACGGAATCTCGATGTATATCGTTACGAAGTCACTGAAGTCACTTATTAGTCTAAAAATAATGCTGTGAATTCGCACTGTACAGAATTTCGTAATGATAAACTGGGATAGCTTCGAATTAGAAGCCGTAAAGTCGGAGACCTATCGATTAATGTCTGAGGTTAAACGCGTCAAGACACTTGGATTGGAAAAGGCACTTTGTTCAATTTTAAAATATCTTCATCGCGTTAAAAGAAAAACAAGAATCAACCATATATAAATATGAGAATAATCTTCTCGAACGGAAAGTCCGTTGTTCTCGCATTCGACTATGTGCATGTTATGTAGCTATAATAATAATGATAATGATAATGATAATAATAATAATAATAATAGTAATAATAGTAATAATAATAATAATAATAATAATAATAATAATAATAATAATAATAATAATAATAATGATCTGAAGTGCATAAGATGCGGTAATAACAAAACGATTATCACATCGTGAATACTCGTTGGGAATAGTGGTCACTCGAACAAAGAATATTATTCTATATTTTTTTAACGGATTAATGAGTGACTGCAAGATCTAAGCGCCTAGTCGAGGGTGTCCTTGCCAGTTTTTGGCAAGAAAATTGATAAGAAGCCACAAGCAAAGAGGAAAGCAGCAAATAGAGCGACAGGCACGACACAAGCCAAGTCGATCAGATAACCGAAGACGAGATTGCCCACTAGTGCACCCAAACGACCCATTGTCAGCGAAAGCGCAGCTGCCATTACCCTGGAAAATTGAGAAAAAAAATGTTATTTATTACGCTCGCTGATCCTAGGATCAAGGTGCAAATCCTTCAATAGTACCATATATAATAGACATTAGCGCTTATTTGATCAAAGATAGAGATAAAAACTGACCTTAGGTTGGTGGGGAACATGTCGACAATGACGCAGTAAACCAAAGAGATTCCGAGGGAGGTCAATGCCTCGAAAATGCACGAGAGTATGAGGTTTTGGTTGGCGTTGGTCACATAGTAAAAACCTACCGTTACAGCTCCAGAAACCATCAGTGACAGGACTGTAAAGAGGTTTCGATCGTTTAATCGAATTCAACAGAATGCACGTGGAGCGTAGAGGAGAATGGAGAGAACTTACTGAGGAAGAATTTAGCGCCAAGCTTGTGAACGAAAAGAGGTAGGACAATAGAACCTGGTACACAGGCCAGACCTATGTAAACTGTGTGAAGATACACGGAAGAAGCAATGGTGTTTTCGCAACCGTAGGGATCGATGACGGTGGCATTGCTCGAATGGTCGAGAGCCGATACGATGCAGACCGAAGTTGTTTCACCAGGATGCATCTCTTCGAAGTCCTCGAATCTGGTGAATAATTCCGGGAACCAGACCATGAGGGTGTAGTAACTACTGGTTAATCCGAACTGGATACCACAGGCCAGTAAAGTATTCTTCAAGTAGGGTGGCTTGCACAGAGCCTTTGTCAGATCCCAAACTTCCGTAATAAGAACCTTCAGATCCTTGTGTTTATGTAATTTCAGAGCTCGCGTGCTCTTGTCCTTGGAATTTGGTTTCTCCTGGAGAGATTTTATCTGGAAAGCGAGGCTCCTTTATTGCACGTCATCTATTTTATTAAGTGCAATTTTCGTAATTAAGTACTAACCGGATAGGAATCAGGATCGTTGCCGGTATTCTGGGCGTAGATCCATTTAAAGACTTCGAGTGCGGCCTCGGTTTCACCGCATTCCAGGAGGAACTTTGGACTCTCGGGGAAGGCGAACAACCAAAGTCCGAGCATCAGCGAAGGCAGGGCACAGAGGGCAACGAAGAGATTCCACGACTTAAAATCAAAGCCCGATGACTGGTACGACAGGTCAAGCGGCACTATCAACCAAGCGATTACTGAAATCACATAAGGCTCACGTGATGACGTACTCTAATCTCTTACGACGCGTCTCGAGTTCTTCGTAGCTAGTGTGTGGCACAACTCACGTGGCAGTACGATGACACCAACGGTCCAGAACATCTCCATCCAGCAGAGAATCTTCTCGCGGTGTTTGGTCGGTTGGAATTCTCCCAGGTAAGGAAAGACGATTCCCATGGCACCGGTTACCCTGTTCGAAGCGGCAAATTTTTCATAAAACGACTTTTATTCGAAATGACCTTTTTTCGCCTCGATTTAATGAACGAACACTCACGCAAAACCATTGAAGAACCGGAAGACCAGGAATACCCAGAAATACTGAACGAAAGAGGACAGTATGCCGACGATACCGTCCATAAGTAGGGTAGCTATGAGAACGATCTTACGGCCTTTTGTGTCAGCCAGACATCCCCATATGTACGAGCCGATAACCATACCTAACATCGGCGCGGCTGTTAACCAACCCTTAGCCGTTGAATCCATTTGTAGATCGCATTGGGCAGCCGGTAAGACGAACGAGAGTATCGTTACGCCTATCGCTGTGTCCATGTAGATGAGACCACTGATCGCCAGCAGCATAAAGTGGAACTTTCCAAAACCTGCAAAAAAAAGAGCGAACGTTATTATAGGTTTAGTATAGGTTCTCCTCGAGTAAACACGGCTAGCTCGCGAGGATTTAAAATTCCTTCGCGATAAGGGTTATTGTGATTCCTGAGAATATTGAAATTAAAAAAAAGTTTTTTTTATGTAAAAGTAAAAGAAAAATGTTTATAATAGCAATCTTCACTGATACCGATCGCGATCTTTTCTTATCGTCGTTTACGGATAAATATTTGCTATACAGAGCTCGTCGCTGCTCGTCGCTGCTCGACGATGATTGACAAGCCGATAAAGACGTCGAGTACACGCATGTCGCGAATCATTCTCGCGATGCGAGACGCGGCATAATTTTTTCTTAGGAAATCGGTATCGCGATCAAATTCCTCTTTTCTATCGGGACTCAAGGCCATGGAAGCCACGGAGGCCACGGAGGCCATGGAGGCCATGGAGGCCATGGAGGCCATGGAGTGCCGAAGCGGAATTCGTTGCGACCAGTTTTGAATACCGCTAATTAACAGTCTATCTATGTGTACGCGGGCCATTAAAAATAGAACTTTGTCAATGACACTTGAGACTCAAGAGTTACGATAATCAAAGTTAACGTAATCCTTCGCTCGAGTCAAATGCTTCGCGCTAAAGTTTCCGCCTCTAACAATAGGTTCGCGATCGCGGAAAAGATTTACCGAGTCTACGGAACATCGATGGATCCGATCGCAGATAGTTTAAGGTCGGCGACTATATATACTCATATATGTACGTAGCGCTTATACCTATGGACACCTCCAACACTCATCTCCCCCGTTTGGCAGATACGCGATCTTTGGGCATTTTAGGAACATCTCGATAATAAAATCGATATCAAAAGGGATAAACGCGTTGATAAAAATCGAGGAAATTTCCAAGACTTACCTGTCACGGTGATGGCATGCTCGAAGTCGGCACCTCCGTCTGCCAGGAAGTCGAGCCCTGCAAAGAGAAAAGTTTCCAAATTTTAATGCTTCTTCAGTATTGGAAAAAATCATTGCATTCAATTATACGAGGATTTTAAAGTAGCTCAATGCTTGCGTTAATTACACTGATTTCATCACGGCCAAGCGTTAAGTACGGGAAAAGAACAAAATTTTCTCTCCGAGACTCTAATTAATAGAAAAAAGTCACCTCGGAAACAATACGCAAAATCAATTGAACGAGCGTCGATGTTAAAAAAAATGATGTCGTAATGTACCAATTGAAGAAAACTTGGAAAAACGAAAGCGAGAGATAGGAAAAAAAATTTAATAACAACGCGTTGTCGGCACGCTGACTCACAATGCAATAATTTCTTAAAAGTCGCGATAATTTTTATTGCAATAAGTAACGCCGTTGCAGTCGCATCAAGTAGTTCATAGTTAGCGTCAATTGGCTTCTGTTTGCAAAAGCCAACATCGCTGTTTCTAGCCAGTTAACAGTCGCGGATTTTGCGATAATGAAGTCTGAACGACGTCTGAATGTTCTCGAAGTGTGTTGTTGCATTATCATTATTCCTAGGTTCGTTATATTTCGATTTTTTTTCTTCATTTTCTTGGGCGACTGGAATTGAAAGAGAAGAGCATACGCCAGTTGAATTACGATTGATTTGTTTTTATCGCTCGGAGAGTGTGCATTATCTGTATTTCGAATTGTTAGTCGAGTGAATAAAAAGTTTCGCTTACGATTTCGATAAAACGTTTCACGCTGCACTTGATAAAACTTGTAATTAATTTGACATTCATTTTTTATGATTAGTCGTTCTACATTTTATTTATTTGAACAATATTATTCCAATAGAGGCAGAAAGTATTCGAAATTTGCAGTTTATATATAGCAGAATTCTGGGCTTGGCCACTTTCTCATTCGACTGTTATTATTGAGTTGATTATTCTTTTACGCATCAATTGTAGAAGCATACTAATTTCGAATTTCAGTGATTAAAAGTCCGCTTCTAATTGAATGTTCAACAAAATTAAAACAAATTGATTAAGTCGTTGAGGCGAAAAATTGCTTCGTCTCGTATTTACCGATAGAGGGAGGGAGGGAGAGAGAGAGAGAGAGAGAGAGAGAGAGAGAGAGAGAGAGAGAGAGATCAGTAATCACGAAAACCGATCTTTACCGGTTTCGGCTTAGAAACGATGGTGATAAGTGAAAATAAAAGCAAGAAGCTCGCACTTACCCATTTTGAGATCCCTTTACGTCGAAGTATCCCGTGGTAAAGAAACGATCCTGGTCGAATAGGTTCGCTAGTTCGTGCGGGCAGCACAATACCGATTCCCTCGAGTTTTCTGCCTCGGCACCCAATCCAACGGCGCTGTTCCTCTTGACTCCTCGTTCTGATAAACTTGGGCGCGTAGCGCGCACTCCGTTCATTGATGGCCGCGTTCTCGCGACTTTTTGCCCAACCGATCGTCCTCAAATCACTCTTGACTATCCTCGATTAGAATGCAATGTGTACTCCTGCACAGTAGAATTGCCTAAGTATATACGCGATGCGGTACCGTATGTTGCAAGCACCAACTGTCACTGCGTTGTAAAAAAATATAATAACAGGAGCTGTTACAATTGCGCGTACGAGTGTCGCGCGGTGGCTCGGGAACGACTACTGAGGTGGCAGACCGTGCATCAGCGCCTTAAAACCCTCTGAGAGATAAGGCCCGATCGCTCCCTCTCTCTTGCTCTCGCTTCGCGTGCTTTCCTGTATAAGGTATATAGAGCTAAGCGGGAGCGAGAGGCTGAGTCAGCGTTTGTTTGTTTCGGAGTGTCAAGAGGGAGATTAAGACGTTTTCAGGTTTTCGACGAGAGAAACGCTTATCAGCCGCGCTTTATACCTTACCGATCTCACTCTCTCTCTCTCTCTCTCTCTCTCTCAAGCTGTACGTACGCGAAGATCGTTGATGTCGATGCTGTCTTGAAACTGTCCTGAAAATGAAAATCGGATAGAACAAATTTAACAACGATAATTAGCACGAGGATTTGTACGAGGATTTGCACGAGGATTTGCGCGAGAATTTGCATAAAGTTAATCATTAGATATGCGAACCTACCGATCGACAGCGCTAATTGCGTAACGATATTATTATAGGATTGAATCTAAAAATAAAACAATAAAACTAGCGACGCTCACACGTATCGGGAACTTAACCGATCTGATGCGCTGTCTTATCTTGTCGGTTGTATGTCGGTACAATATTGCGAATCGGCAGCTATAATAAACCGAAGATGTCAATTGATTCGTATAGCACGCGTTTTGACGAAAGTTCGCGGTTTTTATTCCGAAGAGCGATAAAGATCGCGAGTTATCGGTAGCGATCGGTAACGCAAATTTTTATTATACTCTTTTAATAGAATACACGGATGTATCGCTCTATTGGAGCTCGAAACTTTACAGCCTGAAAGATTAAGGCGAATCAGCGAAAACGATTAATTGAATTTCGATTCTCGTATCTACAAAGCTGGAATTATTATCTGCAAAGCTGGAATTGTCGTCTCACTCTATTCTACGAAGCGTTAATTAAAAATCTACTGAATTTCATAACTATTCATTGTTTCCTTCGTTCGAATGAAATTTGAACAATTTCGGGGCAAAGAATTGAAAAGCGATTTAGGTGCGAAGTTGAAAATTCGCTAGTGCCGGCAGTGCGGTAGTATTGGCGATAAGGAACTAATAATGCCCTACGCCAAACAAGTACGATTAATGGAGTACAAAGCGATTTGAAAGAATGAATATTCGAGCGAGCGCAGAACACTCCCCGACGATCCCCCGTGATAAATGTTGACGCACAAAGCGCCAAGTAGAAAGTCTGCGAACGAGAATGCCGGTCATCAGTGGAGTACAACTCGATTCGATCAGACGCGTGCAGCTCGGACACGCGTCGCCCCCACCATTTTATATGCACATTTATGTATACACTGTATCGTCGCGTCATAGCAAAATCCAGATCGCGCCCGATCTTTCTCCTTTCGAGCGGTTCGAGCTCGACTCTTCAATATTATATATGCGTGTAATATGTGTGGCTTTTCTCTATAGATATACGTACCAACTTACACGCCTCTTCGTTTCCCTTTCTCTCGAGGCCTTTTCTTCTTCTTACTTCGGGCTCGTTAGTTCGACTTGGCTTCGTATGGATCGCGATGATAATACGGAGAGTTTATTGCTTTGTCAGAAGCGAAACAAGTCATTATCGAGGATGCCTGGAAGTGAACGAGACGATTGCGAACTCGTACAGCTGTTTGATGATCAATAGCTACTCGATATACCGAATATGTTGCATTTAACATTACATTTCTAAACTTGGCTACTTTTTATCGTAAAAATCGGCACATATTCTTTATTTATTGATTTAATCGAGCGGCCAAAATATATCTTTGGCATGCATGTCACTGCAGACGATACAGTCAAGAATAATGACTTCTTTTTGGTTAGATAAAAATATTAAGATAAACAAATCGCTTGAATTGATTTTATTCGACGAGTTTACCGGGCCGTCTCTTTTTACTCGTCTTAATAATTAATAAGGTTTGGTAAACAAAGTTTGCTCTCATTATTGTAAAACGCGCGACGCTAATAATATTTGCCAATATTGGATCAACCGAATCAACCGAATCAACTGTATCAAACGAATCGACCGAAGCGATCGATTAGTTTTGCGCATCCGTTGAAGTCGGTGCTCAAGTCGCAAAAAGCAAGAAAGTCCAAGTTTTTCATTCCGGAGAAACTCATACTCATACTCAACTTCCATTCAATCGTCATCCTCTCCTCAGCTTCCCATCGCATCTTATGAATCTTATGTAATAGAGCAACTTGAACTCCCGCTGCGACGGCCTCAGCCTTGGATTTTCGTTGAGGCGACTACGTGCCATTGCGTCACGCACATTATGCATCTTGCGCTATTTGTTATGATACGCTGCGCGATGACTAAAACGTTTCCGAAGTAGACGAAGTAGCTAGAGCTCCGAAAGATATGCCGAATCCTAAAATTAGATCGGAATCATCTTCAAGGTTTCGTCGAGCGAGCTTCAAGAGTAGTCGCGCACGGGCGCTTTTCGATTAACGAGACTTTTTTCATTTTTGGCGCTTTCGGCGTAAAGCAACCAGTATAAACATAAAGCAAATGCCAGCGTCGTTCTCTCGATTTCGCAAATCGCGACGGCGAACCGACTCCGTTCGAATCTTCTTTTTCTTTTGTCCTTCGCGTTCGACGCTCTTGTGTCGATCGTTTCTAGAAATACTTTTTCCGGAGCAGACAACTTCGGTTTATCGGAATCTATTCGATTGGAATTATTCTTTGATTGCAGCGGGACGAGCGCGCCGATTATCAGCTTCATTAGCGTCGATTCGACGCGTTCGACGCGTTCGACGCGTTTGACGCGTTTGACGCGCTTGACGCGTTAAACTCCGAGTCAACGGCACCGGTTCAGAGCGTTTTTTCGATTTGCTGTTGAATATTATTGAATTCAATGCGTGTGCAGCACGCGATTTCCGCGAAATTGCCGATTCAACGAGCGACTCACGCGCGCATCTATGTCTATATTTAAAAGGGATTTCACCAAGTGTACAAATATTCTCGTAAACAATTGAGCTTCGTTAATAGCGTCCGATTGCTGTGGGTATCCGATTTCGCGGGCACTCGATGCCGTTCGATCTTTCGCCCGCGGTAGTCCATTCATTGCTCGGCCTGCGTTAACGACACAAATAGATATTTTTTTCTCGGCTAAAAAATTTCCTCATGATTGTGTATGCTAATTGAAATTTCGTAATTATCTCGGATTTTTTACGCAACAGAGGGAAAGAAACAAACGCGCGGAGACGATCCAAATATTTGCCGTTCGATCGTGATCGCGTTGAATCAATTCACACGCTTGATTATTACACCAACTCGCGCATAGGAAAATTACGCGGGCATGTGTTTACAGCTCGAGAGACTCTCTGGGTTTCTAATATTGTCCAATTTTTTATCAATCAAGCGGCGAGCGTGTTTTTTAAAATATTTCAAAATTTTATTATAACTCTATGTATGCACACGATGTATTTAGAGAGCGTTTAAGAAATATAAGCGTTAATAATAATAATTAATGTAATGTATACATGCTTGGGAATATTGCGTTTTCTTCAACTGACCAATCTCAAAATATCTCTTAGCCGGTTTCGATTCGCTTCATTAAATCGTCAGTAACGAAAAATCCAATAGCTAGGAATTCGGACAATTGAATTTTACTCTGAATTTAAGCATCGATCTTGAGGGAAAATGTCCTTATTTAATAATCGCGCCAATAAAAGTGGCGCAACTTCCGCCAGGAAGAGCTAATCAATATTTCTCAATCACATAAATCAAAGCAAATAACTATAGGTAACTAAGAATACATTTATAAAGTACGATTTCGTTTAAATAGGACTATATCGGAGAAATTCCATTATGCGCTTTCGCGCGATTATTTACGGTTTCGTTGATCCTTTCAAATGCAAAGTCGCGCCAATGCAAATAGAGCCGGATGAGGGAAATGTTGTCTGCCAAAAAGTGCATTTGCACACTTTGGCTTGTACGGGCGCGTGTTCTTCGCGTTGATTTATTGTTTACGCTCGTGTGTGTTTATATATATACGTATGTATATATGTATTCCCGCGAGAGCGCATAACCGGGCCATGAGTCAATGGCACGGATGACTTGTTGATGAGCTGTAATACACTTATTTTTCTTCTCGTATTATATAGTCAGTCTAAAGTTTTAGCTCTTTACTGAGCTAATGTTTCTCGACATCTCGTACTATTGTTTGCTTTGGCGATATTTAACTAATGTATATATATATATATATATATATATTCCGCGCTTAATTTTAATATTTGAATTACGCTTTTCACAGTTAGTGAAATATCAGCGAAATTTACCTTGTCAAAGACCACAAGCTCTTACACGTAGTGCTACACAAAATTATGTACGAAACTAATGCGTTAATCTTATTCTTTAATTACAAAAGAGTTAAATAAGAAGTCTTCATGAGCATTACAGTTTTGATGAAAAAATGAGTGTCGGGAAATTCGTCGGGCCATACGAATTTGGGGAGCGGAAAAATCAACAGTGACTCGGTGATCGGTATAATTAATCGGTATATAAGCCTTCTCTCGTCACATTACGCGCATTCTCAGATAAGCGATCATGTACGTCATTGTGTTTAGACATCTTTCCCTCAAAAAAAAAAAAAAAAAAAAAAAAAAAAAAAAAAAAAAAAAAAAAAAATCGTCAACCAGTCACCTTTCTTTACCGACAAGAAGTTCGTTACTTTGCAGACTTCCAACCGATTAATTAACCAGCGATTTCTCTTCTTGGCGAAAGCGAGAAATCTTTTCACCCGGGGTTCACACTACGAGAGTATTCAGACACCCGCAGTACGAGATGTTGATTTATGCGTGGGTGTAAATGACGCGACGCTGAAGGACGAGACCCGTTGTGTATCTGTGACGAGGTTATTGCAACCTAGAAAAAAAGCTCTGATAGCGCGCGCGCGCGCGCGAATTCATCCGCTGCCTTCTTTCTTTTAAGGCTGTACTCGATGTATTCTTCATCCGATTATTTTTTTTTACCTTTCACAGGTTTGTGACGAAACTACAATTAGCAGTGACCCAGTTCTAAGCGATTACAATGTACATACAGCGTGGCGCGTATGTACACAATGTAATGCACATAATGTATGTACGATTACCGTATTGTACGTGTACCGTAGCGCCCGGATTCGTATAAATGTTTGGACAGCGAGTTTGTGGGTTCTGCTTGAATTACGAGTTACAGTGATGATATTTTGACGAATAATTACCGAAGTTTAATAACAGATTAGATGAGTTGTCAAGACCGTTAGTTGTTTATTTTTTGGAATATTTCGCTGTGCGCGCGTGTCCCACGTATGAACGATGCTTCCTCGATGAGCATGAACGTGCGCGATGGCTCGTAATTTACGCGATAAATCTGTCGACGCGCGGGAGATATTTTTTTCATTAGCGAAAAAATGAAAAAGACCGAAATTTACTCGTCGACGGAACGGTGTGCTGGTACGGGAGCCGTCGTCACGTATTGCACGCGGGAAAACGCAGATTTCGAGATTATGCACGAGCGTGTTCCAAATGAAATAACAATAAGCGCGTCCGGTGGTGCGTGTTTACGAAAATTCACGAGTTTCTAATTGCTTTCTTTTTTTTTCATCTACGTACGGATGAGCCGTGTGCGATTCTAACGCTACTTCATTTTCGATCGAATCGAGCGGCACTTGCACTGCACTCTAGATTCCTTCATGAGCGAGTACGCTACCAGTTCGATCTAACGTGGTCTATTTTCATGCTCTATCTGGGCATCGCCCACGACAAGTTCTTTTCTCGAGCGCTCGTGCATGCTGTTTCGGAACTCGTGATGTTTGTAAAGCACACGTGATTATTGAATTGATGCTTGTAACTCGCGTAACTCGTCTTGTTACTCTAAGCTCGCGAACAATCGTGTTAAATAGGTTTGAAGAAAAAAAGGATGTTCTAAGGTTAAAATTGCTACTTTGTACGAAGTAAAGAAGTAAAAAAAGCTTTCTTGGAAATTATACAATTCGGCGTTTACTTGAATTATACGGTCCTGAATTCTTAAATGTAAATACACGATGAAGAAATAATGGTCGAATTCTCGAGAGAAAGTCTCGAGAGAAGACTCTTTTCTCTTGTCTCTACTACGAGATTTGAAGAGAAAACTTCCAAGTCGTCGAATTCAGACAGATTCCCTAGAACGTACAAGGAGGTAGTGGAGCAAAGGGTTTGCCCTTTGCAAAAGTACTTGGCATCAAATAGCTCTCAAGGTTAATCTTCGCTATTCCAGCGCGCGAGCAAAGCTTGTATCTCGGGAGTCGCTCGATAGAGATTGACAATTGGAACAGCCGTTCAATCAATCGCCGACGAGAGAAAGAGCTGCTCTCGTATTGTTTGCTCGCGCGGCGAGTGTCAATATTTAAGGCGAAACGAGACAAAGAAAATTCACGGCTATACTTCTGCTCGATTCGATGAATTTTTACTTGGCTGAAAAAGTAAGGTGTAGATTTCCATTGTTATTGCTCGTCTAACAATTCCTATATAAATATTTACATTCAGTTTAATGACTCGATCGAAGGTGAAATAGTTACAACCAATGACATAACCAGTGCGTTTTTAGACGGTTTTTTCGTTCTAAAATCTTGTACAATTCCTTATTAACCAAATAATCTTAAAGTTTGGCAAAGATAAAAGAAGACTACGCGGATTCGATCTAGTTTCGAAAGGTTCGTTTTCAATTCATTTAATGGGTTCTTCGTTTTTAAGAGTTCGTAGACGATTGAATATTTTTAAATAAAATAAAGTATTTTTCTAATGCTAATAATGGTAAATATAATGTAATGTTTTCAACGGAACACAAGAATCGAGGGAAAATCGAGCGAATGCGCGATAAAAACATTTTGAACGTTTCAAGCAATTAAAATCTATCTTTCGACTTCTATTTACGTTTTCGCATCGCATGAATTTTATTATTATACTTCACTGCTTTACACGTTAATTAGTCCGAAATAGTCATTTGTAAACAAAAAAGTAATTTCTTACGACTCAATTATGAAGTGGTATAGTATAGGTTAAAGAACAACAGGAACTTTCCAGTTGTCGCTTAATATGTGTCTGTAAATCGTTCCGCGAGCCCCCGAAAGCATAATCATTAGGAACGATAAATCTGAACTTTTTCTCTGGATCGCGCGGCCTTCCGAAATCGACCTCTCATTCATCGATTCATAGTCGACTTTGTACAAAAGGCAAAACTCAACGGAACAGGAAAACGGCCAGATAAGACTCGAAGGGTACGGTACGACCTAGAAATTCGCATTGAAACGCGCGCTCTCTCTCTCTCTCTCTCTCTCTCTCTCTCCATAGCTAGGCAGATTTATCACGATCGTACACCGCGGAGGCATAGAAAGTCTACGTAAACACATGCAGTATACGTACAGAGACTACATGAAACCTGATGAAATACCTGATGAAATACCTCATGAAATACCTGACAAAATAACCGATAAAATAGCCGATAAAATAGCCGATAAAATAGCCGTCGATCGTTTTTTAATCGTTTTACACTTAACGGTCAATTTCGATCGAAACGTCACTTTTACAAACTCTCTACTAATATCGTAAAAACTCACAAAACTCGACAGTTTTTTTCAATATTAAACTATATTTAGAAAAGAAATACAATCTCTCGGTGCATTAGCAGTTGATTTATCGCGCGGGCTTGCGCTCTCTAATCAAAATTTAAGCCTCGTCTAATTTATGCGCCGTTTGCCAGTTTTGACTTCTTTTCTTATTCTCTCTCATTCTGTCTCATTCTGTCTTATTCTTTCTTATTCTTTCTTGTTCTGTCTTATTCTTTCTTATTCGTCGACGAACCGAGGTCGTCTCGCAATTACAGAGAGGTAATGCAGCCGTATTAACAGATCCGATATAATTGCGCCTACCGTAGAGGCGGTACACGTCGACGAATACGTCAGGCAAAGCCTCTTATTTATGACATCAATAGCGAGACACGAGCTTGGTAGCTCGTTCGGCGTTGTAATTGCGAAAGAGAAATATTTGACTTTCGATTTTATAAGAAACAATTCTATACATCGAGGCAAAAGCTCGTGTAGATGCCATAAAGCATCTTCCGGACTTGTCAACAAAAGAATCAGAGCGGCATTTGAGAGCCGCAAGCGTCATTGCGCGTCTTGTGAATAAAAAAAAGAAAGAAAGAAAATGTCTCTTATCTAGATAAGCTCTAGAGCTTATGCTCGAGATTTATGTCCAACGAACGAGGGATTAGAATAACGAGTATGAGTGAATTATTAATACGGTGACGCGTTCGAGGAAAGAGAAGAAGCTGCCGCGAGCAATGATGGATTATAAGGAGTGTTCTTATTTTTTTCTTCGAGTTAGCGCGACAGACAGTTTGAACGAAGAAAAATCATGTTTTCGGAGCGAAGATCCGTTTGGCCGACGGCCAAGCGATACCTCGACAAAGAGAGCATTGTGTACAAGCAGCAGTATAGTGGCTTATTTTTTTTCTTTTTCAGAAAATCTATTTTTAAACTTTTCACGTCGACGAGCGAGCCTTAGGCTTTCTGTTTTCGAAGGTGAAGGAACTTGCACGAGCTTATTTTTCGCGGCGTGCTGCGCGGGAGCGTGATTTTATTAAAATTATACTTACTTAGATTCGATATTATCCGGGTTGCGAAACGGAGGCCAACGTTATACCGATTCAATTCTAAAAGATAAATTGTATTTGTCGTGATCGCTCGATTGATCGTAAGATACGACGAAAATTCTGTATACGTCAAAGAATGCACTTGTCGAGTGGCTTGTCTCACTGTCTTTTATTTGTACCACTTTTGTATCAAAGAGTTTATTTTCACCGAAGCTTTAGAGCGTAATTTTACGCGGTTCTTATCGTTTCTTCGCAAACAACTGCTTGTTGCTGCAGCTATTGTCCGACTTGCACTTGTTGCGAGTCTCGTCGCAACGTCGAGGGTCGTCGCACTGATAAGGCGAAATAAAACCAAAAATATGCAATATTTACTATAAGGCAAAGGACATTTTTCGACATTTCAAAAGTCCAGGCAGTTTCACATATTCCAGAAACGATTTAATGCTGGAATTGCAAATAATTACGCGGATCGATTGTTTCCCGTTGAAAAATTGTCCTTACTCGAGAAATCCGTCGAATATCGCGATGAAAAGAAGATAAGAATAACAGTAGCTCGAATGCATTAGTGAGTAGAGAGGCAGAGAGTAACACAGGCCTAAAAAGCTCCCCCCGGCTGTCTGTTTATATATGTCTGTATACGTGTACCTAAGAAGCGTTCCAAAGATACATACATATACATAACACATCGGCTTGTGTCATGTATCTTTGGAACGCGGAGCGACAACCACTTGAATAATCGAACGGTTGCGCGATCTATCATAGCTTCTTATCTATATTCACGCGCGTTTCATTATTGTTATTCAATTATCGGCTCGTTTTAACCATTATTGAGAACGGTCTGAGCGTACACGAGGAATTGCATTTAGAGCGCATTTGAAAGTCCGCAATTCTTATAGCTTTAATAAGCCGGTATTATAATGCGGATTATACATGTCGTTCGACAAACTCGATCAAGCGATCAACGCACCGCAACTCAGTCGGGCGACGCCGAATAAAAAAACTTTCAATCGACCTACCGCCTGTATTACGCATGTGTATTTACGCATTCGACGCGATAAATACAAGCCTCGAGACAAGCCTTACTCTCGCTCTTATCGGGATCGCACTTGACTTTGGCACACGACTACGAGGATGGACAGTGGCCAGACGGCTCGTCGCGTTACACCGGCGCCTCGTTCCGTTTCACTCGTAATTTCGCCCCTTTGTTTCCTGGCACTCAAGCGTTTTAGCTTTTACGGTCTCTAGTTTTACTTCTTTTTACGCTTTCGCGACACTCGCGCTGGTATATGTACACTGTACAGAGAAATATCTGTTCAAGGCTCGTTAGCGCGAGTGGCACGAGGCGAAAAAATTGATTCAATAAAAATAGTCGCTCGATCGTTAACGCGGAATAGATTCTCGCCGAACAAAGGAGAACAGGGACTCTACTCACCCAGTGTAACAAGTTTTCGTGCACCAAGGGAAGAAAAGCTTCTGGAAACGTCACTCCATTCGACGGCTTTCGCTGTGTACTTCTTCAACGAAGCTTACGCTTAAATCTGAACCGCTTGCGTTGAATTTCCGCGCGACACGAGCGCAGTCTCATGATTTTCTTTACCGATCTAATTTCTTCTTTCCTCCTGTTTGCGGATGATTATCCTAGTGCATCGCCTGGTAGAATACTGCGGCGCGTGACTCGACGTCGAACCTCTCCATTATTGCGATTATAGACACCTGCCAAACATATGCATCGATATCGATCGTTAGTACGTGTTTTCACCGGTATTTATAGATACCGGTTGCGACAACCGCGACGTTTCTCGGATCTCTATTCGAGGAGGGGAAGAACGTCACACGTGCTCGTCACATCGACGGACAGCCAAGTGCCAAGACCGAATCGCACTTGTTTTATTATCCAACCGGCGATCGATTTCCCGAATCGTTAAAAAGATCGCCAACTTTCAATACCGATAATTCTCTCGGCAAATTAATAACTGCAATTAGTTCGGTCTACGCAACGATAATTCTATCGGAACTACCTTCGTGTTTTTAATGGCTTTCCTCGACATTGACATTGCAACGGAAAGAGCGAGTTCAGTTGACTCCCTTGAAATTTCACTATTCGATCTCACCTCCGCTCGGAAAACTCCTCTTCTTCTCGCTCTCTCTTCTTTCAAATTCCTCGAAGTGCTTTCTTTTCACTTCGGCTTGCAGGAAACGATAAAAACACTAGCTTCGCGCACGACAGTGATCTCGCAATCGCAATCGATTCCGGAGATCGGTATCGATATCACGCAATAAAAGAGAATATAGAAACGTCGCGCGTCAATACTCTACGCCGCGAAGCTCAGCTGTGTATGCCGACGTCTTCTCGATCGCACGAGTGTTGCTACACTACCTATAGGTACGCGAGTCGCTCGGCATCGTGAAGCCCGAGACGAGAATCGACGGCGAGAACCGAAAGGGGTCTTCAAAATTGGCAAGTCAACTTTCGAACGCGTGTATACGTGTGTACACACGCGCGCGCACACACACACACACATATATATATTATTTGAATATATACGACATACGACGCGAGGCAACAGATGCTTTGTTTTACGGCCGGCCTACTATACGTTCCCAGCGAGCTTTACACTGATTTTTGACTGACGCGGATATCTTGACTAGATCGATGATAACAAAACAATTATTTTTTTTTGGTCCGGCCTCCATCCGATCGTTAATTTTTCGACGTATCGTGGTCATATAGAAAATAAAAAAAAGAAAAATAATACGGTTATTACCCCACGCATCTATCTATATAAATCTATATAAATGCGTAGATCTGTCATCTGGTATGTGCGAGAGGGAGGGGGCACGCAGCAATGTAAACAAAAATACCAACGCAAAGCCAGAAATGTTGAAACACACGCGATATAACGTAAAAGAAACGCTCTTTAAATTTCCCGCGTACTGGCTCGGCGTTTTCACGAGTAGACTGACGCGAGACGCCACGAAATAAATACCCACTTTGACTGACGGCTCCGCGAAAATTTAATTTTACTCGAGGGCACGAAGAAAAACCCACGGCGTCGCACGCACGTGCGCGCGTCTCTCTCTCTCTCTCTCTCTCTCTCTCTCTCTCTCTTTCTTTTCTAAATCGGTGCGTCAATTGCAGCGAGACTCGAACTCGTATTTGTAAATACGAACTCAAGAGCTTTTCTCCAGTAGTGCCCGTCTGGCTAGAGTCTAAGGATTCGAGAAGTCGCTTCGAAGCTCCCGTGCAAGCTCTGGGGCTGTAGGTCGAGAAAAGAAAGCAACGATTCACGGCGTACATTCATTGAACGAAGAATATAAGTAAAAATATAGCGTGCGTATGTAATCGGCGTTTCAGACATCGAACGCAATATGTATTTGAGGAATCGCGTACACGTTTGATAAATAGACGAGAGTAGCGAGCACGTGACGCGCGCGCGATAGCGTTGCGGCTCGTTATTATGTGAATCACTCGTTATATTTGATTACAATAAATGACTCATTAGCGGATGTTTGTAAACGAATTTAATAAAACGTTTATTAGCCATTGCAGAAAAGATTACGCGTTAATTGATTGTATCGTTGGTTTACGGCTTTACTATTTGTCGATAATATACACGCTGATAGTCACGTTAAATATTGTCGCAGAGGAAAGTATGAGTAAGGCGTGAGGAATAAAATGCTTGCGTTATAGGTTTTATTCAATGAACACATCGTTTTCCTTCGTAACATTCAAAATTATTCTCTACATATACATTAATAACATGTCTTATTCTTACGACAAAATACTTTTTTCAAAATCGCTCTTATTTACAACTTGTTAATAGTTACGCGATTTTCTCATTCTCCTCACATCTACGATATATATTATTAAGAGAATTTCATAGCATTCCGTCGAATGTTTACTTTCTCTTCTTTCTTCTCCTCAAGCTCAAATGATTAAAAATCAGAATAAAAAAAAAAGTAATAATAGTAAAATCTGGAACACAAGCCGAACGCTCGTGAACCTCTAGAGTCCGATCTCTCGAAATGAAAAAATGTTTCCATTGATCGTGTAGCAATGAAATTTTTCGTTTACAAGTTCGATAAAATATAGCCATCCTCGCAATTAGTTTACACTCTTGCCGTCGCATACGAGTAATAATAATCATTAATCAATCGTCGCGACGACGCGCCAATAACCGTTCCGCGCGTCCCGACGACTCAGTAGTACGCTTCACGATCTAACGGAATGATGAGAAAAAATCTCTAGCGACTCTAATATGCACCTCGTGACACACACACACACACACACACACACACACACACACACACACACACACACACACACACACAGAGGCTTTAAAATCCACGAGAACGTGTTTACTGCACACACGAGGTTCGTTTTAATTGTCGCACAACTAATCAGCGCCTTATAGTTCATAGCATGCTGTGGTGTACGCATACAACGGACTTCGCGAAAAAAACCGGCGGAAACCAGTTCGCATCGATTTGTGCGTCCGAAATCCAAAACCTGTAAACGCGTCTTATCGCGTTTCTTCTTTCATGTAAACGTCTACACGTGCTTGGACATACCGATCTGTGCAATAATCTCGAAATAATGACGGGATAATGACTCGGTCGCGAGAGCACTTCCAAGAGCAGCTGATCTCTCTCGTCGCGGCTAATGGCGCGCAATGAATTTTCCAGTTAATTAACTTTGCTCAATGGACTAGAAAGCATGCATATATACTTGGATCGTGCGATTTTAAAAGTAATTTTAAAAGTTATGGTTGCCCGACGCTTGAGGTTTGCTTCGGTATTTCAACTAAAGCTCGTGCTTTGGTATGAGTCTGATGTGATTCCGTTATCGCGCTTTCTGCGTAAGATCGCAATTTTTCGGCGACATTTGCGTTATCTCGATAAATACCCTCTTGGACCATCACGCGGCTGGCGAAAAAGCTTTGTTTTGAACTTCCAAGCCAGGGTAACCTTGGATTTTTCTCATCTTGTCTCGACCTGGCGCCGCCCAGCACATGCTTGCAGCAACTGTAACAACAGAGAGAGAGAGAGATAGAGAGATAGAGAGAGAGCTTATTATCCATTAAAATTGCTCATTCCTATATGAAATCTAGAAGAAACAACAAGTTTATTTTATTGCTTTACTCGAAATATTTCGAGCCTCTATTTTTAGATTCGTTAATCCGTTAGATTCATCGAATAGACTCTTTGAGCAAGGTCTCAAAAGCTCGACTGCTGTAATAACTTTTTAATCGCACGTAAAATGTCAAGGTTTCGCACGAAGAACCTGTTCCATCAGCAACGGTTCATACGGCGGATACACATCAACGATCCAATGAAATTAAAGATCAAAAAAGCCAATATCTCGCAACGCGACGATATTTTCCGCTTTTTTATGTATACTTTGGAAAAGTCCGTTGATCATTATTATACGTAAACAAAGTCGCAGTAACGTACATCTGACACGACACGTACGCGACAAAAGACGTAACGCGCAGAGCTGTCTTTCGATAAGCGTTGTAATAGTACGTTACGTGTACATTACGTGTACATTACATTAGGTGTAATTACGCATATACTTACAGAAGAGCTGAGCAGCCATGACGATGAGCAGTATGGAGCAGTAATTGTCGATGAGATAACCGAATAACATGTTGCCGAAGAGCGAGCCTATACGGCCGATTAGCAGCGTTATTCCGGTAGCCATAACTCTGGAAAATTCCGAATTCATTATTCTTCTCCTTTCTTTTCTTCCTTTCGGGCGCAGATCGCATTGGGATTCCAATGCGCGGACATGCCCCACAGTATCGGGTATGCATTACCCGAGCTTTGACGACGATTCATCAAGTATATTAAACGACGCGATAAATGAGCACGTGCTGGCACGGGCATATAATAAGTTGCGAGTGCAAAGTTTTTAAATCGTCATTTATCGCGGTTTAATCTCGAGGGGAACGAGTTGAGCGATGTATACGTAGCGTCTATGTAGCCTATAATCGATCGACAATCAAGATTTCGCGTCTCGGAAATTTGCGCCGCCGTCGGTGCGCAATTGAAATCGAGACTACGTTCGAGGCTCGTTCAACACGATCGAAGACACGTGGCGCCGATTCCCGCACAACACCGGTGCAATAACCCGGGCTTTTTTATTTTCGAGACTTTTGTTTTATTATCTTGTTTTACGAGTCGAAGATGAGGAGAAGATCTTTTTAATCGATGCGAAGCGCCAAAGGTCAGCTCGAGGAATAGGAGAAAAGTGTTTGTACACGTTTGAGAAGAAGCTTGCACGAGTTAATCGGCGTCTGAAACGAGTTTCCCCTTATCATTTTCGTTTACGAATATCGACGATCAGAATTCGCGATAACGATTTCGATAACAGCTTTCGCCAATATGCTCGCATACATTTATCTGCACAATAGTGCGTTAATAAACTTCTCTCGCAAGATCGTGCACAGAGAAGCGCCGCTTATAAATCGATAAGGAATAGCTCGAGATCCGAATCGATTGTAACGACGACGAAAAGAAAATAATAAATCGTAAAGGGGGCGCGACAAATAATCCTTTTCTACGTGTAATCGCATTGATTGTTGTTCGTCCGATCGCTGTCTTATCGCTGTTCATTTTTATTTCCATTGAGAGAAAGTTTGCTTTGATCATGTCGATTTACAATTTAATTACGTAAAGTCGTAGTTGCGTAACTCACCTGAGATTCGTGGGGAAGAGGTCGACGAGAAGACACAGGACGACGCTTATGTTGAGGGACGTAAAGGCCTCGAAAATGCACGAGAGTATGAGATTCTCCGTCGACGTGCTGACGAAGAAAAAAGCGATCGTTACGGCGCAAGCGATCGTCGCTGTAAACACTGCAAATGGAAAATGTGCGTCTCTCAGTTCTGAAGGGCAATTATAATTTCTGAACAAAGTCATCGTATTCATAGGAAATATTGTGCGGAGTGTTAATAAGACGTAAGCAAAACCAAGTAGTAAAGTGCTTTGGCGTGTGGATGAGAACGAGTGACTTACGAAGATAAATACGGTAACCGACGTAGTCTACTGTCAGGGGCAGAAGAATCGCGCAAGGCAGGCAAGCGACGCCTAACCAGGCCGAGTGCACGTATACACTGGTGTCGATCGGCGTATTACAACCGAAGGGATCGATTGCCTCTTCTACCAACTGAAATATTCAAAGTTTACGCGTTAGTAAGTTTCGTCGCTAATCGCTAAAACCCAATAATCGCAGGTATTATCGATTTAGTTTGTACCATCTCAATCAATTTTGTTCTATCCAGTAACTACTGAGTTCCCTCCCATAGAGTCTATTTAATTATACGTACGTTGAACAAAAAGCAAGTTCAAAGTTACTCTAACGCAAACGTGAATTACATTTTACAATAACATCCTCCGCAAGTATTATTTCATAGTAGTACTATCTAGGCTCTATCTTATCGGCAGCAGAATTTCTAGTCTTTCCTCAATCGGTAACCGATATGCTTTCAAAAAGATTTCAACTTCAAACTTACGTCTTCGGTCTCATTGGCGAATGCAGTGAATTTCTTCGAAACGGTACAAACACTGGCGAATTGGCCGGGATAAGCAGCTTCAAAAGCAGCGAATCTTTGAAAGAGCTCGGGGAACCAGGTCATCAGCGAATAATAAGTCGAAGTCATGCAGAACATAATCGAGCTGCAAACGCTGATTCTCTTGCCATAAGGTTCGCGCAATAGAGTCTTCACTTGGTCTTTCGACGAATTCAGCATATCCATGAGCTTCTCGCGTTTCGTTAACGATAGTTTCTTCTCTGCAGCAGCGATCTCTTCCGGAGACGCTTCCAACTTCGCTACCAAATCGCTTATCGAGGGAAAAGCCGAGGCAGCGAGCTTTTCCTAAATTCGACAAAATTTTCCCGTTAGGAGAATGCGTTTGTGCTTCGAGCTTGCGATCTTTGGTTATTTTCCTTATTCTATTCTATCGTTGCTCTAGTACTGAACAACGATTATTCACAAGCATTCGAACAACGTCTTCGTGATTTATATATATATTTATAGCAGCATTAGCCGCAGATAAGACATATCCAGTATATATAATGTGTACGTATGAAACTAACCTTGAACTGTTCGGCCGTATTGCCAGTGTTTTCCACGTACATTCGCGTGAGAACCTTCAGTAGTTCTTCGCGCATTCCATTTTCTGCTAAGAACTTGGGAGTCTCCGGTAGGGCCATCAACCACAAACCGGTTATAAGGGCAGGTAAAGCACTAGCCAAGACGAATAGGTTCCATGAACCGAAGAAGAACGATTCAGTCTTGTAGGCATACGGGAAGTTCGGTATCACAGCCCAAGCGAACACTGCAACAGAATTTATTTTTATGAGGAACTGTCGGATCGTTGATCTCGGAGGAAACGATCGGTAACTTACGCGCTTCCAATATGACACCAATGGCCCAAGACAGTTCCATAAAGGATAGCGTTGTATTTCGGTATTTAGTTGGTTGGAATTCACCGAGATACGGGAAGACTACCGACAGTTGGCCTGTAAAACTAGAAGAAAGCGATACATCGCGGGTTATAATGACTTACCGATCACAGCGAGGGAAATGTGCGAGGATAATGTGCGAGGATAATGTTTCAAGTAAGTACCTCACACCACTGAGAAATTTGAGGAAGACGAAGGTCCAATAGCTCGGGACAATGGAAGAAAATGCGTCGATAATAAACTGGCTGAACAGGGCGATTAAAAGAGCCGATCTGCGACCCTTTAAATCAGCGTAGTAACCCCAGGCACATGAACCAATCACCATACCTGTGATCACAGTAATCGTATCAGATTCTATCGGTAATATTCATTCTCTCGCTATTTCTTTTATTTATTTGTCTATTTATTTATAGCCAGAGTACATATAACATATAACACTAGATAACGCTACAAAGTAGCAATCCAGCAGAGATGTCGCAATAACGAAAAATAGGCAAAGAACAACTATAAATTGCAAATTGTCGAGGCAAATATCTTAATTGTGTAATTAAGATATTTTTTACTCGTATCCTAGTAACATTGTTACACTTGGTCAAGTAGAGCGTCTCAAATTGTACGTATATTCTCGCGTTCATCTCCGGCATTGCTCCTGCAGTTCTATCTACAATATGTACAATATGTACAATATGTACAATATGTACATTGCACAATTGTACAAATACATATACACTTAGCAAATTCAAGGATAATATACTTTTGAGATCTATTACGCTTCTAACAATCACACCGATAAAAAATGTTCATTGAAACACAATGACAAATTTATACTTGTATTTTTTACGTCTAGAGAGACTCTCTCTCTCTCTCTCTCTCTCTCTCTCTCTTAACTTGGATTAAGTAGTTGAAATAACCTTTTAGTCTCTACATAAAATTCATTGCTTGTTTTTTTCTGCATCTAATGTAACAATCGAACTTGATTCGCATAAATGATTATTCCATCCTCAGTCTGCCTAATTCTTACCGACATACGTACTTATATTAGGTAATCTTGATAAGTTTCCGTAATTATCGACGCGTTACGAGCAGCGATTGTTCGCAATATATTTCGTTTCCATTCGAGACAGAAAACAAATGACAGAGTATCGATCGAAACTTCTTCCATTTCATTGAACTGCCATTTTTCCGAAACAACGCAGGATTTTCTTACCTAACATAGGAGCTGCATTGATGCGACCCTTGTCGATAGTCGTCATCTGAAAGTCACAGGCAGCCGTGGGTACGACGAAACCGATACTCGTGATACAGAACGCACAGTTGAGAAACATGAGCGCACAGCAGATAGTTACTTTTATGTTGAACTTGCCGAATCCTACGATCAATTTTTTTTTCATAGACATATTATAAAACGATGTATCAATTGATAAAATATAAGGAAAGGTTGTTGTTACCCGTGAGCTCGACCGCTCTCTGAGCCATTACCTCGTCCATATACATTTTGATGCGCGTTTTATGAGAAACGATAGATCTGTGATTTAGCGAAATTTAGCAAATGCATATGTAACGTTTTCATTACCAAGAAGATTATTTGTACATACTCACAGGCGAGAAAAAGGCAAGCCTATGCTTAATCGTAAATGAAAAAGTCCAAATCCTGGAAATAACAAGCACTGCTCCGTTCGAATATTCCAGTGAATCGAATATTCTTCTTCACTGCATATCGGCGGTCAAAACTCCCGTCGTCGACCAGCCACAATGTCAGTACGAAGATTCTCGCAACCGATAAGTCACTCGCTCGTGTAATAAATACTTCTCACCGGAAGTTGAATATAGCGTGTTGAATAGAGACGTCTGGAACGAAATAAAGACTCTAGAGTGTCAGTCCACTTGTTCGCAGAGTCGAGAACATCGCGTTACATCCTCCTAGAAAAAGGATTTTTATACGTCAATTTAATTATATCCGCGCAACGTTACGACTATGTCCAACGACAGCTAATAATGGATGTATATTATTTGTACTCGATAAAAACGATACTAATAGCGCAACGTCGATACCAGAAACGTAAGTGCTTTTACATACGCAGCTGTACCGCTTACGCAATTAAATCAGCCGTTCAAGTAAATTTTAGCTGGTATTTCAGCAAGCGCAATTCTCGCTCTTTGCGCGAGAATAATTATTACAAGTAAGTTAGCAATGAAATACGTAGTTTTCGGATGGCTGAGCCTAAAGATGGTTCTAAAGACTAATATACTACAAACTATCCGTTTGTATGTTTTGTCGACAAGTCACGCATAAAATCGCACAAGAAAATAAGTTCTTCTTCACTTTCACAGTTTACCTGCTGCTAAAAGCACGTCGGTACACACAGTTTTTCGACTCTATACTAGGAATAAAGAAAAATAAATGAAGTCAATGTTCTGCTAAGCTGGTTACAGCGAACCCCACTGTTCGATCGGTACGCGACTAACGTGTAAGCTCGCGCGTCCAAGTCTCGGCTTCTTTTTATCATCGGCGCCTCTCCTCTCCTCTCTCTCTCTCTCTCTCTCTCTCTCTCTCTCTCTCTCTCTCTCTCTCTCTCTCTCTCTCTCTCTCTCTCTTTCTGTCTGCCTCTATTTCGATTCGTCAAGACACTTGTATCGTCCTGCCGTTTGATAATTAGCCGGCGCCGCCAAGACTCCCACTCTCCACGTGGTAAATAAGACTGAAGCAAAACTCTTTGTTATATCAACGTGACTGCTTTTTTCGGATTCAATCTAATTGGGATAGGCATCCGATGCGTAAATTTACATTTCCGCTTTCGAAGTACGTTATACCGATTTTTGGACGACGATAAACAAATGTACCTTTGGCGAACGATTTTCTAATTAGAACGAGACGATCTATTTATATATTGCCCTGGAAATTTCAGATTTTTATTCGAGAATGCGTCAATCAAATGGGATTATTTTTATCCAATGTCAACTGTTAAATTATTAACTTAAAAACACAGTGTGTACCTATACGATTATATCTTAAAATAGACCCAATCTACGTGTTCCCATTTTCAAGTTATTTACTTTTCTTTTTCAATAAATAACTATGAAATAATTAAATTTAACTGCATTTTAATCTTCACCATCATTTGGACAACCGATTGCTAACAATTATCTATAGCAGAAAAATATAAAGAATCGTTAAATTAATTGCTCGAACGTCATACAAGTTCACTGTAACTCCGTCAATTTGACCTTTTATTGCTTCCTGTAAAAATACTGCGAAAGAAACGAACGTCATTCATTTTTACTCTGTAACGAAGTACAATAACAGATACACGCGCATAGATAAGGTAAAAGAGATAGCGATGAGAAATAATTGAGGATCGAAAAATCAGGACTCTCTAGGTGGGTATATATACAAAGCCGAAATAAATTACTCGACTCTCATCGGTCTTAAAGCCCTGTCTCGCCGAGTTCGAATAAAAAAATCGGTTTCCGCTACAAATATTTGAGCTTCACAACGATGCCGCGTCCATGGCTTGTGTCTACATTCGTACATAACGAGAATACGCGATTAAATCGTTGATTTATCAATCACGTATGCAGACTCAATTTCCCGATAATATTCAGACCAAATGTGTTTGAATTATTCGCGATTTCACTTGTAAGCGTCTAACGCGCGAATTTTAAAAGACTCTCTCTTTCTCTCTCTCTCTCTCTCTCTCTCTCTCTCTCTCTCTCTGTGTGTAATAAAATCGTTTGATTTTATGCGATGAAAAAAAATGAATCGCTTTGGTACATAGGCTTCGCGCAACGAGCAGAGAAAGCATCGAATCGAAAGTCCATTGGGATCAATCGGTTCAATTGAAATTTTTAGTAACTTCGTAAACATCGTCTAGTACGGTTGAGCTTAAATTGCTTTGTAACTTCAGAGAATCGATGTAACGATGCTTTGAAGGTCGTCGACCCGATTTGCGTACTCGGTTTACACCGAGCCGAAGGCAAAATTCAATTCGGCCTATAACATCTTTTGTAATCGACGAAATTTCGACATCCGAGTGCGAATCGCTTATATGCTGGATCGTTACTTTTTTTAATTACAAATACTTCTCGCGAGTTTCCACATATTTTCACAATAAAACATCTGCGCACATACCTGATGCTTTTTCTTTCGGCTCAACGATTACAATGCACACTTTGCGAGATAAGTTGGTCGATCGCAAGGCAATAACTAAGTCGATCCACTGAAGAGAAAGAAAATTCGCGCGTTCATCGGAAAAAAGAAAATGGAGGAAAAATCATCGTCTAAGGCGCCAGACTGAATCAAGTAGGTCGCCGATGTCGTTACTTTTGGCATTTCACCGATTTGACGATTTGACGATTTGACGATTTGACGATTTGATTTTTGTTCGTCTCCCTCTATAATGACTGCGCTTCGCACTCGTTGTTTCTAATTACATTATATTCTGGACATATACAACGTCGCGCGTTCGTGCACTGACTTCCTCGTCGTCTCGTGTCGCGTACATATATAACAGCGTATCGCGCGAGCTTTTTTTCTCTCTCGACGTTCGACGAGTATCAAAAGTTGCACAGTCGATAGATAATGATTCCGTCATAACACAAACGACGCGTTCGCGTTGAATAATTTATCCCCCTCGCATTATTCGTTCGCTCGAAACTTTTCACATTCGTCGCCGACGGGACTTTCTCTCCGTCGACTCTCCGTACACGAACGTTGCGGGAATTTAAATTTAGCAAAGGGCGATTAAAGTACATGGAGGAGGAGAAAATGCGCTCGGGTGTAAGGTTATCTTCGGAATGGTGAAAACATAACGCGTATTCTCGCACGTCGTATAATTGACACGCGCACTCACTATCCTGCGTATTGCAGTATATGTACAGTATATGTACAGTATATGTACAGTATATGTACAGTACATGTACACACGGCTGATAAGGTAAGACACAAAATAATGTCCAAAGCTAGTACAATTAACATTGTGTGTGTATAAACAGATCATCGGGATTACCTCATGGATCGGGTATACATATCGGGTATACAATCAAAATAAACACCGAGGGATTGGACGATGATGGTTGGTCGTGCGCGAATGTGACGAGAGTTTGCAAAGGAAATTAGTTAACCGCAATTGAAAAATCCATAACAACGCTGAACGAACGCTCGCGATCGTTGCGCTTGCAATGTATAACGAAATCGTCTCTCGCTCTCGGAGTCAATGCCATAGTCTGCGCTCCTCTTCGATTTTTCGCGTCTATATTTCTGCAAAGGCTGCGATGCAAAGGCGTCGTCGAAATCGCTCGAGTTTTACTTTCCCATGTAAACAGTTCAAGATTAACAACATTTTAGTCCCGTGACATTTGTTTCTGGCAGATTGAATTTTCTATCGAAATCACGCTTAAGCCACAGTCTCGTCACGTGTATACTGTACCCGCGTAGCGTAGAGTACTCGCGTTATTCGTCGAAATCGGTCGACGACTCGATCTGTCAGAAATAAATCTTACGGGATTAAAATTTCAAAGCCTGTATGGGAAAGTAAAATGAGTTATTATCATTTTCATTCTTGAATTTATAGTCGTCTAAAGTCTAGACTTTAGGCGACAATCCTGGCATGTAATTATACTCGTTGAATTAAAATTTATCCTATTACCTCGCAAAGAACACACGGTAACGTGACTTTTTCTTCTGCCATCAGTCACGATTTTGACAGAATATTTGATCTCGTGATCCATAAAAAAATAATTCCAAGAAAAACATATATCGCATATATCGAGAAAGAAAGAAATTCGTCATAGTAACTGGGAAAAATGGGTAATGTTCAAGGTAAGTAATGTTCTTTTCAATAGGATATATACTCAGCATATTCCTCGAATGGCAATCGCTGCGACCGTTACCGAGTTCTTCTCTTCGACATTATTACGTATTTCCTTTTGCTTTGAAAGGCCATTTCTCTCAGCCTAATTAGACATCTCCCGAACATCTCCCGAACATCTGCCGAAGAGAAGCTGAGGCGTGGCTTACTCTCTCCGAGCCGCTCTTTCATCAGCGACAATAACTGTTTCAATTTAACCGAGTATATGCTGTTGTTTGCATATATATACGCATGCGTGTGCATTACACGGGTAGATCCCCCGTCTTTGCCGATTGTTTTGCAAACGTAAACGAGCGGGAAGAGGAAATTTTGAATGACGTTTCGCTTTTGCTAATCATCAGTCGCTTGGAATATTTCTGCGCTTATTTATATTTATTCAGATTTATTGACTGATTGAGTTTGAAAATCTTAACGGTCGTTAACTCGGCACGAAAGTCTTGAAAAACACACAATTAAGGGAGTCCGCGAGACGAAAGACGAAAGACGAAAGACGAGAGATGAGAGACGCAGACGATTTTTAAGAAGAACAGTGCTAGTTGACTGTTCTGCTTCTATTATATTAAATGCAATGATTAGATATTTTGAATTTCCCGCCTCTTTAAGAATTTTCCCTATCTATCATATATCAGAGCTTTTTCTTCGAATGAATTATACGAATAAAAAAAATCTTTGTATATATATATATATATATGTGTGTATTGTGTATATAATCTCAAGCAGAAAAATTGTTCTTTCGACAGATTTTCAACGCGTCAAAAGCGATGCACCACTCTTGTACTGCAAAGACTTGGTAGCAGAACAAAGTAGGTCATAAAAATGTCAAGTAGATAATTTCTTTAAGAAAATGTTGACAGAAATTTGTGAAAAATATACCAATGTCATATGTATACAATAATCAGCACTGCGAATTTTATCGGGACAGAAATGATTTCTCATGGCCTCAAAACTTATCGCGAATGAAAAGTTTAGAACTGCTTGAAAATTCAATCGAAGAATATGTAAATAGTATTTACTATTTCAATAACATCGGCCGAATAGCAAACTTTTTTTTTTGATCTCTAGAAGCTGTAGTTGCGAGTTTATCTATGTACAGGTATACAGATATCACATACCGGATACATCTATATATTATGTATAATTTCGTATTTCTACCGTGACATCTGAGAGAATAATTTCGATTTCGACATTCGTCGCGAGCAAACGGTTTCAAGAGTATCTCTTCGAATATGTCGTTATAAACTTTAACGAGCCACTAGTGTTAAATAAACGTTTAAAGTTATTGAGTCGTTATGACCATACAAAGGATCTATTTTACACAACAACAATTTCTAGAATTCCTTGACACTACTTTTGTACTTTTACAAATGGACACAAAGTAACTTCAATAAACAGCAACTCTTCTTCTTCTTCTTCTTCTTCTTCTTCTTCTTCTTCTTCTTCTTCAGTGTGTATCTTTAGAACGAACTCAACAGCAAATCGATTAAGAAAGAAGTCTACAGTGAAGAAATGAAGATACAGTTGATTATTCGAAGGTTTATAGTTATGAAATTGACGTATATGTATATGTATGTTCAAAGGAAGGAAGTGCAGCAGCCAGCTTTTAACGGTATTTAAGAAGAAAACGAAGAAATAACAAACACACATGCATATAAAACTGACAATATAAAACTATACATAAAATAGTTCTTGCCAATGGACAAATGTCATTGAAACAATTGTAATTTAGCTGCTTCTCTGGCAAAAATTAAAAAACCGAAATCAAAATCTATATTTATGTATTTACAGTTTGCTGCGAGGAGAGTAATCTTAATGCAAAATTCCACTGTAAGGCCTTCAATTCAAATAATTGCCACTTCAGTGGAGTAAAAATCACGAAAAGTTCACGAAAAATTCACGATACTGTACGCGTGCCATCCTTGAGTTCAGAAAAACTATATATCGTCGTTAAAAAATCATGCACTCTCATTTCCACGATCCTATAAACTTTTATCGCATTCTAAGAAACTGTCGCGAATTTCAAAACGACAAGTTCAATCCTTGGTCGTTAGGAAAAAAACGAGTCCCTCGATATACAGCACAGCGAAGCAGTTGAAATCCTCTTGGAATATCTCCCAATCAAAGTGAAAATAACACTAAACGTCAGCTTCTGGAGCAAAGTAGATAAAAGAAAAGGGAGAGACTGTATACCCCTCGATAAATTGCTAAACGGTCAATATAGCTACGCCGTAAACTCTCTCTCCCTCTCTCTCCCTCTCTCTCTCTCTCTCTCTCTCTCTCTCTCTCTCTCTCTCACTGCCTTTGCGTAAATGACTTCCGTTCTTCTTTGGATTACTGAAGCTGTCGAGACGGATATTTCTATCTCGGCTCTTGTTTGAGGATCTCGTTCATCGCCCCGTTGCATTGCCAATCGTCGTTGTCGTGGTTCCAGTGAACATTAAAATGCAAAAGGCGCATAGAACAGAATTTGTCAGTTTCGTAGAGAAATTCGAATGCTTTTTGCTTATAGCGTACGTAGGAATTCGTGAATAATTGTTGTTCGAATGACGTAGAAGAAATATTATTTCTTTTTAATGATGTTTGTGTAATCAATGTCATTTAAAGTTCGAATAATATGAGTAAAGTAATATAATAGCTTTGTATATGCAAAATATTAGTTTTAATGGGAAACAACTAAAGAGAGCCTGTAGGCTATATTGTAATATAGTAGGAAGTTTGTTACAGGTATAATATGCGAATCCACATAGTTACTGTTTTTTAATTATTCAATCAATTAAATTGTAAACAATTATAAGTGCACTTTAAAAAAGCAAAATTATGATATAGCACCTAAATGAAACTTTTTTTTTGGAATTAAGTTTAAATCAACATCATTACAAGATGTCTAAGCAAATCGTCTTGCTTATCAATTAATTCGCAAACAATAAAAAAATCCCGTTTATATATGCTTTAACAGTTCAACGAAGCTGTACACGTTTTTCCTACTAACCTCCACGATGATAAATTTCTAATTAACGCCTCATTATTTCAAATTTCAATTATTTCTCAATTTATAAACTTCAATTTAATGTATAAGTCATTTTTTATTAATTTCGTTTCGACCGAGTATTCAGTCGAGAAAAACATATATAATATATAGTGCATAAATATGCATAGGAACAGTATTATACATATTGCATGTATATTAAAGAATACATTTTGACATTGGAAATATTTGCTTTTCGAACTTGGGATCAGTTGCTTTTTTATGATTCTACTTCAATGGGTCGAATCAATTTGAGCTAATTAAGACACGTGAGTTCCGAATGCATGCAATAAAATTCTTTCCTAACGTAAGTGAAATTTATGTTCTTTTAATTTTATAATAAACATAAATTATTACATATAATTAAAAAATACAAACTATCTGGCATGAAACTAGTCGTCCTTCAATTCTATCAGGCATTATATCTTTAAACCTTAATTAGCAATGATAACATTTCTCGAACAAGTTATAGCTATTCTCATGAGACATTTGACATAATCATCTCAAACGTCAACATAGTATTTTCGATTTTCTCCACGAATTATCTCATGGATCAGCTATTACAACACGAATCAGTATTCACTATCAGCGTCGATGAGTCGTCTAGAAAATGAAACCGTCGTCAAATACCACATAAATTTCGGTCGGTAAAGTCGCGAACAAATTTGTTTTAGTTTAAACGCGTACATGCACGACAATGAAATTCGCGTTGATTAAAGATAGTGTGGCGCCATTTTTGGTTCGCTTGGAAATTACGTCAGCGCAGCTCAATTGGACTTTATTAATTCATAATTTGGCGAGCGTAAAAGAGAGAGAGAGAGAGAGAGAGAGAGATGTTTATCGAGCAAGAAACCTGTTGTCGTCGGGTCAACGCTTCGTCTTAGCCGACGTTCCAAGAGTGCAGTACTCCTTCTTATTACTTTTTTTTATTGATGAGTAAGTGTTGTCACGTGCGATTTAATTTTAGACGACGCCGCGATGTGACTGGGTTTTTATTCGATGAAGCGATATATGATTTATATGATTGGTAAATCTCGCAATATTAATTGTCATTTTTTACAATGATTTTTCCTACTAGTTTTAATATCTGCTTTTAATGAACACAATCGTTCGAGGAAGAAGTTTGCGTGGCGTTGGATAAGTTGCTTTTAAAAAGTAGTCATTTTACAATAAATTATTAGATATGAAAATTAAAATAACATATCTTTGAAGTATCGTTTCAAGATTGTTCGTGTGAATAAAAAGGATTGTCAGAAGAAATGTAGAAATTTGAAATCGTGTGTAATTTTTTACTCGACGGTATTCATGGCATTATAAATAATTATCTATTACGCGTTATACGCAGTGCTACGTTTCGAATCTACGATTTGTCCGGCCGCAGAGCAAAAGTCGTGAATTATTTATTTATGGGGGAACACGGTATAACCAGGAATGAGTGCGGAAAGCGCCTAAGTTGTCTTCGGCCTTTAGTACAGTAGGGCATTGGGAGGAGAAATAATATAATATAATGCACTTACGTGAAACATGCACTTTTTGTTTAAGCAGTTGAACTCTCGTGCGAGAGTTCCGAGAAAAAAGGAACGACAGAATTAAATTTTTAAATTCCAGTTTTTCTATTGAAATATAAAGGTAGAGTGTAGGGTTTGTAAATAGTGTGACGCATCATCGCAGACAGTCCCTTTAAATTTTATTCAACATCGGATATTGCCACAAGATGGGCCAATATTTAAATTATAATGTCCTGATCTACATCTATTAATTAATTATAGTGATTATTTCACGCGATAAATTAACTTTATCATACATATTAAGAATATTCTATACTTTCGCTATTCGATCGTATTCTCGCAAGTTCCAAGGTTCGATTCGTTGCTTTCTTTCTTTCTTGCTGATTCCTCGAAGTATGTAAAGGGATTTTTGAATTCGGTAAAAGAATCAAGATTTGAGGCCTCTTTTATCGGCCTTTTCACTGCCACTAATACCACGTGTACTGGAGTCCCGTATAAAAAACGTACACCCAATCTGATTTGTTAGTTTCCGTGCAATGTTGCGCCTACGAGTGGAATACAAGCTATACGTGAATTTTGATACTAATTGAACAGAGAGTTTACATAGAGGTAAAAGGAAAGTTTGGAAAAGGAACTTAAGAAGAATGAAAGTGTTGATCGGCGATATGATTTGATTATACAAACATGTGTAATGAGTATGATGCGAGCTCAGCCAATGATTACTAGGCTTGCAATTTCAGGAAATAAATCACAGTTTCGAAGTTGTTTTTAGCGAAAAATTAGGAAGAAGCGCGGATTGACCGCAACATTCGAAAAAGTGAGGTCTTGATCAGTAAGAACTTCGGCGCGTGCCATTCCTTCCCTTCTTCATCGACACGTTGGCCCGCCTCCCTCGGAAGTTACGCGTGTAAATAACGTAGAGGATAAAATAAATAAATAAATAAATAAATAAATAAATAAATAAATAAATCATTAACATTCAATTATAGGTATCATCGTGTTTTTACGAATGCGTTATTATCGCTTTACATCTCAATATCAACAATTGCATTAACGAGTACTGGAAACGTTAACGAGTATATCGGTCAATTATTCTTATTGAAGATCGCGACTATCGATAAGAAAGAACTTCATCAGTCTAACCAGTCGATATTCACTACCTTTTTTAAGTTTTTTTCCTTAAGATCTTGCTTCACCTTTAATGTCTATCCAATGACTTCTTTATAGGTACACTTATAAGTACAGCGTAGCAAAGATATACGCACTATCTAGTATGGCTATCAATGCGGTAGTACAAATGCTCGTAGCTGCGCGTCCCTTCGCATAATGCGAAAAGATTGCGATTTCATCGCATGCTAACCCTCGCAACGCATGGGTCAATGGGGAGGGGATCTTCTATTGCGCTTAAGGAAGTCTTCCGAGGGGCTGGACAAGTTCTTCGGTCTTCAGTACGGAACTAATATTGCGATATAATTGAAGGATGAACTTCGATATCGAATTGGAGAAAAAAAAGAAGCTTACGACTAAACGTTATTTAATGAGCTGAGCGACTCGGCGAGAAATTTTCTCGAATCACGACGAAACATAATTAAAATCAACGCAACGGGAGAAAAGCCCGGGACGTCTCATTTGGACGAGATCGATTTTTCACGGGGAAAGAGCTTTTACCTCCGAGGACTACTCCTTAACTAATCCTTAGCGAGTCATCGATCCTCCGAGCGACTTATTTGCAATTTAGAGACAAGATACTAATAAAATTCGTCTCGTGCAATTCTTCTCGTGCAATTCTTCTCGTGCATTTCCTATAACGTCATATATGTATGAAGAGTGCATAGATATTCATTCTTAGATATTCAAAATAAATGTATTTTAGCGGATAAAATGATCGAGAGAATTGTAAAAAATAGAAAGGCACAAGGAGGAATATATTTTATCTTAATGGCTCTTCGGTAGACGCGCAGCTTCAACTGTTCACGTTGCTATACGCTATATGAAAATTGGTGCTTATCTTGTATTCGCGATAAAATTTCCCTCGCGAGATCATGAATATTCAAGAGATCTCGAAAGTTCAAAGCAGTATCTAGTTGCTATTCGCAGTGAGAATCCTCCATTTTGCCAATACACGCTTTCAATTCAACTGCTCTGCAATCCTTCAACAAATTGTTATATTTAGCAAATGATTAATAAATACATTTGTGATCGGTGTAACACTGTGTATTCCCATTGCTCTTACTTCCCCTTCCGAAATAAAACGTCGTCAGCTATAAGAGTGAAGTTTCATAATTCACATGCACAAGCACGTGGGTGCGTGTATAGTCATTACGAGATAGGTAAACAATAGCTAAAAATAAAGCTCAATGCGACGATGTTAATTATCGAAATATTCAAAGGCCTGCACAGCAAATGACTCAATCGTATATCGTATATCATGTACGCAATTTATTCACGAATTCGTCGACGATGCAGTACAAAGGGAGAAGAAAGAGGAAGAGCCTTATATAGCGTGCGGCTATATAACAATATACGTTATATAGTATCTACACAATGTCAGGGCGTCGCTTTTCTGAGCTGTACACCTAAGTAAGCGGATAAACTAGAGAGAGAGAGAGAGAGAGGAAGAGACGGTCGGATGGACGGTAAATGCCCGGCAAGGCCGTGTCGAAGCAAGACCTACTTTCTACGACTTCGCGAGCTTTCTTTGCTTGGCTCGAGTTGTTCGAATACACAATGCCCTTGTTTGGTTGTACACTTTCCTGGGAGACTTTCGAGAAAAGATGATTGATTTGTTCTTTGACGGGAAATTCGGGGGCCTCGTCCTATTCATCGGAGTGCCGGGAATAAAGATTAAATTATAGAAGCCGCATCTACCTTTCGTTACAGTTATCTAAGATGAACTAAAAATGATCAAAGTACTATAATAGTTACTCGAATACTAAGACGTCTTTAAATTGTTTTCTGAAAATTAAAGTACCTTTATTATTGTAGATGTAGAAAGGTTGTGAGCAATTCCTTTTGGATGACGACTGACCAATCGAGGTCAATTGGACAACAGAGAAACAATTTTCATATCCTTTATTTACTTGAATGACTGTAACTTTTTAGCAAAGTGATTTTTTCTTAAACGAAACGCGATTTAATTTGACGTTTTTATCTTCTTCATTCGTATTCGTATCTTATAATTGACAATTGTACTGTCAGCCTTTACGATTTTCTCATAAATTCACACATTCAAAAAGTCACGTTATACGAAATATCATAAAAATTGACAATTTAAAGGATAGGTAGCTGTAGACCTCGATCCACGAATATTTTCCTAAGATTGTAAAAATGAAGTTACAAAAACGTATACTTTAATTTAAAAAAAAAGATAAGCATTGGAAGGGTGTGCGATGGCGGCAGATTACTCTAAATGAAATACTCTGGAAATGAAGTAGCCGAAGTGGTGGTCTCAGGTGTTTGAAAGCATCGCAAACTCGGTCAAATCATCCGGGGCTCGTTTCAAGCGCGAGAGACGCGCGTTTTCGAGATCGATTGCGAAGCTCACTCTGTGACCCTCGAGCCATTT
Source organism: Apocrypta bakeri (assembly GCA_018906985.1). Taxonomy (NCBI): domain Eukaryota; kingdom Metazoa; phylum Arthropoda; class Insecta; order Hymenoptera; family Pteromalidae; genus Apocrypta; species Apocrypta bakeri. Next base: position 19,500,089 of record JACCIA010000003.1, read on the forward strand.
CACAGCATCCTTCTACAGTGGAAAGTCTACTTACGCACGATTACAATATTTCTGACTTCGGCAATCGCTTCGAAGAACATTATTTAGATTATGATGAGAATATACCATAATCGAAATAATATCGGGATAACAAAGAAACGCGCAGTCTTATATAACTTATGAGTAAACAAGTTGATCAAATTATTTTGTGAATTTACAATTCGACAACAGTAGATTCCAATCTCGCTCGACTACTACTTCTTTACTTAATTGAAGTTTCTCGACTCGAATCTCCTCGGGATTATATAGACTTCGATTTTCCTCTTCTCTATACAGCAGGATGCAAAACAATTACGGCATAATATAAGCTTTATTATTATTTTCTCTTTATTTTCTCTTTATTACGAGGTATCTTCGTAAGGATACACTTGACGAAATTAATCGATTTTATCTTACATATATAAAAATGCTATTATAGTCGAATCGACTAGAAACATGGATGTTACAGAAAAATAGCGAAATGCGTAGGAAGTAGAGCCGTCGATGCGTCAAGCTTGTGTGTAAGTGGTAAATGTAATTTCCCGCCGCTGGAAATTAGATTGACTTGTCAATGGAGAAGCGCAGGTATTTTTCCCTTTGATGAGCATTTCCCGATAATTTAACAATCGCTATGTGTGGTGGAGAAATCGATACACTATTTTCGCGGCTTTTTCCCACCCTTTTCCGATACACAACCACAGTTATGTTTTTCATTAGATTTTAATGTTAATTTATTGTTTGCTACATATGCACAAGGCAATTAGTGTTTAGTTCATTAGTCTGCACTCCCGTTCATTCGAGACTTATCGCATTAAGTGTCACGTGAATTTTTTCTTTTAATTTTTTTCCCCAATTTTTCATTGAGATATTATAGTTAAAAAATTAATTGAAGAGGAATGCGGTCAGTCACACTAGACGCTATAGACTACAACAACCTGTGATTTATCAATGAAATGCTCAAACGATCTAACACTCAATACGTTTAGCTATTCGACTTATTGACATTAGGTCAGTTCAAGAATGCAAAATATTCATACACCGATATCTTTATTATGAATGTCCTCTAAAGGAACGTTTAGATAAATCTTGTTCTTCCCAGCATTTTGAGCGTCCTGTCGTCTCTGTTCATCCTTGGTCATCATGGTCATGATGAGACCGACGAGTAAACCGACACAGAAAATCGCATGGACAGGTACGTCGCCGTAGTATTCGAGCACCTTTTCCAATATGAGCACCAACACAATGCCGTAAACGTTATTCGTGATGTTGAGAATACCAGCCGAATTGAATTCCGATTCTGGATACGTGTACTCGGCTGCCATCTCGAATCCAAGCATCAGGTACCCCGACATGAAGAAGCTGAACAGTAATGAAAACAGAATTTTTTTTTCCAATTTTCCGTCTTCGTCTACGTTGTCGACTAAACAATAATTTAGCGAGAATAATTTTAGCGGGTACGGATTTTTTAATTACCCAAGGAATACCGAAGATGCATAGACCATCCACTTAACTTCTAGGAATATAGCGGCGGCAAAAAGTATTTGACCACAGAGTGTCAAAAAGTATACAATGACGGTAGTCTCTCTGTGAAATGAAACATTTCAATTATTATTTCAAACTAACTTAACGACGAATGAATAATCTCCAGCTCATTGTACGTCGGTATGACTTCGTTGTACTAACTTGAATTTGTGCGTCTTGTCGAGTATGATTCCAAACGTTATAGATCCGAACATCCCTGTAAGAATGATTAAAAGTCCAATCCTACCAGCATCTTCTTCTCCATTCTAATTGAACCAAAAGAATCGTTTAGCAGTTATAAAAGAATCGACATTTGTGGAAGAAAAAATGGACTATTACGGGGAAGTGCATTAGATAGAGTTGATTGAGAAGAGTACTCAGAGCGTTGAGAATTCCAACATTTATACCATAAGAATTGCATAAAATCAAAAAGCTCTCGTTCGTCAAAAGTCTCTTCATCGGTTTTATAAACGGCTCTACTTTCTCAGCCTTATTGATATTTTGAATGGCCACCGTTCGATTGGGTGGTAGCTTTGGTTCGTCTACGAAAACTGCGAATGTCGATTAAATTAGTGAAATGAAATTTTAGTGATTTTTGCTCGATCGACGCGCGATCAGAAACGACTTACATAGAGCCATCAGGATGAGATTGAGGGTCGAGGCAATAGCAACGAACCAAAACATTAAGGATAGATCGGTACCAATGTCGGCGATATTTTCGTGATTTTTCACCACCACCGGTGGCAGGAGGAAGGAAATTGCAATGCCGATTTGTGGTCCGAAGAGGCCGAGGGATGTTGCCGTTGACAGTTCGTCCGCGGCGAACCATTTGGCTGCGATTCTACCTGGAAGAGGAAGCTGGAACACCTGGAAGAATATCATCGAAATATCATCAAAATATTCATACCGTTCATACCGTTTATTTGTTTCTCGAGAGGTTAGAATATCTCAAAAAACTTGCGATGTGTATGATGACATACACATCATACACATCGCAAGTTTTTTCAAATGCTTCATCAAATTCAAGAAAATGCAACAACTGCTTTGAACTATTTGTCTATTGTTCTACATAAAACTACAGGATTTTTACTGACGTCTATTATCTAATCACCTCCTTTATCTTGCAAAATCTTATCATTTATATCGTGCGCAAAGAGATTCGACTTGAACGAATCCAAGATTTTAATGTACGATTTATATTTTCGAAAAACTTCAAGCTACCAGAGAAATTGCAACGACAGATTGTCCGATCAAAGTGACGTAAAACTTGTCCGGATCAACCGAAAAGATCTTGATCCATGATCCCACGCAGCACAAGGTACTTCCGACAATAATCATCCATCTGAGTCCTATCCTCTCCGATAAGTAGGTTACGGGAAAGATGAGGAAACCGTAATAGGACATGAAGATCATCGACGTTGAGTCAACCGCAAATGCCGAGACATCGTAGTACCTGTCATCGGACGAGCAACTTGTATAATCTCTCTTTGAATAAAGACTATTATTCCATATTATTCCATAGTCGAAAAATAAACGAACGCTGAATTTCTTATCACGGAGTTCCGTGAGTTATACGATAAGAGATTCTGCGATGGATTTTTACGCAAGCTCTATTACACGACGATATATACGAGAATATTGTTCACTCGATGATTCTAATAATCTTGAGAATTTCATAAAATATTGTATATTTACATATTACACGAGTTGTCCGAACGAGTATCGGTACGTTGTTGATTTTTTCGACATTCACTATTGTAAATTATTTTGTAAATTACCTCTGAACAATATTTGCAATGATCGAGTACTGTATCCACTGTGCAGGAACGAGCGCGGCGTAAAACAGATACAAAGTCAACATGAACCACCTTTTTTTGTACACCTTGATAACAATATCGATTTCCTTCGATGAAGTTTCATGATCAACGCTGGTCCGCCTCGTCTTGAGAATCTTCGCGCTGTGCTCGCCGGTACTGGTCAAGGCACTTCGTGCCGTCTCCGTCATTTCTCGCGCGGTCACCCGTCGTCGATACCGAATTCAAATGTGTCTCCCCTCAGCGAGATCGGTATACACGAGCCGAACCTTCGCGCGCTAGCTTCAAGTGCAATCACATAGTCGCTTCGTAAGGATTGCGTAATTTGCGTACGTTGCGCTCCTTATCGCGCGAACAACTAAATTATCTTGCATACTAGAGACGAGCGCGAAGATCGTCGACGCTTTATATAGTGGAGGCTTTATAAAGTAACCGCCAGCATGATAATCTGGATTAGTCATAATCTCATGCTATTATCCACGATTAGCTATCGTCGTTTACTTCTTGACTTTCTGTAAACTTTATTGGACGGCAGTCGCTTGCGAAGAGAAGAAGGCGCGGTAAAAAAACGCCGCGATAAATGCGCAAATCGGTATGGTAGGCAAATTGTACGGTCATTCGGATTAATCAATCGTAATGATCTTTTTGCGACTGGTTGACTATACAATTTATTGCTCAAGATGCTGCATCGATTTATGCGAACTTCAATCATTCGCACAGTCAAATTATTTCCATTCAAGCATTTACAATTCGTTGTATAATTTCATAAATCAGCACGACAAACATCCTTACTTCTGTAATAACGAGTAGTACGGGAGAACGAACGCTTTCTGCGGCTGGTTTACGCATTCGCGCCGAGAAATGTCAATGAGAAAATATTAATTTATAAGTCAATCTAAGCATAGCGCAACCTCACCCAATACTAAGTTTATACAGCGCTTTTTTTCCTTAACGGAATTGCGAAATGCGAATTTTAATTACAAATTCTTCAGAAATAACGTAATTCAGTCTTTCTCGAGTCGATTCACGCGCGGTGCGTAGATAGGTGCAGAACGTTTTTTTTTTTAACAAATGCATTGTGTAAGCTTGCAGAGAATATGTAGAGAATCGATGACGAACGTATTAGGATGTTCGTGGGATGTCCGTCATCGATTCTCTATACATTTCTTATATAGATGGAGTACTAGTTGTTTCCACTATTAATATACACTACTAATACTTTCTTTTAACTTACAGTTTATGCCGACTTACAGACAAGTGCCGTTTATTAATAAACTCGATTCAATACATTGTAAGCAATTTGAATGACGAAAGATGAGAAAATTGCTCTCGATGCATTAGGCACAAGTAACGGTAATTTCAAATTTCCCGCGTTGAAGTTGTTCGCATAGGCACATTGCAAAGTACGTCGTGTGCGAAGAGATGGTAATCGAGATGTCATGTGTACATATGCGCGTGTATAATATGCGCGTGTATAATATGCGCGTGTATAATATGCGCGTGTATAATATGCGCGTGCCATACGATAGAAATAGTGGCTATACTCGATGAAACTGAAAAACTACGACCGGTACTGCGTTTGTTTTTCTTGCTTTTGTGCGAACCATAGCGTTATGGATAGGTTGTTTGGCAGGTTCTTCGTTGCACTTGGCTGAACTCGTCAACATGCTCTACAATGCACAACACCTACATACGAATGCACTCAACGAGGTATTCTCATTTCACAGACTTAGCTCCGGCCTTCTAAACTTTATAAACTCGCCGAGTTGACTGAATATAACGATGAAGTTTCTGAGCCAATCTGGGACACACTTTTTCCTTTTCTTCCTTAGTAATGGAATCCATTGTATAATATTTTCATTACAGATAGAGTGCACAAAAGCCAAAAAAAGCCCTTTGAATTTGGCCTAAAGGCTCGACGATACAGGATCAGAAAGCTGATCGGCTTAAATTGAAAGATTAAATATTAAATTCAATTGACAATTGGATATAGTTGTAGAAACGATGCTAAGTGCTTTACTCGCACTTTCAATCGAGGAAATTGCTCACTTATGCCGACCCTTCCTTCCGAACACGCTTCGAAAAATATTCAAGAAATACTGTAAAGATGCAAACCCCGAATGAAAAAGAAGTAAGAACGAATCGAAGCATTGCGCATCGCTCGCGCGTTGCATCGATTTTGAACTCGCGCGAGGGCTGCTACGTACTGTAGATGTCACAGGGCGCCACGACAGTCGAGCGTCGGACATCGGCCGCACCGACACGTAACTCGTGCCGAGCCTGCCCTTCTTCGCGATTCTTCGTGCGAATTTCATCGAGTCGTGTGATAATTATGTGATAATTATGTGATAATTATGTGATAATTATGTGATAATTATGCGATAATTCCCTATCTCGTATAATCATCTTAGACAGCACAATTTTCGACAAGATCGAACTTTTCTAATACCTCATTGCAAGACGTATTTTATTAAATTATCTCATACTTACGTCTGCGCAATATCGAAAGTGAAGACAAACAACACAACAAATCATGCTTTTAGTTGGAAGACTATCTTTTGGCTTCTTGGCGTCTTCGAGCCAATGTAAAAACGATCTCTCGATCAAATCTTTATCGTCAAATTTTTTATAAGTAGTACATTTTTCAAACGATCACCATGGCTGACAAACTCGCCGAGTACGAGGGCCTGCAGGGTCGCGTTCACGGTCTGCGTGAGAAAGCCCGTGATAAATGGGACACTTTCAAGGAATGGAGAAGTGCGATACCCACCGATCGGGGATTAGAAGGTGTAGTCGGTCACTTGAGAGGTCCACCGAAACTCGAGCGGTGCCTTGACGATTACGCACATATCTATAGGTGAGTTGGATCGATTGAAAGTCATTTTTTCTGCTCAATCGTTTATATTCGAAGTGACGCTTTGAACATAAGCTTTGCTAAGCGATGAAGAAACCGAGGAAAAATCATAACTGTTGCATAAATCGAAACCGATATGACGTTCCTGTAATGTTATTAATAGGAAACGTACGATGCAAAGTAAACCTCGACGTATGACGCTATTCAGATAATGAATCAAATATACTTGCTCAGACATGAAATCTTGAGTTCTTTTACCGAAAGCATTGTTTTCTCGAGTAGCCTAGGATTAGTTAATTGAAATGTTTGTATTTAAATGAAGCTTCAGCGCGCGTCAGCCGAATTTATTCAATGTCAACGATCTCGCGAAGAAAATTTAATTAACACGGAATACAATTTGAGCTACGTTCGCAATGTTGAAATGAAGGTTGAGCGACGATTCTGCATCACGTTAAAAGAGGCGCTGATTGCGCGATAAAATCGAAGAATAAAAAGAAAATTTTAATTTCAGCTGAAAATGCTTATCAAATAATTAAGGTTCTCGAATACTTCTCCGATTCAGTGAGGTTTATCTACATTATCGTGTGCAGTTTTATGCTTCGCAAAGCGCGCAACGTATTATTATATTACACAGTAACATAGAGGAATACTTTGATATCTATTTTTCCCACTCGTGGCTTCCAACGTTCGCGATAAACAAGCTCCGAACGATTACATTTGCAAATAATCCGTATTTCTAGTTCAACTTGTGCATTAGATAAAAACAGTGCACAGGGAAGTAGAAGAGAACAACGTGAAGTCTTTAAAGACTGCTCTTGGCTATTTTGTAAAATGTATTTTAATGTGTCGCAATTAACGATTAGTTTGAATGCTAGTCGATGATAATTAACGTGATAGTAATGTGACGTAAAAAGAAAATGTTTAGATAAGCTCACGAGCTTGTACATGTTTCGCATTAATTTCGTTCGCATCAGAGTTTTAAATTGCGAGCTATATTCGCGTTAGTTAAAGCAGCGCATTGTATATACTCCAGTCGATATGGCACTGAGGTATTATCGACACGTTATATTATAAACTTTCATTATATTCGCCAAGACCAGTCGGTCAATGTATCGTAACTGCTAAACTATCCTTTATCCTCAAAATAATCCAGATAACATTCGTTCTCGTTGATCTATCAGTTCATGCGGCGGGAAATTCAAATTTGTTTCCACTTGAACTTAGCGATAATTAAAAAATTATTCGTCGTTTTGTAATAATAATCTTAAAATGTGTTCCCAGGAAGAAAACGCGCATGGAACTGGTGAGAGTATCGGCAGCAGTGATGGGCATCGAGTTCTCTTATGCTGCTGAGACGGCCTTCGTTTCGCCTACCTTATTGAAGATCGGCGTCGATCACCAGCACATGACATTGGTCTGGGCGTTAAGTCCGCTCGTTGGCTTCTTCGTGACCCCGATACTTGGCAGCGTCAGCGATCGCTGCCGACTGAAGCAGGGCCGTCGACGGCCATTCATTTTCCTACTCGCCATTGGCGTTCTCATGGGTGAGTTTCGCGCTTGTCTTTTCGCGCCTTTCTTTTCGCGCCTTTCTTTTCGCGCCTTTCTTTTCGCGCTTCTTATCCCCCTTAATGCCCTTTTTCGCTGCTACGTAACTACGTAGTGCACGCCGATGAAGCGAAGTGATTTCAATGTCGTTAACCGAAGAGGCATCCGTCTTAAACTTCTAGGCTTGTTACTGGTGCCGAACGGTGAACGCATGGGTTACGCGTTCGGTGATACGCGTATGAACTTCACGGCGGCACTGGGCCATCGATTGACCGGGAAAGCGGTGCAGAACGAGACCTTGCCACCGCCACCAGCATCGTTGCACTCCTGGGGTATATTCTTTACGATACTTGGCACTGTACTTCTCGACTTCGACGCGGACGCTTGCCAAAGTCCCGCTAGGGCTTATCTTCTCGATGTCACAATACCAGGTTTCAAAGAATTTCAACGTTTAAACGTAAAAGCTCTTCACTAGCGTTTTGAATCTTATCGTGATGTGATTTCGATCTGAATTTTCAGAGGATCACGCGAAGGGTTTAAGCACCTTCACAATAATGGCAGGTTTGGGTGGCTTTATGGGCTATGGTCTTGGCGGGATCAATTGGGACGCCACTGCGATTGGCCTAGCTCTTGGTGGTCACCTTCATGCAACATTCACCCTCATAACCATTATTTTCATCGTCTGCGTTGTCAGTACTCTCACCAGTTTCAAAGAGATACCGCTAGATTTTCTCGAGAGCGATGAGTGCAAGGAGCAGCTTCAAAGACAGGTAACGACGAATCTCACCACACAAGCATGCTTGGTACATTTCGTTTATTATTTTTCTGGATTATTTTTATTCGCAGGTGGAAGAGCAACGCAAGCAGAACGAGGAGAAGAAAATGATGGCTGACGAGTCCGCATCATACGGGACGATCGATAATGAGAAAGAAGATATTGCTAGCGCTACTGAGCCTGAGGTTGGTTACCCGACAAAGAGCTTTTCAAAAAAAAAATTTAACTACTCGGCAAAACGAAGCAAAATATCCTCGATAATTGGAAAACAATGTCTCTGATACAGGAGATTCCCATGAAACCGTTGGAAGAATCGAAGCCACCTCCAAGACCGCCGGCGCCACGGAAACCGGGTGGTGTTCCCATGATTCCAGACGTGCAATCGGCAACTCCCCCTCCTGACGAATACGCTCATCTTGGAGCGCCGGCACGCGAACCTGAAGCTAACTCTAAAGCCACGTTAAAGGAATACCTCTATTCGATACTCTACATGCCATACAGTATGCGCATGGTCTGCTTAACGAATCTTTGTTGTTGGATGGCCCACGTGTGCTATTCGCTTTACTTTACCGACTTTGTTGGCGAAGCTGTCTATGGCGGTGATCCTAAGGTTGGTATTACAGTGTCCTGGTATAGCGAAGCGTCGAGTATTTTCAATTACGTATACGCGCATATTTTGGAATGAACGATTGATATTTTCATAGGCCCCTGAAGGATCGAAGGAACGAGAACTGTACGAGTCTGGAGTACGATTTGGCTGCTGGGGAATGTCAATGTACTCCCTATCGTGTGCTTGTTACTCGTTGGTAATTGAAAAACTGATCCAGCGCTACAAGTAAGGAATGAGAGTAATTATTTCGTTGATGGTGAATTAAAGGTGTCGATATCGTCATTCGCATACATCTCGCCCAATCTGTTTCCAGAGCGCGCAACGTCTACGTCTGCGGCCTACTGTTCTACAGCTGTGGTATGTTTATGATGGCGCTGACAAAGCATCCCGCCGGTGTCATAATATTCTCGTGGACAGCCGGCGTCATGTACTCCACGCTATTCACCATGCCGTACTTACTGATCGCACATTATCATGCTTCTGGCACAGTAAGTCAGCCTAGTAGTTCTATTCTTCATCTTCATTCTCTATAGATACAATCGATTAATCATTCACTATAATTATTCAACGACGTCAAAATTGCAGTTTGCAGTGACGGCGGAAGGCGAGGCTGTTCAGGACGGTGGTTTACGCGGTCTAGGCACCGACGTCGCGATCGTCTCGTCGATGGTCTTCCTCGCGCAGTTTCTGCTTTCTTGTTGTCTCGGTACGATCGTCAGTCTTTCGGGAACAACTACCGCAGTCGTTTGCGTCGCCAGTACTTTGGCGGCTTGCGGGGCTCTGGCTGCCACTCAAATCATGTATCTGGATCTTTAAAAAGTCAATCTATCAATCAATTTCGTCATCAATTTTTCGAGACGACTTTTTATTACCGCTATCGAGCATATATCAAGCGTATAACCGATGCTTATAATTTATTTGAACACGTCAAATTTCATCAAATATCATTATAAAGTATTAAACTCGTTGGGCAACTCAAATTAATGATAACATTGCGATTACGCATTAGCCATTCCACTTGGAAAATTTACTTGAAAGATGTGAATAAAATTCGTTCTAAACGTAATAGTACTACTATCTGTTGGTAAAAATCACTTGATTTACTTAAGTTATTTAAGGCAATATATCTATACATATATATATACACACACACACACACACACACACACACACACACACACACATATTGTAAGACAATAACATTTGAAAATCTGTGAAAAAATATAAGTGTCTAAAATGATTAGTTGCACATGAAATGTCAAAAATATAAATCCTATCATGTTTATATCGTAATAAATGACTAAGAAAGTGCCAAAAATTAATATTTTCGTGAAATGTTCAATTTCACGTTAATTAACTAAAATAATTCTATACTCTACGATTATTGTATCTAAAATAAATAGAAATGAAAAAGTTCTATCTAAAGTGCAAGCTCAGATAATCTTGCACAATATAAGTTGATTAATCAAGAATGCATACGGACTTTTTTTAATTATCACAGTTTAAATAAAAACAGATGAAAAAAGGAACGAATATTTTTCGAAGGGTCAATCTGCTACATTTAGCTCAATAGATAAACAACGCTTATTATCTATTTATCGCGCAACTATATACATTTAAGGTGTAAAGTTATCGTGATGGACACGTATTAATGTAAATATGTACACTTGTTCTCTATTACATGTGTAAATATAATAAAAACAAATAATCATATGCGAAATAATGCATTTATATTAAAAATTATTGCTTAATAATAGTAATTATACTAAATAAGAATAAAATATATCGCTGTACTTATATATATATATAAGTACATTAAATATGTTCAAAAACAGTTTGAGTAATTATGCAGACTTTCAAAGTGCTTGTTAATTGTGGGATAAACAATATTCGCGTGAAAGTAACGTCAATACCATAAACGTTGATAATCAAATGAGTAATGTAGGCTGGCATTCTAAAACTCTTCGACTTAAGTCATAGAGATATTTCAATCCATAGCAACCAGATGGAATACATTAACATAATACATTAACATACAAAATCATGTATGGCATTAATCCAAATGAAATAAATCGACTTACTAATTGACCATAAACAGGCAATGAACATATTTACTGATTGGATTTAATAAATATTCAAATGAAGTATCCAATGGTATCGGTAAATACGTATCGTTATATTTTAAAGTTCGGATGTGCGGAAAAGATTTTGGACACGACGATCCTTCAAGTGGCTCATTGCTTCCTAATTTATCAATAAGTAGCAGTGGTAAGGAAAAATTCGTGAAATTTACAAGCCGATCATTCAACATGTTATTCGTAATTCCAAAGCCTTTTCAACCAGCAACAAATATTTTTCCGGATAAATAAAAAAATATAATGAATATGAAAGAAGAAGCTTTTCAATAACTGTTCCAACAATAATCTATGATTCGGATGCTTGTGAAATTAAATTGATGATCATAGTTGTTGATGTTTGGACTTTGTTGATAAATTAGAGAAGATAGTGCAAAAGATCGTAGAATCTCGTAATATGGAAATTGAACTACTAATATGATGAGTGCAACGTACCGAAGGAATGTACGCAAATCCGACAACGAATACAGGATAAAAGCTCTACATACTACATACACATCAGTTTGCTAACGATTATGGGGTATTTCGTATCGACAAATAATCATCTCAATCAAACTATCTGGCTTTACTCTGAATTCCTGAAAATGTTTCTACTATACTAGCATTTAAATTTGTTTTATTTATCTATTTGTGCCTCCCTGGACATTGAACGTCTGTATAGTAAAAAGTGTAAAACTGATAACATTTTTAATAAACAGCATTCGCATATTATTACTTATGACAACCTTAATTACTCCATTATAATTCGTCGCCAACTGTGAAAGGAAATTTCCTTAAAATTTTACACCTTACACTGTACATATTAAAGTGATACTCCAAGAATAAAAAATATCTCCCATAAAGTTCACTGAAAAGTAAATTCCAGAACATTTTTAAACGAACCATTAATATTTTACTCTGCAGTTATACAAGTTACTCGCGTTGCGCATCTATAATATACGAGAATAATAATTTCACGTCAAATAAAAAATCGTTATTTTTGTTTTTATTTTAGAACTCTGTTTCATAATTACGTGTCAAATCGATATTGCTGTACTGTAGACGTGAAATATACGTAAAAACTTTAAGTCCGTAAAATATTATCTGATTAGAGCTCAAATTTTCATGTTTCGAAAAAATGCGAAAGCAACTTGATTCGTATCTGTATACTAAATATTAATAAATTGGCATTTACAAATTGTAACAATATATTCGCAATGTGGGCTCTTTATTCTCAAATAACTTGTCTCAAATCTTAAAAATCTTTAAATATCTTGTTTAAAATTATGTGGATATACGCAGTAATTAAAAATAAATGAGAAATGAGTTTATTTACAAATGAATATGCCATTCTAGCTGTAATGGTGGCATGTATACGTCGATCATATAGTAGTTTTCTACGCCGATATACTTCTAGCCCGAATTGCCGATAATTTTATTGCACAGGCAGAAGCAATTGTTTATTTTATAACTTAAGCTATTATGCATACTTTGACGTGGAGTAATCGATTTAAATTGGATTATTAGTTGAAATTTTCTTTAAGAAACGGCTTAATAATTATTCTTACATCCGATAAATGTTTCCAATAACCGGGGATTCTCGATAACAAAAAACTGAAAGTCTTTAATATGATCAGTATGGTGTCCGCGCGAATGCTTGAAGGATACGCGTGAAAGTAGCTAAATTCACATTATAAATTGAGTCTTGGTAGATTTAAACTTTATTATCAAACGAGATAATAACTCATTGTATCAACGATGTGGGCATTTGTTCTAAAATTACTTCTGGTAAATCATAAAAATACGTCATTCGAAACCAACTGGATGCATATAATGAAATATAAAATTAAGCACGATATTCATCCTCACCAAGTAACACTTTTTGTTAATGATTCGCGTGATAACTGGAATGGTTACGGGGGCGGGATATACGACTCGTTGGTAAAGGAATTTCCAAGCACGCTCATTAACTTTGAACGATCGACAAATACAGGATTGTCTCTTTCGGTATTTAAAACTCCTCGAAATGTTGTATTATACATTCCAGTGATACAATATCACGAGGATGAGAGTATTATAGAATCAATGGAAAGTGTAATACGTCTGTTAAGCTCACTATTGGCAATAAATCGGCAACCGAAATATTTGGTGATCGTCTTGAATAAATATTCAAATTCAAGTAAATCCAGTGACATGTATCGTCAGATTTTGGAATTCGCATGGGCGGAGAAGATCTTGGACATGTCGATTCTCGAAGTGAACAGCAAGAACGAGGAAGTACTCGCGTTTAATTTCAATCCGTTCAGCGAACACTTGAGTAAGGAGCTTTTTCAACGATCGACCGATATATTTCCGGATAAATTAAAAAATATGATGGGCTATCCCATTGGTACGATGGTGTGGAATATACCACCCCATATGATTCCAACGATAAAGAAGAATGGTCAAGTGGTCGATTACGAAGGGGTTTATACTCCACTGACAAAGCTGTTGGCAAAAGCTCTAAATTTTACAATAACAATTCCTCTAGTCTCTTACTCCAAAGATACCTCAGAACTAATAAACACATTGACGAACGGTCTGAAAAACGGTAGTTTACAGTTATCACCGGTAATTATAACTCTGACCACCTTGGAATTTAAATCTAAATTAGAAATGGGTAGATCAGTACTATGGATAGAGTTCCGAGCAGTCGCGCCGGTGGTCAATCACACTTACATTAGCGTGCCAACTCGAATGTTACTAAATGTATTAATCATAATCGTCATCTTTATTATTTTAATGATATCGGTTAAACTTTTACGTTTTGAGCATCGACATTGGAATATTGATTACATAATTCGACTCCTGTTGAATTCAACGGTTTTAAACAATCCTACCAAGTTGCACGAAAGAATACTCTTCATTAGCGTCGTTTGGCTCTCGCTTTTTAACTTCAATATACTCTTTCAACTAGTATTTGACATTCAGCTTATACAAGGCGAAATGGCCTTTGATACATTAGAGGACATCGACAATTCGGGCTTTGACATTTACGTGGACGAATCTGTTTTGAAGAAATTCACCACGGACAATCGTCTTCCGGGCTTGTTTAAGATTGCACCAATCCCTTTTCTCATAATGCTGGATTGCGGCCAGAAGATCATAGAAACAGCTCGAGTAATGTGCGTCGTTAGCCATGCTTACGCTCAACAACTGGTTGATAATAATACTAATAATGGGCTCGCAAGAATGAAAATCGCCAAACCGGTTTTCTGGGTCGAGCCGATGTCTTATTTTTTTGAACCTCGATCTCCGTTTGTTGACAAATTCGATCAAGTATTGCAAAGAATTATGGAATCTCACAAGACTGTGGTTCAAGACGCACAGCGAAATCTTGGCAACAGTTCCAATCCAAATATTGACAGTCAACAAAATACTTTGGTCATACAGTATATTTTTGTAACAATTATGGGATATTTCATCTCCACAATAGTCTTTATTATAGAATGCTTTTATCAATATATCTTTTTAAGATATATTCTTAAATATATCGATAAGTTTAGCTGGGACTTTCTAATTCAAAGCTAACTCAAAGGCTAAAAGTAATCGCTCTCTAAAAGACAACCGGTTATATGTATATGAAGTGTAATAATTAGTTATTCAATTCAAAGAATATTATTCTTTACCAACTGGTCATACAAATTCAAGGCCATTCTTAAAATTACATTAAACGGATTGTCTTCTGCTATGATATATCTAGCTGCATGTACAATTTCGCAGTACAGTAATTTTAAAAATTGTCGTAATAATGCTATCCAGCGTATACAACATAATATTGTAATTATGTGGAAAAACAGTTTTCGTTATTATGCATAATTTCACATTAAATGCGTTCAAAGTGCTCTTTAATATTTCAGACTTTAATATTTAAATGGACGTGTTGTGGAAAAGAACCGAATTGGTCAATATTATATTCGACCGAACAATGTTCGCATTTGTACGTCCAGCATTCGTCTGAAAGGAAAATCATAATAATTCATTATCACATCAGTTAATACCTTAAATAGTATTATTTCCTAATAATTTAATATCGCCACAATGTGGAATTTCATTCTGGAACTAATCCTCTTAAATCATAGAAATACTTCATTTCAAAGCAACTGGATGCATTTATTAAAATACAAAATCAAATACGACATTGAACCACACCAAATAACTCTATTTACTACTAAAGCACTGTGCTATGGCGTAGACGAGTACAAACTTTACAAAACTATAATAAAAGAATTTCCAACGACTTCAATCGACTTCAATAAATCGACGGATAAAGGACTATCGCTGTCGGTGTACAACAATCCTCGAAACATTGTATTGTACATTCCAGTAATAAACTATCACGAGAACGAGAATATTACAGCAGAAGTAGAAAATTTAATGAAATTCTTGGGCGCACTATCGTCGATAAATCGGCAACCGAAATATTTAGCGATCGTCTTCAATGAATATTCGAATACAAGTAAATCGAGCGGCATGTATCGTCAGATTTTGGAATTCGCATGGGCGGAGAAGATCTTGGACATGTCGATACTCGAAGTGAACAGCAAGAATGAGGAAGTACTCGCGTTTAATTTCAATCCGTTCAGTCAACATTTGAGTAAGGAGCCTTTTCAGCGATGGACCCATATATTTCCGGATAAATTAAAAAACATGATGGGCTATCCCATAAGCACAATGGTGTGGAATATGCCACCACACATCAGTCCAGTGAAAGACATGCATGGTAAAGTAATAGATTTCCAAGGGGTCTACACTCCGGTGACAAAGATGTTGGCGAGTATTCTAAACTTCACATTGATCATTCCTACAATGGTGTATAAGAAACCAACTACAGAACTCATACGAACAATAAAAGAAGGACTTACCAACGGTAGCTTACAATTTTCACCTATAATTCTAACTCTCAGCACTTTACAATATCGATCTATTGTGGAAATGGGAACGCCTTCACTATGGACGGAATACGTAGCTGTCGTACCAATCGTTGAGCATACCTACATTCTCATGCCAACTCGCACGTTGCTTTATTTATTGCTTCTTATCGTAATATTCTCCATTTTAACCATATCCGTGAGATATTTACGATTTGAGCCTCGCTATTGGAATGCCTCTGACATATTCCGACTCCTATTAAACTCTACAGTTTTACATCAACCTCTTAAGTTGCGCGAAAGAATACTTTTCATAAGTGTGGTTTGGTTCACATTTTTTAATTTTAATATGCTCTTGCAAACAGTGTTTGATATTACTCTTAGCAAAGGCGAAATGGCTTTCGATACATTTCAGGATATCGTCAACTCGGGCTTTCCAATTAATGTTGATGAATCCGTTTTTCTCACGTATAAGAAAAGTTACATGGTTTCAGAGTTAAAAAAAAGTACACCCATATCCGTATCCGACATTCAGGATTGCGATGAGAAAATAAGAAATAAAAGTAGAGTAATATGTATCGCTACCAATATTTATGCTCGACAAATGTTAAATGACCATACATACAATGGGCGCGCAAGTTTGAAAATCGCCAAACCCGTTTTCTGGTCCGAGCCAATGGCTTATTTTTTTGAAATTCGATCTCCGTTTGTTGATAAATTCGATCAAATATTGCAAAGAATCATGGAATCTCGGAAAGTAGCCATGCAAATCTTACCACAGCAACATAGAAGCAATTCAAGTCCGGCGGTTGGCAGCGAACAAAATACTTTAGTGATGCATTTCATGTTCGTAACCATTACAGGATATTTCGTCTCCACGATCGTTTTTATTCTTGAATGTTTTTCAATATATCTTTAGATAACATGCTCACATTGATGCATGGCCGTATTGACTGTAGATTCATAAGTGGAATGCTTCGGATTTTCTCTCTCGACTCAACGTACTCGTTTGGATGTAAGAATTTAGATAATATCAACGAAAGCTTATTCATTTCTAATTAAAAATAAACACTCCTGTTCGATTTGTTTAAATACAAAGTACGGACTATTATGCAAATATGTGCCCTATGCAAATCTCTCTATTACGTACCTAAATGTAATGATAAATAAACTAACAGTTTTAATGAAAATAGTACTACAAGAATAAGACTTAACTCCATCGAAATCCTTGCACAAGTTTTCTACACATACATCTTGCCTATGTTTATTAATAATTTCACCATTCAGGCTTACAACTTATTAATAAATATATCTATATTAAATGATAATCTATAGATTCGCGGAAGAATATTTGAATTGAAATGCTACGTTTCTATACACAAGTTTTCTGCCCATTCCTTTCTAGTCCATATGATCAATAGTTTTACTACACAGTCTCAAAACTTGTGATTACTTTTCAATGTTTAGTAATTAGATGCGACCATCGATATTAGTTGGTGAGGGTCTCGCGGTAAAAAAATAAAGTACATTTGAAAGCCAAATAAGGCACCGCCAAGTTATTTCAATTTATTTACAACGTGAGCTTTTTATCTGACATATACTTAGTTTATATTATAAAAATACTTCGTGTTAAGCAAACTAGACTGATACATGAAATAACACTTATTATATATTGGACACTTATTTATTCCTGGTACTACTGTAGAATTAATTTCTAAACTTATTTTCGTGCAACCGTATACTCGTGTATTGACATAGTAAATATCACATCAGTAAATATACCTTTAATACTGTTATTTAATATTATTTGATAATCGCCGCGATGTGGGCTTTCATTCTAAAGCTCCTCCTCTTAAATCATAGAAATACTTCATTTCAAAGCAACTGGATGCATTTATTAAAATACAAAATCAAATACGACATTGAACCACACCAAATAACTCTATTTACTTATGAAGCACTGTACTATGGCGTAGACGAGTACGAACTTTACAAAACTATAATAAAAGAATTTCCAACGACTTCAATCGACTTCAATAAACCGACAGATAAAGGACTATCGCTGTCGGTGTACAACAATCCTCGAAACATTGTATTGTACATTCCAGTAATAAACTATCACGAGAACGAGAAAATTACAGCAAAAGTAGAAAATTTAATGAAATTCTTGGGCGCACTATCGACGATAAATCGGCAACCGAAATATTTAGCGATCGTCTTCAATGAATATTCGAATACAAGTAAATCGAGCGGCATGTATCGTCAGATTTTGGAATTCGCATGGGCGGAGAAGATCTTGGACATGTCGATACTCGAAGTGAACAGCAAGAATGAGGAAGTACTCGCGTTTAATTTCAATCCGTTCAGTCAACATTTGAGTAAGGAGCCTTTTCAGCGATGGACCCATATATTTCCGGATAAATTAAAAAACATGATGGGCTATCCCATAAGCACAATGGTGTGGAATATGCCACCACACATCAGTCCAGTGAAAGACATGCATGGTAAAGTAATAGATTTCCAAGGGGTCTACACTCCGGTGACAAAGATGTTGGCGAGTATTCTAAACTTCACATTGATCATTCCTACAATGGTGTATAAGAAACCAACTACAGAACTCATGCGAACAATAAAAGAAGGACTAATCAACGGTAGCCTACAATTTTCACCTATAATGCTTACTGTCAGTGCAGTACAATACCGTTCCGTAGTGGAATTGGGTATACCTATGCTCTGGGTGGAGTACGTAGCTGTCGTACCAATTGTTAATAACTATATACAAGTACCAATGCGAATGTTTCTTCAATCGATGCTTCTAATTGTATCCTTTAGTATTTTAACTGTATCCGTGAGATATTTACGATTTGAGCCTCGCTATTGGAATGCCTCTGACATATTCCGACTCCTATTAAACTCTACAGTTTTACATCAACCCCTTAAGTTGCGCGAAAGAATACTTTTCATAAGTGTGATTTGGTTCACATTTTTCAATTTTAATATGCTCTTGCAAACAGTGTTTGATATTACTCTTAGCAAAGGCGAAATGGCTTTCGATACGATCCAGGATATAGAGAATTCGGGCTTTGAAATTAATATGGATGCATCTGTTTTAAATCGGTTTAAGGGAGACACTAACATTATAGGATTAAAAAAAAGTTTACCAATTCCTGTTTCCAAAATTCAGGATTGCGAAGATAAAATAAGAAATAAAAGTAGAGTAATATGTATCGCTACCAATATTTATGCTCGACAAATGTTAAATGACCATACATACAATGGGATTGCAAGATTGAAAATCGCCAAACCAGTTCTCTGGGCCGAACCAATAGCTTATTTTTTTGAAATTCGATCTCCGTTTATTGATAAATTCGATCAAGTATTGCAAAGAATCATGGAATCTCGGAAAGTAGCCATGCAAATCTTACCACAGCAACATAGAAGCAATTCAAGTCCGGTGGTTGGCAGCGAAGAAAATACTTTAGTGATGCATTTCATGTTCGTAACCATTACAGGATATTTCGTCTCCATGATTATTTTCATTTTTGAATGCTTTTTCAGTATATCTTGATAAAATCTACATCCTTGTATGTATGGACGTACGTTATGGAGTAGATCGATTCACTCTTAATAATTTGAAATCCAGCGATTTTTAGAGCTCTAACAGTGGCATAACGATATCATCTAAACTCATACTAATTTCCTTATTTCACTCATTATCTAAGTGTATCATATGTGATATCATTGAAGGCTCGAATAAAATTAAAACATCAATTGAGCATACCCAATCCTTATCCAAGTGAACTTTGAAATTCTTGTGAACTTATGACTCGAAAACTCGGAGTAATATTTTATTCTCCAGTTATTTATTAGTGCTTATAATCCCCACTTTTGATAATTCTTCTCGTCTTATCTGTGTCAATGTTGTTTAGCAGAGTGAAAAACACTCTTGCTGGCTGTAAATCTATATGTCAATTTTTTTACTCTGATGGCAAATATGTTTCTTACATTTGAATAAACAGACATTGATTTAACTAACGGAGATGTGTCGCTATTATGAAAATGAATACGAACTCTAAACTTGGAATAGGCCAAATTCCGTATTGCGAAGTTGACCATTGAACATTGAACACTGAGAGTGGAGATTCACTTTTATAAAATAATTTTGTTTTCCAGGACTCGGCATATTATTGTTATACCAAGAAAGTTCTACATATGTGAACTATAAAATTGAAATTAAATGAAATACCGCTGGCAAATTATAATTTAATACATTCTGATAAATAAATTAAAAATTATAATCAAAATAATATTATGAGAATACGACTTAACCCCACTGAAATCCTTGCACAAGCTATCTGCATATGTACTTTGTCTACCTTGCGAATTAATTTACGACTCAGGATTAAAACTTATTACTATATAAATTATATTTATCTGCACAAATCGATTGCGTAATTATCCACAAAGTCGTTTTAGAGTAATTGATCGAAAATATGATATGATGTTTTTGTCGACAAATTGTAAATTACTTCAATCAATATTCTGCTTCATAATTATGCGCTGCAATCGATACGAACAAATTTCGAAGTTGTCAATATTATCTGAGTTATGCTTATTTACGCTACCACGCTTCAACATAAACATAAACTCAAAATCTTCGTGTTTTAAAACTTGCTTATTATTCCAAGACATTTCCAAGTTCAGTTTAAGAGTTATATTCGAATTTATTAGCAATGTGGGCTTTCATTCTAAAACTCCTCCTCTTAAATCATAGAAATACTGCATTTCAAAATAACTGGATTGATATCTTAAAATACAAAATCATATACGACATCAAACCACACCAAATAACTCTATTTACTAATGAATCTCATAAAAAGTGTAATGTCGACGATTGCGAAGTTCAGAAAACTGTAGTAAAAGAAATTCCAAGTACGTTAATAAACTTCAATAAATCAACAGATAAAGGACTATCACTGTCGGTCTTTAAAAATCCTCGAAATGTTGTATTATACATTCCAGTAATAAACTATCACGAGAACGAGAATATTACAGCAGAAGTAGAAAATTTAATGAAATTCTTGGGCGCACTATCGACGATAAATCGGCAACCGAAATATTTAGCGATCGTCTTCAATGAATATTCGAATACAAGTAAATCGAGCGGCATGTATCGTCAGATTTTGGAATTCGCATGGGCGGAGAAGATCTTGGACATGTCGATACTCGAAGTGAAGAGCAGAGCTAAGGAGGTGTTTGTGCACATGTACAACCCTATCAGCCAACACCTAAGTAAGAAGCTTTTTCAACGATCGACTAATATTTTTCCGGATAAATTAAAAAATATGATGGGCTATCCCATAAGCACAATGGTGTGGAATATGCCACCACATATCAGTCCAATCAAAGGCATGAGGGGTAAAGTGAAAGATTTTGACGGAACTCATGCTCCTTTCACAAAGATATTGGCGAAAGCTCTAAACTTCACGATAACCTTTCGTATCGTAGCATCCGTCAAGCAAACTACTGAGCTGGTACGCATAATGACAAACGGACTAACCAATGGAAGCTTACACTTTTCACCTATAAGTCTAAGTGTGAGTACTTTGCGAAATAGTTCTGTACTGGAAATGGGCAATCCGACAATATGGACGGAGTACTTAGCCGTCGTACCTATTGTTGGCCAGACCTACATTCGTGTACCAATTCGAATGTTTCTTCATTTATCCATGGTTATCGTGATCTTTATTATTTTAATTTTTTCCGTAAGATATTTACGATTTGAGCGACAGTATTGGAAAGCAGACGATATCATTCAAATCCTTCTGAATGCAACCGTTTTAGCCAAACCTTTCTGTACACACGAAAGAATACTTTTCATCAGCGTGGTTTGGCTCTCTTTTTTTAATTTTAATACACTCTTGCAATCAGTCTTTGACATCACATTTATCCAAAACAGTATGGATTTTGATACATTCGAGGACATCGACAATTCGGGCTTCGAGATTCATGTAGACGAACCGGTTTTGAAACAATTTTCCACGAATAATGAAATTCCAGGCTTGATTAAAAGTACACCAATAGCAGATTTGACAATGCATAATTGCGGACAAAAGATCATAAAAACAGGTCGTCTAATATGTCTCGTTACCGGTAATTTCGCCCATCATATGATAAAAAAAAATAATAAATATAACGAGGCGGCCAGAATGAAAATCGCCAAACCGGTTTTCTGGGTCGAACCAATGGCTTTTTTTTTTGAAAATCGATCTCCTTTTGTTGAAAAATTTGACAAAGTATGGCAGACAATCGTTGAATCTCACAATATCGCAGTGACGTCGAATCTCCAAAACAGTTCCTATCTGATGGTTGTTAGCGATCAAAATACTTTAGTGATGCAGTACATGTTCGTAACGATCATGGGATATTTCATCTCAATTATATTTTTTATCGTCGAATACTTCCATCGATAGACTAATATTCTCGGGATTGAACGCGCAATCGCACTGCGAACAGAAACATAAGTGCGATAATTATTTTACTGAGATTGGATAAGATCGTTTTGCCCATTGTTTGGATCTGATTGCACGCAGAACAGGAGCTATTATTAATTAAATTCATTAAAGTGTGTTCTATTCTCTCTGTTGCATGTATAAGCAAAATAATAAGATTTTAATACACAATTATTCGGTATAATTATTTCATTCGGTGGGAAATCATTTTTTAATCAATTCTCATAGAAATTTCAACATAATACTAAAGACAGATTTACAAGGATAGAATTTCAACGTCCCCAAAACCTGTAGAACTGTTATCTGCACGTGTATTTTTAATCTATTGTCAATAATTATGCACAATATACAGGAATAAATTATGTGATTATTATGCGATTATGTGCAATTGTAGAAACTTACCGCGAAATTCGCGGTAGTTTGTAATTCATTCGAAATACGAGGTTTTTTGTCGACATTTCGTAGATTACATCGCAATATTCTGCTTAACGATTTTGTGCACAAATGGATATTAGTTTACGATGGACATAAAACGAGAAAAGCACCAAGTCATGCTGTAATCACGCTTACAGTCAGCGTAACTCATTCATACAAACTCAATCTCAATACATTGAGATTACCTGCTAATTACATCAACGCGAGAGCAGAGCTAAGGAAGCACATGTTTGTGCACATGTACAACCCTATCAGCCAACATCTAAGTAAAGAGCTTTTTCAACGATCGACCGATATCTTTCCGGATAAATAGAAAAACACAAAAAGTAATAGATTTCCAAGGGGTCTACACTCCGGTGACAAAGCTGTTGGCGGAAGCTCTGAATTGCACTATAAATATTCAACAGTTTTAAAAAAACCTAAAAGGCTACACGAATGAATATTTTTCAACAGCATTGTTTGGCTTTCATTTTTCTACTTTAGTATTATAATCTTGCAACAAGTCTTCGAGTTCAATATTATAGTAGACACCGTTTTTGAAAAAATACTTACTGATCAGTATTGTACTCATTCGATGGAGATGCTCAAGAAAAAAGTCATTATTGTTCCTAAAGTTCAAGATTACTTATGGAATATCAATCAATCGAGTACAATCATGTGCTTGGTTTCTAAAATGTATGGCCGATACGTACCAGAGATTGATTTTCACAATGGTATCACTGATAAGAAAATCGCCAAACCCGTTTTCTGGATCGAACCTATGAGATACTTCAATGAAAGTCGCTCTCCGTTTGTCGAAAAATTTGACAAAATTCTGCAGACGATCGTGGAATCTCATAGTATACTCATACTATACCCATAGTATACTCATAGTATAGTATAGTATTCGGATTCGATCATGAGCGTGGACAAAAGGACTTTGATCGTGCAGATCGGGTTTGTGACAATTACGGGCTGTTTCTTTTCGATCATCGTCTTTATTGTGGAATGCTCATTTTAATAAGAGTGACTCTACACTAAGTGTAGTTGGAAAATAAGAATAGATACTTGTTCCCAAACACTCGCTAAAATATCAAAATCAACTATCAAAGTTAACAATAATGTTATTCTGCATACAATCCATCTGAAACTATGGACGTTGCTTCTTTTTTAAGCATACATACATACATTAATACAAAAATAATGTATCAATAATGTTCCATTGATTCGCTAGTTCTTAATCAATTCAGAGACATTTTACGTAACAGCAAGAAATCGTTAAAATGTATCATCGATCTTCTGTTTCGACAACATTTTTCAACAAGTTGTAACGTATTTTTACAATCCTTTCCATGAATCGGATTGAACCTCGGCCAAATAGTTTGGATAGTTTGAACCTACAGTGATTTAAATCGCAATGTACCGCTGAAACGTTAAATAAGCGATCATTTTTATACGTAATGGTTGAAAATCCATTCAAAAGTGCAACCGCAGCCGCGCGCTCGCTCGCTTCTGCGCAAGCTCCACACAAGCCCACGAACATGCCCCGGTAGGTACCCCGATCAATAAGTAGTAGAAGCCCTGCCTTGTCGGACGGTACCTCCAGCTGCGTCAGTATACAGTTGCCATCCTGCCGTCATCACCTTCATTTCTCGAATCAACGGCAGTGTTATTATGAGCTGAGGCTGAGGGTGACTCATTCGCCATTAGTTCCATCGATCCACTCCGTGTGAGTCAAAAATATTTATTCGTTCATTTATTTCACTTGGTATTTTCAAGTTTACCACTTATCTCATAAATTCGTGCTCTTTGCGCTCTGTGACTTTAATTTTAGAGCGCCTGACCAAATCCGATTTACACTACTGATCGATAATGACACTATCGTGACATTAACAAATTCATCGTTGCAGGCGTCAGGAAAGGAGAGAAGAAAAGGAAATTCCGTACGCACACATAATCATAGGATTTGTCGAACCCTCGCAATAACAAGATTGTTGAGAAATGGCGTCGGTGGAGGACAGCTGGCAGGAGGCGACCGAGGGATTGGATGAGGGCGTCTGTGAATCCTGGCTGACCCGCCTCCTGGAGACCTACTCCGAAGAAAAACGAACCTACCATAACCTCGACTCGCTCAGGGAGAAGCTAAAGCATTACCACGATGTCAAGGACAGCCTCAAGAATGCCAAGGCTGTACTCCTGGCTCTTCTGTTTCAAAAGTCAATTTTTTTTATTTTCTCTCATATATATACCGCATGCAAAGTTTGAAAACTGAAACCTATGACTAACTCTATCGAGCGCTTGATCGAGCGTTAGTCACAGGTTAGTGTGATGCCTCGTAACGAATCTCGATTTCGATGATTTTAGCTTCGAGTACGATCCGAAAGCATTAGACGGTGAAAACCGAAACCTAGAATATTTTACGACCTTTGCCGAGGAAGCCGGCATACCCGATGTAAGTGCCCCCCATAAACCCCCCATAAACCCCCCATAAACCCCCCATAAACCCCCCATAAACCCCCCATGAACATCATATTTAAGACAAGGCTTTGAACAAATATTGAAAGAATGGATTTTTACAGGATTCGGATCTGAAGACAGAGACTGAGGCGTTACTGCGGGCCGCATCGACGCACAGCACTGAAGCCCACAAGGTCGGTGGAGCATACGGTGGTGAGGATGCTCACTACCTACTCGACCTGGACATGGCTATTCTTGGAACGGAATCCGACAAATACGCCGACTATCGCGACAAGATACGGGGAGAATATTCGTTCCTCAGTGAACCGATGTACACTGCACTCAGACTCAAGGTACAATAGTTGTCTTTTAGTTTTGCCAATGAAGAATGAATTTGAAACCTAAACAGAAATCACCGTTTACAAGCGTAATGTTTACAGGTACTGCAGAACTTCCTACAAATACCTAACATATTCGCAACAAAAGAGTTCCGCGAAAAATTCGAAGACCAAGCGCGAACAAACATTCAATCCGAGATAGAGTTGCTATCTTAGGCTCGTCGAGATGAATCCGTAAAAACAAAAATATATACATAGACAAAAGAATCAATCGAAATAAGCAACCTGGTGTTGCGCAAGAAACGTACAACAAAACTGAAGTTTTCGAGAAAAAGCCGAGGTCGATAATTGTTGCGTAACTACGAAGCTTCTAAATGTAGAATCAAGGGAATAAAAAAAGAATTTTGTCGATAACGATAATAAAAAGAGTGATAGATTGGCAATGCGGAAGGATAGTATCCTAGACTATAGATTAATCTGAATTATTTTTAAAAATCATTTTAACTGCCTTCTTTTTACGACATACTAATCTGATCATATTTTTTAATCTACGTTGTGGACTGTTAATGGAACATTGATAACTGTAGACGCAAAAGAGCGCAAAATCATTTGGAATTTTTGAACGATTGTTTTTGATCTCGCTTCAAAGACTTTCAAAGGCTTTCAAAGACGCTCGTTACAGGCAAGCTACAAACTCGCGTTATTCAGCCCTACTTCAGCCCCGTTATTTAAAAAGAAAAGGGCAGCAGTCCTGATCGAAGAAAAAAAATGACAAATTTTTGCATAAAGTGATTTGTACGTATTTTACTGACGAATAGTTCGATTTTGCAACTAAACTATAATTGTTGATCACTTTAATCATAAGGTATTATTCATCTGTAATATGTGTATCGCGGGATTTTTAGGCTGAGTTATAAACGTTGTGAAAAGTCATTAGCTTCTATTCTGTGTGTGACTGCTGTAGTCTTGAATTTTTTAATTCTAAAATGTGTGTTACGATTGAAAATGATTTGGAAAAAAAATCTCGTAAAGTGCTTGTGTGTCCATCGTGATAAATGTGCAATTCTGATTTATCATTAAACGTATAGTGAGGTGTTCTCCTTTGAGAGCTACAATGGCGAACCATTTGTTAAGTTTGGCAACAAAAAAATACAAATAAATAAACATTGTTATTTGTCCTACGAATTTCAATACTCGCCGTTATAATATATAAATAAATGAAATTAAAACTGCTTACGAATTGCGTAGAATGATGTATGTCTTATGGAGGATGTACAAGAAAGAAAACAAATCAAGTTAAAAGCAAGAGGAGTATTCATTGAACCTGACACTGACAGTTACCCAATTTCCTCTTCTTCACTCGTCGTTTAATTTTCCAGCCCCTTTTCTTCTTTTTTTCTTCCAAAAGCTCTGTCGATAAAAAAAATCGTCCATCTCGTTAGAGAGAAATCGAAAAGACAAATGAAGAAACATTGTACCTTGCATTTTTATTCTGTCTCGTTCGAGTTTTTTCCCGTACGTTTCGCGAAACCGTTCCTTCAGCTTCTCGGCGCAGTCTTTTAGATACTTCTCCTTCTCTATCCACTCTTCCTGTGAGATTTTCTTCCTTTCGAATCTACCGGAAAAGAAAGGGTGAAAAGAAAGGGTGTAAAGAAAGGGTGTAAAGCCAGGTGAAAGTAACGAGTGGAAAAATGATTGGCACTCACCTATTGAAAGCCTCGTTGAGCTTCATCTGTTGTCTCATGGTCGAATTCGCCTCGAGAGTCTTCTTGAGCATCCGATCGCGATCGTGCAATTTCTTCGAAGTGTTCAGTATAATCTGTTGTTCTTTCTTAGCCATAGCAGCGAGTTTTCTTCCGTACATTTCTCGTTTCAAGCTTGACTCGAGTTTCTTCGCTTGATTCTTCTGCCAACGAGTTTGAATTAAAGATTCGCATCTGTCATCGACATCTTTCAATTTCTCCTTTATTCTTCGCAGGCGAATGTCTTCTTTTAAGCGAAGCTCATTTAGTACCGCGTTTCTTATCTCGTCTTTTTTTAACCTTCGTTTGTGTAAAATTTGTATAAAATTATGAAATATAATGTTATTGCTATCGTTGTAAATATTTAAAAAGAATATGTGTGTGTGTGTGTGTGTGTGTGTGTGTGTGTGTGTGTGTGTGTACACATATATCGCTTACTTTTCATTCGCCTTGACGGTCTGCTTTTCCGCAATGTCCATTATGTATTTTTCCTTTTGCATTTCGTCCCTCTTTTCCAACTCTAATCTCATGAGTTTGGCTTGCATCGATCTAAGATAGAATCGATAAGCGTTGTAATCTTTTAGAGTACACATGACGTCGAGTCGCGGAGAAACCAATCCTGACTGAAATCAAGCAACATATTTGAGTTATATTTTTCAGTTGAATTTTCAATTTAGCTATTCTAGCTATTTATCGATTGCAGCTCGAGTTCTTCGCGTTCATGGATGTGGCAATTGATATTTGTGATATATTATTTGTGACGTGCCTTAATGATAGACTCGCGAAGATGATCCGTAGCTTGGAAAAATCTGGCAAGATGAGGATCGTGTAAGCCTTCGTACTCTAATCGTACTTCGTAATTGTACGGGTCGCTGGTGTCGAATTTCGGACAATCGAACCTGAGAGCCTCGCCAAGCTTGCGACGCGCCAGAAGAGGAGCACCGACGGATGGTATCTTCGACTCCAGAGGAAGTTTTTTCCATTTCGGCAACGTTGACTCGTTCACCATCTTCACCGGCAGTTTTGGTATGGCCGACCTTAGCGAGTCAAGGTACCTTAGTAATGAACAAATTTTACTTTTCTTGCTCTATTAGGTCAAATAAAATAATAATAATAATAACAATAATAATAATAGCCAGTAAAAACGTGAATTGTTCAAAGAACGTACGGCGATTTTTTCAAGGCCAGTTGCTCGATGGTAGTGCATCTATCAGTGCATGACATTTTTCTTAAATGAAGTTCTTTTTTACGCGCTCGTGTAATAACCAATAATTTTGTGTAATTTATATTAGTATTTGAAGGATGTGAAGCGCTTCGGGATAACAGTCGAAGATCATAAATAATAATGTCACGTGGAAAAATTCTTGGAAAATATTATATATCCGCATTATTCCTTGATATATCGTGCATTCAAATTGCACGTCTATACTATTATTAACCTACTTTTATAATTACCTTTGATAACGATCTAGCAAATACTTGCAAGTTGGCAAAAAAACCATGCGCAATATGCATGCGCAGTATGAATATACGCCACAGTACGAATTAATCTGCTGTTTACAGCTGTAACTTATTTACTATTTGTAAGCTGTAACTCGACGTCTTTGACGAGTCTTGCACTGCGCGGTAGCCCTCTCAGTGTACTACGACATTTTCAATACTAACATTCACAAATAATCGTCGTCTTATTTCAAGCTAATATAACCAAATATAATATAACCAAATATAATATAACCAAATAATATAAAGCTATTAAATTAAGATATAATTAATAATTTCATTATACGAATAATCAAAGCTTAACAATACTAAAAAACTTCATAGAATAGTGAAAGTGGAATATAATACGTAAATATATATAAGTATGTATTTTTTAAGCTAAAAATGATAATAAATAAAAAAAGGATTTATTTCAGAATAAAATATGCCAGCTTCCTACAAGCTGTCCTACTTCTCCGCCAAGGCCTTGGGAGAGCCCATCAGACTCCTCTTTAGCTACGGTGGAGTTGACTTTGAGGACCATCGTTTCAATCACGCCGAATGGCCCAAGTTCAAGCCCTGTAAGTTCAAAAGACTCGAGCTTGTTTTATCGGCTATTCAATGCTTTTTTGCTCGTTTGCAGCCACGCCTTTCGGTCAGGTGCCAGTTCTCGAGGTAGACGGCAAGAAGATCTGTCAATCCACAGCTATTTGCCGTTACCTTGCCAAGATCTTTGGTCTCGCTGGAAAAGATGACTGGGAAGCTCTTGAAATCGATGCTACCGTTGATACGATCCATGATCTTCGAGCAAGTAAGCCCCAACTCGCTGCTTCAATTTTACATTCCATCTATTCTTCAATGATAGCCTTTTCAACGTTCAATCTATACATCCTGCACATATTGTGTTTAATGCTGGCATTTGAAGCTTCGAAAAATAAGAAGAAATTTATATTTTTCCACTCTTCGCTTCATCATTTTTTGAACACTTTTTTACATTTTTTAACGAAAAATCCCACTGAAATGGCAAAGATAAAAATACGAAGAATATTTAAAAATTTGGCTGTAAAAAGGAGTTGAGAAAATTTGCCACATAACGTTAAGGGATTGATGTAACAATATTGTCTGATTTTACACAGAGATCGGTGCCCATTTCTACGAGAACAACGCAGTTGCCAAGGTTGAAAAATTGGCAACGGCGAAGGAGCTTGTGCCGTTCTACATACAGCGTTTGGACGAGCAGGTGAAGCGTAACGGTGGTTACTTCGTTGCTGGCAAGTTGAGCTGGGCCGATATTGTCTTTGTCGGTATTCTCGATTATCTAAACTTTATGTCTGGCAGCAGTGTTATTGAAAACGCTCCAAACCTAAAGGCCTTAGAGATCAAAGTATTGAATCAGCCCGGTATTAAAGAATGGGTAGCTAAGCGACCTAAAACTGATTGTTGAGTGCTATTCTCAGAATCTTATTATGCTCAACAATTTGCAAATCATTCTTCAAATTGCACACTCGTTCATGTATTAATTAATGTATTATTTAATGTATCATGAAAATAAAGTAGAAAATCATCTCGTACCTTCAATTCAATTATACCGTCGTACAATGATGTTTTCAATTTTCTAATTGGCATTCTCCTATGTAATTAACTCATTCTAATTAACTCTCATTCTTATAACTTGCATCATGTAAATGTGAATCTGAAAATGTCAAATGCTTTAGATAGATCTATATAATAGATATTATGTCACATGTGTATAGTATACAAGAATGAAGAATTACTGATAAAGTATTCATTCGAGCAATATAAATGAATTATCATCTGCGAGTAACTGTTGAAACAAATTATTAACCAATTAAATACGATGAAACGATTGAGCGTGAAATGAACGGGATTTTCAAGTAAACGAACCACAGATGGTAGCTACTCTGCAACATATTCTCCCTTTATTACAGAAGAACGTAACAATATCAGTATTTCAAAGCAACACTCGCCGTGCAAAGTAATACAAAGAGATAAAAAGAACTGAATACACCCTAAGTAGGTCTCTCAACTATCACTGCTATCACGAACTGCAACTCCGATCTCCATAAGGCTCATCAGATCCTCATCGTCATCCAGGTGTCGAATTATCCTCTCGCTACACGGATCTGGTAATCCTTGTCGAGCAATCAGATCAAGAGCCGACTTTACTGGTTGCATGAGCTTACACCTGGTGAGTCCTCGCCTGTACTGTAACTTGAGCAAGCAGCAGAGCTTCGGAAACTCCTCGTAGAAATCACTGGCAGTGAGGACCTCCTCCAAAGTATGACGCTTCAGCATAGATGTGGCTATCTCATCTGCACCCTGATAAAGCACGTCGTGCAA
The DNA here is from genome assembly GCA_018906985.1 of Apocrypta bakeri. Classification (NCBI taxonomy): domain Eukaryota; kingdom Metazoa; phylum Arthropoda; class Insecta; order Hymenoptera; family Pteromalidae; genus Apocrypta; species Apocrypta bakeri. The sequence goes on from JACCIA010000003.1 coordinate 19,531,553, forward strand.
ACTCGTACAATAGCTCAGCCTAACGTCCTGCATCTTGTCGAGTTCGATAGCATAGCTGAGTTGAAGCTGCTTATCGTTGAAAACGTGCCGAGAGCGAGCTCGAGCATAGCAACGTCGATTTTCTAGGCTGACGCGTAAACCGATGACCACCAGTTTGTGCACGTGTCCGAGAAACGTATAGAACATCTGATTGCACTTGTAGTTAGGCATGTCGTAGGAGTCAAGACAGTAGGTGAAGGGAGATTTGTCGAAGCGATCGGCCACGTTGACGTCCGCACCGCACATTAGCAGAGCAGCTATGGCCTCGACATTACTGTACTGTACAGCGAGATGGAGAGCTGTGCGACCACGGGAATCTTTCTCATTCAGCTCGTGGGCATCGCTTTCATCGAGGTATAGCTCAAAAGCTTTCATATAATTATTCGCAGTTCCAGGCTCCTCTGTGGCAACCATGCGATGAAGGTACAAATCGGTGATATCATCATCCAACAGGTCGTTAAAGCTAGCTTTGGTTTTTGCAGGGGACACAGCTATACTTTTGGAGGTTGAATTATTTTGCTCGATAGCATTTTGCTCGATAAATGATTTGATGGGAAGCTGTGCAGATTTTTTCAGATGAGGTTTGTAAAATGTAGAGGACTCCTCATCGTCCGTCGAGTCTGCATTATCTACAATGTAACTCATTTTTGCAGCTCGAAGTCGTAGTACTCCTGGCATTGCTGATTCGGATATCTCTCCACACTCATCGGCGTAGTAGGTATTGAATGGATTTTCATCTGATTCCTCACTGTGCAAACAAACATGTACGATGTTAGATACAGTAAAATGAATAATTTTAAAAAGTCTCGTTAGATGTTACATTAAATTGGATCTCGCATAAAATATTGAATTTATCAAGAATATCTTCCTTACATCAATGTATTATTACAATCTATGCCACATTTATACTAACACTTATTTGTAATATTACTTACTTGTCGTGCACTTCCAAATTTTGTTTAGCAATTTTTCGTGGATCATTGTAGTCCTACAAAAAAATGAGGATATATTTACTAGAGTTGCATTGCATATGTAAAAATATTTACTATAAACATTGCGTTACCTTTATATTTTTGGCAGCATCTTCTCTGGACAAATCCATTGTTTGTTTCTTCTAACCATATGCACTTTTACTCTTTTCTAAATAACATTAATTCATGGCAAGTCTACCTAGCTCTAAGTAAAGTATGAAATGTGTCATTTGAACTTGATCAGCATCGGCCATATAGGAAGGTTCCCCTCGCAGGCGCTTGCATTTCCTATAATTCCAGGAAAATCAGGAAAAATGCAACGGACACGCGTGTATCTCCTTCGCTTCGCTCTACGAATTAAATAAGTCCGTCCTCTAGAAAAAGAGAAATACTCTTATCACGCGTGATCAGCTGTTCAATACATGCGAGAACTGTAAGCTCTCGAGTAGCAGCAAGACTACGGCTTACGGCTTACGGCTTACGGCTTACGGCTTACGGCTTACGGCTTACGGCCAGTACGGGCTGAGGGGCCAGTACACGCGCACATGCGCAAACGCGACACTTTCGTTTCGAGTCGACACTGTCGACAGATATATAGGTATACATGTATATAATATATTTTCGTTACACACACGACTTTATCTCCATATATCTACGATCTACCTTATAAGTATTGTCGCGAAGTTCGCGTGACGGCCTGACGGCGTGAGTCGCGTTGTTGCGTAGGTTTTTGCCGGTAAAAGATACATTAACTCTCACTGTTCAACTACGTCACTATCACTCTACGTGAGTATTTTTATAGCTACATTTCTAAAAACTAATAGTCAACTTTGTTAATACCGCGTGTACTCAATTACATCAATATCTCATTCGGTTGCAAGCGATTTCGCGAGAGCTACTTTCTCCGAGAACTTGAGCTTTATCTGGCTTTATATGCGTACAACCAGAGTGTAAAGCATAACCTCAACTGATGTGCGAAGTGCCTTTCAAACAGAGCTGATAGTTCCTTATAGCAAACTGTCATTTTTCTACTAATCAAGCTTATTCGTCAATAATACGCAGAGAAGAAAATCTTATTTTTCTTCTTTACCTGCGTCGCATGAACGAGTCGGCGATGTCGACATAACCTCGAATCTGCGCTTGCAGATAGGGCTGTGAAAAATGAATGATTGACGAACTGACGATAACATTTGATAACATTCTCCTTTATTCGCGTATATTCGCGTTGTATTTTCTGTCGATCTCGTTCCTTAACTTTCTATATGTTCACAATTCTCACAAAACTGAATTCTCATCGACATTAGTTGTTCCGAGTTTAACATTTTCTTCTGTTGTTCTATATATACGGAATAACTCAATATGTAAGTATAGTTTATTTTTACGTTTTTATATGCTTACACATTGCTCCATTATACTTGAAGTGCCGACTTACTTATAAAGAGTAGATTTGAGAGAAGAGAGTTTTACATCCAAGATGAGCGAGTATCGAGAGGTCGTGTAGTTTAAAATTTTGTTCGTCCGCTTTACGAGTAAAGTCCATTGTTAATACCGTTTTGTGACAGTCGGATGAAATTTCTAACAGACATACTGAACAATTAGATGGGGTTCGGGGCTATGGGGTTATGGGGTTAGTACAATGGATCAAAATAATCTATCAATAATATTGCAATGTGCCGGTAATTTTATAATTTTACTACTTTTCGTATATTTTTTCCTTTTCACGCATAGTTCAAATCTTTACTCCAATCGATTTAATATTTGAAACTTAAGAGTTTGAAATAGTATATAGAAAATCCACATTGATCGTTTAATTGGATTATTGACTTGGTATTATACACAGGTGAGTCTCAGTGAAAAGAGCCGAGCAACAGCATTCAATGGCCGGCAAGATGGAAATGAGCCTGGACGACATAATCAAGCAAAACAAAAGCAGTCGACCTCGAGGAGGAGCTCGTCGCGGCACTTTCCGAGGTGGACCCGGCGGACGCAAACAAATCGGCGACGGAGTGATGCGAGGTCGTAGCCAAGGTGGCATATCCCGTAACGGCTCCTTCGGAGCTCGACCGAGCAATCGGCCGAACAGTCGGCCGAACAGTCGGCCGAACAATCCGAAACGCGAAGCTTTTCTCGGCAGCTTATCGCCGCGCAAATACGGCCCGGGATCCGACAGTACAAAGCTCATCGTGTCGAATCTCGACTTTGGCGTCACCGACAGCGACATCCTCGAGTTGTTCAGCGAGTTTGGACCGCTCAAGTCCGCTGGTGTCCATTACGACAGGTCTGGACGGTCACTAGGATCGGCCGATCTCATCTTCGAGAGGCGAGCCGACGCCATCAAGGTACAGCGCGAAAGTTCTCGCGCGAAAGCTCTCGCGCGAAAGCTCTCGCGAAAATTGCCTAATTGAGATTTTTTGCAGGCGATGAAACAGTACAACGGCGTACCGCTGGATGGTAGGGCGATGAACATTCAGTTGGCTACCTCGGAAATACCCGTTAATAACAGCGTGCGTACCGGTGGAGCTCGCGTAGGAGGCACCTTCACAGGCACCTTCACAGGCGCTCGCGGTAATAGCAGACCATTTCGAGGAGGTACCAGTGGCAAATTTCGCGGAGGCCCTAAACGAGCTTTGGACGATGGCAAGCCCGGAGGTCGTCAACCGAAGAAAGCGCCAACGGCGGAGGAACTAGACGCCGAGCTAGAGGAATACGTGAAGAACAAGCTTTCCAACTCGGAAGGTGCCTAATCTTATCGCAGTGCTATCGCAAGACTTGTAAATACATCGACGCATTAGAATTACAAGTTTATTTACACTATTGTTATTATTATTTTAATATTGATATTAATATTGCCTTGCTGTTCCATCGATCGAAATTAACGAGAGATATGCTACGATTTTGAAATTATCGACGATGAGACAAATATATAGCGAGATTATTGAAATCGCCGTGCGAGGATTGCTTACCATTATATTACATGCAGTGACCGGTGTATGAGATTTACTTTAGTTTCGTTACGCTCCGACAACGATATATGTCTGCGTGTGCGAGTGAGCGTAACGCGATATCCATTAATAGCAGAGGTAACCAAAAAAGAAAAGAATTTCAGAGAATTGATATTATTTTAATAAGTGTGTGCCAAGCTATTCATCAATATATTCATGAAGAGGAATGACCGATTGCTAACTCATTAGACGTCGTATAGCAAGGAGCAAACTTGTTTGACCATAACTGTATATCATAGATTTTGTCTTTTATGCGTATGCGATTGAGTACGCGCCATTCCTTCTGTGTAATTTCGTAATAAATGTGTAAAAAGAAAAGAAAAAGAGAATCTGACTTGTTACGTAGATTAGAGAATTGAAAATTTCGCGCCGAGGAATGTGTTCGAGGGGAAGTGCCCTCTACCCGTAATTGTCTGGACTCTCGTAAATCTAAATGAAAGAATGGGCTGCAGAGGTCTCCGGCGTCGTTCTCAATAGCTGCGTCTTCTCAATAGCACTAGCTGCGTCTCGCCGTGGCGTTTGTCCCGTGGCCGCCCGCGGACTGTGTGTGTGTGTGTGCGACGAGACTCTTACTGCCGAGAGTCACACAACTCTCTGTCCTCGCACGCTCGTCGTCGTTGTCTCATCCTCGAGTGCGCGCGTGCCTATCCGTACACCTGGTGCTTGTGTCCTAAACGAAGTGACCACCGAGAAAGGAGGTAGAGAAGAAAAATAAAAACAAAACAACGACTCGTGTTTAATACTTGTGCGTGTTGTGTGGCCGCCCTCTTCATCCATTCTATCTCTCTCCCTCTCTCTCTCTCTCTCTCTCTCTCTCTCTCTCTCTCTCTCTATACATGTGCATTGTGGGAGGTGGATCAGCAATAGCAGCGACTCCCGGATGCAGCTGAGAGGATCATCGCCGTCGTCGTCATTGCTACAATAACGGTATGGACATCGCCCAACATTCTATCTCGCTCTCTCTCTCACGACTCCGCCCTCTTAGTATATAAGCGTCCCTCTCTAGACGGCTTCTTCTGGAGTCATCGCGCGCCAGAGTGAGTGAGTGAGAGAGATGGAGACAGAGAGAGTTAGTGTATACGTGTCTGCGTCCTTCCGTTCGCCGCCGTGAGAATACGCTCTACGCGCCCGAGTGTGTCTGTGTTTGGGTGTGTGCGTGCGTGTGCGTATATGCTTACTACTATATAAGAATATAAGTTGTTCTATATACATGCAGCACTTATTATACGGAATGTTAGCTGCGTGTATGCGTGATGCGTCGATGATGCATATGCATCGGCCGTGTGTAACTGTGTAAGTACAAAGTACAGCCCGGACGGAATGACGGAATGACGGAAAGTATAACGCTCGTCTCACTATTTTTAGTTGGAAAGTTGTGAACGGATCGGGGCTAGCTAGGTTCAATGCTTCTTTCTCGCTGAGCCGGCTACTTCCGTCGCGAGCAACGCCCGCGCTGCCGCTGCGCTTTCCTGTTCTCTGGCTCGTTCTTCGCATTTTCTCTGTCTCTCTCTCTCGCTCTCGCTCTCGCTCTCGCTCTCGCTCTCTGCTCTCTATACGTGTGTAGTGTCGCCGCTTCCTGGACGACCCGAAACTTTTTCGTCGTTCCGATCGGGGACTGAAAAACTTGACGTCTGTTTGCGATATTTCTTCTACGCGTATATCGGAACATTCCTTTTTTCCCGTTGAATTTTTCTCGTCGCAGCAAAGAGTGTTGAGTGCGCACACGTGTGCGGAGCCAGATGCGTTTATGGAACGTCGGCGATAGCGACTGCATGTTTTCTCTCTCTTTCTCTCTGTCTCTGGAGTGCCTGTATATTTCGAGTCGTAGAGTTTTGTGCTAATGGATTTCTACTCCTCCTTTTCTGTTCCGGGAGAGACGCAACGGCCAACGCCGGTATCTGCATATACAGGCATACACGCATATATGCACCAGTTGCACTGGCAAGTGGCAACTGCATTCTGGCAACAAGCTTATGTAGAACGAGAAGAAAGAACAACGTTGAATCGTTTTATATCCTTGTTTTGCTAATTCGAAACTCTGCGACGCCCACGAGGCGTATAACGGAGGGAGGCGAGAGGGAGACGGAGAAAGACGAGTCCTATTAAGCGGTATACATCAAGTTTTTATAGGTTATGCGCATAGACCGAGAAAAGTAGGTGGCAGAAATAGGTGGCAGAAATAGGTGGCTTTTACATACACGTATAGAACAAGTAGGGGATAGAGGACACAGGTGCGCTAGCTCAGCCGTTGACACCCCTACACCGCACTTTACTGCTTATATTTATTTATCTCTCTTGCTACCCATAGCTATATGTATACCCATAGCTCGTGCACGGGCAGCTGTGTGTGCCTGTGTATTTTTCTTTCACTATATTATGTGCGAACGTGAGCATTTAATGAATGTGGCCTCTGTCTTGTGGTGCAGCAAGCGTAAAACATGCACTTCAAGATAAATGCGTCGACACATCATCGAATTGGAAAGAATTTTTAAGCTCCTAAATTACATTGAAAATAAAATGACTCGATATTATTGAAGTAATTGACGAGAAAACGTTATACCGCGCTCAACGTTTTCTATTCTTTCGCGCGCGTTCCGCAGGACGATATTGATCCATCGCCGCGTCTTCTGCTCTCTCTCTCTCTCTCTCTCTCTCTCTCTCTCTCTCTCTCTCGCTCTCGCTCGGCGACTCTGACACGCTGCTTCATTCTCCGATTGAGTCGTCGTTATAAAACACAATACACCTGTGTACATGTTTTTAATTCAACGTATTTGGATAGCATCCCGAGAAACATGGATGCGAGCAAACTCTTTACTACAGCAATTAATCCGAAGAAAATCGTTTCACATTGTTTGTATTGGGTAAACTGTATTCGGGCTCGTTGTACGTTTAATTGCGCGCGAATAGACCGAAGTTCGTAGTCAAAAATACTCGTATGTTTTCCACGTTTTGTATGTATAAAATACAGAAAATCCGCTTACGCAACGTATTCGCTATTGTTCTTTTACGCGCTTGTATTACTTACGTAAAAGCGCAGCATTTTTCGACGCCTGATAAGCCACCAATGCTACATGCATACACGCGAGCCTCAGAATGAAAGAGCGTTTTAATTTTAATTGTATTTTTCAAGTCCCAGCTTCGTTATATGAACTGATAAAGAAGAAAAAAAAGTCGCCTGGGTAGTTTTCGCTAACAAGCTTCTATAGTGGTAGAAAAGTCGTCGTGACTCACGCGACAGGACAGGAAGTAACGCATCGGGACGAGTCGCTGGTAATATTTCTCATTCCACATCGACTGTTTTCCTTCGTTTTCTTCTCTTGTTCTCTATCTCTTGTTATTTCTATACATATCTACGTAGATTGAAAATCTGTATTATATCGTCGTCAGTTAGTCGAGAATTTTGATCATCTAATTTCGCTGCCAAAAAAAGGAGTTTAGTCGAGGCTTTGAGTTCTACACCCGGTGAGAATAGAACGCGCGAGCTAATTGAATTTTCGGAACTTCGCGCCAAATCCTATGCCAGACGCAAACTGTCAGTGTATTTTTCGAGTAGTTCGCGTATAGTGTATAGTATGCAGTAGACGCGGGTCTTATCACTTTATGCTCAGACATCCGTATCGATTGAAAAAAGGAAACGGGACGATTGGGGATCTATATAGAAATTGAATGAGCAATTCGGCAACTGCTACACACACCCGAGCCGAAAACTTCAGACGAAATAATCGTTGTTCTTCGACTTTATTTATAGACAATCGTGTGTAAATAATCACTTGTACTGCAGTGTGCTTTGTGGCCACGTGCGCCTGTTTACCGGATGTCGGGGACGTAAAGAAACAGTCTTCACCTCGCACCCTTTCACACAAAGTTCCGTCTGTGTAATTGGATCTTTTAAGTTTTATGGTTTTATTACGCCGGGATTTCGCATAGAGAAGTCGTCCCGCCCTGGTAATCGTCTTTGCGGACGTGACTCGTTTCTCCAATACACTCCTCTGTATATTTTCGGCACTTGCTTATCGAATCTTTTCTTATTTCATTGCCAACGATAACTCCAACTGTTTTGAATTACAAGCTCGTATGAGCAAAATCAATCAAAAGCGACAAATTCAATCCGTCGCCAAGTTTCATTTTCGCGCGAGCCTTATACTTGGCACTTTTCAACAAGAGACAATGGCGAGAGGAGCGTATATTATTGACGCGGTATGCGTTAGGGTGTGCCCCGGTAGACAACGAGCGGCGTCTATTAGTTAATTAACGCGTGCGGAGCAGGAATTAATCGAGTTTTTTTTGTTTTCGACTTCATTTAGACGTATACGCGACGTTTCTGCTTTTTTCGCCTGCGCACAGAATAGGATTTATACGGATTCGCTTTGGGAAGGAAACATAAAAAATTTAATAGTTCGAATAGTGCTTGGACGCGAAAAAAAAGAACGTTGCTTTGAACGGCCAAAGCCCGGAATTCAATCTAGGCACCCGTCGCATTCAATTCGCGTCCGTTGTTTCGCCTAATGGTTTCTTTATTACAGCTATGTCGCGTCTCGTACAATCTCTCCGTTATTGACCTTCGTCCACCGAGTGTAGCCTTATCCAATCCAATGGAATATTTTACGCTGAAGTAATAAAATAAAAATCGAGCGATATACATATTGCGAGTTGAAAATAATAAAAAATATACAATATAAATTTACGCGCGCGAGCATATAGCAAGAGACGACCCTGATAATCCGACGCATCGCGGCATTAATTCAGCGTTAATTCAGCCGGTATGACTGTACGAGTGTACGGTATGTATGTGATTCACAACTGTGTAGTTGTGAATCAGCAGGCCACCGGCCCGCGGCGCCGCGTGAAACACGATAGCGCTTGCACTCGCCTCTATATAGATGTATATACCCCCTTCGATTGTTTTGGGAAGACCGGCAAGGCGGCAACGGCGTTGCTTTCTGAGTCATACGTGCAGACGTGCTTTCTCGTTCTCACTCGTCGGACAATCGATTTTTGAATTTCCCGCGCGCCTGACTCCTAACAGTCCTAAGATAGATACGTGCATGCTGCAGGAAGTTCACAGCAACTCAGTGAAAAGTCAGTAAGAGAAAAAGGAAACGCAGGCTCGACAAAAGTATAGAAAGAAAAGGGCGGTCGGGCGAAGGGCAAGGTCTGCAGTATTGTCTTGCGCGGCAATTCTCAGACTCGTCCACTTCAATTGATATTCTTTATGGTATACTCGGAAAAAATAACGTCTCTCGGCTTTGCGTTCTCTCCTACGTCTGCTCCTATACGCACTCGCTTTAATTGCTTTAATTAATTATTTTGTGCTATTATTTTGTGCTATTTAAACTATTATTACTTTTTAACTAATTACCTTTCTTTTCATCTTTGTTACAGGTAAGTCGAGAGAAACGACAACTTTTCTGTACAAATAAGCGTAAGTCGTAATAAAATCGTAATAAAGTAGACCTTAATTAATTAATTGGCCCATGCCAGTCAATACTCAAGCGCTTTACACTCACTCCGTAGAATGAAAATACAAAGGAGGGAAAAATGAAATGAAGGTAAAACGTATTTTCACATCGCCTCCGCAGAAATTGCATCCGCGACACGCGAGCCGAACAGCAGAGCGCGATTCAATCGAACTCTTGGTTAATTCTCCGCCTTCCACATCTCTCGGGCTGTAGGAGCGCCAAGCAATCGCCGGCAGCAAACGGTGACATAACCTCGCAGATGCAGATCTCTCTCTCTCTCTCTCTCTCTCTCTCTCTCTCTCTCTCTCTCACCGCAACGATTACGGCTACTGTCCTACTTCAGCGGTGCTAATCGCCGAGAGTTAAAAGCCACGCTAACGTACTATGCATTCGCGCAAACTTGCCTCGGACGAAGAGTTATATCGACTTCCGGCAATCGTGTTCGATTAACGTCGCGAGCCACTCGTAATACCACGACAATGAAGCTAACGAGTCGTGCGTCGTAGTTATTCGATGTACGTACAGCCAAAGGAAGGGGAAATCGCCGAATACATTGCTCACCAGCAGGTGATGAGTCTTTCTTTTTGCGAATCACACGATCGTTCAGTCATTAATTAAATGAATTATTCCAAGTTCCTCCGTTCCTCGTGAAGAGCTTGAACGAAAATCTCTAGAGAGAAATAGATGTTGATCCGCGAAACGAAAGTGCGCAATCAGCGCTGATAACGCTCGCGTTCGTTAACTCGATCCAACTATCTCTATAAAGGCGAGTTATATTTCACTTTTCACTCTGGTTCCTGTTTTCTCGTCGTTGCTGCAAAGAGAACTGCAAGGGAGTTTACGCGATCGTATCGGTGATCGTATCGGTGATCGTATCGGTGATCGTATTAAAAAGAAAAAACGAACGGATTGAATAGACGCGCGGTAAAGAAGAACAATAACAAGTACAGATGACAAATGAACTGCAAGTCGTCGCAGCGTGAAATCGTCGCGCGACAAGCCATTCCCGTTATAAATTGCGAAGCCGTGTTTCACGCTGTAGTAGTGCACGTCGAAATTTGACGCATCTGATTGCGCAACCGTTTGTTTTCCTCCCAACGTTACTAAAACGGCCCTATCGTCCGCAATTTCGCCTCTAGTGCATCAACGCGATGCTCAAATGCAACATTCATTTCTCCCAATGCACACGAGTCTGAAACCGTGAAAATCTACGTTCGAGACACTTTGTAATACTAGTGCGTATCTTTAAAATGAGAAGTAGTTATGTTTGAATGTTTGAAGAGAAGACATTTTCACTGCATTAGCATTATGGTTATAAATCGTTTCTCTTGTAGCCGAGCACGCGTCATGCAACAATTCTGTTGAACTCAACGGGCGGTATAAATTCTCTTCTCCCGTCATTAGTACGCAATGTAGCCTATAAATATTCAATGATCGCAGAAGTATTATATGCATATTAGAATATGCTATGATCTTCTTGATGGAAAAGCGGAAATGACGATATAGGGAAGCGTTGTTCGAGGACAAACAATTTCTCGGATACATTAGCTGTACGCGCATGTGCATCGAGATCTCGATCAAAATCTCGACGTTCAAATCGCACCTAATGCTGCGGTGAACCGCAGGTGCACCGAGGCCATACTTCATTATACGACGCACGGATCCAAATAAATTTTCCTCCAATTCGGTTACTCTGTCTTCTCATTCGTTAATGAAGTGTCAACTGTCAACGGTCAACTGTCAACTTTATACGACCGAGCGTTAAAAAAGCATGGCGTCGACTACCTGCTCGTCATCGCGATATGCATCATGTATCCCAATTGTCAAAAGAGGAAAGGCTTTGCACATCGCCCAAAGCAAATGCAATAAAGCTATACCGGCTAAGGAGATACTCTCCTTCATCTATCTCGCGATAAAAGTTCAAACTTATAAGAACTTTCTTTTCTCTTTTTCTCGAAGCTCTAATCTCGTCTGGCGCTCTTGTTTGCCCGCGATTTCTTCCCTCAGATATTGCTCGTGTATGCGTGTACGCGATGTGGCAACGTCGGTTTTTTTTTGCATCCCATATATACCTGTGTGTGTGTGTGTGTGTGTGTGTGTGTGTGTGTGTGTGTGTGTGTGTGTGTGTGTTTTAGCCGCATTGTTCGAAGCTGCGCGTTTTACAGCCGCGTTATTTTCGTCGTCCTATTCAAAAAAGGTTATCTACAGGCTCTTGTGTATTGTATTCCAATTCTTAAAAAGACACGATCGTTTTATTTGTTTTCTCATTGTCTGTTCATTCTCGCATACGACCTCTGCGTATGCATGGCTTTCTAGCTTTAAAAATAAACAAAAACTTGCTAATATATTTTTAAATCCTGCCGCAGAATTATTTAAAGCTTATATCAACATTATACGTCATCGTGTAAACATGTAAATATAGTATTGTTATAAATTTTAGATAAATAATCGAAAGTCGCTCATAAACTTGCGGTACATTAGACTTTTAAAATATATTTTCATTTAGCCAGGCGAGTGTATATTTGAAACTAGTGAGCGAGAAAAGTGAATCGAATATTTGACAAGAGTGTAATCGATTCACGGGATCTCAATTGAGATTCTTGAATTACAAGAACGAAGAAAGATTCATAGAATGGTACACTAAATGAAATTCAATTAACGAACTCTCGAAGGCTTTTGTTAACGTTTACAAGTAGCTCGAATCGTCGAGTAAAACGCCATCTCAGTGTCCGTAAGAAATCCTACTTGTCTACCGCCAAATATCTGTCCGAAAGTTCAAACTAACCCGTCCACAGATCGATACAGCTCAGTTTCTTTCTGGCTTAATTTTTTCTTCTCCGAGAAACTCATTTTCTCTGGTGCTCTCTCACAACAATTACACACTCCTCACGGTCTAACGTAACTTGGTAATGAGGCAGTTAGTATAGCCCGCGGCTGGTGAATTACGCGCACGTGGGACTTTTTTCTCGCGCTCTCTTGCCATAACGGTTTTCCACATCACCGATAGTAAAACAGAGACAATGCTTCCTACCCACGAAAAATCACAATCTGTGTGTTCGAGAAACAATGACTTTGAAATATTTATAAGTCACAGCGGCTCTTGTGTATCCTAGCAGGTACACAAGCGCGATCCTTTAATTTTCTCTCTCTATTTACGAGTCTATCGAGTGTGTAATAAACATTTTTCGTACATACGCCTCGAAACGAGCAGCCAAAAGTATTGATATTAATATTTTTCGATCTCTCTCTCTCTCTCTCTCTCTCTCTCTCTCTCTCTCTCTCTCGTGCGACTAGCAATGCTCTTGAATTTCGGCTATTGTTTCATCGGTCGTATTAACGATTCGTTGCAGAGTGTCGATAGTGAGCACGTTCGTGTTGTTGCTGAAACGAGGTTATGTCGAGGCTCTATATGCTTTTTACGAGCCTCGTTTCTCCATTTCATGTATGCGCGTATACGTATACTACTGGTGCTTGCAGTTCTCGTTATCCGGTTTTTGTGAATATATGCGTATAAATGTGACTTAGCCCACTTTTCCATTGCGTAACTCATCTCTCTTATTCCGAACGCGCGTTCGCGCTTCTGTCTATATATATATATATATATATATATATATATTCGTATGATTACTCATTCGCGATAACGATAACCGTGTGATACTCTTCAGTCACGCGATAATATCGTTCATAAATGCTCGACGTGGTCGTGTTAATTCGCGAAGAATTTTTTCATCTTATTCAGGACGTTACTAGAAAAGAAAAGACGATTTGTCAAAAGCTTTATCGGAAAAAGCTTGTTTTAACTACTTTTTACTTCAACGGAACATTCAAAGATAGGCTACATTTTCAATCATCTTGTCGTTAAACCGCCAAACGATGATAAAAAATCGATACTAGGGCACTATTTGACTTAAAAGCCCTTCTGATTAAGACGCTCGGTAAAGCATGCCTTAATCATATTATTCTCTCTTGAACAAGGCTAACTTTTTATCGCAAATTTTTCCGCGAAACTCTAGAAAGTGGAAAAAAGAAAATTCATCCTGAGTGTAATGCAAAAGGTAAAGAATAATTACTAGAGGATGTGAGGTAAGCGACCTAGGCGCATCATATCTCGCGCTCAATTCCAATGCATTTTCTCTCTATCTCTTCCCTCCCGCAGTCTTTATCGTAACCTGAGAAACTTCAGAGTGTGATCGTTCACGTGCCGTCAGATTCGAAAATCACGTCAGTAGCATTACGAAAATCCTCGGACGTGCGATTAATTAAACGTCGGCTCGCCGAAAATCGAGTTGTTCGCTCTCTATACTCTACTATTTAGAAGTGGGTCAGAAGCCGGAAGTTGCTCAGGTCTAGATACGTATGTATAAACCAGGCTGGAATACCGAGAGTTCTTTGCTGCGAGACGTTTTATTCGGCTCTCTTCTTTCCCTAGGGACAGAGTCTAATTTATGAAAATTGGAACATGTCCCGCGTGCGCGCGCTGCAGCTTGACTATTTATATAGTTACGGGGATAACTATTTTAATGAGACTGAATAAGCGCGTTGCGCATATATATTGCGTATATAGCGCGTCTGCAGCTCGTGTATGCACAAGGACAATTATGTACTCTTCTCTGTACACGGGTTTCAAGCAAATCGGTATTAGCAATAGCGTAGTGATAATTTGGAGAAAGGATCGGATGGATTATGACCATCAGAGACCAATAGAGAACGGTTATCATTGATTTGAGAGCTTGGAAACGTGCATTTGTACGCGAATTTTTCATTTATTACAACGTCTTGATTGATGTTATTCTCATTAAAAGAGCGTAGACTGAGAAGAAAGCAATCGCTGATGCTCTCTGTGCATAAACGGACAAAGAGAATGAATTGTTAAGCGCGTCGAGCATATTCCCATCTCTTGAACATTATCGACGTCGACGAGAGGCGTTGTCCTGTTTTCAGATCGATGCCGCGTACCACTACTGCTATGTCATGAAACCGCATTATTATATATAGATACGGACGACTTATGAAGACCAAAGAATACTTCGCAATGTCTTAACAGACAAATTCATTCATTCGTAAACGAGTCGTTATTATTCTAGCTATAGCGAGTCCTTCTCTAATCGAATACACATACACACACACACACACATCTTTCCGTCAATTCTCGATGTCAAACAGAACTGGATCACTGCTATAAATATTTACATAACCTGAAAAGCTTTATTCATTATCTAAACAGGATTAACGTGGAATAGATATGTTTTTTTTTACTTTTTATTTTTTATTCATTATTATCTTCTTTATTATTCTCTGTGACGGGTGTATTATATAGACGCTCTCGGTTTACCGAATATCAGGCTCGACGGCCCCATGGTGAGTGTGGGTGAGTTTTATGTATAGCGCGGGAACCCCGTGAAGATGCCCGCGGGATGATAAGACTCCGGAAAATCGTTCAACGGTGTTCGCACGATTACCGCTAACGAGAAATGGGTTCGTGAAATTTCAGTTAAGTTTGACTATATGTCTCGGCGATGGGATAGCGGCTCTTTCTAGACGAGCAGGGCTGTACACTTTTATTTGCGTCTATCAGAATTCTGAATAGAGTTGAAGTTTTGTTAACGAGCCTTTTTCAAAGTCATTCAAATTTATAATTTACTTGGTTTACACAAAATTACTTGCATAATTTTAATGAATGTCAATGTAAATTTTAATGCTTAATTATAAAGCACCGGTGATTAAATCTAAACGAAAATATTAACAGCAAAAGTAATAAAATATGTAGTTTATTCAATACTACCTACCCACCTTATTCAATAGTAAAAACTGTTGATGAACTTTTTAATTAAAGCAAAATCTCACGACGAAAGCTTAATGCAAATTTAGTATTCAATTTATTAAGGTGGGATATTTTCTCTAGATAAAAGAAGAAATGAATTTGAAATCTTGTCTGAAACGTGATTAAAGAAAGCTCGTTGAAAGAGACCGAAATCCCGACATCCCGACATCCCGACATCCCGACATCCCGAGTCCACAGCGCGCACAAAAACAATCTGAAAGTTTGTTCATCGTAGCACCTACACTGCTTCTACCACCTACCAGTAGCAGCGCACGCTTTTATAGAATCTCGTTTCTCGTCAAGTCTGCGTGTTTATACAAATCCGTTGAAAATCCCAACGATCCTTCTGTGCAGGCTACTATGGTAAACGCACCGAGAAAGAAGGGGGAACTCAGTTAGCCCCGTAATATTTAACATTCATTATTGCGAGCGACGCTTGCCTACATGAGCATTCATACTGTGTGCACTGTTGTGTGTATATAATATAACGTTGTTCCGGCCCCGCACATTATAGAGAATCCCGCGCGACTCCATTGTGGGAAAAAGTCACTGGTGGTCATAGATACGATCTGTATATCTCACACTCTCTCGCAGGATTAAAAATTCATCTCTTTCTCCCTGTAGCTATTAATGTCGACCTCTACAATCGCGGGATCTTAGGTAGGGGATCTTAGAATTTTCCACCTTTATAATGACTACATCGTCATTGTACATGGGATTGCTGGCCTTATGCTTTTATTTAAGTATATTTACTGATGATGAAATTCGTCTCGTCTTCTTTCTCGTTTATTAGCTGGCTTTTTGCCATATACTTTCTGTAAAGTCATATGTTTCATGAGTATTGAGTCAAGAGTTAATGAGTATTTGATCAAGTTTTTTTTATAAATTCTTTACACGGGTTATATCTACGTGCCAATCTGTAACCTATGCTATCCAGTAGAAATTTCAACTTTTTAATGCTGACCAAGTATATGGAATTTCAGATGAATATTTTTAATAGCAAACTCTCATAAATATAAAATTCCATAAAATCGAGTAAAGAGGAAACGATAATCGATTAAAATCGTTGTTGTCGGGGTAAAAATATGCAAGAGCAATCCCTTAAAATTGAAACATAGTTACAGCGTTCCAGTTGCCCTGTCGCGTTCTCTGCCCTAATTGACTTTCAATCGACAATGGCATTGGCAGACAAGCTCCCGATACAGAATTGTATTCGATCTAAGCTCGTACACACAACTGAGAATTAAAGAGACACCATGGAAATATTCAAGGCTCACCGCCCGTAATAGAGCTTTAAATCGAATCACTCGAGCCAATTAAATCCGTCTCAGACGAAGCAAGTGAAATTTTAAAATTAAACCTTTCACGTATGTGGAGATCATTCAATCATGTGGCTCTCGTTCAAACGATTGGAATCGATATTACGATCGTCGCGCTCGGAATTCCTTCACAAAGGATGCGCTTCCGAGGGCGAGAGAAAAAAAAACAAACAAAAAAAACATTCGCGGTCTACATCGAAAATCCCACTGAATTACCTTCTTCTCCCCTCCGCTTTTGAATATCTACTGCAACACGACGACCTAGTTCGAGAATTATTGCAGATGCCGGCGTATGTACAGTTTGCGCCAGCGATTCGTGCTTTTTTTCTTTCTCTCCTTCTCTCTGCGAGTGTTTTTATTTCGCGACTTATGCTGAGAGAGAGAGAGAGAGAGAGAGAGAGAGAGAGGTGCTTTTGAGCGTGGAAAACGCGTTGGAAAATATTCTCTGAAAAATTGATGTATGTACCAAGGGAATTTGAACGGCCTGTTTTCTCTATGCCCCGATACGTAGGTGTATATATAGGCAGTATAGTAGAGCAGTTCAAACTCCTTGTCGCACTTGATCGTCCTGTCTTTTTTCACCTGCAGGCTTCTTCTTTCGCGGAAGTTTCTGAGTTGACCGAGATTCGTAGCGATCTCTCTCCGATGTGTGTTTTTAGAGGAGATGCTTCGAGCGTGCACGAGACTAGATTGCATGTATGCTGCTGTATTTGTGCTTACTTTCAACTCGTAATAAATATTTGATTTATTACGACTAAATAATAATTCAGACATTCTCTCGTTTCTTGCTTTATATATACGAATTATATGTTTATTACTTTCTTGTGCAAAATCGTGTATGAAATTCGTGATAAAATGAACATTTTGTTCAATATTTCACGAGAAACAACTGAACTCACTTCTGAAAACGTTAAACGAATATAAAAAACCAAGGTCCAAAAAGGGAGAGTAGAAAAATATTTTTCGCAGACATAAGCAAGTTTCATGGAAAATTCACATATACACAATCAGAAAGGAGCTAAAACAGCACTTCTACGTGCAGTCAAAATGAAAAAGTCAAGGTTGATTGAATTTGTCGCAGGTAGTTTGTACGTTTGCGCATCTCGCTCTATCTCCCGACAATATATCGGATAGAATAGTTAAATATGCGCGAACATCGTGCGCTTATCATGCGATGTGTCGCATGACGATGCGAGTCGAAAAAAACAGTAACGGTAGTGTGTGGGATGGATGGAATCATGACGGATGACTGGATGACTGTCTAATTAACGACTCGTGAGACAGTAGACAGTCGGCAGTCGGCAGTTAAATGATCAAGCGTTTGTCATCGTGTGCAAAGGGAAAGAGGCAGAGAGGCAGAGAGACAGAGAAAGAATAAGCGTAACAAAGTGTCCCTATAATGTGTACCGACTGCAATTCGACGTAATTTATAGGCCTACTCTTGTATCGAGCTTTTATAGTAGCGTCGCACCAAGTGTTTATAAATAGCAGCAGCCATGTGAATCAGATTTCAAAACCATATACTTACATCATTGACATCGATCTTTTTCTTCTGACATTAACTTACCTTGAACAACTTTATATAAATAAGAGGGAGAGGGTGAAATTAAGGAAAAAAACAAATTTAATCAATTAACATAATAATACATTCTACGTAATCACTCTGGAATTAGGCGTATACGCGTAGGATGTGCGACGCACGAGCTAAAGATAGAAAGAAAGGCAAGGTAAGGTGTACGTGAGATTTTGACGAATAAAACTCAGACGAGTGGCTAATAAAATTGACTTTTTCACTGCGACGTATAGTCGCGTAACCGCATTAATTCAAATTTCAACGAATCCACTTGACTTTATTGAGAAAATAAAAAAAGCAGCTGACCTTATTCGGCGAAACGGTCAATCCCTTGTTGAGAATCTCCGTCGGGCAGAGTGTAATTACCTCATTAGCCGCAGTGACTACATTTGCTTTTCAAATTTCCCGTCATTAAGATGATTGTACATTGTGTGCGCGCAATGAAATAAAAGGAAAAAAAATCAAGCTTTTCCAATGTCCAGCAAAGCGTATCGATTTCGGCGGGAAATGAGTAGAAGGCGGAAGACGACCGAAGACGGCGACGCAATGCTAATGGCGTGAAACGGAAGTCAAGCGAAACGCGTCCGGTGATAATCTCGCGCACAACAGCAGGTTCATGTAGCCTGTCGCGGAGCGAGTCGTTGCCTTCCTTCTTTTTCTGCCTCTGACTTTTGTGTCTCTCCCTTTGTAATCGAATACGCAGCGTTCGGTACAAGCTCGTCAACTGCAGGCATAATTTCTTCTCCACCTCCTTTCTGCTTCAGATAAGCGAAGCTCTTTTCGGAAAAGTTACTCGATCGATCGTTTGCCAATACGAAATATCATTTTTTAAGAGCAAAAGACGCACTGGCCAAAAATATTTCAGAGGCGTTTAATAAGAACGTTAAAAAAGAGCGACGGACTCGTCGAAAAGTAGGTCGCTCTTGATTGATCATTTCAAAGGTTCTGCTATGTGTATTGAGTACAGTTTTTTGCCTTTGTATTAGGTTTTGTATTAGGTTAAGCCCCGTTTCAATCGGTTTTATGTATACCAATAGACTGTCATACTCGAAATGATAATTTTACAATAATATTGCATTCACTGTATAAAATCGTCTATCAAATTGATTACTCTCGGCTTTTGAAAAATTGTTTTTACTAGAAGCACGCACGTGTAACTCGACAATAGCCATCGGCCAAAAGCAAGCGCGTGTACACTATACTGTATACACTATACCGTATACACTATACATACATGTATCCAACAATGACCGATCGATCTTAATACCTCGTGGAAATGCACCCACGTATGAAGTCCAGTAACGAAATCGATACCTAGTCGTAAATCGCACGTAATTTACGTCCCCTTAAAACTCTCAGTCTGTTTATACCCTCAACAATGATATACGATCACTTATAGGACAGGTCATTTTGCCTCCAGCTGATCCAAATCGACCGACACACATTTTCCTATTCCCGAATTTTTTTTAAATTATACTTTCTATTTTGGCTTGTGGCCATCGGTGGAGAGAAAAGAAGGAGGGGAAAATGTGTGTCGTTTCATTGCTGAAAGCGCTGACTTTTCTTCTTGCTCGACAACGATGACTTTTTTCGGTCGACGGATAATGGAAGCTTCTTTCTTTGAATCGCACGCCGCGCGAATACGAGATAAAGCGCGCACGCCCACGCATTGTTCGCAACGGATTGAAAGGACGAGAGGAGTTGACCTCTGAGTCTATGTATGTAGATATATATTAAAGCAGTAAAATATTCGCGTAAAATATTATCCCGAAGTAATAAGAGAGTTAATGGAGAAGAAGAGAAAGTTTTCGTCACGATGGCAACTGCCGGTCGATTGGTCGATTGCTCGATTTTCGAATGCAGTCTGTACGGATGAAGCTACTTAGATGTTTTTAAAGTTGATTTATCAAGACGGCTATTTTTCTCTATAGAGGCCTAATATTTTTCACGAGACGAAGAAGAAGAAAAAAGACGCTCTTCCCTGCGTCACTCTTTCTGACACAGTTTTTTCCCGGTCTCCAAGTATACAATGCATCGAAGCTCTTCTGCCTCTGGTCTCTCCCTGGTCAGTGTCTGTGTCAGTCGTGCTTTTTTGCGCGGCTATATACACTATGTGCGATACTTTTTTAGCACACGCGGTATACCGAATATGTACTTACGTACAAAAGGCGCTGATCGTCGAGTGAGGAATATGTATGTCGGCGATGACAAAACTGTGTTTGCTGCTTGTAGATGTTTGGATGTTTTCGAGAGAGAGAGAGAGAGAGAGAGAGAGAGAGAGAGAGATTGACGATTTGCTTTAGCTTTTCTGTTTATTTTCTCTTTTTCTGATTTATACATTAAAATTTGTCGAAAGTCGACGATTTAAAAATCATAATCTAATTTGATTGAATTATCCTTTCTGTTACAGGTAAGCTCATGGACGAATGAGAGTATTTGAACGCCGAGTATTTGAATTCCGACGGGCAGAAATCAGTATTCCATCACACGCATAACATCGAATTTCGCAACTCACTTTTCGCGGCTGATATCCGCGAAAAGTGAGTTGCCAGGGACAACCGATCGCTGCCTCGAACTCGAGACAACAATCGACGAACTTGTCAGTCCGTAACGCTAGACGAGTGTTTTCCGAATTGATCTAGTCGAGGACGTGTCCGGAGATAAACGGTTTATAAAGGAAGTTTACTCAACGGATTGCCATCCGTCACAATGTCGTCGGCACTCTTGTTATTGCTGTTGTTGCGTTGTCGTTGTCGTTGTCGTTGTTACTCTTCGAGTGTATCATCAATTGACGGATAATCAATATTAATATACTATACCCTATACACATTGTATACTCTTCAGTAGTTTCGACTGGTCGTCTGCATGCGATCGTAGAATTATCCGTCAGACGAAGCGGAAAAATAAATTCGGTGTAAAAGAAGCTTGAGACGTCGTGACACCGATTGCCGGCAATCAATAGCGCTTCCTTCAAACTCTCTATTTTTCGTCCCTTGAGCGCAGCTTTGCGAGAAGCTCTGCTCCGCCTGTGAATTATGTATATTATATAGACTATCGCTTTCTCTCTCCCCTACACATCATGCATTATCGTACACGTGCAGATTGAACTTACGCACCGAATGCAGTTTACGTTGAGATTTAAACTTCCAAGAGGGATGTATACCATTGAGTTGTTAAAAAGTTGAAGCGCCGGATTAACGGATTAATGGGGGTGCTTTGGACTAATCGATTTAGCCGCGAAGCTACGCCCGTTCAGCGCACCTAATAGAGTTATAGAGACTTTCCGAGAAAAGTCTGCTGCGTAAGAAAATTTACATTCAGGTTAGACTTTACAGGAGAGAAATTTTCTATCGGAAGAGCTGAACCGACGAACAACAGCTTCTTACGTGCTCTTGCTCTCGTTCTTCCTCCCCTTATATGCCTCCTTCATTCTCCTCGATGAATTTATGAATTTATGAGAAAATTCGATCGCTACGCTCTGGGAGCTACGGCATTACGTTCAAATGGCATAATTCAATTTTCGCAACTGCGAAGGGAGTGAGCTATTGTCCAGCGAAGCGTTGAGTCGTTCGATGGCGTGGAAAACGATGTTTTTAGCTCTGTTTATTCGCCGGATCACGCGCAAGAATGAATTTCGATTGGAGCAAATAGAGCGTCGTTTCACGCTTTGGTTTCGAAAAGAAAAATCGAGGTTGACGAGTAGCGAGTAGATTGATAGAAATTGACTCTTAGTGCCAAAGATATTCAAGTATTTGAATATGAGTGACGAAAATAGCCTTTAACAAGATCTCGATAAGTTGAATTTCATGATTAATTAGCGAACCTCGATAACGTTGCTCATCGTATTATTAAAGTTTTCCAAGCAATATTAGTTGGACGACATTAATTAGTTGAGAATATTCAAGCGCGTATAGTAAAATGACAACTTACAGTAAAGTAGCTACACAGCGGGCGTTAGAAAAAGTAAACTCTTTACCTTAACAAGATCTCGATCATAATTGTAATCAAATACTTCTACAAGAATCAAATATTTCTCCAATCGTTACAAAGTGTATATTTTTCGAGATCATTTATCATACTATCAACTTACGATATGGATACACGGGAATTTGAAAAAAAGAAACGGGGCAATGCATGAATATCGCTGGACGGCTTTCTCGAAATCGAGAAATGGACTTTTAAAAAAAAACCTCTCGCAACGTCAGAAATACACGGCATGCATCAGCATCAGCATCAGCATCAGCAGCAGCAACAGCAACTTATCGCCTCGATTCCACATACGCCTGGCAATATCGAACTTCACTCTCGACTGCGGCTAGCACAGCGTTATCGCGCTGACCTCTCTATTTCTCTCTCGGCAGACCGGATTTAGGGCGCAGCAGCGCCACATGCACATACACAAACGCATACACAAACGCATACACAAACGCATACACAAACGCATACACAAATACACGGGTACCACATACACACAGTAGATGCTAAAAGGGGGCGGCTACACTCGTGGTCGAAACACAAGGCGGCGATGACAACGACAGCAGGGCAATCAAGTGCGGTAAGACTCGCTCGGCCAGATATAACGTATTTAACCCAACCTCTCGTATCTCAAAGCTCGATATAGTATCCTGCGTAAACGTGTGTGTCTTATGTATACCGGCCGTTCGTAGATTTTTTTTTCCTCATCGATCGACGAGCTACACTGTTTCGCATCTGCGATTCTTTCGCGCCCGGTGTACGTAATGTAGTCTATGTACCAAGGGAAGCGTCGTTGGCCTAGTTTACTTTTTTTCTTACGGAATAGCCTTAACGCACTAGTGTTATAAGTTCGCGAGAGCGACGAGCGTTTAATAAACAATTTCGCCTTAATAACGTCTCGTCTCTAATTGTACAACTTCCCTGGATCGCGTTGGAATTATGCGCGTTGAAATTTCCTTGGGCTTTTCATTAAATCAACTCGACATATCTTAATGGGCAAACTTGCAGACCTGTACCACTCTCGTCGCGGAGCTCTTCTTGCAACTCATTAGCTCGCGAGAGGTGCCATATTCAGTCTTTTTCCGCAGACTAGTCAAGAGTACACTTTAACGTTATATTGATTTTTTGACGAAAATTCCCGTTATTTTCATTGGCATTGTTGCGCGCGTATAGAATATACGCGTATCGTGTTGGCTGAATTTCAAGCTTACTTATTTCAAGGCTTTCATCGTTGATAATTGGTTGATAAAAGGTAAGTCTTCGTGGAGCGAGACGCTGCGGTGACATATGGGCGTTGTGTACAAAAGGCGAGATTCGAGAACAATGACAGTATTTATTACGATAGCATTGATTATAACTCCCGTGTTCCAGTGAAAATACGAACTTGCCTCGAGTCTAGGCTATAATCCTGTGAATCGTTTGGTCTTTAAAAAAATTCTCTTACTTAGTCAATATCGTGGGGGTTCTCGGCATCCTTCTCTTCGGAAATGCAGTGTGGAATGCAAATTTTTCTTTCAACATCTGCTGAGCCGACTTTATTGATTTATACGACCAGCTGATAGTATATCACAGATGGTATTTTATTTAAAATCGATATTATCGGTTTGCCTTTATAACCCGTGGAAATTATTTTGAACGCGGCTTTTGAATTTCTAAGACTGATTATTCGTAGTGTAATTGACCTAATCAACTACTTACCGGTGCTGGCTCAACGATGCGGGACGAAATGGCGCGAGAAAAATGCCGCGAGAAAAATGCCGCGAGAAAAATGCCGCGAGAAAAATGGTTGAAAAAATGGTCCAACTCAGTTTCTCAGGCGCTTTTCTCGATTCCCGGTAAACGCAATAAAGCTCAATCCTCTGGAATGCAGCAGTATTCCTCCGCGACAATTGAACAATTGCGCGAGGACGTTATCTGACGTTAGCCGCGTCCCTTTGATCTGCAGCAGCTCTGACGTCGCACGAATTATACGAATTCCACGCGTCGCCTCGAATCATCGAAAGATATACCATCGGTACTTGAAACAATGCACCCGAGAGTACAATTACAATTCCCTTTGATTAAACGATCGCTAGAGAAAGCTAGAGCTCTAGAGAGAGAGAGTCTAGAGCTCTTTATAACGTGTATCACTATCCTCTATCTGGGGTATAGTATGAGCTTTTTTTCTTTAATAGAATTTCATTTCGCTCGACACTGAAGAATACCTTACAGGCGTATCCATCATCATTCCGCGCCAACATTGCAATTCCGAAGTCCAAACACGAGCGTCTAGCCAAATCGAGAAAATGGGGAAAAGAAAAAAAAAACAAGCTGCGCTTTATTTTCCTCTAGACGAAAGCTGACCGTAATACCGGAACTGCGCGCGTCTGTATTAAACGCTGGAAATGGGTCAGGAAATTCGCTGCTGCGCGAGACCGACTCGCTATGGAAAAGAGAAAAAGCTCGCCTACTCTCGTGCTCCGTGACGCGCAAAGATTGCAGAGACTTCTGGCTCGAGCTCAAAAATCGAGCCGAGCTTTTACTCCGTGCACTTGTTGCTATTGACGTTCTTTCTCTATCTTACTCTCTCGATTATCCGCTGAAATTGAAGCTGACACCGAAGCGACATCTCTGATGCAAGCAATGTAGAGATTCCAATGTAAAGAAGATTTAAGCATGATGATGGCGACGATGCACACTGGCTTGGTAAAACCTACCGTTTATGGCAATTCATTTTACAGATTAATTAAAGCCTTGCGCAATGCTCGACGCTCGACGCTCGTCGCTCGACGCTCGTCGCTCGACTCTCGACTCTCGACTCTCGCGACTCTCGATTCTCGACGCTCGACGCTCGACACTCGACACTCGACACTAGCTCTTTATTTAAGTTGCGTAATACGCTGCGGATCGATATTAACGTTATTGTGCGGTCTGTGCGTGCGTGTGGGTGCGCGCAGTGCGATTGTTTATCCGATACTGCGTTAGCAACTATTTATTAAACATTCTAGACGGAAATTGAAATACTTTGTGAAATTCGATATATAGCATTAATTAGTGTATCGACGTAAATTTCCTAATAACCTATAGCGTAAAAAAAGGAAGCGATGCGATCTCGAGCGATACCACCGAGCAATACCGCTGTGTAATAACACGTGCACGACTATTATATTATCATAGGCCGGACGAGTGAATTTTAATGCAAGCATACACGTATGTGCACGACGTGACTCGTCGCCGAAATAATGCCCGCGCACGCTCGAGACCCAAGGAATCACAAAGAGGAGATTAATTATGTACGATGTTCGTACCAGCCGGCGGAAGGATATTTTTTGGTCGCGCATCGTTATTGACTGATTCATAAGTAAGCAGGCCGAAGAGTATTGTTTTCATCGTGATCTTCGCGACTGCTGGCGCCATCTAGAATCTCGAACGAATATCCTTCGTACGAAAAGAGCGACGAATCTTATCCGGTCGATGATCCATCGGAAGGGAAATTGCAAGTTTATATTTATATATTATATTGCGTGTCCGTCGATCTTAACTGCACAATGCAATACTTGCGCAGTTTCATCGACGTTCTGTATCGACGCACATAGCGGAAATTATTTCAATTATTATTGCGTGAAAACGGATGCTTCTCTAAATTCAAGCTTTCTATTGTGACACACGGTATATGATGTGGATACGCCGTGTGTATACCGTGGATATACCGTCGTGTACATTGTACAGTGAGAGTTGCGCTTTCGTGTGATTGAATGAAGAAGCACACTGCTCCTTTGTCCCGAATATCGAGCTGCACTACCTACGCTCCATTGGGCAAGGACCAATTGCAAAACAAGAACTCTCTCATTTTGTACAACTCGCCGGTGCGCCAGAGGGCACCATTGTAATTCAACATTTTTTCTCATTTATCCCATTTTCGACATTAAAATAGTTTCTACACTTCTGAAACACTAACCCGAACTCCTAACCCGAATGAGTTTGAAAGTGCAATTGAAATTTCGAAGAAAGCGAGTGTAAACAAGTCCAGTTGTACCAGAGGTAGTTTCATTTTTTTCAGTTTCTCATTCTTTCAGCGATCTTTCGCAGACAGTCTTATTCTCTACTGCGTTAGCTTATTTTCCGAGTTCTAATGAAAACGTGAAAGCTTAGCCGAAATGGAAAAACAGTAAACTATGAACGTTTCGTTTTCAGAATCGTCCCGTTGCGAGAAGAGGGTGGCGTGTCCGGTAACGCCGCTGATCAGCAAGAAGAAGTCAGAGAAAAAAAGGGGGATCTCTAGTATAGACACGAGCTCGTGCCGACGAAGACGAGGAGGATGCGCGAATACAAGATCGTGGTGCTGGGGAGCGGTGGTGTTGGTAAATCGGCCTTGACCGTCCAGTTTGTCCAGGGTATCTTCGTCGAGAAGTACGATCCCACCATAGAGGACAGCTACAGGAAGCAGGTCGAGGTCGACGGCCAGCAATGCATGCTCGAGATTCTCGACACCGCTGGAACGGTGAGTTTGAATTATCTATACAGTCTTGAGACGGGATTGAACATCGTCGATAGTGATCCGGGATCCCGAGATGATTTCAAATTATTAAACGCCTTCTCCGCCAACAGCATTATTATATTTCGAGCGAAGAGTCAAGGGACCTCGATTAAGGGCTGGCTAAATTATCTTCTTACTTTCTTACTTTTCTATATGAATTTTATCGATGTTCTCGAAAAGAGAATCAAAAGCCAATTGACGCGTGGAACTGAAATGTTCATTGATGTTCGTGATTCGCGATATTTCAATGAAAGCACCATGGAAAATGCAATTCAATTGGTTTTAAGGGCTAAAACAGTAATCGCGCAATGTTTTACATTCAATATCATAATTTAATGTCGCGTGACCTTTAAGCGTACCGGCAATATAAAACAGTATATAGAACGTGATCAATCCTTTAAAAATATCTCGACAAATATCTGACACGATAACTCGACCCAGTAATCCAGAAAGCACCGCCTGTAACGTGCTTTCTCGAAGAACAAGAGCAGCTGAAAGCTCGAGCTCATAAATAAGAAGGGGAAAGTGTCTTTTAGAATGATTTTTTAATAAGAATGGCTTCCGCAGTGGTCGGCTGTGCGCAGCTTATAATGTGATAAAACCGTGAGTCAATGTCATGTCAGTGTTCGAGTGGGACGAGACGACAATTATTCGGGAATTATTATTTGAACAAGATAGTAAAAACATTAATTTGCAGGAACAATTCACCGCTATGAGGGATTTGTACATGAAGAATGGTCAAGGCTTCGTACTGGTCTACTCGATAACGGCCCAGTCGACGTTCAATGACCTGCACGACCTCCGGGAGCAGATACTTCGGGTGAAAGACACGGACGACGTGCCGATGGTCCTTGTAGGTAACAAATGCGACCTCGAGGATGAAAGGGTGGTGGGTAAGGACCAGGGGGTCAATCTTGCCCGACAATACAATTGCGCATTCATGGAGACGTCGGCAAAAGCCAAAATTAACGTTAACGATGTTAGTATCTATTAGTGTGTTAGCTCTATTCATTTGTTTAATATACAAATTTCATCTTAATTAACCTTTTCCTTTTTCAGATCTTCTACGATCTGGTGCGGCAAATTAACAAAAAGTCGCCGGAGAAGAAGATGAAGCAGAAAAAGAAATCGCTGTGCATGATGCTGTAAAGTAGCGACCGGGCCTGTGTGCAGCCGTGTCTTCTCGCGTTCAATGAGGATTGAAACGAAAACCTGAGGCAGAGACAAACAAGCAGAGCAACAAGAGCAAAGCGGAAAAAGTTATAAACAAAGCGTATAAAAAAGTTAAATAAAACGAATGAAAGGGAGGGAGGGTAATCCAGGATACCAGTGTGTTGGTTGAGGGTTTTTCACCAAGCATTCGAGCAGAAAAATAAAAGCGAGGAAAAAAGAGAAAAAGAGAGAGAAAGAGTGAGAAAGAGTGAGAAAGAAAGAGAAAGAGCGAGAAAGAGTGAGAGAATGTGAATGAGTCAGGAAGGTTTACAGGAAGATGAACTCGAATTAAAATATTGCAACTGTAAAAGTAAGACCGTGCAGAGACGCGACGAACGCTAGTTGACGACTGAAAGCCACCCAAGGAACATGGAGAGAGAAAGTGTGAGAAAGGGAGAGCTGGAATTAAGAATGAAAAAGAGAAAATGGCAAGATCGAGGGAGGGCTAACAACGATGATGTCGCGCGCGAGAGAGACACGCATAACGACGAGCACAGATCTGGAAGACGGGCGTGAATGCGCGGCTTTACGTCGTTGTCAGCAGACAGGAAAGGAAGAAAAGAAAAGAATGAGAGAGAGAGAGAGAGAGAGAGAGAGAGAGAGTGAGTGTGTTAAACAGCCGAGCGCTTGGAAAGTTATACGAATACTTGTATATACACACTTCGGTCCGGCAGTGGCGCGCATGCAACTGCGCACAAACTGACGAGAGAACGAATAAAGGGGAAACGTACTCCAATCACTGACAAACACGACCTACCCATACAGAAGAACTTTACACAGTTTACATTGACGAGTATACAAGATTGCAGCCACGCGCGTGGACCATTTTACGTTCTCCTCGAAACTATTCTTTACATTGCTCTTTTTTAATCATTATTAATATTATTATTAATTATTAGCGGGCAAAAGATACTAATTAATTAATTAGGGTGGAGAGCCGATGAAATCGAATGTGAATAAGAGAGAGAGAGGGAGAGAGAGAGAGAGAGAGAGAGAGAGAGAGAGAGAGAGTGAGAGAGAATGCACAAGTCAGAGAAAGTGTTTACGAAATTGTTTTCGAAGGACTGCAGCAGAAGCGGGGTAATTCGAAGCTAAATGCGAGCAAAGACGATGATAATAATAAATTGGCGTGAAAAGTGTAGAGCAAGAATGCGAATGAGAGCGAGAAAGTGAGAATTGACAAAACGGGGTAAAGTAAAGCGAATGAATACAAAAAGGGTAAAAGACAAAAAAAATGTTCAGAAGTGCGCGTGCGCGGAGCGAACAGTCGCGCCCCCAACTCTATCATTACTGCGCGCATCTCGCTTATATAATATAATAATTATACATAGACGATACATACCATGGAAAAAAGATGATGATGATGATGATGATGATGATTATTATTATTATTATTATTATTATTATTATTATTATTATTATTATTATCGAAGCATCAAAATATTCATAAGTTATCGACCGTTTGTTTCTCAATCAATATATGTTTTTCTATATCTCTCCGTATTAAAAGCAAATAATAAAAATTCAGTAAGTGTTGAAAATAAATTTTCAATTATATCGTACTCGGTGTCCTTCCCTGATAACCCCCTGCCCTCAACCCTCCGAAACAAACGCTGAACCCCTCGATGAAGGCTTTCGTCTAGCGAACCTTAAGTCATATACTTGTTTAAGTGCCTTTTTTTAAGAAAAACGAACAGGAAGAATAATAATGAAAGATTTTTGCGTAAGATCTTTTTCAATACTTTGGTAGTTATGTAATAAATAGAGTTTTTTATAGAATTCATTTAAAATTGTATTATTAAGTATGTAGGATTTAAAAATGATTTGATAAATGATTTGCATTCTTTTTCTTTTCGTAAGAAAAATCAAGTGGAATATTAACATGTAGCTCAAGAAACGACTTTGCTGGAGACAAAACTACGGAACTAAGCTATTTCAACAGATCGAATTAT
This sequence comes from Apocrypta bakeri, assembly GCA_018906985.1. Classification (NCBI taxonomy): domain Eukaryota; kingdom Metazoa; phylum Arthropoda; class Insecta; order Hymenoptera; family Pteromalidae; genus Apocrypta; species Apocrypta bakeri. The sequence goes on from JACCIA010000003.1 coordinate 19,561,392, forward strand.
TATTTTGTCTTGGGATTTTATATTATACAGTATGCATTGTAAAATAGAACAACTATTGTGATTTGCTGAGGTCTCTACTTAATTTTCCACGAGGCAAAATAATAAGACAATGAAAAAATATCACTTATTGTGGATACAAATAAAAATAAATTTTAACAGTCTTCAAATCACTGTGTAGATGAATTTTGATGTTTTGCGTAATCCCTATAATAAATTAAACCTTCAAATTGTACATTACGAGACTTCGATTTCATATAATCAGTGTAATAAGAAAAACTGAGGCTACTGAAGGAAAACAATTCGTCAAACCTTAAGTACGCTTAGAAGTCACAATAATCGCATTCCGAATAGATTTGTTAGTGGCAATGTTTGTATACCATTGTAAGATTTCTTGTTTCTCATTTCTGCGCGTTACGAGTAAATTTAAGCGCTAATTATTATTATTATTACTATTATTATTATTATTATTATTATTATTATCATTATTATTAGTATTAATATTATTATTAATATTATTATTAATATTATTATTAATTATTATTACTATTATTATATAATGCCTTTGTATGAAAACAAATTTTTTCATAAAGTTGACATCGATTCAATCGGTCTGTCGATTAAAAAATACATTTCTCTTTTGAATCATTGGTTTTATTCACGAGACATCAAACTGTCTAACAAACCTTATAAGTAAATCACAAACAATAACAAAGTATACGTTTATTATTTCAATAATTTGTCTTGCATTAATACACAGAATTGAAAGAAAAGCTTAAACATACATATTACTTTTTACACTAGATTTGTCCTCTGCGAAATATGAATGAATAATGCCACGATGAAAGAAAGCCTAGTGTTAAATGCGAGCAAATTATCTTAAGAAATGTATGGAAAATTCTTTCGTGAAACCGTGATTCGATATAGACTCTAATAGAAAAACTCACTATTCAATATTTATGAAAATTGAGATGTTGAACGTAGCTTTGAATTCCCTATCGTTTGGTCTTTTAATTCGAGAGAGCTGTAACATTGATGTAACGTTATTTTTATTTTTAATTTTTTAATTCATTTGTACGTCGAGTCGCATATTTCAGCAGCGAAACTAAAAAACTAATACATATTTCGAGACGAAATGCTGGACAATAAATAAGTTGTCCATGACGACACACGATAAAGCTTGGGTAAGCGTTCTTGTAAACAATCGAATTTCCTAATTATCCTTCGGTCGATACATGTCACAAGTGTGTTCCAACACTTTACAGACAAACATCTCTCAGAGCGTTCATTCGACGAACGCGTACTTATTAAGTTTACAATTGTTAAACGAGCGTTAATCGTAAAAAGAATAAGACGAGCAAAGTCATGTAGAACTAAGGAAATAACGAATGACAAGAATATACACTGACTCGAAAAGCATTTTTTCACAATACATTGTAATTCTATAATTACAACGTCGAAGCGTATGCGGAAGCGTATGCGGAAGCGTATGCGGAGCGCAGGGATTTCATTTACATTTGTGAGAAAGAAGCGAAGAGAGAAAAAGAGGGATAAACAACGTAAGGGCGCGCTTAATTAATATTAAAAATTGCTATTAAAAATCTCGTGAAGCGGACGTTTTATTGCAGATTCCATTGAAACTCTCCTTGCGCGCGTGAACTGTCTCTTCACGCGTGAACGACTCTCAAGACTCAACAAACGCATTGAATTCTTTTCTCTCTATGCAGGCGCGCTGCGTATCTCTATGTATTTACCAAGTCTATACACGTATGTACAATAACAATCTGCCGACGCTCGAATCCTCTCGTCGATAAAAAAATAATGCTTGCGCAGCGTTCGAGAGAATCTCTGCCGAACGAGCAGTACAGCACGAAAATAGCCACAAGTTCATTTAGTCAGCGACGCATCAAGCGAAGCCGCGATCGGCAAAGTATTTGAGAGCAGCGACGAATGCCCCGACGACGATGCCGCTCGAGCCGGGCACAAAGTCAACGAGCGATTCCTGCAAGGAAACTGCTCCACTGGTAACGTTGCAGCAGTTGTTGGTCGCCGCCTCCAGCAGTACAGGATAATACTCGTTCCAAAAAGCCAAGGCCTTGTAGTCGACGGCTCGGGTGTCGCTCATGTCGATGTTGCGCTCGATTATGAGGATACCAGGGCTCATATCGGTATGAGGCTCCCACTTGATGTTATTGAGACTGGGATTACCGGTACGAGCAAAGCTGGAAAACATGGACATCATCATATCGGCCATCTTTTTGTCTGCCGAGTTCCATTGGATATTCGAACCGATCGCGTAGGGTAGACCCCATACGAAGGCTTGCTCGAACATGTGAGGAACACCCGCCCATTCCGGAACGTCTCGAGTTACCGCTTGAGTCCGGGCGCGATAGTCGAACCTGTAGACGAACGCCTCGGTTCTCGATGGATGGCTGTGGAAGAGACAATTATTTTTTATCGCTAAGGAAAAGTCCCGAGATATCGGATCTTTATCCGAGCAGCGAGAACTCTGAAAGGTCCATCTCACCTCGAAACCTTAGCCGCCAACTGAGTTAATCCAGCCGCGTAATTCTTTTCCGTCTGCAAATCTAGATACCGATCTCTCAGTAGCGAGGTATTCTTTGTCGGTGGGTGTGGCTTGTAAAAGAACGTCACGGCATCCGAGACCATTTCTGGCCTAAGCTCGCAAGTGCTGTTCTCATCCGGAGCTACGACAACGGCGCTGATCTCGTCCCGTATAAAATTTTCAAACTGGTGCATCTTCAATCGACCGTCAACGTGTTCACTACCGATCAACTCGATAAACGCCAAGGCTTGCTCGTTATTCGTGTAACCGGTTACCAGTGGCACCGCGTAAAAATCGTCGACACCAACGTCCCGGGGATGTTTCGGTAGGAAGGGACCGTCGGTCGAATTGTTGGTCTCGGCATCGACGATCGGTCCCCACGTCTCGATGAAGGCTGATTCGCGAATCAGAATGTCCACGTCGACGTTGCGAAGACATTCCATTAGATCGGAGGTTTTCCGGTAGCAGCCGAATTTGTCTGCCACCTATGTAGTTACATGGTTTTCAAAATAAGAAAAAGTGCAATATATAAATAAAAATAAAGTATAAAAAAACGTTAGTATCTGAAAAATTGTACAGAAAAATCTACCTGATCAACGACGCTGCGCTCCTCCTGGGGGGTCCGTACCGAATTAATAGCATCACCACTCATGGCAATGGCTTTGGAAAACTTTCCTCTACTCAGCGGGCTCATCATGTGCAATCCAACGCTGATGGCGCCGGCACTGTGGCCGTAAATAACGATATTGGTAGATGATCCATCGAACAACTCGATATATTTCTTCACCCAATCCAATGCCGCGATCTGGTCCAACATTCCGTAATTACCGGACGATTCGGCGTCCGTAGTCGTAAAAAATCCCAGAATATTCAATCTGTAAGCCACTGTCACCACCAGTACCTGTCAAAAACAATTCTTCTCGTTCAAAGTATATATATAATACAAAGACGAATTTTCTGTTTCGTGCGCAGTCGAGAAAAATCAATGTTTCAAAAGGCGTCCGACCTTCGCGGACGCCGTCGCGTATCTCAGAGAGGGACTGAATAAATAAATCAACGAACGTGAAAAATCTCATATCGCGTGTCCCGTTGAGGAAATCGCAATTTGACACGAGCTAAAAACACAATGGCCCCTGAGAACGTCCTACGACATGTACGTAGTTCAAGGATTGAACGATTATCACCGGACGCTTTTTGCATATGCATATGCTCGTTCATGCAAAAGCGAAGGAGGAAAGAGAGAGAGAGAGAGAGAGAGAGAGAGAGAGAGAGAGAGAGAGAGAGAGAGAGAGGAGAGATTTAAAAAAATGAGGCAATGAACTTGACCTTTTGTTTAGTGACGAATACCGAGGCGTCCCAAATTGTTGGCGTGCCGCTGTTGAAATCGCCACCGTGGAACCAAACCATTACTGGCCATCCCTCCGCTGGTCGATTGCCTGCGTATTAATAAATTAATCGAATTTAGAGAAAAAATTCTTTATTTCGCGTGTAATAATGTATATCTCAAGCTTCTGCTGAGAGAATGAGAGACAGAAATGTCGATCCGCGTGTGTCTTATGTAGGGACGATAAAGGATGTATATGGATGATTCAAGGTATAGGACTATATTACTCAGAGATCTTTGACACTTGAAGGTCGAAGGAGCGTTTCTTTTTTAGGAATAACTTAAGCCAAGGTTTCGAGTAATTGTACGACCAAGTCGCTAATTGACGAATCTGTTTTTATAGTCGTTTGAAAGCTACGGAACCTACAGGGCTGTAAGTATAGGCTTCTTTTGCATTCTACTCTGCAATAGACGTGAAAAAATAATTGCTTTCTCGCAACAATATTTTTCCGCCAAGAGAGAAAAAGACATTTGATCGTTTGAAGAAAAAGAAACGGAATAATACACCATGTGTCGGTGTTGGGGCAGGTTGGGGTGATATGTTTACCACAAGTGTTCTAAATTTTGTCTGCCTCTCCTTCTTGTAACTGCGTACATATTACAATGTCATAAATTATGGAAATGAATACTGATGAACTAATGATTTTTGGATGTATTGGATTTTCAATTCATTTGCTTTTTTGTCGAATTAAAATTGTAAAAGAAAGATAAATTCCATCTTTCATGGTCCGACGTTATTTTTAGAGAATAAAAGAAAAAAAATGATTTGAGACTCAATTGTACTTTGTCATTATTGCACCAATGCTTTACAATATTATTGTAGACTCGTATAAGTACTGTCCAAATGACAGTATGTCGCAATATAACATTCGCATTCCAAGACTCGAGAGTTATACCTACTAGTATACATTAGCTGGCTCCTGAAAAGAAAGAGCTCAAGTCAAAGATTAGAAAATAATTTGACCGCCCAAACTATCCCATTACAAGTTTATAACGCTTGTGCGATGTACCTACACTGTAGAGTATGTATAGAGTACGTATAGAGTGTGGATAGGCTAAGTGGTCCTATCGTAGCCAATAAAGCTTGACTAACAGCAAGATTAGAGAAAAGCTCGCGGGCGATCACGCGCGACACACGCGACCTCGCTGTGCACTGGTGCCTCTACATAAACGAGGTACCTACACAGTCGAATTATTCAAACGAATTATTCAAACGAATGAACTTTCTATCGTATATATAATAAAATAATAGTCAATCAAATAAGCCGAGTCAACGAAATGTGGGTGAGCTGACACGTCTCTGACACGTCTCTGACACAGTTTCGTTTTCTCTTTCGCATCATTATGTAGAGCTTCACCACGAGCCAACGTTTGTTCGATAAACACGACGACTTTCCCTCGTCTCTCGAACTTATCGAGTATAGGACTATATTATTATAACTCTTAAGGAATATCCGTTCGAGTGACTTTATCCGTTTGCATTACGTTTAACCACATTTAGCGTAACTAAATGTGGTTACGGTACGTATACGTTATAACGTACAGCACGTCGTCTATTGGATGATAATAAAAGTCCAACAGATGACCCGAAAATCGGTATCCTAGTTCGCAATTATCGCTCCTTGACACTAGTTTCTAAACGCGAGTCCACGAGATCGAGTGATGACAATGATGCAATGATGCAATGATGCAATGATGCAATGATACAACGATACAATGAAATACTGTGGCTGCATGTATCTGTGTGCTCGATCGGCGCCGCTTTGGATAAAAAAATAAAATTAAAAATAAAAAACTTTAAAGAAATAGTGTTCCCCGTGTGTAGCTGGGGTAAGTGTGTGTATGCGTTTGGATATGCAGAGGGGGGTGATCGCGTGCATTACTCTCTGCGGGACCCCGTAAGTATACGGAGTAGTCGTGGATCGATCGCGAACACTCTGGGGTTGACTGCTACACGACCGCAGTGTAGTCGACGATTTCGCGGGAGCTTTTGTTTTCCTCGGGCTTTCGGAGTAACGATGATTTTTCTTTATTTTTTCGGGTCAACGAACTTGTCGACGAAACAACGACAAGCAACTTCAATGGCACGCTTACATTTGCGGATTGGAATTTAATATACGCATCTGCGGAGAACGCAAGCTCGGATCGAGAGCTCGTAGCGCTTTTCAAGCGTGAACGTTCAATAAACTGCCGTTACAGCACTCCTTTCGCTCGATCTCGTCCATCCAATCTCTCTTTCTCTCCGTTCGACTAATCAGTCAATGACGAATGATTTCCCCTCGCGCATATTCAGCATTACAAACCAGTTCCCCTCCACAACCTCCCGAACTCCTGCCAAACTTTCATTAAAACTGAACTTGAGCACCGGCGCCGCAATCGCTTTGACATTGCGTGTTCTCGAAAAGAAAGAAAATCTCCCTAAATTCATCATCGAAAATTGCCACTACCTCGTGTACACAAAGTACACACTGCCTACAGTCATTTCACACGGACATTTCCTTTTCCCCTTCTCGCTTTAGCATATACTTTTTAAAGTTATTCACTTTAAAAAGTATATGCATTATTTAAATAAACGCGATTATTAAAATATATTTTCTGTGCCAAGTGTGTGTGTGTGTGTGTGTGTGTGTGTGTGTGTGGGTCCATTTATTTCAATAAGTCTTATTTAACAAGTCGAATGCATAAATTACAATGTTCGGAGAATTGGAATCGTGTATTGAGGAATGAGCGAAATGCACACAAAGGTGTAACGCGTTAATTGCTATTTAATCACTTCTCGTCAGGGTATATACATACATCGTTTACCCGTGAATCTATACTCTCATATGCAATTAAAAAATGGGAGGCAATCTTGATTGTCGATCAGTACAGCGGGCAATTATGATGGTTCTCCGAGGTCGGTATGGACGTCGTTTTCGCGCAATGACTTTCGCGCAACCTGGTGCATACGCAAAGTCGAGGTCACGTGCGGGTAGCTTTTCGACTATCGCAAATTCGCACCTACTGCGACATCAATTTACCAGTAACTTTAGCAACTTAGATGTAGACGTGTCACTTGTCACGTGTCATTTCAAAATTCTATAAATAATTCCAGTCCTTCGTATTCGGATAATTAAACTTTTTTATATTGCTTTTGGCCAAATTACCCGATTGGCATGAAATTTAAAACTCGAGCATATTATCGTAGTCTACGATATTTAATGACTTAAATGTATTCGATAAGAAAAAATAAACTGTTTTCTCTTACTAATGTTTTTAGAAAAATTTACTTGTAATTACAATTTACATGTAATTGTGAAAGTGATTTTCCCGCGCAATTTAACTTTTATTAACTTTTATTATTATTATTAGAGAAAATAATTATGTAAGATTTCGTGCAAACGATACCTGAGAAAAGAGCAACTCGTAAATCGGAATATTGTGGAATATTGTGGAATATTGCGGAATATTGCGGAATATTGTGGAATATTGCGGAATATTGCGGAATATTGCGGAATATTGCGGAATTTTAACATTGATTAAGGCACTCAGTTATGATGCAGCCCTCTTTTTTAAAATTCTCTTTTAAAACGACTTTCAAACGAATATAAATAATTCGTTCGGCGTGTTCGTAAGGTGTATCCGTATTTCAGGTGGAAAAAGATAAGAAGCAGAACGCGGAAAAAAACGACTCCCACTATATATTAAACTATATGAAACGTGTGAAAATTCATCATCAATTCAGAATCTGCGCATTTCCCATGTACAATATTAATAGGAGGAAAGAAGAGAGGTAGAGTGAAGAAACTTACTGTCGGGTACGTAAATATTGAGAAAAAGGCAGTCCTCGCTGAGTCCCATTTTCGGTACTTCTTGTGGCAGAAGCCTGAGATAAAGTTTCTCGTGGAGCTTTTTTCTGTTGGTAATCTGTGGACACGAGGATCCAAAAATCGATGCGTTTCTTATACCGGTCCAGCTTGGCAATGGCTCTGTTGCCGGTGGTGCAAAACGAAGTGAACCAACCGGAGCCTGAGCGTAAGGTATACCCAAATATTGGATCACCCGTTGTCTCCCGAGTAATACCTGAAGAGGAAAACAAACAAAATTACCTGCCTTACACAGTAATAGAATTGCTTTTGTTTTTCGTGTACGTCCTCGTATGTTTTTCGTGTACGTCCTCGCGCGTCCTCGCGCGTCCTCGCGCGTCCTCGACATCTCGATTTACATCTTGGGGAAGTTCAAGTTGATTACGCCGAAAGTCTCTTTCTCAAGTGCGAAGGTCTTATCGCGGGGTAATCATTACTTATGGCCTTCGCGTCCGGCTATTCGCCTGCTCTAGTCGATCGTGTGGTTGATAGCGACGAGGCTGACTCGCGACAGTGTGTGTTCTCATCGTGTGCTCGCACACTCGTACACGTTTGAGATTGGTTGAACGGACGATTGGATGAAATAAAACGAATATGCTTAACGAACAGCTATTGTATGTATTGCGCATTATATTTAATATGAACGATTCGAAGGAGTAGGGTAATGCCATGAATAATATTCATAAAGGCTTGTTAAAGACAAGGGGGTTTTCAGAGGAACCGCATACGTTCTGTAGACGTCGTTCTGTAGACGTCGTTCTGTAGACGTCGTTCTGCAATCGAGAATTCAATTGCAATAAGCATAGAATCTAACCATCTAATCTAACCATGTATCTCGGAATGTTGTTCACTCGATTGAAAAAGCTTCAAAATCTTACTTAAATCATTATGGTTAAAATTGAAGAAAGGGAAGAAACCTCGCGATGAGAAAGCGCGATCCAATCCAAAAGGATCATTTTCTCCACAGCCCTCAGTCATGACGCGAGTAAAAAATAAGGTCGCGCAAAGCTGAGAAAATCTTTCCAGATTCGATGTCGAAACGAAATGTATCGTCGAAATAAGCCCTTCGTGCAGCGCGCATTCGTTGCACGTTTCCAATTTTCTCGCCAACCAACTTGCGTTTCTTCGCGGAACCGAAGAACGTAAATTTTCTCTTATTATTACGAATAGGGAAAAATGTTAATGAAACAGGGACGATCGGGACGACCTTGAGATTACGTCGAACACAAGCGTCGAAGGAAGAGATAACCTTTTACACTCGCGATAACGCGATCGCGAAGCTTTAAAACCGTGAACCGATGCGACTACCGCCAAGAGCGCTCGGATACCAAGTTTATCGCCGAGAATTACACGCCAGCGTCAAATTATTCTTTAAGCTATCGAGTCAATCTCTACTAAACGATTAACACTTAACGATTCGGCCGTCCGACCAGAACTCGACCTTAACTACTCGAAAGTCGTAATGCGTAAAGCTTTGTAAGGCTTTGTAAGCCGTTGGCGAATTTCATTAGTAAACTATTATTAGTCCGACAAAGCGAAAAGCCTGTCGTCCCGTCGTTAAAATCACCGTCGCGCGATATATAACGGGATATATCCTTGTGCGCGGAAATATTCGACTTTTATCCTTTCCCGTGATACTTCATTTGACGAGCTTTTTTGTCGTTATACGAGGATACTCCACGGACTATAAAATAAGATATATTATGCTAATACTGGCTTTTCCGCGATGCGTGTAAAAACAATTGGAAAACGAAATGTTCACTCGAATGCCCTGCCGATCTACCGAAGGAAAAATCTCTTCTGAGGCGCGTAAGAAATGAAATGAAATTGAAATTATCGAGCTCACGCCAAGCTTTGAAGCTGTCAAGGCACGCAGCTGCGCCTTTGTTATTGCCCTCGAATACACTTGTTCCAGAAACAACGGAGCGGGATAACGCAGCGAGCGATTGTTATATTCGTATTTGAATATATCGATCGTGAAAAGGACGAGGAAAAAAAGGCGAGGAAAAAAGGCGAGGAAAAAAAGGCGAGGAAAACAAGTTCGGAAAAAAAAGAAGCAATAAATAGAGTAAAAGAAAGCTACCTCTCTGCCGACGATAGTCCCTTGATTGGGTAACCTGACGGTAAATACATCCTTTTGATTGGCACCACCCTGTCTGGCGTGCGTCCTCTGAGCGTCGATCCTCGACGCGACGAGGAAACAGACGAGGAAAAAGACGAGGAGGAAACAGAGAAGACGCTGCGATCGCGTCCTGGTGTTATTGTGGAGCCTCATAATCCGTGCACGACGGCCCGGCACCGACTGACGGTGCTTCGCGTGACTGCTCGGATCCATACCCTTTTTCCACGGAGGGAGAGTAGGGATGCGGTTTCGTGTGCGCTACTGGTTACTGCTTGGCTGGGTCAGTACTGCTCTTTTAACTCTCTCTCTCTCTCTCTCACACACACACACACACACACACTGCATTACCAATACATTGTCACGGAATACTTTAAATTTCCAATGGCAATTTTGAAGGATGAAGTAACGGGGGGTTTACAGAGACTGCGACGTTTGCTCGTGGCTGTTTACTTTATTGATACTTCTATTTCATGGCTATATGTACATGAATTGCGTCTGATCTAATTTTTCATGCAGGATTCGTAAGTGGGTACGATATACTTGATGTTGATGAAGGCGTCCTCGCCCCCGTACTGCTCCAGGACCTCGAGGGTTTCCTCGATTAGGTCGGCTACGTTCTCGCCCCGCTGCTGGGAGTAGTCGATTGCTTGTCCGCAGTTTACTGAGAGGTAGAAGAGGATTTAGTCGCTCTGGACGATTCTAGCGTTTCCTTGTCTCTCTTACCGTTTCGTTCCTTCAGGAGATTCAGGACTGGTAGTATCTGACGGAAGTAGGGCACGAGAGCTTCGCCGATACAGTTGCCACAGCGGACGAGTCGCTGGAGGACTCTTAAGGTTCTGCAGATGATCTCGGGTATCTTGGTGTCCAGAGCTTCTGTAATTTCAAAGAAGAAGAGGAAGAAGAAGAGGAAGAAGAAGATGAAAGAGCAGGATAATCGTCATTTCGGATGTTTCGGAAATGACTGCGATACGATAATTACGAAGCAATGGCTCTCACTCTTTATCGGTTTGACCAACTGTGGCAAAACGGGCAGGACCTTAACGCTTCCGGCATCGAGCATGTCAGCGATGCCCTGCTCTACGTAAATGCTGTAAGGCAGCCGCACTTCGGTGAGTCCATCGAAAAACAGCGGGAGATAGAAGAAATAGTCGAGCTTGTCGAGAGAAACCTTCCATGAAATCCTCTGATGCTCGTGCTGGGTTTGACGCTCGGGATCGGATATACCTCCACCGGTTTCCAGAGAGATTGGAAAAACTCCTCGCTCGTAGTATTTTCGAAAGATGGATAATTTCGGTGGGCGCTCGTCGAACAGAGCACATCTCGGAGGCTTCGCTACCACCGTGTTCTCCTGTGGGAGCAGCGATTCAATAACAATTCAATGGGGTGGTCCCTCGGTATTCGTCGGTATTCGTCGGTATTCGTCGGTATTCGTCGGTATTCGTCGGTATTCGTTTAGGCTTAACCGACAAAATGCTACCGAGAAATACTAACCTGAAGAGCTTGGATGGTAAAAGCAGGCACTATCCTGGGCTTTTTTGGGGCCTTGTTAGGTCTTCTTCGACGCAGCTCCGCCCTGAACTCGCGTTGGTTCACCATGTTTATTGGCGCACAACTGCCGCAGCACTCGCGGCGAGGATCTACTCGAGCATCGTCGCTTCGTCTTTTTTTACTGAGAATTTGGCTGCTCTGTATCCCGGGTACGCGCGATATATACTGCGGAGAAACGTTGAAAGCAGTTGTTGAGTTGCCCGGGCAACACGGACTACGGAACAACTACGAAGGTATGCTGCGCGTATCTCTTATGTAGATGTCATTGGTTGGTCAAACGATTGCTCTACCCGGGCTCTACCCGGGCTCTATTCATTTCCTTTCTTTTCAACTACTTTTACAAATATTTTTTCAATACAGCGTCTATCCTCTATTCAAAACTTTCGTTCGCGATACTGCGATTAAACAACATTACAATGTTCTACAGTATTTCTACGAGACTTCACTTAAGATCTTACGTGAGATTTCTATCGCTTTATTAATATATATACATATACATATATATATACGTCCAACGCGATTTTATTAGCGCATAAATTACATAAATTAGGAAAAAGGAAAAAGGAAAAAGATGAAAGTTAACAATCTAAACAAATCGCATCTTGGCAAAATAGCCGTCTATTTGGTAAGCGACTCATCGTTGCTTGAAATAATATTTTTCTAACTGACAAGCCCCTGTGTAATGTCTATAGAAGGTCTTATAAGGTAACGTGCAAGGTCGTCAGCCCACCAGTACCGGCAGTACCCCGTCGCTCCTTACCGCTGGTATAGTGTGTAGACACTCGCACAGTTTCTCAGCGACGCGTAAGGGGCAAGGACGCGTGAAAAAAACCGCCTCAAAACCTCAATCGATATGCATAATAGACGAGTCAAAGATCGACCCCAGCGGCCCAGTCGCAGCTTGTGCAGCTCGCCCAGCTTGTGTATACAAGTGTGTATAGACTAAATAAAACTGGATTAATCGTTAAATTCATTCGTTCCGAGAGATCTTATCGATCGAGTCGAGCTTTTCGTATTAATGACAGGGAGGGGGAAGGGGAGGGGGTTGTTGTTGTTGTCGTTGTGTGCGCGCGTGTGTGTGCCCCCCTATGGAAATTATGATCGCGCGACCTCGTCTAACCGTGAACCGCGATATATGCAGATGAATTTTATTTTAATAGCAAGACTCACATTTTGGCGCAGTACGATTATCTTGTGTAGAGAAATACCAAGCTGCGTGCAGCTTGAGCTAAATATTCTCGAAAGTTCTATCGTAACGAATGGTTCGCGTGCGTGAAATTATTTTTCGGATAGAGAATCGTCGAATATATTTCCAATGAAATCCTACATTCTCACTATCGGTATCCCAATGCCAGCCAAACAGAAAAAAACAATATCCTATATATTCCATAGTACAAGTATCTACACGACTATGCGTGTACATTGTTAACGAGACTTAATCTCGTCACGCAAGGATAAAAGCGACGCTGTGCGCATATACCGTATGCGTATGATGCACATCTCTGTAAATTGAAAAAAGTAGTTGTCGCTCGTTCTTTGCCTGCGATCGCAATGATTATTCGAGATGATCTAGAGGTATTCCGGTAGCCGCTATACCGAAGGGAATGCATTTAGTACAAGTGTCCAATTAAGTGTCCACTAAATGGGTAGAGCAATTTTCTCTCTTCCTTTCTCTCTCTATTATATATATTACTCTATTATACATCTCCGTGTATTGCACGTACCTGGATGTACATATCGTTTGTACCGTGAATTTTGTAAGGAGAGAGCGCGAGAGACGAGTTCGGTGAGCCGTATTCCATGGGAAAGATCGGAGAATAAAGCATAGGAGGGGGAAAGTGCAGCGACCACGGACGATATATGTATATATATATATATATATATATAGATAAGAACAATAACCGCGCGGACCGCGCCCTGTCGCCCTGTCGCGGGTCGCCCTGTCGCGGGTCGCCCTCTATGCGTGTATGCGTGTATATCGACCTATGCCTTATACTTGGAATAAACGAATACAAATACAGCGACCATCGTATTGTTTTCTGCGCGATAATCGCTGTACTCTACTTTCCGTTCGAACACTGCCTATGTGTCATATATGGTGCGGAAGAAAAGGTGGCGCGTCCTAACCTTACCTAACCTCTAGACGGTGTTGTCATTTTCAAAACTGCCTGCCACTTGCTGACTCAGGCGAGAAAATTTCATTGCACTTCCTCTTGCACGCCTCGATTGCTCGACGAGACGATGCGGTGAGCGTGCTCGTATTTTTCACTGATATTTCCTGCACTGAACACCATTCAGACCATACAAGTGCGATACACGATGAAGCTTGTCTGGATTCTAACTGTTGGGTGCTTGGGGCTTGTTGCTGGCCAACGGAGCATAGGATGCTTCAAGAGCACCTCCGTGGATCCGGATTTACCCGTGCTTGTGGCTAGAAGAGTCAATTCACCCGCTGATTGCGTTAGGGAGTGCAAGGCTCGATATTATATGTGAGTAGACTCCAATTACTTGGAGAACCTTCCAATCGGAGCTAGTGCAAAGTTTATATTTATTTTCGTTGCGCAGGTATTCTGGTCTAATGAACGGCCATCAGTGTTATTGCGGTAGCCAATATGGGAAATTTGGTCCCTCCGATACTTGTAATATGCCCTGCATCGACGATCCGTCGCTATGTGGATCCAGCGAAGCGATCAATGTCTATTCTACTGGGCAAAAAGGTGACTATTCTTCGTGGAAATGATGGAAAAATATGTTCTTAATTACCTACGATCATTGCAGGACCCAGTCCTCCCAGAATGGTATCGATTAATAACTACAAGCAGGACTCCTTGGAAATATTCTGGCAACCCCCAGATATACCCAATGGGAAAATCATTTCTTATACTTTGAAGGCTACTGCTGTAGAATCATTGGCCTCCTATCCATTGCCACCGATAGATTCCGAAGTGCAGGGTGAATTTTCTAATAAAACAACCATTTTGGGATTACATCCTGGTACCAAGTATAATATCAGCATTTTTGCTACTAATTTACATGGTTCGAGTGATCCAGCATATACCATAGATAATACCAACATTGGACCACCGAACAAGCCTAGTGCACCTATCATTTTAGATACGAGTGAAAAAACTATTACAATTGAGATTCCACAAGGTAGTAGCGAAAGTGGGCCTTTGAGTAATTACTACGTTGTTGTTGCACAGCCTGGAACAATTCCGCCTACCGGAAGCAATATTTCCTATGAAAATATTGATAGGGCAAGCAAAGAAGGCTTAGGTTACTATTTTACAGGAAAGTTTGACAGTTCAAATTATGCCGAGTACAAACGCTTTGAAGTAGGTGATGGAAGAATGATAGGAGGCTATTATAATATTCCTTTGAATAAAGCAAACGGCCAACCTCAGGTTAGTTCTCAATTACTAATGATTTTCTAAATGTAAAACAAATTCATATTTTAATTATAAACGCACGGCTCAGATTGGAATAGCACTCGAATCGAGAGTTGGCAGGGAAGTCCAATACGCTTATTCCGATTTGACGACAGGAAGTCACAAAATTCAAACCCGCGACAGTCAAGATAGCACTGCCAGCATCGCGAACATCGTACTCTGGATTTTAATCGTCTTACTCGGCTTTCTACTTTTGACATCGATGCTGGTTTTCTTGATGCTACGCAAGAGATTCCAAAGTGTTCGCATGAGACGTTTACCCGAGCAACAAGAACTGACGCTCCAAGGACCATTATACGAAGTTGACAATATGGCGTACATCCCCGAAGATGTCCCTGAAAGAGCGAATCACTATCAGGACTTGAAAACGAAAGTCTGGAGCATACCTAGAAATTTTCTCAATTTTGATCTAAATCCTATGCGCCATGGTCGTTTTGGCAGCGTACATATGGGCACGGTTCAAAGAGACGCGATGCCCGTGGCAGTATCGGTTCATAAGATATCGGATACTCTGCTGAAAAATTCCGAGAAAAGGTAATTTCTTTAGTTATTCAGTATTGATCCGCTTAAACTATCCGCTAACTATCCGCTAACTATCGTCTTTCATAGGAAAATGTTACGCGAATTGGATGTCTGTATAAAAGCAGGAACTTCTAAGTATCTAGCTAGCTTGGTAGGCATCTGCGAGATTCCTGAGACGGTTTTTATCGCTTTGGAGATACCGCCTCAGAGTTTGAAAATGAGACTTTTAGCTGCAAGATCCGGAGAACACTTTCCTCACGAGCATATCTTACGTATCGGTGCCTGCGTCGCCGACGCTCTTCGACATCTCGAGAGTCTTAAGATCCTTCACACTCGTGTGTGTGCGAGAAGCGTTGGTCTAACTAACGACTGGATACCTAAACTCATGGGACACGGTATGTCGTTTAATAGTTTAATCATAGTAACTACATTCTATCGGTTTAAACGTACATTTTTTTTTTCCTCCTAGGAATATCAAAATATGCATTGGAAGACATGAAGTATGCACGCTGGACGGCGATAGAATGCTTCGATAACCAGAAGAAACACAACCCAGGAGTCGTATGGGCATATGGAATATTTCTGTGGGAGATGTTGAGTATGGGTGGTACGCCGTATTCTAAAATGGAGATGGATAGTGACGTTGAAGAGGCTTTAAATAATGGCTACAGACTTGAACAGTTAATGGACGTACCCGATCCTATACACGAGGTTATGAGCTCCTGCTGGCTCATCGATCCTGAAGAAAGGCCAACCTTTGATGAGCTTGTTCGTTTGGTAAGATCTTCAATATTTTTCACAAAATTCTTTGTCTTTTTCTTACTATATATATATATCAATAAAATCAATACAATAAAAATATCTGAAAGATGTTGTTTTGATTTTAGGATACGCTAACGATGCTTCCCATCACGTCAATAACTGAACCATACAGGCCTGAATTGGAATTAAACTGAATCCATATCACACTTCTTTCGCGCAAATTAATAAATAAGATCTGAAGAAATAAGAAAGAACTGTCAGTACTTAAGAAAAACTCAAGTCAAATGTCAAACAGCTCTTCAATAGCATTTGCCTTGTAATTTTAGATGTTTGTTTATCAAAGGGCAAAAAGGTGTCTTCGTTACCAAGTCACCATTGTAAATTGTGACCCAAGTGAGACGATTTTGCCTCAATTTTTAAAAGCCTTTTTTACATTTGTTTTTCGTTTTTATACCCACCTCTTTTTGAGGTATGCAATATCAGTATAAGGAATTTTTGAAGAACATTTTTAATAATGAAATATCTAAGATTCTCAACAAACTCGTCGAAAGTAAACTTTCGACATCGTTTCCGTCCATTTTTATGCTCGTAAGCTATGATAAGAATTTTTATATTGTATATTTATTTTTGAATATTAATTTTAAGTTTTACTGCAGATCAAATTTGAAGAATTAATGGTCATAGACTGATTTTATTTGAAAGGACGTACAGTTAGGTTATAAGTTATTCTATTGGATAACTATAACTATTCGTAAATAATAATGATATATATAAATGATGATGATTATACATATATATATATATATATATATATATATATATATATGTATATAAGTATATGTATTATAAGGCAGCTTTTTGTCTCCGTTCAAAGATATTTAAAATAGTTATACATTTTTATACTCGATTTTATAATATCAACAGTATTTTCGCCTTAAAGCGTGAAAGGAGACATTTCTATAGAGCTGGAATTTAAAAGTTCAAAGGATAAATAAATAGGATCAACGTGCATTAAGAAATATAATCTCTGTATTTTAGATCAATTAGTATAATCGATGCCTTAATGATCATTAAAAACTTTCAGTGACTTTGTCACGTAATTATACAGACATTTGACGGAGACATGAACGTACAAAATAGAAAAATGTCAGTGACTTACATCGTAAACTATCATAGATAAACTGTAGGACTATTCATGCGTAGAACGAATAGTGCAACTTGAGCTTTGGCGTTGAATAGAAGGATCGAAAGAACAGTCGTAAAGCTCTCCTAGAGACAAGAAAAGCTTTGAATTTGTAAATAGATCAAAGCAATTTCCGAAGACGTATCTTTACTCTCACATGTAAATATATCGATGTATCCACTGTTCATTTATTGTGAACAATCAATCGTATTAATGTGAAACATTTCTGTTAAGACACATTTTTTCGTACTTAAATATATAGATTTGTAAAATAAAGCGTACTTTTTATATCGTTCTTTCTCATCTTTCATCTGATTCGTTTATACTTTGGTATAATGGGACACCTTGGTTAATTAACCAAATTGACTGAGTTCTCCGAGGTAATGAATACTTGTAGAATTATGAAGAACCAGAGAAACGTTTGATACAACTAAATAAAAGTCAGGCTACGAACTAAGCGAATTTACGCGAGTGACCATAACTATTTTTACAACGACCTGGTGAGTCAGTTAGTATCAAAAGTGTATAAAAATGTCTATTAATAGATATAAAACTCTTTAGCGCTGTATCGACTATGAAAGCATAGACTTGGAAATGTGTGTCTCTCTCTCTCTCTCTCTCTCTCTCTCTCTCTCTCTCTCTCTCGCTTGGAAATTTCAAGCGCTACGCTTTAAAAGCATCATTGTGGAATGACTAAAGTGCCGATCAGTAGCTGAGCGACCATTTGCCCGCAAACGAGTCCTAATTGTTCGAATCAAACGATCGAGCTCGAGTCGTTCGTTTTCGGTGCACGCGGTAAACGCGGTGTAACTCGTTACTGATAATCTTCGTCCAAGAAGCGTTCCCGGAACGACTCAAGTGGGCTGCGAAGACATTTTGCTGGAGTGCGAATTGACGAATCTGCCCTGAACAGCGCCGTTCACGGGGCCAGCTGCTTTTCCGTTCTTGCTCTTGTTCGAGCCGCAGCAGAGCAGTTGTCTGTACGCGTCGCGGTACAGTTTGTTCGTACCAGCGTAGATGAAGGGATTGATGACGGAGGAGGCCCAGGCCAGAAGGGACGCCACCACGTGCAGAACCGGTATCTTGATGTGATCGTCGATGACGTTGGCCAGCATCAGAGGAAGGAAGCAGAGGAGGAAGCAAAGGAAGATCGTCAACATGAGTCTGGTGACTCTCGAATCTTCCCTACGCTGGAAGCCCGTCTTTTTCCGTCTCGGCCCACCGGTGTGAGCCTCGAGGTTCTTTCGACTGGTTCGCACCTTCCAGTAGATGCAGAGGTACGAGACGATGATGACGATGCAGGGCACGAGGATTCCCACGGCGAAGAGCAGTTTCTTCGGACTCGTTCCATTCTTCTTGAGAATCGTGCAGGAGAACGTTGCTGGATCCAGTCCCAGTGTACCCCAGACTCCGATCAGCGGTGGTACGAGCAACGAAAAGCTCAAGGTCCAGATGGCGATGAGCATGAGGCTGATTCCCCGACGGGTATAAATCTGTGCGTAGATCTCCGCTCGCGAGATCAAGACGTACCTGAAACAGTCGGTTACGCGGCTGAGTCATCGATAAGATTGACGATTGATCTCGAGTGCTTCGAGCGCTCGAGAGACTTGTCTCTGTGAATCAGTCTCGAGAACAAGATAAGAAGCGCTCGAATTGGAGGCTCCACTCGATAGAGGTACGTAAAAAGATGAGGAAAAGAAGAGGGTGTGTACCGACCTATTAATCGTGATGGCAACCATGCTGAGCAGCGAAACGGCGACGTTGCCGTAGAAAAATAAAGGGAATATCTGGCACAAAGTTTCGCCCAGGACCCAGGCTTCGTTGAGGTATCGACTGGCGGTGAGAGGCAGGTTCACAGCGGCGAAGATCAGGTCCGAGACGCTGAGGCTTATGACGAACGCTGTTGTGGCGTGCCGCCTCAACCGCGCGTAGCGCAACAAGGCTATCACTGTTACGAGGTTGCCTGCAAGAGGGAGAAAAAAGCTCAAGAGAAGAACTGCGTGAATGTCGCTCTTTGTGTATGCAGCTCTTCGTCAAATATCCTTTCATAGCTCGAAAGCTATGAAATTCCGGCTATGAAATTCCGGCTATGAAATTCCGGCTATGAAATTCCGGCTATGAAATTCCAGTAATATGTGTACAGAGAAATGATTTTTCGAGGACTATCAGGCTGACGTGAATTCGTCACGCCTAAGTCACTGCTAAGGAGCGGGAAATGCCACAGTAGTAATAGCTACGAATTGAGTCTCAAGCGCAAAGGTTAAACGACAGCTGTGGAAAGGCGGCGCGGCACGTGCTAGCATCGACCGAACAATTCTCGTCAATTGCTCCTCGGAGATGGGAAAGTCTAGAAAAAGCTGGTTCCTTTGGCGTCACGACACCAGGAAGCGGCAATTAAATTTAATGAAACTTTCAATACTACGCGATGCGACGCTCGAACGTTCGTTAACGAGAGATTTTTTCTTTTTTCGACGTGAAAATCAGTGACATGCGGTTGGGTGGACAAAGCTCGTTTTGAGTCACTCGTCAAACATTACACTGGGACATTTTGACATTGCACGGAATCTTATTAAGCTCGTTTACGCGCTCCCCACACGCGCGCGTACTTTGATTATGACTTCATCGCAAGCCGCGAGATACGAGTTCTACGGCCGTTCTTCTCCTGTCTTTTTTAATTGACCTCGGCTGCCTCGACGCCCGACGCCCAACGCTGCCAGCGTAGCTATACTTTTTTTCTTTCGCAATTTACTTACGTGCAGCAGCGATGAGCGATCTAACGAGCTATTTTGCCTGAATAAATATTTGCCGATGTCGTCGAGGGAGAATCTCTGAAAGTTTGAACAATCGTTGACGAATCCCCGAGGTTCATTCGAATACGACACTCCACTCTACAAATAGAGCGCATACGGACGAGTATCTTAATCGACGCGACTCCCGATGATTTACGAGTCTTTAATCGAATTTAACGTTTCTTCCCGTAGATTTGATTATTCGATTTTGATCGCTGGATGAATGATGCGCGTAGAATGCGCGTAGAATGGCTTACCAACGACGCCGACGATGCTGAAGAGTATGGCACAAGTGGCGGCAAAAATTGTCACCGGTCGAGGAAATTGAATGGGGTTGACCGTCGCTTCGACCAGGAGGATCGTGTCGTTACTCTGTCGGTGATCCATCTTCTTTTTCTCTATTCTATTATTCTTATATCGATTCTCTTGCTCTTCACTTTTCCAACATTTTGCCTGGAAAAATAAAAGAACTCTAGATAGGAAAATGCTCATTGGGCCGCAGGCCTTTAGCCAGTGCATTGCGAGCGCGAGTGCGAGTCGACGGCAATAACCACGCGTATACTATTTTCGATTCCGCGTGTACGTTAGACCCTTGAGTTGACGCGTGCCGTTTAAGATATGCAGCAAATTTAGAGCCTTTACGATTGCATCTCGAGCATGGCAAGTTATTCAAATTACAGTTTAAACTATCATTTTGATTCTTTGGCTAAAACCGATAAAATGCGCGATGAAACTAGTTGGAAAAAAGTATCCGTCAAAAAGATACACTGTAGCGAAAATAGACACTGCGCGTGTGTCACGTACTCGTGCGTGAGAGATTAGAGATAAAGGTAGGATTAACTGGTCGCGCGCTCATTTCAAAAAATAAAACGAAAATGCAAATAAAGAGAAAATACAAAAAATTAAAGATCCGGGAAAGAAAGAATTTAATATCGACTATGGATATATATAGTGTGTGTGTGTGGATACCGTAGAGAGATGCAGCATGTAGAAAAAAAGTATAGCCATGTATATTAAAGATGCGTGGGAACTGGGAACGCGAGGGGCGACTGCATTTCGCGAACTACATCTGGTCGACAGATTTTAGCCAGTCTCTCGGGTGCCACCGCTGCGAAAGGATTAGACGAACCTGTTTCAAGTCCATTATCGCTCTTGTATACATATGTATGTCATGCATGTGCAAATTGTACGTTTCCCGACGACAAAAAGAGCACACGTTTCTACAATTTATGCGATGAATAGCACTAAAATATAAACAAGCATCGTATAAACGAGCGCGTTCAACGTTGAAATTTTTTTTAAACGTCAACTCAAATCTCCTGACCTTTGTTTCTTACAGTTGTTCGCGATCCAACGATATCGTATTCGAATTAATTATAATCGGCGAGCAGCGTAGAGGTGCAAGAAAAACAACGACGCCTCTTCGCGATATGCGAATCGCGTGCTATTCGAGAGAGAGAGAGAGAGAGAGAGAAATAAAGAGTAAGATAACAAAGTCGTGGTAATTTTTCTCCGTCTTTCTCCTTCCCTCGCGCAATATCACTAGAAAGACAACGTAGTTAACGGACGTCATCGTCGAGCCATTGTGCTCGCTAGTTGCGCCTGCCGGCAAATCCATTTGTTTTTATCCCGTTTTTTCGAAATCCAATTCCAACGAAATAGCTCGAAGAGTACAGTGAACTGACAATTCCTACTTATAACGCAGTGAAAAAAGAAAATACCGGAAAAAATATTCAAATGGCATCTCATTTAAAAAGCTAATGCTTCGCTGCATAATAGCATAATCGTATACACGGGCACGTACACGGGCACATACACGAGCACATACACGAGCACATACACGAGCACATACACGAGCACATACACGAGCACTCGCACTATTAAAGATGACTATTAAAAGACATCGTGAAAAAAAGTTAATTTTTCATTAAAATTAACGTATAAACGAAGCTTTATTTACCACTGTATCTTGCAAACGAGTTGAGAATCGTGGATAAAAGGATAAAAAATCGCACTGAATAAGAAACAAGCGTTGCCGAGAGAGAGAGAAAACGTCGCATAGTAGCGGCAGGAGCAGCAGCGACCTCGACGCTGTTTCCCCGCACGCGGTCGCACGCCGACTATTGCCTGTCGAGACTCGCCCCAAGCCCCAACTACTCCGCTCTGTTCTTCTACGCTCGTGTGCGTTTGCGTGCGTTTGCGTGCGTTTGCGTGCGTTTGTGTGCGCGAGCTCGACTGCTCGCAGTCGCAGTAGTCGCAGTGTCGCAGTGCTCGCGCTCGCGCGTTCGGCGATTCGGCACTTCGACACTTTGACACTTGGACAGTCAGTTGCGCTGCCAGTAAGAGAAGCTTTACTCTTAGACTTTGTGATTTTAGGAAAGACACCGCGAGTACTGTCAGTACGGTGACCGTGCGAGATCAGTCCGTGGTTTATCATTTTCTCCTCTCTTGCTGTTAATTAGTCTTGTTAGTCGTGCTGCCTACCGCTTATCCTTTTATTATTAACGAACATTTCAAATCCAACTAAATTAACCGTTTAATTTTAAAATGTCGAATTATCATTGCGGACACGTGCCGAAGTAGATATTTAATAATTCAAATAATACCGATTAACCGTACGCGTAGATGGCGAGTTTTTGACATTACTATTCAAGAACCGAATCGGTCTCGATCGTTTCCGCGTCGCTCTCTCTCTCTCTCTCTCTCTCTCTCTCTCTCTCTCTCTCTCTCTCTTCACCTCGGGATAGCGACACGTCAGATTCGCTACGCCGCACGAATATACAAACGCACAATAGAGCGTTTTTCGCGCTGCAGGCGGAAAAACAGCAGCTGCCGGCAGCGAAGAGAAAAATCGTATTCGAACTAAATAGGCTCCTCTAGGGAAGCGTTACATACCTAGTCGAAGAAATTCTGGCTATGTGGCTAATTTTTTGAATACCACAGGCTATCGCGAGACGAGCATTACAGACGCGCGTACTATAACGCATGATCGGAAAGCTTCAATCAATATCGCTTAACTGTGTAATGACTCACAGTGACGAGGGCTGTGGCTGTGGCTGTGGCTGTGGCTGCGAACGATGATTTTACGGATTTTCTTAAGGACGACGAAGCGCCATTTCGCAAAATCGAAATCGAATGAAGAACGCGGCAATGATAAGCATCGCACCGTCTCAGCGGCATCGGCCTTACGAATAAGAAAAATAGCAATGTTAATAGTAAGGTAGAATCGACGAAAGTAAACAATGCCATGTAGCATTGCTCAAGTCCGTACTATAAGTCGTATTTTCGTCGGCCAGAAGCAGCCACACCTTCTGTACATGTCATCTGTACATCCAATTCCCCTCATCTGACTCTCTCGTACGTGTCAACGGGCTTAATTACACACGACCCGACTGCTTCTATATATATATATATATATATATATATATATATATATATA
The DNA here is from genome assembly GCA_018906985.1 of Apocrypta bakeri. NCBI lineage: Eukaryota > Metazoa > Arthropoda > Insecta > Hymenoptera > Pteromalidae > Apocrypta > Apocrypta bakeri. The sequence goes on from JACCIA010000003.1 coordinate 19,584,998, forward strand.
AAATCCATTGTACAGAGAAACGGCTTAATCCACGAATAGGTATATCAAGAAGTCGGACGTGTGCGTAAGTACACACAAGGGGAGCAGGGGAGACTCGAAAGAAGGACAGCTGCAATCGCGCAGTGCAAATAGCGAAATCTCCAATCGCGCGTGCGCTGCACGCGCCTTTGCTCAAACCGATTCGATGTATTCAATGTATTCAAGTCGAATTATTCGCAGATGTTGAACGAAGAATGTTTTGCGAATATAAGGAAAAAAGAAGCAATCATTTGTCTCGATAGCGACGTTAGCTGACTCTACGGGCGAAAGGGAAGTTTGCGGCCGGCGATAATATACACGCTCGTGTGTGTATACGCTATGTCGTATATTTATAACGCGTATAGATATGCAATATTGAGAGACTCTTTCTCGAAGAGACACCATAACTCTCTGGAATTTTCCTTCTCGCAGACACCTGTGCCTCGACCTGTGCCTCGACCCGTTCGTCGATATATTCAAAAAGACTGATGGATAATTCATCGGAGCGTAAAGGAGAAAAGAGTCGAGAGTCGTTACGAGACTCCTCCGACGCAGGGTTGAAAACAACGAATCAAGCTGCGTCGCTGCCTAGTGAATGGAGAGCATTGTTAGCGAGACTCGACAGAGCTGTACGTTCGGAGCAAAAGATATAAGGGCTCTCGCGGCTCGTGGGAACGCTACTAGTACAGCCTTTTGTCATACCGTATGTACGTCGCTGTTCGCGCCGGGTTATTGTGCAGGAATAGCATAAGCGTGTTTTAATGCCCCTTATACACCAGTTTAAGTTTTTGTACTTTTAAGGCTCTTTTATCAACATTCAATTCTCTTCAATATCCAAATCAATATTCTCAGCTAAACATATCCACCAGTCTAGCATTTTTTTCGGCACCTTCTTTCACCTTCTTTGCACTCTTCTCCGTAAGACGACCCGTAAAACCGCGTAAAGCCGCGACCCCTTAAACGAGCCACGATAAACGGGAAATTCAGTCTCAGCCGAATGCTGCTCTCTCCGAATTGAAGGCGCATTAGCGTCACTCGTCGTAGCACACTCGCGCATAAATAAACACGCCCGCAGGTGCACGACACATGCCGCCGAGTCTCTATACGAGATAGGCTGCTGCTGCTGCTGCTGCTGCTGCTGCTGCTGCTGCTTAGAAGGATAAACAAGGGTACCGCGGTAGGTCGAGATACGTCTCGGGTACGCCGAGAATCAAATCTTCCGTTAACTGTACACTGATTCGATTCTGCGAACGATGTCGTATACTGATAAGCACTTTTCACTGCGTCTGCACGCGTATATGCGCATATCGATTCTTTCCTAGTCGTCACATTTTTGCGATTAGCTCGAGATTACGCGCTACAGATCCATTCCATGTACATTGTACAAGCACGGTATACACAATACACATGGCTTTTGGCTTTTAGGGCCGTCTCCGCCCGTCTTCTATCCGCCTGCGAGTGAGTGTGTTTTTACAATCTCGGCTCTAGGCGAGAGGACTATTATTAAATCGCTGTACAAGCCGCTAGAAATGACTCAGTCACAGATAATTGCCGAGAGATAAACTACAAAGAAAATTCCCTCTCATATACATATCATACACCTACGCATGAATATTCATATATAAATATTTTTTTTTACAACTAGTTTATTCTGTTCTTTTCTTTTTCTATACAGTAGTATTCTCATTAAGTATACAATCATATAACATAGTATTAAATATATAAAAATTTAAGACTTTTGGTTTAAGCATTACACACACATATATATATATATATATATATATATATATATATATATGGTTATTATTGCATCGTATAGTTTCAAGCGCTAGATAAAGGTCGAGGACAAATCGAGATATGAGTTTTGAGTTTGCCTTTGCAGTCTTGCCGATGTGATTTGAATACTTCGCTAATGTATTAGAAACGAGCTTTGGTCCGGATTATAGCCAATTGTACAGAGGTTTTCGACCGTACGATCTGGTTAGATTTTTTTCTTTTCTTATTTTCTTCCAAATGATCACATGCTGGATACATAATTCTCTCAATTAATAAACTAACGGTATTATTCTTTATTAAGCTCGTGTAAACCTCTTGTATTAAAATCTATAACATATACGTAAAGACATACTTTTAAAACTTGTACTCTAAAACCTACTACTCTGTTAACGCTAAGAATTATTTATTTTGTTCGATAAAAACACGAGATTGTCATCATTAATTGTATATTTACAGCCTCGTATGCTAAAAAAAGATTTTCATCTTTCTTTGTTAGTTCCTCTCTACGCTACTGAGCGTTTAGCATTCTTCTGTAAATCTTAATTTTCTTTTACATCGTCTTATGGCACTTGCGTAGAAGAATCGTCGAGAAAAACCTATTGACGAGTTAAGTAGTATCCGCTACTTTTGTTCGAAAATTTCTGATATGTTGCGAAACGATCAAGTATAATTGTTAAGTAATTGCGAAAAAATGCTAAGATACGACAAAGAGATGGATATTAAAGTAAGTATTTGCCAAATCGTTTTCAACTAAAGTAAGAGAAAAAATGTACGTGGCACTGGAGTTACCAAGCGCAGAAAACGTCGGGCTCGATAAATTACAGCTAAGTACGAGAATGCGAAGTGAGTATAAAATGATCGCGACGCGAGCGAGGCAGTGTATACACCTCATTGTCACATGTATTATACATATTATACCGCGCGGAATATAGAGGGATAGCCCTAGCATTGCCTGAGCTGCTGAGCTTTGGACTCGAATTCGCCCAGATGTCTGTCCATATCGGCATTGAGACCATCGACCTCGTCCATAAGATCGCGCAGCAATCTATCGTTATCCTTGTAAACACTTTCCATGCCCTCGATATCCTTGAATTTATCGACGGTATCGGCCGTTAATTCGGACGCCCTCTGGAGGAGACCCTTAGCCCGATTGATGTCACCCTTACTCTTGTCCACACGTTGGCTCAGGGACTGTTCGACGTTCTTGTACTCTTGACTAAGTTTCTTAGCGTTCGCTTGTACTCGACGCGCTTCCTCCGAGATGTTACTCGCCTGTGCTTGGATCTCCTGTTTGATTACAAAGTCGTTCTTCACCGATTCAGCCTGCAGCTGCAGCAGTCTGTTTTCTATTTTTTGTAATAAAAAAGATTTGCGTTAAATGCTGACATCGGGAGCCTGTCATCGATTCATCAAAATTCGAGCTAAAAACTTCTGCAATTTCAACTTACCCAAATCGTTCACCGAATTCGTCGTGTCCTCGGCTTTCTGTTTAGCTTGTTTGGTGATCTGTAAGATTTCGTCCAGATCGTGTTTCGAAAGGTCGATATCGGCTTCGGCCTTGCTGATAGCTTTTTGAGCCAGTTGCTGGAATCGTTGAGTCTCGGTAAGGAGCTCCACAACTTTACCGGCTAAGGCTTCTTTCTCTCGAGCGATCTGTTTTGTATAGTTAGCCCGATCCTTGAGTTCCTTGGCTAACTGTAAATCGTCCGAAGTTTCACGAAGAATTAGTTCAGGGTTGTTGAGGGATCCGACGATATTGGCAATCTTGTCTGCCAAGCCCTTGATCTGGTCGGGCGTGAGAGTAATCTCTTCGCTTAGTACTTCTTTAGCAAGGTCACGAACTTCGGCCGGGGTTGGTTGTTCAGCCTTCAGCAGATCTAGAATCTTTCTGTTAACGTTACTCAAATCCTTGGTTAGTTTGTCCGACTGGTTGCGGGCTGCTGACGCGAGATCGAAAGCCTCCTGCGCATTGCTACGAGCTCCCGAGGCATTATCCTTCAAACGGATCAACTAAAATGAAGAAGCCAAAGTTGTATCGTCTGCATTAATTAATATGTGACAATGTTTAATTTCCCAAAGGTGTGTATGTAACTTACATTTCTCAGAAGCTGCTCAGCCTCATCTTTGTGTTCCTTGATTATAGTGGATTGCTTATTAGCGACATCAAGAGCTTGTGTGGCTTTAGTCATAGCACCAGCATCGCAGGATAAACCACCGCACTGTCCACATCCAGCACCTCCGCAAACGGAGTCACAGTCGGTAACGTTCCTACCACACATATCCTGATTGAGCTGTGGCATATGACTCTTGAGCGCGTCCAGCTTCTCGTTGAGTCGTTCCAATGAGTCCTTGTTCTTCTGACGGTTCTCCTCGACATTGGCGCTGCTCTTAGCCAAAAGGTTTTCCGTGTTTTTCTTGTAACGTTCGGCATCCAACAGAACGTTGTTCGTTTCCGCGGCCATCTTTTCGGCTTGACGAGATTGGTCGGCCATCTGTTGGGTAATATTGAGAGCACCCTGTACATTGGCTTCCTGGAGACGATTGGCATTCTCGCGCAGTTCTGTTGCACCCTTGTGAAGAGCGTCAGTACGATTTTTAAAGCGTTTCAATTGAGCATCCGCTAGAGTAACGCGTTGAGTTACGTTCTCGAGTTGGTTCTCAAGGTCTTGTAATGTAGCGTTTGAATTTTCGATATCCTTATCCAAGTTCGTAGCCATTTGGTTCAGGTCGTCAAGGTCTTGGCTCTTCACAGATGAGCTCTCGAGCAAAGTATTAATCTGTCGAGTGATAAAATCAGGAATTTTTTAGTTATAGATCTTTGATATCATATGCAATCTTATCAAAACATCTTATCTGTTTAATACGATTAACCTGTCTTACCTGAGCAATAGAGTTGTCAATATCTTCAAATTCTTGGCTATAGATACCAGTTGTACCAACTTTCTGGATGTTGGAAGCTTCGTCGATGACATAGAGCGTCTTGTTCCTTAATCCATCGAGAATATTATCCCAATTGTCGAAACACTCGCCACAGGGAGAACAACTAGGAGCGGTACCTATATAGCTGCGGTCGCACTGATCACATTTCTCACCTCCTATACCCTCGTGACAAAAACAGACTCCAGTTTCGCGGTTACACTGAAGGCTAGACGAGCCAATGACGTCGCACTCGCATGGGTAGCACTGCACGTTAGGATTACCCCAGTGGTTCGCCTGACACTCGTTACAGCGTCGGCCACCGAATCCTGGCTTACACTCGCAGGTGCCGTCGAAGGGGTTGCACCTGTAAATATAATTTGTATGAGCGCTGGAAGGCAATGTTTCAAGAGAAACAGACCAACGGATAAAAGCTCTTACCTATCGGAAACGCTACCAACAACATCGCACTCGCAAGCATCACAACCTTCACCACTGGCGATTCTCCAGTGATTTTCTTCGCAGGAGTCGCAGAGTTGTCCGGTGACGTGAGGAAGACAGGGACACTGCCCGCTTCTGTGGTCGCACGGTCCAGCTTTGGCGTCGGTACCGAGGATGTTACACTGACAGGACTGGCAATTTTGCTGAAGAGCATCTCCGTAGAAATCTGCTTTGCAAACCTGACAATTAAAACCGTCCGTATTCCAAAGACATTGCTGGCACTTTCCGGTCTGGGGGTCGCAGTTTCCTGGCCGATTGAGATCTGTGTTGTTACTACATTCACATGGCTCGCACTTGCCGCCCGGAGTTTCGGGATTGCCATAGTAATTATCGGCACAGGTATCGCAACGGGGACCGGCATAACTATGGTAACACTCGCAGATAACGTCATGACTAACGGGGTCGAGAGAACAACTGTTCGCGTAAGCGTGGCCGCTCTCCAAGGTTCCAGGACAGGGACAGGCTCTGCAGGGGATGTCAACGCCGATACGGGGGTCACCGTAGAACGCCTCGATACAGCGATCACAGTTGTGGCCAGTGGTCGAATCACGACAAGATTGACAAGCTCCGGTTTTCGAGTCGCAGTTGTCCGCGTGACCATTACACTCGCAGCGTCTACAATGTGGGAAGTTCCAGAAACCAGGCTCGCACTGACCGCAGCTTCGTCCGTAAGTATTGGGTCGACACTTGCAACGACCGCTTTCTTCGTCACAGAAGTTGTCCAGGGCACCGACCCCATCACAGTCACAGGGTACACAACCCTCGGGACCGAAACCATAGGTACCCGGAGCGCAACGATCGCAACGACGACCCACCACGTTGGGCTTACACTGACAGTTGCCACCATGATTGGAACAGATCAAACTGTGGGATCCAGTAGGATTACAATTGCAAGCTACAAATGCAATCGCAGTTTAATAAGTCATTCTTATATTCTTAACTTTGAAAAATTCATTAAGTAATCTGTACTCACAGTGTGCACCGTCGTACACGTAGAGACCGATGCTGTTTTGGTACGTGGTACAAATGTCACGGATGTCACTGCGGTTCTCATAAAGTGTGTAGTACTCGTAAATGTTATTGAAGTAGTCTTGACAGCGGAATCTCTCGTATTCTTGCAGACGAATTTCACCAGGGCCACCAGTAAAGAATGGTATAGCCTCTAACCTTGGACTAAGAACGATCTAAAAACACCGACAGATAAAATATTGGTTTACTTTTTAATTTCATTAGTATAACATTTAGCCATTAAAACGTGCGGTAAAACTCACGGAATCAATAAGAATTGAAGCAGTGGGTGCTTCAGGGGGTTTAGCAAACTTTCTCAACTGTAGTAGAACAGTGTACACCTTTCCAGCCTCTAGGCACACTGGTGGTTGAGCGACTGAACTTCGTTGGTTAGTGGGTAACTGTACCCAGAGTCGATCTTGTTCAGGTTGCCATTTACCGCAAGGTCCCTCGCTGTCGGGTGGACCATCACGCTCAATTATGATTTCAGCATCGTCCCAACTACCAGAGTACTTGGGCTCGTAACGAACGATGATGTCGTACCACATAGATCGTTGGATACCGTCCACCGTGAAATTCAATACCGAATCTTCGATTGCACTCATGAAACCAAGCCCTGTCCAGCTGTTGTTGCGACCGTCGCGGTATGGCTCACGGATTACTACTTGACAATTCTGCAAAATATTGGAATAATTTAAATTCATTTAATGCAATTGGATTGTAAATATTTTATAGTGAATCATTTGTGTGGCCGAACTTACGTCAGTTCCTTTGGCGTGTTCTCCTTCGTATATGAGGTAATCAATCCATCCTGTGTAATAGTTTTGCTCTGGAATGTTGCAACCTCTCCCACTGACATGTGGTCTACAGAAACACTGTCCGGTCTGTGCATCACAGCTGTTATTGTAAGAACCACCAACATCGCAATCGCAAGGTTTACAGCCCTCTTGATCATCAGACAATCCCCAATATTCTGGCAGACACTGGTTGCAATCGCGTCCTGTGACGTAACGCTTGCAAGTACATTCACCCGTCACCATGTTGCAGCCCTGGTTGTTGATCGTACCCAAAGTATTACAGCTACAGGCTACGAGAATAAGTATATAGTTAATGACTAGCTGTCGCTGACCGACGACAATAAAAATCAATTTGAATCTTACCCTGACATCCCTCGGGATTAAGTTCAGTGAAATTCCAAAATCCATTCTTACAGTGGTCACAACGTCTACCTTCGACGTTAGCTTTACAATGACAGCGTCCAGACTCGTCCCCACTGAGCGGATCGGTACGCGAGTCACAAATGCCTTCATCTAGAGATCCTCGTGGATCACAGTCGCAAGCTGTAACATCAAATCAATGAATCAGATTGATCGCAGAAAAAAGTTAAGCACTGTCCCGTAATGCAAAACTTACGTTGACAAGCCTCGGGATCGCTGATATCTTTCGTATGATCGTGATAGTAAAATGGTTTACAGAGCTCGCAGTTTTGTCCTCTAGTGTTGTGTTGACAATCGTCGCAAACACCTCCGGAGACTTTACCGCTTCTCTCGTAAACCGCCTCATCGAAGTGACAGCTTGTCGAATGACCATTACAGTTGCACATGCGACAAGTGTTGGTCTGTTTGCCAACAGCTGGTTTCCACGGCAAGTCATTGTAGAAGTCTTCGCACTTCTCGCAATTACGACCCTTGGTGTTGTGAGTGCAATTACACCGACCGTGGACCATGTCTTCTTCGTTGGAGACTCCTTCGAGAGGTAGGCAGTGCGATGCGTGACCGTAGCACGAGCAGGAACCTCGGATTACCATTTCTTTGATAGCGTAATAATATTTCTCGCGGATCTCACGGCGGTTGTCCAACAGATCGTCACCGAGAGTATGAAGACGAGTAAAATTAATTCGGAAGTTCGTCATCTTCAACAGGTTCTGTACTTCCTTTGAATAAGGGTTCTCGATCTGCAGGTTGCTCGGTAGCACTCTAGTTTTTGACATAGCACGTAATCAGTATTTATTACGACTCAAAGCAATCCGAATAATACGATGTACATGGCAACTATGGAACATTGTCGTATTGCGAGTACATATGGACATATGGAGTAGGGGGTGGAATTTGATGAAAACACCTTTTGAAGTACAATATCGATGCGATCATATTAATGAAAGCTCACCTGAAGATAATTTCACCATCGGCCGATGGTTCAACGTTAGAGTAACGCGAGTCACAAATGACATCGGTTAGCTTAGTCGGCGGATGAGTCGGAACGCCAGGGAAAGATCCTGCGCAGTCGTGAGCAAAGTATCGGTAAACTTGCCAGGTTTCGCCAAAATCGTAAGATCTCTCGATCAACATAGCTGCAGGACGGAAGGTCTGGAAATAAATGATGATGTGGGTGAAGTGGAATTCGGCTTCCAAATCAAACGTAATGGTAACGTTCTCCATTCCATTCTCTGCCTGCCACCAGGTCCTATGCGGTGTTCTGTGAAGCAAGAATGTCCAAGAAATAAAAAATCCCATTCGACCGGATTTTTTCCAAGACAGCATTTTTCTTGAACACCTACCCAGTGATGATGTTCTCAATGTTGTGTTGCTGTCTAGGATTGGAGGCATCGCAGAAGAAGCACTTTTTGCGGTCCTTAAGGTGAGATACGATACAGTAGCGCTCGTGTCCTTTAAGCCCACACGTTGATGAGGCATGTAACTGCTTCTTTCGTCCAATGAGAAGATTACCGGTCGCGGGGTAACACGAACCCTGTTCACAAGGGTGGATGCGCTGCACGTGTAGACCTGACGATAATAATTTTATTATTTTTTTATTTATTTAGAGTATAAGAACGTGGTGGAGTATTTTGTACGGTGCTTTTGTGGCTAAAAGTAACCGCGTGGAAAAAAGTTGATTAGTATACGATAACAGATACAGGAGCATCGATTACGCATGCGACTGCGCGTTACGTCGCATCGCATCGGTTGACTGGTTAGTGGTAGTTGACGCATTACGCTCCATGGTACATTAGTGCGCACCGCCATATCTATACCGGTATATACTATCAGCGAATATTGCGTACGACTTTCCGCATTTTTTCCCGCATAGATTCTTATAATCGCACTTTAATCGTAGACGGTGAAGAAGAAAACAAGCTTGAAAAACGTCGTGTCTCTCGAGCCTTAGACGATAACTCGTCCAAGTATAAAACTCAGAGTTAAATACGTTCCTGAAACTCGAGATGTATAATTGACGAATTAGTCGAGTGGAAAATGACCCGGAAAGTGAAAGTGAGTTAATAAACTTGTCATTTTCCCTTGCAGAACCCAAGCACACCCAAAGTCTTTGTAAATAAGAAATATTGCAGAGTTAAGTAATAAGTAAGTAAGTAAGTAAGTAAGTAAGTAAGTAAGAGAACTACGGTGCACGATTTTCATTGCTACCTTTCGGTCGCAAGTAGTTCAGCCACGACCAGTCGAGCCGTGAATTAGCGACATCGTCGGTTGCGATGTCTCCTCGATGAAAGAAGCTGCCTATAAAACATATACATCACCGACATCTTGCTTCTCTCTTTTCCTTCATTTTCAACATTTATTTCTGCCCGAAATTCACATTTGCGCTCGTTACTTTCGTCGACTAGGCTTTGAATGAAATTGAAAATCCTTTTCTTACCTCTGGCCGATGTCCTAGTCAAGTTCCTTCCATAGTCTCTAGCTTCGGAATAATCTATGCGAGCGTAGGAGAGAAAACAAGAAAGAAACGATTACATTTACTATAACGGAATAAGATTGCAACGAATGTCGAAAGTAATATTGAAATGATGGTTGATCTCACCTCGTCCTGGCGGTCTCGACAAGTTTCGATTATATTCTTTCGCTGCGCCGGTGATGTCTAGAATTGCTGGAAAAAAATGGTAGATTTGACATGACCGCCTTCGTGCATCATCGCTTTTGACGCACCGCTCGCAATGAGTCACAAACGCTCACCGCGTCTAATTACTGCCGCCGATCAATGAATCGACTATGCATTTACGGAACATTAATCTCAGTGATCCGTAAGTTCCATGTCTATACGTATATATAAAAATGTATATAAAAATGTATATAAAAATGTATCTTAACATATATACATACCCGTATACATGAATAACGAATCGAGGGAAAAAGAGATATTTTTTCGGAGAAAAGCGTTATCTCCGCTGCCCCGACAGATTATCAGCAAGGGACATTCGTAGCGGATGTTTACGAGAATCTCTCTGTTTCTCTTTCTCAGTAATGTAGATACATTGGAAGATTTGAAACGAGGGGAAACACGACTGTAGTATATCGTTTTGCGTACGAGAGTCAGCAGTACTAGTGAAGAATTTGAATTTTTTCAATTCCACTACAGACTGCAGAAGATTGAATGCGCTGTTTTGAAAATAAAACGATGTCAGATCATCGGATTTACTTGGCGTAGAATATGCATGTCTATACATATATATAACCTGCCGAGAGAGAAAGAAATTTCGGGAATATATAGCAAAGGTTGTCGGGGTCAGAGAGAACGATATCTAATCGCGTTCGGATAAAAGACCTCTTTTCCATGTCGGTCGTGTGTCGCCATACGTATTAAGAAAAAAAGCCGGACCGGCATTATATCGCGTATCGCCGGCAGTAAAATGGACAACTTCGTATATTCCAGATCTGGTGTAAAAAAAAATGTTCGCTGACCTTGTTTCCCATCGATCGAAGAGCACAGCGCGCACGATCCAGTTTCGAAAGTAAAATTGCTTCGCGACGATTTGACTTCGGCCGGTTTTCCGAGAAAAAAATCCCCAACCACGTGTGCACTCTGGGTTACACACATATGTATGCACTTTTTTACCAAGGTGTAGTATTACACTATATACATATACCAAAGTATATAATTCCATCCTTTTACCAGCGTCGACACAATTCCGCAATGCAAACGAATAAACAATCTCTTTCGACTCCTTCTTTCCTTATCCTCTTTTCCCTATTTCTATATTTCTTTCGCTGTAAATAGGAACAAAAAGTAAATCGCGTTTGCATGCATACCTGTCAAGTAGACCAAACCGACGAGGATGTTGAGCGCCACGAGTGTCCCGGTCATCTTGGCTTCCTGTCTCTCTCTCTCTCTCTCTCTCTCTCTCTCTCTCTCTCTCTCTCTGTCTCGTCGAATCCCTCAAAGTTTTACGCACAGCTCAATCCCGAAACGTCATCATCTGTTGCGCATAATTTAACAGAACATATAAGTACATATACATAGGACGTAGAATTTGTTTGTACTCTTTGCACATTTTTGTACAATTGTACATCCAGCAGAGTATCGATTTTCAAAGCGATCGCATTCGCGCAACTATACGAGAGGGAGAAGGAAAAAAACCTGTTGCTCAAAATAGAAGTAATAGTAGCGTGCTTTTCAGAAGTTGCAAATCAAATTTAAAAAATGCGCGCACACGAGACCGTAAGATACTTACGGGCTCATCAAGGTTCACTCGCTCGGTACGATATACCGTATTCAACTACCTATAGGTAGCTGAAAAATCTCAGCGCAGCACAGATGTTTCCTGTGCAGTCTCTTTCTCTTGCTTTGGGCGCGACTACCAACACACATATGCACGCTCCCTCTCTCTCTCTCTCTCTCTCTCTCTCTCCGGAGTGCAGCAACGCGAGACGATTCCTCGAACCGCTTGATGGTCGGCCCTAAAAGGCGCACGAGGCTACGCGCGGACGTTGCCACGATAACAACTTTTTCTCTCTTTCTCGATTGTAGTCGTTCGTTATTTTTCGAACGAACCTCTACTGCTACTGACAGACGCGTCAAAGAATACGGATCTATGAACGGATCTATATCGATCTCTGTATATATATGTATATAATATTACAATAATACACTTAGACTCGCAGATATGAGCAAACAGACACGTATGTATATATATATATATATCCAGAGGCACTTAATAACCAATCGACGAGCAGTGAACAATATATACCTGCAACAACACTGCACATTCGGATTGTATATCTCGCTAAAGTCTTCTCTCTATGGCTGTACAATAATCCTCTGGCGTCTCCGGCGTCGGTTTTCTTCTTCGTGAGCGCGCTCTGCCGCTACTGCAGCTGTAAAAGACTTCTCGAGTCTCGAGCGCCGGAGTGTCGAGCGCCGGAGTGTCGAGCGCCGGAGTCTCGACCGTAAGCCGTAAGCCGTAAGTACGTAGACTCGTATACGCGCAGCGCAGACAGACGCGCGCGTCGACACACAGCTTCCTGAGAGCGGAGGGCGGAGAGCGGAGGGCGGAGAGCGGAGGGCGGGGAGCAAGAGATGCTATATGGCTATAGAGAGTGCCGTACGACCGGTGAGATGAGGGGAAGTGGAGAAAAGGGAATGAAGGAGAAGGGGAAAGCAACCGCGGTGAGTATTTGTCCGAGCGCGAGCAAGAGCAAGGGGAGGGGGGGACTTCGGATCTTAAAGAGGGGATTCGAAATTGCGGCTTTCAAATCTTTTATTGTTGCGCGATCATCCTTTTCTTCTCACTTTGAATTTTCATTCTTCAAAACTAGAAGCCGACTAGATTTATTCACAGACATTACTTCTGCAGCGCATCAAGATTTTCTCCCTCGTAGTACGCTCGCTCGCTATCCCTTCCTTTGCGCTTCCGTCCTACTCCCTCAGCCGCGTCGCGCTCGCGCCTCGGGTCGGGGGCCGGGGGCCGGGGGCCGGGCCTCTTTCTGCCTATTTCTGTCTGCGAGCCGTAAGCCTGTAACCGTACATACGTTTCTATGCCTAATGTGTATTTTTTGTTTAATTTACCGCAGCGCTGCAGTGCAGCCCGCAGCTCAACGCTCACGTCCGTCTAATAATAATATATTATTGCGTATTACTGAACGAACCTACCGCCTCTTCTTACCCGAAGTTCTTCCACATTGTACACGTAAACGATACAAATATGCTAAAAACTTGACACGAATTTCACGAATAAAATACCCGGTCCGTATGCGTAAACAACATTGCAGCAATACAGTTGAGAAAGAAAGTGACCTTTACGGATGATCTACACTGGCCTTATAAGGAAGGACATTTGTCCAAATGCACTTCTTTCGCGTTCAACGCGCAACGCTCCATGTATTCTTTGTTTTTCTTCCTCAAAGATACTACATACTTCGAAAAAAGTTCGAAAAAGGAGAAAAATAATAAATCAATATTGTCGGAAATCGAAAGTTTTGTCAATTTAATTGGCAAGTACTTTTTTGTATGGAGGGTTGTCTAGGTGGATTTTCGATCAGTGCCAAATTCACCGTACCCGTACTATACTGCTATTTAATCTGAATTAGGAAAAACTTTGTACGATTTACATCGTCGTTTTGTCAAAGAAAGAGGTTTACGCGTAAGATCGCGTCGAAAATCTATCTGTCTGTTGGGAGTTTGTGCCCACGTGTACGTTCGCTTGCATACTAATACTTAATAGCGGGAAACGTAACTCCTATTTTCATCCGCGAAAACGCAAATGAAAGAATAGATTAAAATTCGACCCTTTCGAATTCTTTCTTTTTACTGCGGAATTCGGAATGGTTCGTGATAAACTGTCGAATTTCTGCATTAATTCGCACTATCGTTGCTTAGTCGTTTTATAAAAATAACACGCGCAAAGACTCAATACGCAAAGACTCAATACGCAAAGACTCAATACGCAAAGACTGTGTGAGCAATTGAATCGCCTCGAGAAATCGGCTCGAGAAATCGGCTCGAGAAATCGGCTCGATTATGTGATTTACTATTTTCGCGATTGTGCAATTATTGTGTGTACAACAAGGTGTATAATGCAGAGTCGCATAATGCTCATAGTAATAAATCAAAGAAACGATCGATAAATTCAACTCCATTGTGCTCAACTCAGCTGCTGTTTTCTTAGCGAGGGAACGATCCGATTTATTGCCGTAGCGGACTATTCGCGTTTTCGCGTTTTCCGTAGTTTAGACACGTGCCGCTAATAGAGAGACGCGTACAACAGCTATTGAACGAGACGTGGATTAGAGAAAAGTGCAGCTGCCGATCATGCTTGCGACTGTAGCTCGACTCGTCCTTGGTTTCCTGTGTGCAACTCGTACTTACGGTAAGCGATATGCGATACGTATAATGATGATTGTCATTGATCTAATAACGATACGCGATCCGTGAAAAGTCTCAGATGCAAAATGTACGATCGACCTCAACAAGGACGTGAAGGCAGACTCGCCGCTGTTACTCGGCGCGAGCTCTCTCCGGCCGATTTATCCGCAGCGGACGTCATCCCAGTTTTTAAGCTTCAACTCTGGTCAGCGCTACTTGCTCTACTGTCCAGGTGGCACGATCCTTCGATCCAACCGTGACACCAATTCTACAATTGACGCGACAAAGTGTACCAATGGGAAAAGCTTCTCGAGCGCGTCCAAGCGCAACATCGAGTACTCGTTCGACGAGGTCGTCTGCTCCAAGAGCCCATCTCCTGTCACCAAATCGAATCCGAAAAAGAAATGCATGGCGGACGGTAGTGGAGTCATTCTGGAGATCGGATATCAAATAAAGGATGGCGAATTCAGAAGAACCATCGAATTGTGCCACTTGGAAAACCTAGCGACTACCAGCTGGGCGCATTCTACGATTCGCGATGCTATAGGTGGTAGTAAGGCAACGAGGGGCGCAGGAACGCCCTCGTTCAGTAAGGGAAGCTACTTTAAGGACGTTCTGATGAGCAAGGTTTATCCGCGAACTAACCAGGTGGAGACATTCATGAATATATTCGGTGGGGATAAGAGCCTCGTCGATCGGTACCTCCCGCAAGAAAAAGGTATTTACCTCGTCTTCGGAGACTGGAGAATAGTTTCAATGCAATAGAACGGATTCAAGTTTAACATGACTGAGCTGTGATTGCAGGTCGCGCTCGGAACTATTTAGTTCGGGGTCATTTGGTTGCTCGCGCTGACATGCTCTTCTACGCTGAGCAGTACTCGACATACTCGTACCTGAACGTATTGCCTATGTGGCAAAGCATAAACAACGGCAATTGGAAGAGCGTCGAGTCGACTGTACGTCGCACGTCGAACGCCGTTGGCGACCTCGAGGTTTACACCGGCGGTCTAGGAGTACTTCGACTATCCGGGAAGGAAATTTACTTGTCCCGCGATCGAAGGCTCGCTTCGAAGCTACTGATACCCGTACCGAGACTCTTGTTCAAACTCGTGTACAGCCGAAGCTTGCGTCAAGCCCTTGTCTTCGTAACTATCAACAATCCGTACCTAACCAATGGGAGTATAGCTAACGAATACATTATCTGCCGTAGCGAGGAACACGTTGCTTGCAGAACGAGCCAATTCGATAAGAGATACGAGGGGTTCACCTATTGCTGTTCGTACGATGATTTTTTCTCCAGTCAAACTGCCAAGGTTCTAAACCTGCCGCTTCTTTTGAAAAACGTCGCGCCGTTGAGCTTGCACTGAAATGAGCTTGCACTGAAATGAGCTTGCACTGGAAGGGCCGAGAGACGCGAGTTCTGTTTTTCCTATCATCCCGCACGCTTTGATAAACGAGCTATAGATCAATCGTATAGCTAGTTAATAGCTACATTCTAGAGACGCGAGGCGACGCGAGGCGACGCGAGGCGACGCGATTATTTTTTGAAAACGATGACAAACCCGACTATTTCCTCGAATCCACGATAATTTTATCCGAATGAAACTGGCGGCGCGAGCAGATGCCAGCGTCAGCACGCGCAATCTTTTTGCTGCGGCTAACACATTTTCATTTTCAATTAGAAAATCCTTTAGTCGAAGCGGGCACTAAGAAGCAGGAACTAAGAAGCAGGAGATAAAGAAAATGAATGAGAAAAAGCAGAAGAACACTCAACTTACTTCGGTCACTGTAGATGAGGCTATGAAAAGAGAGGCTATGAAAAGAGAGGCTATGCGGCTAGTAGTCTGCTCTTCGTTGACTAGTTCGTAAGCAGTCAGAGAAACACGCGTGTAATCGTCCCGGAGGAAGGAAGAGGCGCGTGGGTCGTTATCTCCCATGGTGAACTCCGCTCCCGATAGCGCCGAATCGAGCTTTTACGGATTCTTCTCTACGCATTTCTCTCTCTCCGCCGCTCGTTCCTTTCCTCGGTATGCTACTGATTTCAACGAATTCATTCTAACAGCAAATTACAGTTACTTCGAGTCATTAAACAAATGAAAATTTATGCACGCTGTGGGACATTGCACATCTGCGCCTAAATAATCCCCCTGCCAGCAAAAGCTTTCGGGCAAAAATAACAAACGATCAAAGCCCCAAAGATTCGAGAATGAAAATTCTATCGCATAATAACATATTAATAACAATATTAATAACAATATTAATAACAATATTAATAACAATATTAATAACACTATTAATAACATATTGGCGCAGAGAAACTTTTACCGTCGATACGGCTCTGACTAGATTCAACATAAAGATGATGATTTATCATTTATACTATATTATCATATACACTATATAACACTATATATACTTTTAATGGACTTTTTAATGTGTAGAACGCGTAGCTACTGCATTCATAATGATGCATCTTTGAGAATTTATGTTCGTGATAAGAAAACGGTAGAATATGACATGGCTGTTTTCATTAACTGAAATGAAAATACATTTATTAGAATGGCGGCGCGTGGCAAATGAAAAAAGAATAATTATACGATTGGAGACTTACGATCCCAAAGCTTTCCATCGAAAGTGTCGTTAATTTGCCGGAAGTCAGTTGGCTGCATTTTAACGAACAGTTCATTATGAATGTTATACTCTTTCGCGTTTTTGTGCTATTGATATGCCAATTACTAAAATAACTGCAGTAGAATATGAAATAAATGTATTCAATGGAATCTGTACGATTTTCTTATCGATTATTTCAAATGGCAGTCAATGAAATCAAGTCAATGAAGTCACTTACGCGGAATAAAATATTTTCGAACTACTTTCAATAATTTGTTCACCAACCCAATTGAGATATAACATGTGAATTATTATACCTATCATAAAAGCACTCACTCGTACCAATCTAAGGTAGTCCGACAGGCAAGTAATCTAAAATTATTATTACCATCAAGATGTTGTATTTGATTGATTGTTGAATGTATTGCATTGAAAAAAGATCTTTTTTGTTTCTCACGTAAACTATTCCAAGGGCAAAACCGACCACGCACAGTGCTTGAACTATAAGAAAACATTTGCTAAATGAATCTTCTAACATACCCACACACCTAAGTTACAGAAAAGTGTCAATTCCTTATTTCATTGAATTTAATATATTTAACCTGTTTTTTTATTATTATTATTATTATTATTATTTTTTTTTTTCTTAATAGAGAAAGAAACCTTATCGATTCATTGTGCAGTTTAACAGCATTCGATATTTCTTGTTTTATAGTAGAGCGGCTTTTTCTATCGTAGAAATGGTTATTAATTTGTTCGGACATCCCCAATATCGTCATCCTATTGCTAATATATTTGAGAAATGCAAACGAAATAATTTGTCTTGAATACGAGTAATGCAAACTATAAGGATATAAGGATATTTTACCAGGTTATTTCAAAAAGTCCACAAACATGTTTAACAGTCAAAACGTAAGCACCATCAACGCCCGTGTATAAAAAGAAGCCTAAAAAATAGACAAATGCGATGTGTCCGCAACACCAATAATGATGATCGAGTTGATCAAAAATAATGTAATCTGCGAAAAATGGTATTAGCTTCGAACGAGTTCCGTTTTCTAATGGGAACGTCTTGTCTAAGATATTAGGTATAAACGGCATGCTTGTATACGTTATCCAAGCGAATAAAACGTAGCCTGGAAAATATTTTTATTAATTCCACATCTATTAGATCTAGTTAGCTTTTAGTTTAAAACTATATTTTACTATTTATTAGTCATTTCATAGCTTACAAATGTAAATATTAACCAATACTCTCGCTTGCTCGGTATTTTTCTCCAGTATTTTTCGTTCCGTTTCTCTTTCAAATGTTTTCCAATCCTTGACTATTTGTAAAAACAATAGATCGAGCTATTTATTTTTAAAAACAATAACAAGTTCAAGCCGTTATCTTTTATTTATTTGAAAAATAGGTTTATTTTATTAGTGTACCTGCTTCGCACTAGTGTAAGAAACTGAATATTTTGACAGACAAACTATTGCGAACATCAATGACATAGTATTTTCAATCATAATGTTTAAGTTTTTCCAATTCCTTACTAATATGATAGCCTAGTTGAAAAAAAGTAGTTGATTAATGTATAGAACGTTCATTATTAAGCATCGAAACGTGAAGGTAGCACCGCGACATAACACCGACATATAATATAGCCGAGACTAAAATCAAACGAAACTTTACCTTTTAATTTATTAAAAGGTTATTTCATATATTAAACAGTAATATTTTTAAATAATTCCCATGCGTGTACACGCTTATAAAACGATTATGATTTGTCTTGTTAATATGATTGATTAAACTCACTTGTGGAATGGCCAACGATAGGTTGATTGCATAAAAAATTATGTAACTGTTAATTCGTCTCATTTGGCTTTGATAAGGCCAGAGTCCTATTACTTGTAAAGACCATTTGCAGCTTTTGTAATAATATCCATCGAAAATCTCCATTTCGATCGATATTAATTTATCGAGTAATGTAATTTTTACCGAGTATTCAATCGACTAGTGCCTAATTCTCTAAGCACAATTGATATTTTAGATTACTTTATGCAGACTACGTCCAAGTTGCACTTTTACGTAAGAGTATTATTTCAAATGTAAACTGCGGCTGAGCCCGCAGATTTCGAAATGCGAACTATCGTAAACTATAAGTCGATGCACGTAGCGATTCAATATCGATTTTTTAAATAATTACATTTCGAATATTTATTATGAAAATTACTAGTAATTACTCATAATAGAGGTGTAAAATTTTAATTTAAAAAACTCGAGACAGGAGAACAAAGAATTCTAATGGAATATTATTAGAAATGGATTTTTTAGTACTGAATAAAAGATGTTGACATCGGAAAGAAAGATATTATGGATTTTAAGGGGAGGCTTTTACAGTTTGTACACTACCACGACATTTTCATTAATTATGCAAATCGAGATATCATAGATAAGTATTATATTATTATATTAGAGTCATAACAGAGGAGTAAAATACAGATGGAAATAATAAATAATAATTCGTCTCTTATTTATTTTTGCCGAGCAGTTGTACCAAAATACATAATAAACAGACGTTATCGGAATTGGCTTACTAAATAAAAATAGCGACAATTTCGTAAGCTTTTCATTCGCATATACGATAAGAAGATAATCGTTTAAAGAGGAGTAAATCACTGCGATCGTCTGGATCGTGATTTCTAACTTGATTTCTAACTTGATTTGTAAGTGTATATTATTAATGAATTTTTCGCCTCGACATACACACGTCCTCTCTTTTTACCCCGTTTATCCAAACTGATTGAAATATCATTAATACACAGCAAAAAAGGAATTTAAATGAAAAAAATTCACCACACACGCGTAACGTTCACCAATAATATTGTAGATTTTTCATGAAATCGTTATGGCAAATATAACCCAATTTTCACCATTCAAATTTCGACTTTACCAGTAGATTCGAAAACGAAGTAACAAGTTACAAAATGAAAAAATGGCAATTTAAAAAAAAAAAAAAAAAAAAAAAAAAAAAATGATAGCGTAGATTTTATCATCAGATCTATCTACTGCAGACGTGCAGCAGAACCTTAAGGAAAGTTCGCTCGTTCCAATTGTTGACTAAATAGTTTGCGAAGAAAAAAAGGAATACCAAATTTGTGACGGTAAAATTCGAACTATCTTTGTACAATAATTGTCGTTGCTCAAATCAACCATTTGAAGAGTAATCAATGTAATCAATGTAATTAAATAATTATACAGTAAATAGCCCTTCTCTCCGATCCCTTTAATACCACAAAATACTTCTGCGGTTCATTGTCATAAACGTTAACTGAGTTATTAAATTGAATAGGAATATATAAAAAGATACATTTTCAGATTATTTGTGTAATGTAAATGGTTATAGCGAATAAGTGAAGGCATAAAAAAAATCCTAGGCGGAATCTGAGCCTGCTCGAAATAAAGTAGATAATACCGCCATCAAGCACGTTATGAGAAAACCTGCTTTTGGATGCGAGGGTTATTAATATTTACTTTTTATATTTTTCTCACGTTTATAGCTTTAATAGTTTAGACCGTTGCGAATAGCTTGTCGTTCCTCCTCCGCCGATACATCCACAAAGCTTCTCCTTCTTTTTTCGAATGATTCGAGAGAAAAACCGCAAGAGGCGCTGGCGTATAGCTGAGATTTTTCAGCCTAGTCTCCTTCTCCTCGAGTCAAAGTCAAGTCAGCACTGGTATGGGCTCTGGGCTCTGGGCTCTCGGCTCTCGGCTCTCGGCTCTCGGCTCTCGGCTCTCGGCTCTAGAACTAGAGCTCAAATTTCCTTCTTTCACTGCCCTCTATATTCGAACTTCCGTTTTCCGGTAGCCCGCGCAAACTCCAGCAACCCAGCGCCAAGTCTACACACGCAGCAAATACATTTTGTACAGTATCTGCATTCCGGCCGGCGCGTCGGCCACCATTTTATACTCTGCTGCGGTTAGGAACAAGCGAAGCGAGCGTGAATGGCCGACGACGACGCCAAAAGTTAGTGCGGTAATCCGCAAGCATCGCCACGGTTCATTACAATGTCCTCGTAGAATAAGGTAATTCATGATCTGCGACTTAATAGCTCCCAATTGAAGCGAATCGTTTTCCGAACGGCCATACATTTTTCCAGACGTGGCGTTTCGTAAAGCGACCGGCGTCGATTTTTTAACTTTCATCATTGTCGTTGTTTGAGTCATCTTGTGGAACATTAATACATTCGAGTCTTAATATTTTTTACAATATTGATGTGTTGGCACATTCTCGGTTTTGAAAAACTCCATGAATAATGGCTACTTTTTGTCCAAGTTATGTAACCAATAAGTTTCTTACCTATTTTACTATTTATTCTCAGCGAATCCGTACATTCCGACGGCTGAAGAGGCCCAGGATTAACAAGTCAAAAATCATAACTGAAAAATTGTCAAGATGTATTTGTACAACTTGACTCTGCAACGTGCCACTGGCATTACTCATGCCGTGCATGGAAACTTCTCTGGTACCAAGATGCAAGAGATCTTGGTTTCCAGAGGAAAGTCCCTAGAGCTTCTTCGACCAGATCCTAACACCGGCAAAGTCCACACTATGCTGACGGTGGAGGTGTTTGGTATCATTCGATCTCTTATGGCATTTAGGCTGACTGGTGGAACAAAGGATTATATTGTCGTTGGATCTGATTCGGGGCGTATTGTGATTTTGGAGTATGTTGCGGCTAAGAATGTCTTTGAAAAGGTACATCAAGAGACATTTGGTAAAAGCGGATGCCGAAGGATTGTTCCAGGACAGTATTTGGCAATCGATCCTAAAGGACGGGCTGTCATGATTGGTGAGAATGTTTCTTATTACATTTAAATTCATTATTCTAGTTTTAAGGATTCAAATGATTATCCTATCAGTCCGTGTTTCACCTGAAAGCATTGATTACAAAATCTGATTATGATGAACGAATTGAATGAAATTGGATTCTTCAACAATGATTGAATGCACAAAGGTACTGATAAATAGTTTTGTTTTGCAGGGGCTATTGAGAAGCAAAAGTTGGTATACATTCTTAACAGAGATCCAGAAGCTCGTTTGACTATCTCCTCACCACTCGAGGCTCACAAAAGTAACACACTGGTCTATCACATGGTTGGAGTCGATGTGGGTTTCGAAAATCCTATGTTTGCTTGTTTGGAAATCGATTATGAAGAAGCCGACACTGATCCTACAGGAGAAGCTGCAATAAAGACACAACAGACTCTAACGTTCTATGAACTAGATTTGGGTCTTAACCATGTTGTGCGAAAATACAGTGAACCATTGGAAGAGGTAAGATATGCTATAGTTAATTATATTTACGCATTATCACACTATCTCTGCACTGATAATAATAACATAACAATTTATATATTTGTAAATCACGCTAAAATAGAAACTTTGTCGATACAGCACGCAAATTTTCTGGTTTCTGTTCCGGGAGGTAACGATGGACCTAGTGGTGTACTGATTTGCTCCGAAAATTATCTGACTTACAAGAATTTAGGAGATCAACCCGATATTCGTTGTCCGATTCCAAGGCGAAGAAACGATCTTGATGATCCTGAACGTGGAATGATTTTCGTCTGCTCAGCTACTCACAAGACAAAGAGCATGTTCTTTTTCTTGGCTCAAACAGAACAGGGTGATATATTTAAAATCACGCTGGAGACAGACGAAGATGTCGTTACGGAAATTAAGCTCAAGTATTTCGATACAGTTCCCGTTGCAAACAGCATGTGTGTTCTTAAGACTGGGTTTCTCTTTGTAGCTTCAGAATTTGGTAATCAGTAAGTTTTTAAGTCACTATTGCTCAAAATATATTAAATTTCTCGTCACAAACTTGTGACTCAATTATATTATTGTATTTCTTAGTTACTTGTATCAAATCGCTCATTTGGGTGACGATGATGACGAACCAGAGTTTAGTTCTGCAATGCCTTTAGAAGAAGGAGACACTTTCTTCTTTGCACCTCGACCACTAAGAAATCTCGTTCTCGTCGACGAAATGGACAGTCTGTCCCCTATAATGGCTTGCCAGGTAAAAAAAACATGAATTTCACAATTTTAAAAAACTTCAGCACTCACAAGTAGAGAAAGAATGATATATCTTGAGTTCTTTTTCTGTGACGAGTGCCAGAGTAAATATTCTCTGTCGCCTTTGACTTGTAATTGCACGTCGAAGTGAACCAAAGAAAGACAAAAAACGCCTTTTAGTATATAATTATTAATTATAGTAATGTGGGCAAAATTAAATTCATAGCTAATATTATTTTTTTTGTAGGTCGCCGATTTAGCTAATGAAGATACGCCTCAGTTGTACATAGCATGTGGACGCGGACCCCGATCTACACTTCGAGTACTACGTCACGGTCTTGAAGTTTCAGAGATGGCTGTGAGCGAACTTCCTGGCAACCCCAATGCTGTCTGGACAGTCAAAAGACGCATTGACGGTTAGTTAATTTATGTTGACGCATACTAGGCGTCCGATGCTATATTCTTACTATTTGTTTTTGTTTTTGTAGACATTTTTAAATTGTAACATAACGTAACAACTATTATTCAAATACTGAGCACTTATTCATTTACATGCTTACTGTGATACTTTTTACGTCGCTTGTCATGAATATTTTTGACAAAGAACCTTACGTTGAATCTAGCTTCATATTATCTTTCAAGTAAGATTGTCGATTTTCAAGTAGAAGAAAAAACACGACATACAATAACATCGTTAACTTGTTTTGTAAATATTAATTCTACTTTAAACTCGAAAACAGTAACAGCGATTCTTAGCTTTATCGAGAATTGCAATCAAATTGAAAAGCAAAGATAATTGAAGCCTGGTGGTTTGATACACTCTTATCAAACACCAGTTCTCTCCTTTCAGGCTGCCGACAAGGGATGCTCGGTCGCTCGAAACCTGGCAGTTGAGTGCGAAAGGTAAGGCAATCTTCGCGTGTGAGAATCAATCCATTGGACAACGCAGACATTTCAATGCAGACCAGTTCTGAAAAAAATTTTTTAAAATCACAAATAGTCATCATTTTCTTCTTACGCATTCACAAGTAGAGGAGGAATAAATTTCCAAGTTTCTTCTCTGTGGTGAATGCAAGAGCAAAAAATTCTTTGTCGCCTTTGACTTGTTATTGCAATTCGAAGTGAATCAAAGTATAACAATTTGTTTTTCTACGTATAAAGCTTTATATTCAAATTAGCGTGAATGATTATATTTCGGTTATTTTACGTTTCAAGAAATTGAGTAAATAAATAAATACGTAGTATCTATTATGGGTTGGAACTGTCTATTGTTTAAAATGCAGTTAAACCAGACAAGTCGTTGTGATTTTGGTTGCAGAGGAATTCGACGCTTACATTATAGTATCCTTCGTGAATGCTACCTTGGTACTTAGCATTGGAGAAACCGTCGAGGAAGTCACGGATTCTGGTTTCCTGGGTACAACGCCAACACTCAGTTGCTCAGCCTTGGGAGAAGATGCCCTCGTTCAGGTAATTTGAATTTAATTTTTTGTATAATACGCACTGCGGTATCTCCGACACCTGGAAATACCCCACGTATCGGTCGCAAAATAGTGCAAGATCAAATAGGGCTTTCGCATCGTTGGTGTGCTTGCATTTTCCAAGAGTACTCCTGGTAATCTAGTCCAAACAGATCAAATTTAAGAAAAAAATCGATTTTCTTCACATAATAATTATAATTACAGATAAAACTAATATTTTAATAATTTTTTTTGCTATTGCAGGTATATCCCGATGGAATTCGGCATATTCGAGCTGATAAGCGTGTGAACGAGTGGAAAGCACCTGGTAAGAAGACTATCATCAAATGCGCTGTCAATCAACGCCAAGTCGTCATTGCCTTGACTGGTGGTGAACTCGTCTATTTCGAAATGGATCCTGTAAGTTAATTTAATAGGTTTACTATCTCTGTTGATCGCGTCGTGTTCACTGCGAGTTGTCCCGTATACTCGAAGATGTAAGTGGCGCGAATAGAAAATTGTATCATTTCTTAACTTTAACTTGTTCTCATTGCTTGTTGAAGCTCTTATGAAACAAACATTTATATAAATATATTTTACTTTTAAAAAAGTACAGAAATATTTTTTGGAGAACCAAATTGTAATAAAGTTTCTTTCATTTGCAGACTGGCCAATTAAATGAATATACAGAGAGAAAAAAAATGCCATCCGAAGTTATGTGCATGGCTTTGGGTAATGTAGCAGCTGGTGAGCAACGATCTTGGTTTTTGGCTGTGGGTCTCCAAGACAATACAGTAAGAATTATCTCTCTCGATCCTTCCGACTGTCTGGCACCGAGGAGTATGCAAGCTTTACCAGCAGCTGCAGAGAGCCTTTGCATAGTAGAAATGGGAATCAAAGACGATACTAATGAAGACAGTAATCAAGTGCAGTCAACTCTACATCTTAATATCGGTACATGCTATCCCTTCATATATTAATACATTGAGTTTATAAGTAAAATACAAATCTGGATGATTATATTATCAAGTCCGTGTTTCAACTGATAAACATTGATTATAAGCCTCTTTGATAATGATAGAAAATATTTTAACAGTAATTTTTTTTTTAATTCATTTCTATAAGCTTATTATAAATTTCATTTCTGAACTTTATAGGTCTACAAAACGGAGTATTGCTGAGAACAGTTTTAGATCCAATTTCAGGAGATCTCTCAGATACGCGAACCCGATACCTTGGTTCACGACCAGTTAAACTCTTTCGAATTCGAATGCAGGGTAATCAAGCTGTGCTTGCAATGAGTAGTCGATCTTGGCTCTCTTATTACTATCAAAACCGTTTCCACCTTACACCTCTTTCATACGAGAGCCTTGAATTTGCTTCTGGATTCAGCTCCGAACAATGTCCTGAGGGAATTGTAGCCATCTCAACAAACACTTTAAGGTAAATTAAAAAGAAAGTAGAAATATAGATTAGCACTATGGTATCTCCGGTTCGTGGATTATTACCCAAGTATCGGTCGTTAAAAAGTGCAAGAACAATTGGACTATCGCATCGTTGGTGTGCTTAAATTTTCTAAAGCCCTCCTGGTTAACGAGGCCGAATATTTTTTTTTTAACTTCGTCTTCAATAACACTACGATTATGAATACCAAATATTATACTTCATATTTTATTTTCCAGAATTTTGGCCTTGGAAAAACTTGGCGCTGTGTTCAATCAGGTCAGTTTTCCATTTGAGTATACACCTCGCAAGTTTGTTATTCACAATGAATCTGCGCATACATTGCTTATCGAGACGGAGCATAACGCATATACAGAGGAAACAAAGCAGCAACGCCGTCTGCAAATGGCTGAGGAAATGCAAGAAGCTGCAGGCGCTGATGAAGCTGCGGTAGCTCGTGAACTTGCCGAAGCCTTCTTATCGGAAGAGCCAAACGAGCAAGTTTTCGGTGCTCCCAGAGCCGGACCTGGACTCTGGGCCTCATTAATCAGAGTTATGGCACCTACTACCGGAACAACTTTTCAAGTCCACAGATTGGAACAAAATCTCGCTGCGTTATGGTACGTTGATTTTATATAACTAGTTTGCGTTTCGTTCTCTGCAAGTGCTCTTCATTCACTTGTGGAATGTAGAGACGCAAATAGCAATGTGCCGCTCTATCCCATCTTCAGCTTGTAATTATTGCTTGCTGAAGTCGTAAGTGGGCAAACAATTTTAATATACTCCATTTACATTGATGAAAAGTCTAATTGATAATTCACTTTTAGCTTAGCGCTTGTGAAATTCGCAAATCAAGGTGATCAGCAATTCTTGATTGTTGGAGTAGCTAAGGAATACCAGTTAAATCCAAGGATAAGTAACGGAGGATTTTTATACACGTACAAGTAAGTTAAAATTTACTAATACTTCTGAAAAGTTATTTTTTATCCAAACCAAAAATATGAAATGATGACATTATCACACTAACTGCCCACTGATGATACTCCTGCAGTACTGAATTATTTGAATGTAAAATGTATATTGATCGATAAGTTAAAAATGATCTGTCTAAACACTGTTTATCTATTTGTTTTTATAGAGTGAGTCCAGATTGCACTAGTATCGAACTAATGCATCGAACCACGTTAGATGAGATTCCCCTCTCAATCTGTCCTTATCAAGGTCGTGTGCTCGTTGGGGTCGGAAAGATGCTAAGACTCTACGATATGGGTAAAAAGAAATTACTGCGTAAATGCGAAAACAAGCACATTCCAAACGCCGTAGTTTGCATTAATGCTATTGGTCAGCG
Organism: Apocrypta bakeri; assembly: GCA_018906985.1. NCBI lineage: Eukaryota > Metazoa > Arthropoda > Insecta > Hymenoptera > Pteromalidae > Apocrypta > Apocrypta bakeri. The sequence goes on from JACCIA010000003.1 coordinate 19,612,237, forward strand.
AATTTATGTAAGCGATGTACAAGAATCGGTCTATGCAGTTAAATACAAGAGACAAGAAAATCAATTGATCGTCTTCGCTGATGACACACATCCCAGATGGATCACCACTACGTGTGTACTAGATTATGATACTGTTGCTACAGCTGACAAGTTTGGAAATATCGCTGTGGTTAGTAAAATTTTGATACTTACTAAGAATACCGCGTTTCGTTCTCTGCAAGTACACTCAATGGCTTGTAGAGGCAATAGCGCGAAGATAAAATTACTTATTCTATCCCATCTTCTGGTTGCAAATTGATTGCTCGCTGAAGTCGTAATTAAGTAAACAAAATTATGAAACTAATACTTCTAGACAAATCGTTCAAACAATTAATTCTAAATTCTCATTATTTTATTAATTTCAATTTACAGATTCGACTTGCTAATTCTATTAACGACGATGTAGACGAAGATCCAACGGGTAACAAAGCTCTATGGGACCGGGGCTTGCTAAACGGTGCCTCTCAAAAGGCCGACACAGTTGCCTCTTTTCACGTAGGTGAGACTGTAATGTCATTGCAAAAAGCGACGTTGATTCCTGGAGGCAGTGAATCTCTAGTTTACACGACTCTTAGTGGTACTGTAGGCGTACTCGTGCCATTTGTCAATCACGAAGATCACGATTTCTTCCAACATCTAGAAATGCATATGCGTGCTGAGCACCCACCTCTTTGCGGTCGAGATCATTTAAGTTTCAGGAGTTATTACTATCCTGTAAAGAATGTCATCGACGGTGACCTTTGTGAACAGTTTAACAGTATCGAACCAGTGAAACAAAAAAGCATTTCCGGTGATCTCGAAAGAACGCCTTCGGAAGTATCTAAGAAACTTGAAGATATCCGAACCAGATACGCCTTCTAATGTGGATTTTTCCAAGACTTTGGAACGACTTTCTTCTCTTTTGTTCTGAATAAATTTGTACATAGACTTTTTATATAAGGAACACAGATTGCATTGTATTTATTGTCAAATAAATTGCGTTTTTTATAAACTTTTTTTATAAAATTAAATTTACTACCAAAATTGTATAATTCGGGATAATAAAAGTACTGGATGTAAACAAGAACTCTGAGTACATAATTACGTCAAATTTTTATTGAAAATCATTAACACATTTGTTTGAACTAGTTTTAACGATCATTTAGAACAAAATTAGATATAATTACCATGCTTAACTAAAATTGGAGTTCCCTTGAAAATACGAATTTAGTTTTTAGAATTTAGTAATTTTTTTAAAGTTATGAACTTTAAAAAAATGAAAAATAAATCCTCGTTATCAATGGTTATAATAGATAAATTAAGGTTATACATGACTTTTCACCGTTTGAATTATCATTGTAAATAACGCTACTATTATTAGTAATGAGTCAGATCGATTAATCATATATGTATATTATCTTTTATAGTACTTATAATGTATTGGATACGTACCTGGTACAGGCATTATTGGATTCTTTAGTTCACAAATCAATGGGCAATAACAATCCCGTTTAAGGATAATTGAACAAATAGTCATAACTTAATACCAAAGAATACACTACATTGTTTTGCAAATTGGTTAGTCGTAATTATTTTATGTTTGATCATCTACCAATTCTACGAAAAATTACTCTAAAATCGTGTTTTTTCAAACAGACTATACATATATTGCATGTCACCACAGAGTTTACAGATAAATTTTAGCGTGTATTTAAGAGCATCATCGTTAACTATGTGTTCGTTAAACTTAATTTTCAATTTTCCGCCTATAAATCGAGGAACTAAAATTATGATAATATACTATAATATTTTACACGTATCTACATAAGCGTTTGTTTATACTATAAAACAAGATCCTACAAAGTGAGAATTTCTTTAACAATTAATGGTCTACTTTATTATCATAATGAATATCTCGACTAATTAGATAATAAAAGAGTGAAACATAGCAACAGTTGCACTCAATAGAGTTATGATGTAAGTTAATTCTAAAATAATAGTCTTTTGCTATACGATAATGATTTGAAAAGGCATTAGACGGTCGTCTTTGTTAATAATAGATCAATCTTCGCATTATAATGATTTTATTAGAAAAAAGGCAATAACTTGATTAATTTCGAGAATTACTTCGATGAAATTTTTTTGTTAAAAAATTTAATGTTGAATTTTTCGAAGACTGTTCATTGGTATCTCTACTCTGATCGATGGTGTTTCTACTAGCTAATATAATACGTTCGTCGAGTAGATCAACTACTCGAGGAATAGAGTTACGTGAAGAAATTGGTTAGCCAAGATTTTCTTTTTTTTCTGTAGCAATATTCCCAAAAGTGCTTGAAATAGATTCAGAAGGCTAGTGGGAAATCTTAAGGTAATACCCAGGAAGAAAAAGATTCGAAGGATCACTGGGAATAAGACAAGATGAACAATGGGTTGAGTATCGACATTGAGGGTATTAACATGATCGGTACCACCATCATATATTCGCTGGTGGCGAAAGTCTAACCAAATGTAATATTTTCATTGAATCTTGCGTTCTTTGAATATTGTATTGACCAGACGTAGATACTTATTATCTCCATAGTGATAAGGAACTTATTTTTTTATACCAACTATTACTTGCTTGCTTCAAATGACAATTGTATTGTTGAAAACTCAAAAGAACGGATACAGTAAAAAACGAAAGTTATGTAACTGAACAATTCTAAACATAATAATCGATTAAACAATTGAGCAAGATAATTTTCAAGTAATTATTCAAAGTAGAGGCATTAGAAGCCTGATACGGTTAAACAAAAGAATAAGTACTTAGATGTTCAGAAAATTGTTCAACATTATATATTAAATAAAAATATAAAAGATTTAGTCGTCGATTGTGCAAAAGAAATAAACATTATATTGATTGTATAGATTTTTTTATGAAAATAGCAATAATAAAAGAAAGTTTATTTTATTTTACTTTATTGCATAGTTTATATAAAATGTATCTTTAGTTTTTTCGCAACTATGAGAATTCTTACATTATTCGTACTAATTGAATAATTAAACTGTATATCAGATACGAGCGAAAAAGAAAAGCGTGTGCGAAATCAAACGCACGTTTTACTTGATTATGTAAAAATAGCATCCAAATTTTCAACAACTTCATTTTATATTAATTTAGATTGATTGTTTCTTTCTTTAGTAATTCACATGTATATATTAGTCAGTAAGAATTTAGCGTTTTATACATCAGCCAAGACAACACTTTGTTTTTCGCTCTTATTTATTTTTTATTTAATTTATTCTACAGAAACGTGTCCATTTATAATACAATATATTTTGTAGTCTCGTCATACATTTATCACGTATTTTCGTGCATTACACATATAGATATTATATTTAAAAAAACATCGCAATTCATTCATTTCAATATCGCAATCTCATTCATGCTCATAAAGTGTACGAAATCCATTGATATATTGACACACTAATTTTAAACCTTTTTATCAGGTGAACGTTAAATGCAGTAATAATATATAGTGGAATTTCGTTATAACTCCTTATAAACAACTTTCCTAATTTCTTCGATTAGCTCTTTTAATCGAACCAATCATCTATATTCTCACTTTTGTCAATTTAACCACACGATTAACTATTTAAAAGAATCTAATTTTGTGCTTTACTCGTTTTATTTAAATATGCAACTAAAAGCCGCCTTTTCGACTATGTATTGATACATTTTAACATTAACAAAATTAATATTTGAAAGACTACATTTTTTTGCAAATTCGTTGTAAAGTGAATAATTGGAAAACTACAATATAAAATTAAATCATTTGTATATATTATGTATTAAATGATGGAACTTAATTAAACTTATTTCAAGAAATGTTGTAATATGTTATGTCACGTTGTTTTGATACGGCAACCTGGGCGGCATTTTTTCATTGTTCTTACAAATGTAAGTATTTATAATTAAAAAAGTATTTTTTCAAAAATCTCAATCCTTAACTGTTCGTGGACTGTACTATAGCGTGTGATGTTAAAAACCGACTTATGTTCTTATATTTCGTACCCACGTAGAATCAAAAAATTCGGCAGTAAAGAACCGCACGAATCAATTTATAATGATAGAAGAACTAACAATAACAATATAAAACTAGAGAGAATTATATGCACAGAATATTTATAACTACAAATTGTCGACATTGTGACACTTAGTCAATCACTGCAAAGACACTGTCCTTTTTTCAATACACCATTTTCTGCATCATATACACTTTCTTTATCCTTGGTGACTTATATTGGCAATACATATCACCATTTATTATTTTTGAAATCCAACTTCTTTTTAAAGAGTTTTTTTTACAAATATATATTTACCAGAAAGGTCAATTGTTTTATTTTAAAAATGCTTAAAACAGTTGAATTTCAGAACAAATAAAAATTTAAAGTGTAAAACTGTCTTATACTAAGCAACACTTCAATGTATATTCAAAAGGATTTGGCAATTAATTATGGCATAATTCATTTCATTAAAAAATGGCTCGATGAAAAAGTATATGAAAAATCTGATACAAATGTGCAATCTAAATGATGGATTGAATCGTTCTGTAATTTGATCGCGTAATATTATGATACACGTTGTCATTCATTTGGCAGTATAGATTTATGCTAATTTCATAATTATCAGGAACAAAAAATTAAAATCATAAATATATATAAACAATAATAGAATTGAAGCAAGTTGACAACAGTTTAACCTCAGTCAGATTGTAGAGTAAAGTATTGCTTAAACTTGGAAAAAAAGAGGAATCTCTCAACAACATGTCTTTTGTTCGAAGAAATTTGTTCTTTAATCATTGCGCTTTAAGATCAAATAACAATGTCTCGAAAAATTAGAGCTTTGGCATATTTAACGGACATTATCGGATGAAAAAGATTTTCTGATTGTCACTAAGAAATATATGAATTTATTAGTTTCAAAGGAAAAAAGGTTAATTAACGTTGTCTTGAAGTCGAGTAAAGAATACTGAATAAACCAAAATAGAGATGCTCATAAATCCATCAAAATACTATCAACGTCAGAGAAATTGTTTCACCGTATGATCGGCAGCTGGAGTTTAAGCGTCTTTGTTGTTTATGGGCCCTTTTTGAATTACGCTGTATTGTAATTATGCTTGACCTCGATCATGATACATATTTTAATTATAATGGAAAATTCAAGTGGTTCAACTCTAGTAGAACTCTCATTAGCTTTTTACAAGCTGTTTTATCAGCCATTAGTTTTTCATTACAATATATTGTTAATAATGTTAGTCGTTTTCAATCTTATAAATACGCACAATCCAATATCGAAAAAATTTTATCCCTGCGACCCTATGATCAGTCTTACATGGAGAGTCTACCTGAACCAGCTTAAATTCAAATCTCCTTTAACGTGAATAAAAAAAACTATTCTCAAACAGATGGAATAGATTTGAAAAATAAAAAAACGCAGCAGAATTTAGAGACAGTCCTGTGTCCGTACAAATGGCGACGAATTGCATCGTTCGATGTATACCGTTCACAATCTCCATACCTATAGGTAGTTTCGTGCGCGTGAAATACGAGCTGCGTTTGTCACAGCGATTAGAGTAAGCGAAGCATATGCAGCTTCGTGTGATGTCTGCATGCGTACGTGTGTGGGTGTGTGTGGGTGTGTGTGGGTGTGTGTGAGTGTGTAAATGTATGCACGCGTGTTAGTGATGATGATGGGTGTACATGTGGGCACATCCTGTACGTAAGCGAAATATGTCCGTGGCATGTCGGCGTATCTGTGTATTTGTATGCATGGGAGAGCAGTTTAGACGTACTCCCGTTTGCTTTTCTTGCCGAGGGCTCTTCTGTAGCTGCGAGTCAGGCTGTGCATCGCCGCCGAGCTCAGCGCTGTCTTCGTACATGCCACGGAACTCGTGTTCTAATTTCTATCCCTGAAAAAAAAGAAAAATCAAGAAACAAATTACCATAAGCTTTTGCAAGCGCAATCGACAGATTAAAACGCCGATGTGATTTCGTTGACAATATTCTGAACGAATGACAAAAAAGAAAAACTTACCCTGGACCCGGATAGTAATAGGGAGGAGGTCGTTCGTACTCGGTGCTCAGCGGTGGTGCTACTGCAGCCGGTACATACCTTGGTGGTCCACCATTTGGAAAATCCCAATTCCTGGCAACCCAACGAAAATTTTTATTTTTAAACTTCTTTCAATATCATCAGTTTTACATACACAATTTATTGAAATCGTAATTTCTCCTACATTTTCATTACCTTCAAATCTTGCTTTATTTAACTAATAATAATATGATTCTTCGCATAACAAAATACTTGGAAAAAAAAGGTTTCAAATTTTACTGAGATTCGCGTAGTGATATAATCTCTAAATAGACGTAGATTATGTCAAATCTATGGTCACATCTGCGTTGCAGATGCATGGATGCGATTTTCAAGCAAATGACACGTACAGAAAGTGAAATAATAAAGAATCTGGGACGAGTTATGTATGACGGTTTGCTTACTATGGTTACAGGTGACAGGATAAACAGAGATATATCTGGCGGATGGACATTATGAACAGGACTGCATTATAAATACGAATTATAATAACTGAACACAGAAAGATAGAAGATGTATATACTTAATCATAAACGTATATATATATTTGATATAAGCTATAAGACGAACGACGAAGAAGAGATACATAAGAGAGATCTGTAAATCCTTGCGACTTACGTGTGAAGCTGTATAGACAGTCGCGAGGAGTTGCCCCCCCCGCAAGATTCCCACTCACCTGCAAATAGCCGGGATAAATATTGTGAACAGCGGGACACAGTTCACTAGTCACATTTACCGTTTCTTTTTTTTCTTTTTAAATCAGTTACAGTTTTTTTAGAGAAAGCTAATGTACAATTCCACGTTAGATACTTTGTCAAACATAGTCTACGCATTTGAATAAAAAAACGCAAGGCAAAATGAAAGATCAGAGAAAAATAGTTAAGAATTGACGATGAGTGGGAACCCTAACGATAACAGTAAAACAAAAGCAGAAATAATCCTCAGCCTCTTCCTTTGAGGACTGCGAACGGAAGCGTGACAAATCTTTCACCAATTGCTTCAAAGCGTACTCTTGTAAAAGCAATGTGGAAATAAAAGACTTACTGTGGTTTATTGTGCGATATGCTAAATACTTTAGTGATATTATTTAGATTCTTAGAAGGCACTGTTCGCGCTTCTTGGCTCAAACTGCAAGTTAAATTAAAGAGAACCATACGTATTAAAAATAAAAACCGAATAGAAGAAGCTCATTTCGTTACTTACGAAATAAAGAAGTTGGAAACAGAAAAATTGTCTGAACTACGAATATAGTATGTGCAGAGGTGTGACTCACTTAGGCGCCAGGTCCGAGTAGCGAGAGTCATGGTGTGATGTGCTCTGGTGTGCATCGGCAATTCTTTCCCGATCGGCATAACCCATTGCTGGCCCGTCGTAGCTTTCAGGATATCCTCCTCCCGGATGATGGTGATGGCTGTGTCTCCCATGCGACACGTACTTCTTATCGTGGATACTGAAAATGCGATAAATCAGATTAACAAAATCGAATATCGTTTAATGATGAGTCACTTGGGTATTCGCAGCTTCCGCTATATTTTGCCATGCTAGCTGAGAAGGAACGTGGACATCGTTGTTGCGATATAAAAGCTAATGTACATTTAGGCAAGTATTTCTTTTAGTATTTACGTTAGTATTACGTGGAATTAGTGCTTATAACACTATGTGCTTTCGTTTTTAGTATTAAAGCGACGTTCATTGGAGTGAGACAATTAAGGAGCACAATTAAGGAAGCACCTAATTAAAGACACGCTTGATCAATGTTAAACCAAAGAAGCAATATTGATGGTGCGAGCTCGAGTGATTTTTTAAGTGTATCGACAAGTATAATTATGCGCATCTCAGTTTTCCTGTGTTGTTTATTGCTGGCGTGAATTTTCCAAATACGTTACAGGAATAGCTCGTTTTTCAATTCAACCTTAAATTATTGGAACGGAAACGTATGTCGAAGCGTAGAACTACGCTTGGACATTCTTATTTTCCAAATAACGTGTAAGAAATGCTTAGGTTCAAACAAAATTAGAATATGAATGCAGAATTCCTCATGCTTGGTTGCGATATATGTATGTACACGCTAGTGAGCTCTAGCGAACTATTTTCGTCGTTTGTAGTTCAAATACTTACTGAGCGAGGGGCACGTTATCCCTGTCCGCATATGCATCATATAAATATTCACTGGAACGGAGCGTTTGAGAGCAGTTTAATGACATGATTTAATTGATATCATGAACATGAACGAAAAATGTTTCGGGGAAGCCATGAAAGTAAATTAATAGAAACCTATTACATAATAACGTGTAATAGCAGGGGCATATCGTTTTATCAGAATATCTACGAAAAGCTAAAGTATAAATAAATGTTTCATTTTTAAACAGAGTTTAGCACTTTTGAACATAGAACATTAAAATTAAAAATTAGTAGCCTACCATTGCCTACGATTAAATAAGAATAAGCAGTTGAGTAAGAAAAATAAAAAAATAAAAGTTAATTAACAGTAATTGAGATGTTTCTAAATTCAGAAAAAGAAATTCGCACGTTTAGATAAGTAAATAGCTTCGTTGAGTATAGGGGAAGAAATAAATTAAATCATTATAGTACTTAAGAAAGCAAGTACTTACGCTTCGACCAAAGGACCAGGATAGGGATCCGATTTCTGGTACAATGCGCTTAATTTCACACAAAGAACAATTGTGGGAATAAAGAGTATTAAGCACCATCCAACACTTGCCCAAAATCCATTCTGTGGAACAATTTCAATCGTTATTCTTTCGTTGTTGCAGTGACAAAATGCTAAAATGAAATGGAACTAATAATAATAAAAATAGACTCACGAATGGATCCAGAATTTTGTTGCAACTAGCAACAATAGTCGCATTGTAAGCATTTGATATTGGCCCACATTTACCGACGTCTTTTAAGATAGCGTTTATCACATAATCGAGGTAGTTATTGACTTCATGAATGAAAGCTTTTCCAAATTCCACAGCCAGCTACAGGATTCATTAATTTGCAATATAAATATATATAGTTCACGATCGTGTTTATTATGTTTTAAGGAAATAGAGACTGATTTATTTACCGTTTTGACGTGCTGACTTCCTTGCTTATTGATAAACTCCTGAGCATTGTCAACTTTTGTAACCAAGTCATTGATAGCGTCAGCCATCGAGGTATGATTAAATTTAATGTGCTCCTCCAGTTCTATGGCACTCGTACTCAGTTGATTGCTCCAATTGGTCATGGGAATGACAATATCCCGATGGTATCCTTCAAGATCATAGGCGTTTTTTAGAAGGTCCTCCTTAACCTCTTCGTGATCACTTGACAATCTTCCAGCAAGTTCACGTAGTTTGGAAGCGAGATTTTCAAGATTGATATTGGTAATATTATCTTTTAAGTTCTCGGTGTACTGGTAAAACTTAAGATCACTCAGTCCACTTTTGGCCAAAGCGTCTAGTTTATCTCTAGCAGTTTCACTAATAATTTTGTACTCCTTGTGATTCGAAAGACTAATTTTCTCCTCAAGTTTTTGAATGGTCTTATTTATGTCGTAACGATCAATGTAGCTTTTCAAAACGCTAACGTCAATGATGTAATTAAGCTTCAGAACCTCGTATATCGTTTGATTCTTATGACAGGAGCTGCAACAAGAACGAGTGTGTTTAGTCTCGAGTGGATATGGTCAAAGCATTAAAAATGTTAGCATAAAAAATAACGCTACACAATAGTATACATACTTAAGTATATGGCTAATGTTGATGTCAGCATGCGGGTTCTTTGGATAAATAATCCTCTTGATCCTCAAAAGCTCGTCGACGAATTCGAACATTCTATTGTCGTTCGGATTCTTAAGGGGTTCACATATAGCTCGTTCCGCCAAAACGCCAGTAATCATGTGCGCTACAGTTATAATCATCAATATACTCGTCAAAAGGAAAATGATCCAAACAGCCCTAGATTCGAAAATAACGATGAACAACGACGTACAAGTGTAAAAAGTCCAATAATGGTATCCAAAGCACATGTACTCACATCATCAAGAATCTAGCACCTGATCCCTTGTTACAACAGTCATCGCCGTATCCATCGGGCCTCTTACCACAAATACCGCATAGAAGACCGAAAGTCAAACAAGTCAGAACTATCAACAGTATACCGGAAATTCCCAGGCCCAAATAATATCTATAAGGCGAAAATTGGTCTATGTGTCGTTTGGCAAGATCGAGTTGTGGCATGTAATTCTTATCGATGTCTCTTTGGATTCGGTCAATCAGCTGGACGACTTCGTTATCGAGTCCAGCAATGGACTTGCCCGCGCGTTGAATGGCATCTTTCACCACAGGAATGGTTTCGTTCACAGCGTGTTGGATCTCTTTCTGGATGTTCGTAAACTGGTCCTTGCCTTTGCGCACCTCGTCGACAATGTTGGTGTCCAGCAAGTAACTAATATTGCGCAGAGCATCGGTCACTTCGCTGTCCGGCAACTAGAGTTGAGAAAAACAATCGGGATTACCCGACAGTACAACGGATTAGCGCCTGAAATTTAACGTAGGCGAGCATGACTCTATTTTTTTAATACGAACATGCAGCAGAAGTTATAAATAGAATTGTAAACGCATAACATGTATATTGTATATGTACAATTATATATGTATAGAGTACCTTTGGAAAGTAGCGGTCCATGTACTGCATGGAAAACGAACAAACACATATTTGTTTATTGCGCATAGTAGGAAGCACATGATATCTCAATAATAAGTATGAAGAACAGTGAACACTGTCTTGGATAAAAAATAAAAGTGCAAACTCACCCTGTCGAAATCGACCTGCACCGTCATCTCGTTAATCCTGTACTTGTGCATGACCTCCTTGCAATCCTGCGATTTACAGCTGGTGAGCGTCTGTAGTAAGTTGCCCTTGACTTTGCGTACGACTGTGACAAATGGAAATTGCGCAACATCAGTAAAGCCTGTCTCCACTTACATACTTCCTTCCAAGATCTCTGACTTCTCTTAATTGTCCGGGTCAATTATTTCATTTGACAAAGAAATATTCGAATTTGAATCTACCAAGAAATTAGTCCTCGCACAAACGAAAATATTCTCTGGTATATTACACAATCATAAAGAAATATAGTAAAAGTTTTACTCCCAAAACTCGGACCATTACGCCTAGAAATTTCGTGAAAAGTTAGTGAAACGGAAAGAAAAAACGCTACTTTCACTGCCTAGAAAAAGAAGGATGAAATTAAATGAAAAATTAATAATAAATAGCTAACTCACGAATTTCTAGATGCGCAGCGTTGGTTCTCAGCTCCTTCGTTATATCGTTCATCTTCTTTAAGTCCGTCCTAATGCTGTCCAAGCCTTGAACAATATCGTTCAAATTCATCAAGCTAACGGCATGCGACGATTCGGCTAGTTGCTCCGTAACGATCTGTCCACTGGCTTGCAATATCCTATCCAACTCTTGAGCAAGTTCATCGTAATTCAGTTTGAGCAGAATCTCGATTTGGGATCTGGTGCTTTTCAAATATAACTTGACGTCTTGAAGACTGGTCTGTGCAGCCTGGGGCAATTCTCTGGTACCCTCGTGCATTCGCTCATTAGTAACGAACGCACAGACCACACCGAAGAGGAGAATCGTGGCGAAACCGATGAGAAGGAAGCTAAGCATGACCTTGCGGCAATGATCGTGCTTTTTGTCAAATGGTTCGCTTCGGGCACCGCAATGCCCAGCGCATCGACAGCAACAGAAGAAAAGTCCGACGCAGGGAAGAAGAGCTGCTAAAAGGAGCCCTGCTAGACCTAAGCCAGCGACTCCTCCATAGTGGCGGACTATCATACGCCATTCGGTTGCTGGATCGGCGAGTACTGGGACGCCGTTTTCGAGGTGAATCATTCCTGGAAAAAGCATCTTTCATTACCTATAACTCTTTATTAATAGCCTCTCAAATCTAGGCTATTCTAGTGGAATACGTCAGATTCGTGTATTTATTCATTACACAAATCATGAATTCACGTGATTGTACCATTGTGTTTAGTAAGTAATGCTCTTGTAATCGCGACATAAACTTTTCAGCATTTTTGCCTATACCTTACAGCTGTACTTATACCGAAGGTTATATTCGTATTCGTTTACGCAATGCATACATCCTCGTGTTCGTGTTTTCATTAATAAAAATTAAACGGATAATAATAAACACTGTATTATGATAACTAGCTCTACATTATATAAAAAAAATTCCACCAAATTTTGCATCATTACCTTTCGGTAACTGATTGCAGTTGAGTATTGGATATGAGGATGAGTATTGACTCATCCTCATTTTCATTGCATTGAAAGAAGAACTATCGCTTGCGCTAGAGATTTAGTTCACAGCCTACATTCAATAAACGAAGTCATCATCGCAAGAGTCGAAGCCATAAAAATCCATCGCATCTAGACCACGATTGATCAGTTGATCAGTTGATCAGTTGATCAGTTGATCAGTTGATCAGCCGATCAGCGCCAGTTCCTCCACTACCCCTTCCAAAGCGACCAGTAATATTTTTCCCGCAAAGATTGGATTCTCATAGTGTCCTACCAAATTTCCGCCGGATATGAAAATAGCGCGTAAGCCGTAGCGCGCGTTCAATTGACTGTCCACGCTCTTGCTCTCAATTGCCGCACGCAAGGCCATAAACAGAGAAGCATCGACTTCCCGCTCAAACAATTTTCTTTCGGATTGTGTTTTTTTTTCATTGCTCCGAAATGCGATTTCGTTTATCGCCGTGTTCGTGCGATAGGCTGAAAAATTTCGTTTAGACGCACGAGCGAGCACGTTTACAGCGCGTAGATTACAACCTGCCTTAAGTGTTGTCGGACGATAAAGTGACTTTTATTGTTTTGTTGCTCAGAGTCTCGATTTTTTTTCATTGCAAAAAAATACTAATAATAAATAATTGATCTTTCTCTGAATGAACGTTTGGTCATTTGTCCAAGAAACCTGCGTACGTTACGAAGAAGCGCATCGTATTGTTAAACTTGTTCAGAGTCAATGTCGCTTGCGCAATGTATCGTCAGATAAGTATACCACCCACGAGTCCTTAAAAAAGAATCAAAAACAATATTTGTTTTCATCGCCTGGATGGTATTACAAAGAACGCTTACGTCCCCTCGCGCGTGACCGACACAATGAGAAAAAGTAGACGAAAAAGTATACAAAATAGTATACACTTTTTCCATACAGCTACGCAGCAATAACGCCAACACTCCATATGCATTCCAATCTCATACTGCTAATCAGTCGATTCGCGCGAGGTAAAACAAAAAGAATGCTACATAAGACTACATAACAAGAGCTTATCTAGCGAGTCATTTGTTCATCGGAAATATATAAAGTGAACATATAAATGAATAGAATGTTGTTGTTTTAATTCAATTTTTAATCTAACTCGATAACGAGTCATTATTAGTATTTTTAGTAACAGTTCAAATAGACAAGTAAGGGAAAACAACGCGTCTATTCTTCTACAAAGTATATCAATATGAATATATGTCGTTCTCGTGTGAAAGAAGCTGGAGGAGCGCAAAGCGTGGGTCGACCCCGAAAGCGGGTCACGAAACTCTGCTCTATATAAATATATACCTACACATAACGCGCGCATCCGAGGGACCGAGAACAAATAGTACAACGACACTATCTCCCCACTCCCACCGTCCATATTATCCGTCCATTTATTACTTTCCCGGAAATGCATCAAATCGAATGTCTATGATAAATTCGCGGGTGGACAGAAAAAGGAAACGTTATCGTTGATAAATACGTGATAAGCATCGTTACATGCTCTTTTTCAACCTCGTAATTCTTACAAAATCCGACACACGAGGCACGCATGCCAATGTAAGCGCAGCTGATGACAAACTTTCGACATGTCGGCAGAGAATAAAGATACGCATAAACAAAGGACCCTCTCGGGAAAGAATGTCGACCAATGGCAATCGATTCCTATACGAGAAACAACGAACTACGCGCTTGCGCGTCATGAAAGTAACACTTGGCTAACTTGGCTTATCGCTTATATATATATATACAAGACATTCTCTCTCGTCACTGTATAATAAGTGCTGGCTCTGCGTAACCAACGGGATCTGTTATAATAACTGAGAGAAAGAGGGGGGGGGGGGTGTGTGTGTGTGTGTGTGAGAGAGAGAGAGACAGACGCTGTCGTTTAAGAAACTCGTCTGGCTCATTTAATGATGATTATTGCGACAGAAAACGGGGGTATAGTCACGACGAAAAATTTCAAGAGTACGCTAGTAAATTGCATATCCTTTTAAGAACGCGCGCATGCGATCGATCACGTTCTCGGAGCTCCTTGTTTTTCGCCGAATACATCTAGACTCGCGAAATCCTCTGTACAATAGAAAGACAATTTCGTAGAACGGAAATATGAGCAACGATAGAGCTCTACGCGATTCAACAAGTACAGGTCGTTCCGGGAACGAAACATCGTCATTATCATCATCTTTATAGAGCATATTCAACATTTCCTGCCGCCTGTATATACATGTATAAATATGTGAGAGTAGAGTGAGAGATTTGGAGGGGAGAGAGCGAGAGAGAGAGAGAGAGAGAGAGAGAGAGAGAGAGAGAGAGAGCAGGTGAAGGTGCAGACGACCTCGAATCGCGCTGCTGGTGCAGTGCGGCACAAAGAGCGGATCTCCCATTTTATCCTCAACGCAGCAGCAGCAGTAGCAGCAGCTATATAGAAACTTTTTGCCGGCGGAGAATTCACCGTTACGCTCTTCCCTTTTTTCGTCTCTCTCTCTTTCTCTCTCTCTCTCTCTCTCTCTCTCTCTCTCTCTGACTCACTGTACACAGGTCGATCCGCGCGGCGCTGCTCCCGATTCCAGCAACGCCAGGGCCCCCCTTACGACCGGGTTAATCGTGAATCGATCAATGAATCACGACGACACGAGTACCTTCACGAGGAACCCTACCTTCGGGATAGGCCTGTTTAGGTTGGAGAAAGTCTATGAACATGTTGGTGACATTGTACAGCTGTCCCATTCCTTTGGGGTTGAAGCTGGTGGAGGCCGTGTAGTTAGGCCGGCCCGTACTGTTGAGTGGCGTGTATCTAACAGAGTGGCCCGACATTGTCTCGTTGAGTTTACGCTCGAGACTCTCGTTTAGTTGCTCAGTGCTGAGGGCCCCTGCACCCAGCATCAGCCCTAGCAACAGGCCACTCGCCAGGAAAAGCCTCATTTTCAGTTCGAATGTTTTTCCCCCTTTACGAAATGTCGAGTCCTCTACAGAATACGCAAGCAAACGACGCTCGCGTATTTATAGGGACGGGCTCGCACACGCACTCGCGCACGACGCGCACGACGCGCACAACGCGCACACACCGTATCCCTCGTCTCAACGGGGAAGATTTTCTTCTTATTTTCTTTAAAGTTAGAGAGAAAAACAATACGCCGACTGCAGCTGCAGTAGCTCTCCGCGCTACACACACGCCACGGCAACTGCGGCCGTGCGGCGGGACTCGGCAGATAGTCCCTCGCTAGCGGTCGCTGCTGCTCACTCCCGTCTCCCGTCTCCCGTCTCCCGTCTCCCGTCTCCCGTCTCCCGTCACCCCACCACGACAAGATCGTCTCAGTTCTTGGTTCTCGCTGGTTCTCGGCCCTCGGCTTCGCGACGTATTGGCCAATGGCCCCTACTTGCTGGAGAGACTACTGCTGTACTCAATGCTTTACTACTGTTATCGAACTACTGGCGACATCTCTTGCTATTTCGTACGCGTCGTAGATTGATAACATATAGTAGGTTATAAGTCAGCGGACCTTTTACGATTGCCAATTATTTCTCGCGATAGACGTGTATTGTGTATGTTTTCAATGCCCCAGTGCTCTTCCAAAATCCAAACTAATGTCATTCACTGGCTCGACAACGTTTTAACTTAGCGACAAAAATTCAATTCAATATTTCGTGTGACAAATTGTTTTGGTTATGTGGCTCTCTGGTTAACATAACTTTGAAGAGTAGAAAAAAGGCAGAATAAAAATGAAGTACTCTACTTCTCCACCTATGAGCAGGTGTGCTTCACCGATATCTATGAGGTCCAGTTCGTCTCTTCCAATGCCAGCAACATACAGGTATCATTGATATGTTGCTTTTTTCCACTGATTGTGTCTTCTTACGCATTTGGTGTTGCATCTTTTTAGGCAAGACTGCTTTGGAGCAGCTACCAAATGCTACAAATACCTGAGAAAGCTTTTAAAATTTGAGCAGATGGATTTTGAGTTCGCTGTTTGGCAAATGGTCTATTTGTTTACTTCGCCGCAAAAAGTATATAGAAATTTTCAGAGTCGAAAACGTAGGTGCCAGTTTGTACTTTCAAAGATATATCTAAATCAATGACATTCTCTTTATGAATATTTGTAGAGACTAAATCACAATTTGCAAGGGATGATCCTGCATTTCTTGTTCTATTTGCCTGTTGGCTTTGCGTTTCATCACTAGGATTTGCAGTGGTTCTAGGATTAGGCTTTCTGCAGTTTTTGAAATTTCTCATGTACGTTATTTTTATAGACTGCATTGGCATGGGAGTTGTAGTTGCTTCCATTTTCTGGTAAGTAGCGTAAAAAAGATTTTCTATCAATTTTAGTACTTCGAGTGCTATGATAAACTATGTCAATATTCTTTCAGGTTTATTACTAATAGATATTTGCGCAATGATCGCTCCCAAGATGTAGAATGGGGATATGCATTCGATATCCATTTAAATGCTTTCTTTCCTCCATTAGTTATTTTGCATTTTGTACAGCTATTTTTGTATAAAAGTAAGTATCTTGAATATATGATTATTATCAGAAATGTATGGTTTCTACCACCTTGTTATTAATTTTCATTTTTACTTTCAGTCTTAATCAGTCATGATTATTTTCTCTCGCGTTTTGTTGGAAACACGTTCTGGCTTATTGCAGTTAGCTACTATATTTATATTACATTTCTAGGATATGCAAGTAAGTATTGTATTGATAATGTCTTCTTGAGATTCAATTTTATTATTAATCTGCTTATTTCTAAATCAAGGTGTAGATATTCTTCATAAAACCCATGTGATACTTCAAGCAGCAGTGCCAGTGGTTTTCCTTACGTATGTTGTTACACTAGCAGCAGCTATCAATATAAGTCAGGAAGTAATGCAATTCTATCATGAACGGGTCATTTGAAACATAATTTTTCTACAATAACTGTAAATTAACGAGAAAACAATTAAAGCATACAATTGTAAATAAGAGAATACTATGTTTTTCTAGTATTTGTTAAGGGCAAGTCATGAACTTCTTGTTAAAAATATGTTTATTTCACAATCCTTTTTCAGTGTATAAATTAATACATATATAACATTATGTGTAAATACTTCAATATTACTGTATGCGCAGGTTTGATATAAAGCAAGGTTTTTAATATTAAATTACAATTTGTGTTCATCTATTCCAATTATCATTTTGTAAATGTGTACTTTTAATGATATTCTTATATTTACATAAAGTATTATTATTGCTATACCTCTAATAAGGCTGGGTGTTTTGAATCATGACCATGAATGATAAAACTGAAAAACAGCGCAAAAAATTAAAAACAGTGTCTTGTCAATGCAAATAATTTGAATTTCGGATGTTGATTTATAAATTAGAAAAAGTTTTATATAAAATACAATTTACAGCACCAAATTGCTGTGACAAAAAAAGTTATTCAAGGGAAAGTCTTGAAAAATTTAATCGCACATAAAATTACTATTATCAATATCTTGTATGTAAGCTGCATACAAAATAATAAAATATGCATAGTTATATTGTTATATGGCTGAAATTTATGCTCATCGCAATGAATGATATTTTTTCTCATAAACTATCAATAAGTCTGGCAGCTTGAATTGTCAAGTTCAAAAATAAAATCATTTCATTCAATAAGTATTAAAACTAACAAAAAATCAAAACAATTCAGTTCGACTAATTTAAATAGATTTTCAGTTTTCCAAAGCCCAAGCACCAAGTTTTCCACCGTCTGCTAATATTAATTACAATAAAGAAAAACATTGTAATTTCAGTAAAATATTTACAATCTTTTTCTTGCTTATAATGATAAAATAGGCACAGATGCGTCTCTCATACATATTCAACTAGGAACGTAAAAGCTGCTGGAAGAATCCGTTTCGTATTACGCTTCCCAATCAATGAATGGGTAAACAAACGCGCATCATACAGTACACGACTCGAGCTGAAAAGCTAGTAACACAATTCTAGTATACGCACATCGCACAAGCTTCTTAACTATGAGCCTGCCTGTCGTAATGTTACTCTGACAAGAATAATGTAAAAAGCAATTGATCTATAAATCGTACAAACATTCACTTTAATGAAATGCAAAAAAACCATCTGCAGCCCTTTAAAATGACCGTACTTTGGAAGTCGTTGAAACTCGAATATCACGCGTGACTATTTCTCATTCGATAATTTTTAGTTCATTCGTATTTGTTATACTTAAAAGCTACACGGGTAGTAGTGTCCACTCGACTGCTTTGATAACAGAAATCAATAACAACTTTATAAAATATAACATAATTTTGGCATTCTCAGGTTTAGTACTTGATTGCCATTGCGTCTACATATTTCAATTCCTAAACCGTATAATCTATTATTGTAATGAATGATTTCATCTTTCTTTACTTTGCAGGAAGTAAATTGTTTATTTGAATACCGCTTCCCGTTAAAATTCATAAAAATTCGTTAGTTTTATATGCATTCATAATTGCATTTCGTTCGTCGTCATTAATTTGTCGTTACTAATAAAATTAAGAATATATATATATTCGTGTGTACAAACATTTTCTTCTTCCATAGATTCTGTTCATTTAGTCATAATTCAGAATGATTATTGCTCGAGATAGAAAACATTAATCATCTCACATTCGTAATAGAATCTATAGAAACCAAATAATAGAATCCTACTGTAAGGCATCGACTTATGCAATTGATTCAACTCTGGGAATAAAAAAAATTGCAATACGTATTTACAGTTCTACACGGCTTGCTTTTTCGGTGTATTGAGCAGTCTTTCGCGTTCTTCCTCTTCCTCAGTGAAAAATATCCTAGTAATAACTATATCCCCTGTGCTCAAAGTCTGGCAAGCTGCATCTTTGCGCTGGACCTTAATTTCGTTCTGAAATACGTTTTTATTGCCTTGGCACATGCATGCGCACTTGGTCGGCGATGACCTAGTACTTTCGGAGGTCTCCGTCTCGTTCGAGGATCCAGTCACTGCTGATAGAATAGCCTCTATTCGTTCGATCTTCTCGAATCCATCCATCTGTCCGTCTGACAGAATTTCATCTACCATCTGCATGGATTCAGTCAAGCTTGGTGGCTCGAGATTCCTCGGTGAAACTATTTCACCTAAAATAATTAAGCATTTCATGTTCGAGAATTTATTTTATTTTTGCAATCACTACGATTGCTGATGAATACATACGAGAATGGGAATTTTCTGATGTATAACTGTCCAAACTTGGATATTCAGCGTCGTCGTTTTTGTCATCATCATCGTCCTCATCGCTGCTATCGTTCTTATCCTGCCCCATGCTTTCCAATTTTTCCAATTTTTTCGCTACCTTATAGCTGCCTTTTAACTTTTCTTTTTCTTCCTTTGTTAGCTCTAGATACCGCAAGAGTCGAATCTCTCTATTACTAAGCACGATGTTCTTTCCAATAGTCTCATCCATTTTTCTACGCAAGTCCGACACTTCGGTCTCAATTTTTCGCTGCTTCTTGCGTACTTTAACTTCGTTTGGATTAATGTGCATCAGTATCTGCTCTTCACACAGTTCATTAAAAAGTTTCTGCATCTCTGGTTTTATTAGCCTGGAATGACAACGTGTTGTTAAATAAGTCAGTAAAGACTAATAAAAATAGTAATAATAATGGACAACGGTATAAAACATACTTCGACATAGCGTTATAAATTAAGGGCACGAGACTTTGGACATCACTACTAGCGTACACTATCATGTCTCGAGTCAATGGCCTTCGAGCCCAATAACGTTGATCTCTTCTGTAAATATTCTTCAGCTGCTCCTTTAACAAGTTTGAAGGGGCACTATATAATTCACATAGAGTATTTAAATTGGCATTTTTCACTTTGTATACTGGTTTTCCAGTATTTTGGTATTCTATGACACTATGGGCAGCCTAAAGAATAAAAATTATATAAATTAAACTGTACAGAAAATGTGGGAAATGAGTAAATTAATTTTACCTGTGTATCAAATATATTAACTAGGGTAATTCCAAATTGTTGGAATAAGTTAGCACTGTCATTCTTGCAATCGTGAATCACCTAAAATACAAGTATAAAGTTATTTAATTTTCCATGACTGACTATTAATGTTAATATAGCATGTAAGAACGCACTTTTATAACGTTTTCACTTTCTAAAAGCTTTTGCAGTCCACCAGCTTGCAAAATGTTTGGACAAGTAATTAAATCAAAGATGTAAACTTGTCCAGACATAGTACCAACTTGTAACAGCGTCAGTCTACCTTTAGGTCCAAGATTAATTCCTTCACAATCAAATGAAACAACCGATTTTCCATCAGAAGCTGACTTTCTTGGGTACATGATTTCATCTACTATCTGCAAGCATTCCCGCACATTCACAATAACTTTAGTTTGCTGTGAGACCCTAGATTTTAGAGCTTCACCTATCACAGCATTTTGTAAAGATTTATCCCTCTCTGTATTCTCAGCCAAGGTCTTCATTAGTAAACTATTGATTCGTTGTTTTAAAGTTTGTTGCTGAATGTTCACAGTAGAAGAGACTGAATTGTTAACTTCAATGCTGTTGGAAGTCAATGAATTTGGCTGCGTAGAAGAATTATTGGAAGTCAAGCTATCGGGTTGAGAACTTGGCTGTATAGATGCTTGTCGATTCAAAGATATATGGTTGTTTTGACACTTATCTATTTCCTCTTTAGTCTTCTTTTTCTTTATCTTATCATCTTCGTTCTCTAAATTTTTATCTTTCTGCTCAAAAGGCTTTGGCTTTCCTATCAACGTCACAAGATTGCTTTGCACATGGAAAGCATCTGGAGTCATTTTCAAAAATGTAGAAAGGTCTTGCTGAGTTTGGAACATTGAACTGCCTTCTGGAAAATTCTCGGTGACCACGTTAAATAAGTGATCAACCAATATATTACCTTTTACTACAATGCATTGTTCCAAAAAGTCCAAGAGCCTTGCTGTTACTTCTGGATCAATGGAAATATCAGGTTCTACATAGAAAAAATATGCTGGTTAATACTTGTTAATATGATAAAGTCAAACTAAACAATACTTGATACAAATTAGCGTTAACCTCTTACCTAATTCTTTGAAAGGCTCAGCTTTCATACCTTCGTACTGCTTCAGAATGACATTGTCTTCAATAATAACGAATGCATCTGGATACTTTGATAGGAAGTCTTTGAATTCACGAAAGTGTTGTCCAGAAATGTGTCTGACTTCTGGAGAAGCTTGAGACCTATGGCCCAATAGACTCTTGATCGGCACTTCAGTTCCCACACCATACTGTATCAACTTATTAGAGAAATACTCCACCGCCTCCTGAGCATAGTCCCTTTTTTTCAATAATTTTGTACCATCATCCTCTTCTGTCGCGGGTGAAAATGTATTAACGCAAACATAATCTCCATCGATGTTGAATAAGGCTGGATACTGAGCGAGGAATTTTTTAAGGCCACTTTGAGAACCACCTGCTATTTGTCTCATTTCCTTGGTGAAACCTTTCGCACCAAACTGACAGCTCAGGTCATGTAAGGATCTTGGACCACCCTTGTCCATCAGTCGTTCAAAAAAGAAGAGTAACGTCATATTTCTCACTAACTCGTACTCAGAGCTATCCATTCTTTGGAGCTTTTAGGGATGGCAGCTACAAATTAAACCAACGTGTTAATTTACAAGCTAACATTCTACCGATTTATCTTTACGACACACAGTATGCTTAAGATTGAGAAAAAAAAGAAATTAGTTCATAACCAAAGTATACTGACACACCGTGAGAATACCTATTAGAAACGACGACGATCGACAAAGATAGAGCTAAGGAATCCAACTACGGAATTCTTAATTAACTTTCTTCAAAAATGTCTCTTCGCTCTCGGCGAAAACTTGCACATATCCACACCTCGCACTCACACACACACACATACACACGTATACAAATGAGAGGTCACTCGCTCGCTCCGATTTTCCCAAACAATCCAGGTAAATATTTATATCTCGGCATATGAAACAGTAACATCTAGCTACATACATACGTTCAAGTATACTTACTCACTTTCGAGAGAGAGACGATAATTTTCTCGCCGTGTTTTCCTCTCTTGAGCTCAAGTACTTGCGTGCAAGGGAGAGAGAGAGAGGGAGAGAGAGAGAGAGAGAGAGAGAGAGAGAGAGAGAGAGAGAGAAGGAAGTGTGTTCACTGCTCCTAGAGAGAAAGTATATGAGATAGAGATAAGAAAAATTTCGAAGTTATTGATGAATTGACGGCCGTAGCCCACTTTTTCCACTAGCTCTTTACAATCATCTTCTCGAGGAGAAGAGACCTAATCGCACCTGCTCGACGATGTTTATCCGGGCGAGTGACGAGAGCCTCCTCTCTCTCTCTCTACTCTCGGGTTGGACGTGGAGCCATCGCGGCAGCACTAGCTGAAGCTGACGATGGCCATGTGTGTAACTGTATAGACTGTATAGACTGCATAGACTGTATAGTGAATTGCGGTCTGGTCTGTGACAGTGTGACAGTGTGGCTGTGTTAGTGCGATAGTGTGTAGGCAGTGTAGGCAGTGTAGGTAGTAGGTAGTAGGTTGTAGGTTGTAGCGTTGTAGGCTTGTAGGTACGCACACGCACACGTCCGCACCTCCTCCGGTCCTCCCGTCCTCCGCACTAGTCCTCGGTCCCCGCCCCGCACTGAGCCACTATATACAGTACATACTTCTGTTCACATAATTCTGTATACTTCTATTTTATACTTGTACAATTGTACAGATAAAGCACTGAGGATCGTCGTGAATCGTAAATACACGAGACGAGTTCCTCTATCAGCGGTGTGCAATTGTATGTACAGCCGCGCGATTTGCGAAAAGGGGTTAGGTCCGTTAGGTCGAGCGCAAATCTCGATACATAGCATATATTATTAATAACATATATTAGCGTGTGTCCAGTGGTTCGGAAAATTCGGTTATTTTTAAAATATCTTACGCAACCCGGGGAACAGTCCGTGTGATTTTACCACATGCTGTCGAGACATCGGTGGCTAAATAATATGCACGCGAGTTCATCTATATATATATAACGTTCACACGACGAAACGATGGGAAGGAAGGCAGGGAAGGCAGGGAAGGCAGGGAAGGCGAAGAGAAAAGAGTAGAGTAAAATAGAGCTTTTTTGCGTTAGCAGCTAGCATTGGAGACGGAGACAGATGTCGGAATGTCGACTGATATCGGACGCTTTCTAGACGCATCTGCGGGAGATGTGTCAGCATAATGCTATTTCCAGATGTTAGTTGTGGAGGATATCGAAAATTTGCACGAATTGTCAAGGATCTCGACGAGACTTGGATTCAAATTCAATCTGGTCGACGGATCTATCTCTTTCCCGACATGCAGAGATAATAAATCCATGAATGGGCGACGTCATACAGCGCCTACATCCATTCATCATCTCCTTTGAAAAGTTAATGCGGTTTAAAGCTTTTATCCCGACGGCACGTAAAGGTCCGCCAAACTACAAACTTGTTACAACAACCTCTATAAAAATATTTCGACGAAGAACAAATGTATTATTCTGAGATAGGATAAAAAACACAACGCCTGCGCATTCTTTCGTCATGTTGGGAGTTTGGGAGTTTGGGAGTTTGGGAGTTTGGGAGTTTGGGAGTAGCAGTGGAACGTTCGTCACGCGAGTACTCCTCCAGATTCCGTAGCCGCTTGCCGCTTGCCGCTTACCGCTTACCGCTTGCCGCAGTGCCGGTGTCTAGGTACACCTGCGTATAATATAAGACCGTTGTTCCTCGTCGATCCGTTGGTGTCGCCGGCTATCATAAAGTCAACCGCTCGAAATTTTTCGACTCTGCAAAGGTGCAAAGCGGCTTCCCACGAGTTTTCCAATACGCAAAAGCCATAAGCAGTGCTTGCCCATACGACGTATACCAAATTACGTATGCCGTATTGCAAGTGCATAACCTCAAATCATGCACAAGCTATGCGCCGATGCGCGCACAACCGCGTACACACATAGAGCACCAATACTCTCTTTCTCTCTTATTCGCACATTCGCAGTTGTATAAATATATACACATATATATCTGGAAAAAGATCGATGGTTTACGCGTGCGCCCAACGTTACACGCATATATACTTCTACGTCGGCGGACTGAGATCTCGTCGATGCTGGCGTCGCGACGTCGACGGCCAGTCGGGGGCCGAACGTCGCGACGCCCGGATCGCGCCCTCCGAGAGAGAGAGAGCTTACGCGCCGTGCCGTCGTTCCCTTTTCTCTCTCTCTCTCTCTCTCTCTCTCTCTTTCTCTCTTTCCCTCTCTCCCTCTCTCCCTCTCGCCCTTTCTCCCTCTCTCTCTATCTACCTTTATTCTTCTTTTTTCCTCTGTCACATTAGCGACATCCTTATCCAATCATTTTGATGAACACGCTTGTTTTTCACTGGGAATCGACGAAATGTGAGAAGAATGAGCAAAGACTTATGGTCTTTACTTATTTGGATAAGTTTCTTGAATTCCCTCGCATACTGATATATCGTATGCGTCAACGAGTTGTTGTTGTTGTTGTTGTTGTCGTTGTTCTTCTTCTATTTCTACTTCTTCCGTTAATTGCAGCCGTCGAGAGAGATAGAAACGGACAAGACTGCGTGAAATAATGCAACTTACACGTAAGCTGTGATGATGCTGCTACAATAATAATATTGCATATATTTGTCATATTATTATTATTTAGAATATAAAATAAATGTCGCTTAAAATGCACGAACCTCGCAACATTATAACGCACTTGCTTATTGTCACGATTATTATTATTATTATTATTATTATTATTATTATTATTATTATTATTATTATTATTATGGTGATCTTGGTCGTCTCTTACGCTATACAGAGTATTGCTATGCGCAACGTCGCCGGAAGGATCGAGGATATTGCATTCCACGATGCATATCGTTCATATATACCTATCGACACGGGCATTTCGAAATAGCGGCAACAATACAACAGATACACGTACATGACAGTCTCGCAGATATGTTAGCAAAGTCATTTACATCTATCGATTGCATAGAACGACTTTACTGCATCCTCATCTATCGGCTTCCAATGTCTCTGCACGCTCGATTGATCATCATCGTATAGCTGTCTCTATTCGCCGCTGAGTACTTGCCACTGTGCGCTTGCCACTTGCTCGGTGAGAAGGTGCACATGGCCCCGTACAAGCAGAGACAGATAGAAAATCAATGAATTTGTTGAATATGCGAAGACAGTTGAGAGACGGGCGAAATTACACAGAGGGATGAGAAAGAATTTCCAGCGAAAAACGTACGTGTGTGAATGTGTCGTACTTCCATCCAGCGGTTTCCCGTGCTGTAGCAGCAACTGCTGGGTATATACGTCACGCGCAGACACGGGGCTATATTGGATTCGTCGTGATTTACGCGAGAAGGCAAAAATCAAGGAAGCTCCGCTCGTTGTTTCCTTGCTTCCTTGCTTCATCTCTATGTATAAATACTAGGTATAAATACTAGGTATAAATACTAGGTATAAATACTAGGTATAAATACTAGGTATATGTACATTAGGTGTCCAGAAGATGAATGGCTTATTAAAAGGGATTCGCTGGCTTTGGAAAGCATCGGTTTTTCGGGCTCCGAGAGAAAAAACGAAGCGCACGTATATAGCATACAGCAGTTGAGTTTCCACAGTCTAATCGTTTTATCGTTTTATCGTTTTATCGTTTTATCGTTTTATCGTTTTATCGGGCGAAAAGTTAAAAGCTCCGAACTGCACAGATGCTGGTTTGAAACGGACCGAAGAAAGGGACTTTTCCTATCTTTACGTGTATATATATATATCATTTGTGCAGGAGAGTTTCAATGAAGTTTCAATGGCGCGCTCTGGCTGATGATAATTTGAGGACAGGAGGTCTGAATGCCTCCTAACGAGAACCACTCGAGTTTCGCGTCTTATGCAAAGAGTCGCGTGCTCCCCCATAGAGGCTCCTTCGCTGCTTTTATAATTTCATAGACACGCAAATAGTTGCGCGGAGGGTGTGCGCGGAGCGTGTGCGCGGAGCGTGTGCGCGGAGAATATGGAAGACAAATGTGATCGTTAACGAGGGCTGCCCGTGTTTGCATAACAGGTGCCGGCCGACAGAATGTCGAGCAGCGATAAGGCTGCTAGTCCGGGCCTCACCATCGATCGCGCTGCCTTTCTTCTCCTCCGCGTTAAGAAGGCTTTCAAGAAGAAGAAACAACAGCGCAAAGAAAAATGGTGAGTTTCCAGTCTTAGATCTCGAGTAGTCCGGATCTCGGATCTCGGATCTCGGATCTCCTCTCGAATCCCAGTCGAAATTCTTTATTCATTCGATGTGCGGTGCACGCCGGAAATTAGCGGAGCGACCGCGGGGGAAGTGTGCAACAACGTGTGCTGCCTCCTGGCAGCCGGTGCTCCGCAGCAAGCGAGAGGCCAGTCGCGCGGCTCGCTCGCGGTTCAGGGCCAGGCGAGCGCCAACGGAAAACCAGCGCCGCTCCTGCGCTCCCGCACCCTGCCAGCCATCGTTGCTCCCGGCCTCAACATTCTGCAGGCGCAGATAGACGCTCGTGAGTATCGCTCATCTTCTTTTCTTCTAATTGCCACTCGAAAGCGCCTAAGTTTATACTCCGGAAAGTTTGCTTCCCGCGAGCCCGCTGCTAAGTCAAAATTTCAAAGTGGCGTGATGGCGAGATGGCGAGATGGCGAGATGGCGAGATGGCGAGATGGCGAGATGGCGAAATCTCTCCGCCAGACGCGCTTTTCCCTACACGTGGAAAGTTAACTAGCGCGCACTTTGCTGTGTTGTAGCTTGTTAACAACTTCTCTATCAATCTGTTGCCGTATACACGTAGTTGAGTCTGGGAGACGAAGTAATTAGTCAACGAGCTGTCTTCGCGGGCCTGTTACAGTCTGTTTTGCTGGTCTGTTTCGCTGCTCTCTTTTCCTATTAGTCCTATTAGTCTATCAAAGAATATGTTTTTATAGCTATAAGGTCGCTTTGACCAATCATCGAGAGACCAATCATCGAGAGACCAATGATCTGGCAATTGCAGAGTGCAGAGTGCAGAACAGGAAGGACGAGAGTAGGTAACGAGAGTAGGTAACGAGAGTAGGCGACAAAATGTCGAAATGTCGAAATGTCGAAATGTCGAAAATAGAGAATACAAAGCTTTCGCGTCCACCGATGATCGGCAAGAAAGTTGTATTTGTGCATTGGTATACATTATACATTATGCATGCGCAACTGGTTCGCAGAGAGCAGTGCTGGAGCCATCGCGGTGATTCCGCCTTACGGATCGACGTCAACCTCGAGCACAGCTAATGGAGCGAATCTCGGGAAGCGCGACAGCGCCGCCTCGAGCTACGGCAAACTTCTCGCTCCTAGGATATCCTTCACCGACGACGCGATTGGTAAATAAACAACCCGTGCAATGTATATTCTACTCATGTATATTGTATTTCGACACTCGCACTCGCGACATTTGCATATTATCTATATTTTTCCGACGCAAACGCACGCACAGTCGAGCGACGCGTGTCGGACACAGGACCGAGCTCTTGTTATCGGGATGGACGGCAACAGCGGCAACAGCGGCAACAGCGGCAACAGCGGCAACAGCAGCAACAGCAGCAACAGCAGCAACAGCAGCAACACAAGGCCGGCAGATTGAGCACGTGCAGTTCGCAGCCGCTCGTGAAGCTTGCCAGGCTACTTAACCAACGACCAAGCTTTACACCAGCCAGCGATGACGTACCAAGGAGACTCTCCTGGGAGAGGTCAGTTTGGTCAACTTGTCTTTCTTATAACGTCAGCTTCTGATTTAAATACCCATCGGCTGCTCGATAGCACGAGAGCAGTTTTTAACTTTTCGCACAGCTTGCATAAGTCTTGAATGTCCTTGTCCTCCTCGCGATGAAACTATCGAAACCATACGTGCGTGCCGAAACTCACATTCTCCTGGGTCTCTTTACTCCCCTTTACTCCTCTTTACTCCTCTTTATTCCGCTTTATTCCGCTTTATTCCTCTTTATTCCTCTTTATTCCTCTTTATTCCGCCCAATGGCCTCATATCTCTTTTAGTCCAGCGACCACCAATGACGACAGTATTACTTTCGCGTGGCTGTAAATACGGCCACGCGAAAGCTCTTGGAACCCTTTACGATGTGCTCTTTATGAGGTGCTAAAAAAATTGTCGGTCCAATCTATAACAATCTATAATAATCAGTTTTATCGTAAGGACATGCAGCCAAATGCAGGAAATACCCTTTCCGTTCTATACTCAAATCGAATACTTTCCATCAGTCTTACATTAGTGTTCGTTGAACTGCTCCAACACTTTTTATATCCACAATTGCAAACGACGAACGTTTTAAAGAACTAGGCGCGATCGCATGTGCCGTTAACTCGAATATACTCTCCGTCACTTGAGCCAGACGCGTAAAATCAAACGCGTTAAATCAAACGCGTTAAATCAAACGCGTTAAATCAAACGCGTTAAATCAAACGCGTAAAAGGAAAATAAATTCTCGGCATTCGGAGTGTCGCCTATGAGCAGTTTGAGAACTCGTAAATTCTTTTTCTGAAACCGTGCGACAAGCTTCGAAGGAAGAAAAAAGAACGCATTATCGTCGAATCTCATTTATCCTCGAGTCCCGAAGAACGTAATTCCTTGCCCTCGGAAATCAAATTTAACTTCTGCCTATACCTCTGTACCTCTATTTATATATATATATATATATATAGAGAGAGAGAGAGAGAGAGAGAGAGAGACTCGTGTGAGTGTACGTACACTGTACAGCATGGCATCCGAATACGTATCATCCTCGAGATTCTCGCTCGCGTGAGTTATGAAATGCCAAGTAGCCGAGAATATGCGATTAGACATGAATCGAGGTAGTGGGGGAAAGGAAGAGGGTCTGTACCCCCCTTCCCCCTTCCCCGCCCTTCCTTCTCGTCTCTCTGCATATAGTTTAAAATGCAAATGTAGAGTCGTGCGTGAATATAGGTATACAAAGCATACGCAGAGCGAGCGATTGTGCAGGAGAGAGATACAAATAAAAGAAAATGTAGGAGCTTCGTTTAGGAGTATGATTATATGCTTTGCATCGAGCGTACTCCATCGTTCGTACTCCATCGTTCGTACTCCATCGAGAGGGTGCATTTGAGACATATTTTTACAGACGCGACGGCAGTAGCGGCAGTAGCGGTAGCAGCGGAACGTCGTGTTTACCGCGAAGCAGCAGCATCGACAGCGTCGCCGAGTGGAGTTTCCTCGGCGGTTCGTCGATCGATTGCCCGTCATCGGGAACGTACGGTGCAGCTCTCGGTACCGCTTTCGGTGCCGCTCTCGGCGCAGGCAGTACCTATGGCATCTACGTGGAACAATCGCCCCCAAGGAGAAGTCCCAGTCCTCTGCTGGGATCGAGAGGCGACAGACCGAGCCTCGTGTCACCCAGTATCGGCCGAAGGGTCAAGGGTCATCGGGTCATCCTTGGTGAGTAGGGATAAAGCATTATTTGACACTCGATAACAGAGGGAATATAGAATTTATAGCGCTGATTTTATGGAGGAGATTTGACGACGCTTTACGTCGACGAGCGTTAAATCGACTCGTACGCGCTCAGCGTGCCTCTGCTACGTCGATCATTCGACTTTTCTAATATAGAAGAAGGAGAGGAGAAGCCTTTGTATAACTCATAGAAATACCAATAATACGCGACGCACGCGAAGCACGGCGGCAGAACGACAGGTGTCCGCGTGCAGCAGCACATTGCGTTCTCGGTTCCGTAGCGAAAAGCGTCACGAGTGGCGAGAGGCAGCAGGCGATCGAAGGAGCGGGGGAAGGGATAAAGCGAGTGAGAGATAGAGAGAGAGAGACACACACACACACACACACGAGCACTCCACGTACACGGTATACCTACCGACCGTCCACGTCCAGTCGGCAACTGGCGATCGTCGCGGTAGATGATCCATCGGCTTTCTTCGCGTTCCATACAACTGTAGCTGTAGATAAGCAAAAGTGCGATCCACGCCGATCGACTTCGCGCAGAGTGAAAATCAAATGCGAGTGGCAATTAGTGTGCGTTTCTCTCGAACTCGACGAATCGCGTCTAGAGATAACGAGCTACACAGGTGTAACGGCCCTGCCGTTCTTCTCTCCGTGCTCTCCCTCGCTCTAGAGAACCTTTCGAAATGGAGTCGAACCGTTGAAAGGACATCCTACATCCTCGAGGATCCTACATCCTAGCAGTCCGAAAATTTGTCGTCCCGGCCGCACGAAGTCACTATACTCGTACTGTAGTCTCGTATAGAGAGCTTTCTCGTGTGCGCGTGTGCGCGTGTGCGCGTGTGCGCGTGTGCGCGTGTCTTTGTATACTCGAGATAAACCGGTTTCCAAATGGCTCCGTAGCTCGAGCAGAGCGAAGGATCCCCGAGGAGCAGCTACGCCGGGAATAATAGTAAATCTGCAGCAACAGCGGAGCGAGAGGTGGAGGAGGAGGTGGTGGAGGAGGAGGAGGAGGAGGAGGTGGAGGAGGAGGTCTCTCTCGACGGGCGTTTTTCAACACACGGCCTTCACCACGGAGCGAAAACGCCAGTACAGCGTGCAGCCGCACGCATGGAAAAATATCGCGTGCTTAGGTTGGTTTTTCTCAACGGGACTTTCATTTCATTATAATCTCCGGCGTTCGCGCATTTTTCTTCTAAATCTCTCGTCTCTTATATTTCGTCTCTTATATTTCGTCTCTTATATTTCGTCTCTTATATTTCGTCTCTTATAATTCGTCTTTTATATGGCTGCTACAGCTCTTACCCGTTTACCTTTTGCCCGTCGTCTTTATTTCTCTCCGTACTCCGAAAGAGGCTGCGAGCTCAATTCTACCTGCTACTCTCGGCTTGTTGATAACTGTTGACAAACTCTTCGAGCGATTATCGACTCACCCTTGGCGCATAATCGCGTTTCAAAACGCGTATACAAAGCTGTAGCCATGTATATATTAGTATATATAATATATATATGCCCATCGCGATTAGAATAAAACGGTTGGAGTCTACGGGCAGTGGGCAGTGAGGAGTGGGCAGTGAGGAGTGGGCAGTGAGGAGTGGGCAGTGAGGAGTGGGATTCCGGGGCCTTTGGCCCTTTACGCGGGGAACTCTAGCATGCAGGAACGAGCGCGCACCTGTCGTACGCTCGTACGAGCAGCGTGTACGCGCGAGAGCACACGTGGAAAGTCTCCGCGGCCGATGTACGAGCGTTATAAAGTAATTTTGACTGGTTGAGCAGGTGCGCACAACCGCGCCGACCCTGCCCAGCGAGTCCCTCGAGTGCCGCCCTCTACATAATATACCTAGGTATATACCTATTGACACTCCAGCTGCAGTACGCATCAAATATTTTTGCAACGGAAAATTCAGCGGTGGCATGTGGTAAGTGCCGAAAAGCTGCTCTAACATACCTACAATGGAATAAGGCTATAAAATTGCAAGGTACACAACGACGTAAATATATCATCGACTTTCTCCCCGACGTAGATGCGGGGAAATTGAAATGGCGGGACTGCAGTGGAATTTTCCAGCAACTTTTTCACACACTGCAGCAAAAGCTCTAGTCTGTAGTCCGTAGCCTGTAGTCTGTACTCCGCACTGCGCTTGATTGTATCGAGTTCCACTTTCGGCTTTTCCACATAATAGTCCATTCTCGGCGCGCGCTTTAATCCCAGCCTGTTTTCGACGCTATTTTCTTTCCTCTCCTCTACACCGACATTTTCTATAGATTTTCTTTTCAGAGCCGCGGCAGCAGCAGCAGCAGCAGCAGCAGCAGCAGCAGCAACATAGAGTAGCTATAGTTTAACCAGTGTACTCCTTTATACCCACCTCGAGTAGAACGCGGATTTTCTTCCTATAAACGAAGAAATGTCAATTTATAATTTACCAATTTACTTGCTCGCTACTTATTCCAGTATGTTTTTCTATTCTTTTAAGTCAATTGTAATTCATGCTATTTCCACCGCGAGAACAACGTACGCGTGCTCATCGATCGGTACTCTTTTCCTTTCTTGACCTTTTAACATCTATCTATATGTACAAATGTATATTATGTGTATATTGTATGTGCATATTGTGCATAGCTAGTAGCGTGAAAAGCGATAATTGTGATTTGCCAAAGAGATTTGCTAAGGAGAAAAGAGGTTCTATTTTTAAAAAAGAAGCTCGCAAACAACTCTTCCGATGAAAACTCATACAAGTTGGCGAATAGAAAATGTAGAAAGCGATGATTTTTCCTGAGATTTTTTCGAAAAACTTGAGTCTTTCGTGATATTCATTTTCGATCGACCCAACTTCTCGAACAATTCACAACAAGATCTCGACTTTTTATCATTGCTTTCAATCCGAAACAACCTTTTGCGGAAGTATGTGTGCGGGAGTATACCCAGAATATTATAGATAAATATAACAAAAACTCTAAGTGAATATTGAATTCGGATGCCCCTTGCGCCGCATATACGTAACTTGCAGCCTGCAAGTATGTATATGCGGCGCAACAATTATCGATCGACGGGGATGACGCTAGAGGCGAGTTGATCTTTCAATTGTATCTGATTATACACGCGAATGGTTCCCGTCCGAGTCTACATTTTATTGATTAATCGATTCTGCTTTCTCGAGTGTGTTTGATAAAAAAATTTTACATATTCTAGAGATTAAAAGCTTGGATTCATGAATTTGGAATTTCGTTAATAAAATGTTCGTTATTAATATTTTCCACCTTATTTAGCGCCCGATGAATGGAAGAGCTCGGTATTGGCAAATCACCGGCGAATCACCGGCGAATCACCGGCGAATCACCGGCGAATCACCGGCCAAAGTGCATAACACGATAAGACATAACGATTTACTAAGCGAAGTGCAGTACATTTAGCAATTTAGCGATCCGAGGAGCACGAGGTGCAGCCTAAGCCATTAGCCGAAAAAGTGCAGACGAGCACAAATCATATGCAATAGCGAATGAAAAGATTTGTCTTCTTTTCTACCGGGCTTTTTCCTCGTAATGTAATATCTTGTACAGAATATCTTGTACGATACAACGTACGTGTGATACGTATCTTTCTTAGCCGTTCGATCCGTCAAACCTTGCCAGCGCTTCAACGCAAATTTCAATCTCCTTCCGAATTCTACACTAGTATAGCACAAAAAGAAGTTGAATAATTGCGCGAGAAAAATTAATCAGTAGCATGAGTCGAGATGGCGAGTGCTGCAGCGATCCGATTTCCGTGCAGGTGAATTAGATTTTATGAAAAAATCAACAATGACCGTTCAATTTAAGTTCATATCTTCTCAGCGATACTTCTCGCGTGAAGGATAAAATCTGTCTACTCTCGTACAGTAGCCCCCTGCAACCGTACCCCCCCCCCCCGCCCCCCCCGCTGCTCCCCCCCCCCCCCTGCCGCAGCAAGCGACCGGTTCTAGATTCCGGGGCCCACGAGTCCACGGGTGGGTTTTGGACTCGTGTACCCTATAGCTATACCTATAGCTATATAGGTTCGTGGCCATGGACGCAAACACAGAAGTAGTTGTAGTCGAGAGAGTGCGCATGCGCAAAAGCAGCTGTTTTCTATACGATATACGAGTTGTACGGATATACAGCATTACAGCTATACTCGATGGCATGGCATGGCATGGCATGGCATGGCATGGCACGGCACGGCATGGCACGGCAATAGGGCAATACGGCTTACGGCGAGCTCGGTGCAACTGGCGTAGCAGCACATCAGCAGGATCGTGCGATCGCGCGTGGCGTCTCTGTGCAACGGCTCATTTTCAAAAATGACCAAACCTGTCGGTCTTAACTCTAGAATAATTCGAATAGTTGTGTCACAAGTGCTAAGTGTTGTGTACAGTGATGTTATTGAGAAGAGAAGCTGATGCGACGAGTCGAGTTGTACGCGTAGAAACGTTATTTATCGTCTGGGGCCTGGAATCCGGGGTCTGGGCTAATTCAATGGTTTAACCAACCGAGTCGTTAAGCGTAGAATGAAGTGCGACGTGCGCGCGAGACAGGGAAAGTTCGGGAGAGAGTGAAATCAGTGTACAAAGCCAGGATGTCTCTTCTCGCGCGAAACTTTTCACTTTTCACCGATTCGATTTCATCAACGAGTATATAAAGACTTATATACTCGGAGAAGAGAGAGCAGTTGTCGGAGCTGTCGCTCCCTCCCGTCTTCGTGCAGCAAGTGAATAACGGACGTCGGTAATAAAAAGCAGTAGCCCGGCAAATTAGCTCGGCAAATTATTATTAGCCTGGCTGCTGTAACGATTCGACTATCGCTCTCTCTTTCTCTCTCTCTCTCTCTCTCTCTCTCTCTCTCTCTCTCTCTCTCTCTCTCTCGCTCTCTCGCTCTCGAGATCTTCGTTCTGCATTATCTTTGAGTAAATAATGATGCTTGATTGCGCGGGATCGTAATATAACGGGAGAGACATTTGAATTAGTTCGAATTATAAGGAGTGTGTACACCCTTTGCGGAACAAGGCCTCTCGACGCTCCCGACGAACAGTAGCAACAATAACAAGCATCCGGCTACTTTTCAGTGATCAAGAGATGTCGCCTCGAAGAAGATGAAATTTCGTAGGACAGCCGCTCGGTCGAGCCCTAGGATGGAGTTGCTTCGACAACAGGCGACAACGAAGATAACTATCAGCAACTCTAGCAGCAACAATAAACTATCGAACTTTAAGAGGTCAAAGTCGTTCAGAGCGTCTGTCAAGCTGATAAGCAAAATAAGGAACCACGCGAACATCAACGGTTTGAGCTTGGAATCCGAGACGAGTAAACCGAGCCTTTCGGCTTTCCGCGAATTAGGGGAGGTGGCGGAAGAGGAGGTGACGGAAGAGGACGATATGACACGGGAGCTAAAGTCGAAGCTGTCTCTGCGGGAAAATAACAAGCCGAAACTCGAGGAAATGTCCGTTAAGACGGACGAGTTCAGCGCCTATGAGAACCCGCTTTTCGTCGATAGTTCGCTCGATTCTTCGATGGGGAGTTTTTTTTACGACGACGATAAGCCGGAGATCCTCGAAGAAGCCGAACCCCCTCCGGTGAAACCGAGGAGGATGAGCCTTGCTGGCGACGGATTGACCGTCGTGCTCGAGGATGACAGCTGTCGTACTCATAGGTGGTGTACGCGAGTTCAGGCTGATCCGAAGGTCAAACCACTCAAGCCCAGGACTGTCGATAATATCGCGAGTTTCTGGACTGGCAAGGTCATTATCCAGTATTCGCGATCACTATTTAGGCTAGTTTTACTGTCCCGCAGACCAAGTCATTGTCCATTACTTATCATATCGTATACTCATCGACATAAACATTCATTCTAGTTATTCTACTCAATTTCACTATCGCTTCACGATTATTTGACTTGTCTACGCCAATGACACTTTTTTCGTTACGTTCCGAATCGAGCCTCTCGTTACCTTCTCGTTAGTTCCATTCGATACCATCGCCGTCTCCTTCTCTATACATATATTTACTGATATTTCAAATAAAAGTCCATTTTCATTGGAATAAAAGTCCACTTTTTTATTTTTACAATAATTCCAGATAAAACCGTGTCAGGCATATTAATCGCGGAAATGCCGGGAAACATGAATGTCGCGTATCTCTAAAGAATTTTTTACGCCGCAGCGGTTAAAACTAGCTCACATTTTTCCATTAGCAAGAATCACGTCATAAAAAGAAGGTGCAAGAAAAAGCGCTTACCTGCGCTTACTTTCTAGACAGATTAGCACACTAAAACTAGCTTAAATTGCGTGTGTCAGCAAGTTTCATTAACATCCGTTGATTACATTCTAACGAGTTAAGAAGCAACGCTCTCGCGCGAACAAATGTCTGAAACACGAGAGTCAAAGCAAAAACTCTCACGAGTAGAGAGATATTTGTTTAAAGTCCAACTCTATGTTTGCGAGAATAGAACAGCCAAGTAAACTGGCGAAGTCGATATCGGGATACGAGAAACAGCTCCCAATGGAAAGCTGATCCGACATTTATCTCTACAGAAAAGCAGCAGTAGCAGCGACAGGAGTAGCAGCGGCAGGAGTAGCAGCGGCAGGAGTAGCAGCAGATACAACAGCAACAGCAACAACGTCGTAGTGGGAAAGAAGTACAAAAAGGAGTCAAATCGAGAGTCAACGTGGACGACAGAAGAGAGGAGCTTTTCGACGAGGAGCACTTCGGGAACAAGTACGTTTTCCACAGCGAGTTATACGCGTAACGAATTGAGAAAAGAGAAGTAGAGGAAGAAAGAGAGAGCGAGAGAAAGCAGCCGCTCGTGTTTTTAATTAGCGCCCGCCTCACTCGGGCAATTAATTAAAGGAAGGCCGGCATCCACCTCTTCACTCGCTATATATATATTATATATTATATATATATTATGTATATATAGAAACGCGCAGATACGCCAGTTCTTCTTTGTCGCCATCGAGGGATTTCAACGCGATTATTGATACAGGCGGAAGGGAATGATGCGACAGGGATACGATTGAGACGATTATGCGAATTTAGCCTCTCAGCCTCTCTATCCATATCCTTTATATCTTCTTAAGTTTTCATTTGCGGAACATTAAGCTTTATATTATTTCTCTTTATTATTTGTGCTTACTATGCTTGACGTTTCAATGTTGTTATTGTTGTAAAACGCAGAGCTGCACTCGTTACAAGGGATGGAGTTCCTGGAGAGTTTCGGCAAGAAGAAACACCAGCTGCAGCAGCAGCAGCAGCAGCAGCAGCAGCAGCAGCAGCAGCAACAACGAAATCATCAATACCAGCTCATCAACCTATCGTCGATACACATCAACAATCCACTCTCGGCACAGCCCTCCTTCAATATTCACTTGCATGGTACAGTCAGGTTTTTTTTGCATTTTTATCCTTTCTCTACCCATCGTCCTCCCCCTTCCGCCCTTTCTCTTATTTTATTTTAAAGCACACGATTCCACACGCGCTTCTTTTTCACAGGATTTTTTTTATTTCGTTCGGAGGAAATTGGATACGGGGAAATTCGATATCGTTGTAGAACGCGC
Source organism: Apocrypta bakeri (assembly GCA_018906985.1). Classification (NCBI taxonomy): domain Eukaryota; kingdom Metazoa; phylum Arthropoda; class Insecta; order Hymenoptera; family Pteromalidae; genus Apocrypta; species Apocrypta bakeri. Next base: position 19,649,817 of record JACCIA010000003.1, read on the forward strand.
TCATTGTCCTGATATATGGAAAAGCTGATACGATTGAATAATTAAGAAAAAAAGCCGGTTAAATTTTCCATCGAGTTCGATCGACGTTTTTCAATCGGTACGTTTATTTCCGCTCGCTGTCGCCCGTTTCTGCATATATAAATATATTTAAGGACGAAAGTCTCAGAGGGTCGATCGACTTCGACAAAGTAGCTGATCTTTTTCCCTCGCTTGCCAAAGTCAGTCCCGTTCAGCGGTTTCGGCTGTTATATGTGTAATCCAATACAGTACAGTAAACCTTCGTAGAGGAGATTCGAAAATCGATATCCTCCAGCAAGCTAAGTGCAAAGTGCAAATGCTAACTCCCTGAAATGCTCGGCATGAGCCTTTCGAATCGACAGAAGCGACTTTAGCACCATAATAATATTGTTAATATTTGATATACCTATAAAATGGACGCTGAGCCACGCCTCTTCTGAGGCGATATTTCACTCTAGGCCACTAATTAACTTCCGCCTTATATTTCTCTATGACAGCTCTGTTCGCGGCAGTGGAACACGGGCATATCGACAAGGCGCGAGCCATCCTCGAGTCGACCGACGTCAACGTGAACAGGTAAGTTTCGATCCTGTGTATTTAACGAGGTCAAGTACGTAAATAACGGGTAAATACCCATAACTTCTTATCTCGTGCCCATTTGACATTCCTGGCAAAGAATGAAAAAATTGCCAAGTCGATCCCTATCCCTATCGACCTATCGATCTATCGACCCATCGATCTATCGACCTATCGACCTATCGACCTATCGACCTATCCAGTGCGCGACTCTTCAAGCGAACTTGGCGAGATATCGCTCGACCATCATAAAGGTATAGGTCGCCGTACGCTCAGGATTAAGGTCCTGGGAGGCCGGCCGCATGTAATGAACTCGTGGCTACATTGTTTTCCCTGAGAACGAGTAAACTTTCATCGATATACCTTTTCTCGACAAAGAAACTTTTTTTACCGCTCTCTCTTTTTCCATTCTTCGGTTATATACTCTATCATTTCGCACGATCTCTTTTGCAGTGTAAACAACGATGGATTGTCGCCGTTGGATGTAGCGGTGCTAAGTAATAATCGTCCACTCGTAAAGATGCTCGTAGCTTTTGGCGCTCAAGAGGGCAATCAGTGTAAGTTTTTTCACTATTCTTCGTTTTTTTCCCCTCAATTTAATCCCGTCAATTTCATCGCGTCAATTCGGATCCTGTCGAGGAGAGTAGAATCGAGCTAATTGCCGTGCACTCGAAGGAAAAACGGATTCCGTGTCGGTTGGTAATTATCGTTCGATCGAATGGACGATATCGCGCGCTGTACAATGTACACAATGTATACATTCTACAAATGCGGTTAGTTTTGTGTATGCAGACTGCGAATCGCATCGAGGATTTTCAAGGGCACGAGACCGAATTACGTTCTAGATATATATGTATATATATTATATGTACTATATTGGATGCATTATTATATTGCATACCTTATAGATATCATATTATACGTTTAACTGGCTCTAATGCGAGTACGAAACAGTTTCGCGCTAATATCATTGTGCTGGAGTTAGTAGTCTTAGCACTTGTAAGTGTACTTTTAATTGTAGTCGGAGCTTTGCATAAATCATACGGAGATCTGCGCGTGTTGCACCTACAGTGCATAATGCGCTAATAGATTAATATACACGCTAGTGTATATTATAGCACGTGACATCGGAGACAACTGCAGGCCAGAAGTATGTATGTGGTTAGAAAAAAACTTGCTACAAATGCTAGAATTCGGGACGCGTATACAATATACCTACACGTATATAGGTATATTGTGTACGCGTAACGAGGGACGGTCGGACGGTGTGCTTTGCGGACGAGTTAGCGGGAAAAACTCGGCTCGTAATTCTCCGGTGGGTTAGTCTCGCGCGCCTAATTTAGTTATTGCCTTCTCCTACGAAGAAGAACCGCTGAAATGCGAAGAACAAAATTTAGGTCACGTCGCATAATTCGACTCTGCTATTTCTTTATGTACTTTGTGCTATCGATGCGGATTCAGCCTTTTTTCCATTTTTTTATTGGAAAATCAAACGTAATCTAACGTAAATTGCTCGTACGATCGACTGTACTCGACTGCGTCGCCGTTAAAAATGTACGACGCACAAAATTTTAACTATACAGAAAACACATGCTATTGGCAATTTGTAGATTATAATACTACAAAGGAGTCATTAGCACGAGATTCGAATGAACCTATGTTAAACTGACTCAGTCTTAAATATCTACTCCATGAAATGCTTTCAACAAATGAACAAACTAAAAATAAAGCGCGAATTCGCGTGTACTACGTGGGAGGAAAAAATTAACTTATACGCATTAGATACTTTGGCGTCTTATACGAATGAGTAGCCTGTTTTTACGATGGACATAGTGCGCAAAGCAGTAGCAACGACGACGAACGAGACGTACAGGCGACACACGTACAATCGCTCGGTACGAGGCTCGCGTTACTCTAATTAATTGCGACATAAATGGAATCTCCAGTGAATAGAGGCTTGCGCTCGCGCGGATGACAGTGGGTTTATAGAAGCTGTGTCTACAGATATAGTATACAGAGAGAGAGAGAGAGAGAGAGAGAGAGAGCGAGTGAGAGTGAGTGAGAGGGGAGGGGGAGTGCTGGCTGGCTCGATAATAGCTTTTGCGTCGATTGGATTGATATGGATGGATCTGGCCCCTATTTATAGCCCTCAGTCGCGAGTTTTATTTCTTTCTCTTACTTTTGCTTATCTTGCGGCAACGTTGATGAGGGAACGTAGATGAGGGCGAAGGAGATTTTTTCAAACGGAACCCCAATTACCAGATGACATTGCGTTTAATTTTTACAGTCAAATCACCGGAGACACTGGGAAGTCATCTGGCATCTCTTCTCACCGAGGCCGAGCACAGAGTCCAGGAGCTGGGAGGCTCTGCGAATTCAGCAGTAACTTCCCTTTTGGAGCCACCGTCGAGTCAGAGTCATAGAGCGAGCTTTTCGTCACAGCATAACAACCTCACCGGATGCAGCGGAGGCGGTAGTGCCGAGGATAAGCAGCTAGCGCTGTGGGAACGCAGAGCCAGAGCACTCAGGAAGATGCTGCTCGGATTCGATCAAGCGAGTACGTGTTGATTTTCAATAGGGATTGGATTCGACGGGAAAATTCATTTTTCTTTTAAACTTATTGTACGGAATCGTGTACGTTTTAATTGTTCTATTAGGTAACCTAGGTCAGTGAGATATTTTTTATACGATTATACGTACATAAAATACCATCTGGCCTAGACGAACAAAAAAGGCTGATCGACGTTTACTCGAAAGCCGGAAAATGTCAAGTCGAATAGCTTCTCTCTCTCTCTCTCTCTCTCTCTCTCTCTCTCTCTCTCTCTCTCTCTCTCACACTCTCTCTCTCTCGCACTCGGATTTCCCCAGTGTCTGGTTCTTATATTGAACATGGGATGTAGAACGTGTACGTATGTGCGGTTCTTTGTTAGTTTGCCGGATCGATTGGCGCGGATACCTGGAAAACTTGTTCGCGCAAATTATATTAAATTCTACACTGCCGTCAAAGTTGAGGAATTGAATTACAGTGCGCAATTACCGAGCAGATCAAGTCCGGATATTGGTTAATTTCTTTCATGAAAGCCGTAAAATATTGCTCGTTGTAAAAGCAATAAATTCATTGTTCAGCAGAAAGGAAAAAAATGATATTTCAGGACCTCCAGATATGCCGTACATGGTAACGGTCGATGTGATGGGTATTACCTCGGTGATGGCCCGGTTCCAAGAGTCCGATATCCAGGAAGCACCAATCTCTACGAAATTCAAGATCCAGTGGAGCTTTAAGGAGGATTTTGCTATGCTTTGTGGCGAGCGAGAGCTTCTCGATGTGAAGCAGAAGGAATGCTGTATCGAGGGTCTAGTCCAGGGGCACAAGTACTACTTTCGAGCGGCCGCTGGGAACCTCAAGGGCTATAGTAGATTTAGACTGACAACGCCGACGCATCTTACACCGAGCAGTAAGCTATTGATTTTTCTTCAATATTTCTTTATAAATACTTGGATAGTCAGGAACTTCAGTCCACATGCATCTCCTTGAAATTTAATTATTAGTTTGAGGCCACTTTGAGTATAGTGTTTTGTTACTCTTGTACTTATCTTCATGTTTGCTAAATTTAACTTGGCTTTAACTATACTGTACTAACAAGACAAGTTTTGACCGGAAGACTCTAATGATTGTAACAACACCATTGTATAAAATTCAATATGTATAAATTAAAATTTAAGGTTGGCGTGATGTCGACGGTAGAGTGTCACGATTCGCTGGTCGACTTGCACAATTGGACAATTTATTCAGCGAGGTTCGAGGTCCGGAGTATAGCCAAGAGACACCGGCGCTCCAAAGGCGTAATCATAAGAAAAAAACTACGATCAAACAGCTCTTCACGGCGACGAGTAAATTTCAGAAGAATTTACGCCGTGGTGTCTTCCTTGCTTGCCTGCTCTACCACGAGGACAAGGTGCTCGTGACAAACGAAGACTTCCTGCCAGTGATCGAGATTGATGAGACGTATCCGAGCTGTATTTATAACGATTTTCACTGGTTGATGAAGGTAGCCTGCACATGGGACGACGTTAAGTCCCTGCGACAGGATATGGAAAAGAGCCAGAGCAGTTCGACCAATCATTTTAGGGTAAAACTCCTTCAAGCTGCAGCTCAAATGCAGGCTGCGCTTTGTATTCAGGATTTGGGACAGCTCTACCATAAACCTATTCGAGACGTTCAGGGTACATTGGTCTTCTCATCGGTCAATTGCGTGCGCTCGCCAAAGCAGGTATCGGTACTCAATAGCAGGTGGTTACCTCTTGCTAAAGTTACGAAAAAAATCATGACTCACGAGGACAGCAATGTTGCGGAAGTCCTCATGGCTAGTATTCAAGACCAAATGGCCTATCATCAAGCGAGTAGCATCAAGTTGTCGAGTGGTCTATACCTCGGCTACCTTAAAATGCAGAGTAGCGTTGACTCCATCCAGGTGCTAGTACCAGCAAAGTCGCCTAACGTTTTACCTCATTGCAAAGTTCGAGATAACCCGCACGTTTCAGCGTAAGTATAATATATATATATTCTTTCTTAATATTCTCGAACTCTAGAGATGTAATAATTCCTGTGATTCTTTACAGCGAGGAATGGGAATACCTCAAACGAATGGGTCGGCTGCAAGCATCTAGTGAATCATCATCGTATCGTACGGATGATTGCGACGACAATGAAGAGAAGGAGAACGCGGCGAATGAGAACCAGGGATCGGAGCAGCAGAAGTTATTTATAGATATGGTTGTGGCAACGGCCAAGCGACTCTTCAGTTACATGGACATCGGCGCTGAAGAATCGCTGGGTCATCGACTCTATGATGCCGAGGTGATCGAACTCAGTCCTGAAGTTAGTCTCCTCGTCGCAGTTCCACCAGCAGAAATAGCCTGCTCCGTTCCTGGTGCCCGAGAAATATCTCTTCAACGATCCGATCTCCTTTCGTTACCTATCCAGGTCTTCGAGATGGTTCACTTAAACACTTATCATAAAGAAGTGATTAATCGATATTCGAGACTAAGTTGCATACTTGAACTCGACACCGCTCAGGCGCAGCACAACCATCGCGAGGCCTTCAGCAGCTCTGAGCTCAGCATTGCTAAGGACAAACTTTCCAGGTTACAAGACCTGCAATCACAAATGAACAGCGTCTGGAAATCCGCCAGGTGGCTTATTGATCTCATTACCTTTGCTCGAGATCGAGGAACCTCTTCTATAGCCGTAAGTCCATCCTTACGTATCTAGGATATTTCATATCTCATGAAAGTTTGATAAATTTCCTGAAATTGTCCAAACAGAGTACCGGCATCTGCGTGAGGTATTTGCTAAGCTTAGAACGAAACAAGGGAATCAACTCGAGTAACAGCTTGAAGCGTAGTTTACTCCAGTTACCACCGCGGGATCCAAAACTTGTCAAGTCAAGTCCAGGTAGAGGCAGTTGGCCAGGACCCAGTGTAGACAGGTCGGGTTGCTCCCAGACGAACCTTTTGACAACCGAGTTGAGCAAGAGCGAACAGCAACTACCTCTGGGTCCGTATGCGCGCAAAGGTAGTAACAGTTCCAATTGCTCTTCAGCCTCCGAACCTTTCAAGTCCATAAGCGGCTGCGGCAGTGGCGGTGGCAGCAGCAACATCCATGGACCGGGCAGTAGCGGTAGCCTCTGTCCTGGATCGTCGACCTCTGTAACAGCGTTAGCAAGTTCTACTAGCACTTGTCGACTTCCTCCTTCCAAATCCGAAGATACGCTTCATCACGGCGGTAAGCAGTACAAGCAGAGTCCGAAGAGCAGATCTTCTGCTACAACTAGTCCGCTGTTAGGTGGAAGTAGTCGCGCAACATCGGAAAGCTCTCACTCGATCAGTAGTACCGACGAGTATCCGAGTAAAACGGGTAATCGAATACAGATGAACAAACCTACCGTCAGCGTTGCTGCCATTGCAAGCACCGAAAAACAACCGCTTCAGCCACTGCAGCAGTCAAAACTGTCGCCAGAAGATAAGGATATCGATAACTGCGCCAGAACCGCTGCCACTGGACCGTCAATTGCTCCTTTGCCCGGTATTCTGCAGGTACGATATTCGTAATGACTACGATTCATATCGTATTCAAAAGTAAAAGGGATGACGATCATGAACGATTATAATTTTTAGGTTTACGCAGCTTACGAAACAGGTCTGGCTTCGGGTACCAGTCTGAAGCTGCACGTCACCGGGCGCACTACAGCTCGTGAGGTCGTCGATCTTGTAGTTAAACAACTGAACATGGCGGTGGTATTAAAAGGGCTGGAAGGTCCTGTCTATGCCCAAGAAGACTTCTCAAATTTCTGCCTCGTCGCAGTAATAGGTGCAAGGGAACGATGTTTACGAGACGATTTCAAACCTCTACAACTGCAAAATCCGTGGAAAAAAGGCAGACTATACGTCAGACAAAAGCAAGATGTTCTGGCAGCCCTCGAGCACAGCAGTAAACACACGGCTTTTCTGTAAAAGCTGCTACTTTAGCTCTATACAAAATGCTCTTCACGTTCCGTAAGAATGAGCGCGAACGTTCACAGCTGCGTACTCAGCGGCGTTTGACTATTTTTCGAATGTTAGATACTTTCGTAAGCGACTATTAAATTATATAATACTCAAAATGGAATATTACGAAGCGTTGAGTTATATTTTATGAGGAATCTAAGAAAAAGGAAATTATAAATGTGATCTCAGTGTGTTATAGGACGATATGGCTGTTTTAATTGACTTAGCAATCTTATGTAGAGAGATTCCGTATATCTCTTAATGATCCATCTCGTTGTTTTTTACTTTGCTGCAAACAAACGTACATGGTTAAATGGCGAACGACACTTACTATCACTCGTCGATCGTATAAATAGCTTAAAATTTAAAGATAAAGGTGTGAACATGTGGAAAATACAAATAGACGTCAATTGCAAAGCTTCTACACTTTGCTCGTTAAATATACTGAAATGAATTTTATGATTATAGCAATGTTACTATCAAGATTTAAATCTGTAACTGACATCTGTTCTAACTAAGGAACTAATTTGTCTTCGTTCGACGTTCTTTTCGCGTTGAATTATACAAACCCGGTATTCAAAATCCTCAGTTCGAAAGTTTATCGTTAATTTAGAAAATATATAGTAGCTCCAGCGGAAGAAGAGAGTATTTCTCGAAATAACAAAGCTTTCGTCCCGAGCTCTCTCCCTACCAAAGGATGTTTTAAAGTAAATATAAAAAAAAATGCAAAAAAATATATAAGTCGTGACACCAAATTATCGTTAAGCAATCTACGAGTCTTAAAATTGCATGTACGGATAGATTATCCAAATCTTTTTAAATGTTAGACACAACGAAAGTACCAAGTTCGATTTGAGGTATTAAAATATACCGAAAATCAATCAGAGAGAAGAATTAAGGAGAAGAGATTTTTTAATCGATTGAATCAAATTTTATCTTTGTAAAATAGAAAAGTAAGTTTTGATTTAGTTGAATCACTAAAAAGGGACCATTATAAAACCGAAAGCATCGCCTAAGACGAGATGTTTTATATCGAATCTTGCGGCCCATGTCTTGAATTTTTTATGTACTCTAATGTATTTCAAAAGAATGAACACGATAGAAGATTATATCCTTTCAATTCTTCATCTTCATAAACCAATAAAATTCTAATTTGTTTGCAAATTATTTGTGAATGCTGTACGCGAAAGAGTCGTTAATTTTTTGTACAATGATGCTGAACATTTATAGATGCCGTAGATGATTTTTTTCTGAATTTGCGAAACTTATTTTTAGCTACTGATTTGGTACAAGTGTGTCCACAGTGTAGAGGCTGATCGCGCACGCGCAGAGATTCGACTATTTTTTTATACGCTCATTCTATTTTTTGGAAACAATTCATTGTAATTACTATTTCAAACATTATACATAGAAGATGATACGTGCGGTGAGCAGCTCGTCACATTAAAAAAACAATCCTTTATAACTTATCGGTCATGTTACTTTTTTAACGAAGAGAAACAAAAAATTGAAAAATTCCAGAACTTAATAAATGTAGCGAGCTGCACAGTCGCGGTAATCGGTGCTCTAGTATTTCCTGAGTGTTAATCAATGTTTGGATGTAAAATATTTGCGTAGCCTAAGTGTTATTAAAAAAGACAGAAAATAGCAAGAGGGGAACAGAACGAAAAGATGTATCGAGAGCGAGCACGAACCAAACTTCGAAGCTAAGAAGTGATTGTAAACGCACGACATGTATAGGGTACTAGACATCCAGATATCTATAAGGATACGAGCTTTTAAAAGGGAATAGGTCGTCAGAGTCCCGTTTTGTATTATAAAATTATAGATAGATATATATATATATATATATATATATATATATAACGAGATAAAAAAGAATGATACACTAAAAGAACACTGTTTTCATTTAAGAGAGTTTTATGTCCAAAACAGTGATATGTAGAAGAGAAATGTAAAATTATTATAAATATTGTATTTAAACGTGAGACACTGCACGATGTACCTTCGCTCGGGAGTGCAAGGGCCAAGTTATTATGAAATTTACAATAAATCCATGCCAATTTGTATGAACTATACGCAGTGTGTTAACAGAAAGATTGAAGAGAAGGCACGTCAACGTCTTTTCTAACGTGCAATCGTTGCTGTTACAATTGAAGCGAGCGACTGTTACTTCTATCGGTAAATACGTAAACTAAACGTAAAGGTAATAAGCAAGAAGAAAACTTATTAGTTTTGGTGTTTGTATGATCGAAGAAAGTGTGTACGCGTGTTGACTAATGTTGTAGTGGTAACTAAAAAGGTAGAAAGAACACCATGATATATTATAGACCAATTGACAGAGAGAGAGAGAGAGAGAGAGAGAGAGAGAGGCGTAAAAAAGAACTCTTCCTGTTTGTCACATGATCTCCGAGATGCGCTTAAATAGATGAAATTGAAGGTAACGATAAAATATTGCACGGAATAAAGATGACTATTAAAAAGACACATACTTGGAGAAGAAGGCTTTTGTCATTTGCACGCCTGGCACGCTTTTCCACTCGCAAAGTTCCAACAAGCTTTACCGAGCACACAGCAAGTCCTGTAAAAGACGACTCAAAGGCAGCGATATTAAAGACACGAGGCGAAAGACACAACGTCAATCGCACGTGTCGACCGATGCGCTACATTTGGACGGTGTCATTGACGCAAGGCCCTACGCCGGGGCCCCAACGACGATTGGCTCGTTCTCGAGTGACCTGCAGCAGCGCAGTAGCGTAGCTGTTACCGCCACCGCTGTCGACCCCGTTTGCGGTTTGACCCAGTGCCGGCCGCCAAACAGCGGAGCGCAGTGTTATAGCAGCAGCCGTCGTAGCCTGTCACACGCACTCTTCCCTCTGCTTGTCATCTTGCAATACCGTCATCTGCTCGCCTCTTCACGCACCTCTCACGTAATTTTCTAATACGAAACTTTATTATTTCTTCCTATCTGTAATTTCGTCTATAAATACCTATGTATAGAAATACCTATATGCCCATATACGTCTGCATTTATATATACGTATACGTACGCATCTGCGTACGCCTATATTCTTCTTTCTGCTCTTGTATTCGTGATTCTGCGCGTACGCGTACACGTACGAGTACACGTACGAGTCATTCCCGCATCTCTACGCGAGTATTGTAGGCAGATCGGTGGCAGATCGGTGGCAGATCGGTGGCAGATCGGTGGCAGATACGCCGTAGACGCATATCTACGGTTGTAAATTGCAACTTGCAATCGCGCGTGTCGTATCGAGTGCGCATATTCCAAGGAGCGAACGATTTGACGAGCGTGGCTCGCGTTGCGAAATATGGAGCAGAGTACCGTATTTCCATTTTTTTTGCCTTCCAGCTCTCTCGGCCTTCCAGCATTTTTTCCCTTCCCTCGCTGTCTATAGACACTGTCGCAACTCGCGCGTACATTTCCGCGAATGGAATTCCAAGAGCCGAACAGCCCGCTTCGTTGGGTTGGAAACAAATATTTACGAATGTTTTCTTTCCTTTATGCGCGCATCTGCTCGCGTCGACCTACAGACCGCTCGCCGAAGACATGTCGGAGGGTTGTACCAGCTGCAGAGGCGCAAACTACGCTGGCGGTTGTCTGCAGCAATTGGCCAAGTCAGCGCCGAGCGGATGTTGCGGTTGTGGATCGTCGAATTCGGGCTCGGCTGGGAGCTCGACTGCCGGTGCTCCAGCTGGAAACGCTGCTGGGATGCAGGCCAAGAGGAGAGTGCAGGTTCGCGCCAAAGTTCTTTACGGAAGTGGCGCCGCTATTGCCAGTCTCAAGGCACAGGAGAAGGCGGCGAGACATTAGCGAAGTGAGCATATTTCTTTACTGATCAAATTCGAATTTTTTCATTCGTTCAATCGTCCCGTCCCTCTTCTCTTTCTCTCTCTCTCTCTCTCTCTCTCGAAAGCGCGAATAACTTATCTCATCCGACGGAGGAGCATCAACTTGCGCATACCAGTCTGATTTCGGGTCGACGACCAGAGAGAGAGAGAGAGAGAGAGAGAGAGAGAGGTGGTCAATTTTTTGCATACTCCTCTCCTGTTACCATCTCACTGGCTCGCTTAGAATCTTCGTTTTATTCTTCCTTCCTTCGAGCGCTGCAGCGCCAAGGAGAAGGGGGCATTTTATAACGGTAAAAAGCGGGGGGACCGCTCGTTATTTCATTTCTTTCTTGCTCCCGTATTCACAGCCGTGAGATTGCATCTCTGGCAAAAAATGAACTAATTCTTGCGTTTGGAGAAACGTAAGTTGCTCGTTCGAAAAAAGAAGAAAAGGCGAAAGAGATATAAACGAGCGAGAATGCATGTGGCTACGCTGAGAGCTATGGTGGTGCGTACAGCCCGGAATATAGCCCGAGGGAGCAGAGTCTCTCGTCTCTCGTCGCTCGTCGCTCGTCGCTCGTCTCTCGAGAGAAAGAGCGTATGGGCCGGTTTAGTTGCCGCGAAATAACCAGCCCGTAAGCAACACTCGTCGTTGCTACGTTGGGAAGAGAAAGAAAAAGAAAGACTTTGCAGTTTGACATTTGCCTCCTCTTTACCTTTCCACTTTGGGCCGCACACTATGAGACTTTACGCACTGTAAGTTATTCGAATTTGTCCTCAATCAAGTGTACTGCTTATTTCGTACGTCTACTGCTTCCACACAGGATCGTCGTACTCTCGTGTGCCGCCGTAACAACCGCGCGCGTCGAGGAAAATGTCCGAGGACGAAGAAAAAAATCGGAGCAGCGGCGGACGACGACGACGACGACGACGACGACGAGGGACGAGACGGACGGCGAGTCGGAACCGCGCGAGGAGGACCTTATCGAAGCTTCCGACTACGGGATCCAGGCGATGAACGAACTGTATCGCGTGAAAGAGCCGAAGCTCTACTCGATGGGTCAGTCGTAGTCGCGTGTTTACGCGAAAAATCACTCTCGACGAGGAAGTGCCTCGTCGCTTGTTTAACCGTCGTTTGCATTTTGCAGGAATATTTCTCAATCCCGAAAATCCCGCTCTCTACGTAGCAGCTTTCAACGACCAGAGCGAGGAGGCCAGGCATCTCGCCAAGTACGGATACGCGGCGCTGGAGGCTGCCCGCAAGCTCAGCGCCAAGTCAGCCTTTTTCCTACATTCTTAATCTTCGAATTGATAACTCAAAATTCATAAAAAAGACCATCGTGTTTTTGGCCGCTCGGTTACAGGTTTCCCGACATCTCGCGCGAAGCGACGCGAGGAAGCCCCAAGAAGACTCTTCTCCGTGAAAATTGTCCGAAAAAAGGGACTCCGGAATGTCCAGTCGCGAGCCTTCGTTATCGCACGGCCGATGGCAGTTGCAACAATCGCCAGCAGCTTTGGTGGGGTTCGGCCATGTCGACGATGCAGCGCTTTTTACCAGCGGTCTACGACGACAACATCCAGAGCGTTCGCATCTCCGTTACCGGTGGACCACTACCTTCTGCCCGAGAAATAAGCGATAATATTCACACAGATAGAGACGTGCCTCTTGCTTCCGTTACTCACATGCTCATGCAGTGGGGCCAGTTTATCGATCACGACATCACGGGTGTGTATTCCGCGTACGAAATTAAACAAAAACTTGTATTATACTGCTTGTCTGCTCAGCGACCGGTCAGAGCAGAGCTTTCAACGGATCGGTTCCTCAGTGCTGTCTCAACGGAGGAGTTGGATTCCAGCCACCAGAATCAATGGTAAATTTCAAAACAACAATGAATTTGTCTATTTATTTCCCTTCTAATTTTTGAAAATATGGAAAATGTGGAAAATGGTCTCAGCATCCGGAGTGTCTACCGATCGGAGTTCCAGCCACCGACAGTCATCTGGGACGATTAGGCATCCGTTGCATGGAATTCGTTCGCAGTGGCCCAGTGCCACGAGAGGACTGCGAGTTGGGCACGCGAGAGCAACTGTCCCAGGTAACGAGTTGGATCGACGCATCGACAGTTTACAGCAGCAGCGCCCGACTGAGCGACAATTTACGCATCTTCCGAAACGGAATGCTTCAATACGGTAAGCTCCAGTCGAGGCGACCGTTACTGCCTCGTCAAGTTGACTTCGGACCTGTGCACGAGAGGCTCCTTATCGACCAGCTGCTTTCGCGCCGGTGACAACCGTTTGAGCGAGCAGCCGGCGCTGACGTCGTTGCACGTAATATTCCTGAGGCTGCACAACAGGTTCGCCACGAAGCTGGCGGCTTTGAATCAACACTGGGGCGACGAGAAGATCTTCCAGGAGACGAGGAGAATAATCGGGGCAATTATTCAGCATATTACCTATAGAGAATTCTTGCCTATCGTTTTGGGTAAGGAAGTCGAGATGCTCTTCCAGCTCTCCAGCTGGAAGCGCGGGGACGTAGGCGATGATTAACGCTCATTTTGTCTACCAGGCCACGAAGTCATGAAAATTTTCGACATCGAGACACTGCGCAAGGGCTACTACGAAGGCTACGATCCAGCCGTCGAGCCCAATGTCGCCAACGCCTTCTCGTCAGCCGCCTATCGTTTTGGCCACTCCCTCGTACAGAAAGGCTTCTTCAGGTTCAACCGGAATCACCAGCCGATTCAAAACAGTAAGAGCCTTTCTTTCCTCTGCGGTAGAACAGGCAAAGTCGAAAATAATTCATTTCCTTTGGCAGACGTGACGATTCACGAAGAATTCTCGAACCCAGCGAACCTAGAATCCGCGGGCTCCGTCGATCGGATTCTCCTTGGCCTGGTGAACCAGCGGGCTCAGAAGCGAGACGAGTTTATCTCTCAGGAGCTAACCAACCACCTCTTTCAAACTCCTGGCTTTCCATTCGGTATGGATCTGGCCTCGCTAAACATTCAACGTGGTCGGGACCACGGCATACCGCCGTACATCGACTGGCGGCAACCGTGCAGTCTCACTCCCGTACGTCAATGGAGCGACCTCGATCGCATCATGACTCAGGATGTTGCCAAAAAATTTCGCGACGTTTACGCGGCAGTCGAGGACATTGACCTTTTCTCGGCTGGCCTAGCGGAAAAACCAGTTGTCGATGGACTAGTTGGTCCGACTTTCGCCTGCATAATTGCCCAGCAGTTCAGAACCCTCCGCAAAGGCGACAGGTTTTGGTACGAGAATTCGTTCCTCGAAAGCGGTTTCACGCCCGAGCAGCTGCAACAGATCAGGAGAGTCACTTTGGCGCAAGTTCTCTGTCGAACCCTCGACGATGTAGTGAACATTCAACCGTTCGTCATGTTGTCAGCGGATAATCTTAAGAACCGGAGGCTTGACTGCAATGATCCAACTTTGGATCAGATCAACCTCGACGCCTGGATAGATCGTCCTCAACGAAGAGAATCCGCGGTAGAAGAGAAAGAAAGGTCGAAGGGAAGAGCTGCTGCGGCCAGTAAGAACAAACAGGCCGGTGGAAACTCAAATGTGTACAGAGGTTCGCAAAGGCCAAAGCCAGTCAAGACGAGAATCAATCAGCAAAATAGGATTATCGTCAAAAGACCACTGGGACCACATGAAAACCTTACGATCGTCGTCAACAACAACGCTGTAAACGCGCCTGTTTTCGTCAGCGACTCGGTCTACGGATCGAATTTGCAGTTCAATCATTTCTCCAGTCATTCCGAAGCGTTGCAGAGACCAACGACTCGCAGTCCTCCGCCAATGACACAAGAATCTTACGAGAATAGCTCACCCGCGGTAAATCCCTACTATCCGCACAATTTTCAAGATCCGGATAACCCAAATCCACCTAGCTATGGATTCAATGTCAAGCCGCCGAATAGCAATTTTCCAAGTAATGATTTTTTTTCTTACAAAATACCAAACCTATCGGGTAATCTTCCTTTGTCGTCTATGGGGCAGCACGTCAACTACGGTGAAGATCAAGAAAATGCGCCCGTCACGGCAATGAGACCTAGAAGCACTTCGAGGCCATTCTTTTCAGAGCAGTATAATTATTTTGACACTTATCGAGAACCATCGTTCAGCACTCAAAAGCCAAGACCTCTTTATAGCGAACCTAGCGCGCCGACGCACTACGCGGATAATTACAGCCCGACGATAAAACCAAAGCCTTCGCAAAGCCCAACGTATAGCAGACCTCAACGTCCGGACAATAACGATGAGGCGGCGTACCAGCATAGGCCTACCAGACCTAGTGGATATCAAGGAAACCACGGATCTAATTATCAACTGCAAAAGCAGGACAATGAGCAGGAGATGCCTAATTATCTTCACACGCAAACCAGCCTCTCCAATGTGCAAATTGTGCCTTCGAAGAGGCCTCACAATTCACCACAGAGACAGAAGATTAAAGAGGGTGTAATGCCCTTGCCAAAACCAATCAATAGTCATTTGCAGAATCGAGAGTCCATCGATGGCAACGCTAACGATAACGATTATACTACCACGCGCGTGCTCGCGAAGAGACATAAGGTCATAACGACGACTGCAGTACCGACACCTCATAGCAAAGATAGCACGAGGTCAAATTTCAAGAACAAAGCTGAAAATTATACAAATAGGTGAGGTCATAAACGAATGCAACTCAATGACATTCAATACTTCTTGTATTATTTTCAATGAAAATTCCTTTTTAGATCAAACGAGACTTTACCTACCACAGCTTCGACTGAGCAAAAGACTTTCAACCAAACTCAGGAAAGTGAAAAGCCTTCGGAAACGACGATAGGTTTTGAACTACCGAGACCTATAAAAAAAATAAAGAAAACTGGGAGATGATCGCATTGCATTTATTTTAATTATCTTACTATCATTTCTATATGACTCATAATGAGATTGTGTATTGATATTTCATACAAGAATTTATTATGCACATGCTATTTTGAAGAACTACAAACCTCTGAATGATTATAAATTTCGAAACATCCTTCTGTCATTACACAAATAATTCATCAGTAATTATTTCACATCCTAACAACAGTACCGTTTTAAAAAACAAATAACAGCCCAATTAAAAAGTTGAGAACGAATTTTCACACGACTCCAATGATAAACAAAAACTGCAAAAATATATTTATCGTACTGCAGCTTTCTTTAGCCTCTTTTCCACCATAAAAATAATCTATACATTACATCTATACATTACATTGTTCAATAGTCCTTAATTCTGTTTCATTCATATCATTGAATAGAAGAATTAACTTTGGCAATGATCTCATAGAATCACTGATATGCCATTTGTTTTTTAAATATTTTGAATTAGTGAGTTCTTTTATTCTGTCATTATCATGATTAGCAGTATCAGAATTAGTTGTTCTTGCCCAAAGTAAAGCTTCTATATTACTGCATTTAGCTATTTCCAAATTGGCAATGTACAGCCATGACCTGATTCATAAATCATTAACAATAATGTATTTAAACACTTAAAAATACTTTATATTAAAATATCAAAACAATTGTCAACCTTACTTGCATACTACTGCTGCTCGAAACAGATATTTTATAGATAAGAAATAGAAAATTGTATCTAATATATCAAATAAAACAGCATCCGCTGATATATTCTTTGCCTTTTCTACATTCCTATTACCAGTATACATAATTTTGTTGCTTTCACCCAATAGAAATTTTTACTATTTTAAATGGTTAATTGAATTTCTGATGTTCATAGTTACGTTACATATTTTTACTTTAGAATCAAAAGATTCTGCCACAGAGAACTCTTATTGCGAAGTAAAGCATGGACCATGCTATATTTTTTAACAACTGCATTCGCGCGCGATCGAGTGCTATATAAAAGAAAATCAAGGTTATGCGAAATCCAGTGAAATTCAATGAATTTTAATGAATTTTAATGAATTTTACAAAACTACAAAATAGACCATTGTAACGTTTAAAACTTTGTTGGCCCTGAAAAGGGCCGATTGTGTAGAAATTTGAAAAATGCAAATGAAGGGATGGATAATTTAACCGCCGAAACCGTAAAGGGTACGGCCTTGTCTCTTCAGGGCATAGACAACGTCCATGGCGGTGACGGTCTTTCTCTTGGCGTGCTCGGTGTAGGTTACAGCGTCACGGATGACGTTCTCAAGGAAGACCTTGAGAACTCCACGGGTCTCCTCGTAGATCAGACCGGAGATACGCTTGACACCACCACGTCTAGCCAGACGACGAATGGCGGGTTTGGTGATACCCTGGATGTTATCACGCAACACCTTACGATGACGCTTTGCTCCTCCCTTTCCCAATCCCTTTCCTCCCTTACCACGTCCGGTCATCTTGTATTAAAAAGAAGGAAGTACTGAAGTCAACGACAAACAGCAAACTGATGGCCTGATTGAGCAGCGGTGCCCCTTTTAAGCTGGCCGAAGAAGATTCCCCCTCCCCGATTTTTCGAGCCAATCACGTTTAAGCAGCAGCGGTGGGGAAGCACACATATATAGCGATAGATGATGTTCTGACATCATTTCGTCTCGTCAGTTTCTACGATATACAACATTATTCACAATGGCACGTACCAAGCAAACGGCCCGTAAGTCAACCGGAGGAAAGGCCCCACGAAAACAGTTGGCCACCAAGGCCGCTCGTAAAAGTGCACCAGCCACCGGAGGAGTGAAGAAGCCTCACCGTTACAGGCCAGGAACCGTCGCTCTTCGTGAAATCCGTCGTTACCAGAAGAGCACTGAGCTTCTGATCCGCAAACTGCCCTTCCAGCGTCTCGTTCGTGAGATCGCTCAGGACTTCAAGACCGACTTGCGTTTCCAGAGCTCGGCCGTCATGGCTCTCCAGGAAGCCAGCGAGGCCTACTTGGTTGGTCTTTTCGAAGACACCAACCTCTGCGCCATCCACGCCAAGCGCGTTACCATCATGCCTAAGGATATTCAACTGGCGAGACGTATTCGTGGAGAACGTGCTTAAATTTTTCTTTATTTTGAACCTTTTAAACAATCGGCCCTTCTCAGGGCCACCAAAATGTTTCAACGTTCGATTAATTATTTATCATAATTATTATTGTCTTAGTACTATTTTAGAAAGTAATTCTAAAATAACTCGAGATACATTAAATGCATTACCGACTTTTTCAAAATATATTGCATTTTGTGATAAAAGCGTAAACGACTTCAGTCTTTAGCACACAAAGTAACTTCTGCACCCTCAGTAATGTGCAAGAGACAGTTGTGAGTTAAGTGTTCAACTACTATTAGTAGGCCTTGGCAATGGAAATTTCAATGGATGTTAGCTATCATTACACATTTTAAACTGTTTGAATGCCTATGATAATTTGCCTTTCGTTCAATGGATAGACTGAGCTCAAACTTGGTGCTTATACTCTCACACTCTATAATGCATTCCTTTCAATATCAATTTTTAATCGAATCAGAAGAAATTGGACATTGTAATTTTTGTTTAATAATTGGTTAAAATTCAGTCGTTATTTTTAATAATGTGTACATACACTATACACATATGATATTGGTCCATACGTAATGTTTATAAAAGATCAGCAGAATTCTTTTAATCGCCTTACAATAAATGATTTTCTTGATAAAAATAAAATTATGCAGTATCAGCAGTAGATAAGCTATTATTTCATTATCGATAAAATGATAAGGAACCCTCTGTTTGCGATTAAAGCGTATAAATAGTAATAGTTGTTCATAACGTATGAATTATCATGATGGCCCTGAGAAGGGCCGATTGTTATGGATAAATATACGTGACTAATATTCTTGAGAGCTTGATTTACTCTTAGTCTCAGTTTTCTTCGGTAATAATATTGCCTGGATGTTGGGCAAGACACCACCCTGGGCAATAGTGACTCCTGAAAGCAGTTTGTTCAACTCCTCGTCGTTACGGAGAGCTAATTGGAGGTGACGAGGGATGATTCTCGTCTTCTTGTTGTCACGAGCAGCGTTACCTGCTAACTCGAGTACCTCAGCAGCCAAGTACTCCATGACGGCGGCCAGGTAAACCGGAGCACCGGCACCGACGCGCTCGGCGTAGTTTCCTTTCCTCAGCAGACGGTGAATACGTCCGACGGGGAATTGAAGTCCGGCCCTGTTGGAGCGAGTCTTCGACTTTCCCTTGATTTTGCCACCACCTTTGCCTCGTCCAGACATGTTGAAATGAATTAGTGTAGAAGTTAACTAGTTGACAGAACCAAATGGTTTGATGTCGAAAACCATGAGCGCCATGCCATATCTATATAGATGTGTGTGTGTGTGTGTGTGTGTGTGTGTGTGTGTGTGTGTGTGTGCGTGTGTGTCTGTGTGTAGACTCCGGTGGTGAGGAGACGTGGAGAGGTGGAGTTGCGCCGAAGCAATGAGTTTTCAGCAGACTCGCTCATTGGTTCGGGGCGGCTTCGTTTCACGAGCTATAAGCAGCGATCAAAGTCTGCCTCGACACCATTCCAGTTTACCTCCGTTTTTCTGACTCGTAACTCCTCATGGCTCCCAAAGCAAGTGGAAAGGCAGTGAAGAAAGCCGGCAAGGCCGTCAAGAACATCACCAAAGGTGACAAGAAGAAGCACAAGAAGAGGAGGAAGGAAAGTTACGCTATCTACATCTACAAGGTGTTGAAGCAGGTCCACCCTGACACCGGTGTGTCCAGTAAGGCCATGAGCATCATGAACAGCTTCGTCAACGACATCTTCGAGCGTATCGCTGCTGAGGCTTCCCGCCTAGCTCACTACAACAAGAGGTCGACCATCACATCCCGGGAGATCCAAACTGCAGTCAGGCTTCTTCTGCCTGGTGAGCTAGCCAAGCACGCCGTCAGTGAAGGTACCAAAGCCGTCACCAAGTACACCAGCTCTAAGTAAATTCTATCTGATGCATTTTTGACCATTTTTCACAACTGGCCCTTTTCAGGGCCATCAACAATTTCCTAACGTATTAATAAATTATTTGTAATTGAAGTGCGCCTTAAATTTTGAATAAAAGTTATTAAAAATAAAATATAAATCTATGATCGAAGAACCGAGTAAGAGATGACCAGATGACTCTCATCATCTCTGATCTCTCTATGTACACAGATGCGCGCATATAACGTCCAATGCACGTAAACGTAAACGACCTAACTTACTTGACGCGAAATACAGCGAGAGAAGGAGATCGCGTGAATCCTAACCTTGACGCAATCACAATAAGACTGTACTGTGCGTTGAGCGAGAAAAAAATAATGCAGCTTTGCAAAATACATCTATCGACGTGAGACTGTAACAATTCGTTGTTGGTCTCTTATCGAGGTGTCGAGTGCAACAATGTTTGAACAACCAGACTACTTTGAGTGTAGAATTTAGCCCCAATCGGGGTGTTGAACTGATAATTACCGAATCGCAGGGTAAATTATTTCAAGTCCTTGAACTCAATCTTCATTTAGTTTTCAGCGTTCAATAGCGACAGGCTGACATAAAAATTCCATATGAGAATAGAATGTTTTAATTTACAAAACGTTTTGTCCTTCTTTCCTGATAGTAAGTTAAATGCTTTGCTATTTCCTATTGCTTATTACCTACTGCTTATTATCGTTGAAAAACTATTGTTTCGCAACACTCTTACCTGTCACTTTACTCTACACTTGCTAATAATAGTATTCATGTATTTGAATAACAGCGAAATTTGCAATATTTTCAGATTCAAAACTTACCTGTGTCAAAGCCATGTCAAGTGTAGTTGGTTTCGATTCTTTTCACGAGTATGTCGCAGAAGTGCTGAAGGACATTATTACATGGTGGTGGTGGTATGTAACAGAGATATCGTGGCAACTACTGATAGCTATAGCTGCATATGTTTGCGTTTGCCTATTTCTTTACGCTGTTTTTAAAAGAGTGGATCAAAGAGTATGGCAGTTGCCTGGTCCACCCAACAGGTTGCTCTTGGTCACGGCGCATCCAGATGATGAAGTCATGTTTTTTGGGCCCATGATTTATTGGATAACCCAGTCCAGTACGAGTCAAATTTATCTTCTTTGTTTCAGCATGGGTAAGCAAAAGTAATTATACTTTTCTACTTAAGATTGTAAACAAACATTCTATTATGAAATTTCGTTCAAAGGTGGTGATAAGCAAAGAAAACATGAGCTTTGGGCTTGTGCAAAGAGATTGGGTATACCTGATACTAATATAACAATTGTGATGTAAGTAGAATAGTAAAATAAATGGTAGTTATTTGAATGTAAAAAAAAATAATAGATCCAATGCAATTAATATCGCAGGTCTACAGAATTACCTGATGATCCAAAAGTGCAATGGCCAGAAGAATTAGTTGCTGAAAGTGTTCTACAACATATCGAAATTTACAAAATTGATGCTGTTGTCACATTTGATAAACACGGCGTTAGCAGTCACAGGAACCACATTTCCCTTTTTTATGCAATAGCTTCACTGTGCATTGAGAAAAAAGTTCCTCCTTGTAAGAATCATATTGTACATCATCTTTTGTTTGAATCATACTTTTCAAAGAAATGACGTATAACAGTTTATTTATAAAATGTTGTATAGTCACATAGTTATATAGTATTTGTAATTTAAAAAAAGAACAAAACGTTTTATCGAATAAAATTTGTTTCAGATTGTAAATTATATACACTTGAAACTGTAAATATATTTCGGAAATACACACAACTACTAGATTTGCCTATAAGTCTACTATCTGCATCGTACTGGTATTTAATTACGTATCAAGAACGACCATACATTCGCGTTAGTATGAAAAATTTGCTTTATAACATTTATTTTTGTGAAATATATTTTGATGGTTTTTATTTTTAGAATGCAATGAAGGCGCATGCATCACAGTACGTGTGGTTTCGCAAATTGTATATGATGTTTTCTCGATATACTTTAATTAATACCCTCCAGGAAGTCAATATGCTTGATCTTGAGTTGGATCTCCAATTTGATGATTTCGTAGATTAAAACTGTACAGAAATAGATGGTTGTTGAGTTTTTCAGATTGTATATATGAAAAAATATTTGTTTACTCAAATAAAATATAAAACACTCAATTAATGGCTCAATTAATCATTTTTTCGGGATTAAGTCAAATCGTGAGACCAAATTACTGTCAGTACATTAGTAATATATAAACACTATAGAAAGTCGTTAAAACACTAAATAGAGATTGAATTTCAGATAAATTTTCTTTTATTATTTTTCCATCAACGCTAATTTACATTTGCTATTATACTTGCAACCGAAGTAACAGATTTATTTTGACAAACGGTCCATTGAAACCGATAAAACCTCATGCCTCTCTAACAAAGCAATAGAGATAAATCTTCGAGTTAATATTTCATATATTTTTATATATTATTCATAATTTTATAATACTTCTAAAATTCAAGTCGATATGTCGCGCTTTACTTATAATCATAATTTTGATTCATAATTTTAATTCATAATACCTTTTAAATTAGCATGCCTTGTATTAGACCGATCCGTTGCAATTAATCCTGAGCGTGTCACATCTGAATTATTACTCTTTTCAATAGGCGTTGACATTCTGTTTAATTTGGCACGTTTTCAGAATTTCGTATTGTCAAACGGTATAAGTAAAATACCAGAAATTAATGAAAATCAATTCCAAGCCATTGGAATTTCATATATGAGATTCATAAAAATTATTTTTAAAGATAATCGAAGGCCTATTAAGCTTTCGAACACAATGAATGAATGAAAACAAAGAAACAAGAAGTTATGATTTATAAACAAAAATTTTAATTTTATCTATACAAAACTGTAAACAGAAATAAGGACGATTGGAGAACACGTGTTTTTTGAACAATCAAATGCTCAGAAAAATTCAGTCAAGTTTCTCGTTAAGAGATACAATATACAGAACAGTACACAAACGTTTGTATAGACTTAACAAATTACCCAGTACAAAGTATAGATACAAAATATTCAGAAAATTCTCGATTAGCATCAAATATACCACAATGGGATTTTCATTTATAATGATAAATTAGTCTATATGAGTCGCCGCTTTGACAATCTTATAAATCTCAAACTCGTAGAAAAATAAAAATCGAATTGATGCTTGGAATGTTTCGTCGCAAGATCCATCGGACTCACTGGATTTTACATGCTTACAATTAATACTGAACACAGAAATCACGTTTTTGTGCAGTCAACGCTTTATATTCTTATTTCGTATTTCTTTCTCATTGCTCTTTGTGCACTCTCGTTTACTTTTTTGTAGTTGTGCATAATAATAGTGCAACGATATGTACGAAATAAAACAAAATTATACTCGAATACAGTGTAAATTCGTTGTACGACGAAAAAACAGTCTTTCATCGAACAACAAGAATAATCTTGAATCTGTGCAACATTCGCCTTAATACGTAATATACGCCATTGCATTATATACTTTTTAGCAAATACAATGAGTGTGTTTAGTGAATTAAATAGATGCAATTACAGTAGACAAGAAAATTTCGGACTCGGAAATCTTGAAAAATCCACTTCACTTTTGATTTGCTTCTGTAAGCAATGAGAATATCGATTTTAAATTTTTATATCAAAACAATCAATGTGATCTGTATATATATATATATATATACAGATACATATCTTTAAATTGTTTTAATCCATGTATCGATTATAAGCAAGTCTTTTTAATTTTCATTTTGATTGATTTAATTGTGTATTAAGTTGACTTTTCAAAATTTCAAAGTATATCGATCTCTCTGAGCCGATCAGAAAACCAAATGTAACCAACCAAGACAAGACCCTATAAATAATAAATTTCCCATAGAGAAACACTTATTTACAAATAATGGTTTTCATTTAAATTGAATTTATTTATCAGTTGTGGGCTATAAATTATAGAAAAATTTAAAAAAGTGAGTAAAGAAATTGATTTTTCATAGCCTGCTTTGTTGGTAAACAATTGAGTTTGATCAATTGCTTCAGGAGATGTAAAAAGCCCTTTTTTATCACTTGAGTAAAATGAGTAAAACCTATGCATTACCTTGGCTCTTTTACTTTCAGTCGTAGTCTTTTTGATTAATAGTACATATTTCATGTAATTGTACGGAGCGTAAAGCGTAATCGAAATGAATCAATGTGCCCGAGAGCAATAAAGGTAATAATCGATTTGATTAGTATTGATGAAGCGAGCAAGGTGAATTTGTCAAGAAAAAGATATATACTCAATTAACGCGAAAGGGCCTATAGTTTCATATCTTCTTAAATTATAATGCAGATCGACGCCCAAAACAAAATAATAGTGCTATAGACATCTAAAAGAGTCGCGGATTAATGGACGGCATAGAGTGTTCCCGCAAGATCCTCCGGTCGGTTAAGAAGCACTGCGACAATTAGTGACCGTCGACAGGTTGCCTAGAGGAGAAAGGGACGATCAAGCGCCTCTCCCAGGTTCCCAATGAGAGATAGAATAATAATAATCGTGCCATAACTAGATCGATCGATCGCCAAATGGCGAGTTAACTTTCCCCGTAAGCGGGCGTGAGCATGCCTGAGCGGCAGTCATTAATAATATTTATTCGTTTCAGTTTGTAAGAAAGCTTAAGAAGATCGGAAGACGCGGAAGAAACGGAAGAAACGGAAGAAACGAAAGAAACGAAAGAAACGAAAGAAACGAAAGAAACGAAAGAAACGGAAGTCATATTAGCTAATTGGCGCTTCTCCTTTACTAGCACTGTAGCATGGAAGCGAAAGTAACGGAAGAAAGTAGGGTTGCTCAGAATTGCTCAAGCCCGCAATCGTCGACTCATCGGCTCTTGGAGAACGCGAGCGTCGAAAATTGGTTTGATGATGGATGTCGATACTCTTACAGGGGATTCATGGCGAAGATCTCGCGGGCCGTATCCTAGAACCTATCCTTGCCGCGGTGGTGGGAGCCGAGCGTGCCCATTCCGGGCTGGGGAGAGTCAGGATCGCCGGGATCCTGAAGGTATTGCAGCTCTTGGAGTTCCTGAAACTTCTCGTGATCGCGAATGTGCGCGTAGTTAGCCGATAGACACATGAGGTAATGCACCAAGCTCAGAATCACAAGGATCGTCGCTATCGTTGCCAGGATGAACATTATTTCAGCCTTCTCCACGTAGTCCTTGCAGAATAGCTTCACCTCCTGTGCACCGCAAATTTGCATCTCTTCTACCTTCGTGTTGTTTGGGAACATGAAGTCTGAAATGAAAAGAATAGATCGTTTATAGGTATCGTTTATAGCTCAGCTCATCGAACACGTAACATCGAACACGTAACATCGAACACGTAACATCGAACTAATAACGAACTTGCTTATACTTACTGAATTGAGTGAGATCGATGCACTGATTCAATTGCTTAACTCTCTCGTTACTACACAGGCCCCAGAACGTGGTGAAAATGAAAGTGGTAACGACCAGGAAAGCAAATATCAGTAGCCAGAAGAGCTGCAGGATGTAGGTGATGGTCATAAACTGCAAGGAAGAGAGGACTATAAGTCGAAAGTATAAGTATATTGCGAGTGGTGGTAAAAGAGCTTTTGAATACTGACGACGGCGCAGGAGATTCGACCACCGACGCGAGTTCTCCATGCTCGGTAGACCTTGGTACGAGTGGCCCCAGTGGCGAGGCAACCGACGCAGAGGATCATGAAGCCAAGCGCGGCCATACTTGCGCCGATCGTTGCGAAGACCAGTTGCACTGCTTCGAGCCAACCGAGTCGTAGACGGAAGACCTGATCGACCATGAGGACGCTGAGAGTTGCGCCTCGATACATCGTGCCGCAGAATACACCGACGCCCAGGCAGCACATTATCGTTGCTATGAGCGTCGCGTATGGGACGCGCGCCATGCAGTCGTTACAAAAGTTACCTGCGGCCAAAAAAATCATAAAATCATAATAAATAAGCGATAACGATTACATCATTCTTGTATAATTCACCTACGTAAAATATCAATATTTTTAACAAACCAAGCAGTTTATTCCATTCATTATTCCATTGTATTATGAAATCTGTTATAATAAGCCTAATCCTCGATAGCAACATAACCTCAAACGTATGATTCATTGCATGAAATCATCACTAAGTACTTCCATTTATATTTCAATTTATATTTCCATTTATCCCTACCTACCTATATTAATCCTACTTTCAATGAATTGTTAAACAAATAAATACTGCGTATATGTACTAAAACTTACTGGATTCAGAAGCATTTATGTAATCAGCATGTAAACTGTATTCAGAAAACCTGTCAACACTGACAGCACTTGCATATTTTTGCCTTAAAGGCATAGCACTAGTATTCAAACGGTTAGATCCTTTTCCCATTTTATTTACTTTACTCGAATATTCAAATTCAATCATTTATTCACAATCTACAATAAAGCTCTTGCTACTTTCATGTATAGAGAGTAACTGGGCTGTCAGTAAGAAGCTGCAGTGCTGACTAATCTTACCTATATATATAGGTAAATATATATAGGTATGTATATATAGGCTGATTTCCAGGAATGTTTGATAAGATTACAAGTTATCTTTCAATGGATCATCTGTTCAGACTGGTATGTTCACACTCCTCTTCGGTTCTGCTCTCCTGGTAGCTTTTAGTACTCTTAACTCTCAAATTCATTTATTATAATTTCATTCCTTGTCAACACATTTGAATATGCATGAAAATTGTAAATTGAACTATCTCAATCAGCAATAATTCTTATATGCAAGTATGTCTAATTTAATACATAATAATGAATAACTGAATTGCTTTCCATTTTGACATTCTGCTGGAGTACTGACTAGTTTCTGAATGGCTATGTCTTGTAAATATGCCAGACAAAAGTAAGTGAACTAGGTACTGCAAGGAGAGGAAGGTCGACTATTTCATGTTATGTAGATCGAGCAAATTGATTGTAATTATTGTAATTCAATACGATTAGGTTACATTGACCTTTCAAGTTTAAAATTACAATAGAACTTAATACATAACTATCAGTTATGGAAGTATATACTCGATCTTCTTTTCAATCAATATTTATATGGAAATTATTTAAAATCTAGATTTTAAACAGTTTCTCTAGAAAAGAGATGATGACGACGATAGATGAGCACAGTGAATAGAGTTACATAAAAATCTCCGTACAAGCAGATTTATATGTTTAACATAATACTTGTAGCGAGCAATTACGTAATTCATGTTAATGTTGATGACCTACTTTTCAAGGTAGTCCAAGTTCCTTTCCTTCAACTACTTGTACAAATAAACAATTGTAAACATAAGATTGGTGCAAAGTATTGAGCCTTTAGCTGTCATTCCCAGTCTATCGGTATCAGTTCTATCGGTATTAAAATGTAAATATGAAAAAAGGGCATCTAAAGTTGAGGCAAGAAGACTAGACGAAGGGCACAGAAAGAAAGAAAGAAAGAAAGAAAGAAAGAGGAAAAAGGTAAAGTAATGAGGTAAAGTAAAGAAATGAAAAATTTCATGAAATTTTGAACGAAGCATGTAGCAAGAAGCGTAGCGAGCCTCATGCGGAGCAACAATAGACTGTCGGGCGCCCTAAACCGCCCGAACGTCTACTACCGAACGACTCCACCTACTTGCGCCCCCCACTCGAGAAGGAGAGAAGGTACGTATGCGTCTGTATATGTACTACAAAGAAGAGGAATGAGACGGTTGAATGAAAAATCGGTAGAATATGCTGGTATAACGAACATGAAGAAGCTAGCATATGCTTGCTAGTAGTGCGAGGAGTCAGCCACGAGAGTCAGGTATGGGAGTCATGGACAAGAGACCAGCCACAACAAAGATGTATTTTTATATCTGCAGGTAGTGTATATCGGGGGAGGGGGGTAAGCGAAAGATGGAGTACGGAGATAGACGTTGCGCGAAAGCAACATTGCCACATGGACTCACCCATGACCGCTGATGTCGGATGAGCCGCAGGTCCGGAATGGGGCCGCTCGCGGCTTCCCTCGGTCTCGCTGCTGTTGCCGCTGCTCGAGCTTCTGCCGGAGCTGCTGTTGCTCCTTTGGCTTCCGATGGTGTGGTTTGTACGCGTCACTCGATCAATTGAACAGTTGCAGAACGGAAAGTCGCGTCAGGCGCGTCCTACCGAGGTGAGCGATTGGCCACGGACTGGGCAGCCCGCAGTAGGCAGCAGGCGGCGGGCAGCAGGCGGCGGGCAGCAGGCGGCGAGCAGCAGGCGGCGGGCAACGGGCTGCAGGCAACGCGCAGCACTTTGCTTTGGCTTTGACTCGCAGGCGTTGCGGTGCTCGAAGTCTCAGCGAACAGCGCCGCGCTTTGGTAGTTCCGCGCACTTAAATATACACGCCTACACAAAGCGCATACAGATTTACAGATACAGTATACAGTGCCCTAGCCCCTATACTAGCCGTAAACCCATGGCAATGATTGCGCTCCCGCAGTCCCGCTCCCGCAGTCCAGCTCCAGCTGGCAGGCCAGAGCAGAGAGACGGACTCCGGTCTCCACTTCTCGAACGTAGCTGCACTCCGAGAACAAGAGGCGAATGAATGGACGCTACTCTGGCAATGTACAAGCGAGTTGGACTGTGCCAAGAGATGCGGAGAGAGGAAAATGACCTGGCTATATATTGTTGGCGCTTATATTTGGCGCTATATGGCCCAGGTGCTTACCGCTGTTTGCCACTGTTTGCAGCTGACGAGAGTCACGCAACTATTGTTATACTATACCATACCATGTTATACCATGGGTATATATACAAGTATATAGTAGACATTTAACGAAAGCAAATATAACGGTAAGCCGATCGGTAAGTTGACAGGGTTATTTTAAGTCTCCCGGAATGCCGAAGATCCTCTGGTTGGTCCACTTTGAATTTGGTGGTAAGTTTTCGTAGAAATAGATATAGGAGAGAGGCGAGAGAGCGCGCTCTGCGCTACAGTTGCTGGATTACATGCGAAACGCTCGGCAAGCGCGTTCAATGCATTGCAACTCTTTACTGGAAAGTAGATTCGAGCTTCGGGACGTTGTTCATATCGATGAATTGGTTAGTTTTGACACAATACAGTCAACTATGAACACGGGGACTCGATTAGATAGAATTTGATAGAAAAATAGATGAATATTGGGAAAATTGGCAGAATTCCAACCAGGTGGAAAAAAGCTTTTTTCTATCTGGCATTACACCAGTCCAATCTTGTGCATTAAAACTACTTTCTAAAACTACAAATAATACAAAATTTTATTAAAAATTCTTTTCTCAGATGGATTGTTTTTATTTGGTTTTTTTACTCGGCGATACTCCCAGTGAGAAGCAGGATGTATCTGTAGAGTAGAATAATGTCAACGTAAATTTGCGTTGTAGCATAGATCACTTCGTCGGGACTCAACTCGATAGTTTTTCCTCCCATTAAGGTTTGAACGTCGAAGAATAGATACTGATCCGATCGATTCGACGGACAAAAATGATTAATTCAATTGATTTCGTTATGAATTCGCGATAGATGAAATTATTTAATTTCGTCGATATTCACCATAGAGATGAGTAGCGCTCCGATTACAGCGATCCCAACTTGCAGGCCATGCGAATATTTGAAGTTAATTACCAGAATCATGAGGACCATACCGATGATAGCCATGAAAGTGACGATGATCATGAGGCCCATTCGTTTCGTCAAATCGAACTGAGATATTCAAATGTACGAGAATTCAAATGTACGAATTAGAATGTACGAATGAGAATGGAAAAATTCGAATGGAAATAATGAAATGGAAAAATTACTTTTGTGCAGGTAGCTAGAGCAAAGATGAGCATCGTAACAAGAGCAGTGGCACTTACGGCAATGAGAACGGAGTCGATCGAGTAACGAATAGACACAAACGCCGTCACGTACGACATCGAAACTGTCTAGGAGATCGGATCGCGGTTGAAAGTTAATTCAAAGTTAACGATAAATGAAAAGAAATATTAACCTACCAAGTTTAATATGTACAAGTTTATTTAATATATTGGCTTATTTACCAGAAGAATAAGATTGAAGACGTTGCAGGGTGCCTGACGCCTTGCACCCTCGCAGCAGCTTATCGACAAGTACGTCACCACAAATACGACACTGTGGAGTGAAAATTGTCAAAATTGTCAAAATTGTCAAAATTGTCAAAATTGTCAAAATTGTCAAAATTGTCAAAATTGTCAAAATTGTCAAAATCGGTAGGCTTACGTCGCCGCTATCCATAACCACGGGTGGGTCAGCATAAACTCTTGAGCTTTCTCGCTACAAGAAGAGAGCGTTGAATGAATTTATATTTTCGGCAAGATTGCATTGTGTTACGGTGTGGAAAAGAAACGAACTCACAAGAAAATAAAAGCTGCTATTACGAGAGCCGTGAAGAGCAGTTGAACCGTCAGGACGGAAAAGACTCTGCGGACGAATCTTCGACGTATTTTCAATTCCTTGAAGTCTCCGACGTAATCGTCGTCGTTGGCACTTTCCATTCTGCGCCGACGTTCTTCCGCCTCCCAACGCCTGGCTAATTCGCGATTTTCTCTCTCGCGCTGCCGTACCATGGACTGCGTCACCGTAACTGTGTAAGCACCCTATTTTTTCATTTTCATCGTGATTTTTCAATTTTTCCATTCACATTTACATTTCTTATCTGCTCTCCTAAGACGAGTGGAGGAAGTTGCGGCGGTCCGTTCATTCGTATATAATAATAGCGACGATAATAGAATAGCGACGAGTAACGGGAATTTGTCGTCGAAGCCGCTTTAAAATGCCAAAAATTACAACGAACTACAAACGCTTTGTATAGAAAAACTAATCGTTATAGCAACGCGTGCATATTCAACTTTCCCGCCATTCTGTCACGTGATCATTGACATTGTATTTGATTCGTCGGTAGTCGTACGGTCGTTATACTATGACCGCAGTATAACAAAAAAAAGCAAGTAGCCTGCGAGCTGCGATCGGAGTCCGGACTGGCGAGTATTGTGGATTGAGGTTACGTCGCCATTTCTTCAACGAATCGTTCGCGTTTGCTCGAAATTTATTCAACTATTCAAACATTTGACCATTGGCGTTGCGGATAAAATTTCAACGTTTAAATTGAAATCTTGATTTTTTGAAAATTCACCCAACCTCGACATCACGTTCGGCAAGAACGACATTGCATTCGGACGTACTGGATCGTCCGAACTGATCTTCCGAGAAAACGTCTCCGTGACATATTGAAAGTGTTAGTAGTGACCTCGGGAATTATCTAATCAGCTGATTGCGTGCAAACAAGGTAAATAAACATTCAAAACATTGGAATTTTAGAATTTTAGTCACCTTTTTAGTCATGCAATTAGAAAAAATACTCTTTTCTTCCGGTTATAACCCAATACATTTATCTTTTAGTTTAATTGACCAATTCTTTTTTCCAGATCCTCTACACAAGGTGAAATTCTAGTCTAGTAAGAAAAGAAAAGAACATTTGACAATGGGGAGTTTTGTCTTAAGAGTCAAGTCAAAAACAGGACAGAAGATTGTCGATAACTTGTTACCTCAGGATACCATAACTAAGTTGAAGAATACATTATCCGAAGTAACAGGTGTGCATATCAATGCCTTACACGTGCTGAGATACTTTCCACCTAAACCACTGGATCTCACTAATGGTAATGCTACATTGCAAGAATGTAATATTATTTCTGGAGAAACTCTTATCGTCGAAGAGAAACAGATTCTACAGAATGGTGAGCAAAGGCTAGAAGTCCCCAGAGGACATATTTCCGATCACGAAGAGTTTGCAAATTCCCCTGGTGTTCTTACGAAGATGGTTGTTCCTGCGGATGACTCCTGTCTCTTTACCAGTGTTGGCTTTGTTCTAAATGGTAATTTCTTATAAAATAATCAATGTATTTTTCATTGTAATACAAATTGTGCTTAAAATAAGAATACTCATGCTAGTTAATATTTGATTTGTGTATTAGGAAAAGTTGACCCAAGCTGCGCACATATGATGAGAGAAATCATAGCTAATGCAGTGTCAGCTAATCCAGATGAATACTGTGAAGCAATCTTGGGTAGACCAAATCATGAGTATTGTGAATGGATATTAAAACCTAATTCTTGGGGTGGAGCTATTGAGTTATCAATTCTTTCCAAGTTTTATGGTCTAGAAATTGCTGTAGTAGACAGTAGCAATGGAATCATCAACAGATTTGGAGAAGACCAACAATATGCAACAAGAGTTTTTCTCATTTTTGATGGCATACATTATGATCCATTATACTTGGAACCTCTAGGTGTAAGTTACTTATATAACAAGTTCAAAATACATTGATGCATTGATTAATAATTTCGATTGTCTTTTTAGGGTGGCAGCATACAGTCCATGTTTCAAATTGAAGATCAAATAATTCTACGTCAAGCGGCAAATCTAGCTCAAGAAGCAAAATCTAGTCATCAATATACAGACATTCAAAAATTCACGCTTAAATGTATGATTTGTGATGTAAAACTAAGTGGTTCTGAAGCTGCACAAAAACATGCCAAAGAAACTGGTCATCAAAGTTTTGGCGAAGTGGTTGCTTAACGATCTTACTCAAAGTGCGGGAACATAAGCGGGTTTCTTCAAATTGTACATTATCTCGTTTCGAAAAAAAAAACAAAGCCGTTATTTAACTTTAATCGATCAAATTCGAAGATGACATGATCTTTGTATATACCATAAAGTGGGATGGTCTAGACTGATAAAATAATTGTAATATTGTGGATGAAATAAAAACATGCTATGCATTCAAGAGCAGGCCATATATTTTAAACTATGTCATAAGAAGTATTTTTAAGTTAATCTATAAATCTCACTTTAGCGTATGTAACTATTCAAATTATATTATTACAGAAATCGATTATTTTCAATTGACAACGTAAATTTTGCAATAAAATTAATTAAGAGATCAAAAACTTCGTTCTCTTCTCTCTCTCTGTCTTTCTCTCTCTCTCTCTCTCTCTCTATCTGTACACACATACAAAGATACACATACGATTGTACTGTACAAAATTAGCCAATCGATCGCAATAAACACATTAATTCAAATGTGAACATAATTTAATTAAACACTTTATTATTCAGTCATAAAGAATACTTGAACTGCGTGTATAAAGCAATAAGTAATATTTCGCGCATAAAGCCAATGTAATGAAGAAAGGGAGAAGTAACTTGATCAGTTTGGACTTTGATCTATGATATATATTTACGCGATTGAACTGATTGAAACAGGTACTATGTCCGTTGCTAATTGCAACTAACACCGTTTTACACTTCTTTCCTATTATATTTTTTTAACCTGTATTATCTTTAAATTTTTTCCAACCAAAACTTCTACTTCGAACCAGAATTGAATTATAACTATCAATATGATGACAACAACTGATTTGCTTACATTGTGAAAAATTGTATTTCTTGGATGAAGGGACACTTCTATATTTACAGTGATGAAATGAGAATAATAATGAATAAATGTTGTATTTTCGTAAACATGGGCTTGCCATCTTAAAATATGTTACATAATATTAAAATATAAGAAAAGCTTTATGTTTACAATGTTTGATTAATTTTAACAAAGTTTATGTAAACGATGTATTATCTATGCTCATTCTCCGACTTTGTGCACAAATCAGCAATGGAATATCATTTCTGTTTCTAAGCGTCATATAGAAATAGATTTTAGAGCCTTGTATTAAATAGTATAGCTCCTACCTATTATAAATATTATAAATAACTCATAAAAAAGCCGATGAAATAGACACAGTTGGTTTGTGAAAATAAGAAAAAGTTTATTTAATAAGCTAAGCATGTAAATAATGAGCAAAAAAGTAAAACCGCTGCGGACAGGATTCGAACCTGTGCGGGCATAGCCCATCAGATTTCGAGTCTGACTCCTTAACCACTCGGACACCGCAGCTACGCTGCTTCGCGAAGGAAAATCTCTGTTTTGTACATCGGCCGATGAATTCGCAATATTTCTACAGGTCGATAAGTCAACGCTCCATCTGTACCGATTGAAATCTTTCTCGTTGTAAGACCGTACTTATTCGACGCATTTATGTATATGCGTATATTATACATATGCGGTGGTCGGACGGCTTTTTTCTTCTGTCTCTCTCAAACGCTAGTAGCTCGTACCCTCGTCGACGAATACAGGCGACAGTGTGCAAAATACTTGGTACCGCTTAGAGGCTGCATCTCTCTCTACTTCGAATACCGTATACTATCTTTTTTGCTTTTGCTGCTGCTAGCTGCTAGTGCTGCTCGGCTGCTGCTCCGCAGTGCGCGTTACGCGAGGGACAGAGAGAGAGAGAGAGAGAGAGAGAGAGAGAGAAAGAGAGAGAGTGAAGCATTTTTTTCTGCATTCGCAGGTCGTGCGCGTAGACACGTTACTTTTACGCGTCGTTCTCGTAGGAAGTAGGTTCACCAGGTCACCGCATCTATTCGCGGTCCAGAGGAATATAAATGCTCGACTGAAAAATCGACTGGAAAATCGACAGAGAGCGAGAAAGAGAGAGAGAGAGAGAGAGAGAGAGAGAGAGAGAGAGAGAGAGATGACTTGGTGTTAATTAGGAGACGCGAGTAAAAGATGAAAAGCCCGAGCTCCAGGAAAATGAGAGGTTAGTTTTTGTAGACTCTTTTTTTCTTTTTCCTTCGACCCGTTCCCATAACCTTTTTACTGCTTCATGTTCTACTCGATCGATCTTTAAGTTTATGGTTCTCGATGAGCATAACCTTAGCTGAATTACTCATTCCCTGTGCCTTTATCTCTCGTCGCTTTGTTGTTGATCCGGGCGCGTGGCTTTTCCAAGTTCCTCTGCGCTTCTCTGCTAATCAACTTTGTTGCGCTCTTGTATCGCAGAGAAAAACATTCGATGCATTCTACTTTCAGATTGTGGATTTAGAGTCAGGTTCGCCAAATCCAATGTCTGAAGGATGAGTCAGTAGGCGAGCGATGATCATCAAAGGGAAACTGGAAGCATAGAGGAGACAGTGATGAACTATGCACAGGAGGAATCTACATTTTGTATCTTAGACTGGAGGTGTACATAAAATAGTTAGATCTAGTTTTTTAAAAGAGGGATGACTGCTTGTTTCGTCTATCATCCTACACTGGATTTATGTAGCTTATCAGCTGTCTTTTTTAAAAAGACCTTGGCCAAAATTTGTACAAATTTGTATACACCATCAAACACTATATACTAAACCAGTTTATAAAAAAGTAAGCTATATTTAAATGGTCAATAAATACTACTTTACCACAACATCTTTTATTTAATCAGACTTATATATTTTCAGCTTTGTCAATATATCGTATTCTTAAGGACTTACAAAGTGCTATAGGCCTGATTACTCTTCTCGTAAATAAAATAAAAAACTTATAAAACGGTATCAATGAAATTCAATGTTGCCCAAGTGATCTTCAGAAAATACATTTGCCAAATGATTATTACTGCCATTGTAGAAACAAAAGTTTGTTTGACTGTGACAATGTCGAATTAAACATAAGCCTATTCACATTATTTTCCATATAAAAAAGGAAAACTAAGATCATTTTTTTAAGCAAATTTCTGTAAATAGAAACGCATTGTTGCGTTAGGAATATTTTGTATGAGAAGAGGTCAAAGGGGAGAATTAATTGAGAGATACCTTTGTACCTGGTTAGTTTAAATTATGTTTATATATTTAAATATAAATTTCTTTATCAACTATATCTAACATTGTCTTAATATTTTAGAGGTACATCAGAGGGAGTCCTAATGCTGAGAGGAAATTCATTATCATATCGTGACATCCTTAAAAAAGAAGAATCATCATATGTAACGCTTGACAATGGACCATTTGGTATGTACATCAAACGAAATATTACTAAAGCGTATATACTATATAAATTACTACATAAATAACTGATACTTATGTTATATTATCAGTTATAGTATCAGTATATGCTATAGTATCAGTGATTTATGTTTATCTTAATACTTGAAACTGAAGAACATTTTTTAAATTAATACTACTTGGTTCAATTCTTTACAAATGCCATTTGTTGAATAATTTAATTTAATGGAACTAATTGATATTTTTGTGTTTATCGCAGCTTATGTAGCCCAGTCAACAAACGTTGAACAGTCTAGCTCGAAAAATCACGTGCTCGAGAACGTCTATTTTGTTAGTCCTGTCTTGTGCGTCTTTTGTAAGTACACTATATAGCATCTTTGCAAAAAGTAAAAATCTAAAAAGTGCCTCGATAATAATTATAATTCTTGAAATCATTTTAGGCGAAGATTATATTTGGGGCACGGGAAAAGTCGGCGTAAAGTGTAAAGGTAAGATCGCACCTTCTCAATGCATAATAATTAATTACATTATACACATGAAACACCATATCGAGAAACAGAGAGATAATGCGAATTAAATTTGTCACATTTGAACATCGATATACATATAGGTTTTACTCGTGTATTTACACGATGTGTGTAAAAAAAAATTGTAACAAAAATTATTACCCTCTCTCTCTTTTTCTTGATTTTCACGTTGTGTGTCGATGACTGGAATGCGCTGCTACGGTATAGCGAACTGATTCTAAATAAAGTCCTTTCATCGTCGCACGCGTACACCCGTGTCAGCGAACGTCAACGACATCATTGTGCGAGCGAATCTCTCGACGAGAGATCGCAAAAAAAAAAACGATCGAGTGCAATCTCAAGGTTATGAACATGGTGTGAGTCTAACGACGTAAACCAAAGGAAATATGACAATTATAATGAGAGTGCGTGGTTTACGTAATCGTCGTACCAGCAAGCTATTTCCGCCATCTCAGTGGCTTTTCAGACGATGCAATTTGTTTAGTCATCTCATTGCATATCTGCTGTTATTGAAGCTACAAACTGTTTGTCTGGTCTTTTATGTACACCTAATAATCTGCAGTTTGTCTTTAATTGTACCTGGAGTGTCGAGAAATCGGAACGAAGCGAAGGCTATTCAGCATCCGACCGTTTAGAATTACTCGTTTCGCGATGTACGCGTGTGTGGCTTTTTTAGTCTACAAAGTCGATTGCGAATGAGCCAAGTGCGCTCGACTCTGAAGATGCACGGAATTATTTATAGAAAGCCGAGCAACTTTTCATTTTTGCGAGCTACTACTTTTTCGTCTCTGGCTAATGTTGCCTGTCTATTTGGCTGCTCGACGGAAGGTATTATACTTTGTAGCGTCACAGCGGAAGTCATAATTATTATTAGCAAAAATGTCGAAAGCTCAGTTTTAAAATTGGAAAAGCCAAATGCGATTATGCATTGTGAGAGAAAATCACATCGTAATGTGCCAAGACAAGTCACAAAATCAAATGGATATATATTCTCTCCGACTACCGGAGTTTGCGATGGTCGCGAGAGCGTTCATTCAGCAAGATGCTAAATCAGGCTTTTCTTCGCTTTTAATCAGAAATACACATGTGGTACTGTCCGCAGGGTAGGAGTTCAATAAACCTTCTTTATAATTATGAGTGTGTGAATATATAAATGTGTGTGTGTGTGTGTGTGTGTGTGTGCGCGCGCGCGCGTGCATGTATATATACCTATAACAAATACATGTAACACTTTGACAAAAGCTACGACAGAACCGTGATTTCAATTGATTTTTTCCGAGGTTCGCCAAGTCGATGAGAATTGAAGTGTGTTTTTGTTCTTTGTAAATTTTGTTCTTCTCGCGACTAGACAGCTGATCTGAATTTCAAAGGCTCTAGATACGAGGTAGGATTATGTAATCGGAAAAGAATAAAATGAAAGCGATAATTTAGATGAAAAATCGATCCGTATCTTGTACTTTATAGAGAACGCTTACTTAGTATTCTATTTTTATCGGCTCTTAAAATACTTGTAAACTACTCTTCTCTCGTGTGTCTATAGGCATAGACACACGAGAGAAAGCCTTAATATAAAAGAGCACGGATTCACCGAAGCAATAACAACCCTGCAGGTAAACACATCTCGAAAGTGCATCGTCCGCCTCGACAGCAACAAACAGGTTGTCGTCGATGGACGGACAAAGGGTCGCGAGTGAAAAAAGAGCCGAATTCGGAATGAGACGCATACACCTAGACGGTTCATGCGTATGGCTATGTGCACAGGTATACTCGAAATAAAGAAAGAAAAAGAGACAATGCCGCAAAGAGACAACGCAGAGCGTCGCTCGGGACAAAGGGCCGCTAGACCGCTACGCGCTAGTAGCAGACGACAAGCTGGTTGGCGGTCGCATGTGGCACATTGGAAAGGGTTTAAGCTTCACATATGTTTATCTTATGTTCAGTCTCGAATATCATCTTTTCCATTCGAATCTGCATTCTACTTGTAGTAGCTATTTTTCGCTATCGTCTTCCCGTTCAGATGGGTATACGATATCTATTGATTAGGGAGAAGCGAGTGAAGCCGAGGATACAAAGGCGGCGAGTCGGTCAAATTTCCCTTCCCCCTTTCAGAGCAATGTCATGTTACGTTACGTAGGGGGCGATTTTTGCCAAAAATTTCGAAACAACAAATCAATGGGACACGCTTGCTTGTACTCGAGAGCTACGGTAGCAGTAGCAGTAGTACTACTACTACTACTAGTAGTAGTAGTAGCAATAGTAGTAGTAGTAGTAGTAGTAGTAGTAGTAATAGTAGTAGTAGTTGTAGTAACAATATATAGTAAAATTACGTACACTTATATGTATGTTTGTGTGCGTGTGCGTGCGTGTGCGACCGAACCGCAGTCCGCAGTCCGCAGACCGCAGGTCGTTCCTCTACCTACAATATAACTTTATTACACAATTTCGCTATTTACTCGCTTTTTTCCTTTCTCTATACAGGCGCTGTCACTAGACGATTTTGAGTCTTTTGAAACGTTGCTAGATTTTTATGTTAATTTCCTATTCCAATTGAAAACTGCGATATAGTCTGAAAATATAAGACCTAGATAGGGACAATCGATCGATGCTAGTTCATCGCACGCGTCTACGTGCGTTCTTGTATGTGTGGCTTTTTTTCAATCTCGTGAAAAAATTGAAAGGAGAATGATCTGATATAGTATTGTTATAGTATTGTTAACAAAAAGCATAACGTAATGTTTTTACCTCGAGTATGTGACAATTAATGACTATTAATGTTGCATCGTTTAAAATACTAATAATTTTCACGTACAATTGCAATTACTTAATTAAGGTATTCGTATTGTTTTCGTTTACTTGAAATATTTGAACTTTTAATTGGGAATTTACACGGAAGCAAAACGGTATTCGAAACGCTGAATTCTAGCTTCTCGAGTTGAGAAAATATGTACCTGATACTATAGAGAGACTGTAGAGGGACAAAGTGCTGTTCTCCGGCTGTTCTCCCATGCACGTGTGCGGGGGTGCTTGCGTGGATTAGGATCGCGTTTACAGATATAAGTATATCTGTATATGTATATAGGTATATCTATAAGAGAAAATCCAAGTGACGGCTCGCGCGGAAGCTGGAAAGAAGGAAAGGGTGGAGGGGGACTGGGCAGGGGCCGGCATATGATCGAACCGCTGGTAAATTCACCGGCTCGTCGCCAGGCGGCACCAGCGTAGCATAGTAACACGCGTTCGGAGTAGAGAGAGAGAGAGAGAGAGAGAGAGAGAGAGAGGCATTATAGCTGTTGCAGAGCTTCGGAAGAGTAGAGTCCCCCTTCACCTTGCCTCCGTCTCTCTCTCTCTCTCTCTCTCTCGTCGTTCCAGTTCGGCCGCTCGTGTCTTTTTTGAACTGTCTCTCTCTCTCTCTCTCTCTCTCTCTCTCTCTCTTTGATCGTTTTTCTCCTTTTTTCTCGCGCGCCCAGCTCCTAAAGTGCCGGGGGAAGGGGGAACGGGTTCCTTCTCTCTCGCTCGCTCGTATCGTGCTCTTTTTTGCCTATATCCACTGGTGCTGCCGCTGCTGCTGATTCGATCGTCCCTCTCTGTCTCGACGCTCGCTCAGCTGTTCCTCGCGACGTGCTCTCTCGCTCTTCCGCTCCCTTCCCTTCCCCTAGCAGCGGTCTTTCGCGATCGGCCGCTCCTTCTCCTCGCTCTCCTCGCTCTCCTCGCTCGCCGCGCTCAGCCATCGTATGATCCAGGGACGGACAATGAACTCGACGGGCCTCGCTCGATTTCAGAGGTATATACAGCTGAGCTACTGCTGGCCTTATTATCAGTCGTCCGGCTTAACAGAGAAAGAGAAAAGTCTAGGGGTTTCTCTACAAATTGCCGATCAAGTTTAACAATTTTTTTCTTTCTATTTCGGGTCAACGCTCCAAGATGAGAAAGAGAGTGAGATCGATTTTGACTTTTCCGGAGAGTTTATCACTCTCTGCAGGTGCTTCGCTTGGCAACTGCTTCGACGAAATTACAGGGAGAGCAAGAAGAAGAAGGAGAAGAAAAAAAATCCACGAGCAGTTTCATAATTTTCGTCGAGCTACGTATGCACCGCTCATTCCCCTCTCTCTGAATTACACTTATAAAAAGTATAGAGTATAGAGTAATTTCGAGCTTTTACACGTGACATGCGGAAAATCCGATTTTGTTATTGAAGTTATAGACATTTTTCTCTTCCGATGATGGAGAATTAAAGACATTTTCCTGTATACGTGCATTTGTATACAAGTGCATTTTCTTACGGCACACGGCTCGCGGCTCACGGCTCACGGCTCACGGCTCACGGCTCACGGCTCACGGCTCACGGCTCACGGCGCCCGCTGTAGTATAATATTTTGATATCGCGGGTACTCGCAGGCCAACACTCGCACATTGAGCGAATGTAGTTTTTAAAAGAACTCTGCGAATGGCCGCTGCCATTTTTTTTTTTAACTTTATAAAATAGTTTTTCAATTGCGGATTTATTTTACTTGATGTTATTAGAGCGTCTAATGAAAGGACAGGATGTGTGAGCACCTTGTAAATTATTCTTCAATTTTTCAAATTATTAATAGAAGAGCTGTTTTCAAGCAGTCGATCCGAGACACTTCCATCGAGGGAAATACAGAGTGAGCTTTCACGATTTTCGCGATTCGACATCGAGATCGCTTCACGAATATCGAGGCTTGAAGAGTCGATGCGACAAGGATCACTCTGTGCGTAGTGACGTTAATATGGCGCGATTTTCCATATGGGTTTAATGCTTTGCATATCGAGTAGTTTACAATTCATTCGCATTTGTAGCTAGTCCGATAGTTTCCTTTAATTCTAACATCAACTAAAATATCTGCTAATCGAGCTGTTACGGTTCCCCTCGAAATTATTAACCTCCATTTATGTGCTTAGTTTCACGTCCACTTCAACTTCATCGTCTTCGACTCTCCTTTCGACTCTCTAGTCGACATTAAATAAGCTTATAAACTTTGAAAAAAGCAGAAGTCCTCGAAATAATTATGGTCTAACGTTTAAATAATCATAAATCGTGTACTTCGATTATAACACACAACTTTAGATATTTGTTTCTTCATTGTACTAACAGACTGCTCGTGCTCGGATAATTTAAAAAACGTCCTCCGTGTCGATAAGGTAGATTCCCGCTAAAAAATGCTAGAATAAAAACCACGTATAAGTAAAGAAAGAGCCAAGCTCGTGTGCACGCGCGAAAAATTGTGCCTACGCCGCATCGATTTTCTCGGCTCTGGCTCTGGCCCCAAAAAAAGAGAGCGGCGAGGGGCGAGGGGCAAAGGGGGAAGGGTGGGAGGGCGGGAGGGGGGAAGTCGTGGGTCGATTTTTCCTTTGTTCGCTCTCTCTTTCTTTCTCGGTACACGGGCGCCTCTATCTCTCTCGCTCCGAAATATCCGCGAGCGCACACGTCCCCCTCTTATTTTACAACCTCTCTGTCTCCGTCCCTTCCCCTCGTTTCATAACCTCTCATGCGAATAGGTTAAACGAGTGTATGTCTCTCTCACTCTCTCTCTCTCTCTCTCTCTCTGTGCGCGCGCGCGCGCGCGCGTGTGTGTGTGTGTGTGTGTGTACTTGCGCCGCTGCACTCTTACCTCTCGCTCGCGTGTTTGATTGAAGCGATTTTACGTAATGTCGTTAGTGGCTCGGCTATATAGGCGACGCTGTTTGTGCGCGCACGCGTTCGTCGCTGTTTTCCTACCTTTGCGTTCGATTAACTCTTTTTCTTTCCGTATTTTAAAAGTATCGTGTACGGATGATAGGAATGGGTGTAAACGAATCTTATGCAGTTTTGTATGCTTTAGAAGAAGATGCCTGGGAACATTTGATCTTTTAATTATCAGAAAGGCTCAGGAAGGCTTTGAATGAACTTTGTTATTGCCGATTCCATTACGACATAAAATATATTACATAGGTTATTTCTGCCAAGTATTTTTAGGTCTTTTTAGGTCGAGTAAATTAATTCGTGAACGAAGACCATTGGTTTTTTAGTACTTATACTCTGAGGACGCTTTCTTTCTATAGCTAGGTCACTGAATTTTCATACGTTTCCTGATAAGGATACTAAGCGAAAATGGCCCACTTGTCTTCCTACTGTTAGCATATTAATTCATTATTAATGCTTTCTTTGAAAACTTCTATATCGGTAGGCGGGCAATTTTTCAGATCAATTTAACTAAATCGATTTGAAAGCTGCGTGGGCGAAAAATTCAAACGAATTTGTAATTATAAATAGAAAACGAAAAGAAAGATAAGCTGGTCCAGTGAACTTTCGATTAGACTCGAAAGTTGTACATCTTATCCTTTTGCGACTTTCACGACCTATTTTTCTTGGTCGACAAATCATTTAGTTATCTAAACGCCCACTAAAGGTTACAAATTAATACATTTACAAATTAATATCGGCACGAGACTTATCTGTGTTAAATAGATAGGAATATACTATAATAATACTCCATTGAAACAATGCAACCTGCAGTGGTGCAAAAGAAAGAAAAGCCCGGTAATGTCGGAAAATTCGATCCGCGCTTTATCTTCCACTCGTAGTAACCCCAAGAGTTTTCCATTTGCTTTGTATCCCTTGGCTATTTTCGGCACTGTATACCTATTCCTTTCTTCTCTTTGACCGTTTCTTTTTTTTCGCCGTCACTATGATAATGATGCTTCTATTTCGAGATTTCTTTACAAGATAAACAACTTTGCAAATTCAGCAAATTCGCTTTCATTAATTCAATACGTCGTCTCTGATTATTACATTATTTACAATTAATCAAACGCTCAATAATAATTCTACGTACACTTTTTTCCAAATGTCTTCTCTTCTCAATAACGGCTATCGAGTTCATTATGCTAAATTATTGTAATATCAATAGAAAAAAGTCTGTATAACACTCGATGCTTTGAATACCATTTTTGAAATTCATAGACGAGCGTCGCGTCGCGCGATTATGAAAAAGTGGAGACGCGAGAAAAAAGCGCAAAAGACATAAGAAATAAATTCGTCATCCGAAAGCGGCTAGTCGCGCGATTAATATAATTCGAGTCTGAACTGACGGGAATAAATAGTAGACATAAAAGTAAAAAAAAATGTCTACCCATACTCATTCCTCCGTCCATTAGAACCTTGATAATGAACGAAGCCTCTACATGTGCAGCCGAGGAAATTGATTCCGTGTGTGCGTATGCGTATATGTCGACTGTATTCACACCCGGAATAACTATCATTGCCTCGGCGCTAAGATACTCGCGCGTAGGCGTGTTTCTCTGCCCACGATGATGCCACGAATCCGGAAGCCGTATTGGAGATCGATGCCGTCTTCACTGATTCTGCTGATTTTCCACGCGTCTCTTGACTTTTTTCCTTTCACTTTTAATAATGCTTGGAATTGGATAATCATGATCGACAGTGAAGACGAGTTTTTTTTTCACAAATCGTTCACCTCGAGCACAAACCGCCAGATAATTCGACTCCGTTATTTAAAGTTTGAAAAAGTAATTTTAGTATACGAAAGTAAGGGGGGTTGAAATTTTTACCGAAACTGAGTAGAGTCCGATGGCTAATCCGAATATTATTCTAAAAGCAGAAAGAAAAAGAATCTCTTCATCTTTTCTACGCGCTTACTTCTTAAGCCCCAGATAGTATAATAGCATATGGCATTCTTTTTTGCCCTATGACGAATGATTGAAGGACCAGTAGAGACTTGGTCTCTTCTTCGTCTTCTTCTTCTTCTTCTTCTTATTATTATTATTATTATTATTCGTCTTTTTCTCCCTTCCTTATCATATCCTTTTACTATGTACTGCGATTGCTCGTGTTCTGTCATGCAAATTTTCGCTGTTTGATTTCGTTAAGTGCCGTTGCTTGAATTAGCTGCAGTGTGTTTGTGTGTTTCGGAATGAATTATCGAATTATTGATAAATTTGAATGATAAAAGCTCATGCGTTTCTTGGTGAACCACACACACACACACACACACACACACACACACACACACACACACACACACACACACACACACACACACACACACACACACACACAC
The DNA here is from genome assembly GCA_018906985.1 of Apocrypta bakeri. Taxonomy (NCBI): domain Eukaryota; kingdom Metazoa; phylum Arthropoda; class Insecta; order Hymenoptera; family Pteromalidae; genus Apocrypta; species Apocrypta bakeri. The sequence continues at coordinate 19,694,351 of JACCIA010000003.1, forward strand.
ACAAACAGACACAGTTCGATACACTTAAGATTAAAATATCTACACGATGTTTTTTCGCTAAATTTCCTCGGCTCTTATATCTGCAGACCAAATCGATTTTTGGAGGCGTAACTTTTGCCGGTAGCCTGCAAAAAAGGCCAATATGAATTCCTGATGCTTCTTCTTCTTCCTCTTCTTCTTCTTCTTCGTTTTTCTCAGGCTCCCACCTTGAGAGGTTTCTCGTCGGGTTTTCTGCACCTCCTCTTTCTTCGCGTCCTTCGACTCAATCCCCTCTGGCCCTTACGATTCTCGGTAGCTGGTCGCATCTCCAGACGCCAAAAATTACGAGCCTCGAGTAGAAGGAGGCCCGAGGTTAGGAGGTAATGTAGGACGTTGCTTCTTCTTCGTTTTTTTCTTTTTTAATTCGCCGGCCCCGCTTATTTCCCCGGCTATCCTCGTTAATCTTCCGCTGCTGCGTTTCTCTTACCCTCGAATCCTCTCTCTCTCTCTCTCTCTCTCTCTCTCTCTCTCTCTCTCTCTCTCTCTCTTTCTAATCCGTCGCTGTTGCTTTATTTTTCTGTTTCTCCTTCTCAGCGAAAGCCGAGGCGAAAGCGTTCTTTTTTCGAATGCTTAGCTACTGAGAGTTTGGTCTTTATGGGCTTGTATAAATTTTTTTCCTCTTTTCGGGTCGATTTATACCAAAACCCCGCGTCGACCTTTTTATAAAATGGGCTGCATAGGATTCGAGATCTGGGAGTTTGGTGAAATTGTTACCTCGTAAAGCTAAAACTCGTTAAAACATCTTCGATGAAATTTTCAAATGTATATATGGGCTGGAAATCAAAGTGTCAATAATACGTACACTCCATGTGTCATCCTACGTTGTCTAGTGTTATCGAACTTTCCTAATTAAAATTCGTAATATACGATAAATGGAAGTATGTTACGAAACTTGAAATTTTTAATCTAAGCTAACTGTATGTTGCACTTGTGTAACGAGCATTGCTAATGCGCATTTAAACTGCAAAAATACTATATATTTACGAAGAGCGCGTTCTTCGTACACCTATACAGCCCGGTATTGTTGTAATGCAAATATTCTTTCTCTTATCGTATCGATTCATATCCGCTATTGAGTATATCATTTGATGCAAAATCATCATTTTTCCCTCTTCACTTGCATTACAAGAATCATTATTCTTTTGATGCGAAATGCGAATTCTTTAGATCGTATATATGTATACGTGTACGTCCGTGTGCGAGTTTGCCAGGAGCATATTTTCCATTTGCCTCATAACTTTCTCTTCTTTTTTCTCCTCTTTCAGTATATCCTTTCGTTCCTCCAGCACTGCCACAGCAGGCACTTTTTGATCTGTCAGTTTGATGTTTCTCTATACGTCTTGGGGATACGAAAAAAAGATTCAAAAGTGAAAAAAACTGCAAGGTAAGATTAGCGTTTCAATTCAGCGAGTCGTCGAGATCGTGCAATAACTGTGGCGGATTCGGATTAGAATGAATTTATGGAGTCAGCTACGCGCGAGGTTAAAATTAGTAATTGACATTTAAGCCAGTTTCAAAGGGGAGAGAATCTATAAGAAGCGATATAACTTTCATCTGTGTGAAAGAACGAGAGAGAAAGAGAGAGAGAGAGAGAGAGAGAGAGAGAGAGAGAGAGAGAGAGATAGATAGAAGGGAAAGAGAGGTGGAATAAAATTAAACTTTAATTCGACGGCAATTGAAAATAATGATCGTGGTCAATCTGCATAATGCGGTAAGACAGTGATTCAATTGACTGTAGCAGCGTTGAAATAGTATTATGTGCGTGAATATATACATGCGTGTGTGCGTGCGTATAACACCAACTCTATCTAGTCTAGCAAGATGTTTCGATGAACGGGTGGAAAATTAATTATACCCAAGCACAGGAGTTTGAAAGACTTACTTTCTGCGTACTCGATCGCATCTAAATTTTTGTGCATGCCCAAAATGAAGAAAACGAATGAACCTCTCGCGAAAATCACACTTGTCTGCCAAGGTTCCTTCTCATGACGTCATCGCGTGACTGCATCATATGACGTCATACAACATTTAGACAAAGCAGAAAAATCGTAGGAGGAAGTGGCTCGTTCGAAATCTACGGTGGCAAGGTGTGACATTCGAGTAAAAGAAGGCGCGTGTGTTGTATACAGTCCGAAGATCAGCTCATATCAAGCTTTATTCAAACACGTATGCTCGGCTCGTTGACAGTAGTACAGGAGCCGAGGTCGCTGGATTTAATTCTGTCGATTGAGGCCAAAGGCTACGGCGACTACCAAGCTATGCTGGTGTACACGCCAGAGAAGAGAGAACTTAGAGAGAGATATGGAGAGTCCCTACTCTAATACTCCGGCGATTGGATCAAATCAAATCGAATCAAATCGAGGACTTTTCCATCGGATTTATATATAGACTTTGTATAGGCTCTAGGTTTTGCAATACAGATCAGTACGTGGAGTGTAATTAAGTTAACTGATAATGTCTGAACATCGATAATGATGAGAATGATGAGGGTGAGGGCGACGGTGAGATTCAGGTTGAGGTTGAGTCTGATGATGATGACGATGAAGAAGAAGTAGAAGAAGAAGAAGAAGAAGATGATGATGATTATGATGATGATGATGATGATGATGATGATGATGATGATGATGATGATGATGATGATGATGAAGATGGAGATTCGTATCGATCAAGACAAGAAACTTACAACGTATTAATACGAGTTTCTGACTGCAACGACCGGGAGAAGATCTGTATATAGCACTATAATCAGACCTGGGCTAAGCGATTTCCTCGAGCAAGAGAACTAAGCAATTAGCCAGTCGGCGTCATTGCCACAATTGCGTAGATTAGTTCTAAAGTTGCGAGTTAATATCGGCTTACCAATCTCTTGAAAAAATCTGTATCGCATTAGGGAAAGTAATTGTTTCGCTTTTTTCTCTGCGAGGTAAAAGCAAATACACAGAAATGTACATACACACTCGTCGGTTTTTTTTCTTTCTCCTCAATTACCGTACTTGTAGTATTGTCATTGAACGAATTGTGCAGCGCCCCGAGCTGTGCACGTGTTCCTTGTCGAGTTTTTTTTGTGACTCTTTCTAGCACCTTTGTATTTGCTCGAACGTGCCATACAGGCTCTGCTCATAATTTCAGAAGCTCTTTAGAGTTTAATATTTTTGAGTAGACAGCGTCCAAAATCTCGGAATCTTGAATCGCACACAATACTTGTTTAAGTGCAAGAAAGTTGTTCCGAAACTATTGATTAATCGCGTGTTTTGTATCTATGTGTTAAAAGGTTTCACGCGATAATACTGCACTATATTACAGCCGAATGCAGCCGAAACAGCCGAAACAGCCGAAAGAGCCAGGCTAATGAGACGCGACATTGCACTCAGCGAGTCGGTTCTCCTTAAGCGTACATGACACCAGAGAGAAGCGGTTCCCATATAGTTAATTGCCGCACAAAAGTTAGAGAAAACTTGTTGTATTTCAATACGTTGTTAATCCATATTCCAAATTTGTATCGCTAAAGGGTAGTGTGCGTTTGTGCGGATGCTGCAAAACGCACAATGATCAATGAGATTTCCTTTAGCTGTCTACGCTGCAAATTATTCTTTTTCAATTACGAATACCTCGCAGTTTAATATTTTGCTCGTGTGTACAATTCATTTGAAAAGATAATGAATTTCTTAATTGCAAAGATGCATTATTTAACGTAAATATAGATCCAAGGATAAATTGATCTCCCTGTACTGTTTAAAAATGTCGAATTTGAAAATTTTTGAAAAAAGCCGGGGCGTTTCAAGCCTCCAAGTTTGAGAGCTACTCTCTGGATCCATAGTTGAAGAAAGGTGTGAAGAAAGTACAAAATCCGTCCTAATTTTTTGTCTCTCGACAATACTGCACCCGATGCTCGTGTCAGTGGCCAGCAGTAGCAAAAGCAGCAGCAGCAGCAGCAGCAGCAGCAGCAGCAGCAGCAGCAGCAGCAGTAGCAGCATCAGTAGTTCTCGGTGAATTACGTAACTGTACGCGCTGTTGGTGGGAGGAAGGAGGGCAGAGGGGGCGGTTAATTATCCGAAGAGCGTCAGAGGAGGGTACTCCCCGACCTTATTTCTCTTCATCGCCTTTCTTCCTTACTCCGTATTCGCGGCTTTGTTTCCCTTCTCCCTCTTTGTCCTCCTCTTTGAGTCGTGGGCTATTTCTGGCGCGGATTTTCTGGCTGCACCATGTAAGTCTATAACGCGGGAAATTCGAACGTTCGACTTTTTCGACGATTGAATTTTTCGAAATTTCAGCAAAGTAGTTGATATTCCTTGGAAAACGTAAGAAAGTGGCTGCATGCGGTACGGAACTGCGTAAAATTGCGGGACGACTTTGAAAATTTTATGTACTGTTTTCGTTTCGCGTATTAACTTTTCCTATCTTTTCGGATATTTGCTTGCTATGCTAGACTACATACATATGTGTTTTTGTATATACAGAACGTTAATAAGAGAAAGCATAAACGAAGCACATCGGCTCGGTTTGAGTCGCGCAGACCAATATTGGAGATTCGTAACAAAGTTACAAAAGTTAGCTAACTTTATAAAGTTCTTTCCGTGCATGTGTATGTATCCGTTTCTATTACTATGGGGAATTCTGCCAAATCGAAAGGATGAGAGAGTCGATACTATTTCGCGGTCTTGCCATCGTACTCTGATTGAAAATCCCAGTGTGTATACACGAATCTGAATATTCCGGGGAGGAAACCCCGAGAATAGGAAAATCAAGCAGAACAGCCGCTGGCTTTAGATGACGAAAGCTGTGATTTACGCGTTTGTATATATCTGTACGAGTTTATAGATGTGCGGCTCGTAAAACCGACGTCTGCGTGTATGTATACGAGTTTATAGATGTGCGACTCGTAAAACCGGCAACAGTATATTCTCGAATAGATCGTGAGGTGCTGATAATTGTACTGCCGTTGCTGTTGCTGTTGCTGTTGCTACTGCTGCTGCTGCTGCTGCTGCTGTTGCTGTGTCTGGAGATGAGATATTCGTGTCTTCTCTTCCTGCTCCCGAGTCTCTCTGCGTGTCCTTGTACTTCTTGCGACTTCGTTTATCATATGCGAGTCATTCCTCATGTTTTACGTGCCACTAAGTTGTTCGCACAGAGAAACGAATGGTTTCACGAGCTTCGAATAAATATTCGCCTTCTTCTATGTTCGAATAAATTAACCATCATTGTTAAGAATTCTCCGCTATGTATTCTCGTACTCAGGTTGAGAGAGCGCTAATTTCAATGGATTATGAATCTAAGTGAGGAACTGAACTGACGTTCGTAAAATTATTTATTAGTTAGATCGGTATTAAGCGTAGGCTCAAAGTTTCGAATTTTGACTATCATATACCATAAGTACTTGATAAAGCGATACTTCAAATCAATTTACTTTCTACTATAGCTACTTCTCCGAGTTTCAATTAATCTTCAGGCACTTTGATTATCTTCAAAAAGTTTTATCTTGATTTCTCTACCTCTTATACAAAGTCTCCGATTAATCTTTGTAGCCGTGCGTTCTCTTGACTAGCTCGCGATATATATTCTGATTTGAGGTACTCTTTAATTTGCAATTACTTTGAATTTCTGACCAATCTATGTCTATATTGAGAATATCTATTCTCCCCAGTACGTGTTTATAATATATCTTTCATTTTGCAAGTAACGGTTTATAACGATCTCTTCGCTTCCGTTCAGCTGATCAATGTAGATTTCTGGTTTGAAGATGTATTCTCATACTTGCAATAATATCTGATCTCAATTCTGATTCATTAAATTACGCATGTTCAGTTTACAGATTTTCTCAATTCTTCACTGTCAAATCTGCTTTATTGTGCAATAAACCCTGCAATAACTGTTTATTACATTATTATTGTGATCTCGGATATTTGTAGTTGCTTCTTATAATTTGTCTCCTTGACTTTGTCAGCTGAATATGCAGTTTTGGTGCGCAAGTGCTTGATTAGTAACGATAAACTAGTCTTTTACTGCGAAAGCGCTAAAAGCTTTAAGGTGCTCTACTTTACGACTGCTAAAAAGACTTGAGCATATATAGTACCGAATTTGTAGAGGATCCTCGCCTGTAAAGATTCCAGCCTCGCTTTATATTTGCTTAATCTGACTTGTTGGCCTCTCTTTACCTTGAAGAACCATTTACGGGATATTATATATTCTGCCCTTTCGCTGTACGATTATGTCGCGCGAGCATCGTTTGGCACAACAACAGCGCGTTGTGCAGCGGCATTCTTTATCCAGCGCTCTTTTCCACTAATTTTTCTTTGGACTCTAACTTTCTCTGGGCGAGAAACTCCATCAATCTGTTGTCGTGATCTCCTTATTTAAATTTTTCCGCGTGCATCGAGGTTTGAATCTGGAATGTCCCGTTGCATACTTCATTGGAATGACTCAAGTACGATGTTGCTGCTTTCTGTGTTCTTCAATTAATTCTTCTGTACATTTCTATGTTGACGCACTTGTTGATTGTCATCCGAATACAGTGCAACACTGTAAAGTAAGTGGAGATAAAAAAGGTGTAGATTTTTCACGATAAACTCTCTGACTCTGTAACAGTACATCTCGTACGGAATCTATCGTGAGAATACGCGAGTACTGTCTTTTCGCGCTCTGCAGTGCGAAATGAATAGTTGGCTCGTTTTTAGTATTAAAAAAGCATAGCCATTGTATACCTGAAGTGGCCATCAGGGAGTGTCATAAAATATTTTTTGCCTGCCGCGAACATCCGTATGGATGAGGTCGACATAAGCTTGTGTTTTATATTGGCTTTTCTTTCCGCGCAGTGAATACTTGGCACATATCGTCTGCTGCAGCCGCAGATCTCTATGTCGATCTATAGAGCCTTCCCAACTAAATATTTAATTGCACCAATATGTTGGGTGTACCGCGCCTCCGTGTTCCGTGCCTCCGTGTTCCGTGCCTCCGTGTTCCGTGCCTCCGTGTTCCGCGCCTCCGTTGGGCATGTTGACAATACTTTTTCCTTCGCGACTTTTATTGCTTCGTAAGAACATTCTGGAGCTTTTTGCACCTCATATAAATCGCGAACGTCCAGCGCGGACATTGCGACTGCCTGGTTTTAGCCATTTTTTACGATTTTATAGAATTCGTCGTCGTCGTCGAATCTTACACTGTCTCCTGTCTGCATGACTTTTTAACGCGAATATCAGATTGGATTCGAACGGCGGTACCTAAACTTTTATTTCTACAGACAATAGACTTTAATAGCCTCTATCCTTTACATTTTATGCGACTGATTTTCTACGCTTTGGTTAGCCTAACAAAACCTTTAATGCTTGGATTGCAGCCTGGCTTGATTTATTACTTCGCGTTTGTCATGTAGCTCGAAGCTCCTGAGTAGACAAACCAAGTGCCTTTGGAGTTTTTCTCAACTTTCACGCTAAATCTTGCATATTCAAAATTTTCCGTCGACCACTTCGTCGATCATGACTACACTTTCTTTGGCCATGAGTAATTTGTCTGTCCAAGTCTTTTCACTTTTTTATTCGTACAGTATATCGCTTATTCTGTAGCTTTGCCCTTTGTTGATTTCGAATTCCGATTCTCGCCTCGCGAGCACAGGCTAGGTCAGTTTTATTAGTTGACAATCGGTTTACAGTATTCGGAAAATTATTCCTCGATCAATGACAGAATTTCTATGACACAATCGTAATATGTAATAATAATAATACGTTGAGCTTGGTTTTTATGCTAGATGGACTGCTAGGGAGTTCGAAGCCTGTCTCAATCTTGTTGTACTGGCACTCCTCGAACGGATCCATTGGTCGTATTCGACTAAAAGGTCGATTCTGACGAGCGTTTTACCGTTCTTTGTATTCCATATGGCAAGCTCAGCTGTTTCGTTGGACCTCACTTTATACACTTTATACCCTAATAGAACTTCTCATAATCTTCTTAATTCTTCTTATATAAATGCATTTTAATGCGTTTTTATAAATATAAATATATATAGTTTCAAAAAGTACCGATATTATTGCTTTGACTGCGTGCGTGAATACAAATTTTCTTTGAAAAAGCGACGTTATTAATAGCAGTGTTTTGACCATTTCGACGAGTTCCGTCAAACAACTCCCCTTTGCAGGTCATATTTTTTATGTGCCTGAAAATGAAAGAAGTACTCGTTCAAATATATAACCCTTGCGTTTTAACGCTTCATAGACACAGCCTGGACGTTCATGGTGTCACGGAGATATTCATCCGCAACGCTCGCGCAGTCCGAGCATACGAGCAGAGTCAGCGATAAGACGACAGAGGTAGGCTATCGAGCCGTTTGACAATCCATTGCAATGAAATACATCGTAGACATTAGCTCCGTGGTTAGAGGACTTGCCTTTGATTCAGGATGTCCCGGGTTCGAGACTCGTCGTCTAGCTAGACTAGCTTTTTCTCGCGACTCTGTCTCTTCATTTAATTTCCGTATAACAAAGGTTAAATGAGAGAAAAAAACGCAGTGAAATTTGGAATAAATTTGGTTTCAGAGATGTCTGAAGAATCTAGCAGGTAAGCATTGGACTTTTTACAAAGGCTCCAGCGGGTCGATAAAAACTTTCGAAAAGCCGCGTTTTACACGTAAACGATAGTAGCATAGTAGTGTGGCGGAGGAAAAAGCGGCGCCGCTCGTTTTCACCGCGATCCTCGCAAGTTTTCTAACCGATCGCGCGCTGCGCTGGTCCATTATACATACATCGACGTGTCCCGACCGACTGGAAGTACAGGATCGCGTAAACTTTATAGACCGCGGTGCTCGGCGCCTTTTTGCTTCTTTTCTGGCTAACGGTTCGCCAGACTGGCTCTCTCGCTGAGAGAGACACTGCTGATTCAGAGAGTATATAGTTAAAATATAGTTGGCAGAGACGCATCGATTTATCCTATTCTTCAGCACTGGGATATTTCGAAAAGTATGTTCCTTTCTCGATCTTCCACTTACAGCACGTGACTGAAAAGGAGATTTCACTGTGGGATAGCAGTTTGCGATTATCGTAATTGCACTTTTTCCTAACTCTTTTTGCCGTACACGTACACGCTTCGACATTTTAACATCAAGACCTCGTCGAAAGGTTAAGGCTGCTGTACAAACGAGTCATGTTAAACTCAACGCTTTTTCTTGCCCGACGACGTAACCTGCTGCCTCCGTTTTACAGCGAGTTCTTTCGATCGTGCGCACGTGAGCCAGCGACGAGATTCGTTATTCAAAGGATTGTCTTGAATTTTTTTCCTTAACTTAAGCTTATTTAGTCGTTTAGTCGTTTAGTCGTTTAGTCGTTTAGTCGATTGGTCGATTGGTCGATTGGTCAAGGACAATGTTGAACTATTTACCGACGGTCGGTAATCGAGTGACGGGTTATCTTGAGCTTATCAAAAGCGAAATATCCTTCGAAGAAAGTTACTCTCCACGTTTATTGTATGTAGAATTTGATTATTGTTGAACTGACCGAAGGAGTAAACGGGCATGAATTACGGACTGCGCATCGCGAGTACGGCTTAAAAACAGCCTCGAGGTTAGAATTGCATGATGCAACGTAATTCATCATTCCCTCTTTCCTTCTTCCTCCTTCCTCGCGGGCGCGAGCTCTGAGTGTATAAATCATATAAATGCTAATGCACTCGTTTGCCGGGAATAATGAAAGAATCCGCGAGAGCGATTATATAGGAGAGACAGAGAAAGACCTCGAATTTATTCAGCGATCCACGAAACGCTAATTGTGTGACTGCACTTGACTATGTGTAATACTCCCGATTGAGGTTATGTAACCTTTAACCAGGCGTCTACAGTATATATCTCGGGTATATATGACAGGCGCTATATCACTCGCTATAACTCCAATGGAAAATATCGATGACATTATATGCTCGCTCGCGGGAAAAAGAATTCAAGGCCAAGAGGAGTATTATCTTGCCAGTTAGAGAGAGAGAGAGAGAGAGAGAGAGAGAGAGAGAGAGAGAGAGAGAGAGAGAGACGTTACGAAAAGTTGGAACGTCGCTGTAGTGCGTAACCTCACCAAGAGACAATTTTACATATGTGTATACATTTTTCGATGTATTATAGGAAGAAAGATGTGAACGAAACCGTACGTACTGATTTTTATGAGCATTGCTTTACGCTTCCGCAAATGCGTTTCAAGGACTATCATCTGTATTATATGGTAAAAAGTACTACGCGCTTATGTCACACTTACGGATCGTTCATCTCGAGCTTTTTCGTCACTCAGGCTTTTGATAGGGAGTACTTATTAATCCGGTGCATAGGATAGACGCACGCAGCAGTGTACGTAGAATATGACAATGCAGCAATCGCGTCGTTGAGATCATTAATTGCCGAGCCTTGACCCTCACGGATCCCCCTCTTTCACCCACCGCAGATGCATCCAATCGCATCACTCGACGAGAGTTCACCTCTTCTATATATACGGGAGAGCTGGTGCAAAAATCACTGCCCGGGCTTTCGCAAGCGTCCTTGTCGCTGCAGTTGCTGCTCTAATGCGTGGGACGAATTCGAAGCGTCTCTGGGAGGGAAATCGAGAGAGAAACGCGCTGCGAGGTATTATAGATTTTTCCGTCTGTAGTTTGGAAAATCTGACTAACGTGCGAAATTAGACGCCCAAGGACGGAAGAAGTAAGCGCATAGTAGGCAATTGGCTGGAAAAATTATACAGCTTTAAATTTAGCATTTCGGCTCGGGGGCTTGCTTTGCGTTAGGCGGGGTGTCTCATCGATTTTCTATAAAACCGCAGCTAACAGCGCTACTTTTCTAAACGATGCTCTTTTCTCTCTCTCTCTCTCTCTCTCTCTCTCTCTCTCTCTCTCTCTCTCTCTCGCCCACGCTAAATGTTTATGCTCTAAACGCTAAATCCAAAGGTTGCCCCAGATTCCTAATAGAATTCGCTGGAATGGCAATATCGTTAAACATATCGTTAAACAGTTCGTGCGATAATTTTCAGAAGCATCTCGCACATCTCGATGTATACGTGTATTCATACATGTATGCATATGCGTATATAGTTCATCGTACATGCCCGTACACATCGGAATAGGCCGAGCAAACGGGTCTCAGTCGAGTTTAGAACCGTAGTCTGTTGGCCAGACTTCGTTTTCCCACCTTCTTTTTCTGCCTGTAAAGTTCTGAACTAACTTCTGAGGCGAGCGGGTTTTCTTTTTTCACCTCTTTCTCTCTCATCTTCAGTCGTGAGTTTATGGATTTCTCGTAGTTTTTACCGAGGGATCCGTCGCCTTCTGCGAAAATATAATGTTTCGTTTGTGCAGAAAGAAGGAAAGAGGATTATTTGCGAATTTTTTGAAAGCGAAAATCATTCATTTGAATTCGCTGATTTGTAAGTTCTTCTATTAAAGGACCTGTGAACGATAAAAATTCACACTGTTTACGCTGTTTTTACTGTCTTAGTGTTACTGTTTTTGCGGCCTTAGAAATGGAATTTCTGCAATGAATAAGAAATCAATCTCAAAATATGGTAATTTCCCTCCATCCAAAATGGGCTCGCCCTGTTCTTCGAAAAACTTTATCTAGCGTTTCCTCTCCTAAAAGTCATGTACTACCTATATGTGGACGTAGAGGACGCACACATGAAGTGCAGGAGCAAAAGTGCGCGCACGCGCCGCGTTTATACACACGCACACACACGCGCGCGCGCAGAATCCCGAACGAGCCCTGCTCGCTCGCGTACTGACAGCTGAAATCGCACGGCGACCTTGAACACGATCCTGCGCTGCCGACGTCGCCTGCATCGATGCCGCGAGGTACGCATGCGCGAGTCGATCAGCCGCTTAGCTGTCCCCGGGCTCGACATCGCCCTTCCAGCTGTGGCTACAATTGCAGTTTTACAATTTTTGCGGGAAAATATCATTCCCGCAAAAATAATACAAAGTTATACAGACTCACAGTATTAACCGATAAAATTTGTAAATTCCGAGATAGACTTCGAATCTCCATCCCTTTCACTCCGTCAGTTGTATTAGCATATACGATATGTAACAGACAAGAGCTGTTGGGTTATAGCGTTGGGTTATCGCGTTGGGTATCGAATTTGCAGCACTTGGTTTTATCGGCAATTATTGTTTAACGTTACCCGTCCAAATAACGGAAAGGCTCATACGCAACAAGGCTAATGGGAGTTTTTTCGTGCTTCGGTGTATCCTGGTCAGGACCTCGTGCAAGACACATGCGCTAACCGCGTCTCTCGGTTGACAGGCTATCTTTAGCCGGAGAAAGAAAAAAAAGGACGACGCGGGGCGGATTAGTGAAGATTTTCATTTTTAACGTTTGACGTCATAACTATCCGCCATATGTGTGTTGCGTGCGACTTCACCGGTTTATTTTTGTACCATCAGCACGGTCGAGCTGTAATGATATTTTTTTTACCTTTTCTCTCGCTCATATAGCGTGAAAATGAAAAGTTGCGCGCTTCGCAGATTACGTCCTACAGCGATCGACCGAATTTTCCGCGGGGTATTGTCGGGAAATTATATTTAGAGCATCGCGCTCGCGCAGCTGCGTAAACAGTCGCGCGATATTATAATAGATTATAATATCATCGCGAGACTCTCCCCGATAGAGAAATGTCGCTGCGAGGGACATCGCTCGACGATCTCGCTGTGCACCTGCATATGCGAGCTTGAGTGGACAAAATTTCGAGAAAAGCCATATTATACATGAATGTTTGTGCGCACTCAGCGCTGTAAGTTCCATCGAAATTTCATCGCGTGTAGAAATCGACGCCATGGATTCATCGACGCGTGCACGTGTAGAAAGAGAAAATCGCGCGTACAAGCGAGGAAAATTAAACGAACGAACAGCTGATATCTGACTTGCAGATTTATTTAAAATCTACTTCTCCCGCGTATGTGTACATAGCTCGATATGCGCTACCTGTAGAAGAGATGAGCGCGACGATAAACGAGGGTGAGAAAAGCATAATTAATCCGACGAGACTTGAAACGAGCTTAGAACGTGAATTACCATATGCATACACAGAATAGCTCCGAGATTGGAAATCGAATGTCGTGTAAAATTTTTCGAAATCGACATTGGGAGAGATGAAAGAGAGGAAAAAAAACAGAAAAAATACAGAAAAAATACAGAAAAAATACAGAAAAAATACAGAAAAATACAGAAAAAATACAGAAAAAATACCTATAGAATTCTCAGCTTGTGCGCTCAGCTCGTGCGCTCAGCTCGTGCGCTCAACTTGTGCGAACCGCGAAACTCGAGACTGCTGCTTTTAACGCGCTCAACTTTTATGAATATTCAAGCGGCGCAAAGGCAATTCACAATATTATCGAACTGTTATAAGCCGAATGCTTTTTACTGTGGCTACAGTGTTTTATGTATATTCACACGGTTGTAAGGCACGTGTTAATGTCTAGCGCCAGTTGGCAGGTCTTCATCGACTAGGAGGATAATGTTCGTTTTTAGCAAACGATCTTCAGGATTTTCTTTCTCGTCAAATCTTCTACTTCAATGCGTTGCGATGAATTCTGCAATGATGATGACTTTCTGCTCAGTTCTTCACTGACAGAACGCTCGAGTTTTTCAGTAAAAGAAGCCAAATGATTTGACATCGAGTATTTTATTATCTAGAGGCAGAGTCGAAGCTATCGATTAACTTTCCGAGTGTAAAATTGTTTTCTCACGCCGAGTCAAGTATTATCCTGAAATGCTTATTCGCAAAATTATCGAGCATGGTAACTGAGTCACAGCACCAGCGGCAGCTTTGTTGCTGTTCCGCATTTCCTCTGCTCGGCGAACGATCGTTTTTGCCACTTCCGTCCCTCTCGACTTATTAATAGAATCTCAACGCGTTTGCAACGTTATACAGTTTTCCAACAACTCAACGCGTGTAAACTCGCGGACATAAAAATTTTCGTAACAAGGAAGAAGAGAAATAAAAAAGCGGCACCTCTGTGGCACCTCTGTGGCACCTCTGTGGCACCTCTGTGGCACCTCTGGAAAAAAAAAAATTAGCATCCTCCCGAGAGCCGACCGTCGACTCTCCAGTGCTCAGCCTGGCTGGAGAATAGCTGCCTATACCTACCTACGGTATAGAACGCAAGCGAGCAAGAGAGAAAGACGAATCGCGGGGGTGGGGAGAAGAGCGCGAGGGCATCGGAGGGGCGGCCGGTGCTCTGTGCATCGTTCTTAGCTATAGCTATAGATATAGAACCGAGAGAAGCTTCTCGCATCGCTGTCGTCTGCTCTACCGCAACCGCGTTAGGCCTGTCACACAATGGATTTTTTCTCCTTTCCCCCTTTCCACGATCGCCCCTCCCCTTCGAGCATCGCGATATTTTCGCGACTCGTTGACTTCACACGCAGGCTCTTCAGCATCGATGCTACTTCGCACTGGGTTACCGCTACATTATTATTATCGTTCTTATTAAATTATGTTCCCCGTTCTTTTTTCGCTCTCCTCGCCGTACCGCTCATCCGTTAGATAGACAGATAGTCTTTCGGATCGATTTGAAGAGCGCAGGTACCTGCTCGTTTACAGAAACCGGTAGTAACCGGAATTTCAAGCCTAATTCTCGGGAGTTTCTCGGCTTTTTCTCTCGATCAGCTGTTTCGGTCGAGGGGATTCTCGCTCCGCGATGGAAATGTCCGAGAGCGTTATTTAGAAAGTCATAATCCCACACGCTTGGAACTTTCCTGCAAAGTCGGTCTGCGCAGCGCGCAGCTACGACTTCAAAAACCATTTACTTCGGATCTATATAGTCATACCACAGCTTCAAAGAGAGAGAGAGAGAGAGAGAGAGAGAGAGAGAGAGAGAGAGAGAGAAGGGCGTTCTCTCTCCTGGCTTGGTTCGATACGGCCCTGGTCGTCGCTCGCTCGCGACCGGCTGGCTCACGAGGCCGGCTCTCTATCTCTCTCTTCGCTTGCTCCGCACAGCCGGCAACGACGGCGGCGGCGCGCTGCAGTGCCGTGGCTATTGACCGAAACTCTCTCTTCGTTCGCGAGTAAATGGCGTTTCGCTGGTTGCCAAGACCGGCCGGTCAGCTGTGCACAGTAGATAGAGAGAGAGAGAGAGAGAGAGACGAGCTCGCGCCTGCGTGTACGCGAGAGGCCAGCAGCGGCAGCAGCGGCAGCAACGGCAGCAACGGCAGCAACGGCAGCAGCTCTTTCTCCCTGCCGAGTGTGCGCTCTGGCGATGAAGACTGCCCGCACACGTGCCTGCTCTCCTATGTGTGTGCGTGTGCATGCTCGCGTAGAAGAGGGAAAGAGATCCCTCCCTTTCGATTGTAAAATGTTATTGTTATTCGAAATGCGCTCGTAACGGATGGATTAGAATTTCGAGTTTCACGTCTATATACCCTGTACAGTCCGTAGGTACTGCACGGGTATAGACCCGTAACATGCAGCATCGCTCCATAGGTCGGGTGTCGTTCGGGTGTAGGGCAGGGAATGCAGGACGGGAAATCGAGGCACCGTAGTGCGGGGACAAAGGGAGTTTTCGGGAAAGCAAAGATCGAGCCGGTGGAAAGCCAGCGCAACCAGCGCAACCAGCGCCTATACCAGCGCCTATACCAGCGCCTATACCAGCGCCTATACCAGCGCCGCTGGAACGAACAGCTGAGGGGGAATGGTCGAAAGCCAGAGCGTGGTGGGGAAGCAGCCCGCTGTTACTATACACCAGTCTCTCTCTTTCTCCGTATAAAAAGCTGGCACACGTACGCGAGCACACTCGCGTGCATCTCTCTCTCTCTCTCTCTCTCTCTCTCTGCCGTGGTGTATTCGCGCAGGCAGCAGTACCAGTCGCGAAGCAGCGGAGGCGGCAGAGGAGGGGCGCCCTCGCCTAGTCTCTCTTGCTTTCTTACAACTCGAAGTTTCTCTGTCTCCGTTGCGCGCGCGCGCCACATGCACGCTTTGTGCGCGCTCCGCTTCTTTGTGTTAGCGCAGATCGCCAGTGCGCGTGCGCGCGCGGCCGCTTTACTACTGTGAGCAGCGAAAGAGAGAGAGCTCGCAGCGGCGGCAGAGCGACTACGGCAGTTCCTCGCCTGGCGCACCGACCGACCGATCGGCCCCGCGAGCGAGCTTCGCGTTCCGTTCTTCTCTCTCCGCGCTCTCTCTCTCTGTGTGCAACGGCAACGGCAACGACGGCGGCGGCGACGACGGCGACGACGGCGACGGCTCTCTGTGTATGTGACTGTGTAACAGAGAGAATAAGAGAGAGAGAGAGAGAGAGAGAGAGAGAGAGAGAGAGAGAGAGAGAGAGCTCGTCTAGCGGATTGGATCCGGCGACGAAGAATATACTGCTACGATGAGGACCACCGCCTGAGATACGGAAAGAGAGACGGAAAGAGAGACGAAAAGAGAGAAGGAGTCAACCGCTGGTGCTTATCGACCGGCACACAGCTGCGCGATATATAGATATATAGATAGATAGAGAGATAGAGAAAAGGGATCGGAGCGACTCTGGGTAAATCGACTCCCGGTGCGAGGCTGACTTTGCAGTAGAAGAACAAGAGTCGGCGTTGTACATTGCAACGAAGACGAAAAAGAGTTTAGTCTGCAGCACAAAGAAGAGGACCGGTGAAACTTCGATCCGACCTTATCGATTTTCCGGCCCGAAAAGAAGAAGGGGAGTAGCAATAGCAGCAGCAGTAGCAGCAGCAGCATCCAACGGTGGGAGGGTATCTGTTGGTGTGCGGATACCAGGGACACAGAGTACAGAGACAGAGGAAAAGCTTTGCGGAAATTGAAAATCGAAGACGGCTCTTTCGTCACTGAGTGTGTATATATGCATGTGAAATAGCAGTAGCAAAGCATTTTCGACAGAGTAGAGCCGATTAGAGGCGACCTTGAGGGAGCCGAGCGAGCGAGCGGTAGTAGTTTCGCACCGCGGGTCACCGAGAGAGTCGACTCCACACACGCACATATTCATATATACAGCAGTTACACGTATTACTCGTATATACAGTGTTTGAGAGAAAGAGAGAGAGAGTGAAGTATATGGAGTATACGGAGACGTATATACGGAGGACGGCAGATCGGCTACTGGTTTTTGGCTTTCCATAGTCCCTCGGCTTATGTATGCACATAAGCGAGGGAGTGCTCGGCACTTGTATGCACACACATACATACACACAAACATGTACGTAGGCACGATCCTAGAATCTTCTCTCTCTCTCTCGGTTTTTCTGCTCGTCTAAGCGGGCGCCAAACCGGTTTCGATTCGCTTCGGATCTCTCGCCGAGGAACGAATTGACGACTCGAGGAGGAGGAGGAAGAGGAGGAAGAGGAGCAAGAGGAGCAAGAGGAGGAGGAGGAGGAGGAGGAGGAGGAGGATCCGTGGACGAGTAGTAGGGGAACTTGAAGCGATGCCCGTCGAACATTGCTGCAGAAGAGAAAAAGGAACGAACCTGAGCTCTACTGACTGACCTCGCTCTCGGATATACAGCGGCACGTGGACGACGACGGTGACGACGGTGACGACGGTGACGACGGTGACTACGACGTCGATTGTGTATGTGTGAGTGCGCGCGCGTGTGTTGCGAGTGCGTGCGAAAAAAAGTGCGCGAACATATATAATAAATATATATTAAACCTAACCTATAAAGTGGAGGCTCTCGGCAGTAGTCCAGGATGGCCGGCAGATGGAATTCGACCCTGAGGGACGCGCAAGACTCGCCGGAGAATCTGACTTGCGAAGTCGATCGGCGCAAAACCTAAAACTACTGCATACCTGCAACTTGCTACAGAGCGTTCAGGTAAGAAAAGAACAAAAGAATATAGCGAGAGCGAGAGAGCGAGAGAGCGAGAAAGAGAGAAAGAGAGAAAGAGAGAAAAAGATAGTTAAAAAGATAGAGAAGAGATAGAGAAAAGATAGAGAAAAGATAGAGAGAACGCTCGATGTTGAGCAGAAAGAACGTACTGCTAGCAGTAGGCAAACGATCTACTAGAAGAATAATCAGCAGTGATGAAGCAACGAAGCTCAATAGTATCAGCAGCAGCGGCAGCAGGAGTAGCTCAGGTGCAGTCACGTAGCAACAGCGCCGCGCCCGGCTGCGACGAGCAGCATCATCATCATCATCGTCAGTCTTTCATAATTAAGCAGCAATTTGAAAACAATGCCAACAGCAACAATCTACTGCTACTGGAAGAAGGAAGTAATAAGCTGGCGCCGGTCAAATCTCCGGCGATGTCGCGCCTGCTAGCTGTCGACTCGGAGAATTACATGCTCCGCAAAGGTATCAGCGCAGATCAGCAGCAGCAGCAGCAGCAGCAGCAGCAGCATCGTAGCGCCGCAACAGCAGCTGCTGCTGGTATATCTATAGTTCAGCTGACAACGAGCGTAGCAGCCAACGCGCAATCGCAGCAGCACCAGCAACAGTACCAGCAACAGCACCAGCCGAGCAACGGCCACCTCAAGCGCCAGCAGCAGCTCCTTCACAACGGCCAGAGGTCGTCCTCGTCTCAGCCACCCGTGAAAGCTCAGCTCGGCAACGGCTGTTCGACCGCTATTGCCGCTGCTGCAGCCGCCGCCGCTGCCGCCGCTACCGCTGCCGCTGCCGCTGCTCTTGCCACGCACAACCTCGTCGGCGAGGATGCCAAGAGGAAGAGCGGAGCCAGGAGCTGCGCAAGGTTGATCTCGTTCCACCGTCTGCTCTGCTGGTGCGACCTCGATAACGAGGATCGGACGTCGTTGCTGGTCAACGGAACGATACCGCGGCAACAGTGCAACAACTCCGAAGAAAACGTTAAAAAAGTGTTCGTTGATCAGAGACGCGCAATCTTCGAGGATAGGTTACCCGACGATAGGTTATCCGACGATAGGTTAGCCGACGAGGACGACGCTCGCGATATACACGATATTAAATGTAATGACGTTGACGTTACGAATGAGAGGAATGATGTCGTTGACAGTTTGACCGGTGAATCCTCGTTATTGCATACATCCTCCGAGAGGTGTTGCTGTATGTGTGGTTCCGTTTGTCCCGCAGAGTGTCACGCGTGCTTCCACAACGCCTGCGCCGAGCGGGCCGCCCAGCGTCCCTGCCGATGGAGCAGCAAGGGTCACGCGCTACCTGGACAAGTCTACGATATCGAAAAGGTCAGTTTATGTTCTTTCATTATTATCATTCTCCTCGAACAGAGGAGAACACTCATACATATATATTTGTTTTCTCTATTCGAAGCTCTGTTGCGACAAAATAACTATATTGATTCGCCTTTTCCTAAAGAAAGGATCGATTAAAACGATCGGTATATTTCTCTCTCGATTAGCCTATAACGATTAGCCTATATCGATTAGCCTATATCGATTAGCCTATATGGGATTTTTCTCTTCGTTATCGACAAGTAGATAAGCCACTAGTATCGAATCATTGCAGCTCCTTCGCAGTTTTTCTAATTTATTTGCGGTGTGTTCATTCGATTTAACGCTTCAATCGTTACATGAGCGCGAGAGCAAAACGAAAAACTTATTCTTAAAAACGTCTTATAAAAACATCTTGTGTAGTTATGAAAAAATTGTATAGGTACCCAATAATTCCTAACAGAGACGAGTATGACTCTAATTGCGATGCTTTATAAAGCTTGTACATTACTTGAAGAATTATGCAGAATTAAATCGGCTAGGCGGTAAGGAACATTTTTACATAATTAGCGCGTACACGCGAGCGTCAGGTGGCGCTGTTTTAGAGAAGGATATTTCATTAGGTTTATTCAATGTCTATGTGTACGTCTATGTTCGCGTCTATGCTCGCGTCTATGCTCGCGTCTATGCTCGCGTGCATATGTAAGAACTCTTAATTCTGATGAATATACATTGAAACTTCATTTGGAGCTATGAGCTACGATATACACTTTAGATCCGTGGAAGATAATTCGCACATCTGAATAGCTTTGCGCAGAGAACTGTCGTCGTCGCTGTCGTTAGTTTTCGTCATGTAAATATGTGCTCTAGATCACAATTATGAAAATACAATTTGACAGGTACCGGCTGTGGCTGTACAGTAAATCCAGGTTTATTTTATCAGAAGCATTAACCTCGATTGGTTAAAACATTTCTTCAAAAAGAAAAGATTTTTCGAGTCTCTTCTCACTGGATATATATCTGACTGTTGTCGAAGAGGATCGTTCATACAATCAATCATCTTGGAGCACGCGTTTGTTGCAATTATTGACAATGACCGAGGTTGATCGTCTGAACGTTGCTGCTGCTACCGATGCCGCTGCGGCGACGTCAATTTCTCGTTCAGATCATTTTCTTTCTCTTTTTCTCTCCGACTTCTTTTTTCGGACGTCCCTCCTTTCGAGGTTATATCCCATTTTTTTGGACTTTCACTCCGCACCACAGTCGTAGAGGAGGCGAAACCCAGCGTTGGATTATAAGTACACCTCGTACTCGGAGTTGAAAATAATTGAAATTTAAGATGATTTACAACTCTATACGGGAAATTTCAATACTTTTCTTCACTGGCTTTTATTATAATAACATACCCGCAGCTGTGGCATTGATTTAGCGTGCGCGTGCGATTTTTAACAGGATCGTTGAATCTTCTTTAAAAATAAGTTTCTAATGCCCTTGAAAAGTACATTTCTTCAAAAGTTCTCCCACACAATTAGGAATAAGCAGTCGAAGGCGAGGAACTGTCGTGCGTCCTACCAATACGTAGAATTTATCGCGATGACCTCTTCTGCTCTCGAGCATTATGTACCGATTCCGTAGCGAAGAAAAAGTATGACGGAAGAAATAATCCTCTAAAAATGTGTTGACCTTCTGAGAAGACGTAACGCACGCGCGTACGAAAGCTCAGCTCACTTTTTCTCGAGTTATAAGGGAAGGCCGTCTACCTAACCTATAAAAGTGCTTCCCTTTCTCTCTCGCGCAAGCAGGTATGCGCGATTTATCGAGCGGCCGAAGACCGGCTCTATACTTAAACGGATTCCCCTGGCTACGGGCCAGGGATCGCGCGTACTTCGCGAAATTTCTCAAGAAAAGAGAACTGCTCTCCGGGAGTTGTGTGTACTAAGTATGTCGGGAATTGAAGAGTGAGAAACGCTAACGAGGATCAAATTCATGAGAAATGTCGAGACGTTGTGATGATGTGACGATGTGACGATGTGACGATGTGACGATGTGACGATGTGACGATGTGACGATGTGACGATGAGACGATGGGACGATGGGACGATGGGACAATGGGACAATGGGACAATGACATTTACATATGAAGAATAAAGAATCTTAAGGGTCACAGATATACTACGTACGCTTATTCTATCTTTCAATTTCAACTTATCGCATTGCGCTATTACTATAGACACATTAAGGAAAAAAGAAGAAGCGCATCGTGTAAGAAATTCTTTAATCGTTGGCTTCCACGTAATCGAGATCTTGTGTGTACAATATGTTGTACATACCACATAGAGCGTAAAAGTGTTTCAATTCAGCCGCTGTAGATAGTCTGAATAATGATTCAGATTGATTTTGCACACACGTTTTGTTCGACTGAAAATTTTTGTCAAAATCACACTCTATTCCAGCACACAGCGACGGCTTTCTTTATCGCTGTTCTCAAAGCTTATCGACAGTTAAATTACATTATAAGAACCAGCGTTATGAAATCCCTCTGGGTTACATCTCACACTCGAGCCATTAAAATAATCTCTCTTGTCTACATACATATAAAAACCATGAGTTTTCTCTCATGAAAAATTATACTATTCCTTATTCGAAATCTCGAAAAAAAGAGATTTATGTGCGCGCTATTCAACCCTTCATCGTGAATTGCCATTAGACTAAGGGGCCGATGATCCGAAACACATAATAGTCTATCAATCAATCAAGCGTTCATAAACGTTAGTATATATATGAGACAGTAGTACTCAGCTGATTACTGCAAATCCCTTGTCGCATTGTAGACTGAAAATGACTGAACGAAAAGATGCGCACATGACACGATATATCCTTTAATCCTTCGATAATCTTATTACTCATTCACACACAAAGCGCATACATAGACAAACATATCGTTTTTCTTCTTTTCTACGAACGAGATTAGTTTTCTCTCTCTTGCTCTGATGATGACGCCGTCGAGCATTATCGAATCGCGCGCGCGTGTAATCGCAACGTATATAGAATCGTAGAACGTATATAGTCTCCCCCACCCCCACCCCGCCGTCTCTCTTCTCTGCGCTGTATATACATGTATATCTAATCTCCCGCGTTGTACGTGCGCGCATGCATAGAGGCGCGCGGTCTAGCCTCTCGTCGTGCGTGAATTTAGACGATGACGAGACAGCGACGCTCTACATTATGCATTATATGTTCTCGGACGTGCTATTGCTGATGTGCTGTTACTGCTACTGCACACTGATAGAAAGAATCATTTGAAACAAAGTCACTGCTCTATCCGTTGATGAATACTTATGTCTTTTTAAATTCAGCCAAACGAATGTGAATTGACGGTTAAAAAGTAGATCGTCTCTGCTGCGAGAATTTTATTAGTAGGTGTGTCATTGTCATTTGTATAAAAAGACTTATATAATGTGAATTTGTTTAATCTTTCTGAATGTTCGTTGCAAGCATTCGTAAGAATTGTATTTATTATTTAACGATTCAAAATTATCTCGAGCATTTGCGTGACTGGATATTGCGACTTTTTATTTACAGCGAATGCAACTCGATAGAAGCTTGCTTGACTTGTTGTAAGCCAAAGGTTAGCCGTTTCATCCAAACCGCCTCCATCTATTTTACTTATCGGAGCAGTACATCAATTATTTCTTTCTACATGACGAATAAATAATTTCAATATTTGTAACTTGTGATCAAAAACAAAAACATATTGAACTCAAGTTTGAAGCAGTAAACATTGATGGCGAATATTTCAACAGTACTTTTCGGAATTCTTAAGAAAGATACTGTTTCATTCAGTTGTCAGGAAAAATATCTAAATCAATGTATCTCAGCGGCAAAGATTTCTGACTATATCAGTGCATGTGCGCGTGTGGTATATACGTCAATTCGTTGGCAGAGGCAACGGCCGTCTATATATCGTGGCGGTTATGCAAGTTGAGCGATTCATAAAAATTTATATAGACTAGAGATAAAGCCATTAAAAATTTTTCAAAACGCTTCGGACGTTTGGATTTCCGCGATTTTTACGAAAACCGACATACGTACTCGGCTGGGGTGACGAGACGTTATCGCGAGTCAAGAGTTCAGACTACGGTAGACGAATTAAAAGAGATAAAAATATAATGCGCCATTAATAAAGCAATAATTCGTAATACATAAATTTTCGCGCGTTATATATTGTCGAAGGTAATCTTGCGAAAAAACTGTTACCTTCTGCGCAAAGATATTTTTTCAATAAGACTATATTCATTTAGCAAATCGAGCAATATAGGTCGAAAAGCTTTCTTTTTCGATCATCACTGTCTCAGAAAAGAAACGTATTAACTGTAAGCTCGACGAAAATACATCGAGAGCCATTACTTACCTCTCGGGATCATCGATCGAAAGTTCAAAAATATACATCTCGACCGCTTTGACAAAAGTTCATTGCCAACGACTCCGACTTGTCCCTCGTAAAAAAAGAAGAAAAATTCGGTTATAGCCCTTCCATAATTTTCATAGTCAACTTCATAAATCCAATCTATATTTATCAAAGAACTCGACGAAGCGACGCTCGAGCAGCGCGGCAGAAATCTCGAAGAGAGAGAGAGAGAGAGAGAGAGAGAGAGAGAGATGTGAGCACGAGTGAAAAAAAGATGAAAAAGCATAAAGCGTGTTATATATACTCCGAAAAAACTCGGCCGAATCGTCGAAAACGACGGCGTCTGCGGTGTCGCTCCAACCGAGTCTCAGCGGCGCCTCGGAAATGGGCAAATGTCGTATGCGTAGAAGGTCGTCCGTTCGAAGTATAGACATGAATATGAAACATTATGTGGTCCCCAGCGTTGTACCGCTGCTTTCTCCTCTCCGCTTCGTCCTCGGATTTTTTTTCACGGTTGGATTCTCATGTATCGCGGTGAACGAAGAAAGAGTTACTTCGTCGCTTCTGTCTTTTCTACACAAACTTATCTACATAAAGACTCTATCGGTATATATAACATATAGAAAAATAAACTCTAGTAGAAACTTGAACATGCATTTTAGGGAAAAAATCTTTTTATCTGCATTTCGACGTTTACAAAGCGCTAAGACACAATCGGCTGGTCATCCTCGCGCGAGTACGCGACTCACCGAAATACAGCGTTAATGGCCGCACACGCCAAAACACATAGCCATATATATCAGGTATGGTACAGCGCTATGCTCGAGATCTGCGTGTCTTTTCAGCCGTTTAGAATGCAAATGCGCATTATGATGATGATAATGATATTCTTTTAATACAAGTCTTGTGTATGAAGAGAGATAGCAATGACACCTAAATCGCTGAACACTGCTACACAAGATATTTAGACATTGTTATCTCGATGCAATGGGGCTTTTACGCGAGTTCGATGACACTTCTCGGATAGAGGGACCGGGACCGCCCCACTCGCAAATTCAATCTTTCCGACTGAGCTGAAATTTTCAATAGAAACTTTTTTTGACTGAGCGAGGCCGAGATAAAGATAAACATAAATTGTTCGATTATTCACCAGAAATAAAATTCGCCGATCAGTTATCCAATTAAAACCTTATCGCATAGTTGTATATCGTTGATAAGCATACAGTATATAGCTTGTAGATGATGATGCATGCCGACGTATCAGACTTTCTAATAATATATACCTTGTAAGAAGGGTAAAAAAGGCGTACAGCCGATCTTTTACCTAAAAATGTGTGAGCTGTCGGGAGGCTCGACTGCACCGACAAAAGTAGAAAAAGCTGAGTAAGAATGAAAGTAGTTGGGAGTTTGAAATTGAATCGTTGTCACCGAGTAAAAATCGTGTCGTTTCGTTTCTATTGAAAGTGAGAGAAAAATGTCATTCTCAAGAATGATCGCGTAATTCTCAGTTAATATTTCAAAATCGGTTATCGATCGATCAAATAGATTATAGCTCGAGTGTCTCTGTCGACAGTTTGGTTCTCGAGTCATTCGAAGATTCGCGTCTTGGGAGAATGAAGAGTTCAATTCTTTATGTTGTTACGTACCGATAAGTCAGTAGATCTTATAATACCAGCTCTCGGTGTACATATTAGCATAGTATAACACACGATAAAAATATCATCCTCGTCCCTGACACTATAATATACAAGCTGACTCAACATTGTAAAAGTGCGTCGCAGAAAAAAGAAGACTAGATCGCTTGACTTGAATTTTCTTCAGAAATATCTCGTCATGCGATATATATATATATATATATTAAATCGATATACGTAGGGGCCATGACGGATTACCGAAGAAAGACTTCTCTTCCTGCAGAAAAGACGTTTTATTAATAAATCATGCGAGTGATAAGAATGCATTACAAAAAGCATAAATGAAAAGATAAGATAGTATCCTCTCCGTCGCCGCCGCCGCACAGGTGTCGTTTAGTCTTTCGCGAATAGTCGAGCTTTTCGAAAATCCCGTCCATTCCCGAGACGTTATAATACATGATATATTGTATGGTAATCCTGATGCATATTAGTTACTACAGTGTGTACAAACTTTTGGTTACACTGCTACGACTGACTTAGATGAAGTGTGAATTTCCCTGTCGTTATGTAGCACAAAAAAAAAATTTGAAACTCTGATAAGCCGACTTGACATTTGTTGGATATTTCATTGAAAAATTCTTTTCCCATATTTGGAGAAACAAATGAGTTCTTCGTCGACAATTTACAGCAATGATCTTTTTATAGAAGAATTGAAAGTTTCATACGCTAGGAATATGCGATATTGTTTTTGTAGCGAAGTCGGACGGTTTGGGGGCTCGACTTTTAGCGTGGGGTCACAACGCGCGGAGCTTCATTCTCAGTCTATTGGTCGAAGCGTTCGCACCGACTCTAACGAAGACAGTTCGGTTTAGTTTATTCGAGTTTTACGATTATACGGATTTCTGAAATTCCTCTATGAAATGGACAAAAGTTATAGTAAATGAAAAAAAAATCTAGCTCATGATGTGCAAAGGATATCTGAAAGCTTGTTCGAAACAGCCAAACAACTCAAAGTATAAACGACTGACCAGACGATTCAATTTGATCGCGAAATACGCTTTCAAGCATCGTCAGTATCGAAAACTCGAGGCAAACAAGGTTCGTTTTTTCCCTCACTCTCCCCACTCTTCCAGAAAATTCAATTGATACTCGGCAAATATTTTCATGCAGACGTCCGACCTATATCAAACCCTTTGAATGTAGTACGAAAACACGCCTGGATAAAAATATTATTCCTCATAAATTTAGTTGTTCTTCTTTATTTTTCAAATCCATATTGTATAGCGATTCTCACATCTTCTATTTTACGTGTTTCTCTGTTACAGCCTGTGAGTGAGTGGACGTCGTTGAACGTCGTCGAGTGGATGGCGGCGTTAAACCTCTATCGCTATGCCGACGTTTTCAAGTCGAAGGACATCAAGGGCAGCGATCTGCTTAACTTGGACCGCGAGAAGCTGATGGTGAGTATCTATTCATCTATGAAAGCACGTTTTTTATTCCTTTTCGGCCGACGCACGTGACTTGCTTACTGCAAAGCCTCAGAACTGTTTAAGTGTGTGAGAGAATGTGTGTCTTCATGTATGTACAAGGTATATGTATAGGTAAAGAAGGTAGTGCGGCCTCGAGGATATGCAGCGCTTCCGAGCTTCCGCCAGCGTGAAATATCCCGTCTCTTTGGTTTCAAGAGAAATGAACAGATTCGAATGCAGTAGTTTATTTCGAAAATTTCGATTTTCCTCGACGACTTGATGTATATAGAACGAAATTACATAAAGCGCGCCAACAACCACTGGCAGACGTAATTAAATATTGTGCAATCGCTTCAAATAAATTTGACACGAGCGATAATTTTAAAATTTACTGTCTCACGATATTTTATATACTATGTATGTGCACAGACATGCACACGGGATTATATACGCATAGCTTAATCAAGTTTTCCGGTGGTGCGAGCCAGTGGTATTAAATGACGCAAGAGTCGTATAATTTTTCTAGCGACGGCATATATATAAACGTGAACGCGCGCGATCGCATAATAACGCAAAAAAATACAGCGCAAAATAGAGAAAAAAAGACCTCACACAGGTGATTCATTGAGTGAATTATATTTGCATACATAGCAACCGATGATTTTTCGATCGAAATATGTCGGGAACAATGCTATACTATACCTAAGACCCCACTCCTAATTTAATAATTAGGAGTGGGGTTTTTCGACGACATCGGTTTCGTTTCTTTTTTACACAATACGTTTCGATTAGCATTGAAATCGCGTAAATAATAATAATAATGAAATAGCAATTTTGTCAGCGATTTTGACATATTTATTGCCGATAGTCTGCTGTATTATTCAGATTTTGAAGCATTCCTTTCTAGAGATAAATAAAGAGAGAGAGAGAGAGAGAGAGAGAGAGAGAGAGAGAAACGAGACAAAGATATTTCGGTAGTAATCATCAGTAAACGTAAGCGGAAAATTCGTAAATCCTCATTTTTCTCCTGGCCGTCACAGAGTTGTAAATAAGCGCGGGCGACAACTGCAATGAAGTCGTACTTGCTTATGCTATATACTTACGTAAACGCTGAAGAGAGAAAGAGCGAATCGATATATTTTTCATTAAGCGACCGCTCGAGAGCCTCGTTAACTTAACAGGTCCAATGCGAGCGTGAGGCTAGCACTACCCGAGCCGTTGCTACGACTGCGACTGTGAGACTACTGCATGGTGATGAAAATAAATGCAAAGAATAGCATTTCGAATTGACGAATAAGTGTGGTCGCAGGAGGTTTTACGCCTTTTTTCTCTCGGCATCTCGAAGATCTTAAAGATCACGGTTCGATATAGGTATATGTGCCTACAAGGCGTTGGAAAGGTTGCTGGCGCAGCATTCAGTGAAAGCAATAAAAGTATATGAGCAAATCCACGAGATACCGGAAACTACACTCGATACCTGCTAACTCACACCTTTTTCAATTAAAAAAACTACTTAACAAGTGAACATAGAAAATAACGTCGTGGACATTTTAAAAATTATTATTCGTCAATACATTATTAATTGACAACATTGAAGTAAAATAGTAAAGCTTTCAGTTAAAAAAGCTCGAATAAAAAGTTATGAATATTTAAATAAATCTTTATAAGTGAAGTTTATTTTTTACTATTATCTGACAATGTGATCTAGTCTTATATGTTGATCAACTAACATTATTTCTCGCAGATTTGATAAGATGCATATACGCAGATTTAAAAAAATTAAAAAAATTTTTAATATATAAATTTCTTTTAATCACCTCGGGAAATAAAATCGATTCCCAGTATCACGTGGATTTATTCACATATGCAAAGTTCAGAGGAAGGGAATAGCTCACTTTCCCTTATTTTTCTGACTAGGGACGTACTTGAAAGACAGCGAGTAAGAGATAATGAAATATAAATATGACTTCGTCGCACTGTTAATCCTCTCTCTCTCTCTCTCTCTCTCTCTCTCTCTCTCTCTCTCTCTCTCGCTCTCTCAGGAATGATTGCATATGTATTTTAAAATGCTAATCAAGAAATTTAAAATATGTACTTCCGATATTGAAATGTTTGATAAACAATCTAAGCAGACGATTGTTTTCATAGCGTATACGAGCGAGGGCAAATCCATTGGAGCGAACGTGACCCAATCGTAGATTTTTTCGTGACTCGAAAGCGAATTTTTACTCTTTGATACATACACATGGAGCCTTACATTATTCAGGACGTACATGCACAGAGAGCTGTCTCCGAAATGATTAACGATGGAATATTTTTCTTCAATGCGCTTACAGAACATGGGCATAAAGGATGAATTCCATCAGAAGAACATACTCGTGTGCATCGAGGAGCTGTGCCAGCCATCTACGTCTCCACCGACGATACCCGCATCCGAGACAACGTCCGCGCCTCCGTCGGAGCAACAACCGCAGGGCGTGACGATGGTTGCGTCTCAACAGCACAATCTAGTACCGCACAGTTTCAGCGTCCTCGAGAAGTGCGACAAGTGCCATAAGTACCTCCGGGGCCTCCTGCACCAAGGCTTTCTCTGTCAAGGTGATTATTATTTGGTTATTTGGTTATTTGGTAATGTCGCAGCTATACATAGAAAGAGGACGTAATCGAAATTCGCCGAGACGACCGGTAATTCGCAATTTCCCGATCTATCAGCCAAAGGGAAAATCGCGCGAGGGGAAGTTTTTCCTGCAGTCTCTGCAGTCTCTGCAGTCAATTTCCGTCGAACTTTTCCATCAGGAAAATACTCAAACGAAAATCTTGCTAACAACGTGATGCGAACTTCACGTGCCGCGCGGAAGGTGGCGCGAGTTTAAAAATTATTAAAATCGGAGTCACGTTTCGAGAGCTGATCTTGGATACTGTCGACTTGTTGAATTCTTTCCTTGTCGCGAATCTGTCGTTGTATGGAGGGGTTTTTACTCGATTGCTTTTCTCTCTTTCTTTCGATCTTTTTCTCTCGAACTTTTTCTCTCGATCTTTTTCTCTCGATCTTTTTCTCTCGATCTTTTTCTCTCGATCTTTTTCTCTCGATCTTTTTCTCTGTAAAACGTCGAAGGTCTCGAAAGCCGGTTTTTTAATCGAGTTGCACTTTTGAAAGTCACTGCGTTCAAAGTTGCGAGTTGTACCGAAATTTCGTCGACAATAAATAACTATTCATTAAAGACAGCCTGTAATAGTCTGTAAGAGCCTATAGGAGCCTATAAGAGCCTATAACAGCCTATAACAGCCTATAACAGCCTATAGCAGCCTATAACAGCCTATAACAGCCTATAACAGCCTATAAGAGAAGACTTCCGAGCGAAAAGGGCTGAGGGATGGGGGAGAGGCGTGCGCGAGATGGAAAATTTTGAGCGGAATATTTGCATAAGCCAATTGCTCGAATTTTTATTGCTGCTATAAAGGTGTCGCACGTGACCGCGCGAAATCACATCGAGAGCAAACACGAAATTAATTCGGACACACTCTCGCTCGATGCATTTTCGCTAAAAGTCACCCCAAAGCAACGTGTCGGCCTAGTGTAGCAACATTCTACGTTGAGCACCGAATTTCGGTTTTTACCCGCTTAAAATATCGTCTGCGTTTCTCTGCATTACCAATTTCACGCTCGACAATAGCCTGTTGCAAAAAGCTGAGGATGAAACAAGCAGAAAAAAAGCACTTTTAACGATCTCCTCGACATTCCTGCGCGACTTTTTCTCTTCTTCGCATTTGCAAGATTCTTTTTCTTAACTATTAACCTTCGACGTGTGAAATCCAAATTAAAATAAACGCTAAGCGGGATTCCAGACATCGAGCCGGTGCGAATCACGTGTTCGACAAAAGAAACACAGTAATGCACTTATCTCTTAGAGATTTCATCCAGAGTGTCCGGGAATAAAAATAAACACGAATCACTTAGTGACAAGAGGCTTGTTGCATGTACGTGAGAGAGCAAGCCCTTCGCAGTATCGACGACGAAGGGATACCTTCGTCTCGTCGATGGACTCGATGAACTCGATGGATATAAACACGTGGTTTGCTTACTCGCAACAATCTTTCAAATTATTCGAAAAATTCAAAGCCAGCGTTGATTCATTATTTAATAAACTTGCCAATATGCGACATCTCGTGCGTCGATAATATCAATCTTGCGCAAGTACGTGACCGCGGAAGCTGTAAACGGTTCATTAGTCGACTGCTGTCATCCGTTATGGAAAAATCGATCGTGTGTACTATAGAAACTTCTTTACTCTTCTCCGTTAATTGTCCGTTAATTCTTCATTAATTGTCCGTTTTAACGGAGTCGTTAAAATGATGAAAAAATTCCGTAAGGCGAAATTGAGTGATCGTTTGAGACACTTTGGAGGCGGTGAGTCAGAATTTCGGTACGTTTGGTGAGTCAGAGGCGCGACTTGCATAAAAATTTATTGACCCATAAACAATGCTATTTTTCGGAGTATTATGAAAATTAAGTTCGTAGCATGTCGCGACGAGCATTTATTTTTCTTTCGGCTTTACTAAACTACGTCAGCGGATGGGTTAGTATATTTATACGCTTTTGTCTATTTATTTCTGGATATTAATGGACATGTGACGCTGATTGCAGATTGCGGTCTGGTAGCGCACAGAACTTGCTCGGCAACGGGTCTGCCGATGCTCTGCGCACCCTCGGATTCGCGCGTCAACAGATTTACTTCAGGTTAGTGTCTAGTGAAAATGACTTCTTGATCAATTCTTCAAGTTTCAATGATAAAATAATTTATTATATATACAATTATAATAATAATGTTAATAATAATAATAATAATAACAATAATAATAATAATAATAATAATAATAATAATAATAATAATAATAACAATAATAATAATATTTGCGCTTTCAGTTTTCGGATTAGCGCTATGCTCGCAATTTGATGCGACAACGCGCAGCGCACCACTGCTCGTCGAGAAATGCACGCGCGCCCTGGAGGAGCGCGCTGCTACCGATCCGAGCCTCGATCTCTACAAAGTCTATCACAGTAGTTCTCCGAATGAGCAGACTCTCGAACTTAGACAGCAGCTTAACGAAGGTACCTATTGATAACAAATAGCTTCGATTAGCAACGACAATCATTGAATCGCTACTTTCTTTCTGCAGACGTACGAAGCACAGACTTGAACCTTTATACAGCTCAATGCATAGCCAGTGTGCTGAAAAAATTCCTTCGAGAACTGCCAGATCCGGTGATCCCAGTTCAGTGGTACGATAAGTTTTTGGAAGCTTCGAGTAAGTACACGCGAGATTTAACTGTGCGTCTGTCGATATGTTTATAAATCTAACGAATTATAACTATTGATAATTGGAATTTTATTGAAACCGTAGGTTCGGGTGACGAGCAATGCGCGTCACGGCTCAGTCAGATGATTGCGGAGCTCCCGCCGCATCACCGGAGCACGTTGCGCCACCTAATGGGCCACTTTTGTCGAATTTGCCGGTTACAACATGCGCGAGGCTACACGGAACCCCCGACTGTTCTTGTCCAGGTCCTTTGTCATCTGTTCCTCAGACCACCCTGGGAACACATCATGTAAGCAACATACTTTTTTTTTAAATTTTCCTTAAATTTCCTCTTCATATTGCAATAAACATTTGAATTATCGACTATAGTCAAGTGGTGCACAATATTGAGGCGCACATACGCATAATGGAACTTCTTCTATTACAATGCGATTGGGGAGAGCGTCTGCCAGAGTTCGCAAGTGCGCCTTTGCTGCCACCACGCAAGGTGTCGAGACCTCAATTTCCCGTCATCGATCCCGCTACCGCGTTTGTTGGCCTGGAAGACGAAGTCAACCGTGAGCGACAAATCATCGAATGCCAGAAGTACGTCCACCGTTTATTCTAATACAAGGAATTAAAAAATTAGAGATAAAGAAGTAAAAGGATGAACGCGACAAAAGTTGCTTATGTTATATTACGTCCAGGAGACTAAATTATTTTCTCAATTCTTCGGATACTTCCATTCGTACGAACCTTTCGATATGAATCACGAAACGTTTTGCAAACCCTTACTATTTGCCTCTTTCTAAAGTATGAACCTTCGAAATATTGACCTGTTTTTCTACACCCTGCAGCTGCCGACTACTAGCTCTACCTTGTCTCATTCGCACCTCCCACTCACCCTGTTGCTTCAAAATTTACAAGCCCCATAGAAACGTACTGACCATCGACACGTTCACTCCTAGCTGACATTTGAAATCTTTTTGACAGTACCGAAAATAGCGAAAATTTGTCGCACGCGAAATGTTGTGGTTTCGTACTCCGCATCGAGTCAGTAAACGCGAAAAGCGTCTATTTCGTAAAATGTACAAAAGGGTATTAAAAAATCTTTTGCTTAGTAGCAAAGAGCAGCAGGCGCAAGCGATGAGACCACGGTCGCTCCAGGAGGCTGAATGGTATTGGGGTGACATAACCCGCGACGAAGTCAATGAGAAAATGATCGACACGCCGGACGGTACTTTTCTCGTGCGCAACGCTTCCTCGAAAGGTGGCGAATACACACTCACCCTCCGTAAAGGCGGAGCTAATAAGCTCATTAAGATCTGTCATCGGGCTGGTAAGTATGGATTCTCTGAGCCCTACAACTTTAATTCGGTCATCGATCTCGTCGATCACTATCGAAATTGCTCTCTCGCCCAGTACAACGCTACTCTGGACATAAAGTTGCTCTATCCAGTCTCGCGATTCCAGCAGGTGAGTTAACTTCATTTAATTGTTTATTGTCAAATGCATTTTACAGGTTAGACATATTTTTTCATCAATATTTATTTCTGCAGGATGATGAGATTGCGAGCACCACAGACATGGCCAAGGTCATTGCTAAATACGTTGAGCTTGACAAGGATGTGACAGATACTATGAAACAGTACCAAGAATGCTCCGATATCTATAGCCGCACGACTTACGAAGTACAGCTCAAGAGACAGGCCCTAGAGGCTTTCTCCGAGGCCATAAAAATGTTCGAGGAACAGATGAAACTTCAGGAAAAGTTCCAAAAGGAAGCGCAGCCGCACGAGATTGCTAAGTAAGTTTAGTTAAAAATTCAATGATAGGCAGACTTTTGTTAAATGCTTTAACTAATGAGAAAACAAATGTTTAGCCTTTCCGATAACGCAGAGCTATTAAAGCGTCGACTCAAATCTCTGGAAGAGAGCAAGGATCAGGTCGACGATAGCCTCAAGCAACAGATTGCCCACAACAGAAGCCTCGAGAGAGAAATGAATAAACTTAAGGTAGAAATATTCCAGCTCGTTCGCACCAAGGAAAAACACATGTCGTACGTACATTTTATTATTTCAGTCGCAATTTTATCGAATTATAAACGAAAGTACAGATGCTAACCAAAAGAAATTTACTTCTGCAGATGGTTAAAGAAAAATGGCATGAATCAAGCGAGGATCTATCAACTGTCTCAAAACCTTTTGTCAGTCAATCGAGACGCGAACATCGATCTCCAGGAATTTGATACCGACGTGCATAGCGACGAGAAAACTTGGCTTTATCTTGAAGGTTCACGTTCAGATGCCGACAGAATCCTTGCCAATAGACCCGATGGCACTTTCCTCGTAAGAAGGTCTACGATAGGACAATATGCATTGTCAATCATGTAAGTATGCATTCACATATAGAATATGAAACATAATCATACTGTTATTTCTATATTTTAGCTTTATTCAAATAACACTCATCTGTACACATACACGCTCATACGTATGTGCATTATTAAAATATTTATTACTAAAATAGAACAATTTGTAGGTGTAATGGGACGGTAAACCATTGCATAATCTATGCAACAGAGCGAGGCTTTGGCTTTGCTGAACCGTACAACATCCACGAGTCGCTGCGTCATCTTGTGCTTCACTACGCTCAGAATTCGCTTGAAGAGCACAACGAATGCTTGACGACGACTCTTGCTTACCCGTGTTTTGCATCGCCAAGTGCGCTGGCCAAGCTTCAAGCTCAACGCCTCATGATGCAGCAATCTGGTGCCGCATCACAGCAACTTTACCAGCAACAGCAGCAGTATCAAGCGGCGCAACAACTCTTTGCTGCTAATACCGGATCTGTGCAGCAGACCTAAATCGTCATCGGAGAAAGAAGAGCGAGATCGAATCAGCTGTAACACGCTGAGACTTCTTGTAACTTTTATTTCTCTTAATCTGATCGTGTATCTGAAAAGTAAGCGATTCCCACGGTAACTTGCGATTTTTTCGTTGTTCGTAATCGAACTTCTGTGGTTTGAATGGATCGCGAAGAAGTGCCATAATATTCTTCGGGACTCTGAGAATCGTAGAGCATTTTTTTTATTTAAAAAAGTTTCGAATCGTATAAGCGTGAAAATCGATCGCCGCGCACTTTTTGGGTACGAATCTTTGAGAAAATGGTCACGGCAGGCGCAATTCAGGTGCGATCCATTTGAGCCACGGAGAATGGCATGGGTCGGAAGGATATATCACTGATTTCATTCTACTCGATTCTTTTGCAAATTTCAAGAATTATTAAGAATTCGGTTATCGACAGAATTTTTGAGATGAAATGACATTAAGATCAAGCATATTATATTCTACAAAGTAGAAAAAAAATTAGATGACTAAATGAAATTATAACAATTTTTTATAAGATCTTGAAGGTATTGCAAAAGAAGGAGATTGACGATCAAATCTATTCTACCAACTTTTGAAAGTGAGTGAAAATGTCGTAAACTCCCTGCAGCGAGGCAGATCTAATGAAGATGACAAACGAGTCATCTCTATCTATTTTATGAGTATGCAAAGTACTCTCGTAATGTATATTTTTTCGTTCGTACGTTATTTTCGTTAGTCGACATTTGTCGAACTGGCTAAGAGTAAGCGCGACTCGAGCGAGACGGAAAGAAAGGCGCAATGTCGTCGAGGTGATATTAACGTTTATATAGACGAAACGAGAGAAGAACGCGCCAGCGCTAGTGATATATATGCGCGTACACGAGAGTACGCGATGAAAATAAAAAACAATTACATAGAATATATATATATATATATGAGAAACGCGCGTCGGGTACGCGCGAGAGGCTACCGTCAGACGGTACATACACAAACACACAAAACACAATCGTGCGCGACGATTATAATGTGAGACGAAATAATAGAAGAGAGTTGATACGCTATCGCGGTAAGTGGATGCACGTTTGTTCTCTTCGCTTTTCCCTGAATTCATCGTTGTGATTGAACGTTTGCGTTCACCCACACAAAGACAACAGAAGTTGACATGACAAGCCGAGCCGAAGACTTTTTTCCCGCGAGATACAACGAAATATACAAAATTATATCTCGGACGTTGGAGGTAGTCGAGAAGCGCCGTAAGGGACAAAGTGAAGGACGAAGATGACAAGCAAGATGGAGCGAAAGTTACGAAGAGACAAACGAAGGAGAATTTTTTATACGTAGAATGTAAGTGCTTCCGTGCCAGGGTACGAAGAAGATTATAATAGAGATATGCGAAGAGGAGAATTTTTTTTAGAAATAATTATCTGTGATTTACGAATATCCGCTGCGCGACGACGATGATAAAATAACGAACACGAGAATCGAGAGCCAAGAGCTTGTCCGCGCAACGGATAACGGATGGATCGTTCGTTCGTTGAAACAAGGAGGGAGAACATAACGTTTTATGCATTTAAGAAGTTAATTAAAACAAAAATTATGAATTAATAAATCACGGGGCGAAATGAAATAACGATGAAATAAAAATATTGTGATCGGAGGGCAGATGGAGAGACAAAAAGCCAGAAATAGAAAGAAGACGATATGGATAACGAATAAAAGATGTTAAATAGAAACGTTCGACCGGGCGAGTAGCGGGTCTGTCCTCGGTTATGTCGAGCGAGATCTCCGCGGGCCCTCCATTAACGCAGGAAAGAATAACAATTAAGAAAGATTAAAAATACAAAAAAAAGATGATAAAAGAAAAAGAAGAATTGATTCACATTAATCGATTATATTATATATATATATATATATATATATATTATATATACAGCGTTTAAGGAGTGGAGAGTTTCTTGTTTTTCATTTGTACGCGCGCGAATGAGACGATGTGAGACATATTAATAGAGAGAGAGTGAGAGAGAGAATGGAAACAAAGCGAAGACAGAGTGAGAAACGAGCGGGAATGCGGATAAAAAGATTTTGAAAAATATTATAAGTAGCTAAAGGATAATCCTTGAGCCTCCCAACATACATTACATACATATAAATATATATATAAATACCGTGCTGACGCATAGGTTATCACGTAAATTGCGTAGTGGGTAAACGAAAGAAAATATCCTTTTTGATTTTTCGTACGAAATGACAGAAGGAACGAGAAATAGGTAGATGGCAGAGAGAGAGAGAGAGAGAGAGAGAGAGAGAGAGAGAGAGAGAGAGAGAGACAGACAGAGTGTGTTGTCACGATAGCCGGAGCTTCATGACTGTCGAAGGTCAATGTGGCCCCTTCAATATCCTTCTTTCCACCTGATTCTTCGTATCATGAGTGTCTAAAAATAATATCTAGCAGCAGCTACAGCCAAGGAACTAAAGTCGCTCGACGACGCGATTACTACCCGTAAAAATTGTAATTTCGCTCCGGATCATCATAACGTAAAAGAAAATATCGAAGATTGATGGACAAGTCGTCGCAAACTAGTTACCTCCCGATGCGCTCGCGCTTCCGACAAGACCGGCTTTTCGAGTAAATACGTACGATCACATAGCAATCGATACACATCGAATCGCGAGACACCACTTGGGCTTGTCCTAGGAAAGAATCAAATTGACGTCCATTATGAAAGAGGGTATCGGATGACGCGATGCGCGAGCCTATGAGAAATACATACCTATTTCGCAAGGACTTGCTCGCTTTACGATCTACTATAATTTGAAAGTCGCGTTTTTTATTTTCGCTCGGTGGACTTGAGCTCGAAATCTCGCGCTTATCGAGCGGTCAATAAGTTCGAGAGAGTAGAGAGCGCGCTTACCGTGGTACGACGTCCGGAGCGCAATTTTCTATTCATCCTTCTATTCATCCTTCTATTCATCCTTCTATTCAGTCCTTCATTCGCCCCCCATAATCCATAGCCCATAACCCATAATCCATAACCCATAACCCACTCCCTCCCCTCAAATGATATATAAATTCAACATTGTCATAAATGTGTACATAGAACCGACATATAATTCTACTCGGCTGTATGTGTGTTACTGCTACTACGATCTGTATTCCGATAATTGAACGAATAATTATATATTCCGATTCACGTGATATATATGATTTAGGGCATGGTAGGGCAAATTTATAAAAAAGTTTTTATCCAGATCCATACTTCCCGCCACAGCTGCCCGCCACAGCTGACCTCCACAGCTGCCCTCCACAGCTGCCCTCCCATCTATATTTCGTTCGTTCCGCGTATCGGTACTCGAGATGGTCGAAAGCGATTGCGGTCCGCTGTCGATGAGATTGAGTCCTTGCGCAAGACGATTCGGGCAGTACATGAAACTGTGTAACTCTAAGAAATATTCTGTACACGCGAATTCCGTATGACCGTCGAGCGACGATTGCAGACAAATTCGTAACATTGATGAAAAACATATTTAAAAAATACACGAACTAATATGAAGTACAAGCGAAAAAAGAGAAAAATTGACAAAAAAATCAAGTAAATACAAAAGTAAAATGCTAAATAACGTGGAAGAAGAAGGCGAAACAAGCAGTGTATGTGCGGCGTGGGCGAAGAAGGCATGGAAAAACAAAACATGTTCCCGTCGTACTACTTCGAATTACGTAGAACTATAAATAGGTAGATTTAGACTTAGACTTTTTTATATCGAGATGAAAAAAATGATGCGGAAGGATTTAGAAGGAGAGTTGCGAAAAAGATTATTGAAAGAATAAAAAAAGTGCTACAAAGTGACGAGAGCGTGCGATAGAGATTTAAAAAATAATGAGCTAAAACAAATAAGCGCGAGAGCATGAGTAAGTGATTAAAAAAAAAATGTTAAAACAATACACCGATACACAATACATGGTGCACATGTAATAGTATGTTTGTGGATAAAACGGAGACGTGCACCGACTCGCACGAGTGCCGGCTCCTGCCCGAGGTTCGACTCGCCTTGAGAGCATAATGAGAGAGAGAGAATCCGATGACCACATTATAATACTTAGAACGATAAGGATAGACAGAGGAAAACAGCGAAATCCACTCGATCACGATGGATCCGGATACATCGCCAGGTTCCTTTTTTTCTTTGTTCGACGTGATAAAGTCTAGAGTGTGGGGTGGTAGAGGGAGGGTCCACGAAATTTCTTGCGAACTTTGTGAAAAATGAAAATGAACAAAAATACGGAGGCGAAAGGAGGAGAGGCGATTATCTCTCCTTAATCCGAGCAATTGTCAAGTTGATCTCAACGCGTGAGGAGAAAAAAAATATTGTTTGAGCGCTGGATGAGTAATTAAGCGACGATGAATCATACACAGAAGACACGATATATTGTAGCCGTATTCTATCGATGTGAGCGAATAAAAAAGAAGAAAAAGTGTAGAAAGAAAGAGTCGCCGAAGTCGACTTGGGAAAGTATAGCTCTTCGGGTATTCTCGTCGCATCGAGAATAATAATTATAATAATAAATAATAATGAATAATAACGCTAATGATAAATAATAATATTAATAATAATAATCATTTAAACCTTATTAAGGATTGTTTAAAAGTGAGATTTTTAAATGTGACGTTTTTTAACGATGCGTTATTGTATACACACAAACACACACACACATATATATATATATGTATATATATATATATTTACTGAGTATACTTTTCCCAAGTTGGCTCCGCCGCGCAACTCTATTGTCGAATCATCGAAATTCCATCGCGGAGACCATATATTATATATAAACTATATCTACATGTATGCAACAATAAACAAATCATGAAAATAAGCACTCGAAACAATAAAGTGGATGGAGAACCGAGAAATTTCGAGGAGTAGTGTGGTGAGCGATGATGAGAAAATTGGTGATCGAAAGAGAGAGAGAGAGAGAGAGAGAGAGAGAGAGAGAGAGAGAGAGAGAGCGAGAGCGAGTGTGCGTGCATAGATGCAAGAAAGCGAAGAGAAAGAAAAGAATAATAAAAATAGTAAAAAAATGAGAAAAAGATGCGTGGAGTAAGGCGATCGATAGTGAAAAAAGATGAGTGGAAGCAAAAAATATATTATATATACAAACATCTATATTTTTACTTACTTTCGAAGCAACCTTCATAATTATTTATAATATATAAACATGCATATAAATATATATGGAAGAAACAAATTTATAATAAATATTTATATATAAATTATTATACGTAAATGAAAGATATTTTAGTTCAATGCTCTCGCCGAGTGATAGTTGCTCACTTCTTTGAGTTTATTCTTTGTACTTCTCTTTATCAGTTTTGTTGAAAAGTTTAATTCTATTTCTATTCTTCGGTCGGCGTGAAAATTCGATTTGCGATGGCATACCCACCGAAAATCAATAGTCCAAAGGGAAGTTAATGAAATTGTAATAAAAAGTAGAGAAAAATCTATGCTCACGATAGTTTGCGCAATCGATTGTAAAATTGTCAAAGAATAAGCGGGAAATAAAATGCGTAATACGTAAAACAACAGTGTGTCTGTGTATGAGTGTGTGTGAGATTTTCCGTATCCCGATAAATGGGTGCGATGTCGCGGATAGGTGTAGTCACCCACAATATACGTATAATTTACTACATTAGTAATTTTTAGCGGTCGGCACGTGCGAGAGAATGTTTGAGTGTGCGTGTGCGAGAGCGAGAGAAGGGCGAAAGATGCAACGAAAAGGAGAGAATCGAAAAGCATAGGAAGGATTTTTCGATTTTTTCTTGCGGTTCGTTATCTTCTTTACTTTTTCGATGTGAGCGATGCTTCGCTGGTCGATCCAACGACGAAAGCGAGATGGTATATGTATACAGATATGTATATTATCGATATTATATAGTCTTTTCTTCTTTTTGTAATAAAACAAAAGATCCGGTTTTGAAAAAATCACCAACACAAAGTTACACGTCTTTATTGGCGCAATCTCCGAATTGTATGTAACATTCGTTGTGTCGCGATTCAGCAATGTCGATCGGGGTTGTCGAAATAACAACTTCTCCCAGACAAAGCTCGACTGCGATATACCCAATTTAGTTAATAAAAAAAAATAATTCTCTGCTTTTTAACCAAGTGTCTCTTTATTTATTATGCTCTCTCGTTGTTCTTGTTGTTTTGAAGGTATAATTTCTC
This sequence comes from Apocrypta bakeri, assembly GCA_018906985.1. Lineage (NCBI taxonomy): Eukaryota > Metazoa > Arthropoda > Insecta > Hymenoptera > Pteromalidae > Apocrypta > Apocrypta bakeri. Next base: position 19,735,383 of record JACCIA010000003.1, read on the forward strand.
TGGTGCTTTTTACATCGATCGACCAGAGAGAGGGAGAGAGAGAGAGAGAGAGAGAGAGAGAGAGAGAGCCGAGCTCGGGCTTTACCAGTGATCGAAAGAGGCAAAGAGCTTATATATTTATATGAGCTAAATGATATAAAAGAATAGAATTATAAAAACGTTGCCTTAGCTTTTGTACAAGGTTGAAAAGGTGCGAGAGTGTGCGAGTAAGCGTGTATAATAATTTATAGCTACGTTCGAAATGATTTACACAAAGAAAGAGCTCGATAGCCCCCTTTTTCGTAATCGTTCGTTGTTCTCTTGCCTGATGATTGTATGCGACAGAGCGCATGTGTTTGTCTGTGATTTGTTGGATAAAGCGGATCGACTGCATCAGCCTGGCAAAACACGTCGAAATCTTCCCCGCTGATTTGTGCCTAATAAAATAAGGGGGCGACAGTGGGAGGCAGGGGGAGGCAGATTCGCCGTGTTTTCAGGCGATTCGCCATTGGATACGATCCCCATCGATATGTCGAGTGATTTGTCGAGTGATTTGTCGAGTGATTTGTCGAGTGATTTGTCGAGTGATTTGTCGAGTGATTTGTCGAGTGATTTGTCGAGTTTGTCGAGGTGTTCGCGGCGATCCTCAATCTTTCCCGGCCATTCGAGCTAAGTCTGCTCGAGCTAATCGTCTCGAGAGCAATCCTTAATTAACGCATAATATTTAGTAGCAATTATAACTGTAATAGAAATAACGATAACGATAACGATATCATTGTTATGTAACTTAATAACACAGACTAATTAGAAAAAAGTAATTAGAAAGAAAATGGCAAACCTCCGTAAACTAACCGACACGTCGATCTATCAATTCAGCAGTGGACAAACCAGTTGAACGTCGGAGAGCACAGTGGATAACGGAGTCTTTTTGGCTCGAGTGTTTTTCCCTTGGGAAGCGGTCTGTGCGGGCCTTCTGCGTAAAAAGTGCGAGAAAGAGTGATAACGTATGCGAGATAACTTGTCTCAAAATGAGACAAACGAGGAGAAGAAAAAGAAACAATATTATAATATTAACAAATGTATGATGTCCCACTGTGATACGACAACTTCTTCTGTTTTTGCATGTAAAGTACATAATTATTAATGCCGTAAGTATGAAGAATAACAAACTGAGAAATCATTACGTATGAGCGAGAAGGACAAAATAGTGGCAGAGGCTGTTCCACTGATCCATGAATAATCTCATGGTCATCAGACGAGCGAACTTGGGCATGTGTAAGACGTATAATAAAACTGAATCATGTGATCACGGGGCAAAAAAAACAGTTTTTACTCAGAGGTTCGGAGTTTTCCGAAACGTGTATGTTGCAAAGGTCGAGTCTTTCTTATGATATATAATATATATACATATATATATATATGTTTTGCGTACCTGAATTCGAGAATGTGCTCTACATATACATGCGTTGCGTTTGTACCACTCGATCTGTTCTTTCGATTCTTAGATATATATGTATAGAGAGCGAGACAAAAACGAGTCTTTCGTGAAAATGTATGATCGTGGGACGTCGAGGGTGGAAAAAGAAGAAAAGCAGTCCATTGAAGAAACGGCCAAAGCGTCGCCTCCGCAATGCGTTTACCTCGTTCGCGTATCTTTTCCTCCTAAAATTATAAAATTCAGATAAAAATAAGAAAGGATAAAAAAGAAAAAAATCACTCACAGTCGAAGCGACGAGGTTACGTATAGGGATGGAATGAAAAGCGGAAGTAGTGGATGATTTTGCCAGTGAAAATGATAGAGTATGAGCGTATGGAAGAAAGAAAGACAGAAAGAAAGATCTACGTTGCTAGGGTAAGAGTGAGAAGAGCGCAAGTGCGATTTGCGAGAAAGAGAAGAAATACACGTGTGCAGAACGCGATTTGCACGTGAGATTAGCTCTTACTCTGTGTAATAGCTGGCCTGACTTGCTCTCCCGTTTTCGCCCTTTTCATCCTCGTATTATACCGTTTATTTCGTAGTGATATTCTGTAAAACCATTTATATTTGCATATGATTAATATGTTTTACTTATATAAATGCCTAAAACTCGTCTACTTATTTAAGACACACCATTAACTCTCGTCTATCCTTTCCTTTCCCCTCCATTCCCCTCCATTCCCCTCCATTCCCCTCCATAGCTTTCAGTCGCATCAGATGATCTTTTGGTTAAACTTTAGTTGGAACAAAAAATAGTGGAAATTCGCACTATTTCTCACGTGACATATGCCATGATAAAATAAAGAAGTACAACAAGCAGCCGCGAGATATCTCGAAATATTCCGAAAAATCGCCGTCGGCTGCTGATTCATCAGTCTGATCAAAGTCAGCGCGAGGTGAGTGCGCATTGTGCATTGAACTGTATATATAGCAGGTATAGCAGGTAGGTACGACCTATATTATGTCTACTACTTGTATATGTGTGTATATGTGTGTGTATGTGTATATATAGGAGCTAAGACACCTGTCTCGCGTTATACGAATTGCAGTGTCGCGAAGTTGAACGAGAGTTAGCCTTCGCAGGGGCGACGATAATCGAGCGACACGCGCGAGAATACGTGTGCGCCGAACTCGACGCTGACTGATATCACTTAAGACTTATGCGAATCTATTTGTCTTGCGTCTTTACTCTCGATGCGAAAATCTGTCTTTCTTCTCTTTTCGGTGAAAGAGAAAAAAACGGTTACAACTTTCGATAGATATTGAGTAAAAAAAAACTATTTTTTACTCAATATCTGTCGAAAGGTTTATCGTTCGATGCATTCTTTCCAATAGTCTGTATACGACTATGCGAGGGGAGTATCTTACATATACTATGTCCATTGTGCCTTATTCTTATTCGATTCTTTTTCGATTGTTTCATACGTTTGCGAGACGCGGCTCGAATATCAATCGAACTCGATCAATTGAACGATTACACGTAGACCGGGCCACGTTCATAGGCAGCGAGATATCAACGATTTAAAGATTTTTCGAGCGTGCAAATGACGAGCAGTACTGTACTCTTCGAGTGTACGCGTATTCCCGAGCTGCTAGATATAAGAATAATATGTAAGACGATAAGAGAGCCCGACTAGCTTTTGCCGTAGCGCGAGGGCTCGCGAAACGAGGTCAGGAAATCCCTATATCCACTATACCCTATACCCTATACCCTATACCCTATGCTCTATAGCTCTATAGCTCTATAGCTCTATAGCTCTATAGCTCTATAGCTCTATAGCTCTATACCTGCATCGGCTGGCCGAGAGGGGGAGATCGAACTCGAGACTGCGCTAAACTGCGAACTGCAGGCCTGCACCTGAGCGCGAGAACACTGGCTCTTTAGTTCGAGGTGAGCGCCGCCAGAGGTCGGGGACAGTGCAGGAGAGCGAGCGCGCGACCCGTGGCCGAGAGTCGCGGGACGGCGGCAGTCAAGCGTCGACGGCACACGCGACGTTTCGTCGAAAGGGACTCGCGTCGCCGTCGTGCGATTTGCCCACGTGTGCACGCATACGTAGCCGCGGGTGTCTTATCTACGAGTACACATGCACACGTGCACACACGCGTACACACGCGTACACACGCGTGCACACGTGCACATTCACCGCTTAACTGTGCGACAAGGCTGTACCAGTGCGAAATTTCAGTTATATACCGTGACGGATGAAAGATTGGCGAAAAGAGAGAGGGCTTAGTTGGAAGGTGTCATGCGAGCCCGTGTCCTCGTGCGACCGCAGCGTCGTCGTGCCGCGGTCCGCGAGCGAAGTGCATTCTTTTCCTCGTTAATGAGATTGTTCGATTAATCGGCGTTATTGGAATAAAACGGAGGGAGATATCAAAACGGAGAGGACAGTCCCAGTGGAACGGCAAGAGAGCTGCAGATGTACAGGATGGGCCGGGCGAGAGACGGCTCGTGGCTGCTGCTGCTGGTGATGCTGTTGGCCACGTGCTCGCGAGACCTGGTGACCCGGTGCCGGGCCAGCGAGTTCCCGGAACGCGAGTGCTGCGACCCCATCTACCCGCTCCCCGAGCCCACGAGTAGGATGCCCACTTTGCCCACACCTACCGGAATCAAGAACGGTCAGTACTCTCTCCTTCAGTTTTCTTTTATTCATCCTCAAAGTACTTTCACATCGAAACAGTACGGCTTGAGTACCGGCTTGAGTACCGGCTCATGTACCGGCTCATGTACCGGCTCATGTACCGGCTCATGTACCGGCTCATGTACCGGCCTTACACGGCTCATAACTATAGATGCTGCTTTAAGCAACCCCGCCGCTATTTTCACGTGACCTACTTCTATTTCCCCGATAGGTTAGGCATTAGGTTATAGTAGTATATAGCTTTCTCTAACGAGGAGCTCATTCACGAGCCGCGATTCGGGTCGACTTCACTCCCTTTTACGAGACGACGTTTCGCATTTTCCTTTCCTTTCCTGTCTCCTCCGCTACTTCTTCATTTTACGCAAATTGCCTTTTCGATTACGTTGCAGAAATGCAGTTGGATTTATGTCCGTGACGCAGAGATGCTTTGCGAGAACGTAAATTTATTTTTCAACCTCTAGAACCGTCTAGAATAGAACAAAATGACAAATTTTCTCTTCACTCATTCCTCACTCCACTTTTTCCTTGACTTACATTTCCTCCGTTTAATTATTAAGGGCATATTTTTCCCTCACCAAGTCAAACTATCCGGTTGTAAGGTCAAGTGCTAGAGGTACTCTTCTTTCAGGGATCTTTTTAGAGGGGAAAGATCTCGGAGGAGGAAAAGGAATGTTACGCAAGTAGAGAAAGAAACTCGAGGCTAACTAGAAGGACGACTAGTAAGAAAAAGAAGAGCAGAAAATGAGCTTCTTTTTAAAGAAAAAACTTCATTTGAAAATCATGCGACTATTTAGGTTTATCGCACAAGTCGGATACACTCGTTAAACTTTACCCACTGACATAATTTAGAATTAAATTTACAAAAAGTTGCAAGCTTCGAGCATAAACTTTCGGTAATACACGCTTGGATGAGATTTTTCGCGTTAAGCGAGAGGGATAATTTCACGTAGCAAATTCAAATTGACGCTCTTGATTATGGGACGATTTTCAGGCATAACCAGGCTATAAAGCTATTAAAATTGCTTTTCACTCGTGCATAATCGTAATCGGCAATAGTTTGTTGAACGGGTTGAACGGCTTTTTACGGCAGCTTAAGAAGAGATCGTTTCAAATTTACGCGTCATTTAATGCTCTAGCGCTTCGAAACTAGGCTTCAGGGGAATAACATTTTTAAAAGACACTATTCCATGTAAATTCTGTCGAGTCCGTCTTCATAATTCGCATAAATTCGTTACAACGTAATGACTTTTAATGAAATCCCTTCGTTTTACGATCGTGTATTTATATTGCAAGCCTTCCCTCGCGGACTCGCTCGGCCCGTGCTCGGCCCGAGCTCGGCCCGCGCTCGGACCTTGTTCAGATTTATACTTCGCTAAGTTGTCAGGCATGGAAATTATATTAAAAAATTCATCAACCTCTCCAAGCTATTCCCAGTCGACTAAGCGAACTCTCTCAATTTGATCATCTCGAGTATAGGAAAATAAAAAGCGTCGACCGAAGTGCATCGCATAAAGACACAGGTCTGCAATATCGCGCGTATTGCGCAGAGCAGCAGCGGCAGCGGCTGCAGCGATAGCAGAGCTTCCTGCCCTCGCGAGGGAGAGAGAGAATCCGCATTACGCTGCTTATTTATCTCCCATCCACTCAATTTTCCATCGGCGATGGGTATGGCTGCGGGGATGGCGTCTGAGCGTGTGCTGCTCAGCTCAGCGTACTTTTAATAAAACGAGAGACGCGGCTGCGGCTGCGGCTGCGGACACGGCTGCGGCTGCGGACACGGCTGCGGCTTATTCGTACCTATTCGGTCTTATACGCGCCACGCATAAGCACGCAGAGTTCACTCTTATCTGGAGGGACGCTTCTCCCCTCTGCAGAATATCCCGTCTATCGATTCTCGTTCTATTTTCGAAACTGAGAGCGAAATTATATCGAACGCTATAAATATGGAGCGTTCTATTTGTTTGTACGGATTAAAATCAATATGCATCCTCTTGCTTTGTCTCTCGCTCATCGATTACTACACCTAACGCTTCACGTGCACACGACGATGGGCTGGACCCGTGAAAGACGGAAAGTTGCCTTTGCCCGAGTTTGTCACGGCTCGATGATGCTGAGCTAGATTAAAAAAGCTTCAAGGGCAAATACGCTGGACTCGAGGTCAGCTCTGTATTATTTTACTAGCGTCAGTAATATTTTTCGATGTTCTTTGAGTTATCGACTGCATGCGCCTCTTTCGTTTTGGTCGGACCTTCAAAGATAACAACGGCTACAGCGGTCTATTCGAACGTTCGCTCTATTCTCACGACTAGGACTTGCACGTATATACACAGATCTGCCCTCTAGTCACGACAGAGCTCAACCTACCCAAGATATTACAGATTATTAGCTAAAAGGGCAGACAGAGACGAGTAATGCTCTGATGCACTGGAAAAGAGTGGAATTACGATTTTCAGAGAAAGAGAGGAAAGAGAGGAAAGAGAAGTCTCGCTAAATCCTCGAGTGTCTTTTCGTTTATGGGATTCAACCCGCTCTCTCTCCCTCTCCCTCTCTCCCTCTCCCTCTCCCTCTCTCATTCACTCACTCTTTTTGGTACCTACTGTACTTTGCAAGCTTTCGATTTCCCAGTTCTTCTGATAATCCGCTCCTTGAAAAATAAGCGCCTTCGTTGCGTTTTCTCCATATGAGCCCCTTTTCCCCACATTTTCATCGGAAATTCGCACGTACAAAGATGATAATTCGGGAATAGGAGCTTAGTATTTTTGACCAACATTGCTCTGTGAATCTGCACGAGAGAGACAAAATTCAAGCACATTAAGCAGTAAAAATCATCTCTCAACGTGTAAGCGGAAATACGCGCGGCGACTGTGCGAAATACGCGCGGCTGAGAATTGCGCGGCTGAGAATTGCGCGGCTGAGAATTGCGCGGCTGAGAATTGCGCGGCTGAGAATTGCGCTGCTGGCTGGAATTTCATGAATAATGAGCGTCAACGGGAAAAAATTGTGAGCGTCATCGCGAAGTGGTTCGCGGTAAAGTAAAGCGCTGAAGAGGAGAAAGAGAATGCACGAGGTCAAAGTATATAGCACTTTTGCATTGAGTTTAAATTTTTCAATATATTTCTTCAAACGTATACAGTCGCGGGAATAGTCGTTCTTTCTCCCGGTATTTCTGCAATTAAGATCAAATTAAATGTCCCCGTTTTGAAACACAGCATACAGTCACAGCTTCCGAGCCACATAAAAAACCGCTTCTCTCTCCCCAATGTTACAATTCAAAGGCGAAGAAAGTGAAAAAAGTTAAGTGAAAAAAGTTAAGTGAAAAACGTTCAGTGAAAAAAGTTCAGTGAAAAAAGTTCAGTGAAAAAGTACGGCCTACTACTACTCCCTCGGATTAAATCGCTTCGATGCGTTAATTTGCGCATTCAAACACCCAGAGAACACGTGTAAAACTTGCCGATTTGATAACTAGCCTATTCTCCGATGGGGATGAACTCCTGTTCAAAAAATTCTATTTTTCTCCACGTAATTTCTAAATAATAACCGTTTGGACTCGCGCAAATAGCATGCAAAACACACCGGCTCGAGATATATTTTACAAAAGAGTGGTCAGGCCCATTTTTATTTCGTTCCTTTCTCCATAATAACAATTCTATAAACTAACAACGCTTTTTCTTTTTAAATACTCGAGAGTTTAATTTCGACGAGTTTGAAAACAAAAATTCACAGTCAAAGTAAACTCGGCTATCGTGTTTTTACAGCAATTAAGAGTCGTAAAGGCGTCTTCGGTTCACATAGAATTGAACATATATACACAGACACTCACATATATGTATGTAGAAAAAAAGTATTTTTCCTGCGGTGCCCATTAAACTCTGAGGCGTAAGCTCATTCGGTGCTGGAGACTAGGGAAAAGTGATCCCCGAGGCCCTGCGGCCTTAGATCTAATCGCTATCGACACACGAGAATTTTCTTTTCGAGGAAACCTTATAGCCTATCTCTCTCTCTCTCTCTCTCTCTCTCTCTCTCTCTCTCTCTCTCTCTCTCTGTGATGCCTCGACGCGTGGCTACGTCTTTCACGAAAATCTTTTCTTTTTTTCTCGGTTCGATTCTTTTTTCATCGAGTAAATTCTTTTTACACACATACTAAAAGTTACGTTCTGACTCACTCAGTCTCGTCCGATATAGCGAGTTTGCTACAGTTACGTTATGGTCGTCCATACCGATAAAAATGATTTAAGTTTTTGTAAAAAATCTCTCGCATATAACTCGATGAATAAGAATTGAGCAGAAAGAAGGAGAATAAATATAATCCGTATCTTTGGCACTCTTTTACCGTCTATCGTTTACTGTGCACAACTGTGTATACACACGGACCAACTTAACTACCAACTTAATACTGCTATATCTCGACACTTTTTATTACACAGCAACGAGGAGGCTGACTGGCTGAGAAAATGGAAGCGATACACAAATACACACACAAACAGAGAGAGAGAGAGAGAGAGAGAGAGAGAGAGAGAGAGAGAGAGAGAGAGAGGTAAGTGAGGTTTTTTAATTCACTGTTTGCTCAAAGGCTGCGTGTTTAGTTTTTTTCCAGTCCTGTCGTTGTGTGCTCTTTTCTACCATCGACCTACAGTTTCAGCGTTCCCTGGAATTGGCTATTGTCACGATACGCCACTGCGACGCGCTATTCTTTCTCTACTAGACTTCGGCCTCTTGTTCTCATGCGGCGTTTACTTGAAATTTTTTTGGAATTTCGAAGAGAGAATTTTGATTTAATTTTTTAAGAAGTAGTTGCTCGCTTCTGCCGACTTTTTGCTCGATTACCGTTCAAGAAGTTTCAACTTGAGTAATGCAGTTCGTTAGGAAGTTTTTTTCGAAATCGAAACTTTAGTCGCTTTCAATGAGTTAAATCTTTCTTATAAGCGATTCTATCGGTAAGATTTACATTAGGATTTACGACTTTTGATTTACACTCGCGTTGCAAGGAAGTTCTCGCTCGCGGGCAAGCTGTAATCTCAACGTTACATATTCCGTCGTGCACGTAAGAAACAAGTTACCTCGAGTGTACGTAACTTTAAGCCTAAGCTTTGGCGCTGGTAATTGTTTGCCACTGCGAAATGAAAATTAAAGGCGCGCAGGATACATCCTAGACCTATCCTAGGACTATCCTAACGGTCTACGATAGTCCTTCTCTTCCCAGATATAAGTATATATAGGAAGAGAAAAATCTCGGCAGTTAATTGAAACTTTTCTCATATACGTGTCACACAACGAGATTCTTTGTAAAATAAAAGTGCTGCTGGCGTTTTCATACGTCAGCCTTTTTAATGACTGTCGAGGCTCTATTTATATGCCACTTAAAAGTTTGCTGTATTCTCTCGCAGATTTTAATGAGAATTCTCCTAGATTTAGCTCTTTTGCCGCTGACGTCGGCGTCGCTGAACGCCGTACTAGCCACATAACGTTGTAATGATTTGCAAACACGGATAAGTTTCTTTAATGCCCAGTTTGTTAAAAAAATAAATAAGCGAATAAAAAATATCCGACGATCTCAAGACCGTTCGCGAGGCGGACGTAGCGCGCGCGTATGCTCGGTCGGCCTGGGGCTGGACAAACATCGGCGTCATTGTTTGCAAATTCAAAGCGCGAATGACAATCGACTGCGATACGATTGGCAGCCTCGTACGCGCTGCTTGTAAACAGGTGCAAGCGCAACTGAATTTCAACCGAGTATAGTTCGCCGCTCTCTGTATCGAGTGCGCAGTACTGCAATTGGTTCTCGCGTTTATAAAAAACGCAAGCTCGAGTCTACAGCTATGAAGCTCATCTACGAATCTCGTCTACGAATCTCGTCTATGAAACTAGGCTGTGTTCGAACGAGTGCCGAGTGCCGAGTGCCCCCCGTGGGGAGATAGAGTACCTCGGACAGTCGATACAGTAGGATGTGAGCCGAGGCGAGAAGGCCGGCGATGATCGCAGCATTGAGATATCGTATAAAGGCGGAATGTACCGTTTCTCTAGCAGAGAGAGAGAGAGAGAGAGAGAGAGAGAGAGAGAGAGGGGAATATGCATATGGTTTCGTTTGAATAGATCTTCTAATATTAGAGAGCGGCCTTTCATTTGTGGTCTTTTGATTTTTCTATTTTTTCTCCAGACTCAGATACAAGGATACAAAGGATATAGATTTTTGTTCGCAGCAGATGCCCTTATTCTTGCCGTAGCCGATTCTAAAATTGAAACTGCAGTTTACCGGGATCATCAGCGTCGCAGAAACATTTTCTCCTCGCTTTATTCGAAAAGGATTGAAAATAACAGATCGATAGAGCTTTCGAAGCTCTTTTCTTTCGTATAAAAATATCGTTTCAACGAGTGTGTGTGTGTGCAGAGTGTATATTCTCGAAGCTGCAACAACCTCTCGAAACAACGAGATCAGCGCGCGATTCCAGCTTTCATCTTTTTATCTCCGTTGCCTTCATCGCTCTGGGAAAACGGTTGCAGCGTCACCGCGGCACAACGGCGCCAGAGAAAAAAGATGTACGCGTGCGTGGTGTGTAAATATACGGCGCAGCGTTGGCAATGAAAGCGAATAGCTCTTCCGCCGATGATTTACTTTCCGTTTGCCCCGTACTTTCTGTTGGCGAGCGTCGTGGATGTGTAGCGCGCGCGAGCGTACGTGCCCCCGAGCATCGAGGTCACTTACTCTCTGTTGCCGCTCTTGTTGCTGCCGCGCTCTGGATATTATCTACACTGGGATATGTGCTTTCTGCACAGGCCGAGATGCACCGCCGGTCTGAAAGTCTAAATATCTTTTTCTAACTGCGAATTATGTACTCTACTAGTATATAACGTAACGAGTCGCGCGGGGCACTTGTGGGAAAATTCGGTCGATAGCGCGCGGAGTAAAAAAGTGCCAATGACAAAAAAGAGAGAACAAACAATGGAATGCTAAGCGATTGAAGTGGGAGAGAGGTGCGGCAAATCCGATCGGAGCCCTCCCGCGTTAAATAACGGAAGAATTGCAGCGATTGTTTCCCCAGCCAATCCTCCCCTAGCCGATCCTCCCCTAGTCGATCCTCCTCTAGGCAGAGGAGCACTTGGCTGGCTCGTTTAACGCCCAGATGAGCTCCAACTGAGAGAGAGAAAGAGATTCCTTAAATACACATAGCTGGAAGAAAAGGAAGATGTTCGCGCGGCTTACCGCGTCGGACTAATTAGTCGCGGGCGATGAAGCGTAAGAAACCTGCATATTTCATGCTAAGCTGCTCGCAACTCCGAAGATTAAGCGTCGCGCTTGTGTTTTCGCTTGTGTTTTCGCTTGTGTTTTCGCTTCTGTTTTCGCGCACTTTTAGCGCCACCTGCCGATCCAACTGATTTTTAATTGTTTATTTTCCAGCCACTAACGTTAAAAGTCTAATTTATTTAGGCAAATGCTCTCTGGGATTTGATTAGCGAAACGAAGTATTCTCTTTCGAGTTTCGAGCTTAGACTACTGATTACGAGATTCAACTCTGTTACCAGGCCTTTTACCATTACAAAACTGGCTCTTTCGATTGCAATGCGCACGAATGTATGGCCTATAGCAGCTCTAGGTCTAGACACGTCCCCACGGACATCGATACGAGTTGATGACGATGTCCTTTGCAGAATATTACGAAATCCGCAGAAGCGAATCGACCGCATTGACTGGAAACGAGAGCAGTCATGCAATGAAACAAAAACGAACATACTGCTGCTCTGCTCTTCCTTCTTCAAATCCTTCTTGACGAATGGAAGGGTACATAGCAAATGCAATGCAACTTTTCGAGTGACTTCTTCTTCTGCTCAAATTGTTTACTCGCTTCGAAGCTGAAAATTGGAACGGACGAATTTTTCCAAAGGGCGACGGCGCTCACTCTTGGCTTTTCGTTCCGCACTCGCGACTAGCGACTCGCGACTAGCGACTCGAATTGAGTTTCTTCTCCCGAAAGTGATTCACATCCTCTCTTCTTCTTTTCGGCTTCTCTAACTCAAGCTGCATTTTCGAGCAGCTTTGTAAATTTCATTGTCAGCTCAAAAGTTTTTCCTCCCTTGAACTCTTGGATAGACACTTTTGCTTACCGTGCATTGCAATGGGAGATCCGTCTTGGAATATCCAACCCATAAGTAAAAGCATCTTTGAGAAGAAAAAAAGCAGAAAAACACGCCTTTGTCTAATTCATTGCACCTAATCGTACCTACATTGGTATATACACCGCATTTCAAAGCTGTAAACCAATATTGTATAATATCCTTATTAAACGTTAATTTTTAGTTTTAGAACGATTCGTACTCAATCCTATTAGCTGTAAAACGTAACTTTCCTTGCATTAAGTGTTTTGCCTCATTTATTCAAGACTCCTCAAAAGATTTTAGCATAATTTGATAAGACAAACACTTTACGCTTTACATTTCAAATGTTTTGCTTTTAATGTTCGATTTTCATTTCGTACTAGTTTTTATCGCTAAAAGGATTCATTGGTGTCAAATTCAAAAACATTGTAGAGAAAAAAAAAGAGTCGATCTTGGTAACTCGACGAACTCGCGGGTGTACGTTTGCTTTATTGTCCCTGTCGGTGAATGATTCCGAAAGTGAAGGGGATCCCCCTATAGAACTATTTTCACAGTACATATACATAATAGATTGAATTCTGAAAAGTTACATCCGACCGCTAGTTCGTAGAAAAGAGAATTTCATTTGCACAGTGCTAGGAAAATTATGCTTGTTTGAACTAACTTCGCGTCTCGCCATACTCGGCCTTCTACTACTGGCAGCTAACCTACTCACTGCTTTATCCGTCAGTCAATCTTGTAGATTATTTTAAAAAAGTTAGTGATTGCCTTTATAATTTAGACGTTTTCCGAAGGAACAATAATGGCTAGGCACTTTTTACGCTCGTTACTCGGCAGTTGATTTACTTTCTACTGGATGATTCGAATTTTTCATGCCTTATCCGGCACGCGCGACGCCGTCTTCTCTTCGGCTTCGTTGCTTCGCATCTGCACCTCGTATTATCGCGCACCGACACCGTCGCTACAGATTTATCACGATCCCACGACATTAACGACGCTTATTTCGATAGATAGTCCACTACCGCGCTTTTCGTGTGAAATTTAAGAGATGATTTTACATTCATACTTTTGAAAATGGGATAACGCGCGAAATATTTCGAAACTATTAGCCGCTTAGCGCATCTCCAAATACGAATTTATCCCGGACCCAAACTCTAAAAAATACCATCGGTTTAAAGAGAGTGTGTGAGAGAGAGAGAGAGAGAGAGAGAGAGAGAGAGAGAGAGAGAGCGGGAAAAATGAAAGCCAGTAGTAGGTAGGGGCGTAAAAAAGTGATAAAAACACGTGAAAGGATTTAAGAAGACGTTCACTGATGAAAAATACCATTTCGCAAAAAAAGTATAGTTGAAATAGAGGCCTCGAAAAATTTCAACGAAAAATCGCGATGCAAGAGAGGAAATTCAGAGTTATGAATGTTATGTAAAAATATAAAAGAAAAAGCCAGCGTTGGTTCGCGAAAAAAACGAAGAAAGAAGAAGGAGGGTAGGTAGAGCGCGCATAGAAAAAAACTCGATGAAGAGAGACTGGAGATCGCGAAGTTAATAAAGAGAAAGCGCTTATATTTCGCAGTCGCGATTCTAAAAGAAAAATTGATCTACGCTGAAAATCCTCTTGTCTGGTAAATTATTTCTGCTTTGTCGATAAACTTCTTTTTTCGTGCGTTCTCGAGGACAATTTCTCGGGAATCTGTGCGAGTGTCCCTTGGAAATGCTTCGAAGAAAAATGAGGGACGATTTGTAAAATATTGTAAAAACTCACTACTGCTAATAATATCTACGATGAAATTCTTAAGATAGTTCGAATAATACGAAAGAAAAATTGCCGCGCGCGAAATTTGTGAGAACGGAATCGTTCGAATTACAAGCATAGCCTTGCTAAATTCGATAAATTCGCTTGAATCTTCAATGTAAATATGTACGATTATCGCTAACTATCGTAACTATCGCCATCCGCGAATGAAAAATGATAACAAATATCTCGAAAGATTTGTCACTTTTCGTAGCAAGACTGTCTGCAGTGTGTGAAGTGACCCGAAAATGAATGACCCTACTCGTGGCGTACGTGTAAAGATTCGTGTGTGGGTGTATATTTTATTCATGCAAAAGTTACACACGTTCTGATTATCGATCGCGAACGCGCGGAAGAGAGAATACGATAAACGTATGACGTGAACGCGACGGTAGATGTATATACATACATATATAATGGATTTTTTGAGTAAACTTTATTTGCTCACGATAGGCTAGGCTTATTATTCATTCGTTGGGGTTCATGATAAATTTGTCGGCCTTGTTTGCAACTCTTCGGTGTATAATACAAAATTCTCTATGCAAAGTTCAGCACGGGCTATCCTGCGCTCGCTAATAGCACTTTATGTGGGTCGGAAGACCGCAAATATTTCTCTAAATTTGGAATACACACCGAGTTGTTGGTGCTCTGTCACGAGAGACCGAGAGGAGATAAAAAATAGCTCTTTCAAATATAATCATCCTCCGGAACGTAGCTTCGAGTATATGAATTTTTAATCGCCTTTTAAATATAGTCGTCATTTAGCAGTCGTCGAAACGAGGTGAATCCGTTTGTCAGTTATATTTGAAAGAAAAGAGTTCACGTTAACGATGAGCCTAGCAATGTGTATGTAGAGACCGATTCTTCGAAGAAGGTGGGAAAAAAGGCAAGGCTAGTATAGCAGGATGAATGAAGAAATGGGTTGAACGACCGTGTTTGACGCGGCATCCGCTATTATTCCCTCCGCAGCCGTATAACACAGAGAACTATGTAACTATATATAATTTTCCCGAAATTCTCCCTCCCACACACTATAGTCCCGATGAATTATTATCGCGCACCGACTCTCCCACATAGGTTGCGCACCCCTTTCGCGAATCAAAAATTCAAAACGACCGCGTTCGGAATTCGCCCGAGTGAGAAAGAAAGCCGCTATACCGCGTATACGCTACCGGATATATAACGAGAGAGGCTCTATGGCTCTCGAGGTGTGTGTGTGTGTGTGTGTGTGTGTGTGTGTGTGTGTGTGTGTGTGTGTAATACGTGTATACACGTGTAAACGAGTCGACGAGGGAGAATCGATAGCACTGAAAAATCTATGAAGTTCAGGCTCTCTGTGCAGCCAACGAGAGCCGCGTAACCTTCCTTAGAGCTGTACCTCTTACACGCATATTTATGTATGTACCTTCGCTCTCGCACACATACTTATGCAAGTGGCGTCGCGCATTGATCTATTCCTCTAGGTCTTGCCAGAGTCTAGTCGTGCCAGATAAGTGTGGCCGAGAGACGAGACTACTTCCAGGGTACGAGACAGTGGCATTCGCCAATACGCCTTATGTATACATTATAAGGTATACGTGAAATTTAGCAAAATTATTCCGGAGTTCGAAAATTTATCCCGTATTGGATGGAATTTTTCTTCGCTCTACACGAAATACGGAACTGGAAACAACGTACTCTCGTTTACTTTGCATTTCGCATGTGTTTTCAGGTACATAAACATGTCGAATCGGCCGTCGTCTATATAGAGATGAGAATTCGCTCGCTCTTATGAATATTGAAATGGAATTCTTAATTAGCTCTCTGCTGATGCGATACTCTACTCGAAATACTCTTCTCGAAAAAAAATACTTTTTCTTTCACTTCCTCAAACGGTCAAAGGTAACAAATTTTTAACAGTAAAATCTTAATAGATTCGAAAATTCCAGCTTGTGTTTGTTGCTTTTGAAAAAAACTTTCTGGTGTTGCCATTCGAAAGATACATCAATTTAGAGTAACTTCTCTCCTCTGTGTCTTTAGAAAGAAAAATAATAGAAATATTTTTCTGGTAATTTTTGGTCGCAGACATATCGGTGATCTAGTTAAATAATGCAGATGCCTGTGTAGTAAGGTAAAGAAGCTCTCAAAGCGTGCACGTGAAAATTCGAAATTGAGGAACTAAGCCGCGGGAACAATAGCGTATATAAATAAGCTCTTTAGCAACGAGTCGTGTGCATTATTCCTTTCTAGGCTGCGTTTTCACGCTGAAGAGCAGAAATCGCATTGAAATTACCAACAAACGTAATTTGCTCTTTCTTTGTACGCGCGAGAGTCTCTTTGGCTCTCAAGGATAATAGTTCATACAGAATGGCTGAAAGAGTCTTACGACCAGTAATATTTTTCGATTCGGATTCTGATTTCATTTGGGACAGGGCCTCTGCAATCTTCATTTGAGACAGAACTCTATATTTCTGTATTCTGAGCTCTTTCATTATTAACGATGTGACAAGTCGGATGTAGCACGGCCATGGTCCGATTTTCGATAATCCGGTTTGATTCGCATAGACAAAAGAGCAGAAAAACTCACTGGTTAATAATAAACAGAGTTCGAAGCTCGAAATTAGTTTCCCTTTCAAAATAAGCAATCGAGCGAAAAACGACGTTTTCAGCAGAGTTTTTGGATCGAGTTAAAAATCTTCGGTTCCATCGTACATCTCGCATCTCTCTCGCTATATAAGCTATTATGTGAAAAGAAGAGCGCACGCGAAGAGTATAAAAGCACAAAGGCCAATAATCCGAAAACGTCGTTTCTGTTGGATCGAGAAAGACGGCAAATCGAAAGCGAGCAAACTACTTCGCAAATGAAATTATAGCTCCGAATTGCATCGGATCGTCCCACTACTGCGCGATGCTGGCACTGCGCGATAGAAAAGGATAGAGTGAAGGAGTGTATATATGTAGAGCCAGACTGAAAGACATTTTGCTCGTAAGCAGCTTGAGAGAGGAGCAAGCGCCGAGCCGTTTAATTGCTCATCCAATTATCGCTATTGCGCGCCGTTGCGGAATTGGGACGATAAAAAATTTGAAATAGCTACGCTGTGAGAAGCTCTGCTGTAATTGAGAAACGTGCTTGAATAGATGATTAAGAGTATGTATACTCATTTTTAATACACATTTCGTCCATCGCACGTAAGTCAATGTTATTGAATAATCCATGGGGAGAGAGTTGGTTTTTCCGCTCGTTTTTCCGCTCGTTTTTCCGCTCGTTTTTCCGCTCGTTTGTCTGCACGATAGACTAAGCTCGAAGATCGAAACTTTGCCTATTGTTATATTCATACTATTGACATAAGTTTACTACAAAGTACCACTCTGTAGTAAATTGATTTAGGCTTAATTTAATCTGCTAACAAAGATCGCTAAATTTACATGGCTCTTGTCGCTAATTGCAGCAGCATTTGAAAGTATCGATTCGCCAAAAGCATTCTCCCAGTCCTCTCGTCGTAGTGAACTTATCAACGCCTTAATTGTCAGAGTTTGCGCAGCCTATATGTCCGTACTACTATGCGCGTACTACTATGCGCGTACTACTATGCGCGTACTACTATGCGCGTACTGCAATGAGCACATGTGCAGGGTAGAGGATAGTCGAGATTGAAGAAAAAAAAATACGGCCTATTAAAAACACAGTTGACAGAGCCACCTGACCTCTTTTACCGGAGAGACGACGATGCAGCTTTGGTCGTGTGCTACAAAAGCTTCATCGACAGCTATTGGTTTTTCTTCGGTGTCAGGTTCCCTTTTCGTAACGTAATCCTTGTTGCTTATTATCGGAGCTGAAACTATTTTAATTGTTAGTTTATTTTAACTATTTAAATAATTCTCCTAGTGGATGACGGAGAAAAGAAGAATTCAACGATCTTTTAAGACATGATTGCATGGTTCACAAGTTTTTTTTATATAAAATTGCTACTAAAAGTGGAAAAGGTGCGATTTCTCTTATGATCAAGTCTTTGTCTGTAATTAATATTTAGTAGATTAAAAGTAGACCTCGAGTAAATGTGAGTTTCATCAAGAGTTTCAAAGCCTGTCCCAGGAGGATAGAAAAAATCAGTTAACGGTTGTTAGAAAACGGTTGCGGTATGTGCATCGCTATAGTCCGTATATTGTGTCCGACAATTGGTCGAAACGCAAGCTCGCCGCGTTCATAATTAAACAGATGCGCGTTTGCGTTTGTTCCCGTTGCATATTGCGGCACGCTGCCCTTGACGCGCGCAACGCGTACAGCAACAGGTGGCCGAGAAGAACAAATCGCGCTCGCGCAGGATAACGACTGCAGCAGTAGCAGTAAGAGTGCGGGTTGCTGCTGCTGCTGCTGCTGCTACCGCTGATGCTTCTATGCTCTTTATACGGGGGAATTCGATTTTATCCCCGTGCTTACTTGCGCCCGCAAATTGTGCGTCTGTAAAACTTCACTTGAGGATGATGATTTTGAATTTGCCATGAAAGTCGCGTCGATGGAATTACTCTTTTCATTGCTGCTTTGCGGGGATCGAGTAGTTTTCCCCCATCTTCATTCGTCGAAAAGGAAAAGTCTTTTAGATAGCGTTTAGAAAAAAAATGTCATTCGACCGCGCGTCGACAAACGGTGCGCATGCACGAAAATCTAACTGTGCGAGTAGTAGTTGGCGAATTTGCCGAAGCGTAACGAGAGCGTTAACGGTCACAGTCGTGCGTAATTGAGCATCTATGGGGTACCTGAAATACCGAAAAAGATATAATCTACCTTTTGCAGTCGTTACTCCACGAATGGGAGGCAGAATCGAGTTGCGGTAGTAGTACTAATAGGCCACTTGGTTCTGCAGCTACCTACGCGGTAGACTGAAGAACATTCTGGCTAATCCCGAATGGCGGGCTTGGATTTCAAAAACCTCGTCTCTTTTCAGCCCTTTTATTTATTCATTGCCAGAGCATTCACCGAGGACGCGCATTTACATGCGGATTTGGTTCTTCCTCTATTTGCTCTTGCTGCTGCTAATTGGATTATGCTTCCTTTATATTATGACCAATATCCCCGATTTCGACTACTGTTTTGGCTTTCATTTCGGGCTTGATTCTGCATGCAGAGATACGCGGAGAGCTACAAGGTACTGACAATTATACTGACAATTATATCTCGACAACCAAGCGCATACTCACATTCTGCAGATGCAAGCATACCTAGACCGAGTATTTAGAACTCTCCATATTGCACCTTCTTACTTTCTAATTAACGACAGAGTAAACAGAACAAAAGTCGCATAGCATGGAGTTCTCTATATATGTATAAAGAAGAGGAAGAAGAAGAGGAAGAAGAAGAGGAAGAAGAAGAGGAAGAAGAAGAGGAAGAAGAAGAGGAAGAAGAAGAGGAAGAAAGAGCGGAACAGGCGAAAGCGCATCGCTACAGGAATCGCGCTCGAGCAAATTGGAAAATTTCCCTTTCACTAGCCTCGGCCCGTAATTAGATGCGCAACTTTCCTACCCTTTCTTCGCGGTAGAAGCGTCCGATACTCTCGTCTCTTCCTCAAATGCACTTCTATAGCTGTCTATATCTGTAGACGCGTATCTTGGAAAATTAATTGAAGAACGTTTCCCGCGATACAAGTGCGGCTTGACTTGTTATATACGCATGTTTGTTCGGTGAAACGAACTCTCGGAAAAAGGCCATCGGCAGCGCCCCTCTGGCAAAATGGAAGATTCAAATGGAAAATTCAAATGGAACATTCCAATTGAAAATTCCAATTGAAAATTCCAATTGAAAATTGAAAGCTCGTTAGGCTTTCGAGCTCGTACCTGTATTAGTACTTTCTAAGAGTACTTGCTCTTAGATAAAGCAGACTTTTTCGGATATGAAAGCTAACAAACCGAGTTTGAAAATTCAATGGACAATGAAATCGATGACTTTGAACTTAAGCTTTTTAGCCCAGAGTAACAACAACAATAACAACAACTACTACTACTACTACTACTACTACTACTACTACTACTACTACTACTACTACTACTACTACTACTACTACAACTACAACAACAACTACAACAAGTACTAGCTAGTGCTAATTGCTAAAGAAACGTAAAAAAGTTCCATCGCCAGAACAGTCGCACATTCTGTCCCGTGGAAATTACCCGTGGATATAGCAGAGATCTATATCCACGGGTAATTGCCAAGTTCTCAAAAGGAGCCGACAAACGCTTTCGGTTTGCCAAGCTCTGCTCGCGACACATTTTTTCAAACTCTCTAAATCTGTCGTTAATCCCGCGTGTAGCTCTTCCATACGGGGCCACAGAAGCAAGAAAAGAAGTAGAGAGAAAGCAGCCACAAGTTGGTAGAAGAGCGCTTGCATCGAGCCACGACGCGACTGCTGCTGTCGCTAGCAGTAATCCGCCATCGTTAAAGAGAATAAAACTCTCGAAGCGAATAAGCGAGAAAATTAAGACGAGGTCTGCGAGTTATACTTTTTATCGGTCGAATAAAAGGACCGCGAAACTTTACTGCGGGGCTGTAAAAAAATTTGCGCCGGGCCCCACAACGAGAGAGGCGAAACAACCAGAGAGTTGTATATAAAATTCTCAAGAGAGAGCGTGAGAGAGACAGAGAGAGAGAGAGAGAGAGAGAGAGAGTCACCTTCGTCATTCGGCAAACTCGAACGACTCCAGAGGGTATACACACGCGGGATGACCGTAAAATCAGAGTACTCGCGCTGTGCTGCGTGCAGTGCAGAGTTTCAGAGTTTGTACACTCCTTTGTGGTCGGGCAGGCGGATAAAACGGAAAGGACGATTGCATCGAACCACGTGAAACGGCTCCGCTACGAGCATATACTTACATATTTTCTTTTAGTTTTCGAACAACAAGACAAGACCAGACCGTTAATTAGTCTTGCGAAGCATCGTTAGTTTCCGAAGCATCTGCGAGAAAAAATCCTTCCTCAAAGAGGCGGCTAGCCTCTTTCTCTCAGGTCGGCCAGTTTTATTTACAATCCGCCGTAAAATTGTGCACGAACGCGGCAGAGGCCGTAAAGATGCTGCGTAGCAGCCATCCTATTCTTAATTCCCAATTCGAGATCCTGCACTTGAGGAACGAGCTTCTCAGCATTAACCCTTTTCTCCAGGAAGGAGGTTAATAAAACCCAAAAGAAACACCGGAGGATCGGCAGAGCAACGCGTCTCGGAGCGACGCTTTCTCCGCTTCACTACTACTTACTAGTGATAATTGCAGTATGTACATTATACACATTGCATTTACAGAACAGCGGTGCATTTACAGCGGTGCATCAACGTAATGACGTTGATCCGATCAACGAACGAAATCTATAGTCATTTTAACGGATAGTTTGCAGAAGCACTCGTGAAAACATTTATAGTCGTAGTAAAATATACGATTCGAATTGCGCTCGCACAGACAAAGGAAGAGTTGCAGAGAAGTCGCGCGTAGCATTTGCACCGCCAGAGGCTCGGAGAAAAACGAAAACTCAGCAGTACAAGCAGCCGTTGGCCGCTGGCACTGTACTAGTAGTTCCTTACTACAGTAGTCTACACTTCAGTCATAAACGTCACTTGAGCCGTGCGCAAGCTTTCTCTGCTCTCTCTCTTTCAAAGCCCATCAATCTTTCACACATATGTCGCATTATACACAGAGAAATGAAACCGAGAGGATGCTGCGGAGGAAATTCGTGCCTGCGCACGTCGTAAGCGATTATTTTATCGGGCCCAGGCGATCTGCCAGTAACCACGTACTACTGCGCAGCCCTTTCTCCCCCCCTTCTCTCTCCACCTCACTACTGCTTCTTCGTTTATCGACAGCTGGCCATCTACGCTAAGCTCAGACCCTCGAGACTCTACGTGAGCGAGGAAGCGAGGAAGCGAGGAAGAGAGGAAGCCTCTTTTCTACTCTATATGCATCTATATTGCGCGCTCTAGAGAGACCCTGAACCATATATATATTTGCTACATATGGTTCAGCGCGGAAATAGATGCGTGTTCTCAACTCTCAAGACAAAGTTGAGCTTTTCGCGGGGATAAGATCGTTTCCGGTCTATGCTCTTTGGTGCAATGGCGAGGCATTCATTTGGCTCGAGGGACTTTCCGATCGTCATCTTCCGATCAGACTCCATATATATAAATAAGCTATCAGCTAGTTTTTCAATCTTAATCAAACTTACTTTCCTTATCTTGCGCAAAATGTCTACTGACGAGCCGATCACTCATTAATACAACATTAATTGGCTATTTCAATATTGAAAGAGACGTATTTCCGACGCGCGCGGGCGCGCGCGCTATATAGAAAGCAATTAAAACTTGCTGTACGTTTCGCGTTCCTCTTTGCGCAACTCCCGATGCACTTTCTTGTTCGCATGCTGTAGTTTCGAATCAACCAAGCGTGCGCAGTTTGTCTTCGGCCGAGGGGATTGCGCTTTCGTATTTTTCGGACGACCTGTGAATATCGTTCATGAAAGATTCTCGATGAGAGTGAACAAACAGCAATCTAATCCTTAATTAGCCCGGGGTTGGCTATGGAGATTCGCTTTTTGCTACGTCAACAAAGTCATTGCAAAGTGATAACACTCGAGAGTATATAGTCAATCGAGCCTCGGCTGGTAGATCGTTAACATCTAGAAAGGTGCTTAAAGTGCCCAGCGCCCGGGGTCCGCGTTTTGTTAAAAGCGCAACAGCCGAGGGGCAAGGCTTGGATCGAGCCGGAAACAATCGAGCAAACGTCACAATAGCGAAGACTCTAGTTTCATCCTAGCCAACCGCGACAAAATTGTACAAAACCGCATCGCGATGCTGCCACACTAACGAATTTTGTTTACTCTGCGACCAATTCGACCAATTCGACCAGTTCGACCACTTCGGCGAAAATGGGATTCCATATGGCTCTATACAGTCATATAGGTTATGTGGCTTTCTTTCTTCCGACTCTTGAATTTTATTTGTCTCGTTGTGGTTCAATCGGTTCAGATGAACTTGCGCGGCACTTACAAGGAGAACTCCATCAGGAGCATTTAATGTCGGTTGGTTAACGTGCCCTGACAAGACTTCTGTTAAAAAATCTAGCGTTCTAGATTTCCGTTGAAAGAATCGTTAAAAATGGCCTTACTTTTAGAGTCTATCTCTATATAGTCTATCCATTGTCTATACATCCTGATGATTATGTTGATTTTCCGGATAAAGTATAAAGTATAAAATAAGTTGACTGGTTACACTGGTTAAATTACCTTCTAAAATCAGTCCTCGAGCGAACGTGTGATAACCGTTATATACGCTACACGCTAGGTGTGTATGAGAATGGGTGAGAACGATGTCTGCGGGCGGGGTATTAACATGGCCGGCGTCGTCGTCGTCGTCGCCGCAAAATTAATTATGGCATTAATTAACATTCTTTGTCACAAAGTCTGCGAGCAAAGCGAGCTGCGACATAACACCCCAAGCACTGAAAGTGCCGTCGCCATCGAAACTCTTTGTGCCTTGACGCCTTCCCTTATATTCTCTTCAATGCCTTTACGAACAACAGCTGTGTATGCGAGTGAGAGCATGAGTGTGTGCGCGCAACTGTGTGTATATACAAGCTGCATACCTGCACGACCGCCACAGCGATTATCGACTTGTCGAGTGCGTAGTCGTGGTTATATCGATTGCGTCGACTTTTGCCCTCTGCAACTTGCTTCTAGAGCAAGTCTACACCTTTTTCTCTCCGTCTTTCTTAATAATACGAGGCAATTTCATATATTTAAATAGAGATGTAAAGCAAGAACGCGCAACAGTAGCTCATTAGATCTCTAATTCTATATGATTTTGGCTTTTTTTCCAATAAACGCGCGCTCTCCAACTCGAGAGAGCATTTCCAACGCGCACAAAGCTCGTCTGATTGGACCATTGAAGCATGAGCTTCTCGTCGATGTTTTTTTCTTCTATTCCCAATTAAACGTCCCTGAACATTTTATTCGTTCTTAATCATTGAAAGTTTGAGAATTTTTGAGGAAAGCATGCCGTGGCTATCGCCTGACAAACTGGAAGAAGAGAGCATGCAATTCCGCGTGCTCTGCAACAATTCGCCTCGGGATTAATGGCGGGTAACCAGAGATTTCGAGAGATCCTCCTAAAACACGCGTTTCCTCCTCCATCCGCCTCTTCCTATCCTCTCTAGACACCTATATACTGCAGAATTCCGCTTGTATTCCGCCAGTATTCCGCTAGTATTCCGCTAGTATTTCGCTTGTCCGATTCTCTCGGCTTATTTACGGTGTATTGGCGAATCGCATGTGAGCACGTGGAAGATCGGTTTAGAGTGAATTTTAGCGCGTAATGGCGCGTAATGGCGCTGCGTACGCGCTGCGTACGCGCTGCGTACGCGACGGATTGCGCGACTGTGGTGTTCGCGGTAATTACCCGGAAACGCGCGCAAGTCACCGGAAAATTAGCGAGTCAGCTGGAGAGGCAGGTTGCATACCTAACCGTCAAGCAAAGCTATCCCTCCCTTGGCCTTTTTTTTCGACTACGACGCATCTCTGCGCGTTCGTGTACAAAGTCTATAAAATACTCTCTCGGCTAATTACTCTCGTCTCTGTACCTTTCATTAATCGATTCCGCGTTGTCCGTCGACCCAAACAATAACGCAAACACTGTAAATAATAAACCGGTGAAATTTCGCGCCTCGATAACGAGTCTCTCTCTCTACGCGCTTACGCACACAAACGCACACTCACGGCCTCCTATTATGGAATTTCAACTCTTTTTTATTCAACGCGCAATACCTGCCTCTGACGAGGATGACGAGGATGACGATGATGACGATGATGACGATGATGACGACGATGGCAGCGTATATAGCGTGTATACGTATACATTGCCGGAACGAACGCGCGCACAGCAATTGAGTTGTGCCGTCGTTACCGTGCGATAATACCTTAATGAAGAACTAATTGATAAGCGAGTTCGTATCTGTATACGCGAATTCAGCGTGCACACGCGCGCGCACACTCATATTTGTAAATATAAAGAGGGAAAGCATCGGGTATTGATTACATTTTCAGGATTACTGTGTCATTAGCCCGTGTAATGGATGCCGTTCGTCGTCGCGTGTTACAACGGCGTTTCGTTATCTCTTTCCGTCAGAGTGTTGTTCGTTGGTTTTTTTCGTCAGCCTGGCTTTGGCGACTACATAACTTTTTCGATATTTTAATCCTGACTCGCGAATCTCCCGTACCGGTCGCGATGATTAGTCATCGCATGTGAAATTGATTATTTTTCATTTTTTTTTCATTTTTATCATCGCTGAAGATTCGACAGATGAATAAAGTTCGTTCAATCGGCTCGGATTGAAATATATAACAGACGGTCGGTGAATGATATGTTAATCCATCCATATATGTAAACACGCAAATCGTCATGACTCTTTTGAACAATGAGCGAAGATATAGAAAGGAATCATTGACGAGTGCAAATACTGTCATTTTATTGAAAATGCATTACATGTACGTACCAACGTACATAAAATTTGCGAATCTGGAAACGAAGAGAGATTTCGCCTCTCTTCGTCCGTTCGCGTCGGGCGAAAATAAACCGTACATATTCCCAGCGTAAATCCGATGTGCGTCAACAGCTCCAACCACAATCCATCATTTTTTCTCGAGCGGTGGTTCTCTCTATCTAGCGTCGCATCAACGCCCCACCACAAGCTTTCACAAACACACAGCTCGCATTAGTAGCGGCAGCACCGGCAGAAGCAGCATATTCTATAATAACATATTCTATAATAACATATTCTATAATAACATATCGCAACAACATAGCCCGCGGCATTGAGCTATTTAACATTGTCGACTAAGGTTAAATATCTCGGGCAGGTGTATATGCACGCAGTTTGCGTTTCTCGAGATCGAGGTTTGTCAGAGTCCGGTGCGGCACGTCGCATCCGTCTTTCGCCGCTCGTGCTGCTTGCGCCACAAAGCCTGGACCTCTTACGTGATGGATACAAGGGCTCAGTTCAGAGGCTTAGTTTCGCGTACGTGTGTCTATGTGTACGGACACATATACGTATACCGTATACTGCGAGACCTCTGCGCTGATATACGATAAAGCTGTATAGTAGTAGTGATAGTAGTAGGTGAGCTCCGTTCGATGCATACCAAGGCTAATGCCCACTCAATTCATATGAGAGAAAGTCATTGTTATGTGCTAGAAATGCAACAAATGCAATAAATGCAACAAATGCAACAAATGCAACAAATGCAACAAATGAATAGTTATAAAGAAAGTTACCAGTTAGCAAAGAAATTAGGTAGCCGCACGAATCGAAGATTATAGGAAATACTTAGCTTTTTCAAGTGATACAGCCTCGGAACTTTTTTTTCAGCGCTAAAGACAATGAGCTTGCTTTTCTTCAATTCTCTTCCTCCAGCGTTATTACCCTTGAGTCTTCTGACAGTAGCAGTCGACCCTCGACGCATTGTCTCGGTTCTTCCTCTCTACTCTTACTTCTCTACTCTTACTTCTCTACTCTTACTTCTCTACTCTTACTTCTCTACTCTTACTTCTCTACTCTTACTTCTCTACTCTTCTCGTCGTCGCTGTCATAGTCATCGAGAGGGACGGGCTTTTTTCTATTTTACACAGCTGCGGACGTTTTCAGAGTCTCCAGAGAAATGCTTTTTCTGCGCGCGCAATGCCTCGAGGATACCAGACGAGGATGCTTCATTCTTTTAACAATTGCGAGACTTCATTGAGGAGTTGTTCGTACAAATTATGATTTAAAATTGTTAAATAATAAACAAACGATTGGTAGAACAATGAAAACGCACATGCACATGACCAAATAGAAATCCAAATGGAAAACCGCGAGCAAGCCGAGGTGTACGCGACGCCGCTCGTAAAGTATTGGCCGTTGGCTGCTGCTGCCGCCGCTGGCCGTGAAATTTTTACAAGCGCATCCGCCGTCGGAGCCGTTTCGCTTTGAATTATGGAGCGTCGGACGTTGCCGCATAGAGCCATGCGCGCATTCATGTATACACTTGACGATATATGGACACTTTTGCAGGGAGATGGTATACATCCCACGCGAGCATCACATTCTTATTTACGAGGCTACTGTTAACCGTTCTCCTTTAGACTCGATGAGGTATCTTTGTTCGCGCTATCGCGTTAATTTCGATCTTCTAAAGTACTAATCGTATATTGGTCAAGAATGTGGGTTAACAAGAAGGGTCAATGCAAGGGCGTAGCAGATCTGACCTCGGAATAAACAAGTACGAGCTAATACCGAGGCCGAAACTAGAAAGTAAGAACTTTCCTTAGCGCACGAGTCGAGGGCAGGCGACGTCACGGAGGACCTCGTCGCAGAAATACGCAGAAGCGACAGCAGCCTCGGGGCGTTAGCTTTTCCGCGGTGAAATTTAAAGGGACGTCGTTTCGTTAAACTCTTCCCTCCAGTCCTTTCCATTTTCCAGCTGCTTGCGCTTAATTCTAATCTTACGATTATTTCGTTGAGATTTTTTCAAAAGTATATTTCTACGCATTATGTATAGTTACGCATTATCTATAGTTTTGAGTTTGGCATGGACTTAGCGAGATGGAAAAGTTCGCAGTAGAGGCGAGAGGCGAGAGGTGAGAGGCGAGAAGCGAGAAAAAAAGCTCGCTTTCGTATTTAGCTAATCCACTGCCGGTGGTAGCCCCGGAACTTCGCTCCGAAAATGCGAAAGGCTCTGCAGGTTGTATTATTTTATTTGAGCTCGACGTCTGCCGACGGATCTCGTCGCGATTAATCTTGTGCCGATTCGATCTGCCGCAGTAGCCCCGACGCTTCGGCAAATGATGATTAATGGCTTCCTCGTGTGCGCCGCCTCCCGAATCGAGCGCGAAATCTCTTTCGTTTCTAGCTACGTGTGTTCTTCCTTCGCTCCCTTTCAGCGCGTTTCCTCTCATGTTTTATTATTTCGCTTTTTGTTTCTCTTTGCTTTTCGAGAGCCGCTGCTAGTACGAGCTAGCGTAGCGTGAATTTCCACAGGATCTTTTTATACGAGGGATTTCTGTGTCAAATGTTATTTGCGTTACTAAAGTGTCCCGTGCAACTTTTTACTCGAATAAATGACTGCTTCTGTCTTTCTCTAGAGCTTTCTTTGCACTGTCATTCTTGTCTAATCGACGATGATAGCTCAATACTGCTGAATAATACCGCTATTTCGATATATATCCAATTCTATATATGTATAGCAGTGTTGAGATTCAAAATAAATATCATCCCTGACTTATTGGTTCAATCTCTATACGTTCACGTCAACATTTCGATAAGGTTTAGTAGTCTTGCTCGGATATCACAAAACAGGATTCGCACCGATGAAGAATGAGGCCGCGAATCAACAGTACCAGCAGTAGCAGTAACAGTAGTAGTAACAGTAGCAGTAACAGTAGCAGCAACGATGGCGGTAAGGAAGCTCCTGCGCCTAATCCGACTTTAAAGTTTCTGTTGTGTCAAGCGGCAAGTTTGACGGCGAAAAGGCGCCAGCTGCTGACGACACAATGCCTTCTTCTCTTCTCTTCCCCAGTCTCCTCTTGAATTTATCAGCGGCTTAATTATCCAAGTGTGTTTCCCGGGAGCTCTGCTGAAGGCCTATTAATTCGCGACTTCTAATTACCTCTTCTCCTTAGCTTTCTCTCCATTTCTCTCCATTTCTCCCCCCCCCTCTCTCTCTCTCTCTCTCTCTCTTCTCTCTCTCTCTCTCTCTCTCTCTCTCACTCATTCTCGTTTATTCATGAAAATTAAGGAATTTTCTCGCGCTTCTCGATATTAATCTGCTATTGCGAAGTTCGCACTAGGATTATGAATTTTTGACCAAGAACAACTTTCTGCAAAGTTTCGGCCTTTTTGGCGAAGTGAAGGGTTGTTTCTTTTCGGTCTAGAAGATAAGGTAGTCGACGTTATAACGTGTTAATTGAGAGAGGAAATCTACCAGAAAAAACGATCGGTGAAGTTAGATAGGACGAAAGTCTTCGAAAGTTGGCTCTAGAATCGTTATGTATTCTGAAAAACGAAAATGAACTTTGTAAAATCTCAAACTGGCTCTAATTCAAGGACAGCGGCACCTTTCGAGATAGTGAAAAATGGAAACGCCAAGAAGCCCACTTGTAGTAAAATTTCGTAATTGAAATTCTTCTATAAAATTTGCAATGTTTAGATAGAAGAGGAGCTGCTCCATCGGCCGAGGTCGGTTACAAAGCTCTCTCTCTCTCTCTCTCTCTCTCTCTCTCTCTCTCTCTCTTTCTTCTCTGGTTTCTTTATTAATAAAACTCATCAGAGTCGATAATTTAATAAAGCGATCGTTGCTCAGAATAGCAGCAGCGTAGTTGTATTTTTATAATAGCTCATTCCTCTCACTCGTTTTTAATACTAGCTCGTACAGTGGCTTCGTAAATATAATGGATTTTTTTCTCACCGGGGCATCGGATATTCAATCTCCGTGGAGTTTTTACCGCGCAAAATTAGCCACGCAATTATTGATTCGAGTGTTGCGTGTATACAGCAGGAAACTCCGTATCGCGTAAGTCATTCTTGATTCGAAATTATAAACGGGGCAAGGGGGGGCGGCTCGAGAGAGTAGAATAATAATTTATTGTATGCTAAGGACTTCGGGCACAGTACAGGCTTTAAATATTTGGAAAGTCAATTGTGTCATCTCCCACAAGAGAAATACACGCGGAATACGTCTCACGACCGACATCCCAAATATTTTAACTTTCCCATTAAAGGCTTATAGTGTACACTCAC
This sequence comes from Apocrypta bakeri, assembly GCA_018906985.1. Classification (NCBI taxonomy): domain Eukaryota; kingdom Metazoa; phylum Arthropoda; class Insecta; order Hymenoptera; family Pteromalidae; genus Apocrypta; species Apocrypta bakeri. The sequence continues at coordinate 19,765,131 of JACCIA010000003.1, forward strand.
GCACAACGACGCCTTTAAAATCTATAACCGTTAGCTCCCCATTCCCTATAGGAATGTTTGAAAAAAAAAAAAAATAAAATGAAATGTATATATTGTAAAAATAGACAGAGAGTGTATAGAGAAAAGCGTAGTGTGTAAGAGACGGTTTTAAATTTTAAATTTGCCGCCCTTAAAGTTGGCGCCAAGGGCTCCTATAAACTTCTCCGTAGCGCAGTACTATGAAGTCGTTGACTTTTCAATGACCAGTCGGTAGGGCGACGGTAATTTTTCACTTTCCTCACGATACAGATATTTACACTGGGGTTATTTGTCGCCAAGGCTTCTTGTTTTATCCACTAAAATCGAATACACCTTCAACGGGATGGAGGGAAAAACAATTTTTGTCAATTTATAAAAAATGAAAGATCGTCTTACGCACTTTCTTATACATTTGCTTGTGGGCATTCCCTCATGTATTCCCTTATGCAGAGCGAAGGAGTCCTCGGTTAAAGAGAAAAAATGTTCGTGTACAGTTAGCTCTCAACTGGCATAATGTCGTCGACTCAATAAAACTCCTCGCGATCGCGCGGCTCCTAGAGATTCGCTCAGCCGGTGAGATAAATTCTTTATATCACACTGCAAAGGAAAAAAAGTAAAGAGTCCTTCTCTCGGGCGCCGAAAGTTCGCCATGCACATGTGTTGGCACATACATATATATATATGCAGGAGATATATAAGGAGAGGTAGCGCGCGTAAAGCAATTTATGAATCGCCGCTGCTGGAGATCCTCGTAAAAAATGTACGTCGTCCCGAAAAAGAAACTCGGCGAAATCGAGGGGACTCGTAAAAATTGATGGGAGTACCGCTTATGCTCGACGGATGGACTATACCACTATCCCACTGTCTCAATCGGATGATCACGCGGGGGCAGCTTGGCTCTTAAACTTTCTCGTGAAAAGTTAGCGAGATAATACAGTTATTGTCCTGTTTGGTAGTTTTTTTTCATCGAAAAACAGAGCCGCGCATTCGAAAGAAGGAGGCCTCGCACCAACGCTCTCTCTTTCTCTCTCTCTCTCTCTCTCTCTCTCTCTCTCTCTCACTGAAAGCTCTTTAGCCTCATCGCTATTCAGTTGGCGTACGGTCTGTAAAACGATCTGTAAAACGAGCAAGCGAGAGACAAGGGGAAAAAAGGAGGAAAAAAGGAGCCATTCCTCGTATTTACACGGAATTGCCGGTTTACATTAGGCGCGCGATCGAGTGACGTTGACGTATCGGTTCTCGGTTTGTTCAAGCTCTAACGAAGCGAAACAGAACCGAAGGATAATGTATCGCGATTTTTCATTGCTAACTTGGGAAGCTTAAAATTATAAAATTGATAAGATCCGTAGTTTTGTATACTAAATTAAAAAGAAAATGTCTTTACTAGGCGAGGGATGAAGCTATAACCGAGTGATTATCAAGCACGAAGTAGGCAATGGTCCGATAGCGTCTCGGTAACGAAATTTATTATTACAAATTTGCAGGAAATATACAGGCTTATAAAAGCCCGCCCTATTCATCAGCCAGCACGAAAGTAAAAAAAGACAAAAAGAAAAAAAGAAAAAAAGGAAAAAAAAGAAAAAAAAGAAAAAAAAGAAAAAAAAGAAAAAAAGTCAACGCCCCCTACAACGTTATTTACACCCAACCCGGACAGATTCATATAGAGCGAAAAATGAAAAAGAGAGAGAACAAGAGAGAGAAAAAAATACAGAGTAAACCCGTATATACGTAGGTACCTATTGTTTTTCCCTCGCGAGAGCTGCGCAATGATCGCTGTGTGGCGCTGCTGCTGCTGCTGCTGCAGCTGTTGTTGTTGCCGCCGCTGTCGGAGCTGTGCGCGCACGCGACGAATTAGGCTCCCTATGGCACGCGAGCCGAGTATCAATCAAAACCCAGCCACTCGTGGTTGCATACCTTTCTCTCTTGAGCGCACAACGATCTTTGTCAATAAATCTGCATATACGAGCTGGGAAACTCGCGACTTTGCTCCTCGTGTTTTTCCTTGCTTCTTTTTCCTTGCTTCTTTTTCCTTGCTTCTTTTCCTTGCTTCTTTTTCCTTGCTTTTCATTCACTGATTCAACATTGCGTAAAATTATATCGATGCGCCGAGTCACCGGTCGCTCGACGGCAGGCGATTTGCGGACAACGCAACCCAATAATTAACGCTGTCCGTCAGACTCTCGTTGCGCGTTGACCAGAGCTCTGCGCACTGATTAAATTGACCAATCGACGCGGCTCTTGACTGAGCGGCTACCTGACTGCACTTCGGTTTGCTGATTTGCCGCTCTTTACTCCCTTTGATTTTCTCCACGCGAGCCGAGTCTGCGTTTCGACTGCTGCATCGGATGAAATTGAATTTTTTCCGACTCTTTTTTCACTTTCATGTCTCATTTTATAGACTGACCTCTATGGTTAATCAATATCAGTGGTTATTCATGAATGTGTTGTTATTTTTATTCTTTAAAAAATCACATCATATGTATCAATCAAATTATACGTAATTTGAAAATATTATTATCCAATATCCTTTTTCATATGATATAATGGATATATATATATAGCTTGGAAGTAAAAAATTCCTGGGAAACAAGCTCAAAGTTTTTTCGACCAAAGAGTCCTGCTTGAAGAGTCAAAATAAGTATAGAGTCCGGTTCTCTTGATAATTCGCCGCAGTGAATTTTCCGCACGCGGGATCGACTCTTGCCCTTGGAAAAAAAGTTGTCGGCTCTGGAACGAAAAGTTATGATGAACTCGAGTTCCGTTTCCCGGAGCGGCGGAGTTTGCTCCGCATTTATCGAACTTTAGCTTTTTCCGTGGATATAGATATAGTGTGCGAGGGTCACGAGTGCCAATGGATTATCGAAGGGAAAGCACAAGTTGGATATATTCATGTATTCGGGGCAGCAAAACGTTTAAAGCCCCATTTCCAGAATGTTCACCTCATAATAGCCGCTTATCTCGATATTGACACGCACCAATGGAACGAGAGAGCGCGTATTATATTTATGTTAGATCGAACGAAATTATTACTGGAACATTTTGATAATTTGTCAAAGTTTTTCTCTCATCAATGATCTCATCAACTCTTCTCCTCGTATATAATTGCTAATGAAGTATGACTAAAAATGGGACGTGCCATCATCAGAACTGTTGATTCGCTATTTTTTCAGCGGGCAGTAGCAGTAGCAGTAGCACTAGCAGTAGCATGATGCTGCTCAGCAGTAGTAATCAATAACATAATACCGTTTCGCCGTGGGATCGATGCGCGAAATATGACGCAGCAACAGACATATAGGAGCCTTTCGTTCACCTTCATGAATACTGTCCGTCGAGCCATCGCTGTGTATACATACTCTATTAAAGCAGCTCTTTAACCAGCGGCTGCCCATCAACGGAACAGCGGAGAGAGAGAGAGAGAGAGAGAGTTTATTTTCATTCGCAGTGCACGCGATGACGCCGGACTTTGTGCATAACTTTGCCGCCACGTGCACGTGTCTGATGCAAACGCCTATGCATATAGGGGTAGGATGCCGTCAGACCCGGTTCATTCTTATACTCGGTTGAATGACTTTCTCAGTCGCGATCGCGAATCAGCGAATCAAATAAGATAAACGAAATTTCTTTCAATTCGTGTTATTCATAGATTTGACTTTTGTATTTTGAAAGCTTCACCTAGCGCATTATTTCTAGTGAAATTTCGCAGAAGATTATCTTCGCTACAGTAGTCGGTCGCGAGCTGCGAAAGAAGGAGACGAAAAAGCGTGGCTCTTGAGACATCGCTCGTCGTTAAAGCAGTGCTTAAGACGAGTCCGCGTGTTTCTGGTTAAAAGGCAAACTCTGGGACTTTGGAGTTTGCAGTGGCTCCAATGATGTGTTAGAAACTTTGCTACGCGGGATAATTCCGTTAGGTATCCTTCGAGAGAAGAGGCTGCCTGGAGACGATTATTCCTCTGTATATCAGTCTGAGCTTGCAGGAGAACAACTGTGAGGGGGGAAAGTTTGAAAGTTGAGCGACGATTGACAATAGCTGATCCTTCGATTGCTTTCGACTGACTGTATATGGAGATAGAGATCGACTTCCGATGCTGCAGGCGATGCGCATGGGATGTCGGTTCGGTTTCTCGCTTTCCGGAATATTACTCCTTGCCATTGGCTTGTCAATGGGATCTCGTCGTTTTGACTCTATTATACATTCGTCGTGTATTGACAAACGATATTTTCAAACTAATATTTCGAGCTAGATCGGTCAATCAATACGCTCGAATATCGTAACTTGTTATTTTTATATATTCTTAATATTCATTAGCGCTCGGTCACCAAGAGCCATTCACTGTCAGTCAACGTCCAAATCGATATCTCATTTTTCTGAACTCGTAAATGTAATTACGCTCTAGCACTAGCGCGATATATTATATATTAACTGCTCATTATACATAAACGACTTGTGGATGTAATAAAAAAAATTATCTCGGCGATGGATTGCTAACGTAAACTATTGGATCTATAGTAGATGAAATGATAAAATCACTATAGTTGAGCGCTGGCAACGCAGTGGCATTCGATAGCAGTGCGATTATTCTCGAATTCAGACTTTGAAAAGTAAATTTAGAACTTGTTTAACACAGTGGCTCTTGAAGCTATTATTCGTTTAAGGAAATCGATAAATGTTCTGTCAGTTTAATTAACGGAAAAAAGTAACAGTGGACAAGGATGCGAAATCGAAGGCATCGATTTTTCTACGTCCATCGTGTTTTTCATATTTTCGCTACGATTCTTGAACTCTCATACTCTCATACTCTCATACTCTCATGCTATATAAGACAGAAAAGTTCAAATGAAACGGGCAGTTTTTATTCATAAAAGCCTCGCCTCCACACGCGATTTAGAACAATCCGTCCACTTTCTACAAGTCACGGAAGCATCGGGCGCGAAAATTCAACAGCGGGAGCAGCAGCCATACACAGTCCAGAATTTTCCGAGCTCGAGAGTTGCGCACAGTTTCCGCGAGGACTTTGAAATGCAAATTTTGGAAAATTGCTCATTAGCCCAGTTGGCTGAAGCAGCATTACCGGAAGCTCGAGACTGACTAGGCTCTATCTCATTTCTCGCTCTCGCTCTCGCTCTCGCTCTCGCTCTCGCTCTCGCTCTCGCGAATATTTTCTCGAAAGATAATGAATTTTAGCCGCCTCTATCGGCATTTCATATCCGAGTTTAATTTTGGCCTGCGTTTTGTATCTGCGTTTTTCGAGGTTTCTAGGTTTCTAGGTTATATTCGGCCAGGTACAGGTATATATCCCTCGGGAGGATTATGGATCATTCGTATGTAGGTTTTCTGCGCCTGTGTCTGTGAATGTGCATGTTTTCCAGTATTTGCGCACTGCAGGAATTGTACGAGTAGCTCTCTCTCTGTCTCTCTCTCTCTCTCTCTTTTGCTGCATGAAATACGATTGAGGGATGTATCCCGGTATGTATACCGGGTTGCATGGAGAATTCGCGTCCTTGTGGATTATCGCGAACAGTTTTACGTTTTGCGGCCGAGTTTACGTCGATAAATCATGAGTGCCATACCCCCTCTTATGCTCGATGCTTTTCGTTGTTATTTGTTATTGCTTTTTATTACGCGTTCGCATACATCTATATAGGTTTACGTATATGTTTTTCTCTTGCTTGCTTGACTGCTCTTTGGAAAAATTGAATTTCGCGCCCATCGTCGGCTCGCCGTTTTCACAAAAGGCTCATGATATCGTCGCCTCGAAACTTTCGCCATCATCGGGTGTGAAAAATTGGTTGTGCTATGATCGCTAGCCACTCCCCGTTCAACTAGATACATAGAGCAGTGGCTCATACGCACCATCGATAGCTCTCTCTCTCTCTCTCTCTCTCTCTACATATAAAACTTACTTTATAACTCGTTGCTTAATTTGGCAATTTTCTCCGGTCCTTAGTATCCCATCAAACCGTCCGCCTAGCTTACCGGAGTCTCGCTAACTAATTAGAGAGGCGTCTCTCAGTCAGCTCGATCTATATGTATACATATACATAGACATATTGTTTCTCCTTAATCCCCTCTATCCGTGAAATCGGTTAGCCTCGCAACCTCAACTATATTAACCTTTGATTGGAGTTCGATCAGTTATAGTTGCTGGATATCAATTACCAGCGATATTAGTCATTAGTTATACGAGATTAATCATCTTATGAACGAATTTAAAGACATAATCTGTCTATCCGATAGGAAGTTAGCCTCGATGTGGGATCGCTCGCGGCAGCGTACAACTTTTTGCATAATTCACTTCGTCCGGTGTGCGCCGTTCTGTGATATATAGTTTCGTTCCGCTCTTTAGTGGATCTATTCTCGTCGAGAGATTAGACTCGCTTCTTCTTTTCTCATCTGGTCTTTTTTTTCTTCTACCGTGACTCTTGGTCTCGTTCGTGATGGGCCGCCGGTACAGAACAGGAGTGAGAGAGAGACTCGTGACGTTCAATTTCCTCGTAGCTCTCGTGCCAAACTGGGCGATTTATGCGATCGACTTTTCGGCCTTTCATGCTGGGCTATTTTCTCGGTAGTTTCTGCTTCGTTTTTCTTCTTTTGGGGCTCGGTTCGAGTTAGTTCCGACGACGACTTTATCACGAGGCTATTCTTTCTGAGCGGATGAAAAAATATGTATTTTTAAAACTTTGGCCCGCGATGTAAAAAACGATCGTTATCCCATCCCCAAGGCCCATCCAAAATTAAAATTACATTTCAAGCAGTTTCAACTGGCGTCCAATCTCAGTGCAGCAAAGCGCCGGTAGGGTCTACTGGAACTTTGTCGTGGAAGTTCGCCGACTGGCTTCATTCAGACACGGCAGCGTCCGCTTCATAAGAAGCGATTTCAATTAGACAACTTCGACATCTTTCAGTCAAGCTCTCGTCTCGTTTCTATCTTTCTCTCTCCCTTTTTCCCTAATGCAGATGGAACAGATCCCAGCAAGTCGAGAAGATGTTCGAGTTTACTTCGGTCGGAAAAATAGGCGACGAAAAGTTGTGCGAGGTTGAAAAATTTGTTGAAAAATTGCCTATATAAGCCACCGGGAATTTTCGGGCTTGAAAGTTTTGAATAATTATCGGGGATATATTGCATATTCGACGAGGCGCGTTCGCTTGGTTGAGCATCATCGAGAAAATTGCCGCCTCCGAGAGCCGAGAAGCGCCTAATAATCCACCAGGGAAATTGCACTCCCGAGCGTAAAGAAGGGGGATAGAGAGCTAACCTGCTACTGCGGTACTTACAGTGAAAATCTTGGAACGCGCAGCGATTGTGCTCTGTGATGATTAAACTCCAGCTGACCGTATAGGGTCGCTGCTGAATTATCCCTCCCGAGGGACTTACTCAACGGATTCGAGCAGATTCGATTGTTGGTTAATGTATTTTTGCTCGGGGAACGTGTTCGGCAAGATTCCTTTTATATAAATAAATAAGCGCGGCTTATTTGTATATTTTGAACGATAGCGTCGAGCAATATACGCACCTGACTAGGTGACGTTATATAAATCCATATACTCTATATGGATTACGCGAGAGAGAGAGACGAGCGATACTTGAGTGCTCGTAGCTCGTAGCTCGTAGCTCGTAGCTCGTAGCTCGTAGCTCGTAGCTCGTAGCAAGAGAAGAACGACGCAAGCTCTTTCTACATGGTGCAGTAATACGTGTCAATTAACTCGCACGAGCGTTGGATCTGTTGAATCTGTAACACACAGGGATACAGTCGTGCAATCGTAGAGTCGTCCTCAACTGGCAATCACTTCCGTAGCCGACGATGATTGAGCCGTTAAATTGAATTTGATGATTCTGCGATGCGTAGATATAATATATGCCTAGGCATATGTGCGGATGTGTGTAGCGCAGAGCAGCGACGCGACGACGACGATGTCATCTCGTAAAGTCAGTAGCTAGCGAGCGGCTCCCGCGCGTACAATACGCACTTCGGATTATCGCCGTAACGCTGCGCTCGGCAATAAAGCAGCCGTAATTATCCTTAAATCAGCTCGATGTACGGAGTGTAGGGCCAGTAGCGCGTGATAATGAGCTTTCCATCGCGCCGCATATCGATAGCGCAAGCTCAACTCTTCAACCGCTGTTCTGCGCGCCGACATCCCTCTTCCCCGCTCCCCCCCTATCGCTTCCACTGATTATAGGCGATCAAGTCACATTAATCAAGACTGCAGTCGGCTAACGCACCTGAGGCGCTGCTAGTCGTGTGAATGGCCTTCGATTCAAGCGACAATCGACAAAGGATGCGAGTTCGATGATCGTTCGTTGTGTCGTGCTGCGCGGGAGTATGGCTGGTACAATGAGCAGGATAGCGATGATGATGCATAGGTAACCGATATACCGCTTGTTCGCTTAGACGCGAGCCAGAGGCTTGGGATCGGTTTCGAGTATTGCCGAGGATCGGACTACCCGTGCTTCTTGTCATCGGAGCAATGCCAATGCCGAGATAGCTTGTTTCCACTTAATAGCATCGTCGATATATGCTATATATGCTACCTTATGGCTATGTCCATTATTTATTAGCTAAACTTCTACTTTTTACTTATACGTAGTAATTTCATCCGTCCGTTCCACAAAACTCTCTTCGATATTTTTAATCGATGAAACCATCTGGTCAGCCAGACTCTCGAGCTCTCGTCCATCTCCTACAATAGTAGGAATTATCGTGAATCTGGCTCCTACACAGAGCCGCATTATTCGAGACAGATGCGAGAAATCAGGCCGTCGAATTGGAAAATCTTTCGATAAGCCTTCGGAGTAAAAGAGCCGAGCATTCGACTCACGTCTCGGGTAAAATCGAAATATTAACATCGCGAACAAATCTGATCCGTTTCACATGCCCGGCCTCTTTTGTAATTCAGAAACGATAGACATCAGGCGGGCTCTCTCTCTCTCTCTCTCTCTCTCTCTCTCTCTCTCTCTCTCTCTAAGGGAGAGATATTGCGATTCGTTGCCATCGCGACGTAGAGATACGCATCGAAGCGTGCATAATATGCACTATTCGTCATTGTAAAAATTGAATCCAAGTGCGGTACCTAACGTAGATCAGATTTTTTTATTAAGGTCATATCGCACCGTGTAATGCGGCTATTTTTCGCGGAGTAACGCATGGTTCTACTCTCAAGTGTGCGCCGGGTTAATGATTCGGTACGGTTATTTACGGCTTACGCGAACTACGAGTACTAGAAATTTACGAGAACTTGACACAATTTTCATGTGGAAAATTTCTTTACGACTATCCACGACGTGCGGTGGTAGTAGCGCAATATCGAAGTTTGAATAATTTCTGGACTGCGTGATTAATTTGCCGAACAAACGTAATATCCCCTGGTTAAACTGATTATGGAGTAGAGGGGATTCTTCCCTAAGAGCAAGACACTCGTCGTTCTCTTGCGCTAATCAGAAAGGATTTAGTAGAGTTTGAACGAGCCCATTTCAAAAGAGATTATCGATGGATAGCTTTAAACGTTGCACGCATACATTTATAAATATAACTCTGAATTTTGCAAACCGCCGGATATCGTCTTTTTAATAATTGTCCTTCCTTTTTAATAATTATGCTTATTCGGCTTATAACTGCGCAATGGGGTTGACTACTCGATGAAATAATTTTTAAACGAGGTGTCCAAGCAGGTTTCTACGTACGAAAGCTGCATATAAAGATTGCGTCGAGGCTCGTTAGCCTCCCGTTGCTCGATAGCCGTTGGGTTGCGCGGTAGGCGCTCGTTGCCGATGAAAGATATAAGTCGAGAGGGTTTATTTATTCTCGGTCGAAGGAGAAATTTTCCTACACATTTCCTACATACTTAAGAAGTATATAGGGATACTTCCCTCTGTAAACGGTCCTGCGCTTTCAATTTACACATAATTACGTAGGCCAATTCTAATCGGTCTATTGAACGCAAGATAACGATCTTGCGCATTACAATTTTATTGCTTAATAAACGCTAATAATAAGTGCATTATTGAATAACTTTAGAGTTATTAATCGTTTTTGGATTACTCAAGAAGTTCCATCAAGAAGTTTGCTTTTGGATTATCGGGTGAGATGAAATTTCGTTCGAAATGTTAGATGTATCGGCACGCAAGTGCGAATGTCAATCGAGTGCCTTACTCTAATAAAATGTAGCCAAGATAGAGATGGAAATATAACATACATATAACATGCGCATAAAATACAGAGCGACATTTGCTCGACTGAAGTTCCGACTGTGCCCAGTGCCTAGCTCCCAACAGGCAGTGCTAGTCGGCCAGTAGTATGCCAGTAGATGGCGCGAAAGGCGGCACCAGTCTCGAACTTACTCTATTAGCCGAGAGTAACGAGTTTTAAGTTGTGGAAATAAATCGCTTCGTTAGGAAAAATCGAAGCTCCGCAGGTAAAGTTTCTCCCTCTTTGGAAAGTTGAATTGGGCGCGAGCCGCCGTATACGGGCTTATAAACAATCGCTGCTCCCCACACAAGCTGCTGTCACACATACGCATCGAGGAAGCATAGGAGGGTAAAGAAGCAGCAATGCCGAAATAAAGGGGATAAGGCGCGGCCTGGCTGCGCGGCCCGATGTGCAGCAGAGGCAGGAGATAAAAGCAAGCGGAGCGCGAGAACAAGCTTAGCCGAGGAAGAATACAATAAGAGAGACGAAGCGCGTTCGAAGGCTCGGGCTCGTAAAAAAGGAAAAAGCAAGTGCCTCGTAAAACGCGAGAACGCGGCTGTTAAACATTTTTTTCTTCTTCGCGCTCAGCTATACGTATGTGTGCGCGCACACTGTGTATTACAGTTGCGTATTAGGGGTGAAATTACGACGAATCCATACCGCTGTATGGTGAATTCGTGAATTCGTGAATTCGTGTCCATCAGTGAACTGAACTTATGTGCACAGAGGCTCAACGAGCAAATTCTTGCGTCCTCGAGAACAACTTGTAACCGGCAAGTTTCAATTTCAATAGGAAGGGCCTCTAGAATTAAGAACGATTTAGAGATCCCCTTGAGCGGGAAATTCCTGTATTTCTACCTGTCCCTCTCGCGCTTGTCCCGAGTCCTCTAGCCCCTCCACTTAGCTACTAAGCCCTCGAGGGATTAAAGCCGAAGCCGCCTCCTAACGAGCGGACAGCGGCGCGCCTTTCCTCAATTTAATCGGCTGCAACATAAGATACACACACGTCGGATTCGGAAATTATTATATAAGCTTGAAATTTCTTCGACATGCAATTCCTTCGCTATTACTGCACTGTCGATACACTAAACGTTCGCGCCAACTGGTCTCCCGCTTTAAGGCAGCAATTATTTTCCTAATTCGTAGTTACTCGCTCTCCAGCGATACCGAAGCAGTACCTGTGTGTATTATATTCGGCAATATTCGGCAATATTCGGCAATATTCGGCAAATTGCACTTTGCGCCAGCTATTACGTTATATATATATATATAAGTATATAGTATGTGTATTTTAATAACGTAATAATCTAATGAACGAACTTGACTGGCGAACGTAAATCACTTAATTTAAGAGAAGATGCTCCTTAAAAAGTTGACAAGAATGGCCTCGGAGCAGCAGATGGTTGCTGAGCGTGAAACCCACCGAACAATCCATACTAGGAGAATATCCACAAATCAAGTGCGCAAAAAAGGAAAGCTCTTCTCTCAGTCTTGTTTCGCATTATAATGGCGTGGTACAAGAAGGAGGCCAAAAATCGCCTTATGCAAGAGCAGTATGGCACTGTAGCAATCGGAAGCATCGGTTGCATGTGTACGGTGCACGGTGCACGGTGCACGGTTCGACTCAGACAGAAGAGCCGAGAATCGATTCAGCGCGACCCGACACATCTGCACATGCACGTATATATATATATATATATATATATGGGTACATCCGCAGATTCTCTGCCAAAGCGCTTTAGCCCCGGCGATAAAGGTATAGCGATTTTCCGAGGGTAGAGAGAGCGCGCGCGTCTTGAATGCAAGAGCGATTCGCCGAATTTCGGGGAAACTCTTTAACCGTCTGCTTCTGTCGCCGCCGCCGCCGCCGCCGCCGCCGCCGACGACCACTTTTCTTTTAAATTTGCCGCATGTTGGGATTGCGCGGCCTTTATGCACGCTCGAGTCGTCGGCGATTTTCCGCTGATTCCCTGCACGAATGCGAGCTTCTCTACTCTTCTCTCGCGAATGTGTATCTATGTATATGTAATGTGTCGAGGGGATATGGGTTTGCGAGAACGGGATGAATATTTCCCGCGGATAAATTGGACGGATTGATGGGCTGGGTTAAAGTCCGTGAAAAATTTCACGTGCGCGGGGTAAGTGCTTTTATTATTAAACGACTCGGGCAGCGGACGTAATCTCGAAAGTTACGCGCTTTCGTATTATGCGAAACGACGACTGAAGATTGACTCGATGAAACGGCGGTTCCATACCAAACTTATACTCTGTCTCTAAAATTACATTTCAATTTGCATCGTTTTAACGTAATATAACGTAATAATAACGCAATAATACGTAATACATAGAGCGCGTTCTACGTTTGTTTACAACTGCAACCGACGTAAATGCATGCATGTAAGCGTCACTGAAGCTACTACAGCCTACATACAGCCCGCCTTTATCGTATTTTTCGCGAACGTCGCCGCTGTCGTTGCAGCTACGTTATTATTTTTCGAGACTTGCTCTCTTGCAAGAAAAGCCGATATATACGAGGCACCATATCCGTTCCTCCTCCGTGTCCTCGTATGTGTCCGCGTCGACGGGGCACCTTTATCTCGCAGGCAAAAATCAAAAGGCTTATACGGAAATCGAGACGACGACTCGCGACATATTGGATACACGATGTTTCCCGTCTTTAATACTCGACAATTTATATTTCAAATTTTATCGCTATATATTTTGCTGAAAATCAATAGAATCATCTCATCGTCTTTGGCTCTACGAGTGTTCAATTTTAAGCCAACAATGCCCTCGGCCGCGTCAAAATTCCAGTCGACGCGTAGTGGGTAGCAGCAGCTTCAGTCTCGAGAGAGACACAACAGTCTTTCGCGCATGAAAGAAAAATTCAAGTTGCCTCACCCGTGTGCGATGCTACATGTACACGGTACAATGTACATAATGGTGCTGAAGTCAACTTCGCAGCAAGTGACGCAGTCTGACTAGTCTATTTCTTCGAGCCTCCCATTTTCTCGCAAACTCGGCACTTTCTTTGATAAAGATATATAATATATGGAAGATTCGTTGAAACTTCATTATTTATCGAGAATCTTTCGCGGTAAGTGTATTCCGTTAGTTTCGAAAAGAGTCGATTTCAGCTATTAGCAAAGTCTTCGATAGAACCTACTGAAATAATCGCGCGATAACATTGTCGCGGAGGAGTCATGAACCCCAGCGAGGATCTCAATTCCAATGGGCCAACTGATAATGTGCGGTGTTAATCTCTTTAACGGGGAAAATCTCGTGTGTCGATTGTCCTGGAATATGGTCGTGCAAAAAAATTTGACCGACTCTATTATACATCGACTCTCTGAATATCTCGATGTAATGTTACAGCCCAGGAAAGTTAGTTTTTCATTTTGTAAAGCGTGTACTCGCTGATTGAGAAATAATGCGAACCTCCAAGGAATATTATCAGTACGTCAAGCCTCTATGCTCCAACTCCTAAAATTTCCTCTTGTTGCTCTTCTTTCGCGCCTGTCGGCTTGTGAAATCATTTTCACAAAATCGCCTCACGCGCGCTCGTCCCAACCGATGATTTACGGCCTCCGTGCATCGTATCAAAGGTTATGTTTTCGGTAGCCTATTGCCGCTGGATTTATTGTCTCTAGTCTTGCTTGACGTTTAATTCGATTTTTTTCATTTTCGACGCCCCGTACGGCTGTTATTTTCCTTCGGGAGTACTGTTGTCGTTTGCGTTACAAGTCTTATAATTAAAGTCTTATAAATAATTTAACCTAACGCTTAGCGGACAAATATCAAAAATCAAATATCTTCTCTAATCGGCGTTTCTTGCGTTGCTCAACTCAATATTTATTTTTCCTTGTACATCTGTTTGCTCTTTTATTCTCGTATCTTCAAGAAGGTACAAAAGTCCAACCTCAAAATAAGTAGAACAATATCATAGCGTTCGATCTGAAAACCATCGCTCAATGGAAAGAATCACATCAAGATCGTCCCGTCCTTTGGGCCAAGCTACGACGCTATCTATCCGCTGGCAATCGCGTCTCTCTTCTTCCGCAGCGGTCATTCAAAAGACCATCAGCCGCAGCGCCCCCTAGCGTTCCCTACCTATCTCGTGCGTGAAATCCCACAGCGCGACAAAAAATCCGTGTATGTATGTGTATTTGTTCGAACAGTGAGGGAGTGAACGAGACAGGCAAAGATTGATTGGTTGGAGGGTAACTTTCGCACTTGTCTCTTCCCTTCCGGTAGCGGCAGCAACGACGTCTGCGGATCACGTTTCGCTCGGAGATTAAAGTCCGTTGAAGAGAAGCCAGATCAGACTCTTATCAGTCATTATGCCGCGGCTGCTGCTGCTGCTGCTACTACTCGGAGCTTGCACGATGTGCTATTCAATTGCGACTGGTATCTATCTATCTGTGCGTGTATTTCGAGGGGATGAACAGAGCATGTTGGATCAAGCATTAAAGACAGGAGCGGCGATGGATTACTACTATCTTCTACTCTGTGATACTCGATGCTTTTGTTTTTGGTACGTGAAGTAGTAGTGGATAGGGAGGCAGGGAATTATGGAAATTCCACTTCGCTGGAGCGGAATTGTTTACCCGTTCGCCTTAAGCAAACATGAAAGCTGTTTACATGAGCCTAGTGTGAAAGGCTGTGTACGTACATCTCGTCAAACTATGTAACTAGCTGAAAGTACATGGGTCAAGGTCAAGCTCTCGTATTGATTTGCAGAGACAAGAACAATCAGATTGAACAAAAAGAAGCACATTAGGCTCGGGGAAAATGGTCATCAAAAATAGATTTAGAAACAATGAAGATATAGTGAAATTCACTTTGGTCTGAGCTATTTATAGTGCATGAACGATATGATGAGCGCTCAAGCGTAAAAGTGGAGCGAGAGTCAGTAATGTGTCTCTTTTAAGACAGCTTATCATTTGTATCCCTCTTTTCCATTGAGTTGTGCATCAGTCCGTAGTTTTTTCACGACTATCCTATGTAACATCCAATTATAGCTTTAGTGACGTCTAGTACAGCCTCTTTCAACTATATTCATCGACTTCCTTCGCATTTTCTTCTCAATTGGTTTTCTTCTCTGTTCTTAATTGCTATAACGAGTGTACTTTCAACTGAATTTTCGAAGATACTATAGAGTTCTGCGTGCGAGCGTTTATTCACGACCGGTATCTGCGAAAAAGAGACGGAAAGAAACATGCATAAGAATCGTTGAATTAATTTTATAGACTGAGGAAAATTGTGTGCTGTGTACATGAGGAAGAATGTCCGCCGCCGTGAGCTGAAACTGTATAGTGTTATACGATGGAAATTCAAAGACACGCTTCAAGTGAATTATTATTTTCTACTTACCTTATTCATCGTCGCTCCGACGTTGCGCGGGCGAGTTTTCTTTCAGGATAATGGGAAAGAGCGCGCAATCCTCTGCACATTTTTCTCTGTCAAATCGTTATAAAGGCTACACACTTGAAATTTAAATTCCAATTCTATTCTTGCAAAATTTAATATGCGTATCAAGTAATATCGAAAGAACTTACTTAACGATTTTTTACTTAAAGTCAATCCCCTTCCCTTAACGTCATCCTTTGTCCAGCCTCTATGTTTTTTTGTAGACCGAGGTGCTCTTCCGCTTCGTTGGAGTGAAAGAATGAAAAAGGCCGCTGCATAGACAAAAGAACAATGAAGAGAGAGAGAGAGAGAGAGAGAGAGAGAGAGAGAGGGAAAGGGCTGCGCAGATGATCAGAGGCGATCAGTTTGTTCATTAGCTCGACTGAGTTACCGGTAATTGTTTGCCGAGTAATCGCGTGGCATACGATAAAAAATGAGAGAAAAACGCACAAATATGACTAAACTGGTAATGAGGTTTTAATGTCGTATTTGCCGAGTTGAGGAAGTGGGGTTGGATGTAGGGGCGGGGGGGGGGGGAGGAGGACTTTGGTACTCTGTCCTGAGAGAGTTCGAAATAAAAGCGAAAACGTATAATGTATGCGGATTACAGGCACTCTGTGTAACTTGAAATCCGTTAATGAGTTCTAGATGCGCATGTTCTTGTAGTAGTAGTAGTAGTAGTAGTAGTAGTAGTAGTAGTAGTAGTAGTAGTAGTAGTAGTAGTAGTAGTAGTAGTAGTTTTAGTAGTAGTAGTTGTAGCAGTGGTGGTGGTGGTACGCGCGTTTCCCAGTTCCTTAATGAAAGCGATAATCACGTCACTCGTTTAAACACAACCGCAAACAGCGAACTTTCCGGGGAAGATCGCCCGGAGGGTTCCGGAGGTTTCCATAAACGAGTGAATGGTATCTGCACGACGAAAAAGACATTTCAGCTTGATTTTTAAAATGAAATGCTTATACTATTAAATAAAGTGTTTTTTCAGTTGCAAATCAGAGTGTTGATCATTAATGAAAGTCTCTTTATTTGTTTAAACCTTAGTCCTGAGTTATAAATCATTGGATCGGGGTTCTCTTGCGAATGTCCGTCATCGAAATAATCAATTGATCTGCAGAGGAAAAGCTCCTAATGCGCTAATACAACACTCGTATACTCAAGTCCCACGGCTCGGTGAATCTCGTTAGCGAAATTGGAAGGGCGAAATCCTAAGCTGCTAGTACTTTTCCTTCCGCATAGTACTTGCGGTGGTCCCGGTGTCACCTACGGTATATTTACGACGGATTTACTCGAGCCACGACTTAAACGTTACCGTATTACATATATAAGAGCTCCAGTTGACCGCCACCTCGTCAAGGGTCGACTGGCTGCGACCGATGCTTTTTGAGAATCGAATTATTTATCTTTCGAGAGATTCAAAACAATGATATCGTTGAAAATCGATAAACTTGTCTGACGAGGATGATTAATGTACACATTTTTTTCTACGTTTTTGGGGAAAATATTCGCTTATATCATACTCTCGCATCTCTTCTCCATACATTTGCCTTTGTGTTTGTTAACTTGATTGTTTCATTATTTGATTGATTGATTGACTATTGTTTACTTAATTATGCCGTTGCTTGTTTTAACTCGCGTAAAAAAGTACACGTACACGTGCACGTGCACGCGTACGTATTGTCGAAGCACTTTTTCACGCATCGTTTTAGCAATTTTATCTCTTCACGCGTGTGTATGACAAACACTCGCGCACACGAATGCAAAAAAATTCTCGACAAACAACCGCGCGTATATGTCGTTAAAACTCTTTTGCGCAAAAAAAGTTCACCATAGTTTGCTCAAAGAACGCGAGTAGAAAAAAGCCGTTATAGTCAGACGCACGCGCTATTGCAACAATATTCCGCGAAAATCGCTGCATATTCCGATCGTGCGAATCGTCTCCATAAAGCATAAGACATAAAAGTAGGTTGAGGTTGGGATTATCCTTTTGGATAAACAGTATTGACTATCCGTTAGATTTGCCGCTGCAGAATAGGAAAAGTTTCTAGCCAAGGGCCCCGACGGGAGGCAACAACAGAACTTCGTCTCGGAAGAGCACAAGTGCTGCTCGGTAAATTCTTTTGGCGACCTAATCTGAAAATACAGACTTCTTGACATATATACTTTCATTTCAAACAGACATGCATAGCTGTGTATTGCTTTACTATACTATACTGTTGTATTGTTTCAAGAGGCAGACTCGAGGCTGTGTTTTCACGCATAATGAGGGAGAATCCGTAGAAAAACTCGTTCCCATTGGATAAGAAAAAATATAGAACGGTGGTTTATTAAAAACTATATTCGGTCCACTTGCCGAGGCAAAGCTGCGGACACATTTACGCACAGCGGCGATGGCGCCGCGACAAATCGATCGCGCCTCGACGGCAGCGCTGGCAATTAAAGTCTCTCTCTCTTTTTACCTTAAGGCGATGCTTATCTGGCCTGCCGAAGGCGGCACGCGAATGGCTCGCAAAAAGGCGTCCGATAAAACTGGCCGAGAAAAATAATACCGACGACGCGAGCGCTTGCTTTGACTGGTTACCGCGAAGCGAGAGAGAGAGAGAGAGAGAGAGAGAGAGAGAGAAGGAGAGAGATGAAGAGATAAGGTACAGCGGTCTGCACGCACGCGCAACGGATTGAAAAACAGCCTTTTGGGAATCGTCCGCACGACATTTTTTCAAATCGTAAAAATAACCGTAAAAAAGAAAAGACATTTTCGATTGTCGAATACGCGTTGCACACGTATAGCTATACCCTAATTGTGTGGTTATCGCTATGTACGTGAAGATGCATAACACCGAGAGTTATACGATGTACCGTAAAAGTTGATCGCAGAGCAAGTCGGTACCGCAGCGTCATTTAGTTATTGAAAGGAAACGAGCCGACGGTGCTGTGTCGCGTTGTAAAGCTAAGAATTTGAATAACGGGATGGAAGAATCGTTTCTGAGACATAATATACGACAAGACTGTAACAATATATAAACGAAAATCCAAAAACCAGTAGATTTATCGGTGAGCAGCATAGGCTCCGGGGTATCTCGACTTTGCCTCTAATTTCTCACTTTATATCGAGGCAGGGAAGAAAGAGAGAGAGAATAATTTCCATTTTTCACGGAGCGAGCGTCAGATATTAGAGCCAAGAAAAATACGCGGCGATACGTTTTCTCTAGCCGTGTCGCGCAAGCGCTTCGACTCTCCTCGTCTTATGGTGTATATGTGTAACAGCTTTTTTTCAGATGGATTATCCTACGGTGCATAAACCCTCGTTCCTTTCTCTCCGTCTCGGCCTCTCTTTTTTCGCTGATTTATTCGTTGCCAGAGCTAAGACGTAGACGCGTTGTGTGCTCCAGGGGTTCAAAGTCTGATAATGAAATCAGGGATTGCCGTCAAGCATTTTATTCCGTCGGAGTGACTCGTTTTATTAGTTCAGAAGTGTCCATTAATTCAGAAATTAACGACTACAATAATTTATTACACATACACATGCATGGACTGTTATTTTTTGCTCATCGATCGAACTTCTATAAGCTCTCACCCCCTTTGGGAATTCGTGCGCTTTATCTGTTTGCTTGGATCTAAATGATTACCTGCTCATTATAAAGCTCTTGTGTTATTAATGAACTTTCTCCTGACGAGAATCGTCTGCGCAGTTTCCCCTTGCCCTGAGCACGAATCCTTACCGATTCTAATCTCAACTTGTCACGCTACTGCTCGTCGTGTCGACTTCTCTTCGCCCGATTTTGTCGGTCGGTATGCGTATACGCTCGTAATTGGAACCTTGACCGCAATACAATCGTCGTTCGACAAAACGCTGCCGCATCAATATAGCTGCACGTATATTTTCCTATTCGAAGTCGTATACATACATCTACACATATGCGCTTACCTAGAGCAAAGTGCTCGTTATCGTCAGCGCGTATACAACATCCTCGTGTGAAATGAACAGCCTCTGTCGAGCCGCTGCAAAATTTCCACTAACGGCTCACGGACACGCGCTCCCTCCAACTCTCTCTCTCTCTCTCTCTCTCTCTCTCTCTCTCTCTCTCTCTCTCTCTCTATCGAGCACCTCAAACAGAGAGTATAGCTGTAGATTTGTGGCTAACACTAGTGTGCTATATGTATGTAGAACCGTTCGGGTCTATGCGCGGATACGATGCTCGTGGGAACGGACGCGTATCACTCATTCGCTCGAAAGTTGTATGATTTGTAGCTATTCGTCAGCGAATTTTCCCGCGCGAAAATGTCTTTTTTCCAACTCGTCGCATAAACAAACGGATCGAAAGATTATTGCGACCGAATCTATGGAATTTCGAATAGTGTATAACTCTGGGGGAGTTCCCCCAATAAATGAGATAAAAGGCCGAGAGACCGAATGCGTATATCTCGGAACGCGAGTGTGCTTTCACGGATAACAGATTCGCACAGTAGCGTTGTAGCGCTGCGCGTCAATCCGATAATTGAAAATCGCTGTTACGCGTTGACACCTGCCAGGGATTTTCTCTCCCTTCGCGCGGTGCTGCTGGTCTTTTTGACGCGAAGCGGCCGGATAACCCGCGTACACGCAACGCGTTTCAAGTTTCATCCGTCGATAGTACATACGGGGACTCGCGCGAACTCGGTTCACTTTGGGGCTGGTCGTTCGACGCAGTATCCCTGTACAGCTACTCTCGGCGATAAACGAGGGAATGTCCTCGTATAGTTATCCAACATGGCCATTCGCTTCGTCGGTCGAGCTTTGCTCGAATTATGACTGATGTACGTAGCGTCGCTACGTGCCATATTGGAAACTGGAAACTGGAAACTGGAAACCGGAAACTAGAAATAAATTCGAAAGAATACGGAAAAGCAAAAAGTCGCTTCCCTTTTCGAGCAGGTAGAGGATGTCGAGCGCTTGCATAAGAGCAACGGCCTCTGCGCGTGTAACCAGACCGCATACGCAGCGCTTGAACTCTCCAAGCTCCTCAAAACTAATTACTGAACAATTAACGACAGCGCGGAAATGCGCGAATATTACCGAGACACAGAGTCTATACGGAACGGGGGCAAGAGCGAGATTCGAGAGTCCGCCAAATCAATTGTACACTTTGCGGAGCGCTGCGCAGCACTCTCGAGACGAACTTTCGCCGGCAAAACTCGACAATTCGCAAATTTAACGTAACAAATATAACTTTACTCCCCTGTGCACAATGGGCTTTTAAATTGGAAAGGCGCGCATTCGTTGTAGAGAGAAAAAAGAAGAAGAAGCGCCGGAGACTCGAAGCAGCCGGAACGAGAAAAGAGGGTGAGTAGAAAAAGGCAAAGTAGAGAGAGAGAGAGAGAGAGAGAGAGAGAGAGTCAGAGCCCATAGTCGAATCGTTGATTATCTGCTCGCCCAACCGCGCCTTTCAAAGCCCAAAACTTTCTCTACACGCGCTCCTATTATATACCTACTCCTCTTCTCAAAGCTATTGCATTCGTGTATTAGGATGTGCGCAATGCGGCGATTGTAAAACTTTTGCCAATTCAACAGTCGCTCGATCATCGGTTAATTAAATACGCCCCGTTCTCTTCTTCGATCTTGCTATATGTACTATGCTATAAGCCAGTCAAACTGTAGAGACACAATTAAATGCGAAAATTCATACTCTTACTTATATAGTCTATATCGGAATACATTAGATTATCGATTCTCTTCTCCAAAGACATCGCGTACGTCAGAAAGGTCGGATGATCGAGGATGCAGCGTGCGCGCGCACAGCCAAAGGGATTAAATAGAGCGGAGACGAGGAAAGTCGGCGCGAAAGAGAGACGTCGGAAGAGAGAGATAGCTGCAAGATTCGATAGGTTCTCGCCGTAACAAAAGGAAAATGGAACGCGACGAGAGTGTGTAAGGGAAGAAAAAGTCAAGGAGTATCGGCGAGGAAGAAAGTTTCCGTTGTTTTTATTGGCTCTCTCTCTCTCTCTTTCACTCGCGAGAGCTCACGGTGCCCTCATTTCCTTTGAGTTCTCTTATACCTGAGCCGTCTTCTCTCTGTAGCTTCTTGGCCGAGGAGAAAGAGAAGCAGCTACGACGGCAGCAGTAGCAAAATAAAAAGTACCGAGAGAGGGAGGGAGGAGATAGAATCGCCTCCGATTCCGGAACGCGAGCTTCTTCTTCTTCTTCTTCGTCGTCTTCTTCTTCTTGTTCAGCGCTCCGGTTATTGGCACGGTTGACATTGTTAATAAATACCGATAGCTAGATAGCAAGAGGCCAGCCTCTTCGGAACTTGCAGTCCTCCTTTTTCCGAGATTACGCTCGCTCCACCTCACTTTTAAGCTTCTTCCGACGGAGCGTCTAATTTCGCGAGCTCTTCGCCTTACATTATATTGCTCGATGCTGCTCCTGCTCCTGCTCCTGCTCCTGCTCCTGCTAGAGGCTCATGCGCGAAATGAAAAACGAGAGCTGTGATTAAAGTGCATTACTTGCGAACGGCAAATACAGTAAATTTCTTCTTACTGCCGTGGAGAACAAGAGCGAATTTTTTGACGATGAACATGTACCTTCTTTGAGAAAAGAAGTACTCTAGTCGATCGCCGGGCTCGTAAATTTTACAACAGAGCCGGAGATGCTGTAATAAGTACCCAAGCTTTTTTCGACAGAAGATTCAGCAAAGATTCTTCAATTTTTCCGTTACTTTTTTTATCCAGACTTTGTATCATTGATCATTTCTTTTTTAATTAATCGTTCCGAAAATCCTAATGGTTTTCATTAACGCAAGTAGAAAACAGTTAATCTCCTTCGTGTATTAGCAAAGGCCACGCTGAATTCGTGACTTCATTAGTGATTGCACAGAAAGTTATTTCCTAACACAATCAACGATTATGTATTTCACGAGTTACAAGTAGCGACAGTTAAGTAAGATGTTGTATAGCTACGTGCACAATGAATCACCGACAAAATCTACGAGTCATCTGGCTATACCGCGTCACGTGATTTTCATTCTTTTGGAAACCTATCGCCATTAACCTCAGTAGCGCCCTATAGCCGCCTTCGCGTATTAACTTCGATCGACACAAGACTATGTAGGTTAACTTGTAATTCGAAAATTATTGAATTTTCATCGAAACCCGTAAAGCCAATTATATCTTGGGACTATTAGACATTTTCGAAATTCGCACTCTCATCCGCGATCTAATTCATATGTTGCGAGTAAAGAAACGAGCTTTTATACTATTAGGAGAGATCAGTACGTTAAGCTGATATTTACTCAGCGAACAAATTCGTCTTCCGATGCGTCTACACAGAGACCGAGAGAGTGAAGGAAAAAGTTCTTTGGAAAGACTTTAGAAAAATCAATGAAACCTCGGGCGAAGTCAACTCTACAAAGTTGCTAAAGAAGTAGAACAAAAGCTGCTTCTATCGAGATATATCCTTCTGTACAAGAAAGGCCGTCTCTCCTCGGAAGTACGTATACACGAATTCGTCGTCGTCGTCGTCGTCGTCGTCGTCGTCGTCGTGGTCGTCGCCGTCGTGGACGTCGTCGTTGTCCGGCACTTTGAGATGATTCCTAGTCCTATTGGATTTCCGCTAGAGCATTAAGAATGGCTCTTTTGTCGTGGTATTGCGTTACTTTCTCCCTTCTGGCAATATCTTCATCTAACTTCGCCGACAAGAAAGCAATTACCCATCGATAAAAGTGGAAGCACTATACTGTTCCACAAGAGTTCGCTATACTTTCTCCTCTTCTTTCATCTCTGTAAAATCAAAGTCACATTAAATATTTGATCGTCCAGAAAAAGTTGATCTACGGTCCTGAAGACGATTCAGTACTTTCATAGGAGGAACAAGAGATATTTAAGCAGCTCTGCCGAGAGTGAATGAATTTCGCCCGCTGGTGCCAGATGGCGAGGCAATTTTGTCGCACGCACGAGCGGCGATAATCCCGTGGCAAATGGGCCACTTTAGTCTGGCGCGATAATCGACAGAGCCGAGGAAAAACGAATACACTGCATTATTACTGTGTTACTACTGTGTGGTTGTCGCGCCTGTTTATATTGCGCGTGTATACGTCTATTTAATTATTGAGCCCCTATTGTATCTCATGTTGCTGATCGCTCGCAACCACGTCGGAAAACATCAGTTGTGATAATGCCGGTGATTATGACGTTTGTCGAAATTTCGAATCCGTATATTGTATTTGGTACATGATGAGTTTGCGATTATCGTATGTACACAGTTCGAGGATTATTTTAACGAATGTAACTTTGGCTTTGGATCAAAAACCTACACTCTATTACTTTTATAAGAAAGCTATGCTGATAATTTCAAGGGATTGCAATACTTCTAGTCGAATTTCATTATTTCACTTCATTTTTCCGCTGTCAGTTGAGGTTTGTGGTAAATGAAATGTATGGACGATAATAAATTATCTATAATTTTAAAGTAATTTTGAATTATCTGCCATTGAACTCGATGAAATTTCCATCCTGATTGATTTTTTGATGTTTGATCTTGGAAAGTTTCCTTTGCTCGATTTCGAAGTCCGCCTATGAACAAGATATGCTTCTCGTGAAATGAAAATTTGAATAAGCACGCGATTGCCGCGCTTGGTAAATCGTTCTCCATTGAAAACTAACTTCTAAAATCTCTGCAGTGTATAAAAGGGGATCCGAGAAAAGAGGATTTTCGGAGATTGGATTTTACACAGAGTAAATAAAGCAACTGACTCGCTTTGTGCAAGAATTTACAAGAAAAAAGGGAATGTATCCACTAGTTACCTCCTTTTGCAGCCTCAAAGCACATCCAATTCACCTACGCTTATTATTCTTGTAGAAAAATTGGCCCTACTTCCATCAACATCCACACACATAATAAAAAAGGAACGCCGAGTCGTCGCAAAAGCGCTATGAATAAAACATTCTTGATTCTCGTCTTCCGCTCTCTCTCTCTCTCTGTCTCTCTTGCGGAATCTGCATCTCGTTGTGCACACACACACACACACACACACACACACACTCGACAAGAGAAATTCGTCGACGTAACCAATGAGGATACTGTCGGTGAAAGTTTTTGCTTTCTTTCTCTACCGCTACCTCTATCCAACAAATGTACTTTTCCAAATCTCATGAATCTCAAAGGGCGCTCGATATAATAGAGATAAAAGAGGAGCTATGAAAAAAGTTTGGTCAAAAATAAATGGAAGAGGCCCTGGAAGTGCGAGTGAGGTAACGAATACGTAAGTACACCTGGCTGATAAATCGATCGTCGGGAACGAGAAGGGATCACATCGCTTGCTCGTTTTTCGTTCGAAGCTTCATTTTTCACTTCTATTTCTTTGTTTGTCTTCACTTCTAGAACCAATAATGCATATCTATCATTGCTTGGCCTACCTTGCCGCGATGGCGACTGTACAGTTGGCACTATTCTCTGATTCTCGTGTACATTTGTGGGAATTACTTTGTATACCGGGAAAGTTTGCGACCAAACCGACGCGAGGGTTCTACGAGGGAAGGCTGTCGTTTGGTTAGAACTGAGGTTTCACGTCAGTTTCGTTATTCAGGATCTGCATCACGATCCCTTGATGCTACTTATCGATGAATCGAGTCAGAGAGTCAGTGTAGAATCCTTTCAAATTAGCGTAGCAGCGTGTAGCTATTCTAAGCGAGGAATAACATTTTTAATGCCTCCGGAATGGATTTAATATACAAAGTAGCTTTTGAAATATTAGATGTTAAATCATTCGGTGAAGAGCGTTTATATTTTGAACGCTAAATAAATCGCACAGACAATATTGAAAACGAAAATATGAGGGTTTTTTTATATCGACAGTATATCTCGCATGGTGGCTGCATATAACATAGAAATCGAGTGTTTCCAGGTAGTCCTTGTAATTATTCAAATGTAGTTTAGGCTCGTAAATGCCAAATAATTCATTGCCGGGAGAGCACGGTGCCGTATCATTCTGAACTCTCGCGAATGAATGACAATATATTCCCCTTTGTTTATTCATTCCGATAAGCAACGAGGGCAGCAGGCTTCAATGGCTGCCTGTACAAATGCAAAGAGTCCTTCAAAGATCGTAAAATAAAAAATTTCTCCTCGACTACTCGTCCTCATATAGGAGTAATAAAACCGCACGAAAGAGACGCTTGCTAGTGTAGAGAGAAAAGTGATCGATAATATTTTACGATCAGCATACAAACAGGCATATCACTCGGAGAGAGAGGGAGAGAGAGCGAGTGAGAGCGGGGGGAGGGAGGGGAGAGGAGGAGGGAGAGCTGAGGGAGAGCTGAGGGAGAGCTGAGGGAGGGACCGGCAAGTAGGAAAAGTGAAAATCGATATACAAGCTCCCAGCGTCGCACACCAGGCCGATGAGCCTACCACGGTGTGTATGCAAATGCTGCTCATTGTCAATCAATATCTCTCGCAATCGAATATTCAAAAGCCCCCGAGAGGCTTTGTTTTCACGATGACGCTCGCGGCCCTGGAAAATAATCCTTTCGCGAAACAATCCTGCGATGCGATGCGATGCGAGGGGTGATTTTTAACCGAATGCGATTCTTATCTTAACCACAGCTTACACACACGTTTCGCCCACTGTTTGCCTAAGTGATGAGCCGTCGACTCATGGAGAATTCAGGTCGGCGTCGGGGATTACGGTTATTTTCGGCAGTTACACTATTGCGTAACCCCCGAGGAGGAGAGCCTCGACGTCGTCGACGTAAGTGCGGGCAATTTTCCTTCTAGCGAGGAATACTTTTCAGGTTATACCTCTTAACCCTGCTATTTTCAGACCGGTAAAGTATAACACATACATACCGAATTCAATGCACACGAGTACGGTACGTACCACTGGCATTACACTGCTGTAAATGATCGAGGACGAAAAAACGAAAAAAACGAAAAACTCCAAGAGTCTCATAACGATAATTCGAATGATCGCTACGTAGAACAAGCGGAATCCCTCTCGATTGAAATCTCGAGCGCCCCTAGCAGAGGAAGCCAGTTGGAGAGTCGCTTAAAGACCGATCAGTGCTGCCGATTAAATGTGCTCTTTTTCTCCCAAGTTGAGAAAAAAGCAGCTAGAAAGCACATATAAGGACACCGATCTCGAGAGATTTGAAAGAGAAGAAAGAGGATCAGTCCTAACGCTAGGGGGCGTTACTGCTTGATCGTTTACGATCGCGTTGGGACTCGGCCGATAAAAGCGTGCCTCCGACGGTAATTAATTGCGCATGTGCACTGCTCGTAAAACGCAACGCTTTGGGAGCGTTAAGTGGATTCTTTGAAGAGCTTTGTACATGCGCGTGTGCATACGTGTATAGATATAAGTGGTGAATCGAATCATCGTGATCATGAACGCTGTTGGCGTTGATTGATCGTGATTTCCGTGGCTGCAGGTTTCGATCAATGATTTCGGCAGATAATGCTCACCGGGAAGTATGCTCATATTTGTGAACTAGCCTGCAGGTATTTGTGCAGGTATTTGTGCACTTCACTGTGCGCTATTCAATCAGCCCGGAGCGTTGTATTTTCCCTAGTCGCTGCTATACGAGCGT
Source organism: Apocrypta bakeri (assembly GCA_018906985.1). Taxonomy (NCBI): domain Eukaryota; kingdom Metazoa; phylum Arthropoda; class Insecta; order Hymenoptera; family Pteromalidae; genus Apocrypta; species Apocrypta bakeri. Next base: position 19,792,293 of record JACCIA010000003.1, read on the forward strand.
GTGTGTATCTTCCCATTGTCGAGGCGTCCTATAGTTCATTTAATAAATCAAATACGCTGCGATAATTGCAATCTGCGGGCGATTGATGCGGATATGGCGGTTCGTTGTTCATTTCTTTCCAGCTTTTCGACTATCGCTTTCAATTAAACGTGTGTCTTTTGAGATTCGACAACGAAATTCACGACTAAGTCGTATCACTGCGCACAGTGAGCGAGGACGAAAGAGAGCTATGCTTGTGCTTCTGCAATAAAGCTTCAGTATTGCTTTTTCCACGTCACGCATATTAATTAGTTAATTAATTCATTAGTGTTAGGTTGTTATTCTAAATGGAATGAGAAATGCCCAGAGGTAGTTAATATAGCAGTGCAGGGTACTCAATGCAAACAGTATTTTACGGGGTTGTAAGGGGGGAGCGTAAAAAACGGTGTAAAACATGCCTCTTATCTCTGGATTTTTCAGGCTCCGACAAAACGGTGGCTATCCTCAACTGTCTATATGCGAGAAAGCTGTGTGCCGAGCACGCCTCCTGCAGTGCCATCCTTGAAATCATTCCAAGGGTCTGTGGTCCGGAGCTTGGTGAGTATTATATATTTGTAATGACAAACTTTACCGATAATATATCATCATGACATTTATGACACGTATGAGATTCCCTCCTTTAATGAACTTGTTGACAAAGTCCTAGGCTAGTACGACGCTTGTCTCTAGAAACTATCGTCCAAAAGGAGAGCGTGCACGCACGCGTGTCAAAAGCTACTCGCAATACTACATTGACTATACTCTCGGCTGGTTGTGGCTGGGGGGGGGGGGGGGTCGACTTTAAACGCCTGGCGCTTCTGCGAAATCCTGCGGGAAATTCGGCCGCCGTGGTCGCCGTGGTCGCCGTGGTCGCCGTGGTCGCCGAATTTCTCGTTATCTCGCGCCAGGCCGCACAAAATCTTACCTTATTCTCTTTCGCTCTTGCTCTCGGAATTCCGCCTCTCGGTCTCGCGAGACTCGTAAAAGCTCCTCCCACGGTAAGTATGTATACAGTATGTGTACATATATATGTCTCTCTCTCTCTCTCTCTCTCTCTCTCTCTTTTCCTTCTTTCTTTTCTCCTTTTCGATTTTGCCGACGAAGCTTGTACGCCGTTTCTTTTATGGCTGCTGTCGTCGTCGAAATAATGACCGTCGCGCGATTTTACCGCGAGAATGGAAAAGTATGTTTGGAGTTCGGGCTTCGTTGTGCATGCCTTTTTTCAACGGAGAACGAGCGTTGGAGAAGTATTTTTATTAGGAAACGCGAAAGTATGTTAGACTGTACGAGCGTCTCACAGCCATACGTATACGTATCTATCTATTTATTAATCTACATGTATTTCCAGCCATTAATAACGGATTTAGAAAGTTGCGTTTAAATAGAGCTATAGAGCCACAGCCGTGCTCGTACTGTAGCGAAACTTGATGAACGAGAGGGAGAGAGCGGTATGAGGGTGGGCACTTCCGTCGTTCGAAATTTAATAACCAGTGTGCGGCTAACGGACTACACTGGCTGATGCGCACAAAAGGTACACCTTGCACGTGTTTACGGCGACTGATCCGGTTAAATTTTCAAATGGCCGTCCTCCTCTCTTCCACCGAGCCTACGCAGCGGAAGATGCGAGGCTCAGTTTTGAAAACGTATTTTTCACATACGCCGAATGCTTCATCATAGCGAATCAAAGTCAAAGAGTCGCTAACAGAGACTGAAAGAGTATATAGTAGCCATTGCTAAGGAAAAGACGTACGACGTAAAGGCTCAATTAAAGAGCGAAGCCCTAGCGAAAAGAGAGTAAACGGCTAATTCATCGGCAATAAAGTCTTCTCTTGTGTAAGCTGCTGTCAAGCGCAGCGCCGCTAGCTCTGCACTCCACACTGGAAAACGGAAGTAGTCATTTTCGCTCACTATAGTGCCTTATATATAACACTGCGCTGTCTAAATTAAGGAGTGGACATCGCGCTTGTTGCCTCATCGTCATTATTATTTTCAATATTGGTTCGTTCGTTTCATTATTAACAGCGACTCGTTGCTTTAATTCGACTATCGTAACGGATCAAGGCTTCATTATATGCGCCGCGAAACAAATTGGAATTTTGCCGAAGCTCCGGAAAGCTTCGGAATTTCAATTACATTAATAGCTGCGGGTCTATAGAGTACCCCTTTTTTGCTTTCTCTCTCTTTCTTTATACATATATTTGTATACGTGTATATATGTGAAGCTTGTCTTGTTTGCTGCTGCGGCGGCGGCGGCGGCCGATGAATAAAACTCAGAACGACCAAGTTGGGGCGAAAATTTTAATGAAAATTGCACATCCATTTATTAAATTTGTACGCAGATTGGAGGAGAAATTCTAGAAAATACTGCCAAGTATTGCAAACGAAAGAAAAATTATGAATCAATAGGAATAGCACGTGTAGCGTCCTAGGCGAAATGGACATTTATTTCGAATGCGGAACATAGGGGAATTGTATGAAGGGGAATTGAACTTGTAAATAGGCGTTAAATTATTTACTCTGTATTATTGGTTTACAAATAGAAAATACAAAGTAGAAAATACAATACTTAATAGTATATAATAATATTGTTTAATTGACACCGACTTTTTCGGTTTCTTTCGTTGAGACTTTCATTCGCTTGATCGTTTATTTCTCTTTGTATATAATGGAAATTTTGAAACATTTACACAGTAGATTTGGAAGAATTTGGTAGATCAATTTGCACTTGCTCTGTAGGCTCGTGATTGTACACTTGAGCTTTTGAAGGCTCGAGTGCAAGTTTTGTTTAAGGCCGAAGGCTCGCACTAGGACTTCTCTCTTTCACTGATTCTCGTTTTTTTCTCTTCTCAATTAGCGGGGGATGCAGGCCTTTTGTAGGTCTTGACCGCGTAATCTCGTAGAAGAAAGGGGCTGCTACTTGGACTCTACAGTGTTTTCCGCTAGGAGAGGTTTTCCTACTGCGAAACATGAAAATTAATTGACGGAGCTGGAGGGTTGCTCTTTTGAATCCACAATTACCAATTAGAAAAAAATGTCAACGCCTACGTATTCATCGATTGGTTGAAAAGAAATAGAACGAGTAGGTTTTTATTTATTTATTCTTAAGGGAGATTTTGTCGGGGGCGAAATTCGAAGTATTTGGTTTTGGTATTGGAGTCACCTAATGGTAATAATTGAAAGTTGACCTAATGGAACATTGGGCGGTGTCCTGCTCATAACTTTAGGAATAGAGTGACGGCAGCTGGTTGTTTGGCGAGTCGTGTACTTGTAATTTTCTTGGTTTTTCTGTCTCTTGTTTTTCTTGTATTTTTTTGGTGCGCCGTGATTATTGTCGGTAAGCGAGAGTTTTCGAAATAGACGAGAGAGAAAAGAGAGCGTAGGGAAAGAAAAAGAAAATTTATCTTTTTTCTTCGATTTTCGCTGGATGTTACACATGTTATGTTACAAGAGACCGAGTATTTGGAATGAGTAGAGTAAGTAGCGCATCGCGAGACAGCCCTCTTCCGTCTGTAGTCGCATTCGGAATAAGGGAGCGATAGCCGATCTTGCTCAGCTGTCCCGAGGCCAGTCGCGACACATTCAGGAAAAATGAGCGAAACTGAGGTACGTGTCGGAGGCTCGGCGAAGAATGAATACAGAGTAAAGTGAGATGGCACGGTCTGCATATCTTGCAGCTGTACTGACGCTTCCAGCAACGTCGTCGTCTGCGACTATAGAAGGTCTCTTATTAACAGGGCTCAGATGACGCATTATATTCGCGAGACATTCGTACGTATAGTGCATAGATATTAGGTGTATAGGTTTGAATTCGGTATTGAACAATCTCGATTAATGAAAAAATGTGCGAGTGCGAAACTGATATATAAATGGTATATTAATACGATCTGTCATTCGCGCAGTCTGTATTGTGACTCAAGAGAGTCGACCTTGCGAATGCGAGAAGTTTTCAAAATGGAGCGAAAGGTGAAGAAACTACTGAAGTTAGCGGGAAACGTGAAGCGAATGCGGACGCGATGTGAATTGGCCTGTGGATTCATTAGACACGAATTCCTAACCAGTTTCAAAAGAAGCGAACAAAATGAATTCTATGCACAATATTAGCCGAAAAATAAAAGCTCAACACGCAGACGCACACAGAAAAACAATAGCATTAGTTTCGAAAAAACAGGAGCTGTAGTAGAGAAGAAGCACGAAGTCAAAGGGAGGAGAGCTTTGGCCGCTCGAGTGTCGAGCGTTTCTGGCGCGGCTACTTACATTTACCCCCAGCACTTGATGCTTGCGAGCGAGACAACGCTCAGGAGGAGAATAATGAAACGAGGGAAGAGCCTGTGCCGAGGGCTGTGCCGAGGGCTGTGCCGAGGGCTGTGCCGTTGGATTTTTTTTCGCACAGCACGCTCGAGCTCTACTCTACTGCTCTCGGAATAGTCTTCTCTCTGTGCACAAAGAGTCGGGTTTTTACGAGCTGAGTCTTCTGGAGGTGTAGCCGCGTTGTTTATTAGGCCGCTTTATTGCTCGCTCTAAATCAGACAGATGCTTTTTTCAAGGTCACTCGGTTTAATCAATTTCAACTCGTGTCCTATATATGTACCTGGGCTTTAAAAGGCTTCTTTAAAAGATTGCTCACATAGAAATATGTTCTGTCTAGAGTGTTTGTCGGTCGCTAAAGCGCTCTATCGCAAGTTTTACCGAATAGCAGAGATATTTGATAATAATCTGAAATATTTTTCTTGGCGAGAGGCTCCTAAAACTTGCAGTTCAAAGTTCCGTATACACATACGTTAAATGATATTCCGGAAATGGTCAAGCCTCCAGCACCGTTCTCGCTGCTTGTGCTTGCTGCTTGTGCTCGCTGCTTGTGCTCGCTGCTTATGCTCGTGCGAGATCGACAGACGACAATCGATCGTCGCATAATGCTGCTAAAATCTCGGATATCATCAGAACGAACAAGACTTCGGAAATGAGGATTATCCGAATTGAGTTTTCGTAAAAGGATAATCTGCTTTGAATTGCGAAGAGGTCAAAGTGAGAGTGACGTTAGAAGGACAACTTTTGACAACGTCTTCGGAACTTCCTGATTTCATTAAGCCAAGGAAGAACTCGATTATTGTTCCTTAATTACAGCTAGATTTACCCCTCGGCGAATAGCAGTCGTGATGCATCAGGGAGAATGCGAAAGTGGCTTTTACCTAATGAAATGAAAATAAATGGACAGACTGTAAAAAAAGGAATAATGAAATACGAAAAGTGGCTGAATTACGCGTTTCGCGAGTGCGAAAAGCTAAAAAGCGTTAGCACGTAGACTCGGCCGAATGAGACTCGTGTTGAAAAGTTTGTATAAACGCTGCGGTTACAAGGAATATTATTCGCGCAGCATGGCCGCGTTCGCTAAAAGCCCATTTCGAGACCAGTCGCGAAACTTCTCTCTCCTTTTCTGGCACATTTTTGTTTGAAAATTGCGTAAAGGGACATTGGCTGCCGAGGGTCAGAAGGTCGAGATGAACTCGACGTCACTACTGTAGGCTTCCAAAGCTTCGCAATCGCGCGGCCGGAATCTGCGGCCACGGCATTCGTTGCGCGTAGCGGTTTGCACCCTCGAACCAGAAATGAACCGCTAGTTATGCTCGCCATGCGTGCGATGTGTCAGAAAGTATCTTCTTGCACAGATTACCCAGAGGCAATGCAGTACAGCGCCTCTTTCGCTCTTTTCATTAGCAAATTAATACATGACATTAATAAATGACATTGATAAATTATACAATTTATCGCTTGATTTATATCGATTTATTTATATCGTCTTATTCGCACTAGACCATCATAATATTGTCTTGACTATACAAGTCGTGCCAATGCACACGATACCCAAAATAACCGCGGTCTCGTGTGAATTGCCAATTTGAAATACTACCGAACTTACAGGAATGCGATTAAAAAGGAAAATTTTCAATATTCACCAATATGGATTGGTAAAAGCAGACCATTTCCATCGGGGATATCTTGAATAGAGATGAAGATAAAGGCCCTTGTCGGCCTTCTATATGTATATATGTAGATATATAGCTGTGTAGTACATTTACGAGCGAATCGTTATTAATTGAGAATAAAAATAACGAATGCATAACAATTTCGATAGATAGAGTTTTGCATTTGTTAAATAAAGGAAAACGTTAAAGAATTCGAGAATATCATTTGAATTCGCTTAGCATTCGCGTATATTTGTCTAGTTTACGAAGCAACGCAAATACTTTTCCACTCTCGAGCATCTAAACTCTCGTGTAGGAGAAAAGAAAATGCACTAGCCCCTTCTCGTTTCGCGCAACCCTTTCAAAAGTTCATCCACTATAGCTAGAAACAAGAGCGATTTTCTAGAGGAGTAGTATACAGAGAACAGTAACGAGTCGGACTGCGGCCGGCCACACGTGTATACCGTATACCCGCCTCGGTGCGTGGCAGCTGTCGGCAATGGCTGGCCGGTTTCTCTTTCTCTCTGCAACTGCGCCACCGCTGAGAATGCTCGGTCTCCGTCGTTGCTACTGCCACGCGCAGCAATGCCTGGCAATAGGGGAGAAAGCTGGATTCAGCCGCATTGAGGATATGAGGAAGTTTGCGCGGTACGAGATACTCGAGGGACTGCGATCATTTGTTTGACATTTTTCTCGGCCTTCTTCTCATCTGGCCAGGATTCGTCCTTATAGTCCGTATAGTCATGCTTTCGCCCGATTAGTCAGATCGCATTTGAATTTTTTGTTGATTTTAAAAATAATCCATTGCAGAAGTATTTAATGTTGAGTAACTATATACTATTTAACGCCGAGGCGTATGAATATGAAATGGAAGATTGAATAGTAGAACGAATCCATGCATGTGGAATACACACACATATATGTACAGACGTCCACATATATATTTAGATATATACAATAACATGCACAACAAATGGAACAAGAGCCATTGACATGGACCAGTCGACAATGAACGGAGCCAACAAGCTCTAATTCGGAATAACTCGGAGGACTGCAGCAATAACGTAACAGTGACGTCGCTATCTGTTCGCTCGAGGCATTCGTGTATAGAACCGCTTCTCCGTCTCTCTATGCCTCGCTATAGCTCTTTTCCTCGCTAAGTTTACGTGGAAACTCCCATTCGGCGCGTACGTCTGCCAATGACAGGAGAGCGAGCATCTTACATATGTATGGAACATATAATAGCACGTGTACACTATGAGTATAATAGATCAATATCGTAGATGCACATGTCGTAATTATTTCTTATGTAAAAACTACGATTGTCTAAAGTCTGTAATTTTTCGCTGCAGTAAAGTCATGTCGCTTCATGAATATAAAAGCTATTAAATGAAAAATCGATGAATCAGCAGGAATGGTTCAATATCAAATAAGAAATAAAGTGTAAAACGATGAGAGAAAAATTCTGAGTGAAAAATACTGAGCCAGTGGGAGAGAGATATTAGAATGCCGAGCTGGTAGAAAGTTTCCGCGATGAAATAAGCAAGGAAACAGAGAAATAAGGGCGCGTTTACACGAGCTGCGACGCGCGCGAGAGTAATTTCTGGAAAGCACAAGTTATTAATGTTAAATATGTGCGGCCCATAAAAGATCCGTTTTCACAAAATTTTCTTATAGTCGTGCGTACTTAGGATACCGATCGCGTTAATGTTCTATTTGACCCTTGAACTTTTACGGAATTACAATGCTCTCGTACAAAATTGATATTCGATCAAAGTTTGGACAATCGATTCCGAAATAATTCCATCAGCATTATTAAAGCTAAATGTAAGAATGTATTTTTTATTTGCAGTTGCGTGCTCCACTATGACGGTGACCAAGTGCCAGGCAGCATTGCGCAGTCTTCAAGCTTTTGAATTCTTCAAACCCACCTGTCTTTGTCGTGAACCGCACGTAGAGCGCGAATGTAACAAGTTTCGTGATTTTCTTTTCGATCACCCCTGCATCTACGTCGTTAAAAAAGGTATGTATTCATGGGCCAAAGTATATGTCTTGGGCGAATCGATATTTCTCACATGAAAGTTCGTAGCGATAATAAATTCTGGCTCTACTCCGCTTCCCTTTCGACTGGGCTTCCTCAATGTTTGACGGCTGGGAGGGACCGAGAAAGACGTATAGCCAAAGGTTAATTAAAGGCCGCTGTACGAGGACACTTTCGTGTCGTGTAGTGGAAAATGAGCTAGAATTATGACTCGGCGCGTCTATCTTTTCTCGGCGTTTTTACCGCTACGTACGTTCAAAATTTTACAAGAGCCCGGCCCTCTAACTTATACCCAATCTAGAATCGCAGAGTCCAATTTCGCGGGCACGATTCATTTGTCGTACTAAACTTGCGAGATATTAAAGACTCGGCATCTGCCTGAGTTACATTATTATATTATTGTTATTACTATTAGCATTTTTCTATTATTCTATTTTTCTATTTTTCTTTTTTTCTATTTTTCTATTTCTCTATGTTTCTCCGTTTTCGGATGTAAAATCACCGGCAATTAAAGTGACGTACGATTAAAAACTGGTTGAATTAAAAGTATCAAAAGAGCAAATGATGAATGCCAAAATAAATATACAGAGGGAAAGGGACAGAGAAAGAGAAAGAGAAAGAGAAAGAGCCGGCTAAACAAATTGCGCAATTAAAGCATTTTTAATCTCCGAGTGACTTAATTACGTTTGGCCAACCTACGCCCCGGTGGAATATAACGAAAAGTCCGAGGGCAGTCGTCGACTATCTGTCGCGGCAATAAACTTTCGCGGCCAAAATCCGATTAGCTGCGAGGCACGCCGGTCTCCAATTCAAGATATTACCTTTAGTATTATTAATCCTCGCTCGTCTTTGCAACTTTTATGCTTTTTATTTTTCGTAAAAGGTGACAAGTTCAGATTCGTGAATAGAGAGAGAGAGAGAGAGAGAGAGATTTTGTTTTATCGAATTAGTCGATTTTGCGGGATTTGTGTTATGACTCTCGTTATGACTCTTGATTCATACCAAGAGTCATTCTTGACTACGCACGATGCCCGAACGAACTCCACGAGTACATTTACAGTTTTCACACTCTCTGTTTAGCAGTGAAAAATCGCCTCAAAAGGCGCATGACTGAGCCTATAGCTCTCATAGGAAATGGATTGATTCATTCGTCGGCGATTGTGCGCGTATCGATAATACACTTCTTATTGAAAAGCGGATGAAAGGCTCCCTAACTAACAATTACATATGTCGATAAAGTCGTCTTCATTTTGGGGGGCAGAGTGCAGCTTTGAGTCGGCATCGATTTTGACTCTCTCGCTCTATTCTTTCGTCTCTCGATGCAGAGCTCGAGTCGCAGCGGGCTTAACGAGCTTCTCGAGTGCCAAGCCGATCGTTGGACTCTAGACGTCTTTCGTACGAATATTGCTTTATAGCCGAATTCCGAATTTTTTTCCGAATTTTTTTCCGAATTTTTTTCCGAATTCTTTTCCAAATTCTTTTCCGAATTCTTTTCCGAATTCTTTTTTCTACTCTTAAACTCCCTGATTATCATAAACTGTGCTTTTCGGCACAACGAGCAAAAAACAAGTTTCTTGCGCAATAATAGTAATGTGTCTTGTGCGAGCGATAAATCGGCAAAAAAGAATAATGAGCGTGTTTGCCGCGTGCTCGCCGCCAACGGAAAAGACTCTTTATCGCGTCTGCGTGTAGGAGAATACCATCTCGGCCAAAGGAATTCGGATCTACGCGCAACGTAGCTATATAACTCGTGGAAGCTTCGCGAGGCTTTTTTGAATTATAGATGGGACAGAGTTCCATCCGTAATTCCCACTGCCGGCAGTTGCGAGACTAGATTTGCGCCCATATTAATTGCACGCGTTTAATGCAACTGCGGCACTCGTTATGTCTTCTGGAAGATTGGATTTTATCGTTTGGATTATTTGTCGGATATATACTTATAATACGCATAGGGAGAACTGCTAGTTGGAGGAATAAGAATATTTACATCTGAGTTGGCTCGCGGCTTATTCGGATGCTGCCTAATGTTGCATATTGCACGAGTCTTGCGATTTATGGAATGTTTTACGTTTACGTATAGGAGGACTCGCGCGAGCCCGGCTTCTATATACAAGTGTATGCACACGCCGCTCCAACTCTATTTTCATTGCCGTAAAAATGTTTCATTCGGTATTCTTAGTACGTGTTAAAAAATCATTCGTTACAAAGTGGTCGATAAATGTGTTTCAGAAAAAGATCCTTATTCCGTGGAGACTCTTCCAACCTGTAACCACGCACTGAGCGCCTGCCAGCGGGACAAACCCTGCGTGAAGCTTTACGACGACTTCAAGACCAACTGCAAGACGCGCGAGGGAAAGTGTAAAATTGAAAATCGGTAAGTAGTAAGTATAAGCTAGTGTCCGTGTATAATAAGCCTGTACAAGCGTGCGAAAGAGGCTCGTGTTACGAGCGTTCGTCGTTGTACGAGCGGGTCGGTCCCGCATTGCGGCATTCGACGGCGACGAGCTAAGGGGAAGTGAGGGGTGCTCGAAAACTGCATCGAGCACTAATTGCCGCGAGAGTAAACAGAGTAACAGTGGATCGTCACAAAAGATGAGCGGCTGGTTTGAGATTATACAGCCAGGAATTGGCTTTGTTTGCCATGAAAACTATAGCTCTATACTATAGCTAGTCCGTAACGTCGCTCCTTCTCGGCGATGGATCTTCAGAGTGCGTTTCGAGAAGAGTCGAGCACTTTTGGCTCGATGCCATTGGAATTATTAGCCTCTTCTCTCCCGACTAATGCTAATATTCCTTTTTTCCACACTAACTTTCAAGGTATCGTCTGCCTTGTACTTTACGCTAGAAAAACACTCCTGCTCTGCGGTACAACTATCAAACTGATAAATCGCTCTCGAAAGTTGCATCGATCGCGAGCGTACGTTTTTTCCACGCTTATGCGGGTCAAGTGATAGCGTGGAAAAGAAACAAATTCTGAACTCTCTTGCCTTCAACTTTGCCTTCAACTTTGCCTTCAACTTTGCCTTCTTCATTGTTAACAACGTGTTTCCACGGTGTTTATTATTATATACGAATGTGAAGGAGACTTTTAGCCGGTTCTTCGATTTTTCTCGGTACTGCGAGACGGCTTCTTTTTTTCACAATCTCACTCGAAAGTGCTGCTGCATTAAAATTACTTGCCGCCTTCTTTGCTCCTCTTGATTTTTAATTGTCGCGTTGACAATAAATACAATAACCGAATTACTTACTTTAAGCCGTCGGTTCTGGAGAAGAGAGCTGTAAAAAAGTACTGTACAAAAGTACTGTATAAAAGGACATGTATTCGAAAATGTATGCACAGCTATCGCTACGCAACTCTCTCTTATATTATAGAGTTCTCTCGACTATATCAATTCAGGAATTAACTTATTCAGTGGGAAAAGGTATTTTCACTCTAGACTACTGTACTGAGAGTCTGATTGAAAGCATATCGATGATAGCACAGCTCAAGTCCTTTGACTCTTTTCGAAGTTGCGGTTGTTTTTCTTTCGACGTAAGACGTAAAGCGCTTTTCCCGAGTGGGACTTCTCTTTCTTTGCGTCGCGAGTCGTTATGCGCTAAACGCATTGTGGTAATTAAAAGCGACATACATATTGAATGGATGTACGTGCGGTTTCGCTGGTGATACGGGCTGAATAATTTTGTGGATTTAACACGGCAGCGAGCCTTATATTTCTAGGTCGAAGCAAGCGCGCGAGCGAGTTTCAGTGTGAATATTGATTCGGTGATGATTTGTCGTGTGAACTCGATTTCGATGAAATAACTATCATCTGTTATTTCTCTTCTCTAGAGTGGGGATGGGAGTTGGGGCGGGAAGGCGGGCGGCCGGCGGCCGGCAGGCGATTGTTCGGGGGGAAAGGGCTGTTTTATGGCTAACGTTTAGAGTCCTGTCGCAGTAAATTACGATCATTGATTTTGGTTTATGATTCCATTAAATTTATTCGATGTCTCGATGCACCAGTCGGCTTTCGCCGTTGTGGGTTAGCGCGCGTTGAGAGTATATTTTCGAATGGGGGTATAATTTTCTTTTTATACCTTTTAAATTTCAAAATGAAGTACGTTTAACGCTGCAATTACTCGGCGCTTTTACGATTTAATTAGAACACTTCGAAATCCCATTGCCGATGAGAATCTGTTTTTTGTAAAACTGTCGATAAAAAAACTAATGACGAACTCGTTCTCAGTACAGCTTCATGAAAATAGCTTTGGGAAGAAGGTGATATGATAAAAATAAGCATAAGCATGTGTAGAAAGCACCGAAGGGTTCCGACCAAGTTTTTCCTCATAGGGTGAGCTACTAAACCAGGGCAACAATTCCTAAGCCTACCGAAGTGCCGCTGTGGCTCAGTCGGTCTCACTCGCTGAATCCCAAAATCCTGGAAACTCTCGGAGCTCCGGTAGCACGTCTCGTGGTGACGCGACCGGATTTCGCTATATATACAGAGATAGATAGAGAGAGAGAGAGAGAGAGAGAGAGAGAGAGAGAGAGAGAGAGAGAGAAAGAGAGTACAACCTCCTCGACACGCCGCAAGTTTCCTCTAAGTGGCTACTCGCGCACCAAGCCAAGTCGACGGAAGAGCCTCGAGTTAGGGCCTTTTGCAGCCTCGATTAATATCCATTATCCGTGAGCGACTTGGTTGTCTTGTGAATAAGCTTGGAATCTCAATCCCTGTCGGACGGTTTATTTGTTTGTAAAGAGAATGGGGCCAATGTGCCGTTGGTGTATTCACGGAATTTGATTTTTAGAAAAGCCGTTATTTTCTTTGAATAAGACAGCTACAAAATTACACTGCGACTCGTAGTTAAACAGAGAATAACAAAACAAATTGTCCAAGACGCTTTCGTGGTGGATATTGGCGAAAAATAATTATTTTTCAACGTTAAAAAGAAATAACAAGGCTTTCCCAGTGGCAAAAAGCTCTGTAGAAAATGACCGAGGTTCGAAAAATCACGCAGGCTGTATAACAGAAGCGCGCGTATATCCATTCAGTAGCTCGGCTGAAAATCCATAACAAATTCAAAGAATGACAAAGGGCTCGAATGATAACGAACAAAGGATATCCCGAAAATCAGGCCATAGCCGAATTCATTATTTCGACATATTTCATTCATTCGCAAAAGTGATCACGCGCAGTTACGCTAATTGGCAATGACTATGGCGAACATCCATAGCAAACGTTCCCCCGATTTCACAGCAAAGAAATGTGTGACCTGCGCACATCCTATTCCCGCAAAGTCAATTGCCCTCTTTACGTTTCGCCTATATTATTCGCTGGATTAAGAGACGACAAAATCGGTATTCGTCGATACTCACAGGGACACTCGTTGCTAACGAAGTGTTTTAGTAGGGAGATGAACTTTCGGCCACGCGGTGCGAAAGTTCTGCTGCTAGCGCGAACTTTATGACAATAATAGAAAAAAGCGAGGAAAGCTTCGTTTAGAGGATCTTTTAAATTATTGCGTTTCAAGATGATCTTCTAGAGGCACTCTTACGCCTTCTTTTTCAGAATGTAGGATTTATTATAAAAGCCATTGGCGATGTCGAGTGTGCAGCATTAATTTGACAATGAAGAATTCGAATGGCGAATTAATGGTTCGGGGTCGTAATAGCTCGAAATTACAATAGCCAGATTTCGTTTCCCGGGGATTCATCCAAATAGTTATCGTGAGTTAAATCACTTTGAACGGTATGTTTGCTCAACAGTACGATGCCGGAAGTATCATTTCTGAATAACAATGACATTCTTCATCTTCGGGCTGTTTTTTTCGATCGACCCTCGACTCGCTAGTTACGGCGTCGGTGCCTCGAATCCTATGCATAATGCAGTAGCCTCTGAAAATGTTCCTTGAACATTAATGACCCGCGAGAATACAAGCTCGTCAGGACGAAAGACGAGCTCGACGTCGATGTCGTTCTTTATTCCTATAATTTTTCACTCCTCCGCTGTATGCAGATCCTTTGTGCATATTCCTATAAATTTTTACGCGATTCTCTTGTACTTGCTTTATCTTCTATCTCTGTAATTGGCGAATATTCGTCGATACCCAGATTCATTTAGTTCGATCTTTGAGTCTGGCCTCTGTCCGCGAACTGCTGTAACTCATTCTGCTTCGCCTCATGCCATACATCGCCTTTATGTTCATTTCAATTGACGAGGATTAATTTAGAAATCACAATAAATTAGATAAAAGTCTCGATTGAAATGGAAAATAGCAGATTGTAACAACGCACACAAGATGAACCTATTCCGTTTGAAGTGGTTAGCAGGAAACAATTGAGAAAGGAAATCAAATTAGCTTTGAAATGCTCTTCGCTTTTGTTTGCGCTCACTCCTAGGGGTGTATCTATTTTCCGCCGCCGCGACCGCCGCCGCGGCAGCCACTTGAAAGTATGTAAGTCAAAGAGAAAAATGGTTGAGCTTGAAAAACTGCTATTGCTGCGTTGTTCAGAAATAAACCACGATTCAGAGGATTATTTCATTAAGTTTTTCCTACCTTTGTACCGGTTGGGACTTTCATTCTATATACATATTCGCTTCGCGAATGCTAGACAATGGCATTGAAGAGAGCGTGCGTGTGCATGTCTTATTTTCTAAAATAGGTCTTTTCGGCGTGTATGAATAAAGGTGATATATTTGTCACCGAGTATTTCTATAGTAATCAATAATCGAATAGCATAGTTTATCGATAAAAATACATCCTCGATTAGATACGTTAGTGACCGTCGGAGGTGATTGCTCGTATAGAGAGCGCACAGGCTATCGTTTTTAATTAAAAATTCGCACGCGCTCCATCGTCACCATCTCATTCATCGAGGATATCCTATTCGGCAAAAGCACCAGCTATAAGGGAGTTGGATTTATGCGATGGTGGAGGATGGGGATTCACTTGTGAGCTCCAGCTACGGTTCACAATTAGTCGATCTAATTACGTCTTATAATTTGACGCTTTCGCCCCCTTCTATCACCATTTCCGCCCCCTTCCCACGCTCTCTCTCTTTGCTTAATCCGATACCCTTTGTTCTTTTTTCTCTTCTCTCATTATTCGAACTCGAGGGCGGCGGCGGTGGCGGTGGCGGCGTTTTTTTTCTACCTTTTCGTCATTATTTTCCCTACTTCGTTCTTTCTTTCGCTCTGCTTTTGGCTTTGTTCGATTTTCGCGCAGATAGCGCGCAGACCCGCCGCTGAATGATTATCTCTCGTTTCCCGAGTGTTTTTCGCTCTCGCGCAACAATTAGGGCGGGCCGCGGCGATAAATAATCCCTTTCGGCCAGCCGTGAATAATTCAGAGCTCTGGCTACGGCGATGAGTGAATTTCAGTCTCATATTTTGCCTTTCTTTCGATCGATGCAGAGTAGACTCGTGTTTATATAACGAGACACCGAAATTATTTGATTAACTCTACTATAGTAGTATAAGCTATCGTATGAGCTATCGTATGAGCTATCGGATAAGCTATGGAGCTGTATGGACACGTTTAGCAGAGGGAAATCCAATTTCCTTTCACTTATCCAACATCTCATCAGGTAAGATTTCGTCGGTCAACGAGGTGTACTAGTTCACCGCGTATTTACCTCATAGTCGGGAAGAAAAACGACCCCCAGAGAGATGGGAGATAGATAGATGGAAGATCTCGCGTCTCATCGCGACAGAGAAAAGCCATGGCAGTTAACTATATGGTCGGTTACCTAGCGAGAGTAGCAGTAGCGGTCGCGCGTAGGATCGATCGAGCGCGACGAGGGATGCTTAATCCTGCAGGCGCACGTCCCTCGCGACCAGACCTGGCTTCGTTCCGGAAACGTCGATTGCGCACGCGAGGGTCAAGGTCGCGACCGCGCCCGCCGAGAGACCGTCATCTCTGCAACCTAGAGATATATAACTACAGCTAGACTCACATTGCTATATAGAGCAAAACTATATCGTCGAATTATACGAAAGGGAGTTTGAATCTGATCTGCAAAGCCCGGGAGAGCATTGCAACGTTTGAGGAGATTTTTCGTAGACGCAAAAGTCAGGCGCGGGAAAAACAATTTGAGACGCGAAATCCCTGGCAAGCTCGGCAATTTTCCAGGCGCTCGCGAGGAAAGCTATGCCACCGTAGCCAGGCTCACTACGTAGCTTCTTCTTTTTCTTCTCCAGCTTTTTACTTCGCGCGGTTTTATCCTTCTGAAACGAGTGAATTTCGCGGCACAGGCTAGATTTCCTATTTTTCTTCCGCAGAAGAAGGAAGAAGGTTTGCTCGCGGGCCCGATTTCACGATGCGGTCTGCGTGAAAACATCGGTCCAAAATACTTATTAACTACATTCGAAATACTTGAAATACATATTAGCTCTCGTTGAATTATTCCATTGATACGATACATTTGCTTATTGCGCGTAGAAACGTTGCTTTCTCAATTACTCTAATTTCCCAACAGATCTATGACAATCTGCTCAATCTGAAATATTCAAATAATAGTCAAATATATATTTTGTATTTGGCATATTGTATTTGGCATATTGTATTTGGCATATTGTACGCTATATATTTGTGGGATTTCTATATATATGTACGTGTATTTGTGTGAATGATTTATAGGTTCTATTTATAGATTTTTTTTGTTGCTTCTGCATAAACTGTAACTTATTATTGAGAACTTGAGGGGTAAACTCGGTCATGTCCCACCAAGAACGATGAGGCTAAAATTTCAAACATTCAATTTTCATTAAGAATGTATAAATGTCAAAGGCTTTTTGAATTGAAAATTTTTCATCCGACCTGCTTAAAATTCACTTGCGAACAATAAATTATAAATAAACGTGAAAAATAGAATGAGTACTAAAAAAATTCGCAACGTCCGAAAAAGCTCACAACTGTGCACTATTTATCAAAAGCAAGGAAACGAAATGTATGCGTCCATTCGGCCGCTGAACGATATAAATACTGTGTTTAAAGCAAAAAAGCTCTCCTATATAGAACAGTGCGACACTTTATGCTAGGCGAAATCGCTCGCCCGTACTTTCACCGATTGTTCCGTGCTGCCTTTTTCCGAGCTTTGTTTCACGAGCATTGACCGAGAAAAAACTCGCCGCGCAGAAATACAATAACAAAGCAGGAGAAAATCTTGTCGAGAGTATAAGCTCACGAGAAGAGCATTTTTCCATCCTCTGGAGATTTTAGTGGGATTATGGATGTCGGCTTCATTTTACATATTTATTCTGTACAAGATGTGTCGGAAGTGCGTTGAGGCGCAGCGTCATTATTTGCTTTTGCATCGAGCAAATGAAGATTGAAAATTCAAAACTCGAACCATACACGAGAGATCTATTGCTAAAAATTTAGAAATTGTATGCGAAAAAAACAGTAAAACCAATAGGAAAGGCATTGTATTGCTTTCGCGTCGCTGCTGCTTATTCACAATTGGGGATAATCCGCTTTGCGGCAGCGTTCCTTCTTTTCTCAAAGAATAGATGCTCAGGGGGCGAGGGGAGAAAAGATAGACTGCAGGGAGTTGGCTAAAGTCAATCACGAGAAAACGGAGAAAACGTACCATGAGAAGCTAAAGGATGGAATGTTTTGTGTTTATATAGAGGCAGGAGCTGCAGTTCAGGCGAGCTCTGTCGTCTACGACAACAAAATACCCAGAGCTTTAGTCCGCTTTAATTAAAAGATCTAGATAGTATTTAAAGCGTGTGCCGTTCCGCGTGGAACGAGCTCTTTTTCGGCATTGTTCTTTTAAATAATTTCGAGCTTGTTTTACTGGAAAAAATAACATTTTCGACGACGCTATGTAGAATAAGGGAAAATTGTCAGTTGCGCGTCAGAGCTAACCCCGTCACGGATACCATGAATTTTTCTCCTCGGTGTGAGTATCTCCCTTCCCTCCCCCCCCCCCCTCATGCCCTTTTCGCGTCTCGATCCTCAAAGGAAAAAAGAGGGTCGTACATGCCAAACACGCGAAAATAAGCGAAAATACACGCCGCTTCCTGGCACAGTATATGAATTTTATATAAAGCTCGCGATGTTGAGTAGGCTGACGAGGGCTCGTGTAATGCTGCCCCACTTTTACATTTGGCCATTTTTTAAACGTCTTTGAATTACTCAAATAATGAATATATAATGAATAGATATATACATACATTACGTCTTGGAGTGAATAGAAACTCTCTTGGTAGACTAGCGAACCGACAGCGGACACGCGCAATTAAGTGCTGCTCGGCTAAACACGCAATTACGCTTCCGACGACGACGGGCCGGGACAATGTAAGATACAGCAACAAGGGCGCCAGCTGGAGAGAGAGAGAGAGAGAGAGAGAGAGACGCGTTTTCCAGCTGCCCGAGCGCGAGCGCGAATCGAATTAATTCGACGTCCCCTGTTGGCCATCCAGGAAGCTGAGTGGGAGGGAAAGGGGTAAGAGTGCGCACCCTGTAAATGATCGCTTAGAGCGCGCGAAAATCTTTCCCGACACACCCCGAGATTGCAGCCATTATTCTGGCCTGTATAGCACCTTAGCCGAGAAAAGTTTACCTACTGCTATTCAAGTTCAAGCTGGAAGTGATAAATTAGCGGGCTTCAAGTGTGGATAGTGATCCGTTGCGATGTTTATTTAATGAATCGCCCGATTCGTTATTTTTACGAGTATTCTCACGATGAACGATTGCACATTATCTGGAAAATGTTGATTGTACAATGATTATTCTTCGCCTCAAGCCCATAAAGTATGGTTTATGGGTTTGAGGCATGATCAATCTAGCAGATTCTTAACGTGCAATAAACAAAATACTGCCGACGACCGCGAAATAAAAAATAGAATGGACAAAACTCTCCGAGCCAACTCAATAAATAATAACAGCCTGGGCTCGCTCACACATCTCACGGCAGTAAATCTCGCGACGAAATTGCCGTTAGTGCCGCCCGCCATCTAGCGTTGTCGACGTGGCAAGAAGCGTCGCTCGTATTTACCGGAATTCGCCGTTTAACGATAATATACGCTGAGAAAGCTTTAATAAAGGGGCTGGGCCCCAGCTAGAACAATGGCGTAGGTGATTTAAGGGGCTGGCCCGTCTAGTATAATGCCGAGAGGCGACAAGAAGCGATATTTCGATGGAATGTTTTTGAGAGGGCGTCAAGTGGCTGGGGGAGGCTCGTTGCTGTCCCCTTATTATTAACCACTTAATGCGAAAGAGGATGAGAGAGAGAGAGAGAGAGAGAGAGAGAGAGAGAGAGAGAGAGAGAAGGTAACGGTGACGACGTAACAGCTCGCTGCCGGTCTTGTTTTATAGAGATCTCGTGCTTCAAGAGGGCTTAATAGCGCACAAACGAGCCAGGATCGATGGATCGTCGATAACGCGATCGGAGAAAGTGAATGTCCCCGGAGAAAGTGGCCAATTAAAGATGCAACTGCATTAGCGCGACAAAGCTCATTAGCACGAGATCGATCGCATTGAAGTAAACAAAAAAAAACGATTGATTCATCGGCAAATAAGATCGACAGTGTGCTGTAGCTTAGCTCCTCACCACATCGCAGAGTTACCACTCCTGCGGATCCCAGAAGCAGACGAGCTACTTAAGCGCCGAGTTTCCGCTCTGATACATATGCCAAAGAAAACGAGAATAATAAATAAATAGGTTAGCTCTGCAGAAAGAAGAAAGCGTTCGCGACGTTCTGTCAGCTTAAAATATAGCGTGTAAGTAGATAGAGTCGGGTACAGTCGGCCGTGCTTCAACTCACGAGCGTTTAAGGATACCCTGTTCTAAAGTCGACGACGATCGATGCCTAAACGCGTTCGGATTGCGATGCTGAAGTTCGAAACGATGTCGGATAACGTGTTTTACATGCCCCTGTGCGGCTTTTGATTTATCGACGATATTTTTTCTCCTTGCTCGGGGCTTAGTTTCATTCGTCTTATATATTCGTGTAACATCGAGAACGAAGAAGAAATAACCCAATATATTTAACAGAATGCATTCAAGCGTTATTGAGTGTAATTTTAATAATTAATAGACGCAGAAGAATGTTCGCGCGAAGGTTTAGTGTATTTGTAAAAAGTGAGATCGATCGACATTTGAAACCATGGCGATTCTTATGATAAGTATAAAAAATTATGTAAAGCAATTATGCAATCGATCGAGAAGCTAAAACTAAAATCCATCATCTCTGTGGAGAAGTCAAGAAGATGACAAGTCACAGGATTGGCAAACAATCTGCCAGTGGGAATTAATAAGAAAACTTGCTGCAGAGTTTCTCTTTCCGCTAATAATAATAGATCGACTTTCGAGTATAAGAGTCAGACGTTTAACCCCCCGCAGCTCTATCGATTCCACTGCAGAATTAGAGTGAGGAGGCGAGAGTAGAAATTAGAGTGACTGCTCGCCGCAACTATTCGATGCTTTTTCGGCAGGTCGAATCATTGCGATAATTAGATTTCGAGAGCCGCGGGAATTTAGCGGTAGTCTCGAGCTCACTACTGGATCGTCGTCGTTTGACAGAAGAGTGCAATTTGGGATGTCAAGTTAAAGCAGCTGCATTCGTCTGTGATTGGAATTAGAATGTCCTCGATGCCTGGCTATTTATATTTGGAATATGTTTTAGAAAGAAGAATCCAGAAAAAGAACCCCCTCCCGCTCCTCGGAAATCGAATCTCACTTCCACGGAGATAGACAGTGCAGTGCAGTGCACATGCGGTAGAAGAGAAAAGGCGTGCGCCAGACAGGGCGAGAGCGGCCATGCACGAGTGCTAGCCGCACATATACTGCAATGCAGTGCCCGCCGCCGGCGCTGCTAGCGGAGGCCATTCAGCTTCGTGTGCGCCAGTAGCTCGGGAAGAATCCAACCTATACCGACTCCCGCTCGTTGCCTTTCTATTTATTTTTTTTCTTTCTTTACGCTGTACGCTGTACGCTTTACGCTGCAGCGGCCGCTGGACGACGCGAGTCCTCCTCCTCTCTTGGCCTCGTTTTAACGCTCGACCGACTACTCTTACGCTTGTTTTCCCAAAGCGTATGCGAAGATTTCAATGCGGAGCGTGCTCGTGGAGGATCATTTCAATGAAGAGAGATGAGGCTATTAGTATAAGACTCTCAAGCGGATCCTAGGAGTATATTCGCGTGCAATCGTAATATATAGATAATGCGTGTCACAGAATCATTCACGCGCGGAATAATACTCATTTATATACTCATTTAAACAGTAGTAAAAGTTATACAAAACAGCTGTTTTACCTACGCTAAATAGTACAACTTCACTTTAGCGCACCTTTTCTCTAATTCCCCTTTACGCTCGAGTCAATAATAAATACTTTTCTCATTAAAAATATAACGATTGAATTTCTCTCTCCATACATGTTGTTTCTCTTGCGTATTCGTATACATTTATCCAAGAATATCCGAATATGAGGGAGGTACTGACCCCTCCCCAGTGCACTTCCCTCGTTGAAAATACATATTCTAAGACGGTGAATTTCAAGTCTTTTCCTCCAAATCGAATCGAATCGTCGGCGGAGAAAGGCCAGGCTCTTCCGGGTCGGAAAGAAGGCAAGTGCGACCGCGCGCAGGTCAATATCCGTAATGGCGCGTGTTTGATACTCCCCCTCCACTTCCAAACTCCAACCCCACCCACCTCTGTCGTCTCTCAAGCCGCGAACGTCGTAGAACGACTCGAAAAGGAAGGCATAGTCAAATAAGCAAATCTAAGCTAACTTAAGGCTGACTGACCCGGCAAGAGAGGATGTTCTTTGGCTTTTAACATTCGATACGCATATAAATGAATTTTTCAATCTTCAATCGGACATTGAATGTTCAAGCCCGATGAGTAAGTTTATTCCCACGTCCCAAGTTTATATTATATCGCGTAGCTGGGTGTGCGTTCGTTCGAAATTTTAGGCCGTGACGATATTTGCGATGCTTGCGAATTTGCAGCTTGGTCGAGGAAGTAGGTCACGCGTGTGATTCCATTTGGCCCAGCCTCACTCACAGTGTTTGTTCCTATTTCCGCTACTCTGCAGCTGTACACTGAGATTACGTAGAAAATTGGAGGATTTCGAAGGAGAAACACGAACTATGACATACTCCCCCTGTGTATATGCACACGTGCACAGGCAGTGATCGATCTCGCAGCAGAAATTACAACTATACAGATTACTTTCGATGGTCGTTTTATACACGTCAATGCGCACACGTAGCTTAATAGCATTGCTTTTATCCTCATCGGCCTTTCTCCACAAATACAAACGCGGATGTGACGTTCACGCTAATCAGCGTGTGGCGATAGAATTTCGTCTCAAGACCGATTCGATTGGCAAACGATCGAAACCTGCGATACAGTTGTATATCGCGTGAGTTTTTGGTAGCAGCAGCAGCTCAATCGTCCGAGCGCGAAATTCGGTCTGCAGCTTTTGCTCTGATTAAAAGAGAGTATAGCAGTAGTAGTAACAGCAGTGATATGCTTGTAGAACACTATCTGTCTCTCCCTCTCCCCCTCTCTTCGTCCTCTCCCTTCGTCCTCTCTCTTTTCTATCGATTTCCTATCTTACGGCGGACGCGCTGTTATTAAGCTTATTGGTTCACCTATCGTTTTCCCATTTGATAATCCGCAAGCTGGACGAGTTATACGTAGAATATGCGCTCGCACCTTTTTGTCCGCTGCGAAATTCGCGGTAGCTTTAACGCGTGTGATGATTTTTATTTTAAATGATCATTCATCGCAAATCGTCTTACTCATTAATTTTTTCACACAATATCCACAGTAGTATAGTATCAGTCCAGTACACGATATGCATGTATCCAGTATAGGAGACAAACAATGCGTTGAAAGCTTTAATTCCAGTCGTACATCTCCGGCTTTATTTTGCACAGCTGACTTCCGCGTGCAGAGGGAAATTTGATTTCCCGCCTGATTATTGCGTTTTGTTTTTCGTCGTCGCGCTAATTAGGTCGTATTCTCAGAGAGAGGGCCACCGCCCAACGAAATTATTACAAAAGCCCTCTGCGCTCGACTACTGAATCACGTAGTTTGCGGTCGACTACACTTTCGTTCTTTTTACTTTTACTCCGTTCTATTACGAGGCGTACATAGGCTAAATAGAATAAAATACAAAAACAACTAATGGAATAAAACAGAATGATAGATATAGGCATGAACGCTGAATCGTACCGGAGAGGCGCGCGCGCACGGCTGTTGATTAGCCCTCAGTCGTGTCGGTAGAAAAGCTGCACGCGCGTCGGGACCAGGATTGCGCATTGTTGGCGCTCGAGCTCGCGGTTTTGCGGACAGCGCGCGTCGCCCGAATAAATTCGAATGGCAGACTCGCGCGCGCGCGCATCGCCGCGTCGAGAGCTGTACCGCGAAGAGAGAGAGCTCCAATGAGATTTATATGCTCGTGCGAAGCCTGATTAGAGTGCACCTATATGAACGCGATAGGACATTTTTGTAAACAAGTTTATCTTGAAAATTATAGTGAATTGAAATTGGCTCTGCAACGATATATCAGCAGAAAAAGACGATAGAAAAAAGCGACGAGCGGCGAGCGGCGAGCGACGAGCGATGACCGGACAAGGGGAAACATTTGCGTTACGTCTGTTAAACATCAGAGGACGAAATTCGCAGCAGTAGCACGTGTGTCAAGCGCGTTATTCTCCCTCTGTGTTGTTGCGAGTGTGCGCTTAGACTGTCGGGTCGGGCCGGACTCTGTTTATCCAAGCGAGCAACGAGAGATCACCGAACCGCTGATACTGGCCATTTCGGTTACAGCTATAGTTTTAGTTCTGCAGATCGAAAAATCAGCAATTTATTAATCCAATTACGAGAGCTCATTCCAATGAACTGTGAACATAAAGCTCAAACGTCATCCCTTGTTTCCCTCGAGAATACATACTGATACTCCCTCGAATGTGCTTGAAAAATGTCACTTTTTCAAAGCACATCCCGGGGCTTTCTGTTCGATACACTTCTCCACAATAGCAGTGCAAGTGAGAGTCCCCCTTCTCCGACAATGTCTTTCCAAACACGTATCTATACATGTATATAAGCCAGTAGTAGCAGCCCGATATCGGAGAATCGTGGCGGTGGCGGTAGCGGCTGGTGCTGCTGGCGCAGCCTCAAATTTGTCACTTTACGCCGCTTTCGCGCATGCATTATGCATACGATGCCCGATGCATTTTTTAGCTTCTGCGAACGAAAGAAGAAGCATTTTTCGAGGGACGTGCGTGCGCGCTTGACGTAGCCGCAGAACGCGAGAAGCTTCTTCGATTGCATACACCTAAGACTGGCTTATTTAAATCTAGTCCGCGCGTGTAAATTCACTTTTTTACTATAAATTCGCTTTTCCATTTTTAAGTCAATTGAAATCAGCTCTTTTCAGCCGCAACTCTATCCGAATTTTAGCTAATTATTAGTAGCGCGTTTTATCGCTGCTGCTGAATATACGAAACGAAAGCCAAACTACTGAAGTACGAAGTGAAGTGAAAGGCTCCACGAATTATCAATCGCCAAGTCGATTTATTTGAAAAACTAAAAGTCTTTTTCTTCTTGTTGAGCACGCGAGCACGCGAACACGCGAGCACACTCGTATACGTATGTCGCTGAGGGAGAGAGAGAGAGAGAGAGTGAGTTTCCCGTAGGAAATCCAAGATATAGAGAGAAAGCGGCGTCGGAGCGACCTCGAATAAAGCACTTTCGGCCGATCGAAAGTTATGAGAAAAGTTGCTCCCGTCCTTCGTGTACGCGCGAAGAGAAGAGGGATTATACGGGCCGGTTCTCTCCTACCTTCCTAGCAAACTTAATGCGTATTTTCCTCGGACGTCTGCTTCGAATTTATTCGATCATTTTTCGGGAATTTAAATTAATCAAGCAGCGCAATGAATTATTACCTGCACTGTACGTATGCATGGAGCCGACATACACGAGGCAATGCTCCGCTTCGAGAGAGACTGAGCATTAAAATCGATCCTCGACGTGACGCTTCGCTGTACGAGATTCCGAAACGATGAAGAATTCAGGAGTGGCGAAGTCGCGTCTACGCGCTCGGTAGCGCAACTTTCTTCCTCTTCGTCGCGAGAGTTCAAAGGTGACCATAGAACAAACAGTAGAAGCGCTGCACTGAACTGAACTGAAGAGAGCTAAGTCTCTCAAGAAGAAGAAGACGACGAAGAAAAAAAGTAGACTGAGACAGACTTTAAATTGGCATTAGCCATCTGAAAGATTCAAAACTCTACTTAAGCTCGAATCCGTGTTTTTGTCTTTGGTGCTGCTGCTTCGTCTTGACTCTTCATCTATTCGCTTGTCTTCGCTATTACCTATTAGTACTTGCTAGTCATCGAGACATTTCGTTTTACCCCATTTAATAAATCCAGATTTTGTTTGCGAAGTCTCATTCTAGAAATATTTTAATATCACAGCGAATAACGAGCAGTCTGACGGTATATCGGCGAATACATTTTACGTGTATGTATCTGCATACACATTGGCTTTAATATCATTTTGACACATCTCCATAAAAATCATCGTTTGTTTCGCTTTTCGCGGTAAAAGCTAGAGACAGAAGGGAGAGCTCGACCATTTGATGGATTTCGAAGTCAAATGGATGCTCGTTCTGATGGCGCTTTTCAAAAGAACGCTTCGTCCAATTCTTTCTTTATACGATTATTCGTGTATAATAATAAACGGCTGGCATTCGATATTCGATCAATCGTTTCGTATTAGTTCGTAATAGATGCATCTGAATAATAGAAAACTGGATACGTTATTTTAATGTTTTGTGTATACTCGCATTGACGAAGAATCCTTCGTTTCGGAACAGGCTAAGATTTGAAATGTTAAGAAACCTTCAAGAACCAATCGCTCTTTCCTGTAGAGGCCAAAGACCTACTCAGGACTATTAAAATTCGTATTCCATTTAGGCTTCTTAACTTACTCTCATCTCTTGCCAATTCGAACTGTTTACGAAACTAAAACAACACACGTCATTCTAAAGCACATATTGATAATAGCAGTAGCAGCAGTAGAAGCGCGGGAAATTCAAACCAGTCATGACTCGGGGGTGAGAGGGATTCGGTAGAATTATCCGCACGCGATGCGTCGGTACCAAATGCTCAACTCAAGCCTCCGGCAGCTGTCTCTTCCCATCTCTCTCTCTCACTCTCTCTCTCTCTCTCTCTCTCTCTCTCTCTCTCACTCTTTCGACTTAGCTACAAGCCTGAATATTACATAATGCAATTTCCACCTATGCTAGGGATGTATACATATAGCTACGCTCCGAAAATAAAAATCTTCATATACCACTGGGCGGAAAATTTTTCTACTTCCACGAGAGGTAAACTCGATTTGTGGATTCCGCGTGTCTACGAAACTTTTCCTTCTTCTTTTCCTTCTTGTTTTTTCTCATCCGCTTTTCGCATCAATCGGATGAAAGTCTATTGTCTATTGTAAGCTACTACGGAGCGATTGAACGGAACCTGATTTTTGAAACAAAAAAAAAATTAATAATAATAAAAAAATAAATAAAAAAATAAAAAGAAATGAAAAGATCCCAAGGGCATAGTGAGAAGAAGATTTTCGGTTGGCGATTGTTCAGTATCGATAAGGATAATTTTATTTGTGGATGCTATCTTCTTCGAGTTTGGTTTCTCCGATATCAGCCTTTTTCTGATAGAGGATTGGAGATTTCGATGAATAAGATTATTGATGTAGCTGAAGAGAGGATTAGTTGGAAAGTCATTCGATCATTCGGTCATTCGGTCATTCATCTTGCACATTATCTTTCTATGTGCATTTGATTAATTGTTTAATCGAGTAAAAATATTCATTTTGTGTATTTTGTATATTTTGCATAATGTATTAAAGGCTGCGCTTAAAATAAGCTGGTTGATGGTAATTTAAAAAATACATTAGCCATCCTCCATCGCTTGTCGATTAGGTAAGCTCCCTTGAGGTGGGGAGGCTGGAGCACTCTCTATCCACCGATAGCAGCCTCACGGAATGATCGCGCGCGAGGACAATATGAAAAAGGTGAGCTTCTCTTCTGCAATTTTGACGCGCGAGGGAATAAATCAAATTCCGAGTGCATCTGACGCGCGCGCGCAGATTGGCAAGTTTCTTGGGCCATGGGATGACTACATCGCTGCGAAATTGATTGGAAAGGTGTCTATCGATCAGAGAACGTATAACCCTACAGGACGATGGCTGATTGAAGAAGGATGTGTAACTGTTATTTATAGCTCAAAAATGACAAAATTATACTATTCACTTCCTATTTTCTCTGACGGCTAAATTATTTTATGTAAATGGATTTTGGACAGCGTATAGAAGTGTATCTTAATATTCAGTTGTTTTTTATCGATACTGCTGCTCTATGTCAAAGAAAATTATATGTCGTGTCCGTCGGTATATTGGGGAGAGGAAATCTGGAGAGGAAATCTGGAGCAGGTGAGAGTTACGAAAAAAGCTATTTGTCATGATGCATGGAAATTGTATCTAAAAAATTTTATATTATTTAGTTTTATACGGGACGTCTCATCGCATAGTACTACTAACGGTACAGGACGCAAAAGAAACCGAGTGCAGTCTACAAATGCATTTGGAAGCATAAAACAGCGAGAGATGTGTTAATGGATCACACGCTCGTGAAAAGAGAAAGATCATCTTTTAAATCTAAGGGCAAATTGAAAACGCAACTCGATCAATTACATCGATGCGTCATAATCATTTCAGTTAATCCGATCTCTTTTCTTTGGTTAATCGCTTCTTTTTCGAAATTCACCTTTGGATTCGCCTCGATGGAGACAAAGAACTTACCGATCCGAAATGATGAACGTCCGCAGAAAAGTCGATACATTGCGGAAGTGATGTTCGACAAGTGGAAAAGTAAAATCGAACGTGTATCGTGTATAGTGTATCGTGTATAGTGTATCGTGTATAGTGTATCGTGTATAGTGTATCGTGTATCATGACTACGCTCGTCAAGTTTTACCGTAAGGCCATTTTCTACAGTCTTGTGCGCGTATGATGATTCCAGCCATCCATTCTTTTTTCATCTATCAAATCTGCCCTGTAGATTTTGCAAGCTCGATAATGTCAAAGTAAACTCGCACACTTATCATATACGAATGAGTAGTTGATTATTCGAATATCTCTTGTAAATATCGACAGCTTCAAACCTAAATGTACACGTAGATTTTCTGGGATTTACGTAAAACGGACATGGGAGAGAATCGTTCGCCGACAGGTCAATTAAAATAGATACAATGAAGAGAGCTTCGAATTGCTGCAGGTGGTAGCTTTGGATAAATACTTACGTATGAGGAGTATGAGTCGGTACTTGCATATATATATATGTATATTTATATTTGATTATTTATTTACTTTATTACTTAGTAATCTACAGTTGGGGAGGAGAGTTTTGTACTTTGAATGGGGCGAATGTAATTGAAGCGTCGTATATGCAGTGGCCTCTATCGCGATATACTTAGACTCGCTAGTAACAGAGAAGATACTGAAGTATATAGTTGGGTAGGTGCGCGTGTCTTTGTGGTCGGAACAGAAATATTCAGCCAGACCTTCGTGTAGAAATATCGTCTATTCTGCGGGATGAATCGAAGAATGGCCCTGAATCTATTATTTCATATCGCGCGAGAGATGGCGCGCGTAAACATTTCCTCGCTAAAGGGCTGCTATTTATGGGGTCGTCCCGGCAGCTCACCGTGCTCGGCGTTAGAATAATGTCTGACGGAACGCGCGCGGTATTTCAATTTATTACTTTGCATATTCTAATTTGGAAGAATCTTTGCCCACTTCGAAGCAATAGATTGGAAGATGCATCCCGTTCTATGAAATAGTCCAGTCGAGCTAACCTCCGAAGCTTGCCCAAAAAAATCAAAGTCATCGCAACGCTATATGTATAATAGAGCACCCTAAGATCGTGCATATGTGTCGCATTGTCGCGCTTCGTCCGTGTAAAAACGTACTCACCAAATCCTTCGCGAGTAAGTTTCTCAGTAGCTTTCCATATTTCATTCAATCAGAAAGGTGAGGTGACTAGGCTACTGGCTAGAGGCTGGGGGCTAGGAGAGGGGAGGGGGGGGGGCGGAAAGGCAGTAGTAGCGTGGAGCTTCGAGAAAGCACGTGCTTACGTATGTACGTATGTATGTAGTATGTATGCACGTAGGTATGAACGTATGAATGTGTGAGTGTGTGAATGCGTGAGAGAGATCCGAAAGGGTTATTTACTCGTTAATGACCTCGCGCTCTGAGTCGTGATCATGATATACGAGCATAGCTGTACACCAGCGATTCACGTCGTATGTGCGTTCACCTCGATGTGTTTTGTGTTTTATTGGTTTATTAATTACCGAGGCGTTATTCCGCATTCAAATGAGGTTAGTGTAATTATTAATTATCTTGGTTCGTTGACGGGTTGGTTTAAGCTCAGAGGGTGGGAGGAGTATTTCATTGGATGACGGATATAATTGTCGGAGGATGAGAGACAAGATGAAAATTAATATTCGATTGATGACGGTTCCATATCCATAAGTATAAATATTGTATATATATATATATATATATATATATATATAAATGTACGAATGCGAAACGAGGAGAAATATTGATTTTTCTTATGAATAGCCAATACCGTTGAATTGGAACACAACGAAGGAAGTTATATTATTATTACATTATTATTATACGGCTTACGTCAAAGAAACTACGATCTAAATAAAAGGTTAATGAAATTTCGTTTGTTTTACAAAGTCTTTTTTAAATGTCAAGATTTCTATTCTTCTATTATTCCTATCCCTGAAGGATAGCGGGCAACGTGAAGAAAAAGTCGTATAGTAGGAGTGTGCAGTTCATTTGGCGCCCTAGGTTTAACGATCGAAGTCACGTGCAATGTTATCTCTTTGTATCTCGACCGGCAGCATGCCCGCTGCTAATTAAAATCAGTACTCTAACAAAAGCGGGGCCAGTAGCGCTTAAAAATTCGAGCTCAATAAAAACAAACAAACAAACCAGCAAACCAACGCGAAGAAACAAACTCTTTCTCCGTTGCGCGCACGAAGCTTCGTTATCTCAACTGTGGCCAATGAGAATGAATTATCCATCCGGTAATTTCCAGGCTATGGAATCCATTGCGAATTCATCGCTATTATTACTGCAGCTCGCGGTTGCATAATCTCTGAATTACTCGAAAAAATCAAGTGAATAATGGACGTACGAAGGCTAACCTCAACGCTCGGTATTAAAGTAGAAGAGGAAAATTTCTTCGTTATTTCATAACTGAAATTTTGATCGTACTTGACTGTAGTTAAAAAACGAACAGAGCACTGATCAGATACATAGTCATCCGCCCAATCACGATGAATAAAACGAGCGCAAAAGAGGAAAAGTGTTGCGGCAGTGGAGAGACTGTGTATCCGCGCGCCAACGGAAGCCATTCGTTAACGTCCACCAGCCGACAATGGCCAATGGGCCGACGCCCTTTTTCTCACTTTTTTTCTTTCCATTTTGCCTGCGTCCTCGATACATTAATATTTCAATGCACTCGAGGACACCTAAACAAGATAAATCAATTCGTATATTTCCATTCAATTGTTTATATAGAAAGTTGCTTAATGTAAAAAAAGCTTGGAATTTCGTGTGAATTATTCATTATGTCCGTGGATGTTGCATGAAAGTCTAGGAATCTCGAAAGAAAAAGTCACCTCTGCAGTTTCGCAGCTTGCACGTACATAAAATCCTGTGTGCCCTCGTCGCGAGGATGTAGAGACTGTGTTTCTCGATAAGATTGGCCGCAGCGGATCAGGGCTTTACTGGGTTCGAAAAAAATAGGGACACGCCGATGGAGAAGATTGTCGTGGCGAAACGAATGGTCGTCGAAACGTCGCCAAGATTAATGTTTATCGCTCACTCGCGAGATTTGCCCATCCGCTGCTCGTCCTTCTCGTCCGCCTCGTAACGCTGATTGATTTGATAGTTTTTTCGGTTTCGTCGAGCGGAAACTTCTTACGCTCTTCCATTCTTTTTTAATCCAACCCGGTGATAAGTGATTTTATTCGATTTCACTCATGATTATACCAAGACGTATCTTGACCTTAAACCGCGCATTGCCTGACGCTTGCTCACCCTAATAAAGTCATTATTCTTCTTGAAATTAGCATCAAAAGGCGCCGGCCGGCTCACCTTCGCATTCTCAAAGAGATCCTTAATTAAATTTTCTCCTCTCTTCTCTTTCTCTCTTCTCGTTCTCTCTTCTCGTTCTCTCTTCTCGTTCTCTCTTCTCGTTCTCTCTTCTCGTTCTCTCTTCTCTTTCTCTCTCACCGGTCTCGCCTCTAAGGCTCACAGGAAAAGAAGCAACATAAAAGAATTCCTCCCGCAGCTTGCTAAGAGAGCCGAGTGAGAATCGATAGCCGACCGAGGAAAATGTAGTGTAACGAGAGCGGCTGATCGTCAGAGTTTCTAGCGGCAACTTTTTTACGCCTCGATTTTCGATATAATGGAGATTGAGCCATTCGCACCACCGCTTTTATAAATAGCGATGTTGACTTTATTGATAAAACATTTTACCTCCTCGATCGTGTTGGTTGTTCTATTGTTATGATTCTTATGCTATATATTCTAGTTACGAGGAACTTTATTCGTTATGGCTATCTACGTCGGTTTTCCGTTTCATGAAAAATTCGAATTCAAGCGATTCGATATTTTTATTAAAATTTTACGCAGAAAAATTGAGTGCACCGCAACGACTAGCATTTTTTCAGCAACTAGAGCGTAAATTATTCTCGATACGTGAATTATTTAATTAAAGTGCAGTTTTAATGACCGCGTAGATCGAATTCTCCCTCGACACTCGGATTTTATGCACTTAATTTTTATTAACTTGATTATCGTTATCATTCCGATAAAATGAATTTATAGAAAAATTCATGACGTGCTAATTGCTGCAGCGAATTATTGGACTTCAATATTGAAGAGTTCGTTTTGCACGTTTTATTTGCAGGAGGATATTTGGGAAATGAAGGAAGGTATAGGCATATACGCGACATATACGCGACATATACGCGGCTTGAATCCCGGTGAAAAGTTGCTTGTCGCATGCTCCTCGTAGCGAGTTCGAGCTCAAGCTCTTCGCAGAACGACCTAAAAATCCCGGAGCCTCTCCCGCTCGTTCGCTCACGGTTAATTAATTTCCACTCTCCGCTCGGCTCGCGTAAAACATATCCCTCCTCTCAGCCCTCGAAAGCCCGCAGCCGCCCCCTTCCCCGCCCCTTATGGCCCTAGCGCTACTACTCGACCTCGCCGGTAATCGCGGT
Organism: Apocrypta bakeri; assembly: GCA_018906985.1. Lineage (NCBI taxonomy): Eukaryota > Metazoa > Arthropoda > Insecta > Hymenoptera > Pteromalidae > Apocrypta > Apocrypta bakeri. Next base: position 19,824,631 of record JACCIA010000003.1, read on the forward strand.
AATAAAGCGCCGGGGAGAGCAGGAGCGCGACAGCGGAAGCGACTACACTACGACGCCTACGTGAAATCGACGTGTCGTGTGGTGTAGGAGGGAGAGAGTTGCTGTTGCTGCTGCTGCCGGTGCCGCTGCCGGTGCCGCTGCCGGTGCCGCGCTGTAATTGCGTTCGGTGAAATTCCACGTAGCGCCGTCGGCGTGATTGCCGCCGCCAAACTTGGGAGAAGGGATGTGATAGCGAGTGCTACTGCTACTCTACTATGCAGCTCTCCGAGCTGAGGTATTACCGAGGAACTTGTTGAGAGATAGGCTCTCTGTATCGGGCGTTCTGAATCCTTCATGGCTTCGTTTATGGAATCCGGAGGCCATTGAATGCAAGAGCTCATCGGAAATGCAAAAGAGCTATGCGTTCGTTTATTTTCAATCGCGCGAAGATCTATACCGAACGTACAACAGCCGGCGCTCCGAGAAGTCTGCCATTGCTCTCTCTCTCTCTCTCTCTCTCTCTCTCTCTCTCTCTCTCTCTGTATTATTATACAAGCAGCACTATGGAAATTGGGCCGCAGTGCCCTAATATGGAATTCACTTTTCGAGAGAAGTCGGACTTTTAGTAGAGACTGTATCATTCGCTACGAGGGTATAAATGCAAGCCCCACAGAGTTGTAGCCCTCGGTCCCATCAGCGTTAGAGTAAGGTATATGCAGCCGGACAAGTCGAGAGCAGCACTGGCGCATTACGAGTCGCTCCGAATTATCCGCGTCAGCCACATTACGCAGGCAGCGAGTAGGCTATGGCGGTATTTCGATAGAGCGGCAGCAGCAGCAGCAGCAGCCCAGTGTGCGCGTGCCTTCGACTATGCTAACGCCATGTAGCATATTCGTCTTTCGCGAATCGATCTAAAAATTCCCTATAAAGTCATCGTTGCATCAACTTTACAATCTCTTTTTCAACCATGCAATCTCTCTAAGCACGGGATAAGCCGTTATTCAAGTATTCAAAATCCATCGAGACAATGTAGGCTTATACAAATAGAGAGGAGGTAAACGACGCGCGAGCCAATTCCGTGAATCTCCGTGTAATAACATATAGCCTACTCGAAAAGCAGCAAACAAAAAACGGAGGAGAAGAGCTTACGACGATACGTACGCGATAAATATACAAAGAATATACAAAGAGTATACTTTGAAAATTACGCAATGTTTGCTGCGCTCGCTCTCATTCGGTGCTTATTATCTCGGCGCATTTGTCAGCGAAGACTAGATTTCCCTGGCTATTTTAAAGGGGAAGAGGCACACCGCTGTGTTGATTTTCCGCGTTACGTGCTTACTTTACGCCAAGCATACGACAACGACTAGATGGCTTATCTTTGGCTGCATTGTTGGCTCATTTCAGTTGGCTCATTTCAGTTGGCTCATTTCAGTTGGCTCGTTCCGCATGACTACATCGTTTATAATTGCCAAAACGTTTCTTTTTCAAATAACAAAATTTTAGAGTTAAGTAGGTTTTTTCGCTTTTATGACAGCTGCATTGGTTTCTCGAAGGGAATGCTAGGCGATGCGTGATAAAAAGCAGGCAACTCCTTTGGCATTACTAGTGTACTACTACGTAAGTATATCTATACTGGTGGAGGAATTCTCACGAAAAGGAGAATAAGTTAATTTGAATTTTACGAAAGTTTTTGATTTACGACTGCAGCTACACATACTATTCACGTCAAAATCAATCCTAAAGAAGAAGATGAATAATCGAAGAATGCAGAGTCTGGAAAAATATAGAAGCATCGAGTATCCGTCTACTCGAAAACTATGACTCGCGGGATACATAAGAAAAGCTCCGTCAGCTTTCAATGCTGGATGATAATTGTGCAAGAGACGCTGGCACGTGCACTTAACATTCTCATCTGCCGAAGGAAGTTGCAAGTTGCTGAAGTTTGAGACTCCTCGCTCTTCTCTCCTGCAAATAGTAGTCTATTTGCAGGAGAGAAGAGCGAGGCAGAGAAAAGAGAACGAGAACTCAAGGTCTTCTGTGTGTGGGCATTTCTGCGCGCCGTGTATTTGTCTAGAGTTTTCTCCTTGAAAAGACGACGATGACGACGATGACGACGATGACGACGATGACGACGATGACGACGATGACGACGACGACGTCGAGGAGGAGCCTTTGACCAAGGAGAATGGCCGTTTTCCGAGTCTCTACTCGCATACGAGATCTTTATTCGAGGATGTCCGACTCGGAGGCTATGGCCTTTACCTGCTGGTACAATATGCTGCAGATACGATAACCGACAGAATAAACTGGTTAAGCGAATGGGCGAAGATTCATTGAAAGTTATTGAACGAATGGATATATTGCCAAGTACGAGATTCGGCGCTGTAATGAATGTTCGCGGTAATGATCGAGAGGAGGGAGAAAAGTATCGGTATATGTAGGTTTTGCGCAACCGATAACTCGTGTAATTACACGAGGAGTTGCCACTGCAGCGAAAGAACAATCGTTATGAACGCGTCATAAATTTAGCAGTTGTTTTACGCCCACTGGTACACCTGCCCGGATAATTCTGCAATGCGGTTCAAGATGTGCTCGTGTGCGCCTGTACGTTCATATAGCTACTTCTACGTATACGTCTATGTGTCCACGCGCATACGTGCAGGAACGTATATAAATGCAGGCTGTTTCCACCCCTGGGCTGCTGGCAGCAGCTACAACTCCTACTCTCTCGCTCCCTTCTACTCTCGACGTGACCCTAATGCACTTCATCCAGCCAACGCACGAGAGATAGTCTGCGCGGCGGCATCAGCATTATAACGGCATCAGCCTTCGTAATTCAGTATGATAAATTCAAAGAGACGTTCCGCCGCAAAACGTAGCTTCTACTCGCGCACTCGCGCACTCGCGCGCTGGCTTATCGCGCGAACTCGAGTCATCGAAACTCTGCGAATTTTCACCTCTCACCTCGACGAGTGGAAATATTGAAAAAAGCTGGATACACTTGCTCCAATGACGAGGCAAAAAGAATCGTCAACACACTCTCGATTCGCGCGAGTGTCGAATGTCGAGTGGCTCTCCAAAGCGCGCTTCACCGACTGAAGAGTCGGTTCAGCTATCGATCTTATCTGACATTCATATTTCCCCTCGATGTACCATCGCGTTATCAGTGTCTCACAAATGTATTCGCACTCGTAGAGTCGTGCGAAATCGTTCTCAGCTGTAACAAGAAAGCGAACGGACATTTATGAGTTTGTTGCCGGGTATTGTGAACAATCGTGAATTATCGTGAATAATCGATGAAAGACCGGATAAGTACCCGGCGCAAACAACGAGTCCGGAGGGATGTACACATCCGAAGCGGAAATTGTTTGACAAGAGACTTGACCTCTCTCACTCTCTTCTCTCTATAGAAGAGGGGCATACGTACTCGCGGAAGGAAAGCCTGTAGGGAACGGTGACAAGTGTCACGCGTCAGGCGCCAGGCGTCAGGCGTCAGGATCTCTACTCATCAAAATTCATAAGATCAGAGAGGGAGAGAGCATCAAGTCCTTACTCGATGTAGTAGGCGCTACTGCATCGCGTATTTATGAGCAAAGTCGGCCGGCATTTAACGATATTATTTTACGACGCTTTAATTATTACGAATAGGACATTTTCAGCGTTGTATCTGCTAGTTAAAGCGAGAGACAGAGAATGTTCAAGCACTCGAGTGTGTTTCTTTCGAATCGCATTATGGTAATGCGATTCGAATTCGCGGGGAGTACGACGCGCGTAAAGCTTTTCACCGGGGGTAATAAAGTTTCTTCGCGAGACCCCATTCCGAATGTCATTATGATCTCATCGTCCACCTCTTTATCCATTACTACATGTATAAACTACGAGATTCCTAATTCTAATCGAAGTTCCTGCTTTCTCGCTATTCTGCTTTATTCGCTAGATTACACAATCATTTGAAAAAGCACTTCTCAGCTGTAACTTTCACACGTTGCATATACGTGCTGCACGATTATTTTTTCAGTGTAGTTTAAAAGCAAGTGGCGGCAGCATCTTATTAGAATTCTTTCCCCCTTGCTGCGACAGTTACATATTCGTGCATGCGCGTGCAGGCACGTAGTTGTTCTTTCTCCCCCCCCCCCCTCTCTCTCTCTCTCTCTCTCTCTCTCTCTTTCGCAGAAATTCCCTCGGAATACGAGAGGAAGAGAAGAGTCGCAGTTGCGAAATAGGTTAGGTCAGGGTTCGCACGCGTTCTGCGGTTTTCCTTATATGCATAGGCTAAAAGACAAGCTTGCCCCTCCATAGGAAACTGGAAAAGATAAAGAGGGAGTTATGGGCTCGAGAAGGGGAAAGGTACAGGTTCGCACCAGGTGCTACGGCAAATTAGAGCCGGAAACACGGCTTTAGCTGTTAGGAGACTACTGAGAGCGGAAGAGAGGAAAGAAGACTGAACAAGCGGATGGATATAGGTGTTATGGGCTTGTTGTTGTTGTTGTTGTTGTTGCTGTTGTTGTTGTTGCTCCTCCTACTGCCGCCGCTGCTTGGGTGCTAGTCTTGGGTGAAGTAGTTTGTTGCCTTTCGATTGTCTCGACTAAGTTGAGAGAGTCGATTGCGGGGGATTTCGTGGGACTGTTTTCCTTGGATGTTAAGCCACTCGTGCCAGTAACGCCAAGTTGAGATGGTAGAAAGGACTCGATTAACAAGTGTATCTAAATCAAGTATTATCGGATGTACGATACTCGCGTATCGTGTTATAATATTTTCTCGATATTCTAGTTAGTTGTATTCTCAAGAAAGGGACTCTATGCGAACCGTTGGCAATGGGTGGTATGCGCAACTTAAAAGCCAGGTAGGTGCCAGTTCAACCTACAGAAAATATAGCGTCTACATTAAATAGACGCTATATTCTTCAGCGTGTGTAAAAGTATCTCGAGTTTTTAAATATAAATAGGTAAATAGAAAGAGATAGAGGAAAAGAATATCCGGGATAAAAAAGTAAAAATAACGGACGCGTGCAGCCGCTGGAAAATGCATGGGATCTCGCCAAGCAGCAACAATGCAGCTTCCTGTCTCTCTTCGAGCCTATACAGCTGTTCGTCTGTCCCAGCGCTGTTTGTGCGGCAGAACGCGAGGCAAAAGGAATACAAAGCCAAAGAAAAATGCGCGACGGTGCATAGACGCGTGCCACTAGCGTTACACTTGACACCACTTTTGTTCACGAGACATTTTTAATTCAGTGCCAATGTACCATGCAGAGAGACTATTACATATATATATATATATATATATATATATATACATTTATATTGCGAGGAAATCATTTGTTCATTTGGCGCTGACGACAATAGCATGTATTATAATTGTCAAGAAAAAGCCAAGCATCGATCGCAATCGACGCGGCTAACGAGAGGTTACCTCATTCAAGGATAGCTGTAATTATGCTCCATAGCCACCTTGAGAAAAGATCTTTCTTCACGGCCCAATTAGAGCTTCTTGTCCTCGATGCTCTGCTTAAACACGTAATGGCCGTAGAGTTCACACGGCCAAAGAAAGTCAGTTTCTGCTGATGCTGAGCTTATCAAAGCAGCACAACAACAAGAACTCCAAGAATGAGAATTCCACAGTAACCGTCAAACTGTAGAGTCGTTTCTCGCCCTCTGTTTTATCTTCAAAACATCCTCTTTCATCATTTCGCTTACGATTCGTAATATCCTCGGCTATAATCAGCGCAATCAGCATAATCAGCAGCTGTTTTGCCGTTGCTTCAAGGCTCAAGGCTTAAAGGGGCTCTCGGTGGCTATGGCCGATAACCGTGCATTAACCATTCCTCCAGAAGCTTTTCTTTTTTACATCCCGATTGCGTTTATGCTTCAAGTCTCCGACATCTATATCCGACATCTATCTCCGACACACTGGCTCTACAGTCACTGTGTAGTCTCTTGCGAGGATATTTTCCACGCGGATCAAGATCGCTCCATTTTTTTTACAACACCGACATCAACAGCTTTCGAATTCGCGAATGTCGAATGTCGAATGTCGAGTGTCGAATGTAGATGGCAGTGCTATCTTTATTCTATAATGAAACTCGAAATGAAGTCAAAAATCGAAAAGACTATCGCGCGCGAGGAGCGAGGAGGAGGAGCTTCGCCCATTGTACGGCCTTTGTTCTTCCAGCAGAATGGTCGGCACTTTAATTTTTATCTCAGTTTCCTGTAGTCTTTTATTCGCAGATAGCATTGAAATGGAAAATAGTTGCTTTGACGGTGATTTGAATAAAAACATGCGAGACGATCGAAAATAACGAGGCAATGCAGCTGCATTGCGTTGCAGCTGCGTAACGCGTGCATTGTTTCGTACAACCTCCTATGCAGGCTTTGCTTTACGCAGCGTGGGAAAAGCGCACCGTCTCTACTACTTCTCCTACGGCGAGTAATAAATTATTTTAATTCCGCGTCCTCCGATACGACGTTATACCCTTTCTCTCTCTCTCTCTCTACCTCCGGGGAAATACATATAGGAGGTGGAGAGGGAGACTAGGCGGCGAATTTAATATGCGCCGGGGCGTCGCGATGAATTCTAGTCTGCCGCAGTTTTCCTACCTCGAAAATCAGCTCTATTTTGCTGGATAGTTCGGCGCAGTAGCACCGGTAGCAGTAGTAGCGGCAGCAGCAGCAGTAGCAGCAGCAGCAGCCTTATACGACGTCCCTGCAAAATGAAGATTTATAATACACGATGCCGAGAGAGCTTGATCTAATCTAGCAATAGATTTTCTAGACATTTTTTTATTACATTAGGAAAAGTTTGATATAACTTGCAGTGCGTTGCATGCACTCGACGATATATTCTTGTGCGTGCGAGCGCGTAGTTTGAGTCAACGTCTCAGTCAGAGATACTGTCGCGGTTCCCCTACGCCTTTTCTCGAGCTTATTATCGATCGATTTTTCAGCCGGCCAACCTCAACACGATTATATCATTAGACGATCGCGACGAATCGAGGTTAATTAAACGCAACTGCAGCTGTAAAATTGTACGACAGTTATCGCACCGGATGGTTCACATCCAAGTACCACTATCGAAATTCGATCACTCGACGATTATTAAGCGTGTGTATCTATACGTAATATATCTATACGAGGAGCAGCACAAGAGGTTCTGTCTCGTATTTCAGTAGCGCATGCTATACTTATCTACGAAGAGTCACGGCACGGCTCTACGTCTGTCCTAATTATGAGCTCAATTTAACAGTTCTACCATTACTGTAACAAGTTATTTTTCAAAATTGCAATACCGGCATTGTCAACGTCGGTGTCGATCGCTAGATATTAAGTGCAGTTACAGCTAGACGGAATGGACGAGGAGCGACTAGTCGTCGAGTGGCGAGTCGATCCGCTCATTTATTCTCGGCGTTCGCGAGGAAACGGGTTATGGAAACTAGATATTCCAATTTTTCATCGATGTATTTGCTAGGAATGCGGTTGCGCATTCTCGAATCTGAGCAGGGGTTCGCTTGATAATTTAACTTTCTTTCTGGAGCAAAATAGCCTAATATAAAAATAAGTTATTTATCTCTGTCATAACGGAGGCAACATTATGCGAATACATCCGAATAGGGATCTGTTTCTGCTGTTGCTGAACATATTATATTACGTATTATTTCGATACATCTCTTGAGATTCGTTGGGACATTAAGAGGAGAAACACGCGGTCATTACGTTGTCGAGCTTAATAGCTAATTAGAGAAAAAACTTCCGGCAAATGTTCCTCTCTCGCCCCTCTCTACCTTTTCCCTTTTCCCTTTTCCCTTTTCCCTTTTCCCTTTTCCCTTTTCCCTTTTCCCTTTTCCCTTTTCCCTTTTCCCTTTTCCCTTTTCCCTTCTCCCTTCTCCCTTCTCCCTTCTCCCTCTTACCTCTTACCTTAACCCCTCTTTCGCGGCAACCTTTCGGACTGCTTAATGAGCATTTCGCCAAGCGTGCGCGTCCATGCTATGAAATTAGTTCTGAAATTGAAAGTCCAGATCCGCGGCTCCTTTTTTTACTTCTTTGCTCGCTGTAAAAAAAATATAAAAGAAAGAACTCGCGCGCAAAGTTCCGGATTTGATTGTAAAATTGATTCGAGCCCGACTGGAAAAACTTTTTCAATATTTCTTTTTTAAAATTGCCCCCTTAACTTGCATTTAAGCTTTCTCTCGCGTATCCTCTTCTATTTGAGCGACGAAGGCGCGCGTGAGAGAGATATCGTTCTATTTCTTTCGCTTGAACTGAGATTGAATTTTTTTATTAATTAGGAATTGCGGCGATGACTCTGGAGTGTTTTTTAATTGAATTTCGCCGCACCGGTTAAAAGATTTCGAATCTCAGAAGGGTAATCATAGTCATGCATCCTGAATTTGCGATAATCTCCATTTGGATCAGCTATTCTAACCCGCACTATTATTAGTTTACTGGTAATTCGAAAAATCATAACGATCCGCTGCAGGACGAACTCTGTCCTAGTTATGCTAGCTGCAGTGTGAACAAATTGGGAAAATTAATTAAATTAATTTTTCGAATAATCCAGTTTCAAGTCGCTTCCCCTGTAATGCAGAATGCGCAGAGGTTTGGAAAATATTTTTCGGCCTAACGCGAGCATGCATCTGCGACACGTGTGCGATAAGACCAAACGCTATGCTATGCCGTTGAAAAATGTAATTCATAAAAATATAATAATAATAAAATCGTAAAATGATAATGCGTCTGTTTTTCTGCGCAGGGATGCATGTCACGAGGCTTGGACACAGCTGCGGCTGTCGCCGATGTTTGGCTGCATCTGTCCGGACAACGGAGCGAAGAAACGCTGCGACCGGATATTCTCCATGGTCAATTACAATCCGTGTGTCGGTGAGTGTTGCCGCATTTATGCGCGGGAATATTACTATTTTTTTCATTCCACATAACAACGATACGACGGGCAGTAGCTGAACCAGCTGGTGTATGCTGAGGATATACGTATTTTCTTTTTATGAATATTTACAAATATACATATATATTATTATGCATTATTATTATTATTATTATTACTTCAATTTTTATCTTATCGTTGTCAGTAAGATCCGTATATATTCTTTTATTATGCTATTTATTTTCTTCAGTGTCTTGTACATAAATACATATGTATATTGTATATTGAATATGTATATATGATATATATGAACATTCTGTTTGTAATGAGAAAACTGTCATGCGTCGATACCGCAGTACATTAGTTATCATTTTTTATAATTTATATTATACATAACTTTACAGTAGAGTCTCGAAATATTTAATCGAAACATTTTTTCCTTAGCGTTTTATTTGCATATTATACATATTCAGAGCTTACTAGTGAACTCTTTCGCAATTATCACGAAACCAAATTGGTTTATAAATATGTATACATATTTGATTTTCTTCCGTTGTCCAATCGGACTATAATTACAGCTTTTATGTGATTTGAATGACGTTTTATAGTATGTATGCTGCATCGTAAGGCAGATACGCTTTTAAAATTTAATTATTATTGCTATTCTCGTTTTCATTGATACATATATTTATATACGTATACATACATTAAAGTATATGTGAGCCAACTCAGCATACCACGTGGTATATATAGGCTTTTGTAAGTAAAACGATTAATGTTAAAGGGAAGAAAAAACAAGATACCCATAAATGTTGCGCCTTACAGAAACCAGAACACCTCTACCGCATCACTAAAGCATAGTCTAACGCGCTTAATCGATTGATCAACGTTAAGGATAAGCCAATGTACAAGAACTTCGTTAGCTATTCAATATTCAATATTGCTATTGCTTAAAATGAAATTAATAGAAAAGGACACGAACAATGGTCTCAATTAAATTAGGTGATATACTCTGCGAAATGAAATAACGGCGCTTTACGATATTCAAATTAATTAAACTACGTATAATTAACACATCTCCAAGTCAATTTGGATAATTATTATTGTTCAATAGGTGTTCTACGAAAACGAATTTCATTTGTTTCAGTTCGATTTTATTATAAATTCAGTGGTTTCAAACAACTTTTAATATTTAAATGGGCAATAAAATTCAATTTGAAATTGTCGATTGTCTATCAAATTCGGTACTTGGGCCCATCAGTGTATCACCGAAATTAAGGCAAGACCATACGTGTATACGTACGTGCACTTTCCTTAATTAGCATCGGTGAAAGAAAGAGATAGAGAGAGAGAGAGAGAGAGAGAGAGAGAGAGAGAAAGAGGGGGGGGGGGGCTATCCCGATCAGCAGATAAGCCGCGCACACTCGCGGTCGCGACTTTATCGATTCGACCTTAATTTCGGTTTTCTCTCTCTCTCTCTCTCTGTCTCTCTCTCCCTCCCTCCCTTTCGTGGCGCCCGTTAATTACCCAAAAGTTTCGCTGGCTCGATAACCTAATAATTCATCTCTCGCTATGTATATCACGCTATATACGCCGCGGAATTCCGCGGCTCTTTTTTTTCATCTCCTATAACCACTCGTTTCTTCGATTCGGTATAATTGATGCTTTTGTCGAGTCGTGACTCTGCGCGGTCGTCTATTATTAAAGGGTCATTACGTAATTAGCCGCGGATTCGCGAAACGGCTCTGTTTTTACACTGCTGGAAGGTTTGTACTGCGTATAGACAAATTTTTCGTTGCTCGTTCATCGGTGTAAGTTGGGTCTGAGTCTCTAGCCTAATATATTATATAATAGTTGAAAAATGGCTTTCCGCGAATTTTTCGGGACAAAGGCGTGCGCGGTTTGCCTAACGCGCTTTGCAGTTTTCGAAGCTCACTCTCGAGCCTATATAGGGTCTTTATATTGAAATGAAATATGCCAAGCACCTTCCAGATAGGCACTAATTATGTGCATAAAATCAGTGGCTGTATAGCAGAAACAGACTAGATTGCAGGTTGCTAGTATTTGTCTGTCGCCCGCATATTTGTCCTTAACGTTGACCGATCGCTAACGCCCGTCACCGACTTTGATCTCGACTATTCGGCCGAGGCCGTTTGCCATCGACGCATGCTACAGCAAATTCGATTCTACGAGGCCTAGGCTCGATCGCTTATCTAGCGAGCGAGTCCCCACTGACAAGAGAACGACGACTATCGAATGTTATCCAAAAGCAATGTTGTACGTCGATGGAAAAAACATTGGCGTGCATTAGACGCGTTTACGGGCCACTTCGTTTTTCGGCTACATTTCGGTTTTCTATAATAAATGAAAAAGAACCGCGCCTGACCGATGCGCGATGCTCGCGTGGCTCCGACAAGTGTCAACGTCCAAGGCCAAAGTAAATGCGAATCATGGTCCTCCTTGATCGCATACGATCTTGTTTTATCCGACGATTATATCCGGCATTTTCGAAATCATTATTCAAACGTTGCCTAATCACTGAAATGGGTTAAATTCTAAGTCTCGAAGTACCGATGGAAAAATTCATATCGTCAGTATCGTACGCGATCGACCTTATGTAGTAGCAATGATGAAGAAGGAATATTTGACAAACGAAGAAGCCAAGGACGTACCAGCACCATCACAATCACCAATCACGCTTCGGCACGAAAATGCACAATCGTCTTATGTACCTTGCCTTACGAAATTCTTCACACCACGCGAAAATCCTTGAGAATACACAAAATTCTTCGTATTATACATTGATAGTTCTTCATTCGTGTGAAGATTTGAAAATTGATGATTCGGATTACTATTCAACTTGGTACAATCTTTTTACTATACGTACATTCCTATATGAATATTTAAGCAATATATACATATCGATGTTTCAAATTGTCTTTCGATCTGCAAGAGTACGTTATTATTACGAACAAAAAACATAGAGAAAGAGAGTGAAAGAAAAGTGAGTGGAAAAATAGAAATATCCTGATTGATCGAGGGTCGAACGTAAAACCGTTCTGCAAGCATCTTAGCCTAGGAATAAGAAGAATCGCGACCGCTCGATATCTAATCGCTTCGTCCTGAATCGAAAAGTGAAACGGAAATTTTGATGTTGGCGGCAAGCTTTATCATGCAAATCACAATTAATTTGCATGACAAAGCATTGACTCTAAACGATTAGACAGGAAGAGGAGGAGGAAGAGGGGGTGTCGAGAGGTTGATCAATCAGGAACATACGGCAAAATGAGTATAAGCACCTTCAGGATCAAATCGCTTTTCAACCCTCTCTCTCTCTCTCTCCCTTACACACACGCGCGCACACACGCGCGCACACACGCGCACACACACGCAGACACACGCAGACACACAAACACACTCACTTTGGGTGTGTACACTAAGACATGCTTCTCAGCTCTTCGTAGGGATCACTAATTGTGTGTCCTCGATGCGTAGCTCTGCAGCCAACGATGGTGGATGAGACATCAGAGGCAAGGTACACTGAGTGTATGCTGCGAGATAGCTGAGCACCGCACGTTATTATTTATAGAGTCCGTTGCACGATGAGTATTTGTGACGTGTAAGTGTTTATCTAGTTTATCTTTCCTACTCTCTATGTGTGTATATTTCTTTATCTATTGGGCACTATTCTCACCATCTCTATACTTCCTTTGACATATATATTGCGATAAAACTAGTATTGGTAGTGCATGCATAGATTTCTCTCTATGTCGATACGATGAACCGACTCGTATTTTCTACTCTCCATTACATACAATATCCACTCAAACGTATTATATTTTCACCAGATGTATATTCGTATGTAATATCCAAATCTCAAGTTACACGAGTTTTTTTTACAAGCTTTTCCACCGGTTAACCACAGCGTGACTCGAATTACTTGATCACCGAGATTAAAAGTATATACAAGAATGGCTGTTGAACTCGAAGAATTACATCGGAAACGATGTTCGAAAAATCATTCGATAATCGATTCGAAGATCATTCGAGGTTCGTTTAATCGTCGACTTAATAGTCGAATGGCTGTTATGTACGTGAATAAGGTGTGAGAAAAGCGCGCGCGCTGACGTTAAACGAACTGCGTGCGCGAATGCAAAATTCACGGGCGAGCGGAGCAGTATCTGTTCGTCAGTGCGTATAATTCGGGCAAACACCCTTTCTTTCCAGAGAGTGAGCGGGAGAGAGAGAGAGAGAGAGAGAGAGAGAGAGAGAGAGAGAGAGAGTATGAACTCGATGTGCGAGTGTGTGCTCTCCACGGAGAAGCGAATCTTCTTCAGGGAATTTGGCTGCTTCCATCTCAGTCTCTTTCTTACTCCAAGTGGAAGAGAGAGAGAGATACCTGTTTATTGCTCTACATCTGCCTTAGATTCATCGGTTAAGCTACTCGGAACGATTAGTATTCTTTTATTTCGTCCTCTGACACTTTGCACTCGTAATTATCTCATTGAGTTGTAGAACTCAGTTTACGAGTCTTCGCAGTGCTGCCTCTCTTAATCTCGGTCTCGATTCTTCTCCCCCTTCCTCCCGCCTTCCCTCTCGCCATCCCTCTCGCCATCCCTCTCGCCCTCTCTCTTGCGCGCGTTTATTTTCAATTTATTGCTTTATTGAATAAAATACAAATGACTTCGTTGTCAGTACACAACAAGAACACGACTAGCAACACGAATCGGACAAATGGACTCGTACGAGCGCGTAGATACTGCGATCCCCAAAGAGACGCGAACGCGTGGATGTCGGTGACATATGAGTAACAATATTATCGTATACGCAAAGTGAAACGACGGACGCATTTGGATTCGTGCGTCTTTCTGGGGCTCCGGTGTATCTTCGCGATAGTAGAGCAGAAAAAGAAGAAGAGATTCGAATGCAATCGACCGACGAGGGTCCGGTCCTCTCTGCTTGTGTGTTTCAGAGTATCAGCCGTCGTCCGCGTCCGTGGACCTCTCGGGCACGGACTCGGCGCTGTACCCGTTCGAATCGGGCAGTAGTCGCGAACAGGACACGAGCTTCCAGGAGATCTGGTTACCCCCCACCAGTCAGTATCCGTATTTTCTGTTCCCGGGCACCGACGGGCCCCGGCTCTCCTCCGCCTACTACGAGCTCGATATCGATCTCGCCACGAATCTCGAGGCCGAGCAGCAGTCGCGGTATTACGATCAACAGCAGCAGCTGCAGCCCGGAGCCACCCTCGACAGCCTCGGTCGGCCAGCAGCCGGTAGGCCTAAGATATACCTCTATCCGCATTCCGTGCCCCCGGATCTGCAGGATTCCTCGGCCGCGATCCGGGTCTTCGAGAACAATCGCTGGCAGACCCAGTGGATGCACGTCTGGCCCGAGCCGCGTCGGCTGCACAACTCCCAGGTCCACCATCCCCGTCCCTCGACGACCGCCTCTACTTACCATTTCCGCTCCACCTACTCTTCGACTCCGTGGTACTTGTCCCGACCCAAGCATGATCGCGACTCCAGCATAACCAGCACCAATGAGCACATAAAAAGCCCAAACGTGCACGTCGACAGTGACAGCTACGACAAGCAGTTTGACAAGCAACACCAGCACCAGCAACAGCACCAGCACCAGCACCAGCAACAGCACCACCACCGCCGCCACCAGCACCACCAGCACCACCAGCACTACCGGACTAATAATAATCCAGATGCACAACCACCTGAACCACCTGAACCACCTGCACTAGCACTACCCCCCGCGTCATCCACCACACCCAGCACGAGCGTAAACGTCCTGGGCATCGGCGGCGGGAGGAACGCGCGCTTGGGCATTAACTACGTCCCGCGTCCGACCTACGAGCACGGGGCAGCTTACGAGCGCGTCGACGAGGAGCTCGACGGGCTCGACGAGTTCAGCCTGGCCCGGCTGCCCGTCGATCGGCTCTTCGACCTGCGCGAAGCCTTCGAGGGCTTCGTCGACTCAGGTTCGTTACCATCGATAGTTCTTTCCTCCATCGGAGGTCTTTCGTTGCACGATGATGCGCTGCTTCCTTACTTCATGTAGTAATAGTTATGCATACGTGCATAGACGGCTGCTGCCAACGAGTCAATGAGTGGACCCTCGGTAATATACAATGACTCCATTGGCTATTCTTTTCCCTCTTTCGACCGCACACTTCTTCCCCATTCTTTCCACTGCACTTTCTCGGCACGAGCCCCCGCATTTCGGTCAAGTCATAATGGCGAGTGAAAAATTTAGTTCGAGCCGTCAATAACCCCAATGTCTAGAGTGAACGTTATTTACATTTGCACACTGCACTGTCTGATGAGAATAGATTGGTTTGTCGTATCATCGACGCACAAGTGCATCCTCATTATCATCACAAGACTTCACGATTAAAGGAGAAAAAAGGCAACGATTTCGGCTCCGCGGTTAGGGACCGTAGACAGAGGAAGGAGAGGCTCGGTCAAAGGCTTTGACTGCCTGACGAAGCTATCGATCGCAATTCACGTGATGGAAGTAGCAGCAGCAACTGCAACAGTAAAGCGCAAAGACAGAAAATCTCGCATATTTTTAGCTTAAACAGGTAGAGCGAACTCTTGTATATCTCTGATCAATCAACCTGATCAATCTGATCGATCTATCTGATCAAACAATCTGATCAATCCATCTGTCTAGTTCGCGTTTAATAGTACAACTCGAAAAAAGTACGTCGCGCGGGAGCTCGATCGGCAGAGCAAGAGGGATTTTGGTTTGATCTGTCTGGCCGTATGTTTTCAGTGAACGTCATATCGAACGCGGACAATACGACGACGCTTCAGCTGATAGAATCGCAAGTTCTGAACCCGCTCATAGATGCGGGACATCAGGACCTCCACGCCCTCAAGCAGCTTCCCATTCCGAGCGTGCATCACCATCGAGTACATCACAAACAGAAGAATCAATCACAAGACGAGAACGAAGGTAAGCCGTAATAGTTAAATTTAGTCAGAATACGGCCATAATATATCGTCCCCTCATTGCGAGTATTGCGAAAAAGCTTCTCGAGACAGAGAGCTAGAAATGCTATCGAAAGTTTCGGGGCAGAGGAAGGAGCGAGAGATAGACTTTCTCCGGATCTGCGAATTAAAGTTTGAAATCCGGCATGCCGGGAAATAATATGCGGATACGAGGAGAGCAGCAGTAGCAGCAGCAGCAGTAGCAGTAGTAGTAGCAGCGGCAGTAGCAGCAGTACTAGCTGGGTAGGCGGTCCGCAGGAAATGAGACGCGCGAGTCGAAATTAAATTAAACTTTCGTCCGATGGAGAGGGAGAGCCCGCGATTAATCTCGAGAGCCAGGAGCGTAGATTTCGGCAGAGCAATGTACAACGCATATATATATATATATATTATAGTATATCGTATATGTGTCCGGGAGGTGCAAGGAGGTAGTAGAAGGAGATGCAGGTGCAGGGGAGGATGTACAAGGCGATACTATGCTATCAATTTGAAATATCTAAGCGGTCGGAGCCTGTGACGGGATTCGAAAAGCTTCTGCCGCTACAGCTTAGACATTGTTCGGAGAATTGTTTTACAGAATTGAGAGGGATATGATTATAGACGCCGTTGTCGAACCGAAAAGTTGTGTCGTTACACAATGGAGCCGGATGAATAAATAGTTGGCCAGTTAGATACTGTACTTCCAGTATATTTAAGATAACGAAGAGCTGCTAGAGGGCTAGGTGAGCTAGGGCTAGGCGAGCTAGGGCTTCTAGGCGAAATCAATCACTCGCGAGTATAGGCGAGGCATCGTCGAGGTTAATCGCTGGATTAAAGGATAACCGAGGATAATTACTCCTCGCGCGCTCGCGAATGCAATCAATTTCCGCGTCCGCGCGAACCTCGTTGTGTATAGGATTCGACTCCACGTACTCGACTGCGAGCACTCGACTTCGCGTATCAATCGCTTTCCCGCTTACAATTCTGCTCGGCAATTCTGCTCAATGGCTAATTCGGATAAGTCAACATTTCTTAGTATTCAGCATTTCTATTTAGTCGCTTATCTTTTTCCTCGAGAGCTTTTTTCCAATGCCTTTCTAAATAACCCCTTTTTTATCTATCCTCCTTTTCCCCTCCTAATTATTTTCTCTATCTCTCTCGCTTTTATTCCCGCCCCACTTCCGCTCGCGCTCCCTCATTTACCCGTTCCGCTTCTTATCGGCTCCCATTATCGTTTTTCTAATTCCAATTGTCCTCTATTTGCTCGTTCGTTTTCTGCGATTTAAATCAGTCGAAGGCTTCGCCAAGAATCGAGCCCAAAGTATGCTGGAATTTCGAATTCATATATTAGCAACTGAGTGACTTATGAATTCGCGATTTGTCCATTATAAGATACCATCAGGAGTGAAGTCATCGTGAACGATTCGCTAAATGTATTTGAGAAAAGTTAATAAATGCTTCGGACTGTAGAGTTGAACAATCGAGGTAATTCAATCGTCGAAGATGAAGAGTCGTGCGAGAGAAGAGGAGCAAAAATGAAACGTTCGAATTACGAGGGATATACAGAGGGTATATAGAGGGGTATATAGAGGGGTATATAGAGGGGTATATAGAGGGGTATATAGAGGGGTATATAGAGGGGTATATAGAGGGGTATACAGAGGGATATATAGCTTCTAGCGGGTCGTCTTGAGAAGCCTTTTTTTCTCGCGAAAAAAGGAAGAAGAAATGTCGAGAGCGAATCTTTGAAACTGCCGCCTCAGTGCATGGAAGCCTTCTCTTTCGTCCGAAGTGGCTGCAATTAACGTAATCGCTGGGGCTTAGAGGACACTACGGGGACGGCAAATCGAGGTGAAAAACGAGAGGCAAGGGGACAGCTAATATTTCCATTATCCTCAAGAGGGTCGAAGAAGGCCCGAGTTCACGAAATCGCCGCTCGTTATCGGTCCGCCTTACGCTGGGAATAATGCGCGCGAGAGAGACAGAGATAACGCGCGGGACCGAGGTTGCCGAGAGATTACGTATAACCGCGAAGATCCGCCGAGGGCTTGCGAACATATGGCGCCAAAAGACCACTTTTATACTTTTCATTCTCTTTTCATTGCTTTGCTGTCGAGATAAAATTTCATTTGGAATTCAACTAAATTTATCATTGTACATTTTAAGTTTGAACTCTTAAAATTCAATTTCCAAAAGGAATAATTATATACAAATATAACGAAGGACAAAACTGTTCTATAAATTTGTTTGGCAACGTAATAAATAAAAGAAAAATGCAAGCGTGCGGAGCGCTGAAATGGAAATAGAGCGCGACGGATAGAACAAGTGTGCGGCACTATTGAATTTTAAAATCTCTCCCTCTCTCCCTCTCTCTCTCTCTCTCTCGCTCTCTCTCTCTCTCTCTCTCTCTCTCTCTCTCTCTCTCTCTCTCTCTCTCTCTCTCTCTCTCTCTCTCTCTCTCTGAATTCGTGTAACGGCTACAGCTTTGAAAAGTCTTATTAATATTCAAATGCCTTAAGCTCTGTCTCTCGCGAAACACAATGCCTTGAATTATTGAAATGATTAGCCTTGTGCCGGTAATTGTTTATCGAGCCGCTTCATTAAGGAACATTCTTTCCAAATCCATCCACTATATGTGAAGACATATAGTTGTACATGAATCGTGCATGGGAGACTGTTGATAACTGCATTTTGAGTCAGGATCGCTCGGACGAGCAAGCGGCTTACGCAATCGAGACTCTACGAGTATGATTTTCTGGGCGAACGCGCGAGAGGTCGGTCGTGAAAAAATCTTTTAAGTCGACTTAGCTTGACTATTGCAGCTGAGAGACACGAATGCTCGACCTACTCTTATTACGCACTAGAGAAAGAGAGCGTATGCTTCGTGCCGCGCAAGTACTCAAAAGTTTCGAAACAAGGTCTCAAGACTGCGTTTAGTCGAGCTTTTTGCCGGAGGGCTTACGAAGTCGGTTAGCGGGTGACCCGTTACGATTGGAATTTCAATTTTGTACTTTAATTATAAAAAAGGCATTAGCGCGATAAAAAAGATGTTAGCGCGTCAAAAGTCCTACTCTTAATTATATGAGCCGCGATTTGCCATTCGTTTTATATTAGTCTAATAGGATATGGCCTCGGTACAGTAGGCGATGCTGGGTCGAATCCCGTGTCTCCGTGAATTGATATTCATTCATTGGGCAACTTTAGTCATTTGCTGTGATGAGCTTCTGCAGGTAGAGACCTGGTTGGGCTTCTTTCAACCCCGTTTCTATTATTATTTCGAACTTGTGAGTTTATGCGATGCTGAGATTCTCTCTACTAAATGAGCGGTTTGCGAGGAAGTTGAAATTTCTTTAAGTTCATGCAAGACAAGCTCAACTGTTTTGCATAGTTCCTTTCCAAGACGTTGGCCAGTTGCTGAACACGAGTAAGTTACTTTAACGAATGTTTGAATACCCGTTAGAATCTAATATATTTCGTATACTGGACGACAACAGGATTAAGAAAACTCGACGATTCGTACACGTGCATGAAACATGTCGTCTTTAGACAAATAAAACATTAGATCATTAATGATTATAAGTGAACTCTTATAGTTTGAATAATTGACCGTAGAGATGGACGAGAGGCCCTTTGAAAAAACTTGCCCTCCTATCTGACGAGCAAATCGATGCCGATGTACGTAAAACATATCCAAAGAAAAAGAGACTAATGGATCCGGATAAAAGAGAGTGAGGGAAGTCTATAGTTATGTATACTTTCCGCTCGTTCGTCTCAATAAAATGCGTCGAATTTCAACAGCTCACCAGGAGGTGGTGAGTTTGGCATGAAGAAACGAATCGCCACTACAGTTATAAATCGAGCCCGGAATAACTGACTCATTTTTTCAACTCCTCGTTCAATCCACTATTCCAGAGCTGCTGACCTTCACCTTAGATCGCGTGTGACCGCGTGTGACCGCGTGAATAAAAGCCTTTTATGGTGGAGGCTAGTCAGGTTATGAAACCCGATTAGGCCGTTTGTCATCTTGATGAATGGAGTGACGAGCTCTTCCCTTCCGATCCCCTGCTGACCGAGGCTGTTATCAATCGCAGAACTTATACCACAGTCACTATAAAGCTATTTCTTTTGCCTTCTTTCATAAGTGCGAGATCGACGCTGTACTAGTTCAGAGCGTAATCCGTCGAGAATAATAATAATTCCTATGGAAGGGTCATTTTTCATTTTTCATTTGATTAAAGGCCATTACTAGTTGCTCAAAATAATTGCATCTCTCTGCACACAAAGTAGTCTGAGTAAAATATGAATGGCCGATAACCAGTCAAATGGCTTTATAGCGAGTCAAGCAGCACCGTCCTTGCAACCGTCGGACAGCGTTGTACAGCAGCAGCAGCAGCAGCAACCGACAGCAGCATCGGCTCCACCGAAGCTCATCCTCACTAGTACGTGTCATCATGCCTATACCGGCTGCAAGTGAGTAGTATATATACCTTGTGCCTATGATGAAAGCCGTGAATGATGAGAATTTGTAATTTTTCATCGATGTTTTCAGAAATGATCCGGACTGCAAGTCACTGCTACAGCCGGTGCTTAACCACTGCGAGCACTCGAGCTGTGCGCGCAACGAGTGCATGGCCGCGCTTCAGCACTTTTATAAGCAGGCACCTCACAAGCACTCCATGGAGATAGCCTTTTGTCTATGCAAGTAAGTGCGAAGAATGATTTTGAAGCCGAAACCGGACGAGCTCCTTTTGTTCATCGACTCTCCAAATAATTCTCCAGAAAATTCCATAAGAAAAGCTACCACGTAATTATAAAATGTTGAAAGGTGAATTTGTCGACAGCCTTAGAAAAGCTGTATTCTTGGTTAACCTCGATGAAACAGCAACCGCAGCTTGCAATTGTCGTAGTGCGAGGGAGAGAGAGGAGGAAATAGGCGAAGAACGAGAATTCGGCAAGGAGCTCGTGCGAGACAAATCGTTCTACTCCCTCTCTTTCTCGCGCACGAATTCCCCGAGCCGCTTAACCGTTCCACTACCTCCCCCTCCTTTTTTACGGCCTCGTAAATACGCCGTTGAGCTCGTACTCTTTTTTTCTCCTGTGCCTTACGCCCCCTGAGTTTACGGGTTTTAAGGTTTCTCTTTAAAGCTACGGCTCGCACTACGGTGCGAGAGGGTACTTATGTTTATTGTTCCGCGATTCGAGAACGAGAGGGTGAGAGAGTCTCACTACTGACGATTAGCCACGCGCAACGGACCTTTTTCTTCTTTCCTTTCGTCGATGCTGCACTGAAGTATTAAAAAATCTACGGAGAAGGTGAGATTGAATTCGAAAGAGTTTGCGGATCTCATCGGAGGGTTTGCTTTTCGCGGTGACCTGGAAAACTTTCCATTGGTTTAGCGCTTTTTCTTTTTATTTTATGCGCCACGGCGGGACGGTAATATTTAAAGTGAAATCGCAATGTTTTTCCAGGCGTTCTCGAAGAAATTCGCTGATTAAACCTACTCGACGCTTTATTCGTTCATTCGTCCATTCGTCCATTCGTTCATTCGTCCATTCGTTCATTCGTTCATTCGTTCATTCGTACATTCGTTCATTCGTTCATTCGTTCATTTATTCATTCATTGCCTCGTAGCTAATTCCAGAAGCCGTTACATAAAAGTTCTTAAGTTAAGAAATAAATTTATTGGAATTTATTGGAAGAGTCTTTGTACTCTTTTGCTAATCACGAGTCCCTGTGAAATTGCAGAAAATCCGAGGGTAAACGAGAAGAGTGCATGCTCGCACAGGAGAAGCTTCATCCAGCTTGCGCTCAACGCGTTCCCGCTGCTTCGGAAATGCCCACCTGCGATGCCTTGGCTGAGTCTTGTCGCGAGGACGCTTCGTGCAGGTAATACGAGCTCTTAATTTGAAGCTTGAATTTCATGTACGTCTGAAGACGTCTCAATGAATATGAAAAATCGGCCTCTGACTTTCAGACCAAAACTCGAACGTTACGAGCAGAACTGCGCTGTGGATAGCGTTACGAAAAAGTGTGCTGGACCAGCACAAGGTTGTCGCAACGCCTTGTTAGGTATTCTAGGTACCGAGCTACGGTCGAACTGCGCTTGTAAGGGAGCCGACCTGGCACCCCTCTACGAGTGCCTCGGCTGGCAGAGACTTCTCTGGGTCAATCCCTGCGTAGGTGAGTAATGAAAGGGAATCCCAATTTCCTCCTTGCCGTCTTTTTTTATCAAATCTTAATCCGATTGCACTCGAAAGCTAACGAATGCCTTGCGTTTATCTCCGGCCCGACTCGTACTTTAGTGCGGATACACTCGTAAAGCGTCGCTCCGCGAACGAACGTCCAAGTGCATCTAGTAAAGTTGCGTACAAGCTTCACCTTCAGTCAATCCTGCTCTGCTTTCTTCTGCTCCCGTAGCTTCTTCTTTCTCTTCGCTTAGAGCGCGATAGGTATACGAGGGAGAAAAATACAGGGGGTGGTTGAGTTGATGCTGCTTTAAGAGCGCACAACAAATGAGTTTAATTGTCCTTAAAATGTCCTTAAAATGTCCTTAAAATGTCCTTAAAATGCCCTTAAAATGTCCCTTATCAGCCGATCCATGACTATTTGACAAAAAAATATATCTCTTACTCACCTCACGTCCACCATTCGAGTGGCGAATTTCATTCGAAAACGCCTTTCGCTTTTCTCCTACAAAAAGCCGGTCTCTTCCTCCCTATGTCCTTCTCCTTTCATGCGAACACGGATAAGCGATCGCAGAAAAAAGGAAGCAACAGCAGCCACGCCTATGTAGGCACGAATCCGCTTCGAAAGCTCTTCCGGGAAATTAGAAAAATTCTTTTCCAAATCCCTCTGACCTATACGTGTGCGAGGGCTCCGCAGTACCAGCCTTGTGCACTTTTTTCCGATGGAAAAGTTGAAACGAGTTCTCTGCGCTACGGCCGACTGGCTGCAGTTAAACTAGCGTCGAAAGCTCGCGAGTCCGGTCGAAGGAAACGAATGAAAAAAAAACAAGATAGAGAGAGAGAGAGAGAGAGGGAGTCAGTGAAAGGGCAAAAAAAGGTGAACGAAAGAGTCGAAAACGAAGGGACGTTTTACGCGCGTCGTACACAAGTGAAGAAGGAGAAAAGGCCCTGTTCACATCGATCCTCGCCATACAAGTCAATGCTCCTCACATTGTACAAGCCCCGTTCAGTCTGTCGAGATAAGTCATTTAGAAAAAAAAGAGTCGAGAGCGAGGTTAGGTTGACGCTAGGTGGCGCTAGGTGGCGCTAGGTGGCGCTAGATGGCACTGTTATCGCGACTGTGACATAACCTACAAAAGCTCGAGGGCGATGCATCAAAGAGGCCTTTGTGAGAGCGCGACTTCTGTGGAAAAATGTGCAGTACGACGAGGAGACGCAGGAGGATTCTCTCTCTTCTCTTTTTCTCTCTCGGAATTTTCAGCGATCGCGCGCTCGCAGCGCGCTATCTCGTCAATTTCATCGCTGACCTGGATACGTCGTCGACTCTCGCGCACAAAGCTCTTGCTCTGCTTCTCACTCCTACGCGAAAATAACAAGCGCGCATTACTATGAACAGGCTGCATGTGTCTCCGATGCCGAGGCTTCTTTTTTTTCTCCTCCGACTCGCTGTATTGCGACTGACTGAAGCTTCGAAGGACGAGTCGTTATGCATTGTGCCGCACTGTAAGACTTTCAATCGCACTCGACCTGTCTACGCTTTTTATGCGAGGCATTTTCACGAGCCTCTTAGTGATTTCTGCACTTGGTTTTTAACGTTTACGATCTAGCTCGCGATCCGAGTCCCGTAACCGTTACGCAATAAGGATATTACCTCGCGTCAGCCGTTTCCCGTGCGCATGAATGGAAGTCTAGAGTAGAGTATGAAAATGATTTTTTCATTACAGTTGAAGCACAAAAGGACTTCCACGCCCGTCGCAACAATAAGCACCATGCTCACGGACGGACGACCGTGAGCACGAGCCAGTGGCCTTCGTCGAGTGGACCGACGTCACCGATCTCGGCGACGCCAAAAGCCTCCTTGGTAGCGGCGACGAGTCTCGGACTCTCGGAACAGGACACTGTCGAGAACCAGGAAGAACCGTCCACGCCTGAGCTGGAGGAAAATCAGTTGGAGAACAACGTCATACCGGATGCGACAACGAAACGAGACACGACGCTGCCCGAGACTGCCACTACGGCTGGTACTGGAGCGCCTTTGACGAGTCCTGCGACGGAAGGGACGACGACCCTCGCGACTACCACGACGACGAGGACGACGACGACATCGACAACTGTAACGCCACCGACGACTCCCAGTACGACTCCCAGTACGACAACTACGAGCACATTGCCGCCACGTGAGTTGCTTGTCAAAACGGTTGGTCCTTCGATTTGATATTTTTACGTTTTTACAAAGAATTACACGCAATTACTAAATTAGAGACTGTAAAAGGAAATTTTACCGAATGAAATTACCGAATGAAATTACCGTATGAAATGACCGAGTGAGACTTTGAACCGATCGTTTGCCACTCGAGACTGGCGTCGGCCTCGTTTTTTCCCTGCTTAATTAGTGTTATGCCTGGCCCTCTTTGCTCCGCAGCTGCGACGTAATTTAAAGTCGCCGCGGTTCGCGAGTCGGACGATAATTTCGCGGAGACGAATATAAACGCTGATATTGCTTTCGCCACTCGGGCTAGTGACTGTAAAAAAGTTTGCAGGACCGCCGTCTGCTAGAAGTATTGACCTTAATGACGCGTATTTTAATGCGAACGAAGGGATGAAATAGAAAAATTCGAGCTTTTTAATTAAAATTTCTCTGAACCGAGGCGCAGTTGAAAAGATAAGCGAGCACTCGTTGTGCCGAGATTCGAGTGAAAGGCTCGAAAGGCTCGAGTGAAAGGCTCGAAAGGCTCGAGTGAAAGGCTCGAATCTCCGCTATCGAGCAGAGTTAAACGTCGCGCTGGTTGACAAACGTTAAGCGATCGAGAATTCGCCTGCGGCAACATTTGCCTTGTCGTCTATAGTCGATCCTCGCATTCTGCATCCGAGTTGAAAATCGCTTTCGTTCGCGTCGGCAACTCTTTTTCTCTTCCGGCCACTTCTTCTGCTCCGTCTTCTACTTCTTTTTCCTCTCTTTCTTTCGCGCTTGTCACTTTTCCCGTTGGCACGAGTTCAATTGACGATTGTTCCTCGACTTCTGAGGCTCCGCCTTGTCTTTTATATCCTCTTTTTCGCAGTTCCGAGCTGTTGCGCCCTACTTCGATCGCAATCGCCTAGTAAAATACATTCGTAGAAACCTGCAGCAACCTTTTGCTGCACACCAGCAACAACAGCGAATTCAAACTTGTAATTCTATCTGACTATTTCCTTACTGATCGTCGGCTGTTTAATTTCGAATTCGCGCGCTACGCTGAGATTCGACTTGTACAGCTTTAAAATAAAGCCTGTGCTGCTGCGTCTTACAGTTCCTTTTATGCTCGAGAAAGTCGCGGCGCTCTTTGAAAATAGGAAAAAAATACAAATCGCTCGCGGAGCGAAAAGCAAAATCAAAGGAGTTTCTAGGAAACAGGCGCGCCTTTGATCGGCGACGCTGGGCGACGCTCGTCGACGCTTGCCGACGCTTGTCGACGCTTGGCGAAGTGCCGATCGCTTCTGCTGTACATTTTTGTAACGTCGCGAGGGAGCAGAGGAAGAAAAGTTTGCGCCTCTTTGGTCTTTGAGTCGCCTGCTGGGAATTCATTTGTCTCGCGTCGATTTTATACGTCCCTCAGGCCAGAAGAACTAGCTTTCTTATTGTGAGAATTCGCAGCTTTGTATTCAGTAGATTCGTACGATTTATCGGTTCGCCCACGGGCTTAAAACATTGAAATTTCTTTATTTCAAAGGAGTTTGAAATAAAGAAATTTGCGAGAAAGAACAATTTCATTGCTCGGCGGAGTACGAGCTCTATTGCAGGATTCCGGGGGGCGAATCTTCTAACGATAAATCCTACTTGAAATCTTAATGGCTAGATGTTCCAATCTTAATGACTGTCGGAAGGACCGGCGTTTTCTTTGAGGCAATTCGAGATCACGAGCCAGTAGTAATCCTGCAAATATTCTACCTATAGTGAGTAAACACTGAGCCTTTTCCAAAACTGTCAATACTGTCAAGCAAGACGCGTCGCCACAGCTGCGAAGAAGAACACTCGCGCAACATGTGTACTTTTGAAAAAGAAGGAAAAAGCCAGAGAGAAAGAGCCAGAGGCAGCCAGCCGCTGACGAGCGTCAAAAAGAACGCGCGAAAAAGAGAAACTCGAATAATAGGACTACCAAAGGCTCGAGCGAAAATCGGAAGAGCTACTTTAGGCAGGGAAAAGGAAGGTTGAACAAAGCGGCTCGTGCAAGCAAACGAGAGTGAGAGAGACGACGCAATAGTCGAAATGAACGTTCGCGACAGGACTGACGTGCCGTTGACAAGCGAATGCACACGCGAGACTCTTTCTCTCTCTCTCTCTCTCTCTCTCTCTCTCTCTCTCCCACTTCCTCTCCTCGCTCACTCGCTCTATTTACCGTTGCAGGTTTTTGCGTGGTTCAAAGGCCCAGCCAGTCGCACCAGTATATCCGCGTCGGCAAGAGCAAGCGGGTGAGTACTGATTTCTGCTTTGAAAGTTTGATCAACCTGAGCGTGTCCGAGCGTCGGTAAAACAGAGAGTAAAACTACTTGAATTTTTGTCGAAACACAGCTGTATCGAGAAGACGAGCCAGAATGTTCGGAGCTCTGCCAGTGCGGCGAGGACGAGGTGTTGCGCTGCAACACGATATGCGTCGAGTCATCACCCTGCAAGACGGACTTTGCCTTCTACCATCACGCGGCACCGGCTTACCAGGCTTACCGGGGTCGCTGTCTCTGTTACAGCGGTCGCTTCATATGTATGCGGCCCTCGCCTGGTAAGCGTCAGTCAGACGACTATTCTCCCGAGAACGAAAGCGTACCGTCGCGGTCGACCGTCGGGATCGAGACCTCTACCGCTAATTAGTATTTATTATTCGGGCCGGCTTTTGACGCACTTGCCTTCCCCTCTTTTTCTACGCCGTCGGATTCTGATGCTTGAGCGACATTCTTTCATTCTTTGTCCCTCCCTCCTGGCTTTTTCGCACAAACAGTCGAGGTCGAGGAGCTTAGGGAATATACTATTCTATAGCTATAGAATAGTAACTTTTTCTTTATGCGCTACTGTCATGCTATGTATGTAATAACAATACGCCACATGTTTTCTGTTCGTCTACATTCTCCCGTGTTGTTCACGCAGATGCGTACAGCATACCGCACGGAGTCTTCATGTTCCTCGGCTACAGTGAGACCGACGAGAATCTCCTGAAGCATCACAACAATCTTACGGTCGTCGATGCGGTTTCGTCACTCGACAGTTTCATGCGAGAGGAGGTCAATAATCAGGTATGCAACGGATAAAATCTCATTATTTCATATTTAGTAAGAGTAAGTTAATCTTATCGAGATAATGTATTTGAGCCATTTTTCAACTTTTTTTTTAACTTCAGTCATTCTCGAAAACGTCACATCCTACTAATGAATAACCAATTCTAATCAAATTAACGTCTCTCTCTCTCTCTCTCTCTGGTTTCGCAGACAATATGCACTCTCTTTCTGTATAACGTAACGAAGGAAAACGTGATAGCCGTAGCTCGGCTTATGACGGACAACACGTCGGTTAGTTCAACTAGTAACGGCAATACCACATCGGTACAAACTTTGCAGCATCTCTTGCGTATCAAGGTAAGTTAGTCAAATTTTGTACAAACGTTTCACTAGTCCCACCTAGCGAAATTTCAGCCCAGTAAAATGTAATTATTCGTATTAAATAAATTATTCTCGTAACTCGTGTTCCCCAGTAAGTTGACAATGATGATACTTATAACGATTGTGAGAAAACTGCTCGCTACGGGCCAATCTATGCTGTATAAGTAGTTTGTATAGGTCTCTAGTAGTTTACTAGAGACGCTGAATCTACGGTCTAGGTGAGTCTAACCTGGGTGAGGCCTACCTCATCGGTAGGAGTTCGCGAGATTGGAGTCTATCCGATCCCTCTCTTCAGCGATATATCGAGAACGAAAAGGGAGAGCCGTCTCGAGAGCCACAATAGATGAAATGAACTCCTCCTAATCCCCAAACTGGCCAGTACAGCTCTCTTGTTTCTCCGACCGAGCGGTTGCTCGTCATTTAGCTCCGAGGCTTTCTTGTATATATAGCTAGTCGATGAAGAGGGCTGGAGGAGAGAGCAAGAGAGGGAGAACACGTATTAAACTCAAGGAAACACGCAGAGATACACGAGGAGATGTCAGGGGAAGGGAAGGACGGCGAACGATACTGCTTGCCGAAGCTCTCGAAAGATGCACTGCAGGTATGGAGGAGAGTAAAACGTCGATTTTGCAGTTATTACGCGCATTTCCTCCTTTCGAGCGTATACTTTTTTCGAATATCTCAGTGAAAGATGTAACACGTACAGTAATATATTTGTTCGTAATTGCGTATCGTACCTTCAGCTCTATGTGAAATCAGTCATTAAGTTTTGCCGAGTTGCTCAGTCCTTTGCGTAATCCAGCGATTCGTGTCCCCTCTCCGAAATTCTCTTCGACCTCAAAATAAAGAAAGAAAAAATGACGGTAGAAAAAAGTTAGAGCGGTCGAGCAGGAATATTTAAAGTGCGATAAATCCCTTGCGTATTCGTATACGTTTATTCCCAAGGGCGCACACGCTCCCTCCCCCCCCCCTCTCTCTCTCTCTCTCTCTGTCATATTTATGAAGGCGCAAAAATGCAAAGTTCGCGACGACTATACCCTGAAAAGTTTGCTAATATAAAGCGAGTCCCGTGCATTACGCTCGCGTCGCTTGCTTTATTATGAAGAGACTCTGTCTAGTTTTACCGACTGGCGGACGCTTTTGTTGTTGTTGCTGCTGCATTTCGTGTTTTATTATTCCACTGTGATCGAGTTATGACCTGCGCGATAGACCAGTTATATTGAGTTTGAATTTTATTGAAAACATCTTGAGTTTAGTTATTAGAATTAGTCGATTTGAATGTTTTGACGGTGAATAAAGTAGTGAGAAAGAATCCTTGGCTAATATAGATTTTGGCATGATTAAGGATAATAAAAATAGATTTTCTTCTCCCCCAAGATCTCATTGGAACTCCCTCGAGCAGTACATTAACGAACCTGATTCAATGACGCAAAAAACAACTCTAGTCCTACATACCTCACTAATCGCCGAGAGAAAGCAAAGCAAAAGAAAATGAACGGCGGAGCGGAAGCCCACGCACTGGGAGCTTCGAGAGCCGAAGCGTATAATAAAACGGACGATAAGGGAAAGAGCAAAAAGGCGAAGCTCCGGCGCAATTGGAATCGAGGGAGCGAAATAAATCGAGAGCCGCGGCGGAAGATAGCCGGCGAATCGAAAAAGGAGCGCGCGATTCTCTTCCGTCGATTTTCGAAGGAGAAAGAAAGAAAGAGAGCGAGGAACCAAACCAACAAGCAATGGCGATCTTCGCTCCGGATAACGCTCCGGATAACGCTCCGGATAACGCTCGGGATAACGTTCGGGGATTCGTTCTTGTCTCTTATATTCTTCGGAAACGCATTATTTCTATTTTTCCCTTCACTTCGAGGCGTTGAAATTAAAAATAAACGCCACTGGACTGCAGCGAAGTTAGCGAATAAATTTACATGAATTTTTCCTTCTTCGTGAAGAAGGAGAGACTAAAAGTAGATTAACAGAGAGTTGATTAATAAAGTTCTCCTCGAGTCTTTCTGAGTCGGATCGATATTTTTTCTTCACTCCTATCTCGGCAAAGAATATTCCCAACAAACACGAGAATAATAATTCTATTTCGTTGTAATGAGATTTTCCGACGTTCTATTTCTCTTAAACGTAGCAAAGAACCTGGGACTCGATCCTTGATCCCTGGAAACTCGGGATTCTTCGACAAGTTTTGCGAGCGCAACGCGCGTGATCTTAGTTCTCTAGTTGCCAGAAACGTTGTATAGGCGTGCGTGTATGCACCGCTTACTCTCGCTCGCTCGCTCGCATTAATTATTTAGCATATAAATGGAGCGTATCGAAACCGCAACGCGAGCTGCACTCAATCAGGGTTATACATATATTTATAAATAAATGCCGAGCGATTCGCGCGTAACAGCAACTTCTCGATAAAGAGAATGAATGATGGAGTAGGAGAATGTAAAGGACTGGAAAAAAGGACTGTCGTACGTACTAGCGATCGAGTGAAAAGTCGCGGATTGGATTTGTGTGTAAGTGGATATGCATTCACACACGTAATAGAAGGGGCCAGAGATCGATACTCCCTGGAATGCGGATACGGAAGAGCGAAAGAGAGAGGTGCTTGCGGCACCTTCATTGGCTTTGTGCCAGTAGAGCCCCTACCGCCTATCTATGTGGAGCACCTGCCGCTCGCATTTGACGCTCTGCCATCTTTCGCGCTGATTTATAGACACGGCGAGCCTTGGCTCCCGGCAGTCGCTCTGCTTTCATCGCTCCGCTTCTCTCCACGTACCTGTGTGCCGCCTTATTCCACCCCCGAGTCGCTACATTCACGTCGTGTCATGTTCCGAATTCTAACTATATGGGCAAATTTGGTTGAAACATTTGTTAAACTTTCAATTGTACAAATAAACTTAGATGCAAGAACTCACCTGAAAATCCTTACTTACCAAAAATTATTATCTCATGAAGGTACATACTTCAGTCTGAAACAATCACGATAACCGCAAAGCAGCAGCAGCAGCAGCAGCAGCAGCAGCAGCGACACAAGAGCCTTAAGATCGGTATCTCGTTGAGCAATTACCGGTACCGCTAGAGGGCGCCAATGCAGCAACTGCAGTAGGCAGCGGTAAAGTTAAAGTCACGAAGTTTGCGCGCGATTAACCGGAATCTCCGGGGTCCCTAACGACTTCCCAAGCTGCTGCTGCTGCTACGACCTTTTCCTCTTTCTAGCAGTCTGTTTACAGACGCGAGAGCCGCTCCTTTGCTCTCTTTAATCTTCGATGAAGTTATTATTACCAGCGACCGCCAGTCTAGGTGCTATCAGCTAGTTACTGCCTGACAGGCTTTATCACGACCGCGCTTGTATAATTAATTAACTCTCTCTCTCTCCCCCCCTCCCCGCCCCCCAACGAGGGACTGTGCTGTGAAATTATTTTCCGATAAATTTCCCCTCCTCCTTTTATTCAGAGCAGGGAGAGGGCAGGTATTTTGTGTTCGAGGAAGATTGCAATTCATGCGTGTAGCCTGCGTGCATTAAAATTCGAAGAGACGAAATGTCAAAAGATTTATGCATATACGGCATAATATTATGATTTTTGAAAATAATCTTATATACAAGTTTGAATTTTCTAGCAAAATAATGAACTGGATAAAAGTTTTGGAAATTCAGATAATATTTTAGCGGTTTAAAACATCGTTGGCAAAATATCGTAGCACGCATCGATGCACGCATACGCGGTTTATTAGTTCGAGATTCATAAATCTCTACTCTAATTGGCATTCAGAAGGCGATCTTGATGAGTAATAACCATCCGAGTATCGCTTGCATTCGCGGCAGGCTGGGAATAAAATAGCAACAGAAGACCAGTAGAAGGAAGTTGACATTCGTTAGAGGGTCTACGTCCTCCAATCTTATCAGTTTCTCCGACGAAACTGGGCCGCACATCCACGAAGATCCACCACATTCCACACATCGATCCAGTCGCGAGGGACAGATTATCCTCGGTGGTCTCGTAACGAGCTTACAGGCACTAGCTACGCTGGATGGATGGATATTTCGGATTGAACGTGAAATTTCCGGGAGAGACGCGGAGAGCTGAATTCGCGCAGCACATCCGCAGACAACGAGCTGGAATTTTCAGATGAGATGCAAACGACGTCGATTTCATTGTAAGGAGCTAACGATGACGGTTACGGGATACTTGACTGCGCGTCGATCGATTTTTAAGGGTCAACGATCACTCGAATAGCGCAAGATCTTTGAATGTTGAACAGATGCTTTGCTTGCAAGGTCACTCAGCTCATCATTTGCCAATTACATTGCAATATTCTCCATAATTTCTAATTGATTATTAGAATTAGAGTAGACATTGGACTCGCTTAATTGACCGCGATCCTCTGTATTTCAAGGCACTTTTCTCATAGGCTACAAAATCGCCGGCGTAGTAGTAACGGCAGTAGTAGCGGCAGTAGTATTAGCGGCAGTAGTGGCGGCAGCGCAGTTCTCGCGGATAATCGCACCGACAGCGCATCTCTGGAAAGTTAATTAAGCTTGTTCCAATAAACTTCGTGACACTGGCTATATTCACTGCACCAATGCCTTTCGCTCTTGCAGCCAAAATTTGTCTCTTTCGCTCTGTCCTGACGCTACGGTTGCCGATGCTAGATGTTCAAGAACTTGGATTCATTTGGATCACATTAGAAAATCCATTGACCAGTTCATTAGCTTGAATTTTCAGTATTTCAATCTACGAGTAAACTATGGATTTTGTTATTTTCAGAAAAGATCTTGCGACTGTCTGTTTCTGCGCTTAAAATTACAATGCAAATGCCCAGAGCCCAGACCCTGGCTTCACTACTTTTCATAAATGGAGTGAAATTTGGATTGATAATTTCTCTGCATATTTTCCGCTTTATAATTAAAACACCCCGATAGATGGAATTTCAGAAAATATAAAAATCCCTTACATTTCATTAAAATATGTTTTAGAAGCGTCGAAAATGAAATCAGACTTTTAAATTCATATTCCTTTCGGCTTAAGGCTTAGAGTTAAGCCAAAATCATAGGAACTATTATCGAAAATTGCAAAGTTTGTCGACTCGGAAGTAAGCAAGGGGAGAGACGTGCTAATGCTATATGACTGCCTCAAGTATTTAGCCCAAATTTAATGTTGATCTGCTCGCGATATTAATTAATGAGCTGATGACCACTTGTCACTACATTTGGCAAGGAGTTTCTGCGCTCAAGAAATAATTCGCCATCGAGATGAATTATTTGCGTTGTTGACCACACAACTCCTCAACTTTTCAGTAGTTCCTTTCTACGCGAGTAGTAGTAATACACGAGTAGTATTACTGTAATGCAAAAAATATTTGCAAGAACAATTCCAGCAACGGCAACCGGCAATTTTCCGAAGCAAAGCAAGGCAAAGCCAGGCAAAGCAAGGCAAATCAAGGCAAAGCAAGTGGTTTGCTATTCTCCCATGTTCGCGCGTAATTCAAGAAGGAGCAAAAGAGACTGGAGTAACGCAAAGAAAAGAGGCGCAAGGAAAAAACACGTGGAACTTGATAATAGCTTCCGCAGATTTGGCCTTACGCAGATTCGTGGAAGGGGTTCCACGAGAGGGAGAAAGCGAGTTTCAATTTTTGCACCTTGGTTCGCAACCTCGTTTCTTTCAACAGCCAATTTTACGAGCCGACGTTTCGCAAAACTCACAACCTTTATTTTCAACTTACATTTGCTGGAAATGTCTAAGCTAAGTCGAACGGCGCACAGAATTTCGTTATTACGTAAAAATTAGCGGTAAACGCGACTTATTTTCACAACGAAAATCTTATCTCTGTTAACTGGCTCGTGAGCCCTTCTTAGCAGAAGTGCATACCGTACATCCATCCACTCGCTCAGCTTACAGCTGTTCTATGCACTGTTTTCGGTAAAAAAAGTATAAATCGTTTCTTCTTCGGCAAACGCTTTCTTTAGCCAATTCGACTGCTCAGACGAATGACGTGGCGCGTTATTTATCAATGACTCTTACAGAGGTGAACAAATAAAACTCTCTATTCAAGCTGTATTTTTAACATGTTGTATTTATTGAAACGGCGATTAATCATTAAAAATTCCGTGCTTCAGGAGACTAGATTATTAGGTAGGGCAGTTTTAGAATGTCAACTGACGCAAGCAACGAGCTTGTTGCTTCCGCATTCATCTCCGGACAATGGAACGCTTAAGTTTTTTTTCTCTCGCCGATCCTTAAATGAATATTCAAGAAACGCTTAAAGCAGTTAAAACGATCACCCGTATTCAGTGGAGCAGATAAAACTGAAGCCCACCTGCAGAAGATAGTCTGTTAGGCTCGGACCTAAACGGAAGTAGGACAGCTATAAATATTTCGGGACACAGAAACTAATAAAATAATAGTAAAAAGTAAAAGTAAAGTTTCGTGCGAGTTATATGCATGATATTTTCTATTAAGAAATAAGTGAATTTTTCCGAAACGTTCTCTAGCTCACTCCACTAAATTATCTTATCTTTTCTCGAGGAAACTCTACACATGTGAGTGGGGAAAAAGAGCCAATTAAAGGCGAAGAAGGCGAAGAAGGCGAGAGCGAAAATCGCGTATACCCAATACACGGTGCTCATTTGCATTGCGTGACCGAACGCTTTTTTCGCGTTGCGTGCTGTCCCTTTTATGCGCGCCGGTCGCGATTTTCGCTTTTTCCTTTCTTTTCTACATACGCCACGCGATATCCCTTCCTCTAAGCATCTTTTTTGCAATCGCGGCGTCGAAAATTCGCTAGAAACTTTTATGAGAAGCCTGTGCAAGTACAACGCGAAAAAAGTGAGAAGGGGGTCTCTACTTTTTTTCTTCTTCGCAATGCGGAGTTGGCATGTGATGTGTGTGTGTGTGTGTGTGCGCGTGGGTGTGTGCGCGTGGGTGTGCGCGCGTGGGTGTGCGTGGTCGTGCATGGGTGTGCTCGACAATTAGGAGTCATCGTTTTTCGCAAAAGCTGCATTCATTCCATTCTTTCTTTTTACTCCAATATATTAGATTGATAATATTGAAAATTTCTAACGAATAAATTGAGATTTTAATTGAAATATAGCTTCGAATCCGTATCGATGTAACATACGCGCAGTGACGTTTAGCCGCTGTCTCTGTCATGTACTTCCTTTTGTTTTGACCCTTCTCCTCTGGCGACGACTAACTGTAATTTTTAATCTTTCTCTCTGTCGCGCTATAGGTTTGACATCTCGGCCATACGACAGCGCAGTTCTTCCTTTTACAGCTGTGCGTGGCAGGAAGGATGAGGATTTTCATTTTTCCGACTTTTTACGGTACGGCGGACACTTTTTGCGTCGCGCGCGTAAATTTTTTTATGATCCCGTTTGATGTTTGCAATACAACTTACGTCGAATTTTATACGCGCCCGCGCACTCTCGCGTCTACCCGAAACCCGAGCTTTACTACTTGATTTTATATCAATTCTCTTATTCAACTTAATCCGAAAATTTCTCTCTCTCCCTTTCTCCCCACGGCTCGGATCACGGCTCGGATCACGGCTCGGATCACGGCTTCTTTTATCTCTCGAAATTAGTATGCAAATACTCTCTGTCTTAAGAACTCATTCAATTGCATTAATAAGAATTTCATCAGCATTCCGCCAACGTCCTTGCGGCAATTATTCTTTTAAAAGCACAAGCTTATTTCTCGGGAGCCGCTTGCTCCCCGGATCACGATAACCGCGCTATCCTAATCGCATTCGGAATACGCTCGGACGAAAAATCGAATAACCTTTCTTTTTTTTTCGAACTAGTTACACAGACCGCCGGCTCTTAATGAAGCTCCTGTGCATAACATACGTATCAAGCTGGACACGCCCGTACAAAGCTTTAATAAGCGCTATATCTAAGAAGAACACCGGCAGCAGCAGCAGCAACAGCAAACAAGCTTCTGTAGTTGAAGATAAAAAACATCTACCTCCAACGTACCTGAATAGAAATTTCTCTGCAAACACGACTCGCTATTATAAATCACACCTTACATGCCTTAAATTAAAAGCTTCGAGTTCCCGTCGCGACGTCTTATAATCCTCGCAATTATCCACCATTAGCCTACACGAGAGCGCGGACGATTACGCACCTGTGCGCGTACGCGCGCACTCCTGGAAAATAGTGAAAACTGGATCCTTTATTAATCCTGCTCTTCCCCTTTAGCCGTGTGTGCAAATTAAGCGCGTTATTTATCAAGCTGGGAATTCCAGCGAGTAATTCAGCGCAGGGAAATTAAGGACCGCCGCTCTTCCCTTCGTGCGCCTTTTTATCCTCATCTTTTCCTTTTTTTTATACTAGAGTGTGGTTTTTGCTCTTGGTTGCGGCTTTTAATTTACGAGGGATGGCTGCTTTGGCCCACTGTTTTGGCCCACTGTTTTGGCTTCTGTGCAAGAGGCCGCGAATTTAACGAATATCGATGAAACATTTCGAAACGAAGATTCAGTGCATTATTTACATTGTTCGCTGATTTATTGATCAAGACTGTTTTTCAATTAATCACTTAGATCCAGACCAATGTCATTCCAATTGGCACGTTTGGAGTTTCTAGCTGCAGTTACATTAAATCAGGACGGTCAGTAAGGCACTCCAGGTCCAGGATTGCTAATTATATCATCGCGCAAATCCAATAACATCTCTTTGATAAGGCAATTGCTCTCTTCTCTTGATCTGTTCATCTCTTCGCGATCGCGAATCTACGAGGAACATAAAATATGATGAATTACACAAGTTTCTCTCTCTCTCTCCCTCTCTCTCTCTCTGTCTGTTTAGCTTGCATTCATAGGGCGCATGAATTTCTCGGATGAAAAGCTCGTCAGTCGGATTCCACCGTCGGACTTTTCTCACTCGCAATAAAATTCAAGTACCTCCAGAATATTCCGCGCTCGTAATACTTTTTCGATTGACGGTTACGAGCTCAGCGTACTCGCCTTTTTTCGCTCTCGAGCAAATAACTTTCGATGCCGCGTGCAAATGCGTGCTAATAGCTGCAGGCCGCATCCGAATGTTTCTATTAGAACTTCGTCGGAATAGCAGGGTGCTTAGCGTAAGTTTATGAATTGTTAAAGCCTTGGAATTTTCCGACTCCAATTCCAATTCCATTGGGTCATAACGGGTTATCAAATAAATAGTAATACACTTGATTAGCTCGAAATCGATATGTCTGGCCCGCCGATAGGGATCGGGATCGGGATCGGGATCGGGATCGGGAGCGGGAGCGGGATCGGGAGCGGGATCGGGAGCGGGATCGGGAGCGGGAGGTTTTCGGTTACTTTGATTAAAAGAGCTTGTCATTTTGTTATCAGGAGGAATGCGCTTCGATGTTGCAAGACCTCAGCGAGAAGATCAACAGCCGGCATCAGGAGGTACACAGTCATCCTCTCCTCTCGATTTTTAAGATGGCAGAGGTCGAGATCAAGCTGCCACGAACCAGTGGTGCCCTCCGTTCTGCATCGTCCTCGTCTTCCCTCGGGCTGTTGCTCGTCTCCTTCCTGCTGACTGGACCGGCCAAGCCCTTCCTACGCCTGGTCCGTTGGTCGTGACGCCAGGACTCGTAGACAACGAACAGGAGGAGAATCGCGTGGAGGAGAATGAAGGCGTCGAGTGCGCTCGACGACAGTCGAACTACGCGTGCTACGCCTACATCTGTATATACGTTAAGCTTTAATATGTATATATAAATACTATACATACATGTACGATTGTAGAGGTAGCGAGTGTCGCGCGACTGTTTGTACATAGGTAAGCGAGAGTGTGAAAAACTAGAGCTGTCTAAAGAGCTATAGGATGAACAAGGCGGAAACCATTCGCTGTATCCCTGTGTCATATCAGTGCGCCGAACGTTGCCAGCCTAATTAGTCTTAAATGCACTTGCAATGCAGCGAGACTGTACATATATCACTGTAAATTTCGTCTTTCCGTTTACTTTAAAAAGCCAAGAGGCTGATCCGAAGAGGCTGAGAGAAATAAAATAATCGAGATTGCTACTTCATGTTAATTGAAGATACAAATTTGTATTCGTAATTTGGCTTTCCAATCGAATGTTCTATCAGTATTAAAGTTCCAAGTTAATTTTTGGCTATCGTTCAATCATTATCTTTAGTTACTGGCTAAAAGTCAAGGCGAGTCGTGGAAAAGGAAATGGAAATGGAAATGGAAAGCAATTTCTTTTTCAATAAGTACGTACATAAATAAACAAATAAATAAGTAAATAATTAAATAAATTAATTAATAAACAAGTCTATATATCACAAGAAATAAGAAATATAATCGAATCACACTAATGAAACTCGCAATAGATTACAATAAGATTTCGTTTGTAAGCAGTGGCAGTATTCGATGGAATAAGAGATTTGCCGAGTGCTCTATATATTAAGACATAGAAAAAAGAAAAAATGCCGAGCGACGAGTGGCTTATAATTTTAGAGCCGCACACATAATCTGGCATTTGACTTCGCTCTCTCTCACTCGCACACACTTTCTCTCTCACTTTCTCTCTCACTTTCTCTCTCACTTTCTCTCTCCCTCGCAAAGAGCTTGTTTTCCTCTGGTCGTCGCACTTATTCCGGCAAACGTGAAAGAGCATTTTTCAATCTACTTCCTCAACGGCTTGCCGAACGACAAGAGAACTCTTGGCACAGCACCAACGATGTTCGTTCTTCCGCGAAAGCGATGAAACCTCGTGAAGCTTCTTTGACGATCGAGTGCATAAATATATTGACGCAAGCAGCGGGTAGGGTTTATAACGATGATAATAACGATGATAATAACGATAACCGTTAGGATATAACGGCGCCGATAAGGGGCGAGTGCGCGGGCGCGAGAAGATGAAAGCCGCGCGATGTCGGCGCCGACAGCGCGATTAAACATACATGCCCATGCAGCAGACGCGACTTTTTCGACCCGACTTTTTTTTCTCACCTTTGCTGCAGGGGATTGGTTACTCAAGAATGAGAACTTTTAGATAATAAAGTCGTATGACGTTATTTGCACAAAGGCGCGTCGGACCATAACTGGA
The DNA here is from genome assembly GCA_018906985.1 of Apocrypta bakeri. Lineage (NCBI taxonomy): Eukaryota > Metazoa > Arthropoda > Insecta > Hymenoptera > Pteromalidae > Apocrypta > Apocrypta bakeri. Next base: position 19,863,323 of record JACCIA010000003.1, read on the forward strand.
GCACTACTACTTAGAATGTATAGAGAAGTGCGAAGAGAGAGTGCGCGATGTTAGGTGGGGAGAAGCTTATTATGTTACGAAGGTTATTAGGAAACGAAGCACGATGTACATTAATCACGCTGTGTAAGCACAGAGTTGGTCGGGCTACCGCTAATTCGCGTACATAAAGTTGGGGCCTCGCGATAGTCGGCGCGGGTCGCTGTATGCATATTCGCACACCACATACACATCTGCAATCCACTAGCTAGGAATTCAATCTATAAGCGTGTACAAGTTTGTCAGACGTAACCGCGCTTTGTTAGCTGCGCTCACCGAGGGAGAGGATTTTCAAACTGACCAATTCTTCGATGCTTTTATTTTTTTTTTTACCTTTCTTCATGATTCTATTGATCCAATCATGTGCTTCCAGAAATGAACGATTGCTCGAGGCGTTCAATTGTAAATTGTACATTTGTTTGTTCGGAGGCTCGGTGGAGCAGGAAAATCCAGTGGCACAGGCTCATCCATCAATGACTATCACAATTACTCCAAAGCCTTACTCCACTTTATACTTCGACTGTATAACTAGCGACTTTTCTCACGACTTTTCTCACGACTTTTCTCACGATATTTAAACCAACTGTACAAAAACAACAAGAGCAGCAAGAACAATAACTCGAATGCTTTAAAATACACTTTATGATTCAAGATCATATTGATATTATCAAACGATCTCAATTTACACCTTATCCGTCCTTTCGAAATTCTCGTAGATTTAGATGAACTTTTAACAAGATATATCGCTCCAATACATATCAATGCACTTTTATAAGTACTCGAGTCTCTTATGAAAAGGAAAAATGTTGAAAAATTTGAAGTGAACTTTAAAATATTCAATATTGACTCGATTAAAAATCGGGTAAATGTAGTCTCAACTCGGAAAATAGCCACCTTATATTGACCTCTTATCGGAGCTCTCGAAGCTCTCGAAGCTCTCGCGATGCTCCGATAAAGCTCAACCCAAAATCCCAGTTCGGTAGAGTCATCGTGGACTGAATCGATCTTTCGAATCAGCGGCACGACATTGACACTGAGGCGTTGCATTCCGCGTGATATACGAGCCTGTGTCCCCTCCTCCATCTCTCTCCCTCCTGGCTCTCGCTCACTTATATATATACATACTCCCTGCATATATTCATTAACCCCGTAAAGCCAATCGAATATACGTATATGCGAATGTGTGTTTGCGTGACGCAGTTATCGGAAAAGCAATATTGTACAAAGTTTACGACGACGGCGATAACGAATGTAAATTTAACGCATCGGCATCCGAACGTGTTATACAGGTGTACATAATGTTGCGTACACGGACAATGGAAAGGGAAAAAGAAAAGATGTAGCGTGTGTAGTATGTAGTGCGTGAGTGAAATCGAAGGAAGCAAATTAGCCTCGTGACCCAAGCAATAAAGCCTACACACTATATATATATAGCTCTACACACGCATCGAAGAATATCGAGTAGGGATCGATCGTGCGAAAGAAAAGAGAGAGAAAAAGGATCTCGCAGAGGCAGCTCACGTCGCCTTCCTGCTCACAGACATACTGGCAGCTGTACACGAGTGGCTGGGGGATGACCTCACGTAAATCTTACATTTTCGCGGCATGCATCGATCACGCTGAATAGTTCTCTCTCTTCTTCTTCTTCTTATTCCTTTCTTATTTCTTTCTTATTTCTTTCTTATTTCTTTCTCATTTCTGCGCACCACCTCCTCGTTGTGCACTTACGTTGCGTACTTGCAACGTCTCACATGCACACAAAAAAACATAAATAGACGCACTCGGTGCATTGCTTCCGACACAGCCAGTCATCGTATGAATCGGTTTAAGCGGGATCGCTGCCCATCCCTTGTCTATACGTGTCTCTGTTTTTTTGTTTGTTTTTTTTCAATTCGAACAGTCAGACACGAAGCTAATGCGCACGATTGCCAGATTGCGGCTAGTACATCACTGGAGAGGAATTTCTTTTTTTTCTTTCGGGTACATAAATATCGCTTGTTCTACACGAGTCTGCAATCTTCGCCAGTGTATTGACCCATAGACGTGCATTATCGAAGAGAATTTCTGTTCCACTTGTTTTCCATATTTCTTATACGTAAGTGTGAATTTTCAGAAGAATGCTCGACGAGTAGCGACTAGAGCTTATTGTTTTTAATTTAGACTATATATATATATATATATTATGTCTGTACAAATATCGTTTTAGCCGCGCAAACAAAAACCGAGGACGAATAAATCGAAGCGCAGCAGTCGTAAAAATCTGCTTCGAAGCAAAAAAGAGAATAGAAGAAGAGCGAGAAAATTTGACGAGAGCTTTTTTAATGCATTGCAAAACGCGGAACTTACTTAATAAAAATTACGATGCTTCCCACGTAACATTCTATACAGCGGATTAAGCACATTATATTAGACACGGACAGGCGTACTCGCTTACTCGCGTACGGAGTTGAAGTAACGAAAGCGAATCATGTAAAGGCAATAGGCGAAAAATCGTACAGGAAAAATAAAAGAAATAAAAAACAAACATATCAGGGTTCCTCGAATGCGGGGGACCAGCCAATGAACGTTCATTCTAATTGTTTAAAGTAGCCTCTGTTATAGACCTAATTCTAAAGAGAATAATTATTTAAGCTCACAGGACACCCTCTATTTATTCATTTCTAAATACATAATAAAGGAAAATAAATTGTTTATATAATAACCAGCTAGCGAGAGTTGTTATTCCGAAACCTGTCCGTGGAACGAGTTTTGTTGTATTTATTCGAGGGTGCTTGCTAAGCAAGCGGCTCGGCTGCTCCTGCAATTTAGCATAATTCGCTGTGCGTGCTGTGTTTAATTTAGCAGAGCAGCCGTAAGAACAAATACGAGAGGAATGACGCTTACTACGTCATCGAGCTTTGTTTACAGCCTTTTCGAGCAAAGACAAACAATAATACAACGGTAATACAACAATAATGAGCGTTGTCGAACATTCACTCAAATAAACTAGCTTTAGAATTCTTCAAACTTTAGTATTTCATTATTCCATATAGTAATCGCGCACAATGAATAAGCAGACTCGAGTATTTTGATTGATTTGTTTGTTTGTTTGTTTGTTTATTTGATTATTTGTTTATTTGATTATTTGTATGCTGCAATCACGCAAATAATAAGAGCGGCGGAATGAAAGGGCAGGCTGTCTAAAAATAGAATTTGGCTCAGGCGAAGAGGTGTACGACGTGTACGACGCCTTCGTTAAAAATAAATGTACGGACATAGAGCGCCTCTACAGTTTGCCGACCCGACGAGGAAACGAGGTGAGCCCTTCGATAAAGCTCACGACCACGAGCCTATCGCACCGATAGAGCTTTGCTTTACCGACCGCGGGTGAGCGACAACTGAGCAATTGCAAGCAAGCGCGCGACCTGCCAACTGGATGGCTGGAAGCTGGCACCGATCGGGATCGCCATCTCACGGAAAGCTCGACGAAGCTCTTGAGTGCGCCGAATGCGCTGATTCGTTCGATAATCCTCTTTCGCGTTCGACGTAGCGAAAGAAACAGGGGGCATTCGCCGCTAGGCGTGATAATCGTCAAATTGGCTTCTCGCCCGTAACTCTATTATACTTCTATTATACTTCTATTATACTGCATTATATTGCAGAATGGCGCGAGCAAAAGAGAGAAACCGAAGACAGAAGACAGAAGACAGAAGACAGAAGAAAGTAAGAGAGAGAATGATGTTTACGAGGAAAGCACGTGTTGGCTTGGCCGAGTCTCGATTCGTTCGTTGATATGTAAATCGGCTGAAAAAGGCTTCTTGATAAGACGATGATATATTTATCGTCGAGCACGAGTGTGACATGCTAATGGAAAACAGCCCTCGAAGACATCGTTACGAGGCATCGTGTTATGAGATCGTGTTATGAGAGGCATCGTGTTATGAGAGGCATCGCTGGGAAGCATCGGAATATAAAGAAGCGCGCGAGAGAGAAAGGGGAGCAGCTTTCGCAGCGATCGTGTTTGACGCGACCCCGCGAGCCCGCGACCACATGTCGGCTTACGTCCACTTATAGGCGTCAGCTGCCCCCCTACACACCGCAACGAGCTTGTTCGCTATACTGTCCAGTACGAGGCAGATCTGCAGCTGCAGCGTATTTCGTAATTCAGCCGATATAAATCCTTGTATCGGGATGACCTTCGACGAATCGTCGAATTCTGTCAAATGCCATTAGGAGAAAAGATAGTCGTTCGAATCTGTAGTCGTTCTACGGACTCTCTGCTAATCCGTATGCCATTTATTCAATAGCCCATTCTCTCTCGCGCGATATCTTTATAACTTCTTTCCCCCAGTTTCTCGCTAACACACCTCCTCGCGTGTACACCTACAAATGGTGCACACGTGATCGTGGAGTTGCCGAGTCGCCGAGTCGTCGATCGACGAATGGGATGTAGCCGGCCATCGCCTCCCCCGATGAAAGAGTAGGGCTTAATCAGTTTGTCGATAGGGAAATTGGCTTAAAGTCACAGGGCTCCTTACCTTTGCTGCTGAGAGATAGAAGAGTCTACCGAGCGTCGACCACCAACGCGTACGCAACGCGAGTGAGATGAGGACAAGTGAGATGAGGTACAAGTGGTAGAAGATTCGAGAAAAAAGAATCGCCTTTGCGACTGCTGGAACATTGCTCTCTAGCACTGTTCTCTGTATTTTCTGTGTTCTCTGTGTTCTCTGTGTTCTCTGCTGCGGTGAGATAGAGCAAAGATCGGAAAAGCAAAGGATCGGAGCGATAGGGACGCGAGATGGAGAAGAGCTGTCGCTCAGGCGGATGATCGGCACAATCGTTTGGTCGACTACTGCGGGCAGAGAGAAGCGGATAAGATCGAGTAGAATGTCCAGCTGATCGGTAAGCACTCCAATTTCCATTTCCAAACTCAATGATCAGTAGAGTAGTAGTCTAATCTAGTCTAATGTGATCTAATCTCATGATCTTGCAGGTATGAGGAGACATTCTCTGGCGATCCTATGCTGCTACCTCTACACCCTCTTAGACTTGGCAGCCTTACACTACCCGTAAGTCCATACGATTTTTCATTACAACACTCTGTTCTTCTATTTACCCATAGAATCTCTCACATAGATCCTCTTACTGTCTCTCTTTCATTCGTGGAAAAAAGAACGTATCTGTTTCTCTCGGGAAAATCTATGTGAATAAATTGATTTGAATAAATTCATGTGAATAAATTTGTTGTCCATATATGTCGAGCAGCGACAAAGTGTGCAAGGCCGTCCTCTCCACGGAGGTCGAAGGTTGGCACTTTAAGCTCAACAGCCTAACCTCACGTACAATTCGACTTTCGGCGAGAAAACGCGGGTACCGCTTTTTTCCGAAGATCGCAAGGTAAACTGTTGAGTTGTTTTCTTTTGTTTTTCGTGAAATCCTTACTGGTTCAATTGAATGGCGATGCAGCTTGCTAGGTGTATCGTCATCTGTATAGCAGCAACGATGGCGATATCGAAAAGTTCTCAACTGATGCGAGTCCGAGAAATCGGAACAAAAGCCCTCTTTGGTCTCTATTATTAATGTACTTTAACGACAAGTACACGGGAGAGCAAAGAACGTTGTCGGATGAACTTTAGGGTATGCACAGCACGAAGACCTGTTATGGCTTCTCACCGGCTATCACTCTCGCGAGTAGTTCTTGCGCAAGTAGATATTGCTGTTTCATCGAAATCGCTAATATTTCTTTCTTTACTGAACTGTGATAAAAGAGCGTTTACGGTGTGCTTGGAGGAACGATGATTTCGAGATTCAAATATTCTTATTACTCATGCTACTTTTAATATTAGTATTATTATTATTATTATTATTATTATTATTATTATTATTATTATTACTAATACTGTCTCGATGGAGTAATATTTATATTTCTCATGTCTTTCCTAGCGATACATCAATATCAATATCAATATATCAAGATTGGACTTGAAATTGGGAGAGAAAAGGTTGAATAATCCATGAGAAGCGTTCGATAATCCATGATATGTATAGCTGCGGTATTACGACGATTTTATTGTATAATGATTCGCGCGACGCGTGCACTACACGAGCTTCGCCTAGTCTGGCGGTCTGTCTGACTGGAACTCGCACTTGTTTCAATTTTAACCGCTCGCGATTTTAATTACTCGAGACGCAATTTAAATAGAATCTCCTGTGGTTTGACCGACTGTTTAACCTCGCTGTATCGATTAGCGCGTGCCTCTTGATGGGAAATTCGATCGGTCTTTGTATTATGTAACGTTCTAGAGAAATGGAAAGCGAGGACTACGGCAGGAAGGAGGTCTCGCTCTCCCTGAGGGATATCCTGCCCATAAATCCGAAGAATTACGATAAGCACAGGGCGCCAAAGTACCTGGGACAGCCGACCATCGTCTATTTCCACGTGACCGTCCTCAGCATTGACTCCATTAACGAAGAGTCCATGGTAAGCGAATCGAGCGATTTGCCACTTGAGCAGCCTAATAACCGATTTCACGCAGACTTACGTGGCGGACATATTTCTCGCGCAAAGCTGGCGGGACTCGAGACTGAGGCTGCCGGAAAACATGTCGGAGGAGTATCGAATCCTCGACGTCGACTGGTTGCACAACATTTGGAGACCCGACTGCTTCTTCAAGAATGCAAAAAAAGTCACATTCCACGAGATGTCGATACCCAATCACTACCTCTGGCTTTATCACGATAAGACTCTGCTTTACATGTCCAAGTGAGTCTCTCTCGCGTTCAAGAGACCGAGATCTCTTTTTCTCTGGAACCCTTGCAGATTTACTCCTTATTACAGATTAACGCTAGTGCTCTCATGCGCCATGAAGTTCGAATCCTACCCCCACGATACTCAAATATGCTCAATGATGATAGAGAGTCGTAAGTAGCGCTGGGAAGTCTCAGTCGTTCAAACGGATAGGTTGGGATAGGTTGAGAGTTGAAAAAAAAACAGTGAAAATGTTGCATTGCAGTGTCGCACACGACGCAGGATCTGGTCTTCATTTGGAACGTAACGGATCCTCTGGTAGTCAATCCGGAGATCGAGTTGCCACAATTGGACATCGCCAATAACTACACGACCGACTGCACGATCGAGTACTCGACCGGTAATTTCACCTGCATCCAGATCGTTTTCAATCTGCGACGCCGACTCGGATATCACTTGTTCCACACCTACATACCATCGGCTCTAATCGTCGTTATGTCCTGGATCGCCTTCTGGATCAAGCCCGAAGCGATACCCGCCCGAGTGACGCTCGGCGTCACTTCCTTACTCACTTTAGGTAAGAAAAGAAGAAAAGAAGAAAAGAAGATATGAGGCTAGGTTTGTTAGTAAAGAAAGATCGAGATTCGTTTTCATTAATTATCGCGTCCTTTCACAGCAACGCAGAATACGCAATCGCAGCAGTCGCTGCCTCCCGTCTCTTACGTCAAAGCCATCGACGTGTGGATGTCGTCGTGCAGCGTCTTCGTCTTCCTCTCGCTTATGGAATTCGCCGTCGTTAACAATTACATGGGTCCGGTCGCCACAAAGGCCATGAAGGGTTACTCGGACGAGGATCTCCGCGAGGCCATCGATGAATTCAAGGTATGTACTCGGTAAAAAGGGTAAAAAAGGATAGAAAGGATAAAAAAGATAAAAACGGTCGTGCCAACAGACGCCAATGAGGTCGGAGTCGGATCGAAGCAGAAGTCCAGTGAGGCCACCCACGGTGCAGTACGACACGTGCTGCGAGGGTCGTGCCACAGCCATCTACATCGACAAGGTTTCGCGCTTCCTCTTCCCCTTCGCCTTCTTCATTCTGAACGTCGTCTACTGGAGCACTTTTCTTTGAGCTGCAACTACCGCTATACTCTGTACATACTCGATAATGCTCGTCCATCGCTACGCAGCTTCACATCTAATAATCCTCTCAGTATAATTGTCAACTATATAATTCGACTTTTTTTCAACTATTTATATCAATGTAACAAATTCTAATGCTAATAATAATAAGAATGAAAGACTTACCTTTGCGATGATCGAGTCAAGACCCTAGGGAGGATGATGAAAGGATCGCGGGTAAGCGGAAGAATATTGAATATCATATAAGCTCGAGGAAACGTGAATAAAGACAGTACTTTATTTTGTCATTATTTCATTCATATATTCATCTCGCCAGTTCATATATGCATTGATAATAAATATACTTTTTGTTCTGTCTTTTTTAAATCTTTTGACATCGTCGATAATTGTCGAAAGTAAATAATCCGCTTTACAACGTTTTATGCTTCGCCATCTTATGCAAATTGCATCTCAGACTCACTCACGGAGCTTCTCACTCCTCTTTTATACTAATCCAAACTTTATCCAAATGATCGATCCACGATCGACTTTTCTTAAATCTCTCTCTCTCTCTCTCTCTCTCTCTCTCTCTCGCACACACACACACACACACACACACACACACACGCGCGCGCGCGCGCGCGCACTCACAATTTCTCCTCTGTCAAGGAAATAATAAAAAATGACGCGAAACCATTCTCAGCACAACGTCGAGTTCTCGAGTTTCATTATTTGTTATTTTATTATTTCATTCTTAAGACCGCTCGGCAATCCGCTCCGAATCGGTTCGAGCGACTGTCCCTCTCGTGTGCGCTCGAGCATCATCAGCTATTTTTAGTTTTTTTTTTCTTTCCTCGCTGAACTCTCAGTAGTTCGTAGTACTTCGAAAATATAGATTTTATCTCGTTTGGTCCGTAGTCGTGAGTTCTTACATGTCTGTTATCTGAGACGTAGGTGTAAGACAAAAAGGTACGCGATGTTGGCGATCGGCAACAACTTCGGACTGATTATTAATTATCTGTGCTTCTTTCTTTTCCTCCAATACTTTAGACAAAATGCGTTCGCTGACTCTCTCTCCCGCCCCCTTCCCCACCCTCGCTCGCCAAGTATGCACGCATCCACACATAAATCATACATCCTATACAATTTTTTTTTCTAGAGGATTTTTTTCTTTTTTATTTTCTCTTTTGCTCTAAGGCTATGACGCATCTCGCACTCTCCACGCTGTAACTCCGCGCAATATATATTTCTTTTTTTAAATATTTCTCTCGCTTATTGTAATATTTGCTAAGACTTGGCTGCGTAAACACGCGCTCGTCGATAATTCGTCGTCGTTCTCTGTCGGCGCCCTATTTCGTTAATTTACACAAAACGCTTTTACCGCGACATCGTGACACACAGGCTTGTTTACGTGTTTCTAACTGTCGAAGGAAAACAACATTTCAAGCGAATATATTTATTGTCAACGAAAGTGCCTCCTACGGAATAACTGAGTTGAAGCAAGAAATATTGAAAGGAAAAAAAAGAATATATGTAGAGAGATTTGGGCCCGGCTGGTCGAAATTTATTTACAGACTTCCTGCACTGCGACGTAATATTTCACAGTTAGGAACTAGAATCGTTCTGGAAAAGTTCCCCGCCAAAATAAGTAAGTGTGTAGCTTTTTATTATTAATTCATTGTCTTAATTTTAGATTTATTTTTCCCCCTCGCCTAAATTCTATTAGTTCGGAAATGTCATTCGAAGAGTCTGTAAGTATATGTATATTTTGCTGCAAACGAGCGCCACGAGCACTTTTTCCAATGGCATTAGTAGTACAATTGTAACAATTTTTATTGTTAATCCTTACACCTTCGCATTTTTTTGCCTCTATGTTATTCATAACGCGTTTGCTCGCTGCAGTCAGCCGAAAACTTTGGTCCTATTTTTAGCTCGCGACGTTACTCACCTCTATCCAACTTCTGCCTTAACGATGCATGTTCCTATGCTAAGTGTGTGCTTACTTGTACGCGTGACGTTATACTGTGAAATCAGACTGTAATCGGGTAAGCCAAAGACCAATATATATATAATATATATATATATATATATATATATATATATATATACATACATACATATATGTAGGGAGAGGAAGAGAGAGAGAGAGAGAGAGAGAGAGACTATAGACATACAAAATTGATACAAGTTTCCCTATTGCTTGACAGAATCAAGAGCCCCCTGTATTATGCAAATTACGTCGGCGAGGTTACGCCTAAACTTTGCGATAGTTAAAATAATAGAAGAAAAGATCGGTCCGATAAACTACGTTTACGGCATCTTTTCGTAGCGCCTGTGGACGGCTAGTGTCCTTTAATAGTTTACTATAATATCGTATAATCTTCCACCCTCCCCGTCCCTCCCCACCCCTCCATATATTTATTTTTTTCGACGACCCATTTTCACGACGACGAAATGGTAGCTCCAGCGGACGAACGTTACCAGCCGCGTCCGGCGTTTCTCTTTCCTTTCTGTATCTCCTCCTCGGGGAAAAGTAAATTGTATTTACACGAGGAAGAAAGAAAAAAGCGTCTTATTAGAATTTTCTCAGTTACAACAATCGTCATTATGCAATAGTTTTACGAAATATTCAGTGGTTTAACGAAAAGGGTATCTAAGCGCGACCATAGACTCGACGCTTTAAATTGGATTTTTGAAGAACGTCAATGCCGTTCGTCCGTTGGAAAGTTTAGAATTCCACCCGGTCCCCTTTCACCCCCAGCCCCCCCCCCCCCCACCCCTCCAATCCCATTTTTTTCTTCTCTTTGGTCTGTTTACACAACATGCACACGCGTAAAAGTACTATATTTGTTTTTTTATCTTGTTTCGAAAAAGTTGGCAGTTTACGGTAGTAAAATTGAAAGACTTTTTTGTTAAATCCTTCCGTGGCTCTTTGCTTCGTGTTGAAAATTTCGCCTCTATTACATAGATTGCGCTAGAATATATATTTATTTATTTATTTCTCGAACATTCGTCGACAATTTTTCTTTTTCAAGCTTTGCTCATTTAGTTCATTTGTGTTTGATGCTTGTGTGTGTGTGCGTGTGTGTGTGTGTGTGTGTGTGTGTGTGTGTTTTGTAATCGGATTGTTTCGCACTCGTGGTCGTCGAATTGTCACTATACACTCGCTTGTGATAAGTTTCAAGGTAGAGAACTACAGCCACGACACCGACGATTCAATGTATAAGATAACTTTTTCTCTGTTAAATATATACGTTGGATTAGTTTGCTTATTCTGAATTCCTAGTCAATGATTTTGGACTTAGACGTTATGAATTAGCATCTCGTTTATTATTTAATGTATTATTTATTCAACTACCTTTGGCCTAAATATAGAATAGAATCTTCTGCCGCTTGCATCGCCACTTTGCTTTCACTCTTCTTCGAATTCTCATGCTACCGCTGACTTCACTCCATACTTTAATGCATCTATATACTTTGTATACGCTAGATTTTCAAGGAAAACGTCTCACTCGCAGGCGTGCACAGTCATTTTTCGCATTCGCCTTTCACCATGTCTAATTGAACATGGTCGATTTATTCGGCATAAAACGACCTTAGCTAAGTCATGCATTCCTTTCCTTCTTTCCGCTTAATTCGTATTCTCTTAAAAAATCAACGACGACACTGTATAATCGAATTCTTGAATTTTTCTTCTTCTTCACACCTTACGTAGGAATGTGCAAGAGGAAGCGAGTTGTTGTTTTTTTCATTAAGTTCATTAATTATATATATATATATATATATATATATATATATATATATATATATATATATATGCATATCCTGAATACACTTTGTCTATGTAATTATCTTGATGTGCTTGAGTAAGACACGATAGCGCCGATCAGACGAGTAACTGTAGGGAAATTTGCGATTTTCACGCGTATCGACGATCTACATTAATAATCGTATTTGCAATGCGCAACCACCCTCCCCTCGCTTACCGCCATTTGCAGAGAATATTGTACAAATTGTCGAGAATGATTTTTCTCCGAATTTGCCAGTCGACCTTGCCTGAATTTCACGGGTCCATATTTTCTCAACATTCTCTCGCCTCCTGAACAATTCTCTTTTTATATGTACAAGACGTTACTCTATACGTATAACGTATAATGATCCCCGGTCGTCGGCTAATGGCTTGCATATATCATTCTCTTTTAGTATCTAAGTATATATCGTCGGTATGTATACGTCGGTATATATACGTCGTCGGTAAGTTAGGCGTGTGCACATCACGTGAGAAATCGTTAATCTGAATTTTGCCGAGCTTTTCCTTGTCTCGTCATACATACACGTAAGAATAACAATGATAATAGGTATAACAGCGCTAAACGTAGAGAAAGAGAGAAAAGAGTAGTATTTTATGTTGGAAGGTGTACAAGCCTATTTGAGCTAGCGCTCGCGAGTATGTGTGACGCTTGGCCACGTAATATGCACATGCATAACAACCTCTGCTCGACTTGACACACTTAGGTAGTATACAACTTCGTGCGCGCAGGCGCAAAGTTTGAAAGAACGAGGGCATCTTCTTACTTAATTTACAGAGGTACTTTCTCTCTACATCTCCCTTTTTTATTTTTTTTATTTTTCTTTATTTCGCTTTTGCGTACAAGATATATATACTTATCTATCAGTGTATATATCATATCGACGAGCCGTATCCAAATCGTCGCTGTTAGAGGCAACGCCAAATTTCTCTCTCTCTCTCTCTCTCTCTCTCTCTCTTCTGTTTTAATAGGGAATAATTCACACGCACAGCCGTAAGCATACGTTTTTTTACTCTCTTGGAGAGAAAGTTTCGTTAGAACAGCAGATGAGAGTTACTTGCGTGTGTGTGGTTGCGCGCGCGGCTTCGGTCATCTACGAGAGACCGTGAAAGGCCACTATTTTACAACGATATATATATATATATATATATATATATATATATATATATATATATATACGAATAATATTTTGTGTTTAATATTCATGCTCTTATATCTCCTAAGCGTTTGCTCTTCTTTTACAATTACTCTACGTTTCCACATATTTACATATATATATGTAAATTTATATATATACACACACGCACACACACACACACACACACACAGAGATATATATTTACGTACCTTCTGTGAACTTACGCTCTGTTTGCGTTTAATTCTTTATATAATTGAAAATGTTGCAGATTTATCATAGAGTACACGTTAACGAAAAAGGGAAAGAAAATGAAAAAAGGCTTGTTTTCGGTGGCGATTTAATTTAATTGTTACGCGCGGATAAATTGAAAAAAGTTCATTGTATTCTAGAGTTAATCTAAATATCAAGGGAAAAATATCCTCTCTCTCTCTCTCTCTCTCTCTCGTCATTGTCTTGTACTCACGTATGTTTTACAATAATATTTATGTTACAAGGCGAAGTGTCTGTTTGTGAATTATTCATTGGCGTTGACTATATTTATATATAGACTTGAACACCTCGCTCGTGGAGGTAATTGCGTCGACGCGGACGATGGTAATGAACTTTTATTTTTTATTTTCCTCGCAACGAAGACTATTCATATGTACAGTTAGTCCGTGAAAGGTATATCTTGATCGCTTGCCTCTTCGTTCGCCGTTCGTCAGTTCGCTCGTCCTGTGGTTGAAAAAGTCTGCTCAACAACTCGTATGAACCTTCATATCGTCGCTTGCTACATGGGTATTCTTGGTATTCGACGACGTGTATAAATATACATATAAATATATATATGACTCGCCCGAGTGTACTGTTAATCGCTTTTTTGTCTTCCCTGGATGAGTACAGCGGTATGTTTGTGTCGTGTACATGTACGTGTGTGTGTATACGTCGACTACTCTGACCGACTGTCTGTCACTTTAAGCGCACGGCCATCGCAGCTGTAAATATAAAAAAGAAAAATTCTTTGTCACAAGCCTGTCTTTGCTTTTCTACTTTTTTACAAATAAAGATAGGAAGAAATTCGGTATACGTGCGACAAAATCTGGAAGGAGGAGATGTATTTATATTTTCGTGGATCTTGCGAATCAGTGGGAGTGAAAAATCGTAACGAACAACCGGTGTTTCAGTGTCACTTTATATCGTTTGCCGCTAAAAATTCCATGGACAAAAGCTGCTGGCATTTTACTCCAATATAATTCCATATTCCAATGAAATTGAAGAGTTCGTGATAAGTTGCCGATGTTTCAATGTAAAAATTCGATTAGCTTGTGAATCTTGAGCTTTTGGTAAAAAAATTGAAATAAGACCAATTGAAACGAGGATAGTACTACCTATCCTCGTAACGAAGGCATGTACGGTACTTGGCTCGAAAATTCAATTGTAAAACAAAACAAAAAAATATAGTAATCGTTGAGAGTAAATATTTGATGAAATAAGAAAATGTTGATGTAGGAGAACGAGAGTGAGCCTCCACTTCGAAGAGAACATAATAGAATCGACTGACTCGTTGGATTCTGCGCACCAGTCGCAGGTCAGACGAGCTGATGCTGTTCCAGCTTTACCCGCAGCTGGTAGCGATATCAAGAGGGTGAAAATAGTTGAAACGAAGAAACGGCCCCGCATCGTCGGGCTCTGCGCTCTTCTCATCTTCTAATTTCTGCTTAGCTATTTTCGTAAGGTTTTCTTTTGAAAGTTGGATTTCTATCGGAAATTCTAACAGAAATTCCGTTAGAAAAATCCAACTAGCCCTGGATACCCTCGGCGGGTAAAAGCTCGCATTCCAATATTAAATCGCACGTAAACGTTCGTAGAGACTAGTACGAGATAGTCTCGTTCTAGCCCGGGGAGCGTGCGTAGAAACGCGCTTCGCCTACCACTTTCGCATCGATCCACGAACCGATAAAAAGAGCTCCGAGAGGCCGGGACTAAAACTCCTTCTATTGAGAGCAGCTTTTCTCTCTCCTCCTTCCTCTATATTATTCCTTTTTCCGCTATACATTAGACTAGCTAGTCTATACCCTTGAATCTATTCGTATGTCCGTCCGTCTGTCCGTCCGTCTGTCCGTCCGTCTGTCCATCCGTCTGTCCGTGCACGTTTATGAAAAAGAACTCTACATAAACGTAGCCCCGCAGCTTCTTCCTCCTTCTTTTGCCTTCTTTTTCCATATATCGCTTTACTCTAAAGATTAAACGAAATAAAGAAAGAGAAAGAGAGAGAGAGAGAGAGAGAGAGAGCTAGTAACTGCCTTCGCATCCGATTTTCTTGTACCTTTTCTAAAGCTATGACTATACAGCTTAAGTTCTGTCAAATCAATTACTCTCCAGTCAAGAGAATGATTCGACATTTCTATCTCTTTAATGCATTGCGAATAGTGAACTCACTGAAATGTCGAAAAATCTTTCCTATGTAATAATGTAAAAGAATGACTGGTGCATTTAGTACGTACATCTTTAATAGCCATGCTAGAATAGCTACAAGTCATACGATATGGATAAGAATAAGAATAAGAATAAGAATAAGAATAAGATTAAGAATTAATAAGAATTGTCTATAATATAAGCATTCCTTAAGAAAATATTACGGCAAGCATAAAATTCATTAAACTCTCCACGTCACTGTACTTCGTACTTGTGTTGGAGAGGAATTCTCTCGTTTAATAAGCAAAATACTCACTTCTCGGAATGGACAAATTGGGATAGGCGCGGGCATTGATTCTCATACGGGAAATGCGTGCGCATATTGTGAATTGACGCGAGAATGCGAAGACAGCCCTGGACTCTCGTGAGTTATACGATCTTATATATACATAGGGTTATATATATATATATATATATATATATATATGGCTCACCGTTCAAGCAACGCCAAATATAGGGCTGAGTGTAACTTTGAGTTTTTGTTCGAGCGAGTTCGAGGAGGACGGTGGTTTAGTAGTACAAGTAATAGAGATAGAGCAGTAGTAGAAGTACTCGTAGCCGTTCTTCTTGTATTTATGATGTTGTTGGTAATTGTATTTGATTAATCAGTATTGGATAGGTGATATTGGTGATGGTGATGGGTCTTTTGTCTCTGAACGTGACTCAAGCGGTCTCCGTTATCGTGAGCGGTGGCGGCCCACCGGAAGTACTCATGGCAGACGTTGTGGTCATGGTGGTGGTGGTTGTGGGAACCGGAAGTGGCCGTAGGGTCTGCATGTCGCAGGTGTGGGAACCGCGCTTCTTTAGGTCCTGGAACAATTGGCATTTCGAATATGTTTCAATTCCTTTCTTCATTTCACATGAGCACCTGGTACGTGCTCATCATTATCATTATAATCATCATTCCCCACATCCCACATCCCACAATCCACAATCCACAATCTCTACAACCGAGCACAAACACGTACGCCCATCTACTTGTCTCTGTGTTGGATTCGTCCAATGAACAATTTTTTACGTCAATCTAATGTATCTGAAGTATCCTTCACAAAGACAACGCTCGCTTTCGTTCTCGTCCAAACTCATTTCTACTAAGTATATTAATCATTCGCTCAATACCACATTCTCGTGCTCTTGATCTATAGTTGAAAGAATTACAGTTCATATAGTAGTATATAAAAAAAACGTCGTGTTCGATCCGCAACGCGACAGGAGCAGGATATCTCTGCAAGTGACGAGGCTCTCTTTTCTTTACGTGTCCTCCAAGGCTCGTAAAATGCGTACGGCATCCCTTGGCTAAGATCCTACTTTCTTACAGCTCTTTTCTTACAGCTTCTTTTTACAGCTTTCTCTCTCTCTCTCTCTCTCTCTCTCTCTCTCTCTCTCTCTCTCTCTCTCTCTCTCTCTCTCTCTCGCTCGCCCCTTTCCAAAGATATCTACTCCTTTTCACGAACACGAATAAACAAATGGTGAATTATTATAATATATGAACAAGACGTAATAAACACATAATTGTAATATTCATATTATGTATAACGTATAATACATGTACACGTATATAATAATCAAACGGGATTTTATGTAGTACGACATCGAAGCGGACTACTTCTACAAGCTACATGCGAAACATCGATCATATTTTTCACGATATTTTTTCGTTTTACCATTGTAATACGATAAGCATGGCAAGGCATTTAAGCAATACTATGGCCATTTAAGGATCAGGTATTTAATATTATCATAATTATCGTAATAATTCAAGGTTTGAAATACATATTACACAGATAATATTACATATTATCATAACAAACATTTATACTTAACATTCAACATATATACGTATAAGACAATTAAACGTAGACTATCAAAAGTAACTATAAAGATAAAGGTAAGAAAAATATAAGAGATCGAAACTACGACAGTAAGTCAACTGAACTTACTGTAGCAACTGAGTTACAATCAATCAATCAATCAATCAATATACATATATATAAAATCTAGATTTGTACTAAACATCTATAGAATAAAAGACGGCCAATACGTATATAAAAAGAAAAGGTTGAAAAGATTCGCTTTTATTATCGATGGTATCACAACATTGGTAATGTTTATCATTCCACTCTATGTAATACTACGTAATACTGTCTTTTGTTAGACATCTCAAGAGAGAAACTGTTCTAAAAACGTTGCTAGATCATCGGGAAAGAATTGCTGTTGGTCCTCGTAGAATGGCTATTCTGACTAAATAGGGGAAAGATTCCTAATGTAATTAAGCTTAGACAGTTGGACACTCATTAGATTAGAAAGATAGGCGAAAGAAGCGATGCAGAGCAACGTCGAGCGAGGCATTCAGTAATAGTAATATAGAAAAAAAGTCAAATGAAAAAGATGAAAAATGTAGAGACCTAGATTGCAATAAAGCTGCGATGAAAAAGATTATTAAACTATATAGGTATTCACAGTTATTGTCAGGTTTATTTCTTCTTCGATTCGAAGGATCGGTTGCTATGACGACTTGCACGCAACGACACGTATAGAGGATGAAAGCCAGGCGAAGCAAAAAATTCATCGCATCTCTCTCTTTTCGAGAGCGTATACACTGTCTACATGGTCATTGCTCTTTCTCGTGCTCTCTCTTGTTAACACGCAGTTGATAGATGAGTATTATAACTGGGCTGGACAACAGAGCACAGTCACAGTCACAGTCAGCTCTTCCTTGGTCCCATCTATGCAATGCTACTGCGGTATCTAGATCACTATTGCTCCTTCTCTATCCTCCTTTTTCAATTTCCAGATTTACTCATCTGTTTCATCTAAACTGCTGCTGTCTATGCCGTAGTAATGCTAGTGATAGTGTTAGTCGTCGTGGTATTGGTATTGGTGGTGGTTCCGCTATTAGTGCCGGTATTAGTGCCGGTATTAGTGCCGGTATTAGTGCCGGTATTAGTGCCGGTAGTAGTGGTAGTGATGGCAGTGATGGCGGTAGTGGTGGTAGTGGTAGTGATAGCAAATTAGCATTGAGCTTTAAAAGTACGTTTCTTATTGAAAACACTGAGCTAGCCTTATTCTTATAAATATAATATTTATAAACACAATGACAATGCGAAGTTGATATATAATAAATCAATCATATAAAGCGTGTGTGCTCTTAATATCAATATGAATACATATCGAGAATTGACATAATCAAAATGATCATAGAGTAGATGGCTTGAAACGTCAACGTACACGTGCTTGCACGAGGTGTGTATATATATATATATATATATATATATATATATATATATATGTATGTATATGTATATATATATAATGTATATACGTTGGTGTAAATTACAAAGTACAATATTTAAGAATGAATTATCCTTCCTATGAAATGCAACTTGTATCTTTACCTTTGTCTTCACTTCTATACGATCGCCGTAAACGAGCACCACTCTATCCTTGTTTTCGGTGGCCGTCAGCTGATACGACAAGCTCTGAATGTTTTTCGTTCATTTGAATTCCAGGCGCGCACAAAGTTTGAGTATTTAGTTAGCACGCGCGCACACACAGGTACAATCATAGCATGTGTGCATAGTTGAATTTGTTCAGCCAAGTACATGTTTTTAATCGCCAGTAGAGCATCGTTGTTTCGCCACAAGAATTGCACGTTACGATTAAAGATTTGTTGGTGCATTTGTTGGTGATAGTAGAGAGTAGTAAATAGATATACAGATGAGGAACGACACAAAGGTGGTAGTCACACGGTCGTCGTTGGGCAGTGCTCATGGTGGTGGTGTCGGTTGTCGTGGTGGTAGTCGTGGTGGTTGTCGTGGTGGTTGTCGTGGTGGTTGTCGTGGTGGTTGTCGTGGTGGTTGTCGTGGTGGTTATCGTGATGGTTGTCGTCGTGGTTGTCACGGTGTTCGTGGTAGTCATCGTAGATTGTCCCAGGTGCACGACGGTGGTGATGCGGCGATGGCAGCGGCGACGACGATGAAGAGGAGACCAGTTGTCGGCACGTACGAAAATAGGGAAATAGAAGAATTGATTCATTGATTTTAGACTGGCGCAACAGACAGAAGAAACTTTCGGCTGGTTTTTCTTTTTACTCAATATTCTTATTCAATACCCATTCCATTTTAGTTTATATAAATTTAACTTTTCTCTGTACATAACGATACTAGTAGTAGTTAGTAGCAGTAGCAGTAGTAGTAGTAGTAGTAGTAGTAGTAGTAGTAGTAGTAGTAGTAGTAGTAGTAGTAGTAGTAGAAGTAGTAGCAGTAGTAGTAGTAGTGGTAGTAGTAATCTTCCGTTCCGAATACTTTAACAAACTCGGGTTTCAAATCATTGAACGAGAACAACAACTGTCACGTACGTCTGTCGGTTTGTTTTTCATCTTAGCGTTTGGTCCTCGGTTATTCGACAATAATCCTATGAACATTCATATGTTCTTTTATCTGTATTAGTTAAATAATTGCTTCCTCTCATAGTGCATAGAGGTTACTGTGCATTACTGTGATAATTGTCAATAATGAGAGGATCAAGGACACAAATGCGGAGAAACTCAGCGCGATGTCACTGCTGATGCTGTTGCGGACGAGAAGAAGAAAGACAAGGTGAGCCACGAGAAGGAGACGAGAGGGAGACGAGAGGGAGACGAGAAGGAGACGAGAAGGAGACGAGAAGGAGACGAGAAGGAGAACGAGAACGAATTCGAGAACAACAGTGGAACGCCAAGAGCAAGTGCGTCGAGGAGATCGTTTGGTGTCAAGTTCTAGTGATGGTGGTAGTAGTGTCAGGTTGTGATGATCGCGATAGTGCGCGGTTAGCTCAGAACGAGGCCTCGACGAGGTAGGTGTCGTCCGTGCCAGCCCCCCCGGCGCCGCCACCGCCACCAACGCCCCCCGTCTGGCTGCCAGGTTGGGCGCCTCCCGTCGAGGCCTGGGCCCTTGTCGCCGGGATGTACTGACTGTACGCCTGCTGAAAAATCCACAAGCCACACAAAGCACATGCTCTATACAATTTGTCTGCTTTTATAAAGGGGATAGGGGAAGTGCGCTGCTATCTATTTTTTATAGTTCAATATTTTCTTCTGTTACATGTAGATATATATGTATACACACACACACACACACACACACACACACACACACACACATTGTATAAATCTCTTTCTCTCTCTTTCTACTATACATGTTATTTTTAACAAATTTCACAGTTGTCGCTACGGGTCGAGTTATATTATACTACTGTGTTCGAGTAACGTGAGCGCGCACTCTAGCGGATATCGTGTGCCTGTCGGCCGACAGCTACATTCACGCTCTACGTATACAACGTATTACTTGATTGCGTGCGAGCGTGTACAGCATCGGCCAACGGGTTCACGGGATCATGGGGGCACAATGTCTACACATGGCATGAGAGATCATGTATACACACACACCCACACCCACATATATACATATATATATATATATAGATGTGTGTGGAACTACTGTTACTTATCATTATCTATGATAATAATAATAATAATAATAATAATAATAATAATAATAATAATAATAGTAATAATAATAATGAGGATGATAATACCAATAACAATAATAATAGTGATGACGATGCTGATCATAATATAGCAATAACATTAGTGTATCATTAGTATTGATCCGAAGGACGAGTCACTTTGCAGATCATTTACATACGTGTAGTACAGATTCTGTACAATGCTTTTTTCAATTCTTACATTCATTCGGTGACTTTTGATCTGCGAAAGCCAACTCGTCCTGATAGCTAGTATACAGATATGGATAGTGAGTTCACAAGAATGAAGAGTGAAGTCAAGTTACGATGAAGCGGTCTAAAGCTTATACATAATCGCTGTAGGTTATTTATGTATAAATATATAGAATATACCAAACGATATTCAGTTAGATTAATAGTCTATGGTTTTGACTATGATTGTACACTCCAATTCATAAAAGTCTATTTAATATATAAAATCTATATTATTTTAACGGTCGCTAATCAAGTCCTATTAGTATTATAAATTCGTATGCGTATGCGTGCACGTATATGCGCGCACGAGTGTAGCTGTTTGCAAATGTGCATCATTAGCATTGTCGCACGATTACGTTTAGAGCTACTTGACTAATTCTCTAATTATTTGCTTAAATACTTTCTCTCTATGTTTATTTGCAGGTTTGGCTCATTTGAAATGGTGCGATACTTCAGATCATATGATAATTCAACTCCCAGTGCTCAATACTCAATGCTCAATGCTCAATGCTCAATGCTCAATGCTCAATGCTCAATGCTCATTATGGAGCTCACTAAACTTATTACTTACTACGCTTCTCTTCTTCTTTTTTTTCATTAATTTTATTGATGTAAACAATGAATGCGTAGCTTATATTATATGCAGATTCCATCGGCTGCTTATTAAAATTAGAAATGTGGAGAAATAAGAATGTGTCGTCCCTATGATTCTCATTCATTCGTTCAGACTCTCCCGTGCACCGTTTCTTCGTATCTCTGTTTAACGAATATTAATTCGAATGATCTTCTGCGATAAAGCTGAGACAAAGCTCGTCGGTATGTCTCCCAAATCGGCCGCAAACTCCGTGCAAAAAACAAGTATAATGACGCTACTCCTCATACGCGAATCCACAGGTACCTTTGTATATAGCCTGAATAAATGTTGCTCGAGACGCGCTAGGTCGAATTTCGTACGTTCGACGTGAGCATCACCGTGGATCGACTACCCTTCAAAGATCGAATGCAAAGAGAAGCGAAAAGCTAACTTGTTTACTGTGAAAGGGGGTGGGCGAGAGGGAGAGAGAGAGTGAGAGAGAGAGAGAGAGAGAGAGAGAGAGAGAGAGAGAGAGAGAGAGAGAGAGAGAAATATCGTAGCCGAAATAATGTACTAATAGTAAGGTGAATTATTAAGGTGAATTATTAATGTGGTTAATGAGAGTGCCAAAACAGATGCGGAAACGAAGGGCAAATGGGCAAACGGGCACCAGAGCAAATGGACAAAAGGGCAAAGATGATGCGGATGATATGCCCTGGAAATTGAATTTTCCTCCATTAGATCAAGAAAGCGCATATTTGGCTGTTTATGAAAATATCTCCTCCTATGAATTACCGGAATAATATGGATAAATTTGAAGAAGAAACAGGGAGGCAGATGGAAATAAAAATATGTAAAATTTGTTCGCTGACGCGTAATTCGATTTGCAATCGGAGGCCCGCATCTCGAGGCATGGCTTATGCACCTTCACATCCATCTGCACATACAGCTGTTGTCGGTCACGCACATACGCTGCGATTTATCCAATTTACGCGAATGAAATGATTGGCACGTTCAAAAAGTTGTCATCTCACAGCATCATTACATCAGTACCAATGTCTAAACAGCGAGTGTAGAATAATAATGATATGCATCGAATGAGATATCTAGAAAAATAGCAACTTCTACTGAGCGAGCAGGGGGAGAAAGGAGGTATTACACACGTATCCAGAATATCGACAGATTTTTTTAGCACTTTTTTAAAATATTTACAAGTGAGTTAGACGTTTAAGCGATTATATTTACGGGGGAGACAGATAAAAACGAGCCTAACATCTATATATACTTATAAGTATAGTTTCTGATTACGTATAAACATTTACTTGACTATTAGTTTTAAAGTATTAATCGAAAGGGTCAAGGGTGTCATGGTATAATACTCGAATTTTTTTATTTCCGAAACTTGTAGTCGGCCTGAAAGCTCTAGGAGACAATTGAGGGAAAATAGAGGAATACGGATGTATTACATGAAATGTATATACAAGAAATGTACAGTGTACAGTGTACAGTGTACAGTGTACACGTATAATAAATTGAATTGAATTCATATTATGAATGGTAGACTGAAGTAGATTGATGATATACTATTAGTAGAGAAAAGATACATGTAACTGTTCAACAAATACACATAGGGTAAAAGTAGTATAAGACGGATTGAGTCGGACATCGATTAACTTTCAATCGAACTATATACATGAGAATTCTATTACAGAACTAGTATAGAACTTTCAGGCCAGTCGCGTAACCGATTGAAACAAGATTACTTTTACAGATCGGACACTCAAGATTCGATTTTGGTTACTGTCTTGCCTGGCTTCTCGTCCTCAGCGGTAGATGAGTCTGCGTCGATCCGCCAGCTGTACCCCGCACCTCCTTCGATTGCCTCGACTGAGGACGATTCCATCATATCATGAAAGCAACTTCGTGTTATTATTTTTCGTCGTCTCTCGAGCCCCTAACTTTCCGCTTTCATTTTCTTCAATTATTTCATTTACTTCAATTATTTCATTTATTTCAATTATTTCATTTATTTCATTTATTTCATTTATTTCATTTATTTCATTTATTTCATTTATTTCATTTATTTCGTTTATTTCGTTTATTTCTTTTATTTTATTTACTTCTTTGTTGCTCGCGATTTATTTCTCTTATTTCGTATAGACGTACACATATGTGCGTAAATAGCTTTTCTGCCGAGACTCAATCATTCGATATTGAACTTTTAGATGAACTGAAATTCTACAAATAATTAAATAAATAGACCGATTAATTGAATAAACACCAGGCGCAAACAATCACAGCATCGTCAATCGCAATTGATTAAGAAACAGGCGCGATTATTATTGGAGTATCCCGAAATGAAAGGTCGATTAGCTTTATGATTTACAAATGAACATATTTACAAATGCTCACGTCACATAAAAATTCAGCACAAAAGCCATCTAGTTTCCATTTTCAGCGTTCAACATTTACGCGCTTCTTTCGGTATAAGAAACTAAATAGAAATATTTCTTTCTCCCACATGCAATGTATTAAATAAAAGAACAACGCACGCCCGCGCAAGCACACAGACACACACACAGAGAGAGACACACACCCACGCACATGTACACGTCGACAGAGAAGGACATACGCACACACTTGCTTAAATTTCGAGACGTGCAAGGCCATTTGCATGAAGAGAGAGAGAACGCTTAATAACGCATTATGTCGATAATGTATATCAGTGTCGAGTATGGTATATTTCTGAAAATATTTATGCTTATACAGGAAAAAGTATGGATTAACCGCAGGAGAAAACCGCAGGAGAAAACCGCATGCAATTCATCGTCGTTCACGGCTGTAGTTATGATATAGAAAATATTAATTTAATTTCTATGCATATAATATTTCCCGCATATTCGTTGGATTACTTATCCCCGGGAATGAGAAACGTTGTCTCAGCAAATTGTTCCGAGCAATGCACGTTGGACAATCCCATTGTACGTGTAAAAGTATATTGATGTATGTGTGTCTGTATAGCAACGCGCTCGTTGCGGGTTGTCTAATATCGAACGACCGGACAGACAACGCGGTCAATGGCGTATACTCGCGCGCCGCTATCTAACTTTATTTCTCCTCGAAATCACGTATACATATGTCACGTATATACGCGTAATATATACGCAACGATTGCCTATCACCGGTTCACGTCGTTTATTAGCAGTTCAAACACGCGAACTCGATCGGAAACCAAGGAAAGCGAGCGCACGATTAATAGAATTTGTTTCGGGCGATCAAGGAACGAGACAATTAAGGAGTATGCACATTTTGCTTTTATATCGCGCATGTCGAAGACGAGCTTTTTCGTTCTCCCTCACTTTGGAAGGCCAAAAAACATCTCGGAGCGGATTTATCGAGAAACTCGACGTGTGACGTGGTGGCACTCATGCATAGGCCGCCGAAACACCGCCGCGGAAACAATTCCAATTCCATGCAATAATTCTAAATACAATTATCGCGGCCCCGCGCTCCTACATTTTGGAATGTTTTCTCAGTGCAGGTTATTCTCTCAAATATAGGCTACATGTATGCGCCGTAGAAATATAAATAATACCCCTTTCACGCGATTTTCTCTTCTTCTTTTTTCTCCGAGGCCTGTTATATTCTATATATAATATGTGCTCATCGCTGCTTTTTTGCATTTCTATAATTCTACATTTCTGCATTTCTGCATGCCTGCATTTCTGCATTACTGGATTTCTGAATTTCTGAATTTCTGCGCGCGAACCATTTTTCTTTCTTCGAATAATATACTTTTACACAGAAAGATTTTGCAGAGAAGATTCGCGAGTAAAATCTAACGCGATTATCGATATGTATAGTTTCAACACTTTTTTTACCCAATTCAAAGAGTCTTTAGAAGAATCACTAGAGCGATTTACATCGAAACATGACGTATAGATCTCCAATACAGAGTTATTATTAATTTGTCTTTACTCGTTGCTCGCACAATGGAATGGCGAATACACGACCGAAGTGTAAACGAACAAATGTACGAGAAAAAGTTTAGTCGTAGACCCTCATTATTCTGCTCTGTCTTCCAACTGTCTCGTGTAAAGTAAAGTTCGTCTATGTGGATTAGAGAGTGAAAAAATCGATAATCGGCGAAAGGTCGTTATTTGTAAGCTCCGAATGAAGAAAACGTGAGTCCGATATACGGTTATTATAAATTTTCTATTTCGTATCGCTGCTATATCATCGTAACAACTATATTATTCACAGTCGACGACGTGTTTGTTTAGGTTTTTTCGATTTAAAACTAAAGTATCTGGATATCTTGACTGGTCAAAAATGCGATTATCCGTTAGGTTTCTATTTACAAGACTACGTAATGTCTTTGTCTTGTGAGTCGCGCGCGATTATACGAATATGTCCCTGAAATGAGCTATAGTTATTACATGTATTTTACTCAATATCAATAGCCTTTCATGCTCTCATCTCCTCTTTAACATATCTAGAATTATTTCTCCGACTCGACGCACGGATCTGGGATCCCGGATGTATTTTCTAATAATAATAATAATAATAATAATAATAATAATAATAATAATAATAATAATAATAATAATAATAATAATAATAATAATAATAATAATAATAATAATAATAATAATAATAGCAATGCATGCGTATGTAACTCTCTTGCTTAAGGTATACTTGTTAAGTGTATCTATATAACAGTAGTATGATTCGAAAACGAGTCGTGGGTTTTTAGTTCTTTTTGTGGGTGTTGGCGTTGATAAGCTCCCACGAGTTGTGCGTCACTCTCCGGCATTGTTGACGATGACGAGCGAATCAATATCCATCGATTGGTTGATTTTTCAAATTTCCCGCCTCGAAAATTCAACGGACCCCATCTCCGCACGTGTTACATAACGATCGATAAGCGCACTGGGCGATCCTTAAACCTGTCTATGTATTTCAACATAATATTTACAACATTTGTCAACGATATTTATCGTTTCCATTCATATTACTTTGTGCAATTCCATGTCTACACAAAATGCACTCATTCTTTTCGGTTTAGCCGAGAAAATCCAACCAATGCGCTTGCGATTTCCGTTTATCGCTGTTGTATGATTAATCGTCTCCGTCAGTATGTATATTTACACATATAGCAATTACGGTAGCCCTAAGAGTTTAATGTCGCCTTTTTTCGTCCCACTTTTGTTTATTAATTTATTCTGATTTGTTTATTAGCGGAACGATGACGACGTCGACGATGCAGGTGCCGAACGAACGTGACGAAATGTTTCCGTATGATTTGTGTACTCCTCCGAAAGCCCGTGTGACAAGACGCGAGAGTAAAGAATACAGTACTTCGTATGATTAACCCTACTGGAATATATAATACCGCATAGGAAAATTACGAGAGAAGAGAGAGAAGAGGAGAGAGTAAAAAAATGTATAATTATATTCTGCTCGAGTTTCTAAAAATGGAAGACGAGGATAGGGACAGATTGAGAGCATTCGTATTTCCGAAAATTCCTGTCTCTTCTAGAAGTAGTTCTAGAAGTAGTTCTAGAAGTAACGACTAGTAAATACACGAAATTAGTATTGGATGTAGAAAAAGTAGAACGTCGGCAGTCGAACGAATATTACTAGAAATGCTCGGCGCATTTAGTTGTGCAATAGTATAATTGACTCGAATGTGTAGTACTTGAGTAAGTAATACTTGAGGGTCACATAGGCGAAATTGTCTCATCTCTGAAAAATAGGATTGGTTGTATGGAGGTTGATTAGAGATTGACTAGAGATCGCGAAGCGCATCATGAATTATACGAATGACGAGGCAATATTCGAATGAAAATAAACGATAGTCGCGCGAGCGGGCTGGTAATCTCCGCTATCGGACCTTTCGCTGCACTAAATCCAGTTCGTTCGTTCCTTTTTTAAAATGGACGAAGCTCGCCCAGCGGAAATGACGAATTTTCGATGCCGAGGGCACGCCATTTCCCGTGAAATTGCTTGGCCCTGATTTTTCGCGATTATCAAATTAGACATTCGAATATGAGTAGCGCGAGCAGCTCCTTTAAAATTGAAAATAAAATTGAAAATAATATCGAAAGTAAAAAGAAGGTTATTGGACGAGTTCATTTAGTCGAGCTTTTCTCTTTATTCGATTGTCGAACACACCTACGCTATAAGTATACATGTATATATAACCCGGCATGTCTTTCTATACGTATATATTATGGGTGTATTGCAGCGATCGACCAATCGCAAAGCACGCGATGCGACTTTTCAATTGATTTCTGCTGTTTACACGAGCAATAAAAGTCCGATCTTCTTAACGAGATCATTTTCCTTTCGATTAGAATAAATGGAGTACAGTGGTCTCGGTCGATCAGTATCTGCATTGACACTTGTCACGGACGTTCACGATCCAAAGACGTGCTCTTTGAGTACTAATACTAGTAAGGTCAAAGGCGTACAATACGAATTGTACGCCTTTGACCTTACTTACCTTACGACACCATTGGCGAACTCTGTTAATCGAATACGTATTAATGATAAGTATTAATGAGAGAAATTAGTTGAAATAATTGAAAAAGAGTGATCGCGATCAGACGGTAAGGCGAGTAATCCCCTATAGAAGCAGATATGAATTTCTTTAATTTCATCAACCATTATCAACCGTTATCAACCGTTTTTCTCGTCTCAGCATTCATCGTGTGTGTCATTTCTACATACATACATGCGTGTATGTCAAAAGTAGAACGCAGAGTCCCCATTTCCAATCAGGGACTCGTGATAGCCCTTGACAGTCCAAAATGAAAGAATTTGAAGAATTTGAAGAATCTGAAGAATCTGAAGAATTTGTGCGCGAGGGACCGAACGGCGATGACCGATCTTTGGCCTTGTATGCCTAGCGTGCAGTAGTAATGGATAGAAGAGCAAGACTTGGGAAAAATTGCTCTCAGACCCGCGTCTCGTTGTAGGGGCTGGAGGAGCCGGCCGTAGCCGTAGGAACGGCGCGCGTTCGGTAACTGTCGTGAGCGGTTTGACCGGGCACGCTGAACGCGACGTTGGGCACCTGTGCGGGATCGTCGTCGCCGCTGCTCGAAGCAGCGCCACCTGCCGGCTGCAGCAGCGCCCTATGGGCCTGACTGGTGGCCGGTGCCGGCTGCTGGGCAGCTGCAGGTGGCGCTCCGGCCTCGCTTATCGAGGTCGTCGAAGCGAGGATGCGTCGACCGCGTACCTGATAACGCTGTGGATAACAGCGACCGCAGCAGGACTGCAGAAGGCCACCTCGGGAGGCGGTACTGTGGGCTGGTGAGGTCAGGGGCGACGGTGAACCCGGCCTTTTTGGAGCTCCGTTGTACGGTACCTCCATCTCAACGAATTCCCGGTCCTGAAAAAAAGACCGAGTTCTACAATTGGATTAGATTACGTTAGGCGGGAATCCTTCAGTACCAGCCTGCCGCTCTAGCACCGACTCGTCACGAAGCACGAGTAACTTCCCCACGAGTAAGAAATTCACGATTGTCCTAAGTCTAAGAAGCGTCGAAGAAAATAGTCTCGAGACAAATAGTAATTAATAAATTTCAACGAAACTTCCAAACAAGAGCCACCATCTTTTTTCCTATTTCAGTGTCGTCGCTGTGGACGCTGCTCAACTGACGCACACAGCGTCCGGGTGTCCTTCTTTGATTCGTTTGAAATTAGATTCCGGCGCCGATGTCTGACCGAGCAAGGCATTTACTACTGGCCGTTACCACTTGCGGACTCTGCACCGTACAGGCGATGGAGATGTGGCTCGAAGTGGCTCGAAGTGGCTCGATGTGGCTCCATGTGGGGCGAAAGGGATACATACATCCATTTGTTCGATTAAAAGTCTTTCCTCGCCGCAAATTCAAACCTCGTGAAAGATAATACATTTTCCCATACCTGATAATGATGAATTACTATGCTTATCTCTTAGTCTTTCTAGCTGTCGATTTTCGATTCATCTTGTGCAGCAGGTGAAAAGAGTCAGAACGTAAAGCTTAAAAATATCCTCGTGCCTCCACCGAGCGCATCATCGGACGATCTCATTGTTCGAGTCTCGTATAACGACGTACTTAACCCACATAGTCGACTTGACTCAGCCATAGACATTACTCTGTGTGGAATAGATTGATTTTCTAATGTCAAGTAATTTGTCGGTTGAAAAATTAAATTTTGAAGGAATGCTCAAGAGTCAACGAAGGCAACTTCTGAATCTCGATGAAATCCAGATGCAAGGATTGTGTATGGAATAATATGAATTCGTCGCTGGAGAATCGCGACTCGTAATTACGCCCCGCAATGTGACGTATGAATGCGCGACATTTCATGGTCCACATGATTACGCGAGTGCCCGTGACACTGTAAAAAAAGCAAAGCGTAAGTTCGAATTCAGCACTCGAGACTCGCGGAGCGTTATCTCTACGATCTATGTACAATATACGTGTTACGAGTTAAGTGTTAAGAGGCTTTGAAGTTAGCTCAGAATTTCGGGTCGACGAGCACGGTGAAACGTTCTAATTTCCGAGCATTGAGCGAACAGTGACTCTCGCAAGTAGATTGAAAAGCAACCCGTCGTCGCGGATCGATTGCGTCAATAAAAATATTAATAATAAACTATTAACTGCACCCGCTAAAGTCGTTAAATTGTACACGCTAAATTATAGAATTGTAAGTATATACATTTGTATAGACTTATAGACGAGAGCATAGGTGAACTGAGTGGAATCGATAAGATAAAAAAAGCGATTTAGGATAGAAAAAGGAGAGAAGCTTCTTGCTAAGCGAGTCGGATAGTCGCGGATATATTACATAAGTTTGTTTAGGCTTCGAGTACAGATTGAATGTTCCCAAGAGACAGAGAAACAGCTGCACTAGCTGTAGAGCTACTGACGCCTTCCTCGGAGAGTTCAATAAAATCATCGTCAAAGACTTACCGTTGTCTTCTCGAGGCATCTGAGCAAATGATGATGCTGCAACTCGAAAATATCTTCTTGTCTGTAGTGCTCGTCCATTTCCAGTCCGCTTTCCTGAGCGGCTAGACGAGCCTCGGCTGCTTTCTTCTTGCTTACAAACGCGGCACCACTCGACGCCTTGGCGATCCTTATTCGCGCCAGTCTAGCTTTCTGCAATGACAAAATACACCTATTTAGAATTCCTATTCAATCGGAAGTGTGAAATCATTTGCTATAATAATACTGATTAGTTATTTACTTGAATGACAATCACGAGTTCTGACTGTCTCAATCGATTTTGAAATGCTTAGAAAAGAAAATTGCACAGATTGCGTAGATAGGGAAAAAAGCGAGCAGGTTGCAGAGGAAGAAGCTTGGGAGGGCGAAAGCTGAGAATAGCTTTGATGAAAGGCCGCGAAGTGCGCGTTCAGCCTAATGACCAGAGTGAGTCTCTGAATTTTTTCGCTTGCTCCGTCTCAATTAAGCCAGTTCGTACCTCGTCGTTTTTTTTACCTACGCACTATTATTGCCTTGACATCGTAAACGCGAGTTCTACGGCATATTTCATACGACGTTATTTCATGAATCTTCAGTGTTAAAAAAAATGTTAAAAAAAATGTTAAAAAAAATGTTAAAAAAAATGTTAAAAAAAATGTTAAAAGAATGTTTACGGTTGATCCGTACGGCAAACGTCCTTCGCCACGACTTTTTAATGGCTCGTTAACCTGCTTTTTCCGGGCGTGAGCTTCGATCCTGTCGCATCTATCTGTATAAATCTGTATACAAATATACCATCCGAAGCTTTGACTTATGCATGTGCAGTAGTCGACTCGCTAATATTCATCGCCAACAATCAAATTCCCCCTGCAGGTGCATATGTGCAGTTTTACCAGGAAAAAGGACGCGTGTGCACCACTTGACCCGTACAGTAATTTTGAAAAGCTTCTTTAATCTTCAGTACACACGACGTCACTTTGGCAAGCATTGCAACCTGCAGCTGAAAATAAAGGAGTAGGCCCAGATGAGATGCACGTCAGATGTACGTCACGTAAAATTATACGCGCGTATAAATGTGTATCCGAGCTTTTGCTATGCATGATAATCTCTGCAACTGTTTTCGAAAAGAGTCGCTCGTGCGCTAACCGATCGAGAGAAGAAGCTACAGCAACGGCAGCAGCATCGTGTTTTAGCAGAATTTTTTTTCATCGGAGCAGCGAGCAAGAGTGAATTGGCTGCTGCGCAGAGGGGAGATCTTGCCTGCTTTTTGGGTCGAGTGTCAACCAAGCGCGGAACACGGCGAGAGAATGTGGAACGAGTGTTTGTTTGGACTATACATTTGCAAGGCAGATTCGAGAAATTTTTTTCCACGACGTCGGCTTACAAATATTTCCAAACACTTTTCTTCGGTTTCCTTCATTTTCAATACTTCGCAAATTTAATCAAAAATCGAATAACTTTCTTTTATCTCTCTCGCAGAGTGAGAACAGCAAGTGTACACAGTTGGAGCTGCGTCATTTCCGCCGCCACAATTGTCAAACTAATTTTCTGGTTCCGGTAGTTTTCAACTACTTGGACAATATCCTAGCGCAAAGAGCTCGCGTCGAGCGAATTACATCTACGATTTTAATTACGTACAGTCCTGTGCCATTATAAGACACGTTCTTTACAGTAATCGTTAAAGTCCAACTTTGCTGTCGGACGATTCATCTTCAGGCTTAAAACGATCTTATGAACGAGCATCTAAATTAAGGAAAACGAGCCGTAGCGACAAGTAAGTTTCGTACTGCTTTATTAAATTGTCTCTCTCTCTCTCTCTCTCTCTCTCTTTCACTGCTGCTGCTGCGACTCCTGGACTGCATTTTTTATTCTTTGCTGAAACATTCAACGACGAATGGAGGAGTCAAGCAGAACGATGCGCGATATTATATGCAGGGCTTTTTACTTCCCCCGGAATATAGCTTTGTTTTATGATTTTTCGTTTTTTTTTTATTTCATTAACGAAATTTCTTTAGACTTTAATTATCTAATTCGAAGTTAATGCAACGTACGTGAGTTTCAAATGAAGCTCACGCACGTTGGCCACACGCGCAATTTAGCACTCAATTTTCCGGTCAATCGCTCAAGCGCAGCGTACCGTCTCCTTCGCAAGAGGAATCCAGAGGCAGAATAGTCTACTGTATAGGCTACTACTGCTACTACCGCTACTGCTTTCACACGCACGTACACGTTGCTATGCTAATTACATTAGTCTAATTAACGACAACTGCGTCCTTACACATCAAAGAGAGAGAGAGAGAGAGAGAGATGGAGCCTGTACACGTCTCAATGAACGGCAATTCATGCGTCATACAGGAGCTGATGATTCCGTAATGCTCCGATGCTTGCATATAGTGTATTTTTATACCGTAGCTTTTGCTCGATGCTGAAAAAATCCTCACAACCGCTTAACGAGCTTCGATGGAAGTCATGCAATGAATACGGTAGTACGTGATTCGTCAAGTTTTCCTATCTCCGCTTTTATTAGAAGGTACGAAATTTGATTAGTAAACCGTCGGCTCTAATTGCGCGATATGAATATCTTTGTCTCTCAATTTGAATTTTGGAGGCGCATTAATGGCTTTCTTAATTAAGCGTTGCGAATTCACTATAGTCCGATGACTATAATTACATATTCGTTGGTGGTTATTTTCTTTTTTTCTCACCAATCGCATCGATGCGTCATGATCGCAAATGACTTTCTTTCTGTTTTTCTAATGGCTCATTAACCCTATTTTTATAGTCAGAACTGCGAGCGACTTGGAAACAATTTATACGCACACGTGCCAGCTGGTCTCAGGTTATTTACACAGACGCGCGTGGAAGATTTCGCATCGAGTCTGACTCACATCTCACGAGTTTGCTAAAACCGATAAAAAAATCGTTCAATTTTCAATAAGATCAGTCCTATGAGACAATCGTACGGTTTGAAAACTCGACACTTAAAAAAATCGGTGTCTCTGATAAATGAAAATGAAAATAAAAACTTAATGAGAAGTGCGCGGAAAATAATCGATCGATGCGATAATTAACGATGTATCGCTATCGCTTCGTTTCGGGCGCAAATATTTAAAGACGAGTAGTCGATAAACGGGATTTTCATCAGCTGCACCGTAAAATCTCAGGCTTACTACACTCATCGGGAATTCGAGCAGACCATGAATTTTCCAATGTTTGCGTGCATTTTGTGCTTTACGTATCCAGTTACGTGCTTCGAAAGTTCTATGCTTATATTTTTTTGTATTCTTTCATAAACGTTTATTCTAGACTATGCTTCGCACTTGACAATTTATGAACAGCTTCTTCGAAAAAAGCTGCTATAATTTTCTTCAGTTCTCAGTAGACACTGCAGCTGCGGCTTATCTGGGCACGCACACGCACGGGCCCGGTCAAGTATATATATACACGTACAATACTGAATAATTCATTCGGCCGTGTACTCATGCGAGACGCTGCCGTTATCCCAGGAGCTTTTTAATTTCATACCACGACTTTTTTTAAGAAAAGGCTTTCGTAAATAATGTCGTTGTTGATCATAACGAAAGGAGAATGCCCATAGTAATTTTCAGATACTGTTTAAACTAACTATAAACAATAATAACCAGTTTACTCATTCAATATAATCCAATAAGCCATTCAATAAAAGCTTATATTTTTATATCGACGCTTTAATAACACTTTCATTCTTGTTGTTTTTTTTCTTGATAATTATTTGTTGTAATGCACTAGATTAAAACATCTCGTTTTAATGGACACTACTGCTTAAAATGAATTCTCATGCCCAATGACAATGTGCATTTAATCCGAAAGGTCGGCTAGCCTAATCGATGTGGAGCAACTTCACGATCTGGATACTTTAAAAATGTCCCACAGTACGAGGAGGAATGGAAAAACAAAATATTAGCTTTTTTTCTACTCTTGCAGAAAAATAAAAGAATATGTATTGCTGAGAATAGCGGAATTCTTTACTCTGGGCAAATAGTTAATTGCACTGACTAATTGATAAGAGCGAAATTGAGTAAATTCAAGTCTCCAATCGTAATGAGCTTACGACAGAACGATGCGGGAATTGGGTCAAACAATTCTAGTTATGTATAGTTGTATCGTGAATAAAATAACTTTTTCCGCGGTACTCTGCATCGAACCATTCAGCCACAAGATGAATTCTTAATTGGATAAATTGAATACGCGTATAGCGTTCATTTAGTTTATTACTGTTATTTGAATTAGCTTAAGGTGAAAAAAGCTGCAATCGCGTTGAAATGTGTGAGACGATTGAACGTTTGAACGTTTATGTCATATATATGTATATATGCGTATATATGTGCATATATATATATATATATATATATATATACATATATATGTATATATACATATCAAGTCGAAACTAACAGGTAGCGGCGAAATTATTCGCGACCCTGCTGCATAAACTACATGTATATACGTGTGCAAACTCATGCACCAGTCAGAGAAATATTGAAATGAGAAAACGCGATGATTTAACTTGTAAATTCGTATGCATTAATGCGCGGACTATTTCGAGCGAGGATCTAACCGTTAATTCAATTCTCATCCTTTGTACCGACTGAAATTCATCAAGTTGTGTGAGACTGAGTTGTAAGTTGTAAAGAAAGAACAAGTAGCACGTCATAGACGCTAGCAGAAAGTAGGCTCGCGTTTGGAAATCCGAGTGCCACGCGTAACAATCGTCCATTGAAACGACCGCTAGTTGTTCCACAGCGAGACCTTAATAAAGCGGCCGAGCTTGCATTAACGGGGGTAATTGCGGAGAGCCGAGCCGAGCACCTGTCAATGGCCCACACTTGTGCCTCTTTTCTCTCTTTTCTCTCTTTTCTCTCTTTTTTCTCTTTCGTCATAGCCATTATTGTTTTACTCGTAATTTTGAGCTAGTGCTGCTCTCGTTCGTGCTTTAACCCTAAGGATTTGCACTTTATATAGGAAAATTATTAACTTTCGAATTGTGGTTAAACATTGAAAGTAAATGAAATTCTCATGTTGACTCATGTTGACTCATATTGAATGGCATAGGCCTTGAAGGAACGCAGGCGATCGTTGGCCAACGTTCGAAAGAAATTTCGCGTTGAATTTTCGCCACCGAAGAATGGCAACGCGCACGCGATGCTGTTGAGTAAAGACGATATAAGGCCCCAACGGCAATAAATAGCCTGTCGCGACCATCTGTCACTTATGTTAGGTTAACAAATAGCCGTCGAGCTGTGTACTTGGCGTCGTGATCGATAAAGAAAAGGGCGACGAAACCGCAGCTAAACCGCGACTAAACCTACATTATTTTGTTTTTAATCGCCTTAGCAGGAGGGCAGTATTTTGTAACGTAGCCACTCCTATCCCTAGCCTCTTTTATGAACGTCCTTCAGCCACCCGGTTCTTCCTATCTCCGACAACACTTTGGAAATTGTAAATTAACATCAGAACGCGACGAAAGAATGATGTATTGGGGAATGGCCGTAGAGAAATGAAGCAGGCGCGGAAAATTTAAATACAGCGTAGTTGGAACGCGCGAAAACGAATACTCTAGGAAATAATTGTAGGTAAGCCAAATATAAATAATATAAAAAATTGGCACGAGCGCTTGTAAAAATGTTATCGCCTCAAGGCAGCCGCAGTGTACACAGTGTCTACACAGAAGAGCTTTCGCTCTTTCTTTCCCCCTGTATACACCAGCAGCACATCAGAACAGGGTTTATCTGTCTGTTTTTCCCACTCCGCCCTTTACTCCATTGTAGCTTCCCTTGACCTATTCCCTAATTGCTCGCTTCCGCCTCGCGTCCGTCTCGGTATCAGCCTCGGTATCAGCCTCGGTATCAGCCTCGGTATCAGCCTCGGTATCAGACTCGATAGAAGACTCGGTAGACCGCCTCGAACCGCGCATGCGTTATATGTTGTACCGATGAGAAGTATGGCATATCGGTGACATTCGTATTATGTACGAGAGACAGAAGGTATCGTGGTGTATGGCCATCTTTTATGATCTCTTCGGACAGACGGCTGTTCAGTCGTAAAAGATGAGAAAAAATAAAATGGCTAAACAATAAGCACGCTCGCCGGGTCTTGTAAAAGGCTACGCGCAGATAGGGCTTTCGGCTTTCGGTCTCCGGCGCACATAAAACAGCAGACAAAGAAAACGAACGACATGCTCGAAAGCGCGCAAAGGCCTCGAGAAAGATACGGAGAGAAAGACCGAGCTTATACGAGCTAACCCATAAAAGTCAATCTCCGATGCGTCGCCGAGACATTTACAAGCCTGAAATGTCCCCTCAACCCCCCCGTGCTGTAGTGCTGCAATTCACGAGAGAGCTTAGCACGAAAAGAAGGAGATAGACGAGCTTATGCACGCCGTTTCGCCAGCAGCGCCCTCCCTGTGCCCTCCCTGCGCCCTCCGAGCCTAACAAGACAAATGAGGCAGGTGCACGGGAGACGAGCGCGACAGACAAACGCGATTCTGACAAGCTTGTCAAAAGCTGCGAGATGCTAATAAATCAGCACTCGTTTGCTCCAGTATGAATTTTCTCAGTCTCCTCTGCCCTCCACTCGCCTGACCGCAGATGGAATAAAACTAAAGCATCGTGTAAACTTACCCTCTGCGCCTTCCTCTTGTCAGCTCGCTGATTCTGGTGATAAATTCGGCTGAAGTTGCTGACGATGACGGGCACGGGTAGGGCGATCACGAGCACACCACTAAGCGAGCACACGCCACCGACTATTTTCCCGGCTATTGTCTCCGGAACCATGTCGCCGTATCTGCAAAAAAGTATGATAAAACGTTAGGAAGGAAACGTTAGCCCGACAGCTGATGATTACCTATATAAAAGTCTTTCGTGATCGAAGGGATTGCCATCGAAGGGATTACCATCGAAGGGAGAAGGGACGAGGGATAGAGAAGCCCGCAGAGAAGCGTAGAGATTAAAATTTCAAATTCTCGTCTATCGTTGTACTATACATAAAATATTCTCGAATGAGAAGAAAAAACCGAGCTGCCGCGCAATGAAAAAATTGGGTCGAATGATATCCTATTCTGGGTGAGGTTGAAAGGTTATCCAATAAATGTGCAGCGGCGACATTTCGCTGGCAATCGAAGAAAGCGTTATAAATACGAGCGAAACCCGACAAATATTTTAAAAGGTTTCGCGTGCAGTTCTTCCAGCCTCTTGCCGCGAGCTCTTGCCGCGAGCTCTTGCGACTAAGCGTAAGGCGCAATTTGTTTTAATACATTTTTGTATCTGCATTTCCTGCTGATGCAGCGTCTATAGATGAAGTGACGGCGACGTAAATAGTCATGTATACACACGACGCAAATATGGGGAATGTATTTTTAGCAAATGAAATTTTCAACGGCAATACCGCGGGATAAACTCGTGTTCTTATCGCGTTTACTAGAAACAGCATAGAAACAGCATAGAAACAGCATAGAAACAGCATAGAAACAGCATAGAAACAGCATGTACATATTGTAGATATCGCAGCGTCGTCGAGGCGAGCGTAACTTTCACCTTGACATTAATACACGCGCTGCTTATTAATTCATTGTTGCGCGAGCTGCTCGTTCTGGCAATATTGTCGTAGTTGAAAAAGTGATCGATTGCCCGTGGAGATCCAGCATTTGAAATTTCCAATTAAAGCTTCGTAGAGCTTTTCTTAGATTTTTTCTGTCCATCGCGTTAGCGCGATAGACGGTATTCGCTCGCTCAAGAGAAAAACCGAGCCCGGATTGATGGATCGTGTCGGCAATCTTTCGCGACAGTATACTGCGCTATATACCTCGTTACACTCTTTGTCTCCCCCTATACCCTTTGAGCTCGCCAAGTGGGACAAATCGTGCAGTCGCGGACGTGGGCAAAATGTGGCGCTGGTGGGAGATTTGGGGAAGAGGCCAGAGTAATTGTGTCGAAGAAGAGGATCGTCATTCTTCCAGCGTGCTCGGTCGGTGCGTCGCCCTTGAGCATCACCGACCGATGGGTACGTGCTTGACACCCATTGCGCTAATGTACAATTAGCATACGCATTAGGGATGTACTAGCGAAAATGGAAAATTCGGAAGAACAGATCTCGACAATCGATAGTCTACATATCGGATACTGCAGGTATAGAGATATGCAAATATTCTCTTCCGAAAGTCGCAGACTTGAAGCTCGGTCTGCATCGAATCGGTATAGCAGAGAAAGCAAGTCCGGTCGCGTGAAATCTCAACGCATGCGACGACGACGACGAGGATGATCGGGAATTGTGATGACCGATAAAAGCGTCGGTGTCGGTGTCGCTGAAGCAGTGAAGCTGACCGTACTGCAAACGAATATTTTTCCACTACCGAATGATTTACCGTACGCCGTTTCTCTTCTTTGTTTTCCTCATACTTTTGCGAGCAATAAAACTTTGAATTTATAACACAGTCATTCTTGCCTCTCTGACTCTACAAAACAAAGTGTCATCAATGCATTAGGATTCAAGCGGCTGCGTAGAGAAAAAGTTATAAAAATACATACGCACAGATACCAGTGAAAAAAATGGACGACAACAGCAAATTAGTATACATACTGTTTAAGGGGCTACAGGCAATGCACGTCTGCCCCAAGATTAATTGCAAAAACGGATACTCTAGAGCGATTCGGATCGAATGCGCGTTAGTCGAGAAATAGAAAAGAAAATAAACAAAGATAATGAACAAAGAAAATAATAGCAGAAAATTCAACGTGTAACTGACGGATTCTTTTTTCTTTCTAATTATTCCTTTTTTCTCATTGTTTCCCTCTTCTAATACTAATACTCAGTTCATGAATGAGATTGCGTTGAAACGGCAAAGTTTCAATGCAATCTCATTCATGAACATTCTATGGAATTCGATCGCATTCTTCGCCCGATCGTCTTGAGAATTGAAACGCGAATGATTGCTTGATGAATGGATTTCAAATGACATGCAATGATTCGCGCCTTTTACCTGAGTACTCATTTTATAGTCTACGCGGAAAAGCGCGGAAAATTGAAGTGGCAAGCCGCGGGAGAATAAACTTTTTTGCCGATTGAGCGTACCGGTAGCCAAGTGTAGCTTGTTAAGAGCTTTTCCTCATTCTCCGTCCAAGAACTTTGGACTTTCTTCTTCTTTCTATGACATGTTTCGAACGATCGAAGAAAGTTTCGATGTTATTATTTATTGTTTGTTGAAAATGAAGGCCTGTACTTGCGCTAGTTAAGACTTGTAATTATAATCTACGGTAAGAATAAATGGACCGACACAACTGGTGGCAAAAATAAGCGGCGATGCTTCCTAACCTCGACCTCGTTTCTTCTTCCGTCGTCATAGCTTTCTGGCGAATCAGAGTCGTGATTTCGGGGAGCTGTTTACGAAGGAGACGTCATCGACGCGCATATCACTCGGCGGAAGCACAGGGCTGAACTTCCCTCGTGAAACCTCGTGAAACATTTTCGGCTGTGTCCCTTCGATTCTCGTAAACCGTATAAAAGAGCGTTTGTGAAAAAGTTCATCTTTTCATTGTATCTTTTCATTGTATCTTTTCATTGTATCTTTTGATTTTATCGCTGACACTGCGCGGCTCCTTTTCTACGATATGGAACGGTGGCGAGAACAAGAGACCAGGCAGTTTCTCTCTAATTTTTCTCTCTGATGGTGTATGCACTTACAGTGTACTTGCTGTAAGGATCTGCATCAGAATCAGACATTCTATGCTTAGAACGCCGCGACTGCGGCCGTGGAATGCCCATCGACTGCGCGCGCGCAAGCTCACCTAGTAGTAGGGGAAATATAGCGGTGACGACGAGCTTCCCACTTTTGTAAATCGGCAGGGGCTGGAGAGGAGACTGGCCAGGAGACTGGCCAGTGTCCTGAGCAGGTGCCACGTACTCGATGATTGAACGCAGCCGAGAACCTTTAAGCTCGGTGTATTATTATGTTCTCTTTATTCCCAAAATAATCAACATCATCGTGAAGAAATTCAACAGTTTACTGAATGAAAGTAAAAGCAAGTGTGAAAATGAGAGAATAACAGTGCCTGGGCAGAGGTCAAACTTGCGATCCGCACACGTCACTCGCAGCAGCATCGATTATATGCGCGCTGGTATAGGCGATATGGCAGAGTCGAATCAACGCTTCTTCGATGTGGCTACCGTTTCTATATAATATATGCTAATGTCTCTGGAGAGCCTGAGGGGAGTTTAGAGTTTAGGACAACCGCTTTAGGAAAACCGTTTTAGGAAAACCGTTTTGGGAAAACGGAGCTTTAAATCCGAATTTCTGTCGGGGACTCTAATGGAGTTCGAACTGCTGAGACCCCTATAATTCATGCATGCCTAGGCGCAGAGAGACTCGAATTCCTTAATAGAACTATTTGTTATTAACCAGAAAGAGAAGAAGAGGGTACATGAGGGAAGTTTACGTATATCGTGAAAAGCATGTTAACGAGAGACAAACCTTAACCGTCCGTGGAGAATAGTTTCCTAAAGAGATGAAAAAAATCGTGCACGATTTATGACAACGGAGTTGTGCATACTTTATTATCACTAGACCCCCGGTTTTAAAAGCGCTTAACGTTTCAGGCTAGATCGAACAAAACTCGAGCTCTAGGCTGGCTTATAGAAGCCAACAAATCGAGAAAATCTTCTTCTCTACAGAGATTCTGACTTACGACTGATAAACGCACACACGGAGAACAAGTCGAACTATGCGTATTGCGTCTAGATATTATTAGTTTAAATTTAAAAAATCAGACGTTCTTTTTTCAATCTCGTTTGTATTTTGTGAAAGTAATAGAAATATTCTGAGATCGTCGAAAAACTCGATTGTCGCTGCAAAAATACGAGACTTCTCATCCGCCGATGATAAATCCGATCTAAAAATGGATTTTTCGACTCGTTTCGAGAAAGCGCGTGGTATGTCAAGACGGGCTGATCTCTCTTGCGTAACGACTTATCGTATAGCGGAAGCTAGAAAGAAATAAAGAAGTTAGCTTCAGCGGATATGGCATTTGTTTTTCAATGGTACATCCAATTTCAAGCGAGAGAGAAGTTTAAAAGATCAAAAGCTTCAATACTCGAAAGCTATGATTGGCATTCCGTTGTCGAATTTGGAGCTGAAAAATTGATAATCGGATAGATAGAAGACATAATTGTTTTCGCTATCCTAGACAGGCTTCACTGTGCCCGACTGGCCTTTAATTAGCTTCGGCACACTCGAAGCGAGCGAGATATTAGATTATAAAATTACGTGGAATTTTGAGAACAAACCGCTGGAATCTCGTTAGAAAGCGAGAAAATAAGACGAAGAAATTTCTCAGCCCGCACTTGTAAGATTTTTCCTTGACAGGTGTATGCAAATATTGGCAAAGACGTGTCTCATATTGGCTTTTGTTTCGTCCGATTTAACAATTTTCCGCAAAGCAAATTAACCGAATTGTCAATTGGCTAGGAAGTTGTTATTTCTGAATAAAATTCAACTGACGCCCATAGTGCAGCGAAAGTACAGGTAAGTGGATGATGGTTAGGGTAGAGAGAAACCTCGCAAATACGTCTCTGCTTTGCATTTTTATCATCGGTGCTCCGTAACGACTATCCTGCTTATTATCTCGTCACCTTGTCTGCGTCCACGCACGCAAACACTGAAACGCGCGTTCAATTTTGACGTACGCCTAGACGGCTCAAGTTTCAACTGTCCATTAGATTTTGACAGGTGTAATCCTGTCAAAATCAGCGGATCGGAAAGGTATAAAGCGTTTAAGTTCGTTCACTCGTTATTCGTTCATCATTCAAGCTTTGCTACAAGACTTGTCAGGAAGAGAAAAATCAGTGACGTTGCATCTGCCTTTTACGGCAAGTTTAGAGTGAAATTTCGTGTATCGATATTTATGCAAAGTTCCTCCCCTCGTTTGCGTATTACTTGATGATTGACGAGCTTCAGCGACGACAAATTAGCTGGAGTGAAAAGTGTATACGGAGTGTACATAGGTATATATGT
Organism: Apocrypta bakeri; assembly: GCA_018906985.1. Taxonomy (NCBI): domain Eukaryota; kingdom Metazoa; phylum Arthropoda; class Insecta; order Hymenoptera; family Pteromalidae; genus Apocrypta; species Apocrypta bakeri. The sequence continues at coordinate 19,905,958 of JACCIA010000003.1, forward strand.
TTTGCGCACGCGAAGCAAGCTTTTGGAGAAATAGCTTCTCCGATCACTAGCGGAGACAGAATCGCGAGGCAACTGATTACGGCCAGCTCCATACTTCCTTTATTATCAGTTGCCGCGCTCGCGTTTCTAACTTTCAACTGGGTCGCCGCGTTATAGCTACGTTATTATGACAATGAATGCGAAACGTCCAAGTTTGTCCGGCGACTGAAACTTGGACGGGGATCCGTTGCCTCGAAACTTTCCCATCGAGTTTCTCTGCCTCTTTCAGTGACAGGCAAATTTAGCAATTTTTCAATAATATTAGCAAGTCGCAGTTTATTCGTTGACTCGGAGAAAGAAGGACAGTAGCAGTAGCAGCGCAAGCGAGATAATCCCGAGGAAAGATCTGTGAATGGGAAATGTACGTATACGTGTATAACTTATACAAGTTCCCAAGCATAAAATCGTAATTCCGTTATCGTGTCGAAGATTTATTTACCCGGCGAGAGAAACCTAGTATTTTCGTATATAAAAGCCGCACACTCGGCAAAGTCTCTAATAATAACCGGATATTTCCAAACTCGAATGCAGCGCTGCCGCTCGAGAGCCGCGCGCTCTTCTCTCTTGCGCACACGCGTGCATCGGCGAACTAGATATAGCTTGAATATCTAATTAGTCAATCGCAGCATCAATATCACACAGATGTCTATTACACCTTCTTGCGCTATATATCCATCGATGCGGCTTCTTGTACAATATCAAGAAATATGTACTTCTTACTTGATGTATGCGCGCGAGGTGATTGCTTTACGTATTGATTCACGTATCGGTTTACGTATGTATACATTTTGAGATTATTTAAAAGCGCAGAAGAGCTCGTAAGCGAGTATTGTATGTTTCAACGACACGTTATGCATCTGTGTGCACCATCGAGCAGAAATGACTTAGTTATATACATAGAACGTTGTATTATAATGAGACCGTACGGCGTTTGCGTCGCGCACGAGCGACTTATATTTTAAGCCGTCAGCAGTGTGTGTGTGTGTGTGTATGAGAGAGAGAGAGAGAGAGAGCCAAGGTTGCTCTTCGCAAACTAGAATCCAAAGCTTCATTACGCGTGTCCCGTCTGCTACCTGAGCTTCTCTCTCTTCGCTTTTCCCCTCAAAACAAATGTACAAAGGGTGCGTAATCGACGGAAGTGATCTCGCGTCTGCCGGTGACCTATATTTTGCGGGAAAGAGAGACTGCTTTTTTCGTTATTCCAAACGAGACACGTGTGCGTGTATAATATAAATCTTTTTTGCCGACAAGACTCCCGTAAAAAACGATGCGATCGTTATTGCGCCCCCAGAGAGGGAGAGCGCGAGCGAGAGAGAACGGCCGGAAATAGATGCTGCGGGAAAATTCGGAGTGCGGCTGCTTGTTCGGTGGATATATCTCGGGCGTGGAAAAGAGATCGATACTGGCGCCGTACATACAAGTGCCGAAAGCGTCTTGCTCTTACAAGTTCTTACAACGAAGAAGGGGGACAAATAGGAAGAGAGGACAAAATATTACAATAAGCCCATCGCTCTCGGAGGCTAGAAACTCTAGGCAGCTTTCCGATGGTGCTCCTACGTTTTCGTTTCATTGTAACGAAAGATCAATCGTGAACTTGAGAGAACAGCTTTGAATATGCATTAGCGAACTTTCGAATTGGCTATTAACTGATACGGAATCTCTTGGAGAATCAGCTGCATCGAGGCTATTGTGCGCGTTGACCTCGAGCAAATTTCACTCTTCAACTGACCAAGGAGCTACTTTTGCATAACTATCTCTTCTGTTTTTTCGACTGGCCCTACGAGATTTTCACACAATATACGTGAATAATACTCGTCAATCGATCACTCTTAATCGGAATGAGCTTACTGGACTCCTTGGTATCCTTCGAAGTCTCCTAAAATCAACATTATCGAATGTATTATGAATTCGCGGAATGTTTAACTAAATAGTAAGTAAGGGTGCCATTTGGTGTATAGGGTTACCTATGTAAATAGAGAAGTAATGCTGCAGGTCGGCCAGGCCGCCCTTCTCTGGCAAGGTGGCAAGGCGCGCACCGATCCAACTCGATGACGAATGGCGAGTCGTCACGCGCCCAACGCGCCCAACGCGCCCAACGCGCCCAACGTGCTACGTCATCGATAAGCATCATCGCATGTGAACGCGAATTTTCATTTTCGACTGCAGAGGCATTTTTTTCTGCACGATGCGATGCGTACCTGTTCTCGTTGTTGTGAGGGGTTAAGGACTGCTCAGAAATGTCACGTGCTCTTCGAAGGTTATTTCTACCAAGAGGTTCAATTTCGTAGCAATGTAAAAGTGCACGTGCGCTTTCTTTCAAAGATTAGGCTCGATTAACGGTTATTTTCGCGTGCACATAGCATATTTAATGAAATGCGCAAAGCTAATTAGCAATAGCTAAGCGAGACTCGCCTTATATTATATAATATCGCGTTAATGATGTTTGAACCGAGGATTAATGAGCACAGTAACATCTATCAGAGAAATCACAGTGGCAAATCGGCAAATCGGCAAATCGGCAAATCCATAGAACCCAGCCGTATTAAATCATTAAGGACATGCGCCGCGCTGGGACTATCAAAGCTTCAGCTGTTGTTCATTGTATGTATTATTTACCGAAAATAAGAAAGCCAGGTCTTCTAACTTCGCTTCGCCCGACGCGTGTGGGATTTCGCTTCTGGGCATTCGATCGCAATCCAGCGAGACCTCTGTCGAATGGTCAGCACGTCTATGTAGTCGGCCGTGGCGGATGACCGAAACGCCGAGACCGAATAGGCCACTTCATCGAACGACATCGCGACGACAGAATCCGAAAACAATGTTGACCGCTACTCATCCATGTTCCCTAAAGCTACTTATTCTGATGATTCCATAATACAATTCACGTCTTCCAACTATATATTTTCCTATCGATTTTAACCACTAACTCTCTTAAACTCCATGCTTGATCGTGCATTTTTCTTTCGGGACTCTCTCTCGAGATAGAATAGTCAAAACTTAGCTCGCGAAGCATTATGCATTGTCAATTAGAGTAAGTGCGATTCGCTGATAACCCGTTTATCAGCGTAATTACTAGACGAAAACCACAAATACCGCAGTGCAGCTGCTGTATCGTAGATTAGTCAATAATCGACTTTCCGTAAAGTCCAACTGGTTTTCTCTCTCTCTCTCTCTCTCTCTCTCTCTCTCTCAGCCACCTCTACGATACATCGTTTCATTAATTTTTCATCAACGGCGGTACCAACGAGTACATACAATTTAATTAGATGAAAAAATTCCCTACATTCCGTCTAAAAAGTCTATAGCGTCAAAAATTGTCTTCACGTCACACATCCCTCAAGCTGGTTGCACTCGAGACAACGACTTCTCTATTTATAGATATACATACCTTATACATATATATGTATATATGTATAAGGGATAGTCGCTAAAAGAGGATGATAACTCGCGCCACAAAAGCGACGAAGAGCAAGGAATAAAACGAGGGCACGTGCGGCGAAAAGGAAATTCGTCTCTTCGTATCAGAAAAGGTCCGAAGAAGAAGTCAGAATAGCGAAGAAAAGAAAAATTCCTGCCGTTTACCGATGACCGGTCACTTTGGCAGTGACTTTTATGCATAATCTCATTTCGAAATATCGATGTTTTATTTACTATTGATGTCTCTATCGAATTTTAAAATGTCTACTATATTTGTGTCAACTAAAAGAAAGAATGCAAAGCGAAGTACGGTGAACTAGGAGAATGAAGTTTGCCGCGTCTGGTATCGAGAGGAAATCGATTTAGCAAGTACTTTTGCTGACCCGCGATCCAACCGATCCGATCTCACCACGTCGAGATCAATAAAATGGTACGAGCATGTCACGAGCGGAAGTGGCTCTTTGATTTTCAAAGTATTCGCGTTGAGAAGAAAAAAGAAGAAGAGGCGGAGCGTTAAAAGATATTGTATTTTTCAGGGCGTATTTGTATGAGAAAATGAGTGAAAAATCGGGTTTCACTATAATGCCATTAATAGAGGATATACCGAGAAAGAGAAGATCAATACGCATAGGAAAATGCTCGTGAAAATCCATTGATTTTGGTGAAAATGAGCATTCCTCGGGCGTTGACCCGTATACTATATACCCGTATACTATATAGTATGTGCAAGAAAATTTCTGGGATTTGAGTTCCAGTGCAGAAAAATGTCTCGACAAGGCGGAGAATTTTTCTTTGGGATCCGACGCCTTATTATTTGATCGACCTTCCGGGTGGAACGTAGAGAAGCAACCGTCGGCTTGACTGACATGAAATCAATAGTTAACGAGGACGCCACGAACCGAATAGCCCTTCTCTCGGATATTGTCTCCCTCCCTCTCTCTCTCTCTCTCTCTCTCTCTCTCTCTCTCTCTCTCTCTCTCGCTGACTCGCTGTTTCTGCAATTTTTCCCAGCATAGAAGCGCTGTTTGTTAATTAGCAAAGTTGTCGGAGCCGATTTTTGTCGGTGCCTTTATGATTATAGATTTATAATCTATAATGTACAACACGAGAACATAGAACGTAGAACGTAGAACAGGCTCGCGCGATACTATCTTGTTCGTTGACGTCATCAGCGTTTTCCATGCTCTCTGCTCTCTGAATGGAAAGAAAGTTTTCGATACGAGCTCATAAGGCCTTATCGGAGTTGACTAGTTGAAAAGGGAAATAAGGAAAACAATAATAATCAGCTATGCTCGCTGTCCGAATTCGCGTATATTATAGAGCAGAAAGATAATAGAGCGAATGGAGCCTCTTGAAAGCCTCCGCTAAGTGCACGATACTTCGTCAATGGTGTTTGAGCTGATATTGTCGAGCATGTTGAGTTGGGACAAGTGCCAAGGAGGATTGAAAAACAAAACGTGTATCGATGACGCGAGGGCCGTGGCCGATTAGCGAATGCTTATTTAATAAATAAATAAGCATTCGCTAATTACGCTCAGTTAGTACGTACTCGCGAAAAAATGAGCTAGTTGTTGAATTTCGACAACTTCTCTATAGAGATTCTCGTGAAAGAAATTTCAAATGATAATGGATTAATCGAAATGTACTAGTTGTAGACTGTGAGTACACTGGTATACTGATATGTGTATGGAAATTCGACGAGGTATTTTCGCGAAGGCAGTATTTTTTATTTGGCAGTATTTTCCCGATTACACGCTTTTCCCCTTGTGATAATAAAACTCGCGCAATAAAAGTCGAGCTATTGATTTCGTTGCTTTTCGTCTGACTGTGCGCTCTACGCCACCTGGCGGTGATCTCGTCCAGTACCGCGGTATAACTTGCAAATCGACGTCGCTGTTCTTTGGATCAACACAGTTCCCAACTCCAGATTCCAGACTCCAGAGTCCATTGGTACTCAGATAGAATCTGGAGAAGTGCATTTACGCAAAAAGTGCATCTCGCGGAGAGTGAAAAGCTCGTTTGATTGTTTAGCTCCGAGAAGATTTTGACTGCATGCTTGTTTACTCGGTAATCTCGGCACTTTGATCAAACGAGTTTTCAAAAGTCGAAGCACTGTGCTGCAAACGAAACGTGTGCATACGAAACGATATCGCTTGGCATACGCTTCGCTTTTTCGGTGCGCTTTTACGGTGCGCTTTTACGGTGCGCTTTTACGGTGCGCTTTTACGGTGCGCTTTTACGGTGCGCTTTTACGGTGCGCTTCGATGTATTTTAATCAATCCAAACAAGACACCACTAACTATTGCTTCAATTATCTCTTCATATTATCTGCACTAGCTATTTACTCTTGGGATGTAAATAGCCATCTGGATCCACACTAGATTGCTAGTAGTTCAAAATCCTCTTCCAGTCGTCTTCGTCCAGATTTATCCCAGTTCAACCCCCACTTCGTCTTCTACTGCTATTCTTCAGGTCAAGTCCCTTGAGTCCTTGATAAGGAGGATAAGGCGCGTCATCTTTATGAAATTGATGAATAAACCAGGATGAACGTGGCCAAGGCTGATCTATGAATTATCGGATGATTCGGAGCTGTATCGTAATTTTTCATGACTTCCTGCTCAGCATTTCGTTATACTGGACAAGGAAATCTGTGGATTGTTCAATGTTTTGCGAGCTTTATCGATGAGCTGTGTATCATCTATTTATAAAGAGATGAAAATTTCAGCGATTATACACACGAGTATAGAGACGAGTATAGAGACGAGTATACGTGTGAGAATACGTGCGAGTACACATGCGAGTTACCTTTAGTTTCGTCATTTCGAAATTCTCGCATTGCAAACTTGTTTTACTATATAATAAGTTGGCATTGAACTTTCGTCGAGTGAATTTCTATACACTTCTATATACGTATAGACGTTTAGTTGTGTACAGACACAAGAGGAAAGCGAAGAGGAAAACGAAGAGGAAAACGAAGAGGAAAACCGAAGAGGTAAACGAAGAGGAAAACGAAGAGGAAAATGAAAATACGCACATGACCTCTTTCACGCAGCAGCTTCTCGCAGATGCACGCGCATGCGAATTTCATTAAAACAATAAAATCTCTTTGCGGATTCCTCTCTCGATCAGCCCTTCGGGCATAAAATACCGCAGTAATTAAACTAAATTTTCCAACGCGGTTCCTTTCCGCGATTCTAGCATAACTATAGCTATAGCTATAGCTATAGCTATAGGATATACAAGCCGTTAAAATTGCGAATTAAAAGAGGAGGGGGGATCCGCTTTACGCGACGCGCGAAATCTAGGCGAGTCTCTCTGACGCAATTCGGTGATCAAGCTTTATTACAACGCTTTATTATTCTTGCTATCGCTACTTGACATCGCTACTTGACATCGCTACTTGACATCGCTACTTGATATCGCTACTTGGTATCGCTGCGTTTTTTCTTCTGCTATCCGAGAAAATGTCTTTAATAAGAAAATGAAGTATTATTTAAAGTTGTTGCTATAAAAGAACAAACTCGGCTCAGAGTTCTGTTTTGTACTGTTTTCCTGCGGCTATGAGGAGAGCGAGACTTGAGAGTCGTTCCGAGATTGAGAGCCACGATTATTCGCCCAAGCGCAGTTCGCGATCAAGAAAATTATGAGAAGCAGAGGACGAGGAGCCTGCATTTTCAACTTACAGTCGTAACATTTATTCATCTAATTTTATAAGGATAAAGCTAAGGAGCTAGACATCTAGATTATTGTATAGCTAGATAGAGCTGGCTCTGTAGCTTAATAATTATATCGTCCACTGGTACATGGCAAGCCTTTAATCGAAGATCGCGACATAATAGGCATTAATTATAAAACTAGTTGTGGTAAAACTAGTACAAGTTGTGTATAATCAATTCAAATACCGTTGGTTCGCTAAAAGTTAGCGGTTTAGATGAAGAGTTGCCAGAATTGTACATACCTATGTGCGGCAAAGCTGTAAAGAGGAGTAGTTAGGAGTTAGTTTGGGATGAAAATGAAGGGATCAAGGATCTCTCGGTTGACGCGAGATGAGCCGGCAGGTGAAAAGTGCGAGGAGATCGGAACGAAGCAGAGTACGTAGTGTGGCCAGAATTGCCAGACACCTGTTGCAAACCTGCACTGAATGACCTGTGTCGTTGCGGCACACCCTCGTCCCTCGTGTGCCAAAATTCTCAAGATCGCTGCTTCTTCTTCGAGACACAGTTGTTACGAGACGCGCTCAATCGATCAGCCTCGCATCTACTTTCCTGTCGAGTAGATCTCCACGATAAAGACTCGCGAGAGACTTAATACTACGCGAAACTACTATAAGTCTACTACGATAAGTCGCCTACACGAGCGGCGAGAGAACATTTGGAAAATCTTTACAGCTTTGGGTCGAGACTGGACGACGACGACGACGACGACGACGACGACGACGACGACGACGACGACGAATTATTGGCAAGTGTCGCCAATACTCCGTCGCCAACACTTCGCGCACATTATTCGAATAAATTTGCAGCTTTATATGCGCCTCTCGGTTCTTGGGAAAGAATAACTCTCCTGTATCTCGCTTTACAAGATATAACAAGAATCTCACAAGTTTCTATAAATCCGAGCTATAAGCAGTCGCTGCATAGCAATTTGCTGATATAAAAATGCGTATGCGCGTTTATGTGCGTAAATGGCTCTGCTGCAACGAGTCGATGATGGAGCCCCGATTCGCGACAATGACACCTCGCGAGGATTTTTTGGCATTTTCCTCGAATACTTCTAGTATTAGGTGCCAAGAGTTATTTGGCACAAGGCACCACGTGGTACGTCCTCCGACGACGTATTTATTCGCGATATTCGAGTCAATTGTAATAGGCCCGCTCTTTCATTCTAACGATTATTATTATTATTATTCGCTTTTTTTCGATTATCCTAACCCAATTCCTCGGTTGTTTTCTTTTCGATCACTTAGGTCGCATATATTGAACTGATCACGAGTCGCTTCAGTCGGAAATATCGAATCGTGTAGAAAAAGTTAATGATAGAAAGAGAAATGAGAGAAAGAAACTGTAAGCTGTGACACGCTATTGTGCTGCGCAGCATCGACTTCGCTACTCATAGACTGAGTGTAGCAGCATCGGAAGGCGAAAGGGTTAAAAATATAACCGAGCGAGAGAGAGAGAGAGCGAGATGACGTGGCGGCAGTATGCTTTCGCCATAGCTTTCGTTGCCTCGCGGCGTTTACACGAAGCCAATTACTTGAAGAGTAACTGGACTCGCTAGGCTCTCGCTAGGCAGCTCGCGAAACAAGATGTTCATTGAAAAGCAAGTTCTCCTCCGATTAGAGGTTCAGCCTGCGCACGGCACAACGCGCAGATACGCAGTCTCGCACACTCGCACACTCGCACACTCGCACAGTCGCACACAGCGAAGCAAACAAACGGTTTTTCCATGAAACTTTTTTCATGTCTCCTGACCTTTAAAAGCCTTTAAAAGCACCTCTGTATCTCAAGAGCAAGCAAACTTCCTTCGAGCTGCTGAAGATGCATATACGTTTATTTGTTTGCTCAAAGCGTATTTCTCCCATTCAAATTTATTTCTTTGCGGCAAATTATATACAGCGCCGGCAAAGGCGTATGTTTGTAATATATATTTATTTCTCGCGTGAAACGTTCAATTTGATTACGTCTATACAGCTATTTCGAGGTATATTTCAATAAAATAACGAGTCGACTGCTTATGAATATTTATGAAATGTGTTTATTTATGTGTGTGTGTGTGTGTGTGTGTGTGCAAAAATTAGCGAAGAAAGAAAGCTATGTAAAAAGGTATATAACTCGATGAGAAATTCTATAGAGTTTGGGCAATCGAAATTGTCTCTATATAAGCTATGCTTGTAAACAGGTGACTGGTTAATTGATTATGTTGAAAAAAGGCTAGACATAGAAGACGCGATGCCGCGCGCCACAGTTGACCCTCCGCAGGTGAGCCTCCCCGCAGGTGACCCTCCGCCTCGACCCGCATCTTTTCATACGCCGTTGGGCGAGAGTGAAAGCAACTTATAGTCCCTTTTAGTTCTTTTAACCGAGAGTATACGCGGACGAACTTGACCGATTTTCTCGTGCGCGCGCAAGCCGTCTCTCTCTATCTATCTATCTATCTCTTGGTCTTGCTCTCCTTGAGAGTGGACTTTCCTGCGGGGTCGCGTGCGCACGGAATCCTCCCCCCTCCCCCTCACTCACTCTCTCCCTCTCACTCTCTCCTCTCTCTCTCTCTCTCTCTCTCTCTCTCTCTCTCTCTCTCTCTCTCTCTCTCTCTCTCTCTCTCTCTGTCTCTGTATGACGTCAGCCTCGGCTGTTCGTATATGGACGTGCGTCGTCTTGTACTTTTTTAATTTTAAGTATTGTACTTAAAACTCACCCCAAAGTGGTCATGGTGACGATAGTGTACCAAAAAGCAGCGGGTATAGAGGTGAAGTTCGTCCCGTCGACGTTTTTCTCCGCGTAGAACATGACGGTGGCGAATATGATGATAGCCATTGCCAAGGAGAAGACGAGGAAACCCAACTCGGAGGCGCAACTTTTGAGCGTGTAACCGAGGATTCTGAGTCCCTGAGAGTGCCTCGAGAACTTGAAAATCCTGAAGACGCGGAAAACTCGGAGCGTGACGAAGGCACCACTAACGTCGTCGTTGTCGGTGATGCCGAGGCCGATGTAATAGGGCAATATGGCCACGACGTCTATGATCGACATGACCGATCTCGCGAACTTGCACCTGCTCGGCGCGGCGAAGAGTCGCAGCAGATACTCGGCCGTGAATATCATGACGCAGGCCGTGTCCAGGCAGAAGAAGACGATCTTGTAGCGCTCGCCGCAGGAGAGAGTGCCCGCGCGACCCGGCCGGTTCCCGCACGGCACGGTCTCGACGACGTTCGCCAGGACGCTCACGGCGATGAAGAACCCGGTCACGTAGTAGAAGACCAACGCGGCCGTCGAGATGTGCGGATTCTGGAAGGCGCGCCACATCTTCTGCCGCATGTCGGTCAGCTGCTGGAGGTTCTGATCGCCGTTCTCGCTCAGCTTGTCGTCCATCAGTCGCTCGGCGTTCTCGCGCTTCCTGTCTCGGTAGTCCTCGTAGCAGCAGTCGCCTATCACGTCGGGCAGTATGCCGAAGAACGCGAGCTCCTCGTCGTACGACGTCAGGCACTCGTGCTTCGGATAGTGCAGCTTGCCCGTGCGATAGTAGTTGAGTATGTGTCGGAAAATGTCGGGGTCGCGGTCGAAGAAGTACTCGCGCGACTCCTCGTCGTAGAAAAACTCGCGCTCGTTCGAGCCGAGCAGCGTGTCCGGGTACTTCTCGAGGGTATTGCGCCAGGTCTCGAAGCGTCGACCCGACACGTTGATGAGTAGCTTCTCGTCGTCGGCTTTGCGTCGATCTTTCGGAATCGGCGGCGGGGGTAGCGGGTGAGTGGCGATCGGCACCCAACCGATCGCCGCTGCCCGGGCGAAGGGCAGCCAGGCGGCCACCGATGCCATTGCTATTCGATCGCGCTACTCTTCGTGCTTCTTCCACTCGTTCTTCCACTCGTTCTTCCACTCGTTCTTCCACTCGTTCTTCCACTCGTTCCTCCACTCGTTCCTCGTGTCCTCCTCCCTCCCCTCACTCTCCAGCGCCTATTGCCTCCTGCTCCTGCCGCTTCTTCCCTTTCTTTCGCCTCTATCGATTCGGCTTCTCGAAGACTCCGCTCGAGTATTTCTTCTCTTTACGAGGGAGCCCCGATAAAAGGCGACCGACGCGCACCGGTCGATCGCCTTTTTCGAAACCGATGACCGCTCCTACACCCCACGTGGAGCATATTTCTCCATAGTTTCGGCTCAGAGAAATCTGTCGTAAACTCAGTGCAGTCTCGACTCTCAGTAGCCAGAGCTTCTTCTTCGTACGCGCGGCAGCCAGTAACGTCTCCCACCAATCTGCATCATCGTACAAATACGAGGTACACGACGCTCGGGCCTGTATGTCGCTTTCGCTTCGGCTCGTGAACGCGAGCAGCCGTGCGCGTGGACGTGCCTTGACTTCGTTTCCTCGACTCCTCGCTTTATCGGGCGAAGCTCACCGCGTCGCGATTTCGAGGCTGTCCGCGCTGAGGCCGCTGCGCTGCTGCCGCTGCTGCCGCTGCTGCCGCTGCTGTTGCTGCCGCTGCTGTTGCTGCCGCTGCTGCTGCATGCCTGCGTCGACCGGCGGCGTCACCGTGGACACGGGGCATAATAATTCCAACGCAGTGTATGCTCCTGCTTCCGGGGACCGGTTCTCCGATCGAGCAACACCTCGGCGAGAACTGAGACGAACCGGAGATCAATGTAGCTTTTCTAGGCGCCGAACATCTTCGGGTAAAGTTGGGCGGTTCGGGCAGCCGCCGTCGTCGTGGTCGTTGGGTCGCGCGCGCGAGCCCCGGAGGATCGATATACACGCACGGGGGGCAGCGTCACTATGACCGAGAGAGAAATAGAGACCCGCTACACACGAGGAACGACAAATAGCTCTCTCTCTCTCTCTCTCTCTCTCTCTCTCTCTCTCTACCCCCCCCCCCCTCGCGTTTCTTTCGTTCTATCTCTAGTTTCGATCTCTCTCGCTCTCGCGATGCAACAACCTGCCCTCATGTGTATACATACATATACATATATATAAATATATGTATGTATATATGCGTAAGTGTGCCGCTATCTCGGCGTTGGCATCTCTCGCTTCTCGCCCCCGAATCCAGATTCTCTATGTACGGATTGAAATTGAATCACAGACAGCACAGAACGACGAATAACACAGCACACAACGAGGTAATCGCGTTGCAGTTGACGCACACAAAGAGAGAGAGAGAGCGCGAGCACGTCGCTTCGACGAGGGAGCGCGTTAGACGAGCCTCGACTCGCTCGACGAGTTGGCTACTCGCGACTGGTGCGAGCGAGCTTTCGCGGGGCTCGAGAGAAAGCTCGAGAGCTTGCGCGCTGCTCTCTCGGTTCCCCACTCCGCTTGCTTAGCTGCGTGTATCGGCGCTCCGTCATTCCATCTGCGCCGCCCGTACGTCAGAGCAAGCGACGAAACGACTGCGCAAGCTTCGTCGTTGATAAAACTTCGTCGTTGCCCTGCCGCGCTCTTCTGGCCGGGCGTTCCTTTAGCTGACAAAAGTCAGTGACGGAAAAAATTGGCGGAAAAAAAATGTCTGGCTGATTAAAATTCTCCCCCAATAAGGAAGCTTGCAGCTTGCGGCCAGCTAGTCTGTAGCTTGCCGCGCGCACGTGCAGCGCGCCAACCTACAGACCTAGAGACCCTCTTGCTTCCTCTGCAGCAACAGAACAGCCCGAGAGTGTAGCGCAAGCTCACCAAACGAGTCCAAATTGATTTTTACGCCGGCGCTACTCTCTGCGCTCGCGTTGCCTAGGTAACGGCTCACTCGGCGCGCAAGCTCTCCAGTGACGTCAGAGCAAAACTGAGCAAACTCTCACACAAACGCGTTTCGCCATGTTTATCTTCTCTCCTCTTCGTCTCTCCTCTTTCCGAAACGTACATTCGGGAGAGAAGTTTACTTTTACGTTCACTCCTTTCGAAATTATCCGAGAGTAAAGAGCCACGGGTCACGAGAGTCCATTGGATATATGGTCTCGCGGAGCAGTGTATGCCACCCGACAGTTGTATTGTAAGTTATATTGACTAGTCTTGGGGGTCTTGGGTGACCGCTTGTTGCTCAAACAAACATCATCGAGCAATACGGTCAAAACCATAGAATGAATAATATCCGTTTGCTTGATTTTCATTGGCTTTTTTCGCGTCTCAAGAGCCGTCTATAATTTTCGCGTTTATTTTTCAAAATTCACGATAAAAACAGTACATTTCATCGTTAATTATTGTCAAATGAAAGAAAAAGACAATGCGAATGACTTGGCGTTTTAAAAAAGCCTTTTACAACTACCGCGAAAATTAGTTTCCATGCAATAATTTACTCGATACAATTTCAACAACTATAAATATATTTGACGTTACAAGCAATCCCTATTATTCGGCTCTCCTTCATTACAGTTTCAGCGAATACATACTATATAACATATTTTAATTAATATATATGAGTGAAGAGATAATCCGTCGACAATAGCACAGGCATGCAGTATCCGAGAGAAAATTCAAAAGTTCGCTAGCCTTCTTCACATGCACATCGTTCCCGAAGCGTATGATATAGATATATAATTGTAAGGGTCCATTGTACGGGTCCATTGTAAGGGTCGAATTTTGGGTCAAGACACAGCCGCTAGCCGTAAAAACACTTTGCACAGTAAGTTTAGCGCACGTCACCGCGCAGTGACTACATTACAGCCTGTATAGTCTCCGAGCTGAGGCTTGCGAAAATTGCAAACGCTCGCTGCGCGTGCAATATGTAACGGACATGGGCTAATAATAAAATTCAACTCCCGCTAAGCTCCTTTTTTACTATACCTGTGCAGCATAACAATTGCAAGGATTGCATGCTGTGTCTCGAAGAATAAGGTGTACATCGCTTCGAGTAGAGATCTCCGACATCTTTTCATTAGCTGTTGTACATGCTTGGCTCGAATTCTAGCAAAAGTTGCAGCAGGCAAAAGGTAAATTTTTTTTTTATTTTTGGATTAGGATTTTCACGAAGATGTATAAAAAGGAAGAGAAAGTAAAACACGCCTCCGGTGCGGAGACTAGTGTAGTAGTAGCAGTAGCAGTAGCAGTTATAGCAGCCGCAACAGCCGCAACAGCCGCAACAGCCGCAACAGCCGCAGTAGCATTACGCCAACCTCAGCAAAGTACGCGAGAGATTTTTCGAGTGTTGGAGCCGGTACTGTGCGCGCGAAACTACTGTCGAGCTCTCGCCGTCTCGTAGCGCTAATGAACGTCACAACGCCACAACGACTGCGCTAAAAAAGAAAACCGAGTAACAAAATAATATTCCGGCCTACTGCGGCAAAACGAGAACTCGTGCTCGTATACTTTCCTCGCATAAAGTCGGAAATAAAAGAGAAAGAATGAAACAGTCGATTGATGTATTTCAGTCGTTCGTTGAGGCAGTTTCTCTCCTTCAAACTTGTTAGAGCAGATCCGTGAAGCTAGTTGAATGAGCGCTATTTTCGCTCTTGAGTTTCCTATGAAATTTACAGGTAAAATAGAAGAAAAGACAGCCTGGGGTGGGGCGGGAAGGGGACACTACGGTCCGAGCATCGAGTTGCAGCAATTCATGCAGTTCTACCCATGCATCGAATAGTTTCCATCGAGATACTGGCAGCCGGAAAAGTAGCGATAACAGTCGTCGTCTCCGTAGGCCTGGAGAAAAGTATAGAACGCGCGCGCGCGCGCGCAGCAGATAATTCATGTTCTATGCAGAATACATCTATCTAGCAGTAGCTGCTATGTCTGACTTCGGCGGCACGTTACTACTGCGAGAATCGATTGCGCGCGCAGATACGGCAACGAGGCCTTCGCGCGCCGCATCTAAATTCAGTTTGTCTCCCTCTCCCTCTCCCTCTCCCTCTCCCTCTCCCACTCCATTCGTTACGCCGCCGAGTACTGCTTTATTAGAAAACTAATAATAGCTCGACTCATGCCTACGAACGACTAGTCTCATTGGACTAGAAGATACCTACTTCTATAGCTACTCCTACCACCCCCTTCGTCCTCGTAGAAGCTCCTGGGGTGATGTTTTTTATACGCAGGCTTTCGATGCGTTTTCTAGAGAGAACAAATTTACATGAGATTACTGACGGATATTGATAGCCCGATTACGAAGAGTGGAAAATATTAGGAAAAACGACCGAATGAGATGTAATAGAGTTCTGAACTAATTTTATGTAAACTCAGAGACGGACCATTCGATTGCACTGTTGGTCAAGCAATTTCTTCCATCCACAGTATTGCTACGCTTCATCACATTGTATTTAATGTAAAATGACAAAACAGGAAATTCGATAGTAGGACGGAAAGAACACGCTCATTGAAATTGTACATAAAGACGATTTTTATTTTTAAATACTTCTTGGACACCAATACTTTTTTCTGTGGTATTTCTCACATCCACTCACTCGCTTATCGGAAATCATCTATATGAGCAAGCGCGCGATTCCCTCATCTTGTTCCACACATTTTTTCTCCCACTAAACTGCGATTTTTCCTTTCTTTCATTTTAGATACGATCCATTGTCATACAGTTCTCGAAAGGTTTAACGGAAAAACTGAGACGACTTGAGTTGCAAGCTCAACCAGGCGTATCAGTCATCTTTCGGTCAGAGAAAGTCTTTCGCCGGACAGAATCTATTTTTAATTTTGACATTTTTCAGAGTCGTTGAAAAATATTCATTTACGAGTGAGAATACGTAAAAGAATAAATAAACTACGAGCAAGTTGTATACAGTTGTATTGTATAGAACGTTCAAGAGGATAATCGATCGATCTAGTAGCGGTAAAAAAATCTGCAAAATCACATTAGTGCAGATACGACTTGTCGTTTAGATCCTCTTCCAAGCACATATGCGCACTAAAGAAACAATGTCATCATTCTTTCCGTGTTCATGCTTAGATTCGCTCACATACACAATACATCATCGGCTTTCACTGTTAATCTTCGTTTTCATTTTCGTTCTCTTTGAAATCCGTGATACGTGTATATATATATGTGTGTGCGTGTGCGTGTGTGTGTGTGTGTGTGTGTGTGTGTGTGTGTGTGTGTGTGTGTTTTTATTTATTTATTTATTTATTTATTTATTTATCTATATATTAAGGGCAGCGGAACGCAAGCAACAATATATACACATAAAAAAGCGCCACTGTTTTTGTTTTATGCTTTCTTTGAATTGCAATTAAACTTGCTCGTTTTTCCATTCTTTCTTATCCCTCATCGTTTGTTTAAAATGCGATCGAGTGTCGCGCGAGGAACGCCGGGGATACGTCTCACCCGTTTTGCTCTCATGTTTCTTTACACAAATTGACTGCTTTTCAACATTCGTGCATACATATGTCAGAATCTCTGCAAGATATTTGATTTTTTTTTGCCGGAACCTGGTGTTCCTTTTCCATATTTTCGTTTTAATATTGACACTTTTAGGCGACTTGGATATATTTGGCTTTTACAATGCTTCTAGACGTTAGGTGTAAAACTGAAAAATTATTATTCTCAACGGAAAAAAATGTTAAAAAAATGTTTGTGAAAATGTTTGTGAAAAAAGGTGTTTTATAGAAATATTTTTACAAGACTTTCCTTGTTTAATTTACGCCTTTCTTTCTATTACTTACAGTCTAAATAGTAAAATTCCGTCGACATTACAATATGGCAACATTGATTCGATTACTTGAAATTTCTATATGAGTAAAAATGTCTTCTTATGCTCACCGATTAACGTTCTAATGTTGAGGATAGCTGCGTAAAAAATCTCACAATGACAATGCACCTTCCATCCCAAGTGCTGTACAGCATAATCGGGCAGCATAATCGTCAAAGCCATTAAATCATTAATATCCAACTTATCAAGCAATAGCACAATTAATTTTCACATTTACCAATAAATCTACAATGTTAGGTATAAAGTAAAAATTTACGATGCAAGAGCCTATAGACGCAACAATCATCTAAGAAATGATTTTATTTTCGTCGCATAGAAAATATTTTGTGCGCATAAATAATTGCATGTATATACACGCGCGCACGTACACACAGACAAGTTCACTCTCTATTCCATTCGTGCGCTTCTACGCTGGATTTATTTGACTCTATCGCTGCATTTTTTCTAGATAAAGTTCGCCGGCTTGCTCGCGCTCACACTCGTCGTAATCTTCTTTTGTTCCTCCGCTATCTATCTCGCCCACCCTCACTCCCGGAGCGATCGTATTTCTCGCAACTACCATTCATTTATACAGAAATAAAAAGATGCTTTGCGTTTTCTTTCATAATTGCGATATAAGTTAAGAGTCGTCTAAAAATTATTTCTCCACCAATTGAACAACTCATTGCGAGCACTTTTTCAAATTTCGACTTTTTTATCATGCACATTCATTGTTTCACATATTTTCATTTCAGCTTATTGTGCTCTTTTTCTCTCTATCTTTTGTTCAAGCGCTCGTTACAAGGACATTCTCGCACGCGAAACTGGTCCGAACCGATTTCTCTGTTGCTTCTACTTTTTTCGATAAACAAGCAGATTAATTGTAATAGAGCATTGCGCAACGCTAAAGTATGCGATAAACGGATTGCTTTATACGGTTATAAATATGTTTGTAAAGAAACAAACTCATGGCGACCAGATCGAGAAGACGTTTTTCTCAACTGAAAGAGAGTCTATTTGTATTTTTACCTTTTGATTCTCTGACAATACTGACATTTATCAATTCGTATGACATGTTTAAAAAACAATTGTTAAAATATACATTTGCAGAAAGTGTCGCGCGCAAACTAGTTTACAAAGCTAGTCTTACAAAGTTTGGAATTATTACAATTGGAATTACTTGTTTTTATTGAGTTGTTACTTTGGCACCTGTTTACTACGAGTATCTCTCTGTACAACTGGATAGAAATAAAATAAAGAGCCTCGAAAAACATGTTGAGCAAAATAGCTAGCGAGACTCTGTACTTATATGCACGTCTCTGGACTCGCCTTTAACCGAATTCGCATCGGAGCAGTTTCTCGGAATGTCTCATTATTCAAACACTCGTAACTTTCATCTCCACTTTACTACTGACACTTAGGCCCGCATTGATACGTTTTAATCGACGGTTCAGGGCTAATAGAATTCAACGTAAACTAATCAAGTTAAACGAAAATGCTCTCGGTCATCGATCATTAACACACCAAACGTGTCAAATTGACGTTCAATAGAAACAGAATTGCAAAGAGAAAGAGAGAGAGAGAGAGAGAGAGAGAGAGAGAGAAACAGAGAGAGAGGGAGAGAGTGCGAATCCTTATGCGAATACATTTTTTTTTTGCTTATTCGCTAATGATCGACGATCGAAACGCATCAGTAAAATATATTTATACGTTGATGTTTGAAAAACATCGAACCGTCGAAGGCCTTTCGAAAAACACTTTGTGTTTAATACAATAGTCTTTTGCAAAAACTCACGGGTAAAAAAGCACTAACGAGTTTTAACCTCGTTTCCTGTCGCGGGGATAAGTATATTTATTAGCGCGTCTCCAGCACAGAAATTGAGTGAAATCACATTTTACTAATAAAAAATAATAATAAAAAATCACAATAAGGACGATAGAACCGAATAACACATTACTACAATTTATCAATAATTTCTATTTTCTGAAGTGTTAATGTCACATTATTCAAATAAAAATTGTTATTTTGCTATTATTAAACCAAATGTATTTTATATGATTGATTGATAAAAAAAAATATCCGAGTGCAACTCGTTTTTGTTCCTTTATTCAGGTGAACAGTAGTTTGTACAATTCTTATTTATAATATATTTATAAACGCACGCTAAGAAACTAAAATAAATTATGAAAAAAAAAACGATTTTTAATACAGTATATAACACAAATGTGATTCGCGAATTAATTTATACAAATCTGTAAGAATCAGCTAACTAAGATTTTAAATTAAGATTAAAATAAAAAAAAACGTAAAGAAGTAAGATCCTTGCCTACAAAGTTTAGACAAAAAGAAAACAAAAAAGTATAATCAGTTCATATTCTCACTCTTATCCTCGGATCCCTTATCTTAATTTTATAAGACTCACGCTGTATTTAAGAAAAAGATGATATTAATCTCTACCCCACTAGCATACACAAACGTTTCATTGTGCAAAAAACTGCGAATGAATGGGAATTGATCCTCTCTTAGGCTTCCATTAATCGCGCATTACATTTATTATTTTATTTATCTTTTGCTTTCTTTTTCACTCACCTTCCGACATTTATGTGTAAATGTTACGTACGAATGTATAAAATCTCGCGTTCGCTGAGGTCATCGTTAATCGCTTGGTTACACGTATTTCTTGCCTCATTTTATTTATCGCTATGAAAAGTTTATTCTTTATACTTTTTCCTTATGACACAGACACACTTTGTTTTTTTTTTCTTTTTTTTCTTTTTCTAATCTCGTTCGGCTTTATTTCGAATGGAGATTATGTGTAAAAAGTGCAAATACATTGATGACATGGGCATTACAAGGGGCGGAATTCGAGGAAGTAGTTTCGAAAAATTTTTCATTCTTTCGATTTTCAGTAGATATCGAATTCGATCATGAAGTGAAGCATCGATAGATTTAAGCGAATCAGATTATTGATATACTTTGAAAGATAATGTTTCCAAGTAAAATGAAAAACTCGATATGATAAGAATGATAAAATTAGAAAAAAGCATACACCCAACAGAACGGACATTTTAAATTTGACCTTCACATATAACGATACATTCTTAAAACATGTTAGGTACGAGTTCTTAGCGAGTATACAAACTCTCCCTTTTTTCTCTCTTGTAAAAAGTGAGAATGCTCAATTAGGACCCTATATCTTTTCTCACTCGCGATCACTTGACATGGCACTAACTAACTTTTTATTTTTTCTCACGTTATGGAATGATTATGGCGCGATTTTTCTGTTTTAAAATTACAATATAAGCGTCGTTTCGTTTCATCATTTTTTCGCTCTTGCTCTTGTTTATTTCGTCTTGTAGCTTGTGCGAAACTGCATGTAAAAAAACCATCGCCGTCAACGTTTTAGTTGGTATAAAGCAACATCAACCTAAGTGCCCTATTTATTCAAATAATTATGCCTTTTAAGTTATCTTTGTATTTTTGTTTTCTGCTTCAGCATAATTTATATATAATATTTATATTCAGCAAAATTCTACCTAAAACTCTTTGCCAACGGATTTTCTTTGCGCTCTTGACGGACAATGGCTAAAATGTATATTTAATACATACACAACCGATTTTTTCATTTGCCATTGTAAGAAAAGGAGAAGGTCGATTGACACTTGCTTCTATCTGTATTTCGATAGAACCTGCCATGCATAACCTTAAATGCACGACTTAGAAAATTTCATTTTTTCTCAATACATTATTGGGAAAGAGAATGACTAATCGTATCGCGCAAGAGATAAAAAGTTCGAACGAAATATCTCTACGAATTTTAGAAACCAAGCTTTTTTGAGACCTTTGTTTGCGTAGCATTTGGAGAATTTTCCTCCTTCGTTTACCGGATGAAAATGTTCGTTGGTACTGGATAAAGATGGACTTGCCGCAATATGTTATTCAGACCATGACAATTGCTTCTTTGCCGCAGAAAAGGAATGGATATTGATCGATCATTGTCTGCACAACGTCCTCGAGGTAGGGTCGCATTGCCTCGAACCTGCCGAGGTCATTGAACTCGATCGGCAGTAGAGTCGGCCACCAGCAGATCGCTAGATTTTTACTGTCCATGCTGTTTAATTTGCAGTTCTCGGCAACTCTGTCAAATTTTAGAAACAAATTCATTGCGGTACGTGTAGAGTAAATCTACTTATTATTTGTTCATACTCACTTGACAAAATGTTGGAATATAAATTTGAGCACATCAAAGTTAATGGAATTCAGTTTGGTCAGCATCATGCGGAGAGCCAGGAGTCTGCCGCTTCGATCTAAAACGCAGCGTTCGCAGAGGAAAGTGGGGAAACAGATAAGAAAAACAAAACATTATTACAACATCGAAAGCCAATCAGTGCCAAAATTGATTGTGTATCAGACGTAAGTAATATTATCGTAAATACTGTGTGTATGTGTTCGTATAATCACGCTAAGATAAACAAAAAACCAACCTTCCATGTTCATGCATGTCGCGGACATCGGTTTGCTGATACCACGTGCACCTTTAGATTAAACAAACATAAAAATAATTGTAAAAATAAATAAATATGTCTTCTATAGAAGTATAGAAATGTATATTTTCGAGTGAAGGTAAAGAATAAGCGGTTTGCTAAATATAATAAATTATACATATTGCAATACAGCCTGGTATTATGTAGCTATTGTGTGCGATAGAAAAAGACTCACCCGATATGTCCTCTAGCTGAGTCATGCTCTCTTTGTCGATAAGAGGTGGAAGTCTCTTCGAGAAGAAGTCTTTGAGTGCCGTTGCCACCGCATTCACGGGAATGTCCAGTGAATGTATATCCACATTACCGTCTAGAAGAAAATAGAGAATGAAAGAATACACTAGAAAATCGTTAATAAGATAGGAGACAATCAATAACAGCACCTTCTTCGAATTTTTGGAAAAGTAGCTCAACATGAGCTCGATTACCGGGCACTCTGTAAATGCCCTCGGAATCAAGACCTTCCTCCTCAATGAATTTAACGCATTTTTCGAGAAACAACGGTATCGGATTTGTATCACTCTGAGCAAAGTCCTCGATCAGTGTTTGCGGCATTGGCTGCAGAGACATGTTAACCCCACCTGAGTTCTTTGTCTGTTTGGTTTTCTCTTGCTTCTTCTTTTCTCGTTCGCGCTCTTTTTCGGCATGCTTTTTTAATTTCTCCTCCTATAAAAATAAAAGTATTCATCGATTAATGCAATGTATGAGCTTTGCTTTGCTTTAATGAATGTTCCGTTTACCTTAAGTCTCCGCTTTTCAATTTTTTCATCCTCCTTTGCCTTCTGCTTATCTCGTTTACGAGTCAGCTTATCCTGACTATCCTTATTCTTCGTTAGCAAACCAAAACTGGGCGAGTTGATCTCTCGTGGCGAGGACACATCGAGGCTAGATTCATCGTCTGGCATACTGGCAAAGTTATTTTCTACAATGCTACGTTGTTGTTTTGATGTCATCGTGCTAAACATCTCGTGTGTCATATGTTTAAGATTAAAAGTATGCTGGAGACTCGAAGCCAGATGAGCCTGAGGCGGCAGCGTGTTGACAAATTTCTTGCGAATATTGGCCGTTGGATGTTTGTTGGTGTGCACCTTTGTCCGGGTCCGCCAAGGTTGATCCTGATCGCTCGATTCCGAGCTGTCTGGACTTTCACTCGACACTAATAACGTATAAAAATGTTTTCCACGTAAGTATTTCGTAAGCTTAACTGAAAACGTTCAATGCTCTCAATGATACAAAGGACAGTACCTCTCTCAGCAGAATCGACGCGCCAGTTCTTGTCATCTTTCATGCTGTAATTAAGGCCAACGATTCCATCGGCGAAATTGCCCATGCCTCCACCGCTACCTGTCATACCTGCTAATGACGGGACCTTGGGCGTCGCCACAGGTATGGCTGTACGCTTCTTCCGCGTTCGTTTGTGCGACGAAGTCTTTTTGTTGTTTGCTTTGCCAAGAGCTTCCGCCACCCTTTGACGTTCCAGTGAACTCCACTCTGAATCCGAATCACTATAGGCCGTTGATGGAGAGTCTGCGGAATTTTTTATGTTAGCTTGCACTAGCTCTGTACTGATATACTTACGAATTGGTTTTCAACTCACAAGGCTGCCCTTTGTCCCTTCTATGTCTAAGTTTGGACTTGTTGTTCCCAATAGAGTCATGCACCAATGTGTAGACGTAGTCACCATCGTAATGTGGATATATATTCGGTACAACATCCTTGACCTTAATTACCGAAGTACAGTTAGTCAATAAAATTGCTATTAATTAGTACTAGTAATAATAATAATAATAATAATAATAATAATAATAATAATAATAATAATAATAATAATAATAATAACAATAACAATAATAATAAGCGAAGAAAACAGAAAGACGAAGAAAAAAATTAAAAGAATCATTACCGCGCTTCCCCTCACCTGGGCGTACTCAGAGCCAAGATCTACCATCTCCGGGGTAGCAAGAGGCGCATGACCCATGTTCATTTTGCCGTGTTCGTCCTTCTCTCCTATAGCCATACGAGATATCACATCCGTCACATTCGAAAAGTCCTTGAGGTTGATCTTGCCAGGCTGCTTGAGCGTTTGACTGTTACCCTTAGGCCTGGACTTGGTTTGAGGTATATGCCGGCGACCCGTCGTAAAAGCCCTGTGCGGATAGTTGTTCGTCACACCGTCTTGCTGCTGATGCATGAACGTATCTTTGACCCAGCCTGAAACCGTGCGAAAGTGCTTCATTGCTTTTCGCAGACGGGTGGAAAAATAACAAAGTCTCGTTGTGGTTAGTATGATCGTTAAAATGACTGTCTTGTGAATTTTGATTTTAGCTCATTCGGCTCCTTCTACACGTTGGGAATAATTCTTATTATTCCGAAATGGTCAAATGTTGATAGTAGAATTAAAAAAAAAAGATGTTCAAAGACACAATAATTAGTTCGAGAAGGAACAGAAAAAAGTATAAGCTCGCGTGTAGTGTGAATTAAAAAATCTCAAAAATAATGTCAAACAAGAAAAAAACGATTTTTGAAAAGGATTTGAATGAGTAGAAGATTTTCAAAATGAGAACTCTAATATCTGTAAATAAATGTCGTGTGAGATATATGTGAAATAATGATCACGCATCGTGGATTCTCGCGTACCAGACAACTTGCTTGTAATGTCGCCGCCTCTGCCAAAATCGCGATCCCGTTCCTCCCTGTGATAGTCGACCTGACTGTAAATATCGCTGTCGTCGCTCGGCGTCGCTCGACTGTCAACGAAGTGCTCGTTCAATCCAGTCTCGCCTAACTCTCCGTCGGGGGTTAACTGCTCATAAGATTCTGAGCCGCTCCTGAAAGTTACCGACATACTGCTTCACGTTAGATGAGATACATTACAATGAGAGAGAAAGATGCTAATGTATATCTTTGGTATATAAAGCATTCCAAGGAAAGCACTGTGAGAAAAGCACATAAATAGAGAAACAAGTAGAGAGAAACAAGTAGAGAGACTCAATTCGATAGGAAGGAGAAGAGAACTCTTTCCAACTACTTACCCGTCGTCGGGCGTTTGCAAATGGTAGCTCTCATGACGCGGTGGTGGCATTGGGTGAAGGGCGGAGTACTCAAGAGTACCCTCGCCACTGTCGTTGAGATTACTCGGTTCTTCCATATTGAAAGCTTGTTCAATTTCAGGCTTCTTCTCCCAAACTTCCTTGAAGAATGGCGTATAGAAGGCAGCTAGAATGGTACGCGATCTTTTGATAGCAACTCATCTACTACTGCGGATATTAAAATTTGAACGCAAACAAGAAATTAAATGGTTTCTCACTTTTTTGTTGACATGACGAAGACGACGTCATGAAGTGCGCTTGAAGTTTGTCAGCTGTAGCATTTCCTTCGGTAATAAGGTGATGACTGAGATCATTAGTGAAGAATGCATTTGCGCCGCCTGTATCGGTGACTGCCATTATCTGGATCGGCAGGTTTGGAATGTTGTGCGAGAACGCGCTAAAAAATTTTTAGATAAGTGAGAAAAGATCTCGTTCGTAAATCTGACTCTTTGCATTATTCTTTATTAGTTCGTGAAGATGATTCAGCATGCAAATATGATATGTTACGTTAAATTAAACATTTAGTCACAACTGCATTCCTCTCTATAAGTTGATCTTCGAAACAAATCGATTAGTGATTAACTGATTGTTTCTTCCAAAATGAAGAATATTCAAGTTCAAAACTCTAGAATTTGCTATTAAAGAATAATATTCGGTAAACAACAGCGATAACAGTCACAATGAATGAGAAAATGATGTTGGCATTTACAAAATTCGGGCGTACTTGAGAGTAGCCAAAGAGGCTTTCCTCTTAGTTGAGTATACGAGAATAAATCCATGGACAAGCTCGTCTCTGAAAGCGTTGGCCCCGTGAAAACTCGATATCGTTACTTCAACGCGACGTTTAGAATCGCCGAGAAAAGTCTCGAGTACGATCGAACGCTCGCTACTCAAAAAGCAACATTGATGACTCAACAACGGTGCCAATACGTTTTCTACCGAATAAGGATCTCCACAGAACATACACATTATAATTCTGAAAAAGAAAGTAATAATAATGAATAATAATTAATCTTTAGAGGAATTATTGAAAATGTAGAATAGCTGCTGGAAATGACGTTTACCTAATGTCTGGTTCCAAGCACTCGATGACACTTTGGTAAATATTTAAAAAACCAGCTCGATGATTTATTGCCTGCACGAGCTGTTGCAGAGCATCCTTTACGAGGGATGTTGGAAATCTCTTGTCTTGTTCCAGATCTTCGACAGCAACATCGATGAAGGGGCATTGCAAACTATCAGCGAGATTTTGTCCCTCCTCGCGGAGTCTCATGGCTTCTAACTCGTCTATTGCGCAGTCAGGAACAAATATGATAACAATTGGCAATCCCTGAAATGGTAGCCGGTCCTCTTGCTCGAGATTCGAAAGTAAGGTCTTTTCAAGCGAGGAACGCACGTACTCAAAGGTGTCCTCATTAGAATAAATGCAGAATGAACCTTGAGATCAGGATAAGAAAGTTGGCAGTGTAAATAATGGTGAAAATTGAACGTGAAATGACTATGATAAAATGAGGAGTATTACCGTGAGGCATAAAATCGGAGGTGGTGAAGGAGTTATGGGGTAACCCCACGTCACCATCGATGACGCGATACCCAAGACTGTACAGTTGACAATCAATCTCAACCTCATCATCCTCGGTCTGCGAACGAATCTCGCGAGCAAACTCATCGCTTAGTCCGCTGTTCCCCAGTATAACCAGATTCAACTGATTGTTTTCCGAGGTCAACTGCCATTGACTACTATGGTTCCACGACGACGGTCTGTGAGCTTTAGTACTGAGGATGCGCTCGATCAATGCATCCATGCAATTAGGAAAAGCTGGACAGTGTTCGCGAATAGGACAGTGTACAAAGCCCAAGTGCTGAAAGAGCATTAGCTTCCTGTCCTGGTCCAATCTGTCAAGAGCTTTGTACCTGAGAGAGCAAGGTAAATATGATGAATCGGAGCTTTCTGCGTTACATTGCTGTTGTCGGTCATC
This sequence comes from Apocrypta bakeri, assembly GCA_018906985.1. NCBI lineage: Eukaryota > Metazoa > Arthropoda > Insecta > Hymenoptera > Pteromalidae > Apocrypta > Apocrypta bakeri. Next base: position 19,932,337 of record JACCIA010000003.1, read on the forward strand.
GAAAGTGAGAGAAGCACTGTTGTTACCTGAAGTCGTCGAGCAATGCATCAGTGATCTCCTTGATATCGTCTTGCGTAATTGTGCCAGTAGGAGCGATGCTCTTATAATGATAAAAGAGATCAGCGTGCTCCAACAGCAATTCCTGGAAATTGTGCCTGGCCTTATCGGTAATCTCCTTCTGATGCTGTTCATATATCTCTTGACAATCGTGATGAGAGAGCGCCTCAAAACACTCACGACCCATGAAAAGGACTCGAACTTCCGACAACTGTTTGCCTGGAGTAACGTATCCCGTCTCCTCTAGTAGCTGCTTGAATTGCTTCTTCCACCTGAGAATAAAAGCAAGGTCAGGTCAGATTTATTTGACGACACGCAGTCCGAACACGTTTAAAAAGTGCTTTTCTAATGGTCTGGACTTTTAACCATAGGAGAGAAAATATTTATTTTTCAAAAGCCCCTGCGCAGAAAGAAAATCTAGCACTATGTAGTTAGATTGGCAATAAAGTAGCGTGTAATAATGTAATTACCTTTTTGGAAGTCTGCAAAAAGAAAGGCGCCACCCAGAATAAAGCAAAAAGCATTAGTACGCTGCGAATGTATTGGATCGGTGGTATTAAGACGTTGACCTTCGAGAGCAGACGCTAATCGCACTGCAGTCATCGGAGGAATCAACGTAAACTTAACGAAATAACAGTTAGTCAAAAAACTAAGAGGACAAATAATCGTAAGATCTATATGCGCAAACGCAAATGTTTATAGGTGAAATGATGTTGGCAGCGAGCCAAAAGAAAGAGATAGTTAAGAAAGAAGAAAACTTACTCGAGTCGTCGCTGCTCTTGCTGCAAAGCATTGACGTGATTCTTGAATACAGTCTCCGCCTCCGGCGTCTCTAACACGTCGTAAGGTATCTTGGAGGTGTTATTTTCGCCAAAATCATAATCAATCCAGGGTATATCCTCAGGGCACTCGTAGAAATATCGATCAAAGTCTGGATGTTCTTTTATGTACTGTTGCACGTTCGACCATTCTCTGAAAATGTGAGTTTCGTTAATGAGGAATCACGAGGATCGTTAATGGAGGATTTGAAAGGAGACGCATAGCCTGAGCGATGCTTATCACTCCGCTTGGGGAATTGAAAGATTGGCTCACTCGTTGATAAGATTTGAAATATCGGGGCAGATTTCGTGCAGTATATCCGGCAGCATATCGAGATAGCCTTGTATCTTCTTGGCGATTTGTTCGTCTTTGAGTTTCTTGATGTGCCTGCGGAAAAGCCGTTGGGTAGCGTCGATGCCGAAGAGCTCGACGAAGGTCGTAAACTCCCTGTGCTGGGCAAGCTTCTTCGAGGCCTGGGACCAAATGGCTCTGTAGTCCTGCACGTGCATGCGGATGAGCCTCTGCAGGGACTCGGTCGAAGCATCCATGAGCTCCTTTCGCTGTCGAGCCGCCTCCGAGAAGGCTATTACCTTGCTTCGCAGCTTGGTCTTGTCGACGAGCTGAGCAAGGGTCATGAAGGCCAAGTCAACGTTGATATTCTCGTGGGCGCTAGTTTCAACCATTAGGATCGAGCCTTTGTACTCCTTGCGCATGAGCAGCTTCTCTGCCTCTCTGACGTACTGCTCGTTTGCGTCGTCGTTCTTCGTTGTCACCAGCACCATAGGCTTCTTAGCTTTCATCAAATTGTTCAGGATGTTGGCGACGATGTCGATCTGTTTCTCGATCGAGCGATTCGGCACGACGCTCACGTCGAATACACAGAGGAAGCCATCGATGTTGAGCTTGCCCTCTGGTAGGACCTTTTGCTCGTACTCCTTCTCAATACCTAATTGATTCTTGCAGATGTACATGAGTTTCTCGGCACTGGTTATCTTCGTGGAGGCGCACCGCTTGGCGTACGGCTCCATTTTGCCGCCTTTGAACGGTTGGAAGGAGGCATCGTCGATGAACTCCGTGTGTTCTATTACTTGAAACTGGTAATCTACCGACCCATCCTCAGTCGGCTTGATTACTTCGCCCCAGTACAAAAAGTGATCGTTATTCACCACGCGACCGCTGAAGTCCGACTGAAAAGTGCACGAAACGAAACGAAACGTTAAGAATTGCGGTGTACGCATCATGTATATGTATATATCATTGTGAATGGAGTAGACGACATGCCTGTGATAGCACCGAGATGTGGTCGACGCTATAGTCATCGCTGAGCGATCGCATGAAGCGGTTGCATAGACAGGACTTGCCTACGCCAACCTGGCCTTTATCCTTCTCCGTGCCCGAGAGCCCAACCACAGCTATGTTGATGCTCTTCACATTGTCGCTCTTACGCGCCATATTTCTTGCAGAAGCTTTGCACCTTCTTTTCTGATTACCTCTGAATTACAAACAATGAAAAAGGAGAGAACCTCCCGTTTTCACGCGTCCACTTGAGCCTAGCAGGTGCTGCTTCTTCCTAGGCCCTGATCAAACGATCCAGTACTATCCGGGCTTTGGCCATTGCTATTTTCCTCGAACACTGCCAAAGGCCAAGCAAATTTTAATTTTAGCTAAATATTTCCATTATCGATAAAATCAGTACTAGAAATCAAAAATACCCTTGAGAGCTTCAGTGCTTTCCATTGGTAACATCCTCGACAAACGCGCGAGGAAACTTCTTCAACTTGCACAGTCTTGATTTTCGAATCTGATCTTAATAATGACATCACAGTCGAACAAGCAGGTGCACCTTAGTTCTGTGTATAAAATGTTTTTCTCATGCATTGGATAATAGAAATTTATTGGAGCGTAAATCACAATTGGTCAGATCCTTTAGCGCAACAAATCAAACATCGGTTTGTCTGTCTGGAATGGCACAGAGTATCTGTAATACGTAAGAAAAACAGTAGAATGGAAACAGAGTAGCGATCTGTTAAGTTATTTAAATGAATTTTAATAATTCTACGAGAAGTCTGCTCTACATTGCTCGAGTAGGAAAATTCCAGTCTATGGACTAAAGAAATAAAGAAGTAGTAACTTTTTTATAACCTTTGAAGAGTCGGTCTCTCATTGGCTGATAAAAGGAATTTTAATGTTCACAAAGAGATGGCATTTTTTAATGAATCCATAAAAGGCCTATTGTATTCCATGGTTGATGCAATGAATAAAACTTTTTACTTTAACGTACCGAGTTGAATTATCTTTGAAATTTGGCACTAATGCTGCATGAACATCTTTGTCTTGATATTTTTTTTTCATTTGCTCGTACGGAGCAAAGATTTCAATAACATATAATCCTTCTCACCTTCTAAAAATCAATAAACACAAAACATATTGTCCCAGTTGAAGTAACAATGATAACGGGAACTAACAATAATTTATTGACATCGAAGAGATGCTGGGCTCTTTTAATAAACTATCATCCATTAGCAGGTATCTTCTAATTATTCACCTTTAATTCACTGGATATGGGTAGCTGAACATTTCATATTACGATTCTAAGTCACTCTAATTCCAATGTAATTAACCAAGACCAAACTTACAAAAAGAGAGCTGTAACTGACTGTAATTATTTTGTTTGCAAACAAAATAATCTCATATTCGTCAGTTCATATCCAGTAACACTACACTGTTGATCTGTATTTACAAAGACTCAAAATGCTAATCTCAAGATAATGAAAAGACTTCGACTCTGTGCAGAAAGTTAACGACATCGGTGGGCTGCCACTCAGGAAGCAACATTCAATTGGAGAAGCAAGCGAGTCTTGGTAAAGCACGGAGAATATAGCAGGCAGAGAAGTAAGTAGGATCGACGGCAAGAGTATAATGCTCTACGAGCATCTCAGCAACAATATCATGCTTAGCTATCCGAGTGGAAAAGTAAATTCAGCATGAAAGCTAGGGACTGTTCGAGGACCCGATTGATGCGTTAAAAGGAGCAGCCCTGGTACATTCCCTCGCGAATGCCCAAGGACTCGACGCGCGAAGAAGCACAAAGGATGCGCAAAATCGAAACCCGTCGTACCTCGTGTGTGCAGAGTATGGCTCTCGCGATCTCCCGTAGCTCGATCCCCAGCAGCAGCCGGCGCTCTCTACGTATTCACTGGCGTCTCCGGTAAGTATACGTTTCGGAGCAGCGCCGCTCGCCTCCTCAGTCGTCGTCGTCGCTGCTCTTCCGTGTAGAGACGCACAGACGCACAGACGCACACGCACACATAGAGATAGGCGCGCGGGTGCGCGCGCGCACTACGAAACTACGATGACGCTTCCGCGAGTTCGATTCTCCTCGGAGGTGTCGATTGTGCGCGGACAACGGTAAGCGCTACTGTAACGCTGTCCAAGGGATAAGGGCCGAGGAGGGGGGAGGGGACGGGTTCCGCTGACTTCGCTGACTTGGCTGGCTCCGCTAACTCTTCTTCGAAGCTGCGTCAAGTGGCGGTGGCACTGCCTGCTGCAGCTCTCACAGGAGCCATCTTTGATGTGTGTCTGTGTCTCTCTGCCTGACTGCTAGTCTGGTCTGTTCTGTTTTCTGTCCCCCAGTGTCTTGCTCTCTCACTCTCTCACTCTCTCACTCTCTCACTCTCTCACTCTCTCTCTCTCTCTCTCTCTCTCCCTCTCTCTCTCTCACTCTCTCTCTCTCTCTCTCTCCGTCTATTGCTCTGTACTCCATATAGCATATATTTATATATAAAGAGGGAGAGAGAGAAAGGAGAGCGTATGCGCGGCCATAGATGAGAATGAGAAACTCCCCCCGGGTCCCGGTTCCCTTCCCTTCTCTATCGTGTTTTCTATCCCGTATCCTGGGTGCTGGCGCGGACGGCGAGTTGCGGGCGTTTCGCATGCGCTGTCACTGCCGTCGATCTTTTAAGCGGCCTTCTCACTAGCGACTGTAGCGAAAACTAACATCGGGCTTATCGATTGGCGCATTCCGTTTCCGACTTTCCGTTAATTCCGTTCGAGCTGGCGGAGCTTCGGTCAGCTCCTGGTAGAGGGGGTACTGGCCTTCCTACTCCAATTTTTAAGATTTCAACTAAAATTTTGCGCTATTGCATTGACGCTACTCATTTTATAGATTTCTTCCGAAGTTTCAACAAGCGAATGGATTATTATGTTTATACCGACAACCGAGAAAGCGTTAATAAATTGACATCGGTTAGTAATAACAGATCATCCAACGATTTTTTGTTCCGTAAAAATCGATCAATTGTAATTTCAAAACGGTAATATTCAAAAGGTAAGAAAAATCATAATTTTCAAAAACCACGGTCGCTAACTGTTTCGTTCGAGCAAGTTGACTTTAAGTCGTTAAATGCGCGCTAATACTAGAGTTAGTCACAACGATAGAAGCGATTACGCCGATCAAGCCGATAAAACGCGAAACGCAACAAACACAAGTATGTGAACCGAAGGAAAGTATCAGTGTGTATAGCCATGTATGGGCGGACTCGATTCGATATTCGATCTACGACATGCGTCATATGTCCAATACGATATGCACTACTCCCGTATAGATGCAGATATCTGTAAAATGCACGGCATTCATCGCCGTTCCTATTATTTCAGCATTTATCCTGCCTTTATTCCTTTACAGCTCTAATAACATTTACGCAAATTTGAGAATATTCTGAGCAGTGAATAATAGTTATGTATATATTTACATGTACGTTACATTTTCATTTACATATTGTCAAAAGGCATGGAAAGGACATTTTAACTGTTCTCCGCGCTCGCACTGGTGGTAGACGTTTCGTTAGAAATATCCTTATTGTCAACCGATTTGACCTTACGATGAGCCACGTAATTTGGACTTTCACCAACATTGATCCCGAAGTTTCCTTCCTTATTCAAGCCCAACCCGAAACCAGCTTGATTACCGAGGCCTATTTGAATGCCTATTCCTCCGAGAAGACCACCGGCGAGAGAACCTTGTTGTTGACCACTTGCGTTACCACCAACTTGCCAGTGAGCAGTACCTGAACCAGCTGGTCCTACATTGTTGACATTACCCTGATGTTGTTTAGCAATACCAGCGCCGACTTGCCATTGAGCACCGACACCAGTACCGACACCAGTACCGACACCACCACCTACTTGCCAGTGAGCATTGCCTGATCCAGCTTGTCCTCCAGCGCTAGCAGTGCCCTGGTGTTGTTTAGCAATACCAGCGCCGACTTGCCATTGAGCACCGACACCAGTACCGACACCACCACCTACTTGCCAGTGAGCATTGCCTGATCCAGCTTGTCCTCCAGCGTTAGACGTGCCCTGGTGTTGTTTAGCAACATCAGCGGTTACATCAGCGCCGACTTGCCATTGAGCACCGACACCAGTACCGACACCACCACCTACTTGCCAGTGAGCGTTTCCTAATCCAGCTTGTCCTCCAGAGTTCGCAGTACTGTGTTGTTGTTTATCAATACCAGCGCCGACTTGCCATTGAGCACCGACACCAGTACCGACACCAGTACCGACACCACCACCTACTTGCCAGTGAGCATTGCCTGATCCAGCTTGTCCTCCAGCGCTAGCAGTGCCCTGGTGTTGTTTAGCAGTACCAGCGCCGACTTGCCATTGAGCACCGACACCAGTACCGACACCAGTACCGACACCAGTACCGACACCACCACCTACTTGCCAGTGAGCATTGCCTGATCCAGCTTGTCCTCCAGCGGTAGACGTGCCCTGGTGTTGTTTAGCAACATCAGCGGTTACACCAGCGCCGACTTGCCATTGAGCACCGACACCAGTACCGACACCACCACCTACTTGCCAGTGAGCGTTTCCTAATCCAGCTTGTCCTCCAGAGTTCGCAGTACTGTGTTGTTGTTTATCAATACCAGCGCCGACTTGCCATTGAGCACCGACACCAGTACCGACACCACCACCTACTTGCCAGTGAGCATTGCCTGATCCAGCTTGTCCTCCAGCGCTAGCAGTGCCCTGGTGTTGTTTAGCAGTACCAGCGCCGACTTGCCATTGAGCACCGACACCAGTACCGACACCAGTACCGACACCAGTACCGACACCACCACCTACTTGCCAGTGAGCATTGCCTGATCCAGCTTGTCCTCCAGCGGTAGACGTGCCCTGGTGTTGTTTAGCAACATCAGCGGTTACACCAGCGCCGACTTGCCATTGAGCACCGACACCAGTACCGACACCACCACCTACTTGCCAGTGAGCGTTTCCTAATCCAGCTTGTCCTCCAGCGTTAGACGTGCCCTGGTGTTGTTTAGCAACATCAGCGGTTACACCAGCGCCTACTTGCCATTGAGCATTGCCCAAGCCTGCTTGACCTGCAGTGTTGGCAGTGCCCTGGTGTTGTTTATCAATACCAGCGCCGACTTGCCATTGCGCACCGACACCAGTACCGACACCACCAACTACTTGCCAGTGAGCATTGCCTGATCCAGCTTGTCCTCCAGCGCCAGCAGTGCCCTGGTGTTGTTTAGCAATACCAGCGCCGACTTGCCATTGAGCACCGACACCAGTACCGACACCAGTACCGACACCAGTACCGACACCAGTACCGACACCACCACCTACTTGCCAGTGAGCATTGCCTGATCCAGCTTGTCCTCCAGCGCTAGCAGTGCCCTGGTGTTGTTTAGCAATACCAGCGCCGACTTGCCATTGAGCACCGACACCAGTACCGACTCCAGTACCGACACCACCACCTACTTGCCAGTGTGCATTGCCTGATCCAGCTTGTCCTCCAGCATTAGCAGTGCCCTGGTGCTGCTTAGCAATGCCAGCGCTGATACCGCCACCGACTTGCCATTGAGCATTACCCGAACCCCCTTGTCGTCCAGCGTTGAGAGAATGTTCATGATGGGTATTTATACCGCCTCCAATCTGCAAGCCTATACCACCGGATCCGTAATCTCCTCCAAATCCTTCATTATTATTAACGCTAGTTTTCTGGGTATTAGTATTGCCTCCGATTTGCCATTGGGCACCCGCAGACATTTCCCCGCCGCTGCCATGGTTATTAGTGCCACCTAATACTGAAAAATGAATTTTTTATCTGCCTAGTGCTTATACTTGAATATGATATTTAACTAATTAGTTACTTTTGTTGAGAAGATTGAGACCGAGACCAAGTGTTCTTAGCTTCGTTTCTACGTCATGTTGACTGTCTGTTGATTTTGTGGGGATAGCTAGGGTCGCAGCTACAGCCGTAACAAGCAAAGTCAAAAGAATCTACAATGATAATGTAAAAAAGATCTCAGTGTTTAAACGTGCATATTGGTGGATAGTTGAAAGTTAAGCAGCTCAATGTCGACTCACTTACCGTATTTGCTGCCATTGCCATGTTGACTTCGAGTATGATAATTCGATAAAGTCTTACGCCTTTTATATCCATTGATTTTTTAATATATTCGAAAATGTTATTTGTACTGCTTGTGTCTGCTTGACATTAGCGATTTTTGAATAAATTTCTTTTATCTAGATCTCGTGCGTATGCAAAATTTCTTGACTTTGTAAGGTAAATTGTAAACATGATAAAAATATTAAGCACTGATTTAGCGCATTTACGTAAATTATGCTCCCATGAATCGTTCGATTAATTGCCCGTAAGATTCACATTTTCCGCAAAGACAATTTGTAAATAATATATATATATATTGATGTTGACGAATTCAATTGCAGCCAGTCGAGTTATAATGCTTGCAGAAAAATAAACGATCGTATGGCTTTGACGAATAGTATAATAAGATAACGAAATATAATCTATAATAATATATAATTAAGAAGCAGATTTTTTATTTTATTCAAAAGGGAGGATTAAATTGATTACGAGGTCACTGACAAGCGTAGTCGCTATATATTTTCTGCACCGAATCAATCAATTAATATTTCTTGTCCATTAATCAATTTACTACAGCCGGATAATAATGCAAAAATCATTACTTACATAATATCTGTTAATAAATAGTGCAAACATCGTTTCGCTGAAGATGAAGAAAAATTCTTTTACTTTTGAATAATAATTCGTGAAAAGGTATAGACAATATGGGTATCGATGAGTTGTGTGAAATTGTATGAACGCAGAGAAATATGATATTGTTAAAAAGTCTAGTAGTACTAAAGAATTGAACATAAGTAAATAACTTTAGTAAAATGTTTGGATATGCAGAATCGGTGTAGAATCGGTGCAGAATCGGAGCAGAATCGATGCACAATCGATGTAATCGTAGCATAAAAGCTTCATGGCGCAGAACTAATTGATATCGCGTAACGGGCGTGCACGCATATATACTATACATATATATGTCAGTACAGCAGCTTCGTTACTTTTCACGCTGTGCACTCGCGCCTTGCAATATTGCTGTATAAGCAGGTAATCGTGTAAGCGTGTAAGCGTGTAAGCGTATATATATATATATATATATATATATCGGCCGAGGCCGTTGATCTTTCGCTAGGCCGTAGACGCGTACCTGCTCGGTTGAGATTTCGCGAGATGTTGCACCGAAGTAAGGAGATATATAGATACGCGCGAAGGCTTTATATAGTCTTCGAGGTAGAACGTAACAGTTTGCAAGAGAGGGATGCAGGATTGATTGATTTTCTTACTGTCTCTTCTACGTAGAGTAGAATGGTCAGCAAGTGCATTCGGAGAAAGAAAAAACATACTCTAGTGAACAATAAGTAAAGGAGAGATAAATTTTGGGAAGAGCGCGTTTAAATAGGACGTAGCGGAGATCTGCGTAAGGAGCGTCGACGGCTTGCGGCGCGTCGCTTTCTAAATTTGGTATAGCCTAGCTCGAACGCGCGCACATCTGCAGCTTCAATCTCTGCTTCAACTGGAGCCAAAAGGAGCTCTTCTCTTGCGCGTTTTATTTTATGCGGCGAAAATAGCTGGTCGGATCGTTGAATGTGCATGAAAAGCCAAACGCAGGGACCAGACGGTAGAAGCGCAAATAGATCGTGCGCGAGTTTTGTACATGCTGTTATTCCGCGAATGCTGCTTCTTCGCGCGCCAAACCAGTGCCTTTGGCGTAGAGAGGACATTACCAAAATATGAGCTTTCAACTGTCACCCTTCGTCGTAATAATTGAGTACCGAGGGATTTCAAAGAGCATATAGTCTTAATGAACATTGGCTACGTAGAAGCTGCATACATTATGTCGTTGTATTATGATGTTGCATCACTGCGCAGCTTCATTTTGAAAAACCCACACGCTAGACATAGGAGTCGGATCGGAGGAGTGCGTGCGTGTGCGCGTGTGCGCGTGTTCGCGTGTTCGCGTGTCTGCACAGGCGTGTATTCCGCCTATAAGAAGACATCCCATACCGTGTTCAACGAAGCGTATAGCGGAGGCCGAAAGAGAACTGCAGCAGCTCAGCGTGTGGGAAGTTCTTCCTCTCCGGCCTCCGGCCTCCGGCGGTGCATTAGCCGCGCCTGCGCTATTCTCCTTCCAAACCGAGGCTATAAAGGATCTCTGCTCACCGCGGACTCGCCTTAAAGCGCCGGGATCGTTTGGAGAAGCTACATCACCAGCTTCGCTTAAACGTTTTCTACTCAATCTATCTTCGAAATGGTGAGATTCTTTCTTTCTCAATGAGAATTCATTGATTATTGCTTCTTGATTGTTGATTATTAATTTGTCATTATTGATTATTGATTATTGATTATTGATTATTGATCGATTATTCTGGTGCATTTTCTCCCATACCTTTCTAAATAATATCCTTGCATCGATACGGCACAAGAGTTCTTGATATATATATATATATGTTATATAGATGCGCGCGCTGAATACGAGAGGTATTAAAATAGATCGGGCGCGAATTATAATGATATATCTATGTTCGGTAAAAATAAACTAATATGCCAGTGGCGACAGTGCTATCGTAATTTTCGAACGCTTTGCTTCGTAGAAAAAGGCTTATTGAGTGTAATCGATAAATTCGATCGATAGAATGAGCATGTTCAGTGGTTTCTTGACGAGATTCGCGAGTAAAGTAAGTCATTATCGCCGCGAGAGAAAAGACGAACGAAAAGAGAAGTAATGAATGAGTAAATGCGTAAGACGATATTGTGATATTGTGCAAGGGAGGACGTGCATAATTCTGCGGGTCGTATTGCTATTACAATAATAATTAGTGTCTTGTCATTTTCAGCGCGAGTGTATTTCCGTGCACGTTGGCCAAGCCGGAGTTCAGATCGGTAATGCCTGCTGGGAACTCTACTGTCTGGAACATGGCATACAACCGGATGGTCAGATGCCCTCCGACAAGATGATGGGCGGTGGTGACGACAGCTTCAATACCTTCTTTAGCGAAACCGGGGCTGGCAAGCACGTACCCAGGGCCGTCTTTGTCGATCTCGAACCCACCGTCGTTGGTACGTATTTCGCGTTCGATGCTTGGCGCGACAGGTCGCGATGCCAAGAAAAGAATGCCGAGAAAATGTCAAGCTCAATATTTTGTCTACAGATGAGGTTCGAACTGGAACCTACCGTCAACTCTTTCATCCAGAGCAGCTGATCACCGGTAAGGAAGACGCAGCCAACAACTATGCTCGCGGTCACTACACGATCGGCAAGGAAATCGTCGACCTCGTTCTCGATCGCATTCGTAAACTAGCCGACCAATGTACCGGTTTGCAAGGTTTCCTCATTTTCCATTCGTTCGGTGGTGGTACCGGTTCAGGTTTCACCTCTCTCTTGATGGAACGTCTCTCGGTAGACTATGGCAAAAAGTCCAAGCTGGAATTCGCCATCTACCCGGCACCTCAGGTTTCCACCGCCGTAGTCGAACCCTACAACTCTATTCTGACCACCCACACGACCCTCGAGCATTCCGACTGCGCGTTCATGGTCGACAACGAGGCCATCTACGACATCTGCCGGCGCAACTTAGATATCGAGCGGCCGACCTACACGAACCTGAACCGATTGATCGGTCAGATCGTCTCCTCCATTACTGCTTCTCTCCGATTCGACGGGGCTTTAAACGTCGACCTTACCGAGTTTCAGACTAATTTGGTGCCCTATCCAAGAATTCATTTCCCTCTGGTAACTTATGCGCCGGTTATCTCCGCCGAGAAGGCCTATCACGAGCAGTTGTCCGTGGCCGAGATCACCAACGCATGTTTCGAGCCTGCCAACCAAATGGTCAAGTGCGATCCTCGTCACGGAAAATATATGGCCTGCTGTATGCTGTACAGAGGTGACGTTGTACCCAAGGATGTGAACGCCGCAATCGCCACGATCAAAACCAAGAGGACCATCCAGTTCGTCGACTGGTGCCCCACCGGTTTCAAGGTCGGCATCAACTATCAGCCACCTACCGTCGTTCCCGGTGGTGACTTGGCCAAGGTGAGAAATATTCTATTCTTTTCATTGGCGCAACGACTAACTTTCGCGAATACCATGACACAGGTACAACGCGCCGTCTGCATGCTGTCGAACACAACGGCGATAGCCGAGGCTTGGGCCAGACTTGATCACAAATTCGACCTCATGTACGCTAAGCGGGCTTTCGTGCATTGGTACGTCGGAGAGGGTATGGAAGAGGGTGAGTTCTCCGAGGCCCGCGAGGATTTGGCTGCCCTGGAGAAGGATTACGAGGAGGTTGGCATGGACTCGATCGAGGGCGAGGGAGAGGGCGCGGAAGAGTATTAGACCCGACGAGATGTCGATGAGCGTTTTGATACATTTTTCTAATCATTCATTATTTCTGTACTTTTTCGAGATAAATATATCGAACTTTTAAATATATCGATCTGCTCTGCATTATTTCTCGATTAATCGTTGGAGTTGTTGCGGGAAAAAAGACGGCGAAAAGAACTGCAATGCCAGCTTATTGAAGAGATATTGAACGAACCACCTTATCATTGATCCGAGTCCAAAGTTCCATTTCCGTAGAGCTTAAAAATCGGAAGCACTGCTACATAATGTGCACAAACTACTTGCCCCACCATTCGTTTCGACAGACTTGTAATGAAACCAAGTCGCGCTCGAGACTTAAAATAAATTTGAGTGGGGGCGATCGAGCGGAGAAAATCTCCCTCTCTCTCTTTCTCTCTCTCTCACACACACACACACACACACACACACACACACGATATATGTCTGCGTATAAGCACCAGCCCCTGAGCCCCGTCTCTTTTACGAGACTGCACGAGAACGGCATTTGCGTGTGAGCCGTCACGTGACGCGGGACTTGCTGCTGCTGCTGCTGCTGCTGCTGCTACTACTCTTGAGTAAGTGCTATAGCGATACTGCTTATCTGGATTGCCATTTCAAATGGAAAGTTTTTGTTTCTGTGATAAGCTGCTAAAGGCGCATTATTATATATTCTATATGATTTATACAAACTCATCGATAAAGCTTGTAAACCAGCCGGTAAGTCAAAAGAAAAACTGATAGATTCAAGTAATGTTCTAAAAATAATGTTTTAAAACTTGCTTCTCACTCTGAGAAAGAAAAGAGAAAAAATTTGTTTTTCTCGCTTTCCTTCGGAATAATCAGCTAACGTGTCCGAGTTCGCCGTTCCATAGGCGCGCATACTTTGCAGCTTCGAGGTTTCGACTCTATATTAGTTTAGAGATTGACCGGAAAAAAGAAATTTTGCAAAACTTACTTCCTAACTTTTACTTTCCAATATTAAAAAGGAAAGAATCAATGGAGTAGATGAAAAGTAGTGCAAATATAATTAACAAAACGAATAACCATTCGTTTAGCTCTTATCTGCATTGCATTATGTGCTAGGTATTTACTGTTCTGCATATATATCATTGATCTATCAGTTTATCGCTCGGGTCCGATAGGCATGAATATATTAGCCAATATTTATAAGCCAATATTAAATAGGTCGAAATAATGATTTGCATAAAATTGCGTGAAACGAGTAGACCGGCAGATGAAATTGGCCGACGGAATTCGTTTGAACATTTTGACCTCGCGTTGGAGGCTGTTGAGAAGGCGCTTTGACGAAAACTCAAAACTGAAGAGACACGATAAACATTCGAGTATTGAGATTATGCGTTATTTCCTTAGTACACAGAGAAAATGGGTTGCGTAAACGATTTGCTGCGATATGAAATTTAAAGAATACGTGCGAGTGTGCGCGGTTGCGTGCGTGAGTGCGTGTTAAGTTTCGAAGTAAGCTAAACTTGTCATATACTCGTTATGTAAACGTGTTTTAAAACTGACGGCTTGGTGAGAAGAGCACGAAAGAGGAAAAGAGAGTCACATTACGCGGGATGGATATTTTCAAGTAAAAACCAGATGTATGAATTTATGAGTTTATGAATTTATGAGTTTATGAATTTATGAATTTATGAATTTAGCTGGAAAAATAGTAAAAGAGCCGAATTGATAGAATGAAATTGATTTTGAAAAAATATATTGACAATTTGTAATAATGGAATGTTTGTAGTTTATTAAGATTGATGAAAGAGCGTTGGTTACTTGCAGGTGCAGGAAAAGAAAGGGGACCATTCGAATTTCCCGCCGCGTACGAATCTCGTACATAACCTGCAAATCTACTCGGAAGTCGGAGTAGTTCTAGCTGGTCGTAGCTACATGCCTGCTGCATAGCTGCATTGGAAAAAGTAAGAAGGGAGAAGTGATACAGAATTACGGAATACGGAGTGCTGCGTCGCAGCGGTAGACGCTCCTCGCGCATCGGTTCGATATTCTGCCTCCCGCACTATCCGTACTAGCCGCACTAGCCGCACTAGCCACACACAGGACGTACGACATACCCCCGACAGCAGCGAGCGATAGTCGTTCTCGTGCAGTCTCAGAGGTGAAAGCTAACCTCGAAGAAAGGCTTGACGAGTTCAGGTGTCACTTAGCTAAGGTCCGAGGTTCGAGGCAAGAGAACAATGTCGTCGCCCTCGCGTGTTCTTTTACAGCGCCGTAGTGGCTCAACCGCTCGCAACTTCAGCTGCCTTGTCGGCGCCGTCGGCGGTGAGAGCAAACGCACGACGGTTACGGATACGGCGACTCGCCGCGCCAATAGTGCGTCATCGGCAGTGGCGCGGCGCGGTCCTACCAGTCTGCTGAGAGCGATGACGGGCAGCACGAGTGCTGTCAGGGAGAAGTCCTGCGGACAACCCCAGCGCGTTCTTACCGAAGACAATGTTTTTGAGAATCTCGTCAAGATGGAGTACGCGGTTCGAGGGCCGCTGCTCATTCGAGCATTGGAACTCGAAAAAGAGTTGCAAAAGGTGAGCAGAAAGAACAAATATTTCTACGAAATTTTCACTCGTGCACCCGTAACACAGGTTATGATTGCGAACGTTGTTTACCTTTCTCGTCTCCCTATGTTGGACTATCCACACTACAGATGCTAGCCAGTGGCGGCTTTCACCGGTCTAAATCGCTAAAGCAACAACGTGTCGAATATTTACCTTGAGCCTTGTCACGATTGATTATCGCAGTGTCGTTTCTCTGCTTACTTTTCTATTACTTTTCTATTAAATCGCGAGACAATAAATTTCGAGTTTTTCTGAACACGAGAGAAGAAGAAGGACCTTAAGCGTATCTTTAGACGCAAGGTCGTCGTTCCGGTGTACGTGACAGGCGACATGCGACGTGCGACAGGCGACAGGCGACGGGCGACAGGCGACAGGCGACAGGCGACATACCACGGGCCACAAACTGCAGACTGCAGGCGGCAGCCACGACGAATTTTCTTACTGATGAGCCTCGAACATCGCTAATTAATATACGTTGGTTCTTTTAACGAGCTCGTTAAGCACGGCGTATCCACGTGACCTTCGATTGCTTCCTTCCTATAATTATTTATCGATGAAGCGGAATTTTCGCAGAAAAAAGACTACTTCCCATAATACCTTTATCCTTGTCGGCTAGTGAAATGGAAAATTTTCAAAACCGCGAAAGTCGAGCTATTTTTAAAAAATGTCTAAATATTCTGAAAACAAGAAAATATATAAATATATATATATATATATATACATCGCAACAGTGTGCGAGAAGCACGAGGTAATTGGAGCAATTGTTCCGCTAAATCTGCCCTTGAGAGTTTTATCGCTAAATTTACGGTGTAATTTTACGGAGTTATTTGACGATTGGTCACTTTGTATTTCTTTACCTCGAATATAATATTTCAATCATATTTACGAAGCAGAGATTCGTTCAATTTGTTCGACAAAACTTTGAACTCCTGTTTTTCAAGCTTAGGCTCGAAAAGCAGTTTCGCTTTTATTACCCGCGAGAGCTTTGTTTAACGGTTGCATATTTTCAATTGACTCGACGTAACGCGCACTTCCGGACGGCGCATTTCCCACGTCGCGTTAACTCTAAATTACTCACATCCGGCTGGACGAAATGACTGTGCGTTGACTCGCTAGCGGGCAGAAATTATGCTGTTTTGACAACAAGAAATTTCGTATTTACAATCGAATCGTTTCTCTTCAATTAGATGTTATAAAAAAACTTGCTATTATTGTGTAAAATATAACGCTGCAGATTTAGCACTTTGTTTTATAGGCAATAATCTGTTGTTGTTATTCTTCATGCTGTAGTCGTCGTTGTTTACGTTTCCATTCGCGACAAGACGGATGAACCAGAAGGAAAGCATTATTTTTATACGTTTATTTTATATTGGCTTATTATTGTTATAGTTATGCGAAAGAGAAACTTATATAGCGAATAGAAGGTCATAAAATTAGTTGATATTCCGGAAGGTTTTTACGACTGCTGATCTCGTGCCGACAGTGAAAATAGAACCTGTTGCTCTTGACGATCTCGGTCACTAATGCGTGTGCGTGTGCGTGTGCGTGTGCGTGTGCGTGTGCGTGTGCGTGTGAGTGTGCGTGTATACATTCTTTGTTTACCTTTGTTTACCTTTGTTTACCTTTGTTTATCTTTGTTTACAGGGAGCGAAGAAGCCATTCAAGGAAGTGATCAAGGCAAACGTGGGAGATGCTCACGCTATGGGACAGAAACCCATAACCTTTCTTCGACAAGTCTTAGCCATCACTTTGTATCCGGAGCTGCTGCAGGATCCAGGGTATTTCAATATTATTACTTGGGATTGTTATTATTATTGTTTCTCGAATGAATTGCAAATATGTCATTTGAACGTTGTAAACTGACGTTGCAGGTATCCCGAGGACGCTAAGGAAAGAGCGAGAACGATACTCGAGGGCTGCAAAGGTTTTAGCGTGGGCTCTTACTCGGAGTCTGCTGGTGTTGAGGTGATCAGAAGGCACGCGGCTAAATACATCGAGGATCGAGACGGCGGTATTCCCAGTGACTACAAAAACATTATTCTATCGAATGGGGCATCCGACAGTATAAAAGTATTAAATGATTTCACGATCAATCATTGAATTCTAAGCATTCTTATGGTCAATGACGTTTGTAATCGTTGCGTTCGCAGGCATTTCTAAAGCTGTTCAACGAGCGCATTAACGGCAAACCCTCGGGCATTCTTATTCCAATTCCTCAATATCCGCTCTATTCAGCAACCATAGCCGAATTCGGTCTCGATCCGGTAGGCTACTATCTCAACGAGGACAACAAATGGTCACTGGATATTCCCGAACTCGAACGAGCCCTCGGCGAGGGTAAAACCAATGGTAACCCACGAGTTCTCGTTGTCATCAATCCAGGCAATCCGACCGGACAGGTACTCTCGCGCGAGAACATCGAAGACGTCATTAAATTCGCTTACAAGAATAAATTATTCTTACTCGCGGACGAGGTCTACCAGGACAATATCTATCACAAGGAATGCTGTTTCTATTCGTTTAAGAAAGTTACCCACGAGATGGGCGAACCCTATCGAAGCATGGAGCTTGCTTCTTTTATGTCCGTATCGAAAGGTTTGTTCACTGCTTCGCAACAAATACATCCGATATTCTCACCTTAGTCATAATTGACAATATCGCTCATTTTACTTTGCCGCAGGT
This sequence comes from Apocrypta bakeri, assembly GCA_018906985.1. Lineage (NCBI taxonomy): Eukaryota > Metazoa > Arthropoda > Insecta > Hymenoptera > Pteromalidae > Apocrypta > Apocrypta bakeri. Next base: position 19,950,209 of record JACCIA010000003.1, read on the forward strand.
TACATGGGCGAATGTGGTCTACGCGGAGGTTACGGCGAGATCGTCAATATGGACCCGAAGGTCATGGCTATCTTAATGAAGTCGATCTCAGCAACGCTGTGTCCAACTGTCGTTGGCCAGGCCGCAATGGACGTAGTTGTGAACCCACCGAAAAAGGGAGAGCCTTCGTACGAGCAGTTCATTAAGGAGAAAGAGGAAACGCTATCATCTCTGGCCGAAAGGTCCCGACTAGTAGTCGACACTCTTAACAGCATTCCTGGATTCCACGTTAGTAGACATCGTGTATATTGGCGTCATTAGCATCAATGCAACCAGGCCGATGCAATACTTGATTATGTAAATAATCGAAATTTTATATTCTCCTTTCCAGGCAAATCCAGCAATGGGTGCCATGTACGTTTTTCCTCGGGTAGATCTTCCAGAAAAAGCTATTAAAGCTGCAAAAGCAGCTGGTCAAGCACCCGACGTTTTCTACGCTTTTCAACTGCTCGAAGCTACCGGCATTTGTGTCATTCCCGGCTCTGGTTTCGGTCAGCGCCCCGGCACATATCACTTCAGAACCACGATACTCCCACAAAAAGAAAAGATCAAAACTATGCTCAATAGCCTAAAAGAATTTCACGTTAAGTTTCTTAAAGAGTACAGCTAAGCTGGACCGCGAACTCGAATTAGTACGTAAGCCTTTGACAGTTATGCAATGAGAAACGTAAGAGGCGATCCAATGGAAAGGTGAGACGAGATGTTCACTTCACAGGATTCGCCAATAATAATCGACGTTTATTCAAATCTAACTTTATGAGTTGAATGTTGTATATTGTTTGAGAAATATACCACGATCATGTAGATCATTGAGTTTCATTTAGAATAGCAGCCAATCTGCATATTGTGCTTTATCTATTCCTTTTTTACACGGTTTTTTGCAGATTGCTAGTTTTACTTATTTATTATTGTCTAGATCACTAAATTTGTAAATAATACAAAAGCTATCTGTAACAAAGTTGTTGACATTAATTATGTGTACGTATACTCTGTCGAAGTGAAAAAATAAAGATTTTTCAACAAAACATACTGTTTGTTTTTCAATAAATCGCCTACCTGCCAGAAGACAACGAATCAACGGATATCGAGGGTAATAAAGCGGAAGCCGTGTAGGATTTTTGACAATTTTTCGTAACTTTTTTCTTTGCAATATATAATTTGAACGAGCACATAGACGAATCGTTAGAGAATGACTATTATGATACAAGGATTTGGAAAATTACCGCGAATACTTTGACTAAGACTTATGACACGTCCCCTAGCATAATGAAGAGCGTACGTAGGCAGAATTGCGTACGCTTGCAATGAATAATTATTAAAATTTTGGCTAAATTTGGAAAAAAGTTCAAAGAAAAAGTTTCTGCGCGTTAACTACTAGCAGTGACTAGCGGTCACTCCCAGCAGTTTGATAGATGACGTTTGATAGATGACGTTTGATAGATGACGTTTGGTACACGTCGTTTGGCACACGTCGTTTGGTACATATCGTAGCTTACGATGGTTAGATAACGATACTTCTAACGAGGAGAAGCAAAGACACAGCTAGTAGTAGACTTCTACATCGGTCCATTTTACAGATCTTTCGACAACCTTTCGATCTCTTGGACGAAAAAGTGCATGTCCGCCTCGGTGAGTCCGGAATTCTGCAGCACCAGCCTGAAGAAATTAGCTTGGCCTCGAATGGGCTGATACGTTATGAGCATCGAGCCCTTTTTCACCATTCGCTCCTTGATTATCGGGGCAATTTTGTGCAGTTCCTCGAGCAATTCTTGACCGAGCAAGTGCCTTTTGGAAGACGGTATATACCTGGAGGGTGGATTGCAAGAATTGAACGAGTGAATTGCAAGAATTGAAGAAGGAGTCGTGAGCGACTCGTCGCAAGAAAGCGGATGCTGTGCTGAGTGAATACCTGAAGCAGACGTTGGTGCACTCGGGTTCGAGCAAGAGCTGCCAACCGGGCCTGCTTCTGATCAGCTCGACAAAGTACCTCGAGAGCTGGAAAGCTCTGTCGATGTGCCTCTCGAGACCGTCGGTGCCCTTGGCCTTCCACATGAGCCAGAACTTGAGAACGTCGGCTCTCCTACCGCACTGGACGTGCTTGTCGCCGAAGTCGTAACTCGTGTCGTAAAACTTGTCCTGCTGGAAGAGGTAGGTGGCCTTGGATGCGTGAGCCGACTGCAAGAGACCCTTGCGACGGGTGAGAAGGGTCGAGCACTGCTGCGGCGCGGCCAGGAGCTTGTGCGGATTCCAGGTGACGCTGTCCGCCAGCTCGATGCCGTCGAGGAGGTGCCTGTGCCTCGGCGAGACCAGGGCTCCGCCGCCCCAGGCCGCGTCCACGTGGAACCACATGCCGTGCTCGCGACACAGTTCGGCGATCGGACGCAGAGGATCGAATGCGCCGAGGACCGTGGTTCCCGCCGTGGCCGAGACCATGAGCGGACGAGCTCCCTCCCGGATGGCGCGATTCACCTGGACGCGCAGATCGGATACGCACATTTTGCCCGACTCGTTCACCTTCACGCTGTAGACGTTGGCTGTGGACACGGAGACATTTCAAATAGCATATTCATACATAATTGACGACTGCGCGGTCTCGACGAACGTACAAGTGCCGATGCCGAGGAAAGCCGCGAGCTTCTTTACGGAGTAGTGCGCGTCCTCGGAAGTGAAGAGGACGAGTCGTGGCACCGCGGTCAGTCCCTCCTCCTTGACGATCGGAAACGCGGAGTGTCTGGCCAAATTGATGGCGTAACCATTGGCCATCGATCCTCCCGGGCAGAAAATCCCGTCGCCTTCGCCGCCCTTTAAAAAATCCACGATATTCCGAGTCTTTAATAGAGAAGTCGCTCTCGCCGAATGAGTATACGTTACACATGCCTGCCAGCCGACGATGGATCTCATCTCCCGGAGGACAGCTTCCTCCATGAGGGAAAACACGGGCGAGACCTCGTACGTGTAGACCGACGGGTTGAGCGCGTCGGTCAACCATTGTCCGACGAGGCCGTAGGGATCGACGCTCGAGTAAAGCTGGTTAACGAAGTGCGGATGACCGGTTTTCACGCTGTATCGGATGACCGAGCCCACCAGACGGAGCAGAGCCTCGTGGGACTCTCCAGTTTTGCTCGGCGTCAGCTCGATCTTCGACGGAAGCATGGACGGCTCTGTCCACTCCACCACGCGGTTCTTCCTCGATGTTCCCTGTTAAGAGTAAATGTCATTTCCATGTACCGCAGTTTCGCACTGACAATGGCGTTTCGTTGCGCTGCTTAACGAGTCTAGGCGACTGGGGAAGCAAATTTCTGAATTGATCAATTAGATCGAATAATGTAAGAGAGAGAGAGAGAGAGAGAGAGAGAGAGAGAGAGAGATTCGAATCTCGAATTACCGCGCAAACGCGTAATCATTGTGTTGCGTACTTACCGACCGGTTATCCGGCGGTGGTTTTACATAAACGCGCCAGATCTATTTTTTTAATAGCTTTTTCTTTCACGTACGAGAAGAAAAAAGGCAATTACGATTTTTCCACGCGAACGACCACTACCTGTATTGGTAAAAAAAAAAAAAAAAAAAAAAAAAAAAACGTCTGACTAATTGTCTCGCGATTATTATCTCTTGAGCTAAATTAAAAAGTAAAAAAGTGCAAAGCCAAAGGCCTCCAGTTTTCTAGTAATTATAGTTGATTCACCCGCAGAGGCATAGACTCTATGAGGGCAAGGACACGCGCGCTTTTTCTATGCAGTCCGTGGTAATTAATGAAGTCATTATAATAGTAATAGCAGTAGGTAATCCGAGGAGCGCAGCAACGGCTCGCGTTCTTCACCGGGTTGTTTATGTTTATTAAAAATGCTTATCGATTTAGGTTATTGATTTAGGTCATTGATTTAGGTTGTTGAGAAGAAGCGAACAATATATAAATCCATACCTCGAAAACGGCTTCCCTCAGTATCATCTCCACAGCATCCCTGATGAACTTCTCGTGACTCTCCCTGGCGGGCAAACTGCAGAAGTAAGCCTCTTCGTTGAAATTGTCCATGGCACAGCCCTCGTCGCTGTCATCTCCAGTTTGAGTTCGTCGTTTGTCCTGAAGCTGCGTCGTCGCGTCCTCGTGGGCCGGCATGATGTCGCGCGTTATACGGTTCGTTGCTCGCTACAACACTGCCGATCTCTATCTGGGCGTCCGCGCGCGGCCTCGGCTACCTTTATACCTACGGCTTACGCGTACGCGCGAATGTGCAAGGACAAGCGCGAGAGATGCCGTGCGCGTGCAGAGTGCCGCCACCGCCACCACCGCCTGCCTCTACGAGGGTCTATGTCTGTTAAGTCTGCAATAGTGCCTGTTAATTCGACGTTTCCTGTAGCGCAGCCCAACTACCGATCTATCGCGAAACGCGCGTCCCGTTGCAAGCTCTCGCGACTCACTCGACCTTCGCAGGATCCGTTTTCCCTTTTCCTTCTCGCGCACGAACGGACTGGTTAAACTGACACGTCATTTTCCAAAGATTGGACTTTTCCACGAACGACCTTCTCCGCATCGGCGTTTTATCGAGAGATTCGAGGGATTCGAGAGATTTTCCAATCGCTCGGTTCTTCGTTCTCTTCCCCGACGGGGAGACAGCCTTCGGTTCCAGCTCGCGCGCTCATCATCTTCCCGGTGAACCAGTGCAAATGCAACCGAGGCTGCGTATTCCGATTGATTTTTTACTTTTTCCTTACCGCTATGGAAAATGCTTCCTGTTGGCTATTAAACTTTATAGCTCTAATAGTGCTCTAATGTTGCTCCGGTGCTGACTGTTCGGTATTTCGCACAATACATTTTATTCTTCATTGTCTTTACCTCCCGACATTGTTCAATACGAATGAAAAACATGAGTCGGTACGCCGACCTATATATATATATGTACATAATAATAGGCATGCTAATCATTTTTCCGATCAATCCGCGATCTCGATACGTGAGCAATCGCGTCGATTTTCTTTTTCCGATGATTACGCGAATGTTCCCACGGTTTAGATAGGTCGATTAAATTCTTCGATAAGACTATATATATATATATATATATATATATATATATATATACATAGACACTTGTAGGAAAATCGAATTATTATACTCGAAGAAAATGAACTGCGCGCTTTATGATTGGTTGGTAGCGAGATGCCGTACAACCATTACCCATGAATGAGCCGAACTTTGGTGCTGCACGTTTCGCACGTTCCGCACGTTCCGCACGTTTCTTTCTTTCGTCTCTTTGTTTACTTGACCGAGACTTACTTTAGCCGAGACTCTCTCGCTCGAGTCCGTCTGATTATCTTGTACGCTGCACAATTAGACGCGCAAGAACGACCAAAGCGATCTTCGTTCATCTCTCGTCAATGCAGTCTTCAAACTGTCATTGTCCTTTCTAAATCGCTCCTTCTAACTCACTCCTCATAAGTTCAACAAGATTTGAAAAAAATCCATCTTAATAGCTTAGTTCAATCGACTGATCAATCGACTTTATGTGTTGCGAAACTTTGAATTTTAAACACCAATGGGAGAGTGTTTGAAAAAAATTCCATTCTATATTTACCTAGCATTTAAGCAAAAAGTTGCTTCTAACGCAGCGCAATAGCTAAACTTGATTGCACTTTATGAAGAAATCCATGAGTTCTCGGTATTGTCGATAACTAGTTACTAATAAAAAAGCCTTCAAATTTCAAAGAAAAATGAATAAGACCTTTGTATAAATTGTCGCGATGCTCAATTAGCAATTACACGGCAATGTGGAAATTTCTATGTTAACCGAGTCGAGTTCAAACCTGGGGGGCATCCATTGTCGCCAGCAAAATATTGTCTAACCTATAACGCGCAGGACTTCCTATCGATATAAACGATTTATTTGATTTTCCTTCTTCCTGTACGCAATCGATCATTGCGAAAAAATCTAATAAATATATAACGTTACTTCGCTACTTCACCAGCTCAGATCAGCTCAGATCAGCTCAGATCAGCTCAGATCAGCTCAGATCAGCTCAGATTTTTTTACCTACCATCGTTTCCTCATTAATAAACGCTTTGTATTCATTAATTACAGACATAGACTCGTTACATAAATTAATGTCGTTCAACAAGCCATTGTGACACCAAAGCAAGATTAAATAGTTTGACCATTATTATTACATTATCAGAGAAGATAGTTCGCCAGTGCAGTCGAAGTTGGCAAAAGTCGCTACTTTTATTTTCACAAAGCTCCGTTTTTTACTCATCGGATATGGTCAACAAAAAGAGCATTAATGACCTTTCAAAATTAATGCATTAATGACCGTTTACAACTGAATCGTTACGATGAAAAACCTTATTCTTTTAGTGCAAATGACGAAACATTCTTTTTTGCAAAATGTCGAATTAATTGCTCTTGCGCATCTATGAGTTAAATCTTAACAAAGAGAACAATTTATATTTATTACAAAAAATATTTTTTATTCAATTTTTCTTTCCTATCCAGTTGAAAAGCAGGACACTTTTTCAAAGCTCCAATTAAAGTCGCAATTATATTTACATTCAAAGAATTTATATAGTATTAAAAGTTCAATGGGCTATTCATGAATATAAACAAACGTTCAGAAAAACATGGAGCATTAATAATTAACTTTTTTTTTTTTTTTTTTTTTTTTTTTTCAATTGGTTCACATTATTAGAAGCTTTGAGAATATATAATGTTGATGCACAAGTGTAATCTAAATATTATCATTGAACATTAAGTTAGAATGAATATACAATAAACAGATATGAAACGTGTATTTACTGTAAGAAAAATATACATTATTAATCGAGTTAACGTGAAATGTGTGTCACATTTATCGAATAATCAAAAAACAAATTCACTGTAAATGCGACCAGTATTATATATAAGTTTGCGATGCGATGCAATAACATTTTCTTTTAATAAACTTTCTTTTATTTCCTTATTTATATTATATAATACATTTCAATGATAAATATATTTACAAACGATTCAAGCAAAAGCAATGTTATGACAATAAGGGCCTCTAAATGTTCTTGCTTTAAATCTCATCTTATCATCTTATTATTTTAACGAATCTATTAAGTTTACATGTATAAAACACGTTAAAAGATGATATGTAATTTGGATTAAGAAGTATTGCATTGTTTTTAAATGAATATGTACTTATTGCGCGCCTATAAGCGCTCTGCTAATAAGATTAGGAGATTAAAAAAAATTAATCGTAACTGATTTTTCAAATTTCATAACAAGTATCAGTATTTAGCTGCAGAAAAATTCTTATCGCACCTCTGCTCTCCTTCTAGTCAATGTACGAGTGATAATGTGAGAACTTTTTTACTGCAAATACAAGCAGCAGAAAACGGCAAAAAATCTAAGAATACAGCTATTTTTTCTACAAATAACTGTATAACTCTATAACAGAATGTAGTAGACCTCACTCTCCATAGGTAAGAACAATTTTTTACTTATCTATTATTTAAATCTATATCAACATACTCGGTATAAGTTCTTTTGCTTTACGAGTAATTTTAAAAATAATTTTTTTTTTAATTGTACATCAACAATTCAACAACTTGTATTTAATAAAGATTCTGTACAAATGTCTTATCAAATTTCATTTTTAACACTATCATTACAACGGGTATATAAATAAGTAATAGTTTTTATCTTATTTTCAAACTAACATTTTGAAAACTTGCAAACAAATATTTCTTACTGGAGTACCCAATAATGATTATCGTTGACTCAGTTTCTTTGGAAAATAATATTTATCTAATGGAATGGAATGGAATACTTTTACTTAGTTCTATCTAACTGCTTATTTAAATAATGAATTAGATTTAAATACCTTAATTATGACAATTATAAGGATAAACTGTTTCGATAATCTTAATCACAAAAGAATCAAATTCGACTACAAAGGCCACCTGTGCTTCAAAACACCTTAATATCATAATAAGAATTTCCTAAAATGAATAAATCAATCATCGTTTATTTGTCCCAGAGAATCGCTAATTTCTTCTATCTTTTAACTGTTTATTGTAAAGAAGTAAATACCTAATTTGATCACTTCAATTATGAATAATAAATTTTCATAAGTTAACCTTCAGCCTTTTAATTTCAATTAAATTGATTAAATGTGTATCAGCCAAAGTAGGCACCACAATTAGAGCATCGTCGATTTTTTAAAAGTAAACAACAAAGAATTCCAATGGGAAAAAAGAAAATAGCGCAAAAAATTCCTAAACAAGTGTAATCGTCCTCCAGTACTCCAACCTGTAAAAATAAATACAAATTTTCAGAACTGTACATGGTAATTATTCCAGTAGCATTGTTGAAATGTTATATTACTCGACATGCTGGACATGCACCGACAAGTATGATTTCAGGAACAATCACTGTTGTGGAACGCGTTGCGCCATAATTGCTTGGTTGATAATGTTGTTGATACTGTGTTGGATAATCCGATGTTGGATAATACCCTGGTGGTGGTTGCCACGACGCACTTCCTAAAATTTCACATGGTAACCAATTATTTATGCAATTGCATAGAAAAAGTTGTAAAATCAATTAGAAGACGTAAAGTTTAAGCGAGTCCGCAAGTAATTATCACGCTTGTCCAAACAGTATGGACTCTATCCAGAAGAGCAATATTGTATTTTCAACAAGTTGCAGAAATTTTCACAATACTAATATAGATACTATAAGTTAAAAAGTTGAAGATAATGAAATTCACCTAAACTACCTGCAATACAGACACACCTCTGATATTTATTGTATCACAAATTGTGCCAGACTTATGGCAAGTGATGTTTCTTGGAAACAAGCCGCATTAAACATAGACCTATAGCAACAGTGAAGTTGTCAAGTCTCCAGTTAAAATAAAACAAATGATGTAAAGAAACATATGTTGTGGATAGAAATTTTTTAAATAAGCAGCGAAAGGGCGATTATCCTTACCTAACCTCATTTTTATGAACAAATAAAACAGATTATTTTGTAATAACCTTGTATAGGGGCCGGAGGCGGTGTTGGAGTGTAGGGCGGTGGCTTCTCTCCTTGCTGGTGCAGCAATGTGTTTTTTTCCATAGTTCTTTGTGGTTTGCTGATATTATTGTTGTGCTTCTCGTTTGACAAAAGCTCTTCCTTTTTCTTCCTTTCAGCGTCGCAATTCACAATGGTTCCGACGCAAATGTCGCTGCAGAGACAGAGAGCACTTGAGAGTAGACCAGCTGATCATTTGAACGAGATGACGGGGGGTAGAAGAAGATGAAGTAGACAATGGATGAGCCAAATCTGTTGCACGTTAATAATGTCTCAACTAAGTTATCTAGCCGTTATCTTTGTTAAATACTAAATTCGTTCATAGATGGAGCTTATCAATTGTTGACAAAAGTTCGGGATATTCACGAATAAACAACTAGACGAAAAAAGATAAATCCGCTTTCTGTTTGTGTCAATGAGAAGCCGAAGCTGCCAGAGCTGCATAATAACAAAAATATATTGTCTCGGTTTGCGGTCTGATTCCCGGTTAATATTACGCGGATTTTTTTTTTACGTTCACCTTTTTTATTCTGTCTATTATCCATGGACTTCGGATACTTATTTTTTTATTTACCTCTACTTTTTTCGAATTCCTAAGCAAAAAAAGAGTCCTCCAGGACCTATCTTTGCAAAACCCTCAAATACTGGGCTACAGCAAGGATCTAGTTAGTCTCTATCCGCACCGAATCGCTGTCGCATTACTATTTCAATTTCGAGTGTTCGTTTCCAGTAAAGTTTAAGTGCTGTTTTTCAATTGTGAACCAAGTCTTTTTTTAGTGTAGTCTTCAAACATACAATTTCATAATAAATATAGTTATTAGAAATAAAATATATGTGCTAATGTTCATTGTGCCTAAACCAATCATTACACTATGTATAACGTCAGATCAAGCTCCTGTCGGTCTGCAACCCTCCCAAGGACGACAACGGTCGCCTCCTAATGCCGCAGTTCGACAGTCGTCCGCTTCGTGCCCATCAGACAAACCCAATAATCAGTACAGAGCCTGATTGGGATATGAGATCAATCACTCGCTTTTGCGCAACTTACTTGCAAATTGGTATAATCATTAAAAACTTAGGGCATTGAGACTGACGGAACAATGACAACATTATATAATGGACAGTAAAAGAACGTCCATAACAAAGAAAATATTTGACGTAGCTCTAAAACTAAATAGGCTTATTTTCGTCCTTGTTCATCGTGTCTGTTGGGAATCTGATGATAATGACACATCCCGTGTATGAGCTTGAATTTTCTGAAAACCCCCTGCACACAGCTTCCCTCCTTACACCAAAACCGCCCTTTTTAAACTAGCGATATTCCATACCTACGCAATCTCACTTCGAGAAATCGAGACATTCGAGACTAGCCATCGCATATACATATACCGTGTGTCCACGGTGAAACACTCGATACGACTTGTGTATGTGGAAAAAATTTTCCCCGTGAATTGTCAGTGAGAAAAAATTGTAGGCGTTTACTAAAATTTTACAACTCGTAATGAGGGTCAAGACCTAAGACAACGTTTACACCTCCTGCTGGCAAAAAAATTAACATTAATGAAATATCATTAAACCCATTGCAAAATTAATATTTGATCATACCGTTAGTATCTACATAAAATACCGATTATAACAAAGTTTCAATGAGAAAAATCGGATCAAATTTACCTAAAATTGTTAAACATTCTGATAATTATGTAGTAGTTTTTCCATGATTTAGGTAACGTACAAATGGTCCAATTTTTACCATTCAAATTCTGTGAATATTACTGTTTTTTAAGGAAAAATATTGATCTATTATTTATATTATCTATTTGTTATAAATTGTTCGTTAAAAAATTGTTCCACTCTGGGACTCTAGTACGGTCAAATTTGTTTATAATACCCTTAGACAAAGTCCGACTACCTTATTACTGTCACCCGTCATAAAAGTAAGCTTTCTTCAACACTTTTCGGCATTAAAAAATTTTTAATTATTTATATTTTGTCAGAATTTCCATATTTAGTACAATTTTCTGATCAAATCAAAATTTAAATGGTAGAAATCGAACTATATTTGCGTTACCTAACGCATGTAAATTGAACAATAAAATTCTTCGAATTGTCAATAAGTATACGTTAATTTTATCCGATTGTTTTCGTTCAAATTTTGTTGTAATCAATATTTTTCGTAGATTTTAACAGGTTTATTAAATATCTATTTTGCAATAATTCTAATAATATATTCATAGGATATTTTTTATATTGGTAAGGGATTTGATTATTTCTTTAGGTCTCGACCCTCATTATGAGTTGTAAAATTTTAGAAAAAATCTCGAATTTTTTCATAATGATTTTTCACAGCCAAATTTTTTCCACATACACAAGTCTTATCGAGTCTTTCACCGTGGACACACGGTATAATAAACCGACACCCCGTCTCTCTCTACATCCCAGCTTATAATACTACAAAAAGTGAGTACTCAAATGCATTACTACTAACAATCTAATTATTTCCTTCCCACCATTGTTTCCTCATCGATCCCGTGCTATTAGGCTACCCGCTTAGGCACAAATCAATTACGCGTAGATAGAAATAAATAAAATCTATTAATCTGTAAGCCGGACGTGACAATAACGGTTGATATCTATCGATGGAATGATATCCACCCTTGGAATTTATGAAGATGTGGTGGGTGGCTTGTTCATTTTGGGTATTAGAAGTGGGTTGTTATTTTCAGAAACCGATTTTTTATTTTTCGGGGATTAGAATTTTTCTCTTAAATGTCCAGGAGTATTTTTTGGGTTTAAGGTGGTAGGTTGATCGCGCTTGGTTGGGGGAAAGAATGATTATCAGCATCACCTAACAGTAATGTTTTTGATTTGGTGGTCATTTCGAGGAGGTGGATTTGGAAATGGGAATATATGGGAATATGGTGTAGTACCATCATGCGTTGTTGGTTCAACATCTGCAGTATCACGTTGGCTATTTGGTTCAACTTGTGGAGTGCCCTATTGGGTTGTTGTGTCAACATGTGTAATACTACCGTAGGTTTTGGGGTCAACATGCGTAGTAACGCGGGTTGAGAAAAAATTTTTTCTGGGTTATTGGGTTTTTGGGAATTTGGCCAATGGTTTATATTACATAACGTACCTAACGTAACTTAACATAACCTAACGAACGTACCTAACGTAACCTAACATTAAGTAAATTAAGTAAAACACTATAACGCGATAACCCTATAACCCTATGACCCTATAACCCTATAACCCTCTCGGTCGATCAGGCCAGGAATGATCGTAACAGCGCAATATAAGGAATTATAACCCGATCGGACGATCAGGCCAGAAACGATCCGAACAGGAACTGCGCAATATAAGGAATTATTACCCTACAACACTATAACCCTTTAACCCTATAACCATATAACCCAAAACCCAATAACCCACCTAACATAACCTAACGTAACGTAACCTAACATAACCTAACGTGGGTTCTTGGGTTTTGGGTTATGTGGTTACCTAACATAACCTTACCTAACGTAACCTAACGTAACCTAACGTAACCTAACGTAACCTAACGTGGGTTATGGGGTTATGGGATATGTGGTTACCTAACATAACCTTACCCAACGTACCTAGCGTAACGTAACGTGGGTTTTTGGGTTTTGTATTATGTGTTTAACGAACGTAACCTAGCGTAATGTAACTTAACGTAATCTAACGTGGGTTTTTGGGTTTTGGGTTATGTGTTTAACGAACATAACCTAGCGTAACGTAACTTAACGTAATCTAACGTGGGTTTTTGGGTTTTGTGTTATGTGTTTAACGAACATAACCTAGCGTAACGTACCTAACGTAATCTAACGTGGGTTTTTGGGTTTTGTATTATGTGTTTAACGAACGTAACCTAGCGTAACGTAACTTAACGTAATCTAACGTGGGTTTTTGGGTTTTGTGTTATGTGTTTAACGAACATAACCTAGCGTAACGTTCCTAACGTAATCTAACGTGGGTTTTTGGGTTTTGTATTATGTGTTTAGCAACGTAACCTAGCGTAACGTAATCTAACGTAATCTAACGTGGGTTTTTGGGTTTGTGTTATGGGTGTTTAACGAAACATAACCTAGCGTAACGTACCTAACGTAATCTAACGGGGTTTTGGGTTTTGTATTATGTGTTTAACGAACGTAACCTAGCGTAACGTAACTTAACGTAATCTAACGTGGGTTTTGGGTTTGTATTATGTGTTTAACGAACATAACCTAGCGTAACGTACCTAACGTAATCTAACGTGGGTTTTTGGGTTTTGTGTTATGTGTTTAACGAACGTAACTTAGCGGAACGTAACTTAACGTAATCTAACGTGGGTTTTTGAAAAAGAAATTGAGATCGAGATCCAGGGGATCTGGGTTCTGGGTTCTGGGTTACTGGGTTACTGGGTTACTGGGTTATTGAATTTTTAGAATAGTTGAAAGATGAGAGCGTCGAGAGGAAAAAGCATGTGTGTAAAGGGAAAAAATGATGTAAACAGAAATCTGGGTTATTGGGTTATTGGGTTATTGGGTTTTGGGTTATGTGGTTAACGAAAATAACCGTACCTAACGTATCCTAACGCAACCCAACTTGGGTTATGGGGTTATGGGGTTAATTGTGTCAAATTCGACAATCTGGGTTATTGGGTTATTGGGTTATTGGGTTATTGGGTTATTGGGTTATTGGGTTATTGGGTTATTGGGTTATTGGGTTATTGGGTTATTGGGTTATTGGGTTATTGGGTTATTGGGTTATTGGGTTATTGGGTTATTGGGTTATTGGGTTATTGGGTTATTGGGTTATTGGGTTATTGGGTTATTGGGTTATTGGGTTATTGGGTTATTGGGTTATTGGGTTATTGGGTTGGGTTATTGGGTTATTGGGTTATTGGGTTATTGGGTTATTGGGTTATTGGGTTATTGGGTTATTGGGTTATTGGGTTATTGGGTTATTGGGTTATTGGGTTATTGGGTTATTGGGTTATTGGGTTATTGGGTTATTGGGTTATTGGGTTTTGGTTTA